>CM037022.1:15159115-17641351 GCA_020875875.1 Dioscorea alata | reverse complement strand
TTAGAGTTAGTGAGATACAAGCCAGCCTTATAAGACAACCTACAGGTAGGGGTGAGCATCCGGTTTTGAAAACTGGAGCGGGGAGCAGGTGCCCGATTTTTTGGATTAGTAAAACCTCAACCTGACCAAGTTTAAATCTAATACCAAAAATCAAATACCAGGTCCAGGTTTAAATCAGTTCAGATATCCGAATCCAAATTTAAGTTTTAGAATTTTTATATAATAAGATTACATAAAAAACAAAAATAACAAACTTAAAAAAAAAATTAAAAACTTACATTATTTTCTATACAAAAATAATAATAAATAATTTTATCAATACTAAACAATACAAAAAACAAATCAAATATTTTCATAACCATCAAATATCTCACAAGTCATGGAGCAATGTGGACTAGAAGAGGAGATTAAAAAAATAGATATTTTAAGGTGAGTGGATTAGGAAATTGGATTTTTTTTTTTACTTTTAGCTCTTGTAAAATTTAAATTATTATTATTATTATATTTATATATATATATATATATTTAATTTTATGGTTGCCACCAACCTAACAGACGCAAAGTACGTATACATATATATAAAGGTATATGCACCCTATGATGGACATGCAACTTCATGCATGCATGAAGCTAACGTTGTTCTAAAAGTTCACGTAAAACTCACATGAGATCCAAAAAATCAACCTTACCTTGTAATCATGTATGACCAAATTAAGATCTATGAACAGTAATTAGATTAAGAAGTGTGTTATATGTTATATAAATTAATCAACCATTTTCAAGGAAAAATATATGTGCAAGTATGATTTACTAGATTTTATAGTTTTATGAAACTTAATTATTTGATGGACATGGTACGTACTTCATAAACAATCCTTAAGATAGCTTTGACTCTTTGAGGCCATCTCCAATCCTGCGCCAAATCATCAGATTTGGCGCAGGATTACTCCAATCTGGCGCTAAATCATGCGCCGGATTGGAGATTTTCTACAGTATTGCGCGTCACTGTAGCAACGATATATATATATATATATATATATATATATATATATATATATATATATATATATATATTAAATATTTATTTATTTATTTATTTATTTGATTTTTCAGTTTTCTTTGCTTTCTTTTGTATTTTGATTTTGATTTTTTGTTTTTCAATGTTTGTTTTTATTTTCTTTTTTTAAATTTTGTTTCGATTTTCTTTTTTTTAATTCTGTTTTTTATTTTTTCAATTTTAATTTATAATTATCTATATATATTTTAAAATTTTATGTTTATCTTTTTTTATTTTCTTTTTTTAAAATTCTGTTTTGATTTTTTTTTAATTTTTTAATTTTGTTTTTATTTTTTAAAATTTAAATTTATAATTTTATATATATATTTAAAAATTTTCTGTTTATCTGTTTTTTAAATTCTGTTTTAATTTTTAAATTCTGTTTTTTATTTTTTAGAACTATAACTATAATTTTATTTTTTAATTAAATTATTAACTTATAATTTAAGTTTATATTTTTGGAATGATTTAAAGATATTAAATTTATTGATAGAGATGGTGGTTGAAAAAGAATATTTTTAGAATATTCTATTTTAGAGTTAAAAATAGAGATGGTGGTTGGAGAAACTTTCACTGTAGAAGCTGTATTTTTTAGTACTGAATCATCAAATATAGAGTTTTGGATTGGAGATGGCTTGAATACTTTTGGAAAACAAAAATTCAAACCTTATAAAAAAAAATATTAATAAAAAAGTACAGAACCAATGAGACCTTTTCTTGATAAGATAGGTAGATTGATATAGAGTGTGAAAGGCCAAAAATTTTATATTCATATATGCCTTTGTATGTATTTAATTAACCAATAATTGTCTTCGATATAAACAACCACATGGCATTGAGCTAAGCTAAAACTATCCTACAAATTTCACATTTCAACTACTAAATAATCATAAATAAATAATGAAAAGTATCTATTTCTAAAATTGTATAATTATAACCAGTACATGCAAATTCAAAAAACAACATGATTTGGTGGGTGGCAACCAAAAAATTTAGCACATTTTAACCAAATAAAAAGTACGTACGGACAATTTTATGGACATGCAATCCCATTCATGCACTAATCAACCCAATTTAAACAACCTTTATAAAATAATTATTATACATGCATGTTGTGCATGCACGTACGTTCATCCTTAATTTTTTTTCTTAAAAAAAAAAAACCAACTAGTGGTTATTGCATCAACATAGAGTCAATATAAACTCATCTTCAAACACAACATTCACAAAAGATTGCATGAGTTCACTGAGAAGCATAAGATCAAATGGCTAACACTCATGCTCTTCACTTAATCATGCTCATTGTAATACTACCCTTTCTCATCACTGTGACAAGTGGACAGTCAGATATTTGGCATTGCACTAGGATTGAATTCCGATCCAGTTGTGCACATATGACTGCAGCCTTTGAGCCATGAATCCAATCAACTCAAGGTTCCAACCCAACCATATCTTCGGAATGTTGCACCCGATTTACTTCACTGTTAGCCATCATTAAGACAGCGAAGGACATCCAAGAAGTATGTACATGTCCTGAGAAGATATTATTGAAATTTATGTTTACACAAGTTTGGTTGACACTGAACGAGAATTCTCTTGATTGTTTGCACTATAATTTTCTATTAGATGCAAACCAAATATATATATCTGCTACTAAGGATAATGGGTATTGTTTATGCACCAATTTTTCCAAGAAGAATCTTTGGTATTCTTCTTGTCTTTTTATAATTATTTTTTTGTTATATATATTTACATACTTATTATTTTGATTTTTTTTTAATTTTATTTTGAATTGATGCGCGGATTGATTACATGATATGCTTTTATTTGTGTATTTGTGAGATGTATCATACTTGAATAGTATGAATAAATGGCATGAAGATATATATATATATATAAAAAGCATACTATCCTATTATTCTTAATTGAGAATATTAACTAGTTGCGATGGGTTAAGAGATTAATTCAATTGTATGGTTTGAGATAGAAAGAATATGGCTTTTAACTAATTACACCCTAATCACATCGTTTAATTTAGAAAATTCAAGTAATTTTTTTGTTAATTATTTAATTAGTTTTTTTTTCTTAAGAAAACTATGTTAATCTATTATTATATATGTTATTAGCATGAAGAAAAACATGTAGGAAGAGCAATTGGGATGGTTTTTTATCATATTTCAGATTTTATAGTGGTGAGTTATTAATGGCTACTATTAATATTTTTATATTTTAGTGAGCAAGTCATAATAGGAAGAGTAAGAGGTATAATGACCTCTTGGTTTATTAGCATTAGATTTTTTATGTAGGTAGTTAATTTTCAGTGATGACCTGAGATTGAACACTAAAACTCACACAAGATAAAAGCACAAGTATATTAAAGTATTAACTCCACATATGTACAAGTCTCTCACTTCCTTTAAATAAAGATACTTATCACCTATTAGTCAAAAAAAAAAAAAAAAAACACACACACATACACACAAAGGTGGTACTTCTTTCATGGTCTAACCCATTAATTTGTGAGGTGAAAATGGATTAAATGATATATATAGTAAACCATCAATAAGCAATAGAGTTGGTATTTTATTTTCTTCCACCTCTCACATGGACTTGTTCATAAGGGTTTTTGTTTATTTTTATTTTTTATTTTTATTTTTAAACTTGTACAATTTACATTTTTTTAAACTTCCACCTCTCATTAAAGTAATATTGTTTGTTTCCTATTCTATATAATTTAACACAACAATTTTATAGAAAGGCTGAATAATTTGTTATTATTATTTTTTTATAAAAAACATCATGACAATAGTAAAGTTAATATTTTAAATATTTCCCCCAAAAAGGTGTGAGTTTGAATCCATGCATGGTTTGTGAACATTTCTCAATTAAAAAATTAAAAAATTAAAGGAAAATTTTCTGTATATATAAACTATGTTTCTATTTGGATTATTTCTTATATTCCATCAAGCCCTAGATTAATTTCTTGTTTTATGATATGTATTTGTCAAAAGTGGCATTTATTTTCATGATAAGTATTTGGCCTTGTGTGTCATAAAACCATATAAGATATAAAATATTCTTCAAATAAAATAAAAATGGGTTTAATCCATGCATAATATAATCAAACGAAGCATGAACAGAGTAAGTTTGTTAGCTAAAATAACAGAATGAATAAACAGAGTTACTCATTTATATTTTCTAATACAATTTCACTTTCTTGTGTTGTTTTACAATGCATTTCTCACAAAAAATTTCAGAAAAATATAACAAGATTATGAATGAAATAGATGAATGTTTCAATGCTCTTATCTCTGTTTTTCCCCTGAGAAATTAGAAATCTAACACTTGATAAAATCAGAAAAATGAATACAATGATGAGAAATCATCAACCAAATTATGTTATTAAAAATGCAGAAGGTCAGTTACAGCAAATATCAAGCAATAAAAAACAATGGAGACACATTGTTGAGGTCCTAACTCTTCCTTTCTTTTCTGAGAAGGCCTCAGAATTTGAATAATCACTTCCTACAATTTTCTGCACAACAAAATGCAATTCAGATCGAGCTTTAATCGACCACAATCAAGGTGTTTGCACAGTCGTAGAATCTTTCGACTTTTCTTCAGATGAGGGTCGGGGCTCTGTATCAGACTGTCGGATTTCCTCAATCATCCTGACAACGTCTTCCATCTTCGGTCGTTGATCTGGAGTTTTCGCAACACATGCCATTGCTATCTGGAGCATCTGAACCATCTCTTCCTCGATGTTCTGATACCTCATGAGCTCAACGTCGAAAACTTCAGCAGTCCACTCTTCTCGGACAACCGATTGCACCCATCTTGGTAAGTCCACAATATCATCACGTCCGGGAGATTGTATGGGCGCCTTTCCGGTAAGCATTTCAAGGAGTAGGACACCGAAGCTGTAGACATCAGATTTCTGAGTGTGCTTTCGTGTTTCAATGGCTTCAGGTGCGCGGTATCCAACAATGATTCGGGATGGCGTTGCATGACTGTTCATGAGGGGAGCAAGGCCGAAATCTGAGACACATGCGTCCGAGTCTTGAGTGAGGAGGACATTGGAGGCTTTGATGTTGCCATGGGCGAATCTTCCGCCACCTTCTAAGTGTAAGTGAGCTACGCCGCGAGCGGCTCCAAGTGCAACCTTCACTCTTGTATTCCAGTCCAAGGGAGTTCTTCCGGCAGTTTTATTCCCTGTATTTCATAGTCAAACATTAACAAATCTTGAATACGGGGAACTAAGAAAGCCCTATTCTTCAATCTTGCAATAAGTGTCATGAACTGAAGCTATCCTATACCAACTTGATCGTCTGAATTAAAATGTCACCAAGAGTATAATCTAATTGGTGTCGACATAAATCATCAAGAAATTTGGAGACTTGGGAACCTTACTGTTGAGGAACAAGATATGAATTTGCTTTATTCGTCTTCTTGATGTTCTTTGATAACTAATAAAGTCAAAAGTTGCGAAAAGAATCCTATGCTTACCAGCGCACTAAAAAAGTATAATGTTCAAAAGTATAGAAATTAAAACAATGACGTGTGTTTTTGAAATGCATACCGTGCAAGAGGGTTGAAAAGTTGCCAGTGGGAAGATAATCATAAACCAGAAGCTTCTCATCTTTGGAATAATAATAAGCACGGAGCGGGATGACATTTGGATGTTGTCCAACTCTTCCGATAATTTCCATCTGTTGTTCAAACTCCCTCTTTCCGACCATCACCTCCTTCAACCTCTTCACCACCACAATTGTCCCATCCTCAAGCACGGCCTTATAAGCCGTGCCATAACTCCCCTTGCCGAGGACTTCAGCAGAAGCTCTTAAAAGATCTTCTAAGTCAAAATTATACGAGCATCCTTCAAAGAACACCAACTTATTTTTTTCTGCCTCTTGAACTCCACTACTGAACTCCTCTTTCGGCTTTTCTGTTCGTCCACCCATGACAGCCTTGCCTTTTGATGTTCCACTTGCATCTCCACGTCTCCTCTTGAAAATGCATATCAAGATGAGAACTGCAACTACAAACAATAAGACTCCACCTCCTACAGCAATCGCAATTATGGCTTTTGTGCTTAATCTCTTCCAAAAGCTTTTCTTGTGTTTCTCAGGCAATGCAGGCGGGGGCAATATCGGTGAAGGTGCTGGAGAGGGAGAAACTCCCGGACATTGAGCCTAGAGGCCGACCACATAAGAGTGAGTTCCCTAGAAATGAAGAATTAGGAAACTTTTGCAGGGTAACCGGTATCTGCCCAGTCAGGTTGTTGTAGCTCAAATTCAAATGCTTCAACCTTAAGGATTGAAGATCAGGGATAGGCCCGACAAGAGAATTGTTTTGAAGATTCAATGTGCTAAGCTGGGTCAGATTTCCAACTCCCGCTGGAATCACTCCGACGAAAGTATTATAGGAAAGGTCAAGGAAGGTAAGACTTGAAGAAAGTGAAGAAGGTATCTTTCCCGATAAGTTGTTGTGTTGAAGGTAGAGATTATGCAATGAAGGAATCGACAAAACATCAGAAGGCAGACTTCCCATAAGACGGTTAGATCGAAGGCTCAGAACTTGGAGAGCATCAAGCTTTCCAAGTGTGTTCACAGGGATTGGACCAATGAGCCCAATCCCCGGCAACCGAAGAGCGACTACTCGAGTTCGATCAGCTGAACAAGTGATACCAACCCAGGTGGTACACACCGGAGTGTCATTGCTCCAGTTTAGTTTCCTGCTATGCGGGACTGAAGCAGAAAAGGCAAGGAGAGCTTGCTTATCGGAATTCAAGTCAGCAATGGCAAAAGAAAGAAAAAAGCACAGTGCGAGGGGAAAAACAAGAAGAGATGTGAAACAAAAGCAGCTCGTCCTCAAGTAACCCATGGAAAACCAGAAATGGGAAAAACAAAGATTAGAGTTTGCAGTGTTGGGATGTCAGCAATTCTTAGTCCTCTTCTCCTGCTACAGCATCAAAGGCAAAGAATCAACGAATGGTTGAAGAAACAGACAAAAAAAGGGAAAAAATTTCTATGATTACAACATCTTAGGTAATCAGTCCTAATTAAAAACAAGTCAACAAACTCCAAAGACAGTATTTACAGAGTGGCTAGGAAAGTCTAGCTGGATGTTCAGAGTCTAACTACAGTCCAAATGCTAAAATCCAAGAGAAAGCTAACTACCACCTCAAAACCAAAGTTTGGAACTGAGATGCATTTGCTTGGCAAAAGAACATTTTGAGACAAAACTGGTACTTCCTCCCGTAATAATTGCAAGGCAAGGGGACCAGACCATTTCATCTTGCTGACTTGCAACAAAGCCATAATTTCCTTCATTTGAAGTCATGCCTTTTTGTAACCAGGACTATAAAAGCTCTTATCAAGCATATCATTATACTTTGAAACAAAAGGGCCATTTTGAAAAACACTGGTCTAGCTTCATTGTTGTTTCACATGAACAAGTCTAGAGTAGGAGAGAAACAGATGAACACACCAAAGAGAGAGGCTCACAAACTCATTGATTTCAGTACTGACATGCTAAACAAGGCCATTTAAGTGACCAGGAATAGCAAGGCTCTTTATCATCATTAATACATTTGGTTCACCTAATTGGTGTGGTGACCCTAGCATTGCTCTAATAACTACAACTTCACAGCCAAAACGAAAACAATTATAAATTAAAAGAAAAATCCAGAGTAGGAGAGAAGCAGATGAGCACCACACAAATGTGAGGACCAAAAGCTCATTGATTTCAGTACTTACATACTAAACACAATGCTAATCCGAAAGGAGAGATCTAAAAAAGCCATTGCAAAGCAAAAGCTAAAGCTTTTTATCAAAATATTCCATCAGAAAAAGCTACAAAAACCTTTTTTTTTAAAGCACTATCACCATAATGTGAGTAAAGCGATGGGTGTGGTAAGCCCTTGCCACTCTGGCATATGCTGGTCTTCGCTATCAAAATGATATTTTTCACTTATAATAACCACATAATTTGGTAATTATTTAAGTTTATATACACACACATAAACATACAAATCTCAAAAACCAGGACAGATCCAACAAAGAAGCATAAATCCATATGAATTTTTGAATTTCTCATGAATTTGAAGAAATAAATTCCCTTTTGAGGAATCGTTCATATTTAGAAGGAAACGAACAGTTTGAACTCATACCTGGATCAAATCAGAAGGAAAGAAGCCAAATAGATACACAAGCTCTTCGAGGATCCACCATTAAAGCAAAACCAAAGCTCAGAACACAGAGAAGCCACCCAAAAAGCTAAAATTTCCACAAAATAAACCTTGATAGAACCTGCATTTCAGCAAACGCCAGCGCTTTACTCCATGATTAAGCAAGAAGACGAGATCCCCAACAAATTTGCAACCATTCTCTCAAATACCAGACGAAAAGGCTCTAAAACAACAACTGAAGCTGAGGCCAAGAGGAATTCCAGTAAAAATCGGATCTTTGGAGAGGGGGGAGCAGCCATTGTGGCTGGAGACAGTGAATCAAAAGATAAACAACATGAGAATCGGAGCCCTGCTTCTCTTGAGTCGATGATGGTGAGGTGGGTGGCCTTAAATCGCAGGGTTCGCCATTGAAGGATGGGATGAGAGCTCTGTTTCTCCAACTCGGAAACAGTGACTCAGTGAGTGAGTGAACGAGCGAGTGAGAGCGTGAGAGGGGCTGGACCGTGGACGTTGTGTATAAGGTGAGTGATTAAATAAAGAGCCTTACTTTTTCACTATAATTACGGAATTGCCATCCAGCGGATCAGTTCAAAGAGTTAATTCTAGTCAACCAGAATTTTTTTGGGCAATTTTCTTATATAACCCCCGAAAATTATCTTATGTATGTATATTCTTTCATTAAAATCACTGGTACAGTGGTTACTAATCCCAAAGTGAAGATAATAATAATAATAATAATAATAACAATAAGTGTTCAAAATCTTACCTTCTGTTCTGTGTGTTTTTTTTTTTTTTTTTTTTTGACGAAAGTGGATAAACCACAAATGCATTAAAAAGAAAGACAGTACAAATATAAAATGACACAACAAAGCAGGAAACAGCCTCCATTAGAGGTGGAACAAAAGGAGACAACAAACAAAACCGCGAGAAGGAGAGAGGAACTCCTGCGCGGGATAAAAGAACATCAGACGAAGCAGCTAGCCGGCAAGATCATCGTGCCCGTCAGGGTCCACCTCCTCTCGAGCAGGACCAGAGAACTGAATACAACGCCGAACCGCAGCTATGGATTCCTCAAGCCTGTGCATCTCCTTAGATGGGACAACTTCTGGGGAAATCCCTGCCACCTTCTTCTTGGAGGATCATGTGCACAATCACCTGGCCCTTGTTCCTTTTGAGCCCCAAGCTCAGGTGCAGATTGGGGGTAATGATCGTGACCATTTGATTGACGATGGATCCAGTCAAGAGATGCCGCCACAGGGGGACGATAGCATCAGGGGACAGATGCCCCTTCTGCCAACTCAGGCCAACCGCAGGAGCTTCAGACAGAAGAAACCCTCGTCTCGTTGGAATGAAGATGTAGGGTTTGTGCTGGAGCCCCCACGATCCTTCTATTTTGGTTTTTTTTTTTTTTTTTTGTACTATTAATTGAGATTTTTCATTAGTATTATTTTTATGGAGTGTTCATTCCAGACCTCATTATAGATGATAGGAGATTTTATCATTATGAAGTTATTAGTTTTTATATATCATTTTAGATAGATATGGTAAGTCTTTATTATTATTAATGTTAGTCCGTTACATATAAAAAAATCAATAAAAATTGTTTAGTTATCATAATTAATGTACTTTCGTATTTTTATATTTTTTAACTGTGGTGGTTGTTTTTATAAAAAAACAAATAAAATAAATTCACATTGAAATTGGATCTATTTGCACATATCCGTACACCTCATATGTATTATTACACATTAAAAATGATCGAAACACTCATATATACATACTCTTAAAATTTTTTTAATAATCATTAAATTAATATTTTTTACATATATATTTTTAAAAATAAACTCATTTTATTCATGACATCTAAATCTTAAAAAAAATTAATCTTAATTACCCCAACGTTTTTGTTTTATATGCACTCATAAATATATATATATATATATATATAAACTATTATTATATATTTATCAAAATTTAAATTATTAAATAAACAAATTTATATTTATTGGACAATTTATCTCAACTAAAGTAATTTTTTTTTTACAAAAATGACAAGTACAGTAAAAAAAACAAACAAATACGGAGATGCATTAATTATAATTACTTAATAAATTCTTAGAAATAAATCCTCTAAGCCATGTAAAATAGTAGGACTTGTACAGATAAATAGTACTGATCTTTAGACTTTAGTATATAATGCATAAATAGTCTAAAAAATACTACTATAAGCAATTTTTTCTAATATAGCAGAGTTGATAAATAGCTAATGAACATTTGTGTAGGAGCAAAATTTGAATCATCACATTTTTAAACATTTTGTGCCGAGTTACCATTAAACTACTGGTCAATTTCTACACTAAAGCAGCTTAAATACTTATCTAAAAGAGCACATCCTCAAATAAGATGTGCATATCCAAATAAATAACTATTATCTTTAATAGAAGAATCATCATATAATAATAATAATAATAATAATAATAATAATTAAGTATGGAATGGACCACACTGAGATGCTCTCACACAATGAGGATATGATTCTCCAGAAGGGCCTACCTCTGGTCCAAACATGTCATTCATTTTGTTCCGAAGTGGTTGGAACCAATTGCCATAAATATTAATACATTGCATGCCCATTTACATGCAAATTCATAACAACTTTTTCCTTCTCACCTACGTACATAAATAAATAAAAGAATATATAAATATATACATATATAAAATCCCTTTCTTCAAAATCAAACTCTTATGTTCACTTGCATTTCTCCTCACCGTTTGAAGTATATTATTTGTGTCCACATTTCACCCACCTATTTAAGATGGTGAGAGCATTAATGTTAGTTCTTGTTGGCATCATGGGTCAATCTTTGTGTCTGCAAATAGACTTGGTTTTAACTCAATTCATATTGTTATTTTACACACGCGTGTACACACACACACACACACACATATATATATATATATATATATAATTAAATAAATATCTAAAATATATCACTTCCACAGTAGAGGAGGCGTGTAAACAAAACCACATAATTCATTGAAAATAAAAGAAAAACCAACACTTATGAAGTGTATCATAATTCATTGAAAATAAAAGAAAAACCAACACTTATGAAGTGTATCATATAAAACAGCGAAATAAAAAATAAATTAACTAGTAATGAAAATTGATTCATCAACTGAGAGAACATAAAAAAAAATTACAAGATAAAACCCATAGCGTCTCATGAGAAGAGAAAAAATCATCATTTCTCTCTTAAATGAGAGGTTGAGAGTTCTGCTATTTTTACATTTATTAAAAAAATAAAAATATTTTTAAAATATATCAAAATAAATACATATAGTGAACAAATACAGTAAATTTCCAGGAGAAAAAAAAACCGTCATCGTTTCTCTCTTAAGTGAGAGATTAAACGTTCAGCACTTTCCATATTTATAAAAAAAAAACAAAAAACAAAAACGTTTTTAAAATGTGTCAAAAAAAAATGAAGAAAAAATAATATAAATAACAAACACATAACAAGCACCAGAGACGGTAAACATTGTTACGGAGTTTATTTAATAATTTTGACCAAACTTTTTCATTGAAGCACTTTAAATTCATTTCTATGTGAAAAAGTGAGCTTTTTCCTAGTGGTGTAAGGTAACAAATTTCATTGTTTAATCTATTGGTCTTAGGTGACAAATTTCATTGTTTAATACACTGTCACCAACTGGTAGTCTGGTACTATATATCAAGTTTCAAAGCGCATAAATGCTTAGTTTATGCTTGAGCAGGTAGCAGTGCATGCAATGTGATGTCATTTTTTATTCTAGATAAATTTGTCAAACTCTTATTTTTTGAAATATAGATATATGTACATATTAAGGATGGATTTTGTTTATTAGGCTTGTCGGCATGAAATAATGCTAAGATAATATATTTTCAATACAAATAATGTACCTCCCATTCTTTCGGTTGTTTTAAGTTATTATTTTTAATGTGAAAAATCTATATACCTGAAAAAAAAAAAACATATTATTATATTTTTTAAATTACTGTAAATATGTATATCACTGGCAGTGAAATATAATCTCGGTATGCTAAATTTTTTTTTTGACATATTGACACCTTGGTGAGAGTCATGAGTTTGACTCAATATTGTCTCAGTATAAGATCATGTAGTATAATTAAAAACCGTAGCATGTCAGTAGTTTGTCCATATATATATATATATATATATATATATAGATTTTTGCAAGCGTTTTCTTGAATAATTTTGAATTTGCATATTTTTCCATGAATAAAAGATAATTACATACATACCCCTAAATAATACATATAATTGCGTATATACCCCTGGATTCAAATAGGCTAAAAAATCATCTATTATTCAAATAGTAGATATATAAAATGACCATTATACCATTTGCATATATACCCTTGAAAAATTTTTTATTGCAAAATAACTATTTATAAGGGTTATTTTAAACTTTTTGTATATTGTAATCCAAGTTATAACTATAGTTAATAAAATTTGATTAATTTCTGTTAACGGAATCTAACAGTAGGAGCATATCCACAATTATTTATATTTTTCAGAGGTATATATACAATTATGCTTTTTCTGATGGTAAATATGCAATTATAAAACTTTTGAAGGGTTTATAAGTAATTTTCCCATATATACATACATATATATATAATCTCTTAGATTGTTTTAATTATGACGTGTCTATAATTAAAGGCAGTTGTGCTGTCTCAAATCAATAAATTCTTAACCAATATATGAAGCAATTAGTAGACAAAGTATTATTAATAAATAAATAAAGAAGCTAATTAACAAACACAATATATTGCTTAGAAAGGCAACTTGCTAAGGTACCTTAACCAGGACCCTCCCAAATGAAAGCAGATGGACTTAATAAAGTGGATGATCTTCTAATGATCAATTAGGTTAATCACATAACTAATAATGCATGCCTTTTTTTTTTATTGATAAACCATCTTCTCTTTTGGTTAGGTGGGGATTATTATTGTATTGAAGGCTCACATGAGAAGACATTGTGTGTTATGGTGGATAGACCATGCAAAGGTGCAGGCCATACTTGTCCTCAAAGTTGGTTATTATGGTCATCAAACCAACATAAATATTATGGCCTTTCTATTTATTGTTCATTATTTGAATATTAAGGCTTATTTATTTGATTATGTAACCTCTGAAAATAAATAAATAAATAAATAAGCAAAGCATTAAATATTTTAAAATGTATTTTTGTTAATTATAACTGAGTATATTCATGTTAAGCAAACTTAGTAATGATAGTGACTGGAATTTGTTTTAGACTTGAATTTAAGCGTTTAACTTAAGTGGCATTATTGCAAGTTTGGTAGGTTTAATAGACTCAATTCAGTTTGTTTATATTTGTTTAATTTGTTTTTTAATATAATGGATTGATTTGTTTGTCAATCTCACTCACTATATTTTTTTGTTCCACAGAAATAATATCAGCAATTTTTTTCCAAAACTATTACTTTGAAGGAGTTCTTCATTTTATTATTCTCTATTTTTATTTTTATTTTTAATGTGGATAAAACACATATATTAGAACTAGAAGAACAAGATACCACAAGATACCACTAGATGTGGTAAGCAATACAAAAAAAACAACAAAGAACCAAAAAAGAAAAAGATAAGTCGAGGAACAAAAGACCCTCCTGAAGATCACAAACTAGCAATCAGGACATCTAGCCTGAACTATGATCACTACCCTCCTCAGCTCATGGCATCTCGCGAGCATCATCCACCTGGGGGCCAAGAAACTCCAGGCTTCTCCTAACAGAAATGATAGCATCAACGAACTTCTTGTTAACACCCTCGGCGACTAAAGAGAACCAAGATAGAATCATCCAATTAATTTTCAGGATAATGCAGTGAACATGTGAAACATTGGCATTAAAGATACAGCCATTTTTAGCAAGCCAAATATTCCAGACAATAGTTTTCACAACTAAAACACCAACATCTCGCATGGTGTGTAGCAGAGTCAGCCTCCACGACCCCCAGAGGCAACGCATGGAGAAGGGTGGACTGGGCAGTCCCAGCAGTCTAACATAATGTTCCTACACCTGCTTAGCACATGGACATAGTAAGAAGAGGTGGTCCACTAATTCAGATCCAGCATGGCACAAAACACAGGTATATGTGGATATCTTATTACACCTCCTACACGCAAAATTTTCTTGCTAGAGGATTTTGTTATGCCAAGCAAGTCAATTGAAAAGAGTGATTTTCTTTCGACACTAGTTGTGCCAAAAGAAATTCGTTACAGAGCATCTCAACCCACTATCAACAAGAAAGGTGTAGAAGGATTTGACTAAATAAACCCCATTCCTGGTAAGTTTCCATCGCTTCTTATCCCCAGGCCTCCTAGCAGCAAATCTCAACTTCTCACGGATAGGCCAAACCTCCTCCAAATCCGAGTAGGGACGCACATCCAAAAGATGGACCAACTCTTATTTTTATACTCTTTTCTAATTGTAATAATTTTGTTTTAAATGAAATTTAATCAGATATAATCAATCAAATATTAATGTACTTAAAACAACAATACCAATAAGATATCATTGATATCTTTGTTCTTGCAATAAGAACTCCAGTTCTGAACTTTAATATAAACTCTTCTATCCATTGAGAAGATTTGTAAGCAAAACATCATGAACAGAAGAGCAGAAAAAAATCATCAAAGTTGCTAAAATTACACAGAAGAGATCAGACTCATCAGAGTTCTCACAAGGGGGAAAAAGGCTCCGGCAATGGCTCAAAACGGTGATCGAATTCGGGGCTCTGAGCAGACTTATCATCAATACTGTGCAGCCAATTCATGCTCTTGGAGTCCTCTTTCAGTAAAATTGTGTCGTATCGATAACTTCCGTAAGGATCTCTATGACCATTTTCTGAAATGGCTTCATAGCAATCCTCAGTTAGTGTTCCATTGAAATTTTGGCGCATATGAACTGCATTGTTAGCAGTGTGGGCTGTCTGGTCTGATTTGCTATATGTTCGGCCTTTCGTACTAGACCGAATGCTGTGAGGGAAGATGGATGTGCTACGAATGCCTCCACCAATGTTTTGTCGAATGTCCTATGAGATCAATAATTCAATCATATGCCAAAATTGTACCTAGAAGAAAGCAATGGAATTTTAAAACAATATATGCATACCATATGTTTGAAAGCCATGTCCAGTGACTTCTTAGAAAGAGACCTTCCAAATCCAGTAGTCTGATCACTGTATGAAACTGGTGTTCTGGTAGGCTTCATAGACTTCTGGAAATCAGGAGGTGTGGTCTCATAGCCATTGCTATGTGACTGAGATATTGGCGAGCTTTCGGGGAGTCTGCCCCTAGTGACAATGGGTGAAGAGCTCCTGCGGTTTGAGCTCAAAGGAGTTACCTCAGCACTTGAACTTGTTGTTCTGGTTGTCAATGCAATTCCTGGGCGTGTTCTGCCAGCTGAAGCTGGCCTTTCAGGTAGTTTAGTTTTCAGGTTTGGAGGGACATCAAGTGGGAAATCAGGGATGTTGATTGGCTGAACTGGAGTTCTGGGTCTTGCTGCTGGTGAACTAGGACGTGATGAAGGCTTACTTGTGGTTGTAGACCGGGGAACTGATGAAGGAGTGCGACGAGTAGGAGTTGATGGTCTCGAACTAGGACGGGGTGCTAATGTATTTGAATTTGAATTTGAATTTGAATTTGAACTTGAAGGAAGTTGAGGTCTGCCATTTGGGGTTGAAGGTCTAGAACAATGCATTGGCTTTGGTTTATCAGCTGGAGAAGTTGGAGGTGGTCGGGTTCGTGTTGGAGTAGATGGGCGTGAAGACACTGGACGAGAGGTTAGAGTTGAAGATCTTGAAGAAGTAGTGGTTGTGGAGCGGTTACTAGGAGTTGATGGCCTTGAGGTGACTGAGGCTGTGCTTGTGTTGAGGATTGATGTTCTGTTGTTGTTAGACAAGTAATTGGAAGAGTGTGTGCTAGAGATGGAAGGCCGCATTGCTGAAATGCTCCGGGCCGGTTTGTTTGAATGGCCATTCTCTGATTGAGATACAGAAAGCTGTACAATAAACAAGATAGTTAATTTTCTTTCCTTAGTTATGATCCTTGCTAGTTTTGTGAAATGCAATATGAAAATACTTAACAATAAAGTTCTAATAAAGTGCTATAGCCAAAGATCTTTAAAATTCAATTAGAATAATTGATATACTAAGGAGAACAACAAACAGGAAAAATTCTTTGATTGAGATATAGAAAGCTGTGCAAAACACAAAGATGGTTAAATTTATATTAGAAGTCATGATCCTTATGCAAAAACTGGAAGTGAATTCTTGAAAATGATCTAATTACAACATAGATTTTACTCATCGTATGCAAATTGCTATATGATGAAAGAGTAGTAAAGTGCTATAGCAAAAGGTAGTCAAATGGCAAACAGAATCCTTGATTGGCGCATTAAAGAGGATACTGAACAGGAGAAATTAAGATACCCTTGATGATTTTGTGGTTGAGGATGCTCTGACATTTAAACTGCTTTTTGGAGCTCTTGTGGGCAGTTGCTGCTCACTAGCATCTAAAGATGACGTGAGAGGAGTTCCAGGAGGCGTCAGAAGCCTGTACAGATAAACAATACACTCAGCTATGAACTTCTTACTGATATGAAAAGTAGGAATTTGATTTTGACTCCCAACATAAGACAGTTAGTCTTGGGTGGCCTTCTTTTCTTTCCAAATGAAGTGGATAAACCATGATTCCATTAAGCAATTTTAGAAACAAACAGAAGATAGAGGTCTCAACTCAGCATTTTGACACCAAGTTAAACCTATAGTTAAAACCAGACCCAGTGACATTAAAGCTTAAATGAGTATCTATCTATCTATCAATCTCTAAGCATGACTGAGGGCTATAAAAACAAATTTCAACCTATACTAATGACATAATTACAAGAAAAGAGAACAGCCAAACTGAACCAACTACTTATGACAGAGATATTTCTCCCTTCCATAGAGGCAAACACTAGAATTCCGAATATATTCAGTTATGAGCATGATTCTAAATACTAGTGTTTTACTTTATATTCACATAAAATTCATCACTTGTTTAGCTTAATTTGCTAAAATTAGCATTAAAGTAAATACAATAAATGATCTAATTTTAGTTATTTACTAAAACAGAGCTGCAACAAATCTCACATTAAAAATCCCAAACCTAACAATGGTATATGATTGAGCAAAACCAGATCCCACAAGGTTTGAAGGCTAAATGAGTGTCTGTCTCATAAGCACGACTGAATTAGTAAGCAAATGACTAAATGCATAATCTAATTCAAATCAGCAACAGTTTCAGTTTATAATAGTGATATGATTACATAGAAAGAGTTCAAACAAACTTAATCACCTACTTGTGACAGTGATGTTTCTCCCTTTCAAAGAGTCAAAATTTTGAATATATTTAGTTATAAGAATGATACCAAATACCAAACGCTTCACTTTAGTTCTTAGTTAAAATCATCACTTAAAACTAGAACTAATTTGTTAAAACAGAGCTGCAAAAAAAAAAAAAAAAAAAAAATCTCACCTTGAAAATCCAAAACCTAAATAAACAAACCTTCATTAAAAACAGAGCAAATCCAAAAATGGTTCAAAATCAGCGATAAGAACTAGAAATTCAAATGACCTCTCACATCAACGAAGACAATCACAGATCCATAACTACATAAAATAAAATAATAATAATAATAATAATAATAATAATAATAATCATCAACAAGATCCCTAGGCAAAACTCTCTAATCCTAAAAAAAAAAAAAAATCAGAATTTCAACGAGGCAAAAAGAGAATCCCAAAAAAGCACCAGATCTAATTGAATTAAATTCAATTACCAATCATAATCATGCTTCCCAAGCTCAGAAGACAAGAGATCGTCCACTGCGCTTCTCCCAAACTTCATCGCCTCTGCAAAAACCCCAATCAATCTTAGAAAACCAACACATTATAAAAGAGAAACAGAGATCCATACCTTGATGGCCATTAGGTTGACCGTGGGAGGAGATCAAGAGGCTACGGTGGCGTCTGGAGAAGAGATCAAGGGGGTCATCAGGGTCCATGGAGATGGAGGAGGTGCTCATCTGGGAGTGAATGGGGATTGAATTCCTAGGGTTTGGGTTCATGGGAGAGCATTAGAAAGTGGTTTAGATCTGAGAGAAAGAGTAGAGAAAGTATAACAACAAGAAGAACAAGAACAAGAAGAGAAGGAATGAGAATATATATATATACACACACAAAAAAAAAGGACGGAGACGAAGTCGTGGACCGTTAACCGCCAAACTACTCGTTTCCCCACTTTTACTGCATGGCTTTGGTAGTGGAATGGGAATCGCTTTGGAAACGGATATTATTTTTTTTTAAAAAAAATACACCAGTAAATGTTAAAGGTTTCGGCTGTCAGCGTTTGCGTTTGATGCATGCAAAAAAAAAAAAAAAAAAAAAAAATGAGAGACAGTACAGCACAAACTCTTTTGTTTTTGTTTATTTTGTAAATATGTTTGGAGTACAGTATAAAAAGTTGGTTGAGTATAGTACAAATTATTAAAAATTTTGTCTCACTAAAATCACGATACAACTTTTTAAGTGTGGTATAGCACAACCAAAACCCCTAGTTAAAATTAAAAATTACAACACATGAACTTAATAAAAAAATTTGGAAATAAAAAATTATATTTGATAAAAAAATCATTAATTATTTTATTTTAAGAATTAACAAAATATAATTATACCCTAATAATTATAAAAAAATGAGAAGAAATTTCAAAATATTTTGTCTTGTTAATTTTTTTTTCCCAAAACAACAAACTATTATACAAATGATATTATAGTAATTTTATAATTTTTAGTGCAGTTACTTATGTAAATCAAACAGAAAACAGTACAAAATTTTTTGTGATGTTTACTGAATATCAAACAAAGAACAATATAAGCATTTATGTTGTACTTAGATATTTGTTAGTGCTATACTATTTGTGTTGTACCTACGCGCAAATCAAATGAACCCGACTCAGTTTGGAGTCTAGGGAGCTTTGTGTGGAGGTAACATGTGTAATAGACATTGGCGAGATGACATATGTTTAGGGCATTGATTAGTTTCTTTTTGTACGGTCCTACTTTTGGGTTTTTTCTAAAACTGTTATTCTTTGTATCTTCTATGTTCTTATTCTTTTTATTTATTATTCTATAACTACGGGTGAATATGTTATTTGTGTATTTTTTTTTAAGTGTTGTGTTTTGAGTCTTATATCCTTTTATTTTTTTCCCTTTTATTTGTCTTTATATATTTTTTTAATAAAAATGATTTATTCACTTTTTTAATAAATAAATAAATAAATAATTCTGTGAAATAAATTTGTATGCAGGTATGATGTGTCCATGTAAAGCAAAAATTATAACCAAATATATTAGTTTGTTTATAATATGCATATTTGGTATTAATATTTTTTTAATTAGCTTTAAATTTGGTAGGGGGTACATATGCAAAATTTTAAAAAATTTAAAAAAATATATTTATATACCCTTGTAAAAGTGGAAATTTATTGTTATATCCAAATAAAAATTTTATGGTCAATTTTTTTTTTGTCAAAATAAAAAAAATAAATAAGAATATAATTTGTAGGACTATAAAAACAAATATATTTTTTACAAAGTACATTACCTTTTTTTTTTTGCTTACGCAAGGGTATGCAACCAAAAACCCTAAAGAGGGAATAATGTAAAATAGTATTTTTGAGAAGAAAAAAAAAAAAAATTTGTCTATTTTTATTTTCAAAATTTTTATCAAATTAGAAATAGAAACGCGTTTCCCTCCGATGGATAAGATTGGGCCCACTAAGAAACGAGATGAGTCCAAACGCTTTTACTGACATTTTGACGTCTTTCGTAAGTTTGCTGTTAAGTTCTGGTGGTCCTGCGGATCACGATGCATGATTTGGTCTTTGCAATCAAGCGGGGCCGATCGGCTCTTTGGGGCCGATGAAGCGTAGATTGAACGGCGAGGATTCAGATACCTTTCACCATGTACTCGAGAGCACATTGCATTAAACAATCTCCGAAAGAACAGCTTACCGGGGATTAGCGGGAGTGCCGCTCAATCAAACTTTCTTTTTTTACAACAAAAATAATGAACTCCTTGAGAATCTATAGTTTTTTTATTTGGTAAAATTCCGCAAAAGTCTCGGAAAGTTTATAATTTTTCCGACCAGCTTTGCTAACTTTTTTATTTTATAATTTTAAGTTTATATTTTTAATTTTTTTAAGGCTTTGTTCAAAGTTTTTTTAAAAAAAAAACTAAAACTACCCTCACCTTAAATGTATATTAAGGGTATATTAGTAATTTTAAATGAATTTGAATGTAAAAGTAAATGATTTGCAAAATATTGATTTTTTTTTAAAATATGAAAATTTTTAAGGATTTTTTATGAATGAATTTGAGAGATTTTGAGGGAGTTTCTTCCTTTTATTTACATAATTTAAATGTTAAAAGTTTTTTTTTAATTCTTATTATAAATTTATTTTTTTGTAATAAATAAGGAACTCATAATTTTATTATTATGAATATATTGCTTATAGAATCAAAGATGCATCCGTAGACATGCACAGACGAAGTAGATGAAGGTGGTTGGACCACCTTACCATAAAGATTGCAAAAGTCATAACCTTACAACACAAGGCTTAAAACTCTTTATAGAATATGTTTGGTTTGATTCTCTCTTTCCAATTCTAACAAGTAAATCCTATCTAATCTTCACTCATTTATATTAAATTATATTTGCTATTTTCTTTGTTTCTTTTAATGTTATTTTATACTGAAAAGATTCTTTATCTTCATTTTAGTAATTATTATTTTTTAAATATGTTAACAAATATCAATTCTTAAAGATGTACATAGACAAAAAAATATTATCATGTGTACCCACCCTGATTGAAACTGGAGAATTAGGGAATACGGTTTAAGAAATCGAACTAGCATCTCTCTCAAGTGAGAGGATCTGAGATACTACTGATCCTTTGGTCCTTATTAACTAGTTACTTTATAGTTGGTGAATTACCATTGGTTCATTTAATACCAACAAATAATAAGATAAGGTTCAAACTAAGCAATCAGTGAATAATAGCCCCCTGAAAAGCTTTTCTATGAAAAGGACCTCAAATTATTATTATTAAGAGAAATCCTCTACTTGCATAGAAAAATGGCAAATAGAACAACACCTCACTAAAATAAACATGGGAGTTATATTACTAAGAAATTAAATCATTTCTTAATTCCTAAACATATAAAAATAATCATGAGCAAGGAAAGCAAAAGAACGTCCATTTTTATTTCTTCTTTTGTATTGTAAAATTTAAATGTACTATTATGAAAATTATTTATCATGATTGAGTGCATTACCCAATTTTTTTAAGTCAATTTGGTCCCAAGCTGTAATCTTCACATTGATCACCCTTTTTCTTTTTGCTTAGTTGAAAGATCAATTATGCATTTATATCTATGTCCTATTCACTATTTCTAAAAGCTATCATAAGCACATCCCAAGTTTCCGAAGAATGCTTGGACCACCAAATTTCTTATTTATCCCAAAAAAAAACTCACAAAAATAATAATATTAAAAAAAATGAATATTCATCGACTCGTTCACAACATATTAAAAAAAAACTACTTTATAATAGAAAATTTGATATTTTATTTTTACTCCAACTAAAAGTTAAGAGTCTGAATTCGCGATTTGTTCATATTTTTTAAAAAAAATAAAGATAAAATTCATTTTTTTTTTAAAAAAAAGTGAATATTACTTTGAAGCCAAGCCACCACTTTGATATCAAGAAAAAGGCTACATATATAAAAGAACAGGGCGAGAAAGCCCTAAATTTTAATTAGTAGGGCCAAGGTTTGATTGCTACTCTTCACGAAGTATCATGAAGAGCACTGAGAGTTCCAATCTGAGCACACATGAGAGTTATGACCATTAATAACTGATGAATACTCAAGATCAGGGACACATGAGTTTGGTCCCTCATTGATTTCATGGATACGGGATAACTGTTCATATTCAATAAGAATGGAGTCAAAAGAAACATGCAAATGTATGAAATAGATAGCACAATAGAATGAAAAAGAAACATGCAAATATATGAAGTAGATAGCACAATAGAATAAAAGAAAAGGTAGGTGTCCAATTAATTAAGTATATGAATTGGTACATTTTGACCTATGGAAAATGATTTAATCATACACGTGTTATATTTGCATAAATCCATGTCGGCAGAAGAGACCAGCATGCACAAATTTATGCAATAACCAAAAGCCAAAAAAAAAACCCGGGTAGCATTACCTCTTTATCAAATGGCCAACTAAAAACCAAGTTTAAATACAGAATTAGATATGCTAAACTTTTTTATATACCTGAACAATTTATGCCAGTGACCTCTTGGTCTACTGGCATCGTATCCACTACGTAGAACCTCAGTTGATGTGTGAAGGAATTAACTCTACATTTATGCACGTTCCTAACATGTCTAGTCCATATTTTATCAAAAAAATAAATGAACAATTTATCTATTATCCAATTGTTATCATTTTGACTCCAATAATAAAATCTCCAGAGTTGCCACTTTTTGAAAAACTGATCCTGAACTAGAAGATACCAACATCATTGAAGTTGCGAGATATGTAAATGAAAACATTAATTGTTTTAAAGTCCAAACTGTCTTGAACCCATTGAATACTTAAATCTATTCCCAAACTCATTTATGTTCACTGACTAAACTTGACAAGGGTAAAATCAACAATGAACTGTATAGGGTGATAAATGCACAAACAAGTGAGCCAGATGTCTGAATGAACCATGGTTTGCCACTTGTAAAAATCAAAATCTGTTTCTAGCTTCTTCACATCTGTCTGATAACCTTTCTCAAAGTCCATGGAAAGGATCACATATCAGCTCTTACGGACAGCACACATCCCTGCATTCTGACATATTCAGGAATGGGGGATCCCTGAACAATGTCATGTATCAAAGTAGTCAGTTCTTTGATAATGGTACCGCCAAAACTATGCAAATTGAAACGACGAATAAAGTTATATTCAAAGCATATTATTATTGTACAATACTGAAATTTACCACCTAAGCAAAAAGAATGTACCACAAATTGTGGAAAACCTAAAGTTGCCCATCTTTCAGATCCCACAAATCGTGCATATAACTTTTGCAAAGAACGATTAAACTTGCAAATTTGCTTAAGGGTATCTAACAGGTTGAATTTAGTTAAAATTCAATTCTCAATTTACTTGCATCAGTTTGCATAAAATGACAAGAAGGACTAAAGAGAAAAGCAGAATGCATATAACATGTCGCAGCAACTAACCTCAGCAGCACTAATCTTATCAGGACGAGAACCATAATTTTCCAAGTCAACCTCATTACTCAGATTCATTTTTGCGGTGTAGACCTGTACAAACCAAATATCAAACAGGATAAAATTTTTTGTTGGTTGATAAACGTTGTAAATGCTTTATATACTGAAAAAAATGAAATTATAATCCATAATCACTATCTGTGGAAACTGTTTGTGATAGAAGTTCACTGATAGAACTAAGAGTGTCATCAGGTGCAATATAGCCATTTGATAAATATCACAAGCACTAATAAACCACGATACTCTAGAGTGACGAGAAACAACTTGCTTCTCAAAGAGATTCCTTTCCCAGACCATACTTCATGCTATGTTACTAGAATTTAGAATTCTAAATTTTCCATAAGATAAAAATAGTTGCATGCAATTGATATCGTCTATTTACTTAAACACTTGACTCAAACAAAATTTGCCTTCAAATAATAATGAACCACATGAAATACCAATACCAATGGAAAACAACAAAAGACAAGAGTCATGCCCTTTCAGATTGGTCAGGCCTTGCACATTGGAACTGGAACAGAACAAAAGCAATATGTAAGCATGCTTATGAATGAATAACTTCACATATATAGACAAAGAGTGGCATACCTACATAGATAGATACATAAATACACATAAATACACATAAACATACATGAAAAACAAGTTGCTTTTGCCTTCTGTCAGGCATGGGAAATTCAATTTTCCGATCAAGTCCAACAGGCCGTAAAAGAGCAGCTCTTTTGTTGCCATAATAACCTTTACATCCACAGTTGGGTCAAGCCCATCCATCTGCAAAAACAACAAGAAAAGAATACTGGAACACAAGAACGTGGACACATGATGCTAGAAAACAATCAGGTGTTGCACGAGACTGAAACTAAATCCAACTACATCAATAAGTATGCACCAACAATACAATGAGCCTATCATGTTACTTTCCCATTCAAGGGGGTCAAGCAAACTAATAAATATTTCCAGACAATAATAATACTTCAATATGTTTTGAAGTTGTATGGCTTAAGGACTGTTTTGATCTTGCATAACCTGACAATAATGTCCCACGACATATTTGAGGCATCATAATTTCCTTTTCATGGATATTGCCATTCTGTCAAATATTGCATATAACTTTCTCTACTTTACCTGATTTAGGAGTTTCATAATGATACACTGAACTTCTCTATCAGCCCCAGTTTGAGCATCAAAACATGCAGTAGCAATGGCATCAACCTTGTCTCATCAATAAAGATGATTGCTGGTGCATTAAACCATTCTGGGTCACTAAGTAGAACAAACATGAATAAAAGCAAAAGTAAGGTGATATAAGTAAATGAGATACAGGAAGTATCAAGGAAGGCAGTTCTGTAACATAACATGGAGCACATGAAACCATAGCTGGAGACCTATCCATTTCTTGATGATACAATTAAGAAACCTCTGCAAACACATTAAATTACTGTTGGATGTTCAGAAATCATCCTCTGTTACTTAAGTGACATTACACAGATTGTCAATTCACCAATACAACAGAAATATCAACTTATTATGTAATAAAATAGGGTCAACAAATGTTTGTGTGCAAACATAATCATTTAAGTATAGCCTAATCAAAGTCTTGCACCACTGGAGCAGAAGGGGTGTATCATGAAAGGAGAGGTCCAATAACTCAGCTAAAAGCATAGAGTAATACACACACCCCCGAGAGGGTCAATACCAATCGGCTCGTACTAGTCATAGTGTGTCAAGGGTAATTCAAAAGCTGTGCAAATTTCCTGCTTCTGAATATCGCACCCTCCAATATCCAAACACCAAACAAAAGGTTTTGAGCCATGCACCCATGTGAAGAGAATTGGTTATATATATCACTAGGCAGAAGGTAATAATCTAGAAGATGAATCAGTATACTATATGGTGCCTATTGCATGGCCAATCAACAAATGTTTATCACAACCAAAGACCAAGAAAAATGCAATAAAAAACATGAAAGTTGTTAGTATTAGTCCACAATGGTGGCCACTTTTGGAGTCAAACATGGCAAGCCATGCTTTTGGTAGATGCTTCAATAATGGTGGCTATGGCTGCTGTGGTAGATGGTGGCGGCTGGTACGGTGTGGTAGGAGAGCACATCCTTCTCTTGCCAATAAATAAGCAAGAGAACTTAACACTTAAACACACAAGAAGTGAGAGTGAGATTAAAAAAAAAAAAAAAACGAGAGGGAGAGAGAAAAAATTTACAGAGAGTTGGTATTTTCTCCTATTATAAAAGAGAATAAATTTATTTTCTCCTTATAATTAGAGTGATTATAACTACTAATTTTCCCATTCTAGTGAAATTCTTCTATCTTTGCTCATGATTTTTACCCTATTTTATTTAGAGATTTTCCACATAAAATTTGTCTTTCATCTTTGTCACATTTTCAATATTTTTTTAGCTGCGGCCGTGCTCTATCCAGTCCATCTATTCACAACAAGTAGTAGTATAAGTCCAGAATGGTGGCCACTTTTGGAGTCAAACATGGAAAGCCATGCTTTTGGTAGATATTTCAAAGATGATGATTGTAGCTGCCATGTAGGTGGTGGTGGCTGGTATGGTGTAATAGAAAAGCGCATCCTTCTTCATCCTTGATAAAACTCTATCAGCTAGTGACAAATGAAGATTTTCAACAACATTCCCGTTCATCTCATTCCACTTATCATCTTTGATCTCAGCTAGCTTTTTACTAATCGTCGGTAAGCTATTATTTTTTTATTAGAATTACCTTCATTTTCAGCTTCCAAAGTGAGAAATTGCTCCTGTTGAATTTTTCAATTTCGTATTTTGCCGCCATCACTTCTATTACAGGCTGCTTCGAGAGTAGTAGCAAGTTCCTTTAAAAAGATATACGGAAGACTCACTTATATCTTCAATTTGCTCATTTATTTTAGATGCAACCCTCCTCTATCTGATCCATCTACTCACAACAAATGCTACCAAAGCCAGACTTGGGTGTGCATATTGACTTATCGTATGCTATGTGGTTTTTTCAATTTTTTTTAACTACGACCCTTGTTTTATCTGGTTTATCTATTCACAACAAATGCTATCAGAGCCAAACTTGGGTGTCCTCCACATCAGAAAATAACTTAGATTATTGCTCACACTCTCGAAAGAATTAGTCACAACTCTCGAAGCAGACTGCATTAGAAGTAATAACGGTAAAATACGAAATTGAAAAATTCAATGGGAGCAATTTCTCACTGAAGGATGAAGACGAAGGCAATTCGAAGGATAGATACTTGTTTAACGACTGTTAGTTAAAGGCCAATTGAGATCAAAGATGATAAGTGAAACACGATACACAGGAATGCTATTGCAAATTTTCATCTTACATTAACTGGTGGAGTTTTATCAAACATAGAGAAGGATGTGCTCTCCTGACACATCATACCAACTACCACCACCACTTACCACAGCCACCATCCTCGAAGCATCCACCAAAACCACGGCTTGTCATGTTTGACTCCAAAAGTGGCCACTATTATAAACTTATACCAAAAGTTAATCGACTTGACCGCTAGAAATGAATTCCCCAGACAAAATTACCATATAGATGTGATCCGCCTACTCTCTACATTATCCAAATAAAATTAACACTTAGGACATTCATCCTCTTCAAGGAACAGTAAAGATCAGGCACCAAAGCACATTTCAACCAAACCAAAATCAAATCACAGAAAATCTCACAAATCATACTCACAATATAAGCAACATCATGCTTCTCCGATTAACTAAGAAGAGAAATGCTCAAATTGGCCTCCGGCAGCAACACATCAAGCAACGCCTTTGAGAGCCGATGCAATGCCACAAACGCAGAGGGCTTCAACAGATCCCTGTTGAGAATGCTCAAAATCCTCACATAATAACTAGACCTAGTGGTGGATTGGACGATACCGTTGTTCTGGTCGATCATCTCCATAAAATAGCCGATGACGAGGGGAACGGACTGGCTGCGCTTCACCTCTTCGTGTGCGTGGAGGAGCTCGCGCTTGAGATTCTTCTGATCGTTCTTGACCTACTTCTCCTGGATTTCAATGAACTCGAGCTGGTGCTGCAGCGACTCGAGCGGCCGCAGAGATCACCGTCCTCATCGGCGGTGAGGCTTGGAGGCGGCTCCGAGAGAGAGGCCTTGAGATCAAGAACCATCATCGGCGAGGTCGACATGAGAGAGAGAGAGAGAGAGAGAGAGTATGTGTGTGCGTGGTTTCTTGGAGGGAAAGAAAGCTACGAGAAGAGGAAAGGAGCCCTTTATAGCTACGGGTGGCAAACGGGCCGGATTCTCATAGTTCTTAGATTTGGATCCGATAACTTAATTATTTATCACTCTGTCTTTAACCTTTCAAAAATTATTTACTTCTGCTCCCTCCCGCCCGGTCCGTTTTACTTGTTTCATTTTAGAGTTGTTTTTAATATTTTTATTTATTTATTTAAAAAATTTATGAAGTATTAAATATTATTTTTTATTAAATTTATCCAATATATTAAAAATATTTTTACAACTTTCAATAAATTATATTAATTGTATATTTTTAAAAACATATTTTAAATAAAAATAATTTTAAAAAGTTGATAAGATTTGTTAGGTCAGAAAACTTGAATTGACATTATGTAATAAGTTAAGAGATGACATGGTAAAAAAATGTGACGTGGAAATGAGGACTTGGCAAAATGAAGAAGTGACAAGGAAGATGATGTGGCTAGATAAGTGATTACTTGGCACATAAAAAGATGTGGCCTAAAAGATAATGACGATGTTGGAAGACTTTAGAATTCAATGAGCATGCAATTAAAAAATAATCTTTGATAGAATTGTAAAAAAATTAGAATGATTTAGCTTGGGATTAGGGCACTGCCCTAACACGGAATTGGCCCGGTTCATGCAAGGAGAAGGGCCTCACTCCAATACCAAAATACGCTAACCCTCTAGGAAGATCCGCTCGTCACTTGGCATGTTCAACAAGGAGCCTTTGTTCACATATCACCAAGGTTCAAACTTCTAGCAAAATAGGTCTCAAAGAGTATGGAATGAGATATTGGTGGAGGAAGAGAAGAGAATGATGTATATTATGGGTTAACGTTTCAACTCCTTTTATAATACAAGAAGGATCCAACGGACATAAAGGATATCTAAGGAAAGAATTAATATTGAATACCAATGAAAGAAATAATCAATTAGAATCATTAATTTGGAAAAGGTATAAATCAAGGATTTATTTCCCAATTCTCCAAAATTGATACCAAAACTCTATGCTAAAGTGGCTAATCCTAGTAGCTTTGTCAGAACCATACTCTTTCTCCAAAGTATGCCAAATATCCTTGTAGTTTTGAAATCGAAATGTTTGTTATAAAGACGATAAAAAAGAATACTAAGGATTCTATGGCGACAATTGAAGTTAATCTCTTCTAGAGTTTGGCTAGGAGTTGAAGAACTAGAGTTTTGATCTACTGTTGAAAAAGATAATCGACGTCGTGGTCCATCTAGACTGGGATCGAATGAATCATGATATGAGTTTAGAGAAAGGGCTGTGTGAAGTCTTAAGGTGAAGAGCCAGAATTCTGCTTGGCTTTTCCACCTCCTAAAGTTAATTTTACCGTCAAACTTAACGGGTTTGCAGGATGCGTCAGATTGTAATTCAGATTTCAGACATGATGAGTAGAGTTTGTGATAATCGAGGTTAAGGGTAGCTAAGATGTAAAGTTTTGGAGAAAAACAAATTAACCAAAAATTAATAAGTAAATGCAAACTTTGCAAGCAAAATAATCACTTAAATAGAAATTAACCACAGTAGGAAAACAGGCAATTAAAGCAGAATTAATGTGCGCAGAATTCAAGAAAACAATATATTTTTTATTTTATTTTATTCGGCCATAGGTGACACAAAGTCAGAAAACAAAATGAATTACTTGCACGTGAATCAAGACTAAAGATATATAATAATCACAAGGATAACTATATAGATGCAAAGTGTAATTAATTATTTAGGCATGCAAATCAAGATGTAATGGTAGGTATTGAACAAGATAAATAATCAGAATGCTTTGAACCAAGATTTGTAAAGACCCGGCAAATATATAGAAATCAATTTAAAAGAAATTCACCAGGTTATGAACTAGATTATAATGCACTTAAGATCAAAGAAGCATGCTAATATTTCGAAGACAATTCCGTGTTAGATTGTTGGAAAACTTTAGAATTCAATTAGCATGCAATTAAAAAATAAGCTTTGATAAAATTGTAAAAGAATTAGAATGATCTAGTCTTGGATTAGGCGTACAAAGCACTGCCCTAACATGGAATTGGCCCCCTTCATGCAGGGAGAATGGCCTCACTCCAATGCCAAGATACGCTAACCCTCCTGGAAGATCCGTTCGTCACTTAGCACGTTCAACAAAGAGCCTTTATTCATGTATCACCAAAGTTCAAACTTCTAGCACAATAGGTCTCAAAAAGTATGGAATGAGACATCGGTGGAGGAAGAGAAGAGAATGATGCATATTATGGGTTAGGGTTTCAACTCCTTTTATAATACAAGAAGGATCCAACGGACATAAAGGATATTTAAGGAAAGAATAAATGAGTTCATTAACCAATTTATATAATCAATGAGTTCATTAACCAATTTGTATAATTTTAGTTGGTCAAATGCTTAAAAGGAAGGAGTGAATGAGTTCAAACACTTATTAATACCATTTTGGTGGACAAAATAAGAACACATTATGATAGACTCTTATATTATATTTTTATTTTTTGTTTGATGGACTAATATGCTAAAACAGGTTTATCTTATTGACCCATTTGATCTTGCCTACAACTTAATAAGCAATCTTACAAAATAATGAAACGAGTCCATCTTGTTCTCTTGCGGCACTAGAAGTAAGTAATGATGGATTGAGTCCCTTGAATTGAGTTTTTTTTTTTTTTTGGTAAGAGGAACAGACAGCCCGTAGGCCCTGCTAGACTACCAGGGGCGTGCACAAGCCTCGGCGGAGCAAGTGGGGGCGGGGCACACGCACACGTGGGCGCTGGGACCACCCATGCACAACCACCGCTCACAACTCCTAGAAATGTGCCCTCACCCGAGAATCGAACTCTCGCCACTCGGTGAAAAGCTCTATCGGGGACCCGTGTACCAATAGACCATGTGATCGTTGGCAGTCCCATGAATTGAGTTAGCTAAACACATAAAATAAAAAGAGGGAGAATGAATTCACACATGAAAACAAAGAATGAGTTGCTTAAACATTGAGTATCTAAGTTGGTTTAATTTAAAGGAATAAATTAACAAAATACTCAGTACATAAATTGGTTTAAAATTAGGAAATAACAAAGAGGATTTTTGTACTTCGTGTTTTATTTGTACATGCCTCTCTTTTGTATTAATTGAAATGGCTTATCTAACTTTTCAATAAAAACAAAAAGAAACAACTTCATTGTTCCAATTTATAAATCTCACTGACCCGGTCATTCAAGTCACATCCCAACCACAGATATAATACAATATATACTAAATCTAAATAAGATGTGGAAAATTAGAAACAAATACACACCATATAACACAATTATACAAAAATCACAAAATGATGTGATATTGTGTCAAACAATGATTATCCATGTCTTTGAATGTGTCAAGTAACATAGATTCACACCATTGAGAAAATAAAAACGTGTTTGATTTAATTAACAAGAAAATAAAAAGCGGGAGAATGAATTCCTTAAACACATGGAAACAAAGAATGACTTACTTAAACATTGAGTACCTAGGTTGGTTTAATTTAAAGGAATAAATTAACAAAATACTCAGTACATAAGTTGTTTTAAAATTAAGAAATAATAAAGAGGATCTTTGTACTCCGCGTTCTATTTGTACACATCTCTCTTTTGTATTAATTAAAATGGTTTATCCAACTTTTAAAAAAAACAAAAAAACAAAAAACAAAACAAAAAGACAAAACTTCATTGTTCCAATTTTTAAATCTCGCTGACCCGGTCATTCATTCAAGTCACATCCCACCACCTATATAATACAATTTATACTCAATCCAAATAAGATGTGAAAAATTAGAAACAAATACACACCATATAACACAAATATACAAAAATCACAAAATGATGTGATATTGTGTCAAACAATGATTATCCATGTCTTTGAATGTGTCAAGTAACAGAGATTCACACTGCTAAGAAAATAAAAGCGTGTTTGATTTAATTGACAAGAAAACAAAGTGCGGGAGAATGAATTCCTTAAACACATGGAAACAAAGAATGAGTTGCTTAAATATTGAGCACCTAAGTTGGTTTAATTTAAAGGAATAAATTAACGAAATACTTAGTACATAAGTTGGTTTAAAATTAAGAAATAATAAAGAGAATCTTTGTACTCCGCGTTCTATTTGTACATGTCTCTCTTTTGTATTAATTGAAATGGTTTATCCAACTTTTAAATAAAAAAAAAAAGACAAAACTTCATTGTTCCAATTTATAAATCTAGTTGACCCGGTCATTCAAGTCACATCCCAACCACTAATATAATATAATATATACTCATTCTAAATAAGATATTGAAAATTAGAAACAAATACACATCATATAACACAAATATACAAAAATCACAAAATGATGTGATACATTGTCAAACAATGATTATCCATGTCTTTGAATGTGTCAATTATCAGAGATTCTCACTGTTGAGAAAATAAAAGCGTGTTTGATTAATTTAATTGACAAGAAAGGTGTGAATCATCTATATTTTATTTACTCGGTTAATTTTTTCGGTAAATCACTGAACTTTGGTTAAATGTCATTTTAATCACTGAATTTTGATTTGTTACGAAATACTCACTAAAGTTGCTAATTATTTTAGGATACATCACTCAATGGATTAACATCTTTATTAGCTGACATAGAGCCCGGAAAAAACCTAGTCAGCGCACAATCAAAGAGTGATCTATGGCCTCCACAGCAGCTAATGAAAATGCTAATCCATTAGGTGACCTGTCAATGAAATAATTAGTAACTTTAGTGAGCATTTTGAAATAAATCAAAATTCAGTGATCAAAATGATATTTAACCAAAGTTCATTGATTTATAAAAAAAAATTGACCAATGAAAATGTGATCATGGGGATAAATACTTTTTCATATTTATTTATAGTTTTTTTTTTCAATTAAACATAAGGGATATCATTAATAATTTATAAACAACACCATCTCGGCAATATGTGAGTAGTAATGCGATTAACTTCATATAAAAGAACGAAAGTTCAAAACCCTTTCAAAGCATAGTTGATAATTTGGAACACGCGTGAATGGCTTGTCCTTTTTTTTTTTTGGCAATAAAGTAGGTGTGTTTAGATAAAGAATTAATAATTCAATTTACTTGTACCCTCATTCTGCTTGGGCTGATGTTCAAACCCGTCTGCTTTATAAAAAAAACGAATGCTCTGCACAGAAGACACGACGTTAATAAACTAAAAGTTTATTAGTCTCGCCTAGAATCTAGATTGTCGAAAAGAAAAAAAAATAAAATGAAAATGAAAAATTCTAATTAAACATAGATAAGAAATAAGAGTTTGATGTAAAATTAGACACTCTAATTCACAAGAAAACATCCCCCGACATGTTAAACGAGTCATTGGAATAAGAGAAGAAAACCAAGTCCTCATATGAACTTAAGTCTATATATAACAACAAAAATGCTAGACTTCAGAAAAAAAAACAATAAGTCAGTCAATTTTCTAAATCATTGCCTTATTTATTTCAAGTTCTTATCAAATAATCCATCCCTCTCCATCCACCTATCCAACACAAAGTTAAACTTAGCTTCAAAACAATGAAAACATTGATGAGTTATCTTTGGATGCTACTTCATCAAGTACTTACATGCATCTTCATCAAGGCAAGATCAATTATGTCAACCAACAATGGAGCAAACTACACTTTGAGTTGGAGATTTGCAATAGAAAGCAACAACTTAAGGTCATGGCCTATGGTCCCTCGCCGGTGTTTACCGTATATAAAAACCTACATGCTTGGCGGACAATACCAACACGATATCGATATGGTCATCGCCGAAATGCTTACTTACATGAACTCCATCATTCTAAAGAATGATGGTAAAGATATATGGATTCTTGATGTTGATGACACTTGCATCTCTAATCTCAAGTACTATGAGAGAAAGAACTTTGGGTGAGTGCTCTTTAGTCCTTTGAGGCATTTCATCAAACACTTTTGTTTTTCATTGAGTTCAATTAAACAATGCCTTTTTTTTTTTTTAGATGTGATCCATTTGATCGAGAGATGTTTAAGAGTTGGATTTTGGAAGGATCATGTCCTGCAATTCACTCAATGTTGGTGTTTTATAAGAAGCTTATTGAGAGGGGTTTCAAGGTTTTCCTTCTCACAGGGAGGCATGAGGAGCAACTTGGCTCAATAACAGCCTTGAACTTGCTTTTGCAAGGATTTGCAGGATATGAAAGATTGATTTTGAGGTAAATTAATGTGACATTTTTAAGTTTACTTTTCCAAAAGATTAAAAAGCAACATATATCTTTATTTTATGTTACCGTAGTTCATGTTTGAGTTACATAAGATATGCCAATTTTGTTGACTTAATTTTAAGTTTACTTTTCTAAAACCATTATGTTTTCTTTTTATGTTATGTTTATTTTATGTGATCGTAGTTTCAAATTTAACTTTGTTTTCATAGCATTTTCTGGTTTGTCATGTAAATATAGTTTATTAAACAGATAATATGTTGTTTTTTTATCATTTTAAGGTTTAATTATCTAAAAGCACTGTTCTTTAAATGTTATTTAATGTCATTTTACATATATATAGATTACATACTAACATTGTGTGCATATATATTGGATTGTAGAAGCTCAAAATACAAGGGACAAAGTGCTGAGAAATTCAAATCAGCAATAAGAAAAGAAATAGAAGGAGAAGGATATAGAATACATGGAAATGTTGGAGATCAATGGAGTGATCTCACTGGAGAATCTATTGGTGCTCGGACCTTTAAGTTGCCAAATCCTATGTATTTTGTTTCTTAGAAACTTGGAACCATTTCAAGCTTTCTTTTCTTTTCCTTTTTTTTTTTTTTTTTCTCTTGTGATCAGCTGTAAAAGTTCATGATTGTTATTTAAAAAAATAAATTAAAATCATGGTCGTCATAAATCAACTCAATTTTATTCATTTTTTGGCATATAGACCAAAATAAATAGTAAAATTTACATCAATTCAATTTAAATAATCTTAAATTGATTGAACACTCATAAAATGATTACTATATTAAACAGGAAAACCCCTACTTTATATCGAAGTCATTTCATCTTTTTTTTTTTCTTTTTAAAGAAAAAAAGGATAAAGTAAATTCACTCATAAAGAATAAAAAAAAGTATAGAGATAAAAAAGGGCCAAAAACAACAATTAGAAAGAAATAAAAAACAAAGGGATGATGACTTAAAGATAAGACATACAAAAAAAAAGTCACATCAGTCACTATAGGTGAAACTGTGAAAATGATCTAATGTTAAAAAGATAATATTTGATTCAGGGATGATTAGTCAAAAAGATAATATTTGATCATGGAATAATCAACAAGAAAAAGAATTCCTACCTAAAGCATCCCAAATACTATGTGCTTTAGCTTGCATGGGGTTGGATGGCTAATCTCCAAAGTCAAGCAAAAAAATACCTAATAAGTTGAGGTTCCGGTTGATCAAAGCAATGTAGGCATCCGCATGCAGTATCTTGAAATGACATTAATGGTTTACAATGATTTAGGTAAAACTTAACAAAAGAAGGAAAAAAAATCATGATATATAGACAGAATGGTTGGAACAATTACTACTAATTGATAAAGGCCTTATATGACCCTTTTTTTTTTTTTTTTATCTCAAGCCATTTTATGATGGTCTTTTGTTTTTTTTTCTCACATTCATGCTTGATATTTAACATGGGTTCTAAAAATTTTGGTGGAAACTAAAAAAAAAAACGCTTTTGAAAAGGGATTAGAGTTAAAAGTAACATATGGCATTACCTTTTATAATTTTTTTTTTAATTTCAGTATTTAATTTTTGTGATATCCAAATCTCACCAAAGTTACAATATGATATGCATATTATAATTTTATAACCTAAATTTTAATACCCTAAACTAAATATGACTGTATAAATTAAAATAAGACTATTTTTTTATTAAAAAATGATAAGAGAGTTTTAGAGATCTACTTCCTCCCCACAATATTAATTAAGGTAAGTGGTTTATCTATCTTATCAATATTTATAATAATAATAATAATAATAATAATAATAATAATAATAATAATAAAGGTAATCTCCTATATTTTATTTTCTTCTAATATATAATTAATATTGGTATTGAAAAATTCTCTGTTTTCACATATTTTTAGTGTTTTACCTGCGTGGCCCTCAATGTTCTTCAACAATTTAATACTTATTATTATTATTATTATTATTATTATTATTATTATTATTATTACATACTTTAATCAAGCATCATTTTTTTTCTTATTTTTCAAAAAATACAATAATTAGGAATGATAATTTGCTCTATAACACAAAGACTCATTCGAAGAACTTGACTTGAAAATAACCTAAAAATCAAATTCTTTTTTGAGACCCAGACAATGATCACTTGATCCCGATCCCCACTTGATATTTATATATTTAGAAATGTGGAGAAGCTACCAGTGGAGTTTGAATCTTTCAACCTTTGAGTTGAAGAGGAAATGGGACAACTAACTGCTTTTTATGAAAAGTTGATTAATATATTGAACTAACTTCCCTATATTATGAAAAGTTGATTATTTTCATATAGTTAGCTGAGATAACAAAATACTAACCTTGGAAAATTTCGCAGCTAGAAGATGTAACTATCTCCCGACAACTACTTGTATCTTCTGCCACACATCAATCAAATCAACATACCATCTCAGCCCTTTTGAGTATTTCAAACCACTATGATTACATTTTTGGGTTATCGCAATTGCCAAGGATCCTGAAGGACTTTTGGGGCTCATGAAGATCTAACCTTCGGCCTCGCCAAAAGCAACATAGGAACTCTTATCCAGGGCTATTATTTGAAGCAATTTACTAGAGCAAAAGGAGCACAATTTAATTTTACAACTCTTTTGCTAGTTTTGATTTTTTTTTTTTAATTAAGAATAAACAATCTAAACAGTCACAAACTTTTTCATCCATTTTGGTCACAAGAAGTCACTCCGCTTATGATGTTAATTAGTGATCATGCGTGGCTTACAATAAGGTCAATCCTAGAGATCTATATGGCTAACTATATAATAAGCCATGTATAATCATTGTTAACACCGTAAATCCAAATTATCTTATTATTAATATAGGAAACCAAATCACAATTTTTTTAAATTTAATGACTATAATAGGAATACATAAAAAAAAAAAAAAAAGAAACTATTTAAATTATTTATCCTAAAATTAATAATATATTCTTATTATAGGTGTCTCTAGTTCTCGGGACTAAATGATCCAAACTTAAGGATTTGATCAATTTGGTGAATGGAAGTCTTGACTTGCTAGGGTCCCACAGAGAAGCAAGTGATTTCTTAGGGATTTGTCTAATCAAGTTCCTTGAGTTATGATTCACGCCATTCAAGGATAATATCACTTTATCTTTGACTTAATCGTCATGCTCCTTTTTGGATTTTATAGTGGTGTGCTCTTTCTTTATCCTTCTCGCCTATTAAACCTTTTTCCATTGTTTTTTTGTGATTTATCATTTATCTAATTTGTTTTTTAAAAATATATATAATCATAATATTTTTAACAATATCTTTTATATTTATGTTTAGATTATTAGCAAACTTAAGAGTCCCACACTCAATAAAATTCTACAATATCTTCGGTAACAAAATAATTGATAATAATGCAGGTTGAAAGGTAAGGAACTTCACAACTAGAAGAACATGCCTTTACTTTGGGGAAGCCTAATCACAACTCTGGCCACCATCCTCCTCCTATACAAAACCCTAATAATTAAGATCATGGAAAAAACATGCACATTAATTAAAACAAGAAGAAGAAGAAGGGGAGAATGAAAAAGAGTTCCTAAGTAGGAGATTTTGGTGGTGGAAACCAATAACATGATGTCATGGGCTCATATTCAAGATGGTGCATTCCTCACCTAGAGATCAAGTACTACTATTAATTGCAATGGACATGGAGGACAATACCAGGAATTGGTCAAATCTTTTCATACGTTAACGCCATCCAACCTTACCAAGATGATGGCAAGGATGTTTGGGTCTTTGATGTTGATGATGCATACTTGTCTAGCATTCCTTATTTTCAACAAACCAAGTTTGAGTGAGTGTATATTTATATGTGTGTATATATTATAAATAAAATTATTAAATACTCTAACAAAAGCTTGCAATTTGTAGAAGTACTTGACTATTATCACTATTCACTAATTCATTTGGGTTGTGACTGTCTAACCATTTTTCCCATTTTAGGTTCTTAGCAATGGCAGTCAAAGGAAAAAAAGCTCCGAGGATAGAGTCATTGATGTGTAGGTAAACAATTGTACCACACGTTTCCTTGGGCAAGTTTAAGTCAAGCAATATATGATTTATAAATTTATTAGTCATTTTGATCCATGTCAGAGAACCCAGGGTTTAAAATGATTTTTTCGGGTGGGTTAGGTCATCGTGGGTCATTTGTGTCTTTTAAAAGATATTACAATTAATTAGATGTGGACTTTAGTACATGTGTGAGTTTCACCATCTTCAAATTAGAAAGATGGTATCTTTCTCTGGCCCACTTCCATTCATCTCCGGCACTACACTAGGGGGTGTTTGGTTGCCATGATTGGAGTAGGAGTGAGAGAGGAGTGAATGCATACCTATGTTTGGGTATACATCATTAGGATTGAGGATGGATTGTGGGGGGAGTGTGTTAACTTAAAAGAAGGGATGAGAAAAACTGCATACTTTATTCATAAACATTAAAGCCTTTATAAAGGCAAAATTCTAAAAGGATAATCATCGACTAATTTGAATTCTAATCAACACATAACTAACTTAAATATCTAAATCAAATATATCCTAATCAAACTAAAATAAACATCATTATCTCAACACCCTCCCTTAAACTTATGTTTATCACATAAGTTTAAATATTTTAAAGCTTTCTCCCTTGCATAAATGCTTTCATTTTTGAATTGACTCAGCCATACTGCTTGAGATGCACATGTTGTTGCTGCTACAAATTCAGCCTCAGTAGTTGAAGAAATGCCAATATGTTGCTTCTTTGATGACCATAAAAAACCCATCATAAGTACATAACTGGATGTGCGTTTCCGATCATCTAAATCTCTTGCATAATCATTGTCTGTAAATCTAATCAAATTTGACATCTCTCTTTTCTTGTTTAATTTTGTTTTATATACCCACTTTAAATCAATGGTTTTTTGCCCTTTAGGAAGTTCAGTCAACTCCCATGTTTTATTTTTTTTCAATGGATGCAATTTCATTATCCATAGCTTTTTTCCACTTTGAATGTTGGCTTGCTTCTTCAAAAGATAAAGGATCACAATTTGAAATAGAGCAAAGTGAGTAGCAAGGTCTTCAGATTGATTGAAATCTGTTACTTCATAATTTGCCATCCAAGCCGGCCTTTTTCGAACACGAGTAATAGGGGTCTCTGCTGTTGTTTGTGATATTTCGGCAGTAGTAGAGGCTTCATTAGTTGAAATTTCTTCATGTTCTCCTTCTTCTTCGGCTTCATCACTAATTATAATTGAAGTAGGCTACTGCTTACTCCAATTCCAAGTGCTCTCTTCATCAAAAATAACATCTCTACTCACCACAATTTTCTTTGTCAATGGATCATACAATTTAAAAGCTTTGGATATTTCACTAATCCCAAGAAAAACACACTTTTGCCCTTTATCATCAAGTTTCTTTCTTTTCTCATCTGGAATATATGCATATGCAATGCAACCAAAAATTCTGAAGTGATCTACTGCTAGTTTTCTTCCACTCCATGCTTCTTCTGGTGTTTTGTTTTAAACAGCAAAAGTAGGACTTCTATTCAATATATGAATGCTCCAATTTACTGCTTCTGGCAAAAAATTCTTCGGAATTATGCCTTTTGTTACCAAGGTTCGTATCATATTGAGAATAGTTCGATTTTTCCTTTCTGATACACCGTTCTGTTGTGGGGAATAGGAAGCTGTGAGCTCTCTTCGGATGCCATGATAATTACAAAACCTTTCAAAGTCTTTTGAGCAGTACTCTCCTCCACGATCAGTGCGATTTGTTTTAATAGGTTTCCCAGTTTCACTTTCAACATATGCTTTGAAGCTCTTAAATATACTAAAAGCTTATGATTTCTCCTATAAAAAATAAACCCAAGTTTTTCGAGAATAATCATCAGTAAAAGTAATAAAATATCTTTTACCTCCATTAGAAGTAGGATTTATTGGTCCACAAATATCAGAGTGAACAAGTTCTAGAACATCTTTTGCTCTCCAAGACTTTCCTTGAGGGAAAGGAGTACGATGTTGTTTGCCAACAACACACTCTTCACAAACTTGGGAGGGAACAGTAATCTTAGGAAACCCTATCACCATATCTTTTTCTTGGAGTGTCTTCAATCCGCCAAAGCTCAAGTGACCATACCGATAATGCCATAGCCATGAGGAGTCTTTTGTTTTAGCCATCAAACAAGGTTGAGCACATTCAATCTTTATAGGAAACAACCTATTTGAACTCATAGGCACAATTGCAATTGCACCTCTACAAGGATCATATATTTCACAAGTACCTTTATGAATAGTAATTGTATATCCCTTTTCTTGTAATTGACCAGCACTCAACAAGTTGCTTTTCAAGTCAGGAACATAAAAAACATTAGAAATTTTTTCTATAAAACCATTCTTGGTTTTTATATTAATATCACCATTTCCCATCACATTCACCGTAGAGCAATCTCCAAAGCTAACAGTAGAGTGAAAATCTTCATTTAAGTAAGAAAAGAAGGACTTACTTCCACACATATGGTTGCTACAACCAGTGTCCACAAACAAAATATCTGACTTGTGAGATTCCTGACTATCTTGAATTGCCATTAGCAAAGTCTCCGCTTCTTTATTTTCTACAAATTTGACTTTTCTCTTTTGTCTTTGTCATTAGGTAGCTTGGTGTAACATTCAGAACAATAATGACCAAATCGATGACATCTAAAGCACTCAATCTTGGATTTATTAAACTGTTGACCTCGTCCTCTTCCTTTACTTTGTAGATAACTATCATCAGTATTTCTGTTGCCACTTCTGTAGCCTTTCTCTACTCTTCCTCTTCCTCTACTTCCACCTCGAACTTTACCTCGTAATATTGAGAAGTTGTTGGTTGTAGAAGTCTTCAAAGCTTGCTCCTCAACAGTAAAATTACGGTTAATCTTCTGTTCATGAACTAATAAAGAGCTTTGTAGTTCATCAATGGAGAGTGCATCTATGTCCTTTGATTCTTCAATTGAGCAGACAATATAATCAAATTTTGCTGTCAAAGATCGCAATATCTTTTCAACAATAGCAACATCGTTCATCTTCTCCCCATGAAAACGTATATTGTTGGCTAACCCCATCGTTCTTGCAAAATAGTTGTTAACAGATTCTCCATCCTTCATCTGTAAATTTTCAAAATCCCTTCTCAATGCTTGAAGTTGTGCACGCTTCACTCTTGATGAGCCTAGATATTTTCTCTTCATTGAATCCCATATATCTTTGGAGGTTTCTTTGCAAAGAATTGTCTCCAAAATAGATCGATCGATGGCTTGAAATAAGTAATTCATCGCTTTCAAGTCTTTCAACTTTGATACCTCAAGTTCCTTCCGTTGTGCTTCTGAAGGTACCACTCCAACATCCGGGGTTGCTACTCCGAATTCAACAATATTCCAATACTCCTTAGATTCTAAGAAGTTTTCCATCAACATGCTCCAATGATCATAGTGACCATCAAAACGTGGAATAGATGGTTGCACAAAGTTGTCTGCAGACATTGTGAATTTCTTCACTACAAAGATCTCTCTCTTTTGTTGAAAACCAGGCTCTTGATACCACTGTTAACTTAAAAGAAGGGATGAGAAAAACTGCATACTTTATTCATAAACATTGAAGCCTTTATAAAGGCAAAGTTCTAAAAGGATAATCATCGACTAATTTGAATTCTAATCAACACATAACTAACTTAAATATCTAAATCAAACATATCCTAATCAAACTAAAATAAACATCATTATCTCAACAGAGTGGGACTCACCCATGTGAGTGAGTCTCACTCCCCAACAATTGGGGAGATTGCCCAATTCTATCCCAATCCTTGATGTGGAAAAGACTTATTTGTCCCTAGATTATACAAATATTAATTCCAATGTTATTACAAATATTTATTTTTATAATTAATTAGAACAAAATTGTAGTATTATAAGGTTAAATAGTTATTTTTGATAATTAATTATTTTTTTTATAATTAATTAGTTACAGCTTATTAATATTATATATATATATATATATATAATTAAAAATAAATCATTATTATATATATAATATCATTTATATGCATAAAAGGCATAAGTGTCATTTTATCATATTTACTTTCTTTACTTTTCCTATTCTCAATAAATTACACTTTTCAAACTTTATCAACCAAACACATTTTTCATTCTTACTCCTACTCTATTACCCCTCATATCACTCCCAATACACTCTTGACATTCAAACACCCCCTAATTGAGGCTCTTGCATGTTGGGACACCTTTCTTTCGTTGTTACGAAATAATATCTATGATGTGTTTCTAGAATCAAACTCTCTCTATGTTGTCACCAAACTAAATTCCAAAATGATTCCCCAAGGTTCTACCATGGCAATCATCCTTTAAGAATGTCTTGCTCTTATGCAATCCTTTACAAATATGTAGCTTATTTTTGCCAAACGAACAACAGACCAAGCCGCCCATGTATTAGTTAAGATGGCCAACATTTCTCACACTTACAATGAATGATTCCTCTTTTTCTCTCATATGTACTTTCTTTTAACTCTCTTTAATGCTATCAACCAATGTTTTTTTCAAAAAAAAAATTAGAAAGATGGTATCTCTTTCCCTTATGAAGTGTAGTAAATGAAAATTATTTTTGGGAGGATCAAACTTATTATTAAAAGTTATAATGAAGTTAGTAAAACGTAGGGATAAACAATAACTAAAGGGCTAAATAATAAATTTTTATACAAGTATTTTTAAAAAAATATAATTTTTTTTAAACTATATACTAATTTATAAAAAAACTAAAGAGGTTTGTAAATAAAAAAAATTCTAAAAATATGATTTATAAACTAGATATACAAATTTATAAACAACTAGGATTTACAAAAACCCAAAGGCCATGGCCCTTTTGCCCACCAATTATGGGATTAACTCTATCTAATGATATTGATTGGGGTATGTGGTTTGGCCACCATAACACAAACACACATATACATAGGTTTATGTAAAATAAGAAACAACCATTTGCCAAAGCGGAACAAGGAGGTTGGGAACCGGGTGTAAAAGGGGAGCGTCTTCACTTGCTCAGTGACATTCAAAACAACATGAGTTTAATTAGTCAATATGATACTATTATCTTTTACATCTCCAACTTACATTTCAATTTTCAAATGATCTCCTGATTTGATTGAATACCAGAAATTGATGGCTTTAGATTTACCCATTCAAAACAACGTGTTTAAATTAGTCAATATAATTCTACTATCTTGTACATCATCAACTTACATTTCAAATGATCTCATAATTTGATTAAATACTAAAAATTGGTAACTTCTTGGGATGAAATTTAATGGGAATAATCCCTATGAAAATGTCAAGTATTTTTTTATTTAGAAATTATTTAAAAACAAAGAAAAATAACAGAAACATACATATGAATCCATTGATGTGAATGATCGAGTTTTGTGGTTCTTCTAATTGATTACATGGGAATCTTAATTCAGCGAAAAATTTTGATTCTTAATAATTGAATGCTCAAGACCATATCTTATTTATAAAAAAAATTTATGAGGCTAATTACAAGTTTGTCTATCATATACTTAACAATTTTGCCTCTAAAAATTCTACATATTATTATATAAATCCACACATCTACTTTAAACAATTAGGACTCTATTCAAAATTTATTTAGATCACTACAATTAAGTCTTTTAAATTTAAATATGGTGATATACACAATTATTAATGCAATTCGTGTACGGTTACACAACTAAATGCATATAGTTGTTAGATCTCCGCACAATGTGTAGTCCACAACTCTTTGTGCATTATAATATTCAATTAATGTGTTAAAATTTTGGAGATTTGAATTGATTTTTGTCTAATATCGCAAGGACAAAGTGAGTAATTTATCAATAAATGTATTCAACCACCAACATGAGAAATTTCAAGTCTTTGAATTAATTAAGTGGAGCTTTCTATTAAAGAACACACTCAAGCTCATTAGTTATAGAGCCTCGTTTAAATATTTAGATATTTTCATGTATCTTTTTAACTAAAATTTTTGAGAAGGTGACTATGTTATGACCAATTTTTATTTTAATTACTATGTTTCAATTTATATTGTTTTGGTCATCATGTATTATTTTTTTTTCCCGGACATTTACTCATGGATTTTTGACCAATTTTGACTATGTGGCAGTGGGAGATGCCATATCACATTACTTTAAAATGTTTTCACAGTCCACCCGGACTAGACATGTCGGCATGTGCCATGTCACAAAGAAAAGGGGAAACACACTCACTGTCAAGTTGACGGGGAAAATGACTTAGATCAAGTAAGGTGATATGGCATCAGGTCGAGGTGTCCTCCCTAGTTAGGATGGAATAATCTTTAAAATAATGTGGTGTGGCATCTCCGGCTGCCACCGTCAGTCAAAATTGGCCGAAAATCCATGAGTGATCACCCGCTAAAAAGAAATCAATACATGATGACTCAAAAGAACAAATTAAAACATAGTGATCAAAATAAAAATAAGCCATAACATAGTGATCTCCTCTAAAATTTACCTTATATTAACATAAAGTTTTACTCATATGTATTGTTTGAAGATTTGATATTCTTCTCCACACATGACATGTGAAAAATAACACTTTTTTTTCTTATAAATTGAATTTTTATATCTTATTTTTTGAAGAATGTAAATAAATCACATTAAGAATGTGCACATATAAAAAGTTAACACTTTAATTTATCTATGCCTTTATTCTACATGGGTTAAAATTTGAATTCGTATCCTTAGTAAAGTTATGAACACTCTATTCGCAATAATATTCCTATTTGAAAAATACAAATATCTTTTTTATTTAATGTTAATGTATTTTTGTTATTTTGATATCCTACAAAGTATTTTTTATTTTTTTTCTTTTTTGTCCTCTTCTCATCCTCAAACCACTGAGAATTGCATTCTCTATTTGAGATTATAATGAAATTTATATATCTATAAATTTATCTCAGAATGTTTGTTTTTTGTTTTTTTTAATCGATATCTAAAATATTAAATCATTTGCATGATATAATTATGTATAAAACCTTAAATCATGCAATGATATTTACATATAATGTTATATGCTTACTTAAAATAATTTAGATATGTCCCTAAATTACTCTTCAGTAAAAACATTAATCATAGCCGTTAGATGATGATCCAATGGTTGTTTGTTTATATAAATACTGTACATTTTTTACTGTTCACAAAAAATGTATGGTACTACAGAACGTGTTTTAATACTGTTTATGATGATCGTAGCAGTCAAATTATTATTTGATGACTACTGTGAACGTCTCTAAATTTTAAATCTATGGGCATCCCTAGATTACTCATTCTATATATATATATATTAGGTAGAAGCAACTATCGCATTTAAAGCACATTAAATTAATGCAAAATAATTATTTAATATTGACATCATCTGAATAAAAATCAAACTATGTTATCCATTCTGCAAGCTTTATGCTGTCAAGAAATAAACCCTTAACCAACCCAACAACTCTCATAAAATAAATAACTATTCATTGATATATACCCTGCTAAAATAAAAAATAAAAAAATAAAAAAAATTCCTTTTCACTAGTATATGGTGAGATTTTTACTTAATGATTCAAGTTAAGTATTCATTTTTAATAAATATATACTTAAAAAAGTTTAAAATTTACATTTTTTTCTCTCTGCGGTGTTTTAAAGATTTGCTCATTTATAAGATTTATTAAAAAAATATTATGTGTATTATTATTACTTAATATTATGCTATATTTACATGGATGACAAATTGCCATTCACATAAGCACCCATGTTATTTTTTCTCTCTTAAAATCTAAACCCCTAAACTAACCATTAAAACTCTTAACTTCTAAACTTTAAATGGTTTAAGATGTAGAATTAAGAAGAGGAAGAGAAATTAGGTTTTTTTTTTTTTTTTTGTTGAAAGAGAGATTAGAGAACAAAAATGGTTCAAAAAAACATTATTAAAAACATTTATTACATAAATATATTATTACTCATATATTTATATTTATATCAGAGAAATAGTAATGTAAATTTTAAAAATGGAACATCTTAAGAGGTCCATAATAATTTTAATAAATTTATTACATAGTTTTGCTGAAATGGAGAAATAGGAGAAATAATGCCATTTCCTGCAATTCCCTACTCCTTTCCTTTGCCTTTATCAATAAAAAAAAAACCATTATTAAATATATCTACTATGTATCTAGCAAACAAAAAAAAAAAAAAAAGGAACTTCTTGATTTACATAATCTTTTTCCACACAATGAAAAACCATGCATGTATATAATCACAAGTCAATTAGATTTAATCAAGGTTGAAAAATCTTAAACCCAATCTTAAAACATAGTGATTATGCATGATGTAATGGTTCTAGAAAAGTAATTCAATTTTGATCATTTCAAATCCTATTTTAGTATCTTTTTGGTCATTTTCTTGGAAAGCAAAGGTCTTGCCTCATTAAATTATCATGAACATCTTTTTATCATTTTATTTTTTAATTAAAAGATTTATGCTTTTACAAACAAAAATATAAATAATAAACATCCAAACAAATAACTTTACCTTTTCTTTTAAACAAGTATTTATTTACTACTTATCTGGAATAACTTTTTGATGTTTCAACTTAGAATAAATTCATTTTTTAGCTTCTTATTTATATATTAAATTTATAAATAATTTCAATGAATAAATCATAAGTTTTTAATTAAAAATGAAGAGAAACATAATTAATTTTTTTAAATAAATAAATAAATAAACCACCATGTACTAAAGCAAAAGGAATAAACGTACCCCCCAAAAAAAAAAAAAATTGACAACCAAGAACAAGAAAAAAACAAAACAATAAACCAATAGAAAACAACATTAAACTACAATAATCTATTAGGGTTGAAATCTCAAGTAACAATAGAAAAAAAATTTAGAAATATTACAATGTCCACATCAAAATGAACATGAAAGCGGAAATAAGGACGACAACCGCAACACCAACAACAAACCATATTTTTTTATTAAAAATTTAAGTTATTGACTTTAATGTAGAAATTATTTTTTTTTTAAATTAAAAATATAAGTTATTTTCATATTTTATAAACTACTATGGCTTTTGGATTGGTTTTTGGAAAACCAAAAAAATGTTTTTTTATAAGTTAAGCACTTTTGGTTTAAAAAAAAATTGTTTGTATTAGTTTTTATGCAAAAGCAGAAGCTGCAAAAAAAATTGAAAAACAGTTTTTTTTCAAAAGCTGGTTATGATTAGCTTCTGAAAAAAAGTTGTTTTTAGCTTATATTACAGCTTCTACTTCTACAGAAAAGCTAATACAAACACAGATTACAAAAAAGTGCTTAACTTACTCTGGAGAAGCACTTTTTTCCAAAAACACTTCTACTAAACTGAAAAAAAAAAAATTTTTTTATAAGTCAATCCAAACAAAATCTATATATAATGAAAAGTGATTTTATATGAAGGCGAAAATTTTCATAAAAAGAAATTTATCATTAATCTCTGTCTCCAGGCAATTTGTTTTTTTTTTAATAAACAAAAGGGGATAAATGCAAATAAGTCAAAAGTAAGTGGACGTTTTTATGAAAAACCCCCTGAAATAATCAAAAACTCGTCGTCAACGTTTTCGCGCGCACTTGCTTCTCTTCCTTTGGTCCCAAAACGCAACGCTATTTATGCCCAATTATTTTATTCTCTTTCTTTATTTAATTCCCACAACCACCACCAAATCACGCAAACGAGTCAATTGGAAACCCTAGTTCCCAAAATTGAATGCGAAGATGTCTCTTTCGATCTCTTCTCTGTCTTCCTCTCCTCCTTCTTTCGACCAGGTCATACAAATGCGCCGAATTTCCTTTTCAATGCCGCATCGCTGTCTTCTGGGTGCTGCCTGTGCTTTTTCGCCACCTGCTTCGCTTCTTCGGCTTCGACTAGTTCTAGTGCGCTCTGTGGACGATTCTTGGGTTGTGGTTCTTTGATTTTGGGTTTGGGATTGTGGGGTTGAGGAAAAAAATGGGGTATTTGAGCTTGAGACTTGGTCTACTGGAGGTGGTTGTTTGAAATTTCTGACAGGATAGTGGGGCAAGTAAGCGGATTTATTGAGTCCTGGGATTGGTTTTCGGCTTTGATCTTTTCAGCTGTTGGGACTTGGGAGGACGCAAGTTGTTTGTTGAAATTCCTGAGAGGGAGTTCGGTTCAAGAGAACATCTTTCTTGGTTCGTAGTGTTGGTAATTTATAATTTTTTGAGTTATCGATTTTGTTTGCTGCCTTTAATCTTTTCAGCTGTTAGGAGGACGCTTGGTGTTTGTTGAAGTTTCTTGGAGGCTGATTTTGCTTTCAAGAAAGATTTGGAGGAGCCTTCTTGATCGTTTCAGCTGTTGGAAAGGGAAGTTCTTGAGAGGCTGTTGTTATCAAGAAAGTGTCTTTCTTGAAAATTTGGAGGGCTGCTGAGGGCGAGAAGTAGGAATCTGGGTTGTAGGGTCTGAGGGACTTGTTGTCAGTCTTCTGTTTTGGGAGGTGCTTGGTGTGTTACTTTCACAGTAAGTGTTTCCAGCTCATAATTTATTTTGCTTGAACTATTCTTGTTTCTAAGTTGATTTCTTGTGAATTTCGATGCTAATGGAGATAGTGAATATTGGGCCACCGTTGGTACAAAAGCTTTTGCCACTGACTTTACCTTTGAGTCTGGTTGTATATTATTTGTTTTATCATCTGTGGAGTGATCTCCTGGTCTATTAAGATACTTGGAGCTGGAGGCAAAGTTTACTTATTTCCAAGATCTTTACTGCTTGGCAGTATTGGAAGCAAGGCTGATTTCTAGATTTCAGATTTTCCTGAGTAGATGGATTTGAGGACATTTACTAAAGTATTTTCTGGTTTTTATGTTCATTTTTAGGGCTTAGTTATGGAGCTTTTGGTCCTGATATTATTACTTTATACCATATTGTCAGGTCAAATATCCAATACAGGTGAAGTTATCCTAAATTTTGGCGGTATCTTTTTTTTTTTTTCTTTTATGGTGTCTTTTTGTTTTTGCTTTAGTGCTCTATGCCTTATTGAGACTGATTGGGATGGATCATGACTTTGTTGGTCTTGTTTTTGCTCAACTAAGTGACAGAAATAGACCTGGCTGTTTTGTGAATCTTGAGGTTTGAGTCAGGATTTTGAAGTAGATTGGATGTGTTTGATTCCTTAATGATTGAGTGCCTGATTGGTGCATATGGTTTTGGGCCTATCGTAATGGAATGAGGCGATGCGTGTGAGTTGAGGTAATTTGAAGAAATTTTTTTCTTATGATTAACAAGGCTGCCTATGGTTATTCATAGTTTTTAGTGCTGGAATTTTATTGGATATTTGCTCGACTGAGTTTAAGATTTATATTTTTGGGGTATCTAGTTTGGTTTGGAGAATCTGGATGAATTTGAATTTCTGCAGGAACAATAACTTTGTAATGTGTTATAGCAATAAATAGAAGGCCGTGATGTGTATGAGTGTATCTACTCATGCTCATCTTTCAAAATATTTGCATTATGTTCTAATTCATATATTCAGTCATCAACATGAATAAGAAAATGGCCTTATCATCAGTGAGTTGAGCCCTAGGTCTGGTGTTTAAAACCAAAAGAAAAGCACACCTTTGCATTTCCTCTGGTGTATTTATTTTATAACATTTTCTGAAGAAAAGCAAATTTGGATTTCAAATGACTCCACTAATGAATTTCTTCACCGTGAAGATGCTGCATCTCTGTACCTTTGGAAAGTCATGGAGCATCCTTCTAGTTCATAATTATGCCCTCAGTTTGATTGAACTTGTCGAACTTCTTTGCTCTTGTATAGCTTTAACTGTTAAATGCTTCTTACCTTTTACGATTCTTTAATGTAAAATTTATAAATTAGAAAAATTGGGGCATTGGAGCTGAATGTTTATTGCTAAGTCTCTTCACATTGGTTGACTTTCTTTTATATTGTGTTACCTGAATTTTCTTGTTTAATAACCTCTGGTCTAATTGCACCATGAATCCAGTGCTGTCAGTTCTCCTGTTATCTATTTCAGTTCATGCAATGTTTTTCTTTTTTGGTTTAACCTCTGTTTGAATGATCGCTTGATCTTCCAGTTTGCTTTTTGTTATCACTCACATCATTTCAAAGTTTGAGTTGTGGCTGCTTGTGCTTTTAACTGACTTATATTTGGCCTAACACATTATTTCATTCATATGGGCACAACCCTCATACTTGACTCTTTAGTGCAATTTTATTGTCATTCATTCTTTTGATGGTGAACTTGTGGTGCATGATTTTCTGTCATTACTGGCCATTTTTTATGAATATTTCTTTGAGAAAAGTAGCAATTTATACTTGATTTTTTACATTAATCCACCTGAAGAATACTACTTAGTGTCCATTTCTTGCATATGTCATGAGATTTATTACGGTTTCTTTTCTTGAAGTACTTTTTATAACATGAAGAGTCATGGTGCCATTTCTTTTTTTTTTTCTTTTAAAATTTAAATTTTTTTTTATTTTGCAATTTTGTCAGTCCAATTACTTTTTTTTCCTTTTTGAGGAAGTTGTCAACTGTTTCCACCAGAGAACCTACAGGAACAGATATTAGCAGTTGTTTTTGATAATTCCACCTGAGATGCCTAGAGCAAAGTCTTTCCTTGCTGAAGTCATTTTTGCCATATTGCTTTGTCACTTCTCACAAACTGTTATAGCAGACGTCACTGCTCCATCTGAAGGTGATTTCTTCTCCTTTTATATTTTTCCCTTCTTAAATCTAGTTTATTTAGATACTTGTATGTATTGAATTATTTCAGTACTGTCTATTAGAGTAACTCATAGTCTCCCTTCAGTAAATTTGGTAAATATGATATGAATATATAAGCATTGATCTCTCATCTATAAGCTTAAGATTTTGGATTGAATTTGACCTAATTAATATGCTTGTCTAGCATCTAACATTGTCAATATGTTATTCATGCTATACAATTAGCCAAACCAAATGCTTATCTACATTTCTTGTATGGTGGCTCAGACACATGTAGAATAGCTTACTGTGTTGAAATAGTAGGGTTATGTTTGACTTGGGAATAACTTAAGATGACCTTAGTTCCTTAACTAAATAGAATATAAGTTGGAGCAAAAGTATATATTTTGTTTTTTGCACAAAATTTAAATAATTAAATTGATATAATACTAATAATAATACTACTACTACTACTACTACTACTACTAATACTTAATGGATTATTTATTTATTTATTTTTGACACATGTGACAAGTGTTGTCAAGGCCGTGCGCATGGGCCGGGAATTGAATGTTTAGCCCATGCGCCTTCGCTTGGCGATGTGGAGTGCAGATTGCAAGTCCATAATCGGGGACCTGTTACCACTACTGCATCCAGCGGGATTTGAACTTGGGTTTTTTTGAATATCGCACACTAATGCCTTTTGCAGTGTGGCCAATACCGCTGGACTATCAACCCCTTAGCATTGATATTATTATCAGTAGTCAGTTAATCAGTATCGATCACTAATTTAAGCATATAATCTAAATTGAAAATTATTTTAGTTAGTATAAATAACTCAAACTTCAATTAACTTAGGGTGAAAGTTTTCCTGCCAATACAGGTTTTAATTTTTAAACCTTTTTCCCAATTTGTTCCAACTTATTTCAAGCCTGCTAAACAAATTTGTAAAATTGATTATTCTAGTTTGTTGTAAGAAAGTTATGACTGTTTTAGGAATATTAAATGGCATTCGCTTCTATTCTGCTTATAAAGAGGTCATTCTTCACTAGCTTGAAGCTTTTTCACGTGATGTTCCTTTTGCTGCCTTTAATACAAATTGAAATGAACTAATGATCACCTGCCTCTGCTAGTTAGCATGGTAATTCATAGTGATAACTAAAGATTGTTTCCTGTCACCTTGTTATGATTAAGGGGGTTCATTATATCTCTAAAGAAATGATTTTCTGCACATATCCTAACCCCCATTTTGAAGTTTCTGACACCCATGGTTTTAAGGTTTATGGAGAAAGAAACTTGCAACCAGCTGTTGTTTAGTGAGAAATTTGAGCAAATATGGTTTTAATTAGCTGATTGGACACATCAACGGACTGTAACTTGGAAAATTTGGTCCTTGGATAATTATTCTGCTTGATGTAATTGCAAATACATCACAAGGGTGGAGTCATGTGCTTAAAGAAATTCAGGTTCAAGTCTCTCAAAGTTGCAACTATGAACTACCATATGTTGTGAATATCCAGGCCATACCTTGGCTAGAAATACTAAAATATGCTTATGAACCTACCGATTCCTTTAGCTCATAATTTTTCTCTTCTTTTTATCTTGAAATATTTTTGTGATCTTTAAAATAAATAACGAAAAATCAAATTTTGTGAGATTGTGGACATGAAAACCTGAAATTTTACTGCTGTTTCTTCTAGTTCGGAAAACATTCTTCTGTTGAATGTAAGATGCCTATTTCTCCAAAAAGAAAAAGTAATACTATTAATTATAATTTACAGAAAAAGTTTGGATATTCATTGTCTGGTATTTTCATTAAACTATTACGTAAAGTCATGCCAAGAAGAAAGGATTGAGAATGTAAATAGTTTTACAAAGTCATTTGTATGTAGGCTTTGCAGGTTGTCATATTGTGGTTTATGGCATTGAAGACAATTACCTTTTCTTTTTTCTTAAAATGCAGTTGATGCATTGGGAGCTATCAGGAACAGATTGATAGATCCTAAAGGTAATCTCAACAATTGGAATTCTGGTGATCCATGTACTTCAAATTGGACTGGGGTTCTTTGCTATAATACAACATCAAGTGATGGATTCCTGCATATACAAGAATTGTATGCTTTTGACCTTTGACTTTTACTTATATTTCATACTGAAAGTTCTCAGAATGCCTACGGTAGCTTTGGTTTCTTTGTTTTATTCTTGGGGGGGGGAGTGGGCTTCTATTGTTCTTCCACTGTGCACATGATGAAATTACCTCTCTTTTGGGTTGGCCTACATCTTTAGAAACAAAATCTGCAGTCTAAAATCAATATAGGAGGTGGGCTCAAGGTTGTACAAGTTATCAGTGCAAAGGGCACATGTTCCCATGCACTTGATGTGAACATCAGATATGTGTTGTTCATTTTCTTAATGTGTTTCCATTGTTATAACCATACTGCTTTGAGCAACTACTTGTTACCTGTTCAGTTTCTAATTAAATTAGGGTTTCTCCCCTCGCATGGGATATAATGTCAATTAGTATTCAAATGTATGGATTTCCTTGAACAATGTTTTAGTTAGTTTATTCAGGAAATTTCATCAGGAAACAAACTAGTTCTTGTAGCTTTTTCTTATTTTGGACATGTTTCTGGGTAATTATGTTGCAAATGTGGATACTCTTCAGTGAATACAGTTTCTGATGCAGTTTGTTGTCTCTTGGCAGACATGCCATAGAAGGTGCTGTAAAAAAAAAAGGATGGATTGCATGCTTTTCTTGATGGTTCCTTCATTGTACTCTACATGAAACTCTAGTCATTTCAAGCTTCTGTAATGTAAATGTTTTAATGCTATTAAAAGAAGGAGCTCATGTAACTTCAATTCTGTGACTAACATAGTACCACATTATTATATTCTGTCTGTCCATGGGTTAATATATCTATCTATCTCTCTATCAATTTTCATCTCTGTTATCTAGTTATATAAGGAGTTCATTTTTCCATGCAGGCAGTTGTTAAGAATGAATTTGTCGGGAAATTTAGCGCCTGAACTTGGTCGTTTATCAAAGTTGAAGATATTGTAAGCCATCAATGTTGGTCTAGAAAGAAATTTTATATAAATTTTTTACACCCCATATTTGAATTACTCCTTTGCAGTGAAGATTGGTTTTATTTATTTATTTGTTTCTTTCTTTCTCTTTCATCTCGTGGGATAATTTTCTTCCTTCGCTGATGAATCTTCTTACTTGAAGGGATTTTATGTGGAACAAGATAACTGGCAGTATTCCAAAGGACATTGGCAACATTACAACCCTTAAACTACTGTAAGTTAAATTTCTAGTACTGGCAAGTACCATATTGAAGAATGAATATGAGAAATAATTCTTTGATCTTTTCCTTTCTTTCACTGAACTCTGTCAATGCGAGTGTGTAGTAGACTTTTTCATTTTTCTTTATAATTCATTTGTACTGCTTGGCAGTATTCTTAAGTTATTATCAGCTCATGCTCATCAATTCATAGTTCTGAAAGATGTTGAAAATGTACTTTGTTTTCAAGATGCTTTTGTATGTTTACTGATGCTCATCACTTTCATTGTTTGCATTTTTCAGTCTTTTGAATGGTAACCAGCTAAATGGTTCGTTGCCTGATGAGCTTGGTTACCTTCCAAATTTGGATAGAATTCAAATAGACCAGAACCACATATCTGGACCATTGCCCAAGTCATTTGCGAACCTGAATAAAACAAAGCATTTGTAAGTAGGCTTGATTCTCTTTGTTCTTTAATTTATGTGAAGTTAATTTGTCGTTATTTGCCTATTGATCCAATTTTTTCAAATCACTCCAGCCACATGAACAATAACTCAATAAGCGGTCAGATTCCACCAGAATTGTCCAGATTGCCTAGTCTTGTTCACTTGTAAGTGAAGAGTTTAACTTTATTGCTTGTACTTCTGCTGTCTGTTTGCTAACAAATGGAACTATGTCAGTCTGCTGGACAACAACAACTTATCAGGCCATATACCTGCAGAATTTTCAAAGCTGCCAAAGCTGCTTATTCTGTATGTACTCTTATCAACTTTAACTAATTTGAATTAAAGCTGCAATATTTCCTTATAATCATTAATCTTACTATTTATTTTGATGCCTTCTCTATGTTTTTTTTTTTTAATATTGCCTTAGATTCTCCCTTATTGTTAGGGCCATTCTTAAATTTTATTTTAGTTGGAAAACCATACATGGTTTACATGGCAGGTAATACAGAAATAAGTATATATGACTTTTCTTGTAATGCAATGGCCATATCTTCATTTTCCAGAAAAGTACTATAGGTTTTACAGAACAGTTCATGATGGCTACAATATGATAGTTCTATGTTTCATGGATAAAATATATTGACTATTCCTTTTCACCATTTGTTGGGGCATGTTCCGAAAGTGAGTGGCAATATAGGTGCCGCTTCTATTGCATGTACCTGGATTGCTTTTTTGCATTATCTTCCAAACTAGATTGCTTATGGTTATTTTGTGAGATGCTGATCACATCATGTATCACTTTTATTGTTCCCATTTTCCATTTGTTCTCTGTTTATTTTATTTTATTTTATCTTTTAATTTTGTGAATTGGGTTTCTGGTAACAGCAGTGTCTGCAAAAGAGATGGCCACTTTGACTATAACAAATTTAGATGTCTGAATATGGAACAGTATTGATGATTGGGCTAGAAATCCAATTTCCTTTGTTTCAGTCCATTTTTCTCTCAGACATGCTGTGGTATATCTAGGTTATGTCTAAAGTATTCGTTAAAGACATGGAAAGTGTGATAGGCTTTATTCTGCATCGAGTTACTGCTCCTTCCTATGTTTCTGAGTAGTTTTTTTGGCCCCATGACATTTATGTAACAAACATTTGCATCAAATAGTTAATTTTAACTAATCCTTTTTATAATTTGTTTTGCAGCCAGCTTGATAATAATAACTTCAATGGGACCTCAATTCCTGATTCTTTTGGCAACATGTCTACACTTTTAAAACTGTGAGTGACTTCTCATATTATATGTTTATTCTAATTTTTGTTAAGGCCGATTGTAATCTTGGGGAATTCTCTGATCATCTTTATTAGTATAGCCGAAAATGGCATTATATAAGTGTACAATCTATTTACAATTGATAGAAACAATTCCTGATTTTTAGGATTTAGTTAAGATCAGATTTGACTATTTCAAATCTGAATTATTTGATACTAATAACAGAAAATAATAGAAAAATAAATAAATTACATTTATTTACACTCCCCCTCAAGTTGGTGCATATATATCATGCATGCCCAACTTGTTTACAAGTGAATCAAATGAAGCCTTAAATACTCCTTTGGTCAGAATATCAGTAGTTTGATCTTGAGACTGAACAAAAGGAACATAGATTATCCCAGTATCCAGCTTTTCTTTGATGAAGTGTCGATCAATCTCAATGTGTTTGGTCCTGTCATGTTGTACGGGATTTTGAGCAATACTAATAGCTGCTTTGTTATCATAAAACAACTTCATAGGTAGTTCTACTTCAAGTCTTAGTTCCTTAAGAACCCTTCTTATCCACAGTAACTCACAGACTCCATTAGCCATTGCTCTGTACTCAGCTTCTGCACTACTACGGGCAACCACATTCTGGTTTTTGCTTCTCCACGTCACTAGGTTACCCCATACAAAAGTGCAATAACCTGAAGTAGACTTCCTGTCAGTGATAGAACCTGCCTAATCTGCATCGGTAAAAGCTTCAACCTTTCTATTAGAGTTCTTCTTAAACAATAATCCCTTTCCTGGACTACTCTTCAAGTATCGAAGAATTCTATAAACTGCATTTAGATGTTCTTCATGTGGATTATGCATGAATTGGCTCACCATACTTACAGCAAAGGCTATGTCTGGCCTTGTGTGTGATAAGTAGATTAAGCGACCCACCAATTGTTGATATTGCAGTGTGTTGACCGGCTTTCCTTCCTTCAAATCTCCCAGTTTCTTGTTGGGATCAATAGGTGTATCTATAGGCCGACATGCACTCATACCTGTCTCTTTTAACAAATCAATGATGTACTTTCTCTGAGAAACAACAATGCCCTTGTTGGACCTTGCTATCTCCATGGCAAGAAAGTATTTCATCTCACCAAGATCTTTAACTTCAAACTCCCTGGACAACCGAATCTTCATTGCTTCAATCTCCTTGGTATCATCTCCTGTAAGGAGTATATCATCCACATATACTATCAAAACTGCACACTTACCCTCATTAGAGAACCGAGTAAACAGTGTATGGTCCGATTGTGCTTGAGTATAGCCATGATTCTTCACAACCTGAGTGAATCTTTCAAACCATGCTCGAGGGGACTGTTTGAGACCATATAATGCTTTCTCTAACTTGCAAACCTTTGATCCAAACTTTGCTTCAAATCCTGGTGGTGGAAGCATGTAAACCTCCTCATCCAACTTGCCATTTAAAAACACATTTTTCACATCAAATTGCCTAAGCTTCCAATCTAAGTTTACATCAATAGATAATAAAATGCGAACCGTGTTGAGTTTAGCAACTGGAGCAAATGTTTCAGTGTAATCAATGCCATAGGTTTGTGTGAAACCTTTAGCCACTAACCGAGCTTTATAGCGTTCAAGAGAGCCATCACTATTAAATTTAGGAGTGAATATCCACTTACACCCCACCGTGGGAATTCCCTTTGGCAGATCCGCAACAACCCATGTCTGATTCTTCTCAAGCGCTCTCAGTTCTTCCAACACAGCAGCTTTCCACTCTGGGCTATTAAGGGCATCTTGAATAGTAGTGGGAATCTGGACCTGAGAGACATTTGTGGAAAGAGCAGAGAACTTTGGAGATAGATTAGTGTAGGAAACATAATGAGACATGGGATATCTAACACAAGACCTTTTTTCTTTATGAAGTGCTATAGGAAGATCCAAATTTTCTGACACATCTAACGGAGAATCAAGTGCCGGTTCAGACGTTGGTGTAGTCGTTGATTGATGATCAATATGTTCTAGTTGAGGGACTCTTCTCTTATAGACCTGCCCAAAAAATTTGTCATCCTGAGTAGAACTCTGATGTGGGTCGGTTTGTGGTGGTAAAGAGTCGGTTTCATCAGTATGTGGAGATATGGATAATGGTTGAGACAGTGATGGTCCTAACTCTACTATGTCAGGAATTAGCAAAGTGGATTGGTTGTGACCGAGAAATAAAATCAGAGGAAAAACAGAGAAAAAAAGTCTCTCTGATACCATGTAATCTTGGGGAATTCTCTGATCATCTTTATTAGTATAGCCGAAAATGGCATTATATAAGTGTACAATCTATTTACAATTGATAGAAACAATTCCTGATTTTTAGGATTTAGTTAAGATCAGATTTGACTATTTCAAATCTGAATTATTTGATACTAATAACAGAAAATAACAGAAAAATAAATAAATTACATTTATTTACACCGATAAATTGATAGACACATGCAAGTCTCAGATGATTAACTGCAAATACTTCCAGTTAGTAGCTTTCAGGTTGTCCTTAAAATATATGAAAGCTCTTGCATAAGATAAAAGGCATGAGCTGACTGAATTCCAGCTACCTATATTTTTCCAGTTTTCCTATGAAGTTTGAGAAAATTTTGAGTGGTTTCTTCCAAATGAATGGACCAATAATTTATTCACACATGATGGCACCTTGATCACTTCTATTTTGTTTATCTTTTCTTCAGGTTTGCTACTTTATTTTAGCTGCCCTTAGGTGCAGAAACCCGTTATTAATTTTTTTTAACTTGTATGATACTAAGGTTGATTGCTACTGGTCCAGCTTAAAACACAGTTTTTGTATATTGATTTAACACTATTTTTTGGCTAGCTGTGGTGTAATGCATTTCCAATTGCTGCTGCAACTGACTTGCTAATGCATTTCCTTCTAGTCAGGAATAATACGGTTATGGCTAATGATTCTTGCTATCATTTGATACTTCTTTTGATCAACAATCTACTAATGGTTGTAGGTTTAAATAATTCATATGTTTATCTGTCATATAGTTGTGTCCTGGTGTGTGTACTGTTTTTTGACCTAAAAAATAGAGGCCATCTATATAAGAGGGGGCTCATTGATGTGGTGATAAGGTGCTCAATTGCACCATGGGTTTGAGTTGAGGAATCAGCCTCTGCTAATAAGGGTGAGGTTGCATGCTTCTAACAATCCCCATATACAATGCTGGCAGCAGACTGCTGCACTTGATGCCTTTTTTAAATTTGTATGCATAAAAAAATTAATGGTATCCCTTTGATTATGCCAAACCAGAAAGCACGCATTTTAAGTTTGTTGCTGATATCCTTCTTCTTCTTCTTTTGAAGAGGTCTGAGTGTTTTATTTTACCTTAACAGGAGCCTTAGGAACTGCAGCCTGCAAGGACCTATTCCTGATCTTAGTCGAGTTCCTCGACTTGGTTACTTGTAAGTGTAATCACATTTTCTTGATGTATAAGTTTTCTAGTGCTCTGTGTGTGTGTGTGCACCCGCACATGCGTATTTCTGATTTATTTAATTTTTGAGCACTAATAATGAGATCTAATGGATATGATATTTCAGAGACCTGAGCTGGAATCAATTGACAGGAACCATTCCTTCCAATAAGCTTTCAGATAATATTACGACAATGTATGCAAAGCTTATGATTTAGAGTTTTCTGCTTTGATGCTTACCAATGTGATTGCTTTATAATTTATAATTTCTTATGTTGTTTGACAAATTTTGCAGTTGTGAATTTTGAGATTTTTTTTTGTCATCTGTTCTCATCATCACATTTTGTGCAGTGACTTGTCAAATAATCTTCTTAGTGGTCCCATCCCTTCAAACTTCTCTGGCCTTCCTAATCTCCAGCGATTGTAAGTATACTTTTCTATCTTTTTTTTAGAGGCGGTGTTTACCATCTCCTATTTTTTTATAGTACTTTTGATATTTAAACTTATCCACATCAGAAATTCACTTTTGTGCAATTTCTTAGTAATGTCTTACATTATGTCCATGGCAGGTCTCTTGACCACAATCGACTCAATGGTTCTGTTCCGTCCACAATCTGGAGGAATATAACTTTTTCTGCAAACAAAAGTCTAATCTTGTCAGATTTCTTATCTAACACTTGCCAATAATTTTAGTTTTTCAACATTGAATATTCAGTTGACTTTTCTTTCTTGAATTCACAGGGATTTCCAGAATAATAGTCTCACCAGCATATCAAATACTCTGAATCCTCCAGCAAATGTTTCTATCTGGTAGACAATTCTTCCGCATAGTAATATAACATTATTTATTGTTGTTGTTGTTAGCAGTTTGGTATGCTATTCTTTTACTTAGTATTATAACATTATTATTATCAACAATAATAGTAGTAGTTTTTCTTAGGGCCGTCTAATGTTACTTGAATGATGACAAAGATTTATTTGAGATATTAGTTAATCATATGATATATTCAAGTGTTATTTATGAAACACGTGATTTCCTGAAAGAGAGATTTCTTTTCTGCACTCTGTATCCTTGATTTACTCACCTGAAATGCTGTAAATTCATAAGCTACAAATCAGTGTTATTAAAAGCGAGAAAGGCGCTCAGGCAAGGCAAGGCAAGGCGAGGCGAGGCTCTAGCGCCTCAACACCCTCCAGGCGAGGCGCCTTCAATGAGGCGAGCGCTTTTTGCCAGGCGACAGGCATAAAAGAAGCACGCCTGTCTTTTTTTTGTTTTATTTAATGCTATTAGCCATATATTTAATGTTTTCAATTATTATTAATTGGGATTTTAAAAAGGCACACTTAGTAATAAGGAAGAAAATTAATTTAGGAGAGAAAAACTAGGAGATTTTAAATAGCACACCTACTAATAAGGAAAGAAATAAATTTAGAAGAGAAAAACTAGGTGATTTTAGAAAAATATACCTACTAATAAGGAGGGAAATAAATTTCAGGGAGAAAAACTAGGTGATTTTAAAAATGCACACTTACTAAGAAGGAATGAAATAAATTTAGAGTAAAACTTGGCGATTAAAGTGTACAATTGCTATTTTTTAAAAAATAATGAGTAAATTAAGGGGTTAACTAATTAACAAGAGAAAATTGAAGAAGCAACAAAAGTTGCACTCTAAATCTAGTGATGGGATTGAAGCTAGTTTAGATGATGAAGATGATAATATTGTAGAAATAGATGATTTATGAAGAGAATTTGTACTCTAAAAACTTGAGTGGTTCTAGACTTCTAGAAGTGTTTTGTTTGACTCTATGTTTTGCTTTGCTTACACACACACACACACAAGCAATTTATAAACTACCGTTTAACTTCGCTCAGGCCTGCGCCTTTCGTGGCGCTTCTCGCCTCTGGCAATAAGAAGTCTTAGCGCCTTAAGTGCGCCTAGCGCTTTTAATTACACTGCTACAAATGATGTCATGGCAGCTGGTTCTATATTGAAGTTTCAAAGCATATTCTTTTGAATCTCTCTCTCTTTCTCTCTCTCTCGTTTGATTGTTGTCATGCATAAAACATTTTTTTTAAGTTTATGATCAACTCATGTTTATAATTACACCATAATCTCCATCAATCATCTCCCTTATTATCAAAGAAAGTCCCACTTAAGTTAATTTAGTAAATGTCGATTTAAATATATAAGCCTAGGTCTTTTATCTTATAAGCTTAAACATTTGGATTGAATTAGGTCCAAATGTTGTATTTGGTTTGCCTCTAACATGGCATTAAAGCTTGGTAATTAATTTGATTGGTTTTTAGTATATGGCTGTTTAAAATAGAGTAGCACGTCTTAAGGGGGTGTATTAGAGTAACTAATATTCCTACATCAATTAATTTTGTAATTATGGATCTGAATATGGAAGCCTGGGTCTCTCTCATCCTATTAGCTTAAGCGTTTTGGTGAAATTGGGCCCAAATAATACAATTGGTTTGCATCTAACAGTGAGAGCACATTATGCATGAGATTATGATCCATTACAAAATCCTTCTCTAACTTCATGTCACCAGATCTAGGTTTCTGTGTGAATCCTTTATAGTAAGACATTCATAATCATATATATGCAATGACATTGATCATTAGAATTTTACAAGTTATAATGAGATCCTTATAATCTTTCTCTTGCATCTTGTTGTTCTTCATGATATATAAATGCTCCTTCAGTAATACCTCTTCTTTTCTAATACCATCTTAACTTCACATTTTGATGTTAAATATTCAGGTTATATGGGAATCCAGTATGCTCAAATGCTAGCCTGCTGAATATATCACAGTTCTGTAATCTTGAAACTAATAACCAGACAGCTGGAAGCTCTTCAAATGTCACAACAAACTGTCAGCCATGCCCCACAGATGAAGATGAAGACTATGAATACAATCCATTATCTCCATTTTCTTGTTTCTGTGCTGTGCCGCTGCATGTTGGATATCGGTTGAAGAGTCCAGGATTTTCTGATTTTAATCCATATGTTCAGGATTTTGAGGAGTACTTGTCATCTGGTCTTTACCTGCATTTGTATCAACTGTACATTGACACGTTTAGTTGGGAAGAAGGTCCTCGTCTGGGGATGAACTTGAAGCTTTTCCCAAATAATGTTGATAAATTCAATAGCAGTGAGGTCCTGCGAATTAGAAGCATGTTCACAGGGTGGTTGATAGGAGATTCAGACCTATTCGGACCATATGAACTTATAAATTTTACTCTTGGATCTTATGCAAATGGTATGTCTTGAATATCATACTTTCAGTGCAAATCATCAACACTTACACAGATACCAACCGTTGAACATATATCTAGGCATGATTGATTTATATTTGTTTTAAGCTGTTAAGTAGAGAATCAACAGAAGCCACTACTTGGTCACTGTGCATACTAAGGATTAACCTTTAAAGACATTTATTAGTATCAAGTAGAAAGGAAGCAGTCTTAGTAGTTCAATTTCAGACGAAACACTGCACTATGGTCATCTTGTTAGCTAACGATAAATTAGTCAGATATATTCAGTTATTTTTTCTGAAGTTATTTTAATAGATTTTTTTTCTGAACTTTTTAGAGTTCTCATATGCAGAGGCCAGTGCGTAAGTTTCTTCTCATCAACCCCAGCTAATAGCATTGGCAAAAGTACTCTCCAATCGGACATTGGATTAATTTTTCAAATTTCTAGTTACACAGTCCTCATGGTTTTTTGTTGCTGACATTTTTGAAAGTTAGTTCCAAATTGGTTTGAAAGGGATAGACTATCTTACCCAACAAAGGCCCTGTTTGCTGTCTGACTTAGCTCTGAAGTCCATCCTCCTGTTTTTTTTTTTTTTTAATTATATATTTATTCACAAGCGTATTAATTTAGATTTTTGCTGGTGAACCTGTTCCCTTACCATGATAAGCTACTTACAAGCTTAACATAGATTAATACTTGAGAAATCTGAGACTTATATTTCAGTTTATCATGCTGTATGCTAAGTGCTTCATGATTAATAGATCAAATTTTTAACCTACTGGCTGATTCTAGTTTGAATCTTAAGATTTAGCTTATCAAATTCCTATTTAAAGATTATCAGGTTGATACTTTGAGTGATATATTTAAAGATGCATGATATGTATTATGGATTTATTTATGTTCAATAAGGTTGTTGCCAGTCTGATTGACTAACAATCAAATCTCTCGTAATAATCTCTGGGTGACTGAGTATGTGCAAGAAAAGGCCATAGCATTTATACATATCCTCATGTCATTGAAATACTTTAACAATAAAAATTCTGTGATGGAATGACCAAAATAATTTGCAAATACAAGTTTTAAATTTTACTTTTTAAAACCTAGGACTTATTGGCAATGACTTTATGAAGATCTGTATATTGTTCAGTGCTTAAAATAATGCTACTTGCTTCTTCTTTTTTTTTTTTCACACACACAGACACATGTTTGCATATTGCTTGGCACATTGGAATCCCTGTTCATTCTTTCAATTTTTTATGGCTCAAAATGTCTGCTTAAGCTTTGTTAAATTGTTCAAGTCCTCTTGAGCAGGAGCAGTACTAGTGACCATTATATGAAGGCATGGACAATCCCTGTGAAGGATTTCATGATAATTTATTTCACTATGCTGTACGGATGTGTAAAGTGCTTTGCTTTGTTTTTTTTGTTACTTCACCACATCGTAGTCCAAAAAACAGAGAAATCTCTCATGGGTCATGGCTTAGTTTCTTCTTGTTCAAAATTATATTACATGTCTTCTAGAGATGGGAACATTACAGTGATCAATATGGGTTTGTTTTTCTGCCTCAAGGAGATCATTCATTTGGTTTGCTGGTTCATTTCTGTTACAGTGATTTCAGGTCGTTCAAAATCAGGGTTACATGCTGGTGCTGTTGTGGGCATTGTACTTGGAGCAGTTGCTGTTGCCGTCACTTTATCAGTAATTATTACTATGGTTATTATGAAAAGATTCTCGGCATATAATGTGGCTACAAGAAAACGCTCAGGTACGTTGTTCAATTGTATTTCAGTGAATCGCAACCCGCTTCCAGATAAGAAGTAATCAACTGCTTAGGGATATCATATTTCGGAGCATTAAAAAAGTCTTACTGAGAACTCTGAATTGAACACTTCTCTAATGCTATATTTCCCTTCCACTATTCCTTTCAAATTTCTGAATTCTGGCTACATTGGGCATTTCTTCTGATGTGTGTTTCTCTTTCTTCTTTATAGTGTCAAGAATTCCAATCAAAATTGAAGGTGTGAAGAGCTTCACATTTCAAGAGATGTCTCAGGCTACCGACAATTTCAGCAACGCTACTCAAGTTGGCCAAGGGGGGTACGGGAAGGTCTATAAAGGCATTTTAGCTGATGGAACTGTTGTAGCTATAAAGCGTGCACAGGAGGGATCTTTGCAGGGTTCAAAGGAGTTCTTTACAGAAATAGAGTTGTTGTCAAGGTTGCATCATCGCAACCTGGTTTCCCTGCTTGGGTATTGTGATGAAGAAGATGAACAGGTACCATTCTTTCATTTAGCATTTATAAGTTAATAATAGCTGTAGAAAATGTACAGTTGCGCACAACCCCTTGATTATTTTATGATATGTGGTAGGAAAGCTTTGATCAAGTTAAAGTGAATCTTTTTCGGTGCACTTAATTCAGGCATTATGTTCAGAAACAATTCTCAAGTCTGTATGCTTCTGTTATGCTAGTCAAGATATAAACTGGCTGATTAGAGTAATTAATAGTCCCACATTGATTAATTTAGTAAATATGAATTTGAATACATAAACTTTGGCCTCTCGTTCTATCAACTTGCGCTTTTGGATTGAATTAGGCCCAAATAATATGAGTGGTTTGTATCTAATATAGTGCCAAAGCTTGGTATTTTAATTCGTTTGCAATGTGGTTATTTAAAATACACTAGCACATATTAAGGGAGCGTGTTAGAGTAACTAATAGTTCCACATCAATTGATTTGTTAAATATAAATTTGAGTTTATAAACCTTGGTATTTTAATTCGTTTGCAATGTTTGGTTTGCATCTAACGCCAACTACTTGGTTTCTTTTATAATGGATGATCTCTTAATAATTATCATCCAGTATGTTGCCTTTCAATACACATACTTTGGTTTGTGGCCATGGATCAATTGTCCTTGCAAATCCTTGTTTTTTCATTTCACTGCCAGATGGAGTTATGCATGCAAATGTTCTAAAGTTCTCTATGTGATTACTGGAAATATGCACTTTCAAGCAGTCCTGGTCTCTTGCAGCTAAAACATCTACACTGAATTTGCATTTTCTTGGTGTCCTCTTTGTTGCAGATGCTGGTCTATGAGTTTATGCCAAATATGACTCTGCGTGATCATCTTTCTTGTAAGTGCCACATGGTTCTGCTTTAGTTTATGAGGTTACTTCCAATAATAGAATACTAATGTTGATATGAGTTCACATGCAACTCGAATTTTTTTAATTCTCAAGGAAGGAATTGGCAAAGGTTATGTGCCTTGGAGATTTCTTCTTTATTTGTTTTAAATTATTTTGGCTTCAATAGTTTTGTGGAGTTTTGTATTCTTTATGAGATGTTCTAATTAATTTTCTCTCTTGTTTTTAGCTAAATCTAAAAATGGACCTCTGAGCTTCTCTTTGAGGTTGCGCATCGCATTAGGATCTGCTAGAGGCATTCTCTATCTACATACAGAAGCTGATCCACCTATATTCCACCGGGACATCAAAGCCAGTAATATTTTGCTGGATGCCAAATTTATTGCGAAAGTTGCTGATTTTGGTCTCTCCCGTCTTGCACCTCTGCCCGAAGGTGAAGGAACTGTTCCTGGCTATGTGTCAACTGTGGTGAAGGGCACTCCAGTAAGTATTATTTTAGATTTCCATTTATTAGTAGCCGAGCACGTCTTAAAGAACAATTTTTCTTTCACTAACCCCCTCACTATAGTCTCTCCTCATTAATGTTTGTATATTTTAGGAAGTCAATTGAAAGTACCTGAAGTTATCAAGGCACCCATAAGTCATAAGTTCTTGAATCAATATGTGGAATCTAGTAGGATTGTGTGATCAGAAACTGGCCAAATGCTAATCAAAGTTCCCCAGTATTAGCACCAAAATTATCCTTACTCTGTCATCAGTGAACTCTGGTGAATGTATTTATATATACACTACTAACTAAGCAATAAGCATCCTTAGTTCTAATTTGTTTGGTATTTGAATTATGAAACATAAATTAGAAAACCTTAGACTCGGTAACTCAAGCTACTTTCCTCTTGAGAGTCTTTTATTGGTCTAGTTGTTCAGTCTGGATCTCTAGACACTTCACCTTAACTTTTTTTTCTTTTCAATTCCTACATAATTTCCTGCTGATATCTTCAATACTCTTTCAGGGCTACCTTGATCCAGAGTACTTCCTAACTCATAAGCTCACCGATAAAAGTGATGTATATAGCCTCGGAGTGGTGTTCTTAGAGCTTTTGACAGGAATGCAGCCTATTTCACATGGAAAAAACATTGTTCGAGAGGTACACTGCTCCTCGAGCTTTTAAGTTCTTCACATTTTCTTCCTAAAATGCTATTTTCACATGTGATAAGGATTTGAAGAAGATTTATCATTATTCTTTGTTTTCAAATCCAGGTAATGGTTGCCTATCAGTCTGGGATGGTGTTTTCGGTCATTGACAATCGGATGGGATCTTATCCTTCAGAATGCATTGAGAAATTTGTTGCATTGGCACTCAGATGTTGCCAGGACGAGACAGAGAGGAGGCCTGCAATGTCGGAAGTGGTCAGGGAGCTCGAGAGCATTTGGCGGATGACACCAGAATCTGATTATGTGCCATCGGAATCTATGGTCACTGATTCTGTTAAAAAGTCTACTCCGACTTCAACATCCATGGAAACAGACACATATATCTCAACGACCGACGTATCTGGCAGTAACCTGCTTAGCGGCGCAATGCCTACCATTACGCCTCGATGACTCAATCCATTGTGTTTTGTTCAAGAGCAGTTGTGTGTCAAATTAGTGGTTTTAAATCAAGGACATGATTTTTGCTTTTCATTTGAGACATGGTTATTATTGATTTTGCTTCAGGCTTGTGCGTATGTGATTCTCTTGTCAAGAGATATGTACTTAAGTAGTGATGCTTTTCCATCTCGAATGGGAAAACCTACGTAACAGTTGTACATAGGTTTGATTATCTTATTTTTTTGCTTTTTTTGTTTTGTTATGTCTTTTGGCAAGCGAATCTTATTTCAGTTATGCCTAGTAATTTTTTTTTTACCAGGTGGACAAGTCATCTTTCACACACGCACGCTTAAATCCTCAATCATATTTTGAAAGAGTGAGTCGATAGGTTGATCTTTCCTATAGTAGTTAATCACATTATTACTCTCTATTGTGGTAATGATTATACTTAATGCCATTTTAAAAGTTGAAATTTTCATAGTTTTTAAAATTTGCATGCAAGCTTTTATGTTACCATGGACATGCTATCTATATATATATTAACAAAGATAACCAACGCTATCAAAGGAATAGATAGATACAAAGGTGTATTAATTTTGGTAGTTTAATAATCTTTGAAAGATTTATCATAAGTTAACATGTGAGGTAATAAAAATCTATTCATCACGTGTGTTCAAAACAACGTCTCTTTTACCATGAAATCTTGAAGAGATGAAGAATATAAGAAGGAACCATACTAGAATATGATGAAGAGTGAAGTAACACCATGTGCTGCCTAACCACTTGCACTAATCAAGTGTTGACATACACACACAAATATATATACATATGCACCACATAAACATATTTTGGATAATGGATCTAATTGGGAAAAAAGTACTCTTGTATGGACTATCTTTTTTGCAACAAACGATTGGATATATGTCAAAATTAAAATATTGTTGATTTATTTTATCATACCTATTTATTTGATACAACGTCCCAAGTAAGAATAAGAAAAATTACAAGGTTCATTTTAATAGCTTCTTTTTTTTTTTTCTTCTTTTTTTAGCAAAAACATTAAAAATATAAATGACATTCCCATAACCGTTCTAATTCCTACAAAAGTTGAAATATTATAATAACACATTTATAATTTTTTTAAAAAAATACAAGTATACCCTGATACTAGTACAACAAAAATTGATCTTTTAAGGTAAAAAAAAATCAAAAAATCAAAAAAAAATTTTTATCATTATTTAGAAATTTTGATAATTGGAACGGGCCCATCTTGAAAACGAGGGTACTCCAACCTCTTTTGCAACGGTCTGCATGTTGAAAACTAGGGTTTTTCTGAATCGCTATATAAAGAAGGAGCACTCCCCGCCCATTCCTGGGGTTGGCGCCGTGGTTCGCCCGTCGCTCCTGTGATCTTGTCGCCATGGGTAGAAGTATGTAGCTTCTTCTCTCAATTACCCCCGATTATGTGGTTCCCATTTCGATTTCTCATTCTCTTTCGTTTTCTTTGTTGTGTATGGTTTAGGGTTTAGGCTGGCGTTCTTTTGTTTGTTTGTTTTTTTTTTAATATATATATTGTGTTTGATGGTATGAGGAATCACAAGTTTTTGTCTGATTTTTTATTTTCATGAGGTTTTGATTGTTACCTTTTGTTAGTGCTGAGATCACATGGCTGGTAGAACTTTTTTCCTCTGGGTTTTAAATCTAGTTTTAGCTTCAAATTAGATTTAGCATTGGATACTCATCTTCTTGTTTACCTATTTGGGATAAGCATTGAACTTTTAGGGTTTTTTTTTTTTTTTTTAGTTATGGAAACTATTGTAATATTAGGTTTCTATATGTTTTTAAATTGCTATTCTGTTGATGCAACCCTGCTATTGTTATATAAGCATTTGGTGGGAACTTCTTAGATTTATAGTTATAAAAAAAATAAAAAATGAAAAAAAAAATGTCTTTGGAATGGAACTCTTTGAATTTATTTTTTGATTGGGAAAATTTTGGGGCCAGATTTGTTGTTAGTTTTTTTCATGGATAAAGTTTTTATATGGAAAATTAGTACACTGGCTTGTATGTCTTTACTAATTAGTGAAATAAGTCTTATTCTCTATATTACGTGTGACACATGCTATGCAATGATTATGGTATTGGTGTCTTAGATTTTTACTAATTTATTAGAATTATATATGTATTTTGTTGTATGAGAAGATTTGATGAACTGATTGGGGCAATGGTGAAAGTAGTTGGATAGCCTGTTTGTAGCTTTTAGTTTCAAGAGAGTTATGCTTTTAGGATTTACCTTCAGATACATTAAAATTTAGTGGTGATTTTAATGTGCAGGACCCGCAAGATGCTATCGTCAAATTAAGAATAAGCCGTACCCAAAATCCCGTTATTGCCGTGGTGTTCCCGATCCAAAGATTAGGATCTATGATGTTGGGATGAAGAAGAAGGGAGTTGATGAGTTCCCTTTCTGTGTTCATTTGGTCAGTTGGGAGAAGGAGAATGTCTCCAGTGAGGCACTTGAAGCTGCTCGTATTGCGTGCAACAAATACATGACCAAGTTTGCTGGAAAGGATGCTTTCCATCTAAGAGTTAGAGTTCATCCTTTCCATGTCCTGCGCATCAATAAGATGCTTTCATGTGCCGGGGCGGATAGGCTTCAGACTGGAATGAGAGGTGCTTTTGGAAAGCCTCTAGGAACTTGTGCTAGAGTGAGCATTGGTCAGGTCCTTCTGTCTGTTCGTTGCAAAGATAGCAATGGCAACAATGCTCAAGAAGCCCTGCGCCGTGCCAAGTTCAAGTTCCCTGGTCGTCAGAAGATTATTGTCAGCAGAAAGTGGTAAGTATGTCTTCTAAGTTTGTTCAGCTAAAAATTCATGAATCCTTGTACATATTGTTTGATTTTGATTAACCTGTTGCTAAATCACCATCTATATGAACAATAGCTTGATTTGGTCCCTTTAATTATAAATGATATGAATATCATCATTTTCAGGGGCTTCACTAAATTTAGCCGCACTGACTACATGAAATGGAAGAGTGAGAACAGAATTGTACCTGATGGTGTTAATGCAAAGGTTAGTTTTGAATCTTTAATGTAAATTGCCCTTCTATGGCAGGCCATCATTTTGGTTTCCTTTGATGAGTAACTTGTTTCTCCTATAGGGAGCCATATTTAGGATTCTGAATATGGGTAGGGGTACTAGATATGTAATACATGCATTGTGTTGGGTCCCCTATTAGAAGTTGATTACTTACATTAAGGCAAATGTTGATGTGACAACTAAAAGATTTTTGTGACCTCAGATTTAACATGACTTTAGGCAAATGTTGTGTCTGCGCATTCTTTAGTGTTCCCTATCTAACCAGGATTCTTCTAAGCTCTAGTTTAAGACGACTTCAGGATTCTTCTAAGCTCTAGTTTAAGACGACTTCAGGATTCTTCTAAGCTCTAGTTTAAGACGACTTCAGGATTCTTCTAAGCTCTAGTTTAAGACGACTTCAGGATTCTTGCAACTTAGTAAGTGCCGTATATATGTCACATGTGTGTTGTATCATGGCCCTCATTAAAAGCCTAGTGCTTGGGTTAATGCAAATGTTCATATGTTCATTCAATAATTTTCATTCATGCTATTAATTACAAAATGGTGCCACAAATAAACTGTTCCTTAAGCATGCTCCATGCAGGATCATATTATCTAAAGCCACAACCTTGCTTTAATTCAGTTGCTGTGTATGATGCTTGAGTTTTTGAAATTATGCAAACCATACTGTCCATATGTATGATAGTCATTTTGTATTAATGGTGCTATTATTCAGGATATCAGCACTTTTTTCTTTGCTTTCACTTACCAGTTACCATCACATATGTTAATCTATTATACTCCATTTATTGTACGCTTGGGATCTTACTATTTTAGATGTGTTTTTGCATTCTTCTCATCCCTTGCATTGAAAATGCACAACAATGATTAGTTTTGTGTGCTTAGGCTTTTCGAAAGCAAGGTTATCATAAATTACTGACCTGGTCTATTGTTTCAGCTTCTTGGATGCCATGGGCCACTAGAGAAACGACATCCTGGGCAAGCATTCCTCTCTGCAACAACAGCTGCTTAAAATCTCACCATTTGAGAAAACAGAGAATTGAAACAATATCTTGAATTTTGCCCCAACTCCACTTAGCTCTTGATCAATGTTAGCCTTTTTGATTTGTTATTGATGTCAGGATTCTATTCTTGTCTTCCAGTTTTGTCAGTTTGCTCTCTGGCTTCATACTAGAGTTTTTTTTCCAAGTTGATATAGTTTTTGGTTATGTTCATCAATTCATTAGTCCCTTCTATTCATTTTCCTGCTATTCATATCCTAGTACTTTTCCAGATGGATAACATGATAATTTGTGCCAGTTATGAAAACACTATAATCAATGTCAGAGAAAATTGCTTCCAAATACCTATAAAAGTTAATTGTTATTAATTTTCTTTATATATATATATATATATATATATTGTTGACTATATAAGAAATATTTTATTTATTTATTTATTATTATTATTATTGCCATAGATGAAAAGATAAGTAGGATATTTGATTATCATCAAAGCAAAGTATAAACCAATGAAATAATTTATAAAAATATATGAAGAAATGCAATTTTTGAGGTAATATATAACATATCATCAATCAAAACATTTCCAACAAAATGTGAAATGTGTCTATTAATCGTTTAACGGTCAAGATCATTAGACCGTTCACACGTGCACAATCATATCCTTGATAAGCCCGTCCAAAACACACGTACGACCTAAGCTCCGGGAGAAATCGAGAGCTCGGAGAAGAAGGAGAGAGCTAGAGATGAAGATCTATCACATCCCATGCCTCGAGGACAACTACGCTTATCTGTAAACCCTAACCCTCGATTCTCCGAATTCTCATCTTCGATCTCCGCTGAACCCTAACCTCTTTGATTTCCACCTACTTGATTGCAGGATCGTTGATGAAGCAACCCGTGAGGCTGCTGCCGTTGATCCCGTGGAGCCGGAAAAGGTCATTCGTGCCGCCGATGAGGCCGGCGCTGACATCAAGCTCGTTCTCACCACTCACCGTCACTGGTTCAGCTCCTTCGCTGACTCTTCTTGTACTCTTTTTTTGGTTAGGGTTTGATGATATGGAGTTCTTAATAATTTTTTTTTTTTTTGGTATAGGGATCATGCGGGCGGGAACAATAAGATGAAGCAGTTGGTGCCGGCGATCAAGGTTTGCGGTGGATCGCTTGACAATGTTGAAGGATGTGATACTAAGGTGGAAAATGGAGATAGGTTCTCTTTGGGAGCGGACGTGAGCATTCTGGCCCTCCACACTCCTTGGTATATAAATCTTGTTCCTCTTTTTACTAGAGAATTTTGTGAGACTATCTTATGATTCTCTGTTAGATCTTTTGTTAACTTGCATAATTTTCTTTGTTTGTGATAATAATCATGCATGCTTGAAACTTGAAACTTGGGAAGGTTCCAATTGGAAATGTCTGAGAAGTTATTAGAATAACAGGTCTACCAACTATATATTACCTACCTTTTACCTTGTCCTGTCATTTTGAGGATGTATCTTATTGATACTTCAAAATTTGGATTTATGGTTGGTAGATGAGGATGTGGTTATATTTTAATTTCACCTTTAGAAGCCTTGTTCATTTCTGTTGTTGCTCGATGATGTCTACTATCTGCTTATTGACTTTCGTCAACTAATGCTGATCATTATTCACCTATGCACTCTGAAAGATTCAGGGATATATATTTAAAACCATTTGCCATGAGCAATATAGGTCGTAATTGGCTATGCTCTTTTCAAGGTTACAGATTTAAAGCCATTTGCCATGAGCAATATAGGCCGTAATTGGCTTGAATCCATAACTATACAAGCGACAATTTTTTTTTTTTTTGGTAAATACACCAGTTTACTTCTAAATTATTCATGCTCATTTAAATATTTCCTTGTGGGTATTAAAAACTATTATGTTTGACTTTTGTGCGAAGTCTGTTTATTGTTATTAGTGTTAATGTCAAAAATGCTGGCAATACTGTGCAATATATTTTTAGGTTGAAACTTTCTAGTATTTTTCAAATTTGCTTGAGAAAAGGATGCTTTGGGAAAGAACATTACTCCATATCAAAGAATCAGTAAACTTATCATGTAATTCTGAAGAGCAATCATGCTTGTCTCTTCTTCCTTGCCTTTCAAAGTAGTATATTTAAATGTCTAACCTGAATGGTGTAGGACTAGGATTAGAACATGATATTCTTATTGAAGTAATTGTTCCTTTTACCACCTTTCATGATATATGGGAAGGGATTTGCTTTTTTGATCAATTGATGCCATCCTTTCTTTTTCCAGCCACACCAAAGGTCACATAAGTTATTTTGTGACGGGCAAGTCAGAAGAGGTTCCAGCTGTTTTTACTGGAGACACATTGGTTAGTGGAACTTGCTACCTTAGCCCTGCCATTCAGTGTTCAGATATTTTTCATAAACAATTCTCCATGTTCTCTTCCTCAGTTTATAGCTGGCTGTGGGAAGTTTTTTGAAGGCACCCCAGAGCAGATGTATGAATCACTCTGTGTCACATTGGGTTCCTTGCCAAGGCCAACTCGTGTGTTCTGTGGCCATGAGGTTGGGTAATTCTAAACTTATTTATAGCAGCTATGTTTTATAACTTGTCACACCAAAATGCATATCAAATGATTTATTTATTTATTACTGAATGATGACAACCTAAGAATGCTTAATATTTGTTATTCAGCGACAACCTCTAGTTGTAGAGATACCCACTTACACATCAAATTTTGTTGGGGCAAATTCCCTTATGCCTAATTTTTTTAATCACCATCAAAATAAGAATCTTTTTGTGCAAAACCTGAAGAAAGGGTGTAAATGAGTCTCTGTTGTGTTTATATGCCTGCCTAATCATTACATTGACTTATCTGCTTAAGTTTGGCACCCACTCTTTATTTGGACCATATTTGATGCTTTACTGCTATGCTTGTTGTCTCTCTTCCAGCTCTACTATGAACAATAATAAATTGTATACCTTTTTCTCTAGTACACAGAAAAAAACTTGCGCTTCGCATTGACTGTTGAACCAGAGAATGAGAAAATCTCGCAGAAGCTTTCATGGGCGCAGCAGCAACGTCAGGCGAACTTACCTACTGTTCCTTCAACCATTGATGAAGAGTATGAAATCAACCCCTTCATGCGTGTTGAATTACCAGAAATACAGGTATTTTCATCTTCTAGTTTTATCATTCAGAGAATGTCAGGATAATACTTTTTTTGGTGATGCAGGCAAAAGTTGGATGCCACTCACCAACTGAAGCAATCATGGAAATGAGGAGGATGAAAGATAATTGGAGAGGCTAATAAATGCAAATCCTCTCCTGTTGTGTTTTATTGACTCTCTAATGTGTTGTAAGTGTGTGCCTGCTTGTTGATACATGTCAATAATCACTTGTGTTCCTGCTTTAGTGAGAATAGGAGGGAAAGCAGACTTGCAACATGAAGGTCAGAGACTATGTTGCCAAACTTATATGATAATAACATTAGAATTATCTAAAGAAAATTATCAAATTGCTGAATGTTGAATTTGGTTTGCCTGTATTGATTTGATTTTTTTTGTAGCTAATATTAACAAACAAATATTGTTTTAAACAACAGATTTTGTTGAACAAAGCGGTTATTTTTGGTTTAAGGATTTCATTTATATATATATATATATATATATATATATATATATATATATATATATTAAACATGTATTTTTTCTATTTTTTAATCTATTTACAAATCAAATTTCCTATTTTTTTTATCTTTCACAAATCATTCAAACTGTTGTCACAAATCATCTATAACAAATTTATTTATCTGTAACAAACTTACATGTTATTTTTTAACATAAAAAAAATATTTATTATTATTTTTTCAAATTTATCCTTAATATTCTATTTAATTTTATTGTTGGAAAAAATCAAATATATTGTTGAAAAAAATTAACTTAAATTAAATAATTTTAAAAACTGAAAACTGAGGAAATATATATTATTATCATCTCTACTTATAATTATTTTTTTCATATTCACAGTTATCTTTCTTAATAAATAAATTAATATACCGTGATACCAAATCCTTACAATGTTAAGTACTTAATTATAAATAAGTAAAATTTAGGTATAGAATTGGACAGAGGCCGCGCATGCGCGTGCCCCCTCTGGCACAAATTATGACGTCCATTCTGCCACGTAGGCAGATGGTAAACCAGCGAATCCGCAACGTGCAATGCGGATCATTGGCCTAAGCAACGGTCCTTCCGGATCAACCGTTGACTCCGTCCAGGTAAGTATGCTTTCCATTTTGAATGCCTCTCATTTTATACCCTCGGACCACACCTCACTTCCTTCCATTCGTCGATGTGGGACTATTGTGTTCTCTAATTTCATTTCCTTTCTGCATTCAATGTTTGGATTGACAAAGAAATTGAGACTTGGAACTGTCAACCAAAAGTTTTATTTGAATATTCGCTTTGCTTCTTTCTCCCATGTGTAACGAAACTAAAAACCTAGAACACCAACGGACTTGTTGCTCTTCAATAATTTGACTCCTTGTAACGGGAAAGGAGAGGGCGTGTAGTGATGGAGTTTGTGAATATCTTCCTGTAATGGTTTGTCTATATTGCTAAATATACACATTTTTTTATGGATGTTTTTAGATTTAAAATCTAATGATATTCTACAGTGTCATTGAATGATTTTTCATTCAACAACTGCTGTCATATTATATACAATATAAAATAGTATTAAACATAAGTCATTAAATTGAAATCCAATGGTATGTAAATTTAGTGAATAGTATCCAGCAAAATCTAATCTGCAGACTCTTTTTCCTTGTATATATATAAACATTCTAGAGATGATAATAATAAAAAATAAAAAAAAATCTAAGTATTTGGTATCAATAGTATCACGGTATTTTCATAGTTGTTTTCCTATAAAAACATTCTTCATTTGCTGGACTACCAATAGTATCCAGCAATTCCCCCCACCCCATGAGTTGTTTTCCTATAAAACCTAAGAGGTAGCTAGCCTTAATCAAGTGACCTTTTCCATCAAAATTCAAGCATAATATTCAATTGCGATAAAGAAGTTTTAACTATGAATTGAACATATCTTCACTGATTAAAATGATGAACTATTCAACTTGGATTACCCAATTGTTCAACTTTATGATTAAAGTATTCAAAATTAAAATTAAATGCTCATTCACTGTATTTAACTACATACTCATTTGTCAAACAACCGTCCAATTTGGTTACCTAACAATTCAGATTTCAAGGCAAATGAAGAAGCACATCACATTAAAAGATTGTAGAGATATTACAAAATAAATAAATAAATAATAATAATATTTTGACGTGTTTGGTTAAAACCATCGTTTATATATTTAGACACATATGCAAATTCCCTTTTGTATATATGTATACATACTTTATTTTAATAAAGCCCATGCTATGGTTGAAAATTAAGTCCATCAGTGGGTTGTTGGATTTAAATCTCAAGCAATGTCTTTTTTGTTAAGGTTCTATCATTGTCTAGTTATTGGCATTCATAGGATGATGAATTTGTTCACAAGCTTGTCATCTTTGTCTTTTGTCTCCAAAGATAAGTTTTAATATCTAAAAACGTCATTGTGAGAACAATTGGTAGTCCAGTGGTCTGCTATGAGAATAGTGAATGAGCAGCCAAGTGCTAGAAACATTTTGGCTTCAGTACTATATTTTACATGTTGCATGATATGAGAGATTTACCATGATATGTTTCCTACAATTCTTTTAATTTATCTCATTATAGAGGTTTTTTTAAGTTCTTTTTACTTATCAATTTTGAAAACTTATAAAATATAAAATATTATTTTTTTCAAATTTATTTTTATATTTAATCTACTTCTACAATTTTCAATAAATCATATTTAACAACACATTTTATTAAATTATATTATAAATAAAGGCTTTAACCCACTTTCTTAATTCATATGAATTAGTTTAAATGGACAAGTAAAAAGATCAAAAAGTATCATTTTGAGCGCATGTGATAAGACGTCATTATTTTTCACATTAACTCGCCCATATAGTAAATTTTAAGAGGTTGTTAAGTAATTGTAATTAGTGTATTTCTATATTTATTTATTCTTTTCACGACGCTAGTTGCCTTTGTCCAAAATAATTATAATAATAAAAAATTAAAATCAAAATCAAAACATCGCATTTAAGTCTGTAAAACTTGCGCAATTACATGGAATCAATGATGGGAGCATCAATTAAATGTACCAGAAACACCAACCGACACACAAAGACTTGAATCACTAGTGATATTTCTTTTTTATATATATATTTTTAAAGCTAGTTTAAATCATCATCAGCTACTTCTCGGTGTTGATTAATGTTGTTTAATTCATTGAATTATATGCAAAGAATAAAATGTTTCATGGTGATTAGAATTAAAAGAATATGTAAAATATAAAAATATGTTTTTTTATGATTTAGTTTGGATTTTATTAGTTTTTGGAGTTTGTTATATCAAGTTTGTCAAAAAAATTATTGTATTGCATAATTGCATTGTTGTTGTGACAAAAATATTTTTCTAGTGAACAAATGTAAATTTGAATTAGAAGTGTATAGTTAGTGATAAATTCAATTTTTAAAAGTAAAAAATCAAATAAAAATATAAAAGAATAAACGTCTAAATCAAAATCTGTTTTGCATCAAATATATATTTAATCATACAATACTTAAATCAGTATGCAATTAAATAATTTCTAACTAAATTTTCAAATATTTTACTTTAATAAACCACAGTTTTGTTGAAATTTTTGCAACTAAACACACAAAAAAAATAATAATTAGAGTTTCAACATAACAAATTATTGAAATAAATTACACAAATTTGTACTTTTTTATTAACATCCAAAATTTTATAAGGATAAAAAAAAAACAAAAAAACAAAATCAAGTGTATCATAATGAATCTATAAAGAATAAAGTCATACTCCACCCTCCCCACACTTAGCAAATAAAAATAAAAAAGCATGATATGAAGTTAGTACAATGTTCAATGTGGAACTCCATAATTTTATAAAAAAAAAGTATCTCATGCATCCAAAAAGTTAAAGTTCAAATAAACTTTCCACTCTTCCATCAAAACCATTATCCCACTAATTCTGCCACCACTTCACTCTAACCTTCTTTCCCACTTCACTATGAACTTTCCACTCCTCCATCAATACTTTTTTTATATGTATAATTGCTCTATTGGTCATTGAAGTTTTCCCTATGATTTATTCAAATTTTTTATAAAATGTATTCATATTGATCTAAAAATTAAATTTATTTTTAAATAGGGTTAAAACTGTTCATTCTTTTATAATTTTGGGGTCAAAACATCACCTCTAGGTTTATGTTTCTAAAATGAATAATCATCGTTACAATATGAGAGTTAGTATTTTATTTCTTTCTCAATTTAAATAATAAAAGTAAGAGTCCTTAATCATTGCAATACAATTTATATGTTTTTTATATATATAAACATTTAACATTTCATATGCTCAACTGATTATATTAAAATTTTCACATGATTTTTTTATTTATTTATATGCCAAATTATCCTATTGCTCTTAACAAAAATATATGAGAAAATATAAATTTTAAACTATCCAAATAAGGGGTAAAAAGTTTATTTAAAATAAAATGATGTAATGATTTATTGCAATAATTTATAATTACTAGAATAGAAGTATATAAATAGTAATCTATATTTTTAGAATCTTAAAAGTAAGATTATGCGTGGGTACATGCGTAATGTCATCATTTTATAATATATATATATATATATATAAGTATTTTAATGCACTGGTTTTTTAAAATCCATTGGCTCTAGTATCCGGGCTATGTAATAAAGCTCTATCAACTTGCAAATTTTTCCGGTAGAGTTTGAATTTGAAGGTACTTATTATAAGACCGAAGCCTGGAAACATTCATGCTGATTATCTGTTTTATAATATACTATTTTCGGTCCCTTTTACTTGTTATTTTCAAAGTTCTCATATCCGGACCGGACATCAACCTGGAGAAGGGCATGGGTCAAGGGTTGAGGGGTTCGACTGGGTTGAATCAGGGTTGAACCGGGGGTCAATAATTTTTATTAAAAATAATCTAAATTTTAACTATATATAATTAAAAAATCAAATATTGAAGAATAAAAAAAATAAAAACATGATTTTTAAAAATTTAAGCAAGTATTTTACATAAATAAAATATTAAAGTGCACCACATTAAAAATTGTGAAATACATCAAATAACATAAAAATAAACTAGAAAAAAATTAATTGAAAAACATAAAAATATTCATGGAGGAAATAAACAACTAATAAATTCATAAAAAAGATATAAAAAAAATATTCCCTTGGTCTCCCTTCCTTAGTTTTATAATTTTATATTATAACCTCAAACATTAGTATATTATAAAATAAAATAAGAATTAAAAAAAAATTGTGCAAACCCGGGCTGATGACCCGGCTGGGTCACTAGGGTCACAGGATCGATCGACCTGGGTTGCCGGTTCACTCTCGATTTTATTAAAATCTGGTTTTATATATTGAACCGAACTGGTTTTAAGGTTGGGTCCGTGTCAACCCAGTCCGATCGATTGGTTCGGTCCTAGTTTAAAAACACTGGTTATTTTAGAATTTTTTTCTTTTATTTGTCTATCTAAAACATTTATGAACTATTAAATATTATATTTTTAAAATTTATCTTTATATTTCCTATATTTCTATAACTTTCAATAAATCAGATTAAATTACATATTTTATTAAATCATATTTCAAATAAGTGCAATTTTAAAAATTAATATAATATTTTTAAAATTTTAAAATATCAATTAATTTTAACAAACTTTCTTAATACATGGTCAAATAAAATTAACCACGAATATACACACAACTATTTCCCAATAATTAGTTGTCGGAAAAAAAATATAAATATTAGAAGTTAGAAATCATAATAAAAAAACCAAAAACAATTATAATCTTTACAGGGATTTGAACCCAATGGGAGGCTTTTGAGGGAAATGCATAAGATAACTCATGCCATTTCTAACATTTTACAAAATAATAAAACTAAAATATCTCATGCTTAGTTTATCACAACAACCTAAACAATGATTTTACATTTTTTTAGGCCCTTAAACATAATATGAGATTTTCCCCGTATATCACTTTCATTGTCTATTCCTGTGTTTATGGGGTGAGTAGGTGAGTACTCAAAAATTGAAAAATCAATTCATAATGATGCTCATGTTTTATCTCTTTTGTAAAAACAAAAAAAAAACCATCATCTGCGTATGTATGGAGATGACTGTTCACTAAGGATGTTTATTTACATGTGTTGAATGATGATTTAATGGCTATTGTTTTATATAGATACTGTGTAAATTATATATATATAAAAGAAAACATCAATTGCTGTCGTTCTACAGTTGAGCACAGTACCAATTAGGGTATATAGTGTGGGTTAATTGGAGTTTAATTTGGGTTGATTAGTTAGTTTATTTATAAAAAGATTGTTGTAGGTGTAGTAGCAATAGAGTTGAACGGTTCGGAACTGAAATTGATTGAATAGTTACTGTTTTATTAAACAAATGCACAATAGTTGAATAAAAATCCAGTGGCTTGCATCAACGTTTATAGATTAGAAATCTAGATGCATCTCCTATATATATATATATATATATATTTCTTCCCTTTCTTTTTATTTGTCACAAATCCATGTTCTTTTTTATATGTCATTTTTTAACATCAAAAAGCATTTATTATTTTTTTCTTAAATTACTTTTAACACTATATTTAACTCTCTGCTTGAAATTAAATAAAAAGAGTAATGTGGAGATATAAATTAGTGGTAATTTTGGAAAGATAAATAAATTTTTATAAAGTTTTGTAAAATAACTAAGTTTTTTAATACATTTCCGGCATGAAGAAATTAGAAATTGACGAAAGTACCCCTAAATCTTCTTTTCTTATCTAAAATGGTCAGCTATACCGTGGAGGATAAGTAATAATCTCCAGCACTGTATAAAATCTCACGCGCACTCCAACTCAGAATAATACAACACCTGCGTTTCCTCCTCTTCTTCTCAATTCTAGGGTTTCCATTTCGCTCATACCCTTCCTCCATCCTTCCAATTTCTTGCCAATTCCTGTTGTTCCGTGTTGTTCTTGGTTTTGTTGGTGCTGAGATAAGGAGTTTTTTTGGCTATGGAATCGTCCGGAGGGAACTCCGATCCTTACCGAACGCCGGCGGCTGGTTCCGGCGTGTCCCGGCGGTATGATGTGCAGTTCTCGGCGTCTAATTTCATCCAGGCGCCGCTTTCGGCGCTTTTGGAGTATTCCGGGATTCTGAGACCCAGATCGAGTCATTCGGAGACGGAGAGCTTGGTTGGTGGAGGGGTGGCCGGCCCTGGCCGGCCGGATGATTCTGGGGTGCCGAGCAGTAGCCGTGGTGAGGTGTCGATTAGGATTATTGGCGCTGGGGATCAAATGGGGATTGGTTCGGGGTCGGGTTCTTTGCAGGCGATGGCGGTTGGTGGGGGAAGAGAGGGGGTTGCTGGAGATGGTGGGGTTGCTGCGGATCAGGCTGGGATGGCGTCGGAGAGGCAGGTGGGAGATGATGGGAGCCAAGGTGGGGTCGGGGAGGCTGTGAATTCATCTAATTCTGTACCTGTGTCCTCTTCAAGTTCTGGAATTGGGAATGGAATGAATGTGGAAGGTGAGGCAGGTGCGGCCGGAGGGAGTGGAGGCGGGTCTTCGTACCAGAGATACGATATACAGCAGGTGGCAAGGTGGGTCGAGCAGATATTGCCATTCTCGTTGCTCTTGTTGGTGGTTTTTATACGGCAGCATTTGCAAGGTGTGTTGCTGAAACTCTCCATGGATGTACTTTGTGAAATTTAGATCACTAGTAATATAGTTAATGAATTTGTTCTTTTGAATTTATTACCTGCGGCCATACTAGTCTCTACTATATTGTTTTTCTAACAATCTTGTTGCATAAACATGTTAATGTGGTTATGCGTATGCTCTCTCTCGCCTCTTTCTTTTTCCTACTTATTTCAAATTATTTATCTGTTGGTTTTTTTTGTAAGGGTTGGCAGGTTTCATTGGTACAATTTGGATCGCAGCAGTGATGTTCAAGTCAAATGAAATTTTGCGGAAACAGACTGCTTTGAAGGTTTGATGTCTCTTTTCTCTTCTTACATTTTCAATTAATTCTTTGGATCTATTATGGAAACAAATGCATCCGCAACCTATTTTCTGTGAACTACTGTATGACATTTTCGAAAAGGAATATGTCATTTCTTTTCTAGTTATAATTTTATGAGTTCTAATTTACTTCTTGAATCTTAATTAGTTGGTGTGACTTCAAATTGAAACTGCACACTGAGAAAGGCTACAATTTTATATGCCATTATCATAGTGATAATGAGAAAATCTACTTATTTAAAAAAAAAAAATACTTGTTAACTGTTTTAGAGTGACGTGGTGCATGTTATTGTGCTAGAGGAAGAAGGCCAACTTATTCTATTTGGCATCCTTGGCAAGTATTTCTGGTTTTTATGGTATGGTTCTATATTCCCAATTTTTCAAAGTGGTGGTTTTCTTCTGTGATGTAATGACTCGAGAGAAGAACATATAACTAAGAACATGAGGTTGTGAACCTTGTTTTCTTAAGTGGGTGCGTCTTACGTTTGCATACCAAATGGCTGTACTAGATGCTAGTTTGTTCTGGTTGAGCCAACAGTCCATAAAATCTTATATAGAGTAACAAGTGCTGAAGGATGATGTGGCACAGGGGGGTGTGTTTGGTTGGGGAATAACTTGGTCTGTCCCAAGTTATTTCAAGTTCTCTAGCAAATGGAATAACTTGAAATGAGAATGACTTTTTTTTTTCTCCGAATTTTATTAGTCAAATAAATCTATTCATCATTTAATATTAGAAACAATTAGCTAGTAGTATCAATCTTTAATTGAAATACTATAATTGTCATTGAGGACTATTTATTTTTAATTAATACTAATTTACTGGATTAATTTGGTATATATTTGCCACCAATATAATTCATATTTCAACAGCCTTATTTTAATATATTTCTGCTTATTCCAACCACAGACTAGGACAAGGATATTCTTAAAAATTTTGCTCTCCTTCATTATACCTTGATCCTTTTCAGAATTATCTGGATTTTATGCTCTGGAGGCATATGTAGTGGATAGTGTAGTGATTACAAAGTTTCTGATGTACTTATTTTGCTATAGTAATTCTTCATTAAATGACTTATGACAGAAAACAATCGAGAAAGCTGTTTCATATGATTGCCACTTTTGCTTTTTCTTGATTTTGGAAAATCTTGAATCAGACCTTTGTGCATGTGTTTTTGTTCAGATCCTGAATTTTTTTTATGGTATGACTGTTTTTCTTCTCTGGCCGATAGGCTTTTAAATATGCTTTAACTTTTCCTTTATGGATATTAAATAATAACTGATTGTTGGTTTTTGCAGGGGGAGAGAAAAATTTCTGTTCTTGCTGGGATCACCCTACTTTTCGTGATTCATGTGTTTGGAGTTTATTGGTGGTACAAGAATGATGATCTTTTATATCCATTGGTTTTACTTCCCCCAAAGGAAATACCTCCGTTTTGGCATGCCATTTTTATCATTATGGTTAATGGTATTTTCTTCATGCCTTGAACACCTTTCTACACTTTCTATTTTCTCTGAAATTTGCTTTTGTGCACAATTTTCTTAATTTAGGTCTTGATAGGATTGGGTCATGCAATTAGGTTCTAATTTGATGATGTGCATCTGCATTCATTTTTATTTAATAATGGTCTTTTGCTGCTGTGTGATTCTCCATATATGATCTCATTCCTGTGTTCTATGCGTAAGGTGCTCCCATTAAGAAATTTAATTGATAGGTTCAATTTAGTGAAGTCCTGTCTTCCCTAATTTGTTTTCATTTTTCTGTCTCTGGTAAACTTTCTTTTTCTACTTTTCCTTTCAATGTCAACAAGGTCGTCCTTATGTGTTTAAACTTTAATCTATCTTTGTTGCGGAATTGTTCTTTCTTTGTGTTTAATCTCTTGGTTAGCATTTATTCTCCTTCTGAGGATGGATTGGACATATTATGTCAGTATCAAGTCATTAACTAAAAAGATAATGGTGCACTTCATCCATTTGGATGATGTGGTTATCACTTAAATGCTTAGTTTGAGGTTATGCTAAATATTTTATTTTTCAATACATTTTTTTATTTAAAATTGTGGTGCATGCTTCATGCCATTCAACTTTTTCCAAGTGCAGAATTAATCTATGGTAAGAGTGATTATCTTCCATGGCCACTATGCTTGAGCCTAACTAACCAAGTGCTAGGCTTAACAGAAGTCAGGTTTTCTTATTATTTTACATGCTGGCATCTTTGCTGAGCACATTTCTTGCCTTCTTTTCATGTTTTGCCAAGTTCCCATCTAGTTCATAGCGTCACAGCTCTTCTTTTTCATTTGGGCACTTAATGTATATGATTTGAGCCTTAAGGATTTATTTTTTGGCACGTCGAATATAATGTTTAGTAAATTCAGTTTTGGTGCTGGAGTTACCCGTTTAAATTTCTCATTGACAACTTATTGCCTCAATTCAAGCAATTCCTGATTAATAATATCCTCCAGATACAATGGTGCGCCAGGCAGCTATGGTTGTCAAGTGTGTGCTGCTTATGTACTATAAGAATAGCAGGGGTAGAAATTACCGAAAACAGGTATAACTTCTTTCTCATATCTAGTTTCTTTGTACTATTATTCTTTTAAAAATGAATTTAAATTGTTGAGCAGTTGAACTCATTTTAACACAGGCACACCACAAATGATGTTTACTGTTGCAAATTCACCTACAGTTCTATCATCAACTTTTCAATATTATTTGCCATGATGATGTAGTGTTCTATTTTTTGTTCTGTTTCTATATTTGTGAAGTACCTGTACTTTGTTCATAAATTATCCCTTGAAACTTTAATGTTGGTTCCAATTTAGGATTGTATGTCAATGTTACTATGGCGTTCAGAATGGTATGTTGTAGTCTTTGATCCTCAAATTTAAATATATTCGCCATTCCATATGTAGGGCCAAATGCTGACACTTGTGGAATATCTTCTGTTACTGTACCGCGCATTATTACCTACGCCTGTTTGGTATCGGTTCTTCCTCAACAAGGAATATGGGAGCCTTTTTTCATCTTTGACTACAGGATTGTACTTGACGTTTAAGCTGACATCAGTCGTTGAAAAGGTATGGTTATTTTGTTGACATCTTTTGGCTCTTTTATTTCATGTCTTCATGAGATCCCAATTCTGTTTGCTGGGGAATGAGGTAAAATTTCTTATCTGTCATAATCATTTTACCTTTATAGTTGGTGTCCTTATGCCAAAACCTGCAATTTCCAGGTTCAATCATTTGTCACTGCACTAAAGGCATTGTCACGTAAAGATGTGCATTATGGATCTCATGCAACCACTGAGCAGGTAATTTTGGTTTCTCTGTGCTTCCATTTGTTAGACAGCACAAAACACTTTTCTTTGTGCTGATAAATAGCTCTATCATAATAAAGTATTTTGAGGTGTATTAATTAGAAGCAGCTGCTTCTATAGGAACAACTAGAGATATCCTTGGTGTAATGGTTATGATCTGAAAGGTGGAAAGGCAGAGATGGTTTATAATATAAATCTTACTCAGGTCTTTAAAATTAGATTAAATCTATAACTTAAAGTTGGATAAAGTCTTATGTCTTTCATTCCAAACCGCTCTTGACTGATCACAGGTTTGAGCTATGCCCTTTGGTGTGTTGAATCCTTTTAAAAGAATGGAATGCCTATTGCAAGTGAGAAGTGAGAACCACATTAATGCTCTACCTGCGGAATGTGAAACAATAATATCATCTTATTGTTTTCCTTAGAAGTAGTTTCCTTGTAAATAGGGTTGTCACTTGATCAAGCTATTCGTGAGCAGCTCAAGCTCCACAAATCTAGGCTCAAGCTGAGTTGGCTTAGCTCAATAGCTTGTAGGATATAAATATATTATAATTATTTATATTATATAAATATTATTATAGAATATGTTGTTGTGTTGAAAATATTATATAATTTGTATTGTTTATATTTAAAAACAACAATCAAGCTATAAATGAGGCTTTAGTTTTAAATTAAACAAAATCGTATCTGAATTCTCAAAAATATATCTATTCATTTTTAATTTTGAGCTAAATCAAGGTGAGCTTGAGCTATTCAATTTCGAGCTAAGCCTGTCTAGCCTGGCTTGTTTACAGCCCTATTTTTGAGAAGCCTGGCTATTGTTACTCTTCTTTTTTTGTCCGTCCGCAATATGCTGGTTTTATTTAGTCTTTTCATTCTACTCCATCCTGTCTTTTAGTTATCTAGTTTGAGCCATTTTACAGAATGTAATATAAGGAATAATTCATGGCACAATCATCTAAATTTAAGTTTCCTCTGAAATTTCTATGCATGTTCCATTCTGTTGTGTCCTCAAGTGTCACCCACTTTGATGCAGGTTGTTGCAGCTGGAGACTTATGTGCAATCTGCCAAGAAAAGATGCATGCCCCTATTTTACTTCGTTGCAAGCATATATTCTGTGAAGACTGTGTATCTGAGTGGTAACACATCTGGTTCCTCTAAGCTCTTGTGTGTTCTATTTTACATAGCATTTGAGTCAAAATCTCCACCTGCACACTATTAAGATAACGATAACAATCATAGTGACATCCCCATTCAACTCATCTGACATGATCCACTCGTCATTTTTGGAAAGATAAATGCATTCATCTGTTGATGTATTCGGAATCTCTTCATTGGACACTCATGAATATATTCTGACAGGTTTGAGAGAGAGCGAACATGCCCGCTGTGCCGGGCATTGGTTAAACCTGCAGATCTTCGATCATTCGGTGATGGTTCAACCAGTCTTTTTTTCCAGCTATTTTAGATGGCTCTCATGAACTTTGGCAGATTATGCCAAACCGAGGATATATCTTGTGCCTTGGTCATATTGTTGCATCTCGCTGATCATTTATTGTTTTCCTCTGTAAGTACTTCAACCTTGTAGAGGACTGATCTGTTCATATTCCTGTACTCAGTCCTGGAGGTGAATTTTTAGAATTGGGGGAGAAAAAAGAAGAGAGACAGTTGTAACAAGAGGGCTTTAGTTGACGTATATATATCTATATATATTATATATATGTTACAGTATAAAAATATATGAATTTCCAGGACGGGATATTGTTATTTCTTAATAAGAAATGTATAAAACCATTGCAGAGAGAAATTTCTGTTGTATTTGAAAATGCTGTTTGTTGAACCCTGCACAATCATATATGTATATAAACATAAAAGAATACAAGAATGTTACTTTTCTATTCATAGCTTACAATCGGTGACAATACAAACAGAATGGAGTTCCAAAGGCAAGCGACAGAAAGAATGGGCATGACTTTACACTATAAAGGGAGAATGAACAAATGAATGAATTCACTTCTACATCATATAAACTTATAAAACAAATAATAATTTGGAAAAAAAAAAAAACACCAGCCAAAACACTCTCCGGAAGCAACATGCCAATATTTGAACTGCAGGGGCTGAAACTCAATCCAGAATTTATGTATTTTCACTTTGAATCTGTAGGAACTAAAGATCATCAATGATATGGTTTTTGTACCAATTGAAAGCTCATTCTTTCAAGTAGATGGTGGAGGATGTGCAGAAGCTGATGATTTGGTGGGACTAGGTGTAGATGCAGAGGATGAACCTGGTGAAGCTGGACAGGGAATTGTTGTAATGATGGGGGACGGTGATCTTCGGTTTGCAGCAGGTGATGAAAGTGGGGATGTCATCTTACTTGAGCAAAGTTCGGTTGTATCCTCATCAATGTCCTCATCCAAATAGACAACATCGTGCATCTCGGGCTGGTGATACTCCACAATCTCCCTCAAGAATCGGTTTTCTCGGGTGTACAGAGAGTTCTCATGAGCAAGCCTTGCCTTCTCCGCCAACAATGTCTCCAGTTGGAGACGAATCTGAGTCAGGTAAACATTTCAGCAGAGATAGATTGTTGTTTTAAATTATTGTATTGCCGATGATTTGGTGCTGTAAGTTGACTTTAGGAAAATCAGAGAAAAAAATAAAGTGATCAATGTTGCAACTAATTTGTTTTGGTTCAACCCGGTCTTAAACCTTCTCTTCTATGACTATAGAAATTTCAGTTTCATGCTCCATTTCATTTGACAAAAAAAAGCTAGTTTGAATTGATAGATCTTGTCATTTTAAAACTACTTGTATTGCTTATCTGATGTTGAAATTCAAAGGGCAAAAATTGTAGTCATTGATGCAAATAATCTGTTTTGGTTAAACACATTCTTAAACCTTCTTTTCCGTCATGACCTTTGAAATTTCAGTTCCATGCTCTATTTCATTTGACAAATAAAAAGCTAGTTTGAATTGTATAGGCTAATTATTTGGACACATTAGACGTACCAGATCATCATCTTCATGACGAGCCCCCTTTTCACGATTCTCTCTCAAAACCTTGTTCTCATCTTCAAGCTGAGTGCATCTTTGCTTCACAAAAGCCAGGTCTGCTTTAACAGTCTTCAGCTCTCGTAGAAGTAGCTTGGCCTTGGCAGCCATTGAATTTGCAACCTGCGAGACAAACATGGTTGCTTATTCAGATCTTGAAAGTACAAAAGCCGACCAAGTTTTTATTAACAACAATCTGATCTTATTAACAGGTTTTATATGTAAAGCTAAGCAAAAGGTTACATGGTAAGAACTATGACACTTTAAGGAACTTTAGGCCTTAAAAGTCGATTTAACATTTCTTGGCATGACATAACAAAGGAGAATGCAGCAATGATTTCCCTAACCAAATGATCTCCACATGATGCTTAGCTGAAGGATTTAAATAGGAAACAAGTTTGATCATGAACATCCAAATATATTCGGTAGATTAACATAACTAGCTAAAGCAGATTAACATAACCAATAATTTGTCTACATGATCTAGCAACCAAGATTTGCAACCTTACGTTGCGAGAAGCCTTCAGTTGAGCTTCTTGTTCAGCTTTGATCTGGGGCAAATTTTGTGGAGAAAGTTTATCTATAGGCTCTGCCAGTGTATCTGGACCACCTTCTTTTCTCTTAATTTGTAGCTTGCGTGTTTCTTGTATTATATCCGCTGTCTTATGCTCCATGATTGTGAGACCTTCCTGAAAAACAAATTATGAGACATTTAATATAGGAGAATATGGAAGATGTTTGAATTTACACCAATGCTTGGTTGCAAGAAATAATGGTTCAAAACTGTCTACAACCAAAGTTGTTCTCCTATGCAAATGATTATTGCTGCAGGTAATCATAATTTCATAGTGGTGTTTAAGATACCATCTACGTGCAAAACTAATTCATATGATATTAAACAACTTAAACTAGCTCAGAAATAAAAATTGATTTCTAAAGGAACTTACTTCAAGTGCATTTCGAATTGTCCCACCAAATTTGGTGATTGAAGCAGCTAATGCATCAGAATTTTTATGGAAAGAAGGATTTTCCCTTTTCTGAGGAAGCTCGAATGATTGATATGACTGAAACTGCAATCACCAAATTGAAGTCATGAAAAAAAAGTTGAAACACTAGCAAGTTCTGGTGAATAAGAAGCGTATAAAGAGTAATGCATGACCTACAGAAGACATTCAGATAGAGAACTTTTGGGGTGCCAATCCCATTCTCCCACTTTCAAACATTGTGGGGGCTCAGTATCTATGGGAGTGGATCTTTCTACGTACAGTCTAATAGTCATGCACATTTATTCATTTCTATATTAAGCGAACAGATAATAAACCGTGTGACAGAGTGACAGAAATAAACATGCAAATATCATAAGCCCTTAATAAAAGATAATCTGTCATAGAACCTCAACCAAACAAAAATTATGTGCTTCATAATAGTTAAGAGGTTCACATGTTCATGACTTCCTATTCTCTTGAGAACAATACAATCATCCAGCTTAGAAATGTCCTGAACTTCAGAAAGGTATACATATCACCAATATATACCAAGCTTAATAGAATGGAAAAATGGTTCCCTTGACTCATATTTCATAATCATAACTACATAAATAGCCTCTGGCATAATAAGTTGAGCATTTTGCCACAAATGATTCCCTCTAATTACTCACATAACACACACACAAACAAAGAAAAAGAAAAGAAAATGAAAAAAAGAAATCACACTAACCTGATCACCAGTAACAATCATTTGGGGAGGTTGTTTCATACCCGAGCTTTCAAATTGCTCATTGGCCTTATTATCCTCAAGAATAGATTTGGCTTTTCTAGCCAAAACTCCCCAAAATCCATTCTTGGGTTCATCATAAGTGCTTGTTGATGCATACTCAAAAGCAGTAGCATCCTGTTGGGGAAGAAATCATTATACAACAAGATAACTTTAAACTTGAAATTAAAACATTCCTTTAATTTCCATAATTAACAATTTTTTCATACCATATAAAACAAAATCAAACACCATCCATCAAACATTTTTTCATCCAAATAGTAAAACATACATAATTCCCAGCCCAATCATCAAGGTCTTAACTTTATACCTAATCTTTCAATCAAGATATGCCCGCATTAAATCCAAATAAATTTAACCAAAATCACGATTAAAAAATAACAACAACAACAACAACAACAACAACAACAACAACAACAACAAAGATCCAGTGCCAGATCCATCATCACAAATAAAAGAAAGAAGAAATCAAGAGCAAAACCACCTACATTCTCAATCCATCACTAATTCCACCAGAAAACAATCTCAAAAGGGCAAAGGAGCTCACCGGCGGAGGAGAAGGGCGAAACTTGTGGCGATTGTCAGCCCATCCAGCGCCGGCAGCTGCTGCATGGGCGAGATCGTGATCGCGGATGGCCCGGGCGGCGAGGGAGGGGGAATCGGCATCGTCGATGGTGGAGAATGTTCTAGGGATGGATTGCCTTCTCCGGTACGCCATGGATGGGCTCCCCCTGCATAGAGAAAGCTCGCGCTTCGTTTCCATCTCGTCCTTTATATTCGTGGCTCCATTCATCTCTCCGAAACTCTCGTGTGGAGTTCGGCCCATCTCAACCGTTGCTTCTCTCTTCCCACGAATCTTGATGATCATGTGTTATTGCACCACGTGGATGGTTATTACTGGTTAATTTGTCTGTAATTATGTATGATCTATTTATTAAAATTTATTTTGCTGGTTTAATTATTTGTTGTGTGAAATTAGAAAGATGTTTTTGCTAAAGTGAGATCCTTTCAAGTGTATATTTATTTTATTTTATTTTATTTTTTTGAGTTATGTTCCAAATTCATATTATCAACTCCTGTCATTTTTATGATTGTTTCTTATATATACATATATATAAATATGAGGTTGTAAGTAAATGATGTTAAAACTCATTATTTTGTTTTTCTAATATTTGGTTTATTGATGTAGATGGTATTGAAGATGGTGACAGTTATACTTTTTTTGTCACGAGTAGATTGGATTCTCCGTTAGTAGAAAAAGCAAAAAGAAACTATATTTTAATAATTGTATGGGTGGTTAAAATTTGAATATATTATTTTTTAATAAAGTGAATAAACACTAATTTATTAAAAAAATTGCGAATACAAAAATAGGAAATCAACAAACAAAATAACAAAACAAACACAACAAAAACGAAGAGACGAACAAGATGGAAACAATCACCAAAGGTGACATAATCGATATCCTCAAAGCAAACAGACTACAGCAAAAACATGACAATAGAACGCAAAACAAAAAACAAAGCTGTTGAGAAGGCAAAGTCCACCCTCTGGCATTCCAAGCCTCCTTACAACTAACAGCGGGAGTGGATCACTCTAGGAAAGGTGACATCGAAGCGCCGGAAAGGCCGTTTGATCTTGTGCTTATGAAGTCAAGGGAGCGCTTAAACTTCTAGATAGAATTATCTAGGAGACGTTAGCTCGAGTCTCTAGCTGCAGAAATCCAATCAAAAAGCATATGAATAACTTTGGAAATAATTGAAGGAAGAGCAAGAGTATGCAAATTAAAAATACGGTTATTTCTTTCGAGCCATAAGCTCCAAAAAATAACCCTTGAGAGTAGATCCCAGAAAAATTGGTGTTGGACATCCAAGAAGACTAAACCTCAAACATGGTTCGAGGGTGGGTATAAAGGCCTAACTTTTGTTTAACAAAGTGCCAGATACGTTTGGCAAAAACACATTTAAGCAAGATGCGATCTATTGATTCTGAATTTCTATGGCACAAAGCACAAGTATCTGTTGCACTACTCACATTGCAACCTTTCTGGGCAAGGTTGTCTAAGGTCAGAATTTTGTTATCTCAAGCGACCTAATAGAACAGTGTTATTTTAGTAGGGCGGCTTTGTTTTCCAAAGATGTGAATAAAATGGGCTGCGACAACCTCAATCTACTAGAAATTTGTAGTAGGATTTTGCTGAAAACATTCTATTTCTCTCAAGTGTCCAGATGTTTACATCTTCTTGCTCGCTAAGGCAACCTGGGATGGAGGACAAGAGGGTTGAAATGGCTTCCACAGAAGCTGAACGAAAAAGTCTCTCTGGCAAAAGGGAATCCGATGCGAAGAAACTTAAAGATGACCAAGGAAAACAACAGTTGTTGAACAGATTAGGCCATAAATCTTTAGGGGCTCTACCATCTAACCAATTGTCAGACCAAAACAGGGTAGATGCACCATTCTTAATAATTTTAGATGTGCAAGATCTAAAGGAAGATAAGAGGGGTATAATCCCTGCCCAGAAAAATGACTTATTTCTAGGTGGTGTGTGGAACAAAGGTCTAGGACGACTGCTGAGCAGGTAGTGAAGTTGATGATTTTACACCAACAACTATTATAGTCTGAGTTGATTTTCCACCAGCACTTGCCTAGCTGGGCCTTGTTGAATCTTGGGTATTAAGGATACCTAATTTTTCCAAAAATGCGAGATTTGCAAATTCTTTTCCAAGCAACAAGCCGAATACCTTTATGATCCAATTCCGGTCCTCTCCAAAGAAAGTCTCGACATATTTTGTCTATATCATTGATCACCCAAAGTGGTAGCTTAAATACTGACATCTTGTAGCTTGGGAGATTGAGGAAAAGACCGAGTTAATGAGCGTGAGATGACCTCCTAAAGATAAGTAAATAGCTCTCCAAGAGGTCAGCTTAAAATGAACTTTCGTAATAATTAGTCTCAACCAATCTTGTTTCCTGGGACGTCTTCCCAATAACGGGACCCCTAGGTAGGTTAAAGGGAGACAATCCATAGCACAGTTAAGAGTAGCCGCTAAGGCTGCACTAGCTCTAAAATCAGAATTGGTTGAGAGCAGACAACTGATGGCATAGTTGATAATGAGACCGAACGAACCTTCAAACAGGTAAAAAATCAGTTTGATAACTTGAAGGTCTTCCTGTCTTCCTAAGGTGAAGATGATCAGGTCATTAGCGTATTGAAATTGGCTGATGTTCCCTAAATGTTCGAGGGAGACCCCAAATAACACTCTAGAACAAAGCGCATGTGAAAACATAGCACTTAGGGTACTTGCAGCCTGGGCAACGAGCATGAGGAACAAGGGGTCTCCTTGTGGAAGTCCGCACTTCCATCTAATGTAACCAGGAGAGGACCCATTAATCAAGACTCGGGCTTTGGCAAAGCTAAGAATAGGTTGAACCCAAGAAATCCAGCGAGGGCTGAAACCCTTGGCAGCTGAAATCTCCAGGAGGAAATTCCAGTCTAGAGAGTCAAAAGCTTTTGTAAAATCCACCTTAAAGGCTAAATTTGGTAGTTTGTGCTTTTGAAAGTTGAAGATATTTCTTACGCTGCAACTATGTTATTTGCTATACATGTGCCTTTAACGAAGTTTGACTGAGAATCATCCACTAAATCATTGATAACTCTGCTTAATCTATTGGTTAACAATTTAGTGATGATTTTGCAAGAGGAATTAATTAGACTGATGGGTTGAAAATCAGAGATGGACTCTAAGGAATTAGTCTTGGCAATTAGGACTAAATTGACCCAATTCAGGGATTTAACATTAGCACTTCCCTCATAGAAGTCTGCATAAAGGTTGACAAGATCATCTTTCACCAAGAACTAGTGCTTCTGAAAGAAAAATATAGGAAATCCATTTGGTCCCAGAGCCTTATCAATCCCCAAATCAAAAACTGCTTGTTTGATTTCTTCTAAGGTAAAAAGAACCTGGAAAGAAGAAAGATCCAAACTCTCTTTATGCGCAAATAAGGTTTGCCAATCAAGGAGAAATTGGTAGGGTCTAGGGGAGCCGAAAAGAAGTTGAAATTGATATGTGAAAATCTTACCTAACTTTTGGTCCCCTTCAATCCATAACCCATCTTGGTATAAATGATGTATGAAATTCATTTTACGTCTGTTATCTGCCATGATATGAAAGAATCTAGTGTTCGAGTCTCCTTTTAGCCAAGTGATTTTGGAGCGTTATCTCCTGTGAATCTCTTCTTGGCATTGAAGGGAAGACAATTCCATCTTGATTTGGGAAAGGCGATGAACCTTAGTAGGGGAAAGATATTTGCTCTCACTAGTTTATCTAGGATGCCTAATTCCAAGAGTAAGGAATTCTTGAGAAGATTGAAACATCCACAATTTTCTAAGCCCACTTACGTAGTCTCAGTTTCATGTGATAGATCCACAATATTATATTGGACATCAATATCATTTATAATCTTAAAAATAAATAATTAAAATTAAAATTGATATTTTAACATGACCCACTGCTTCTTGTCTGAAAAAGAAAGTAAATATAAGCTGGCCCTTCTTTAACTACACTCACACCGCTCTCAAGTCCATACTTAGATCTCTCTTTCACACCAACAAATGCTGCTTCATTTGAACCAGGACTACTTCCACTAGCTGTAAGTCTTGATCTCACAAAGAGATTTATATAAACTACAGTTAAGTTACAATTACACAATGTTTTACTTCCAGATCTCTAATGTTTTCATCAACCTCTATTCACAGATCTGTGGATATTTTGCTTGGCTTTGGAACTATATATTAGCATCTGTTTAACTTGATTTTAGATCTATGTTTATCATCAAGCCTTCCTTTATATCTTTCCCTCTTTTTATAGCTTTGATTTCTTCTCGTGTTATTTCATAAAGATGGTGCATCAAGTGGGATTATTTAGTTCTGATTATGTCCTGATCTATATCTTTAATTAATACTTCATCTTCATCTTTTAAATAACACATGCAAGAATCCATTCTCATTGTCTCTCTCTCTCCTAACATTGCTTAGCTTTTCTATGAGTTCCTAGCTAGGGTTTGTGCCAAAATAGTAACCCTGTTAGTGCTCAATATATAAATCTTCGATCTTGTGATACACACACACACACATATAGTTTTTGAAGATCTATATATTTATATATGAAGTATATATTTCTGTTGACATATTTTATGTTTTGGTTTGGCTTATGATGAATTATATGTACACACACATGATCAAGTTTGTAAATATTTTTTGATGTTGTTGTGATAAGTGACTAGATTGGTAGTGAAACACTACTGTTAATCAATGCGATTCATAATTGAGAGCCAGTAGATTTATCTTAGCATTTCTTTGTTCTAATATATATGAACCATTAATTATCTGAGATTGTGATCATGTTCTTAAACTTTGGCCCTCTTTTTCTGTTAGGGTTAGGGTTTAGGGTTAAGGCTAAGATTTATCTTAGCAATTCTTTGTTCTAATATGAACCATCACTTATATATAGCTGAGATTGTGATCATATTCTTAAACTTTGGCCCTCTTTTTCTGTTAGAGTTAGGGTTAAGATTCATCTTAGCATTTCTTTGTTCAAATATGAACCATTACTCATTTGTTATATATCATATTCTAAAACTTTGACGCTCTTTTGCTGTTAGGGTTCGTTAGGGTTAATGTTCTGAGAGCCATTTAATTTTCCGATAAGAAAATAAATAGCTGATAAAATGTTTAGGTTTAATTTATAGAACAACAATCTTAGCAAAAGACACTGAAAGATATTGCATGAAATTAATTAAGTTGCAGGATATTATAAGATATGGTTTGAGAATTTGAATTAATTTTTTCTTCATTTGAATGTCATCTCAGTGCAATGAACATTAATGGTCTGAGAGAGCCTCGTTCAGTCCACTCATGGATAGGTTTGGGATTGAATTGGCTGCCAAATCATTCTATCAAACACTCAGTGTAGAGATTCATGAGTCACTCTGTGAATGAAGGAATGATTTGGGAGATTATTCAATCATCTACTCTTCATGCTTGGACTGAAGGGGGCTCCTTCTTGTCATTCTTCAACATTCATTTTCCAAATTTCAATGCCTTCATTGATCATATGAAGATGATCAATATATATATATATTAGATCCTAAACAGTACTATATATATCTGTAATTTGTTGAAGATCTTATGTATGTCATCTTGTAAATTATGTACATTTTCATTGACTGATGAAAACAGCATTGTATATATAGAGAGAATGAGAACATGCAACTTATATGATATTCTTCTTTGTTCACTGAATGATTAGTTTTAAGGCTGGTGATCCTGTTAAAACACTGATGAATTTAGTTTGGTATATATGCAAAGTGGGAGTGTATATATATATATTGATTGACAAGGATTGTTTAATTGGAATCTTGGAACTTGCAGTGCTTATAGGTTATAGCATATATTATAGATGCTAATATGCTAGTAAAGCAAGATAATAGAGCCTTTTCATTACATTGTTAGCGGAGGAAGCATCAATAATGCATCCCTCTATGTATGTGTTTGGTCCCCCGTGAGATTATAATATTTAAAGTGTTCTCCTCCCACTACTTCTTTGAGTTCTTTCTGCTGTTCTACTTTTCTTCTACCTTGGAAGTTGAAACTTGTCTCTCTTTGCACATGTGTGTGTGTGTGTGTGTGAGAGAGAGAGAGAGAGAAGCCATGAAAGCCTAAAACCAGCATTTATCTGAATTCATATTGCCTCATTTAAGAACGAAAAAATATCCTAATTCTAATCTATTACAGGCTAACATGTATCTTTAGAAAAATAAAAATGACACATGTCAATTTATGATAAGCTAGAATCTGGATATTCTCTGGTTTTTAAACCAGGTAACATGAACTTCATTTATTTTTTTTATTTATTTATTTTTATTTATTTATTTTAAATAAATGGATAAATTACTATTGTATTGAGATAGAAAAACAGAGTATAGCCTGCATGCGGTGCATAAGACTCTTTTGGTTTTATTACCTGTCTGTGTGTGTTTGAGCATTTGGTATATAGTTCATAAGACTGCTTTTAACACAAGGTATAGTTCATGCAAAAAGAGAGAGAAGCCAGGGAGGAATCCTAAGAATAGGACCTAAATAAAGTCATATCACAACTCATTAGACACCTCAAGATCTTTTGCTATACTGTCAGAGATCTGAAGAACTTCAAAGAAAAAGAAAAGGATTATTTAATCCAATGAAAATGCAAAACTTGAGCTAAATATTAAATTATAGAAAGTACAGACTGTGCTATGTTTTACTCATATAGTTCTAAGGAATCTCTTCTCTCTATTAATCTATGTAATCAAAGTACACCACTGTTGATTAGTTTAATCTTATGATGATGTGCAGTAGAGCATTCACCTACTTGAACAGTGTCATGCCAAATGACAACCATTTCAATAATAAAATGGGTAAGGTTTAAAGCCATATGTGGCTATTAAAAAAAATATGAGTGATTATTTGTTTTAACCCTTGTGCTAAATAAATTTATTTATTTTGTATTTTCAATTGGAATAGATAGAAAGGTCATAAATTTATTTTAAAATAAAAAACTTTTATTTGTAAAATTTTAAGAGTTGACATGATATTTTCCAAAAATTAGAGGGTCCAAGCTCCACAGTATATCTTTTGTCTATATTTTGATTAATAAAATTGATAGTAAATATAAATTCTAGAAGAATTCTACTTTAATGAGGCTTTTTAATTAGAGATATTATTTGGTTCATTTGACTAGCGAGCAATAATTGCATTGTTAATTTTATAGTTCTCTTAGAGGGACAAAGCTCGACTCAAATGATCGAGCCCTACATTTATCATCATTAACTCCTTTTAGAGCTTTTCTGTTTTTAAGGGGATGAAATGCCCTCTAGGCTAATAAGTATTATTTGCCTATATTCCTTGTATCACCCCCAGTGGACATTTTTGTTTTCTTTGATTATCTGTTTTAGATTGTATTGTTGTTGTTTTTTAATCTAATAAATTAATGATTTATTTATTTTTTTAAATTGAAATTATAAAATTATAAATTATTTATTTTACTTTATTTTTAAATCCTTTTAATGAATACTCCAAAGAAGCAACTTTCATTATTATCCAACAAATATGGAAGTTTGTATAAAACCGAATAACAGTTTAATTTCTGATCGGAAAATCTGATTTATTATCAGACAACAGTAGCTCTCCGCCGTCCGATTTTACCAAGATTCCGAATTCAAGATCACAAGCGAAAGGATTAAAAACTCCACCACGTCTGATGGCCATTCAAAATCAAACACGTGTTGGTATCCTATTAATTCAAGAAGCTATCGGACTGTCAGAAGCCGTTGATCACATCATGAATAAACTATAAACAATCCCCCATCTCCGCCCAATCCGATCAAATTCTAGGGTTTTTTTTTTATTCGTTTGAATTCTTTGCTCTCTTTTCCCTCCATCTCTCTCTGTTCGGTGGTGGTGCGATTTCTTTTCTATCATATTCTCTTTACTTCCTCATAGTTTTGGTTTATCTGATTTTTTTTTGTTTAAATTTGTGTTGATCTCAATGATACTTAGCAAAGAGGAGATGTATTCGATTGCAGTTCTTCGATCTGTTCTTGAAATCAATTTTGTGAGAATTTGATCAATCCACGATGATGCAGATCCAGAAGACGGTTTTGGGATTTCAACTAGTGATTTATCTTCGAATCCTTATCATCTTTGAAAAGTTCATTAATCTCAATAATAATCTTCAAGAATTAGAAGGTATGAATTGGTTCTTTGAAATAGTTTTTCAGTTATTCATGCAAATTAGTTGTTTATTCATCTAGTTGAATGTTTTATATTTTTTTTCCTAGAAAAAATTAGATATATTTAATCCGTAGTTGAAATCAGAGAATTTGTTAGATTGTCAAAGATCAAGAGTAGGATTGAGAAGAGGATTATCCTTGAGCTTGAGACTTTAACATCTTGTTGGATATTGAGAAAGGTGAGAGAAGTCAGAACCAGGTTATACCTGGTTCTCCCTATTGAAATGAAGAAGGAAAAAGGTTCTCCCAGTGCTCTGGAGTTTGCAGTGCAATGCAGGAAAGTATAGTCACCAGAAGGAAACGTTTTACTCTAAGGGTGTGTTTGGTTGGGTGTATTTGGTTTTACATGTAAAACCAAATACACCACTTTATGAAATCCATTGTTTGTTTTGTTGTATTTGTAAAAGCTGGGGTAATTGGGTTTACTGCACAGTGGTTTTTTGGGTGTATTTGGTTTTACGCCCAAAACGGGCGTAAAACCAAATTCCGGAAAATGAAAAACATAGACGGCTAAAGAAGACGTTATTCGTTCAAGCGTTGTCATCCTCCGCTGTCTTTCGCTCACACACGGCTGTCGGCTGTCCTCCGCTCATCACCGGCAGTAGATCGAGCGACATCATCGGCAAGAGATCACCCGTCTTTGATCACCCCTTCTTCTCCGATCGCAGGCTTAGATCTTTCATTGCTCTGATCGCAGGCCCTCCCGTATCTTCGATCACCGCGTCTTCTCCGATCTATGCAGGAAATCCCCCGTCGGCGCTGAGAAAGACTTGATCTGCATCCTTCCTTTGGCAGCTCGCCATCCGAACCTGGATGTGGGTTTTCTATTTTTTTTTGTGCTTTTGGTTAGTTTGATTGTTCTTGGAAGTTATTTAGTGGGTGGTTTTCAGGTGTCAGTGTAGAGGATCGGGCTGACCTTGTGAATGCTCTCAAGGTGGGTTTTTGTTTGATTTGTGGTTTTGTTTTGGTTTGCGAATGATTTGAGAAATGTTTGTGGGTTTTTATGGGGTTTTATTGTTTGTAGAGCAAGCTGCATAGCCTAGAGGGGCAGCACTCTGAAGTTTTAGAGAGCCTCCTGACGAAGGTCAGAAAGCAGGTTGAAGTCTTAAGGGAAATACAGGTTTGGTTTTCTTTTCTTTTTCCTTGGAAATGTGTTTTTTTTCGATGTTTCCTATTTAATCTTTTGCTTTTGATTTTTAAAGTTTGTTTTACGGATTGTGTTGGATATCTTGGTTTCTATTGATTACCATTTGAGGTTCATTCTCTTGCTGATCAAATGTTGTTATACTCTTTCTAAGCTTTATTTTCCATGGATTATGCAGTATGCATGCTTTTGTTGATCCAATCCATGAATGATTTCTGTCATTCTGATGACAAGAACTTATTAACAACAATTTACTCTGTAGTTTTCAAGCAACCCATACAGTAGTAATATGATTCAAAGAGCTAATGGAGATAAAAAGCTGAATAATGGATTTCAACATCCCATTTTTCAGTTTACAAATTAAGATTTTTATTTTTTAGTTATGCATGTATTGTTCTTATCACAAATTAAAAATACAGCAAGAGTGCAGTTGGATGTTGGATGTTCTTCCATTTGGTACTGATATGTAGTTGTGCATTAGGCTAGCAGGTAGATGTTGAGCTTAAAAGTATATATATATTTGGTTTGGAAATTTCTGAGAAGCAGACCATACATGTGTGATTAAAAAATAGCATAAACTGGGATTTTGTATGATATTATACTCTTTGATTGCTTCTTTCTGGGACCTTGTTGGTTGCTTCTTAAAGATTGCAAATTTTGCTCATTTATCTTGTGTTATTTATTGAATATAAACTAGTGTGTGTATGATTTATGTTATATTTTTTGGATGGTTCTTGCTATAGAATATTACTTCAGTAATGGACTAGCCAATTAAAACAGTATAATTACTAAAACTGACACAGTTTAAGAAGTTCAATATGCACCTAACTTCATTTGCAGTTTTCACACATTGTAATAGATAACCAACGTTTGACCATGTCTTCCATATTTAATATAAACAGCATGACATGCTAGATATCTGTTAATAATAAGTCAGAGAATATTAATATAAACTCCAAGAATGACAATGTCATACAACAAATATATAATACCATAAATGAGCTTGAGAATAATAATCTTAATGTTTGGAAGAGAAACACAATGTCATAAGCTTTATTTTCAAGATTGTTGTTGATAAGCTCAGTAACATGCCATATAAAATCCTAGAATTAGAGCTTTGTAAATATCTTGGAGACTGACCTAAGCAGCTTCGCTCTAGCATTATGCAACTATTGCAGCCATTGCATCATTATATATATATATATATATATATATATATGTGTGTGTGTGTGTGTGTGTGGATATATCTGCAGCATTATGCAACCATTGCAGCCATTACATCATAATATATATATATATATATATATATATATATATATATATATATATATATATATATATATATATATATGTGTGTGTGTGTGGACATCAAATTGCATGGTTACTTTTGTATTATGACATGGTTACTTTAAATTTTGATTATGTTTGTATTTAAATTTTGTATTATCTTATAATGTTTGAATTGTCTCATTTGTTAGTGTCTTTATTGTCTTCATCCAGGTACATGTTGAATGGGAAGAACTAGGTGGAGCATTATGAATGTAGTTTCCTTGTTGAATGTTTCTGGGAATGAATAAATGTTGTATCAATAGTTTTCTATGAATTGATCTTGTTGTACATATTACCTCGACATATTTTTTTTCCATCATAATTGTATGACATATGGGGTACAAAAGGCTAATTTGTAACAATATTATTATTCCAAAATATTAAATGACAAATTATGAAATGTAGTTGTTTATTTAATACAATTTTGAGTAATAACTTATTTAATTAATTTTTTATTCAAATTTTATTTAACATGCATAGTTAAATTTTATTTAACTAGGATTTATTTAATTGGAGAAGTCATTTTGGATAATATATTTAAAAAATATATCAATTATTTAAAAATTAATTTAATTAAAAAAATTAATGCATATGTTAATTAATATAATAATTACATTCAATAAAATAATTAACATTAACATTTAAAATAAACAAACAAAAAAGATTATAATTTTGAGCGTTTGGGGGGTAATCTCACCATGGGTACCCACATCTCTTAATACATCAAACCAAACACCGGATTTCATAATACAGATTTTCAAATCCCTCTAAACAAACACAGAATTCTGTAATACAGTATTTTCAGTTACATCCAACCAAACACCAGATTTTGCATTACTGTATTTTCAAATTCATGAATTTCCAGTTACAATGTAAATGAAAATCCAATGTAAAACCAAATACACCCAACCAAACACACCCTAAATAAGTTTAAGCTGTCTATTCTCTATTCAAGATTCAAGCTTTTAAAACACTAACATAAGTGTAGATGCTTGATCAAATAAAAAATGACAACAAGTCATAGAAACATACTTGACTTAACTTGACAACTAGATAAAGACTACACAGATTCTACCAACTAAAGTGATTGACTCTACTGCGAGGGCTTTGATTGGCATACATGAGTAGAGTGTAGAGTTTGAATGTAGAACCCTTCATTCTTCTGAACAATTACCAGCATCTCCCCCTTGTTCAGAGCTCTTTCCATCCCAAGCTTGGACTTGAAGAACTCATGCTTAGCAACTGATAAGCCTATCATTAGGATGTCAGCTGATTGCTCTTCACTACTGCAATGAACCGGCTGAATTACATTATCAGAGATAAGATTTCGAATGAAATGATACCGTATCTCAATGTGTTTGGGGTGACCATACTGAGTAGAGTTCTTGGCAATCAAAGTAGAAGATTTGTTGTCACAGTGTAGGATGGTGGGTGATGTTTGTGTGAAATCAAGATTATCGAGTAGCCAGACATCCACACCTTGACAAGCTGCCGAAGTAATAGCCACATACTCAGCTTCAGTGCTTAACAGAGCAATTATTTTCTGCTTCTTGGATGACCACACAACAACACCTAAACCAAAATTGTATACCCAATCAGTTGTACTTTTTATGTCATCAAGTGATTCCTCCCAATCACTGTCAACATAACCTATAAGTCTAAAATCTTTTACATGTTCATATTGCAGGCCATAATCAATCGTTCTTGCAAACATGGTGCTTTGTTGGCCTATGAAGATATTTGGAAACCAAGCTTATGCTATATGCCAAATCATGCCTAGTATGTGTGAGGTAAAGCAAGCCTCCCACCATTTGTCTAAAAGCCTTATCATCTGCTTTTCCTGAACTATCCTCAAGCTACAATTTTTCACTAATGTTAATAGGTGTGGGAAGAGACCTACAATACAACATACCCAATTTTTTCAGTAATTTTGAAGCATATCGTTGCTGACATACATGAATGGAATCATGTTCTTGCTTCACCTCCATCCTAAGAAAGAACTTAAGGAGTCTTATGTTTGACATCTCGAAGGAGGATATCATTTCCACCTTGAATTCTGATTGCATTAGTGGACATGAACTCATATACACAATGTCATCCACGTAGAAGCATAACATCAAAACATTGGTTCTAATTTTCTTTGTATACAGAGTAGGCTCACACGTACTTCTCAGAATACCCAGAGTTGAAAAATTTTGATCAATTTTTTAGTACCATGCCCTTGGGGCTTGCCATAAACCATAGAGAGCTTTGTGTAGCTTGTGCACTTGCTCTTCCTTCCCTGTGATCTCATAGCCTTCTGGTTGACTAACATACACTTCTTCAGTTAACTCATCATTTAGAAAGGCTGATTTGGCGTTAAGTTGTAGAAGAGGCCGCTTGTTTTGTGTTGCAACTGTAAAGAGCACTCAAACTGTTTCCATTCTTACAACACGTGAAAAAACATCCTCAAGGTCTATCCTAACCTTCTGCGAGTATCCTTTAGCTACGAGTCGTGATTTTCTCTTGATTAGAGACCCGTCTGGTTGATATTTAGACTTGTAAATCCACTTCAACCCAACTGCTTGCTTGCCTACTGGTAATTGAGTGAGGGACTAGGTACCATTCTTCTGAATGGATTCCATCTCCTAATCCATTGCTAACTTCCATTCACTATGCTTTGCCATGCCTTCATACAAGTAAGAATTTGCAGTTTTTAGAGCAAAGTTGCAGGTATTATAGAGCTCCTCCAACGTTTAATATTAAGTCGCTTGACCAGTTGGCCCAACTACATCTTCAACAGATCCTTATACTCGAACTTTGGATACTTGAGTTGGTGCACGTTCAATTGCAACTCTCTCTTCAGTATCTGAAGACTTCTCAGGGTTATTTGTCCAGACCCGTGGCTTCTCCTCATGAAATAGTACATTACAGCTGATGCACACCTTCCCAAAGTGAGGATTATATACTCTATATCTTGTTGACTCCTCATAATATCCAATGAAAACTAGTTTTTCTGATTTGAGATTGAGTTTTCTTCGTTGCTATGGGTTAGTGAGTACAAAAGCCACACAACCAGAAATGCGTAGATGTGATACAAGGGGTTTGTTACCTATGAGTGCATCATATGAGGTTTTCTTTGCAAGTGCCCTAGTTGGAGCTCTGTTCAGTAAGTAGACCGTTATACTCACTGCCTCAGCCCACAAAAACATGGGTACATTCATCTGATACAGCAAGAACCTTGCCATTTCTACCACTATTCTGTTCTTTTGCTCAGCTACGCCATTGAGCTCTAGTGTATAGGGTGTAGTGAGTTGCCTCTGGATTCTATTGTCTTCACAATATGTACATAAGTTTTTTGAGAGAAACTCTCTCCCTCTATCAATACACAGTATCTTAATCTTCAAATTATACTGATTTTCAACTAGCTGCTTGAAGATCTTAAAATTATCTAAGGCTTGGCCTTTGGATTGGAGGAAATACACCCAACTGAACTGAGTGCAATCATCGGTCAGCATGAAGAAGTAGTAACTTCCACCATGTGTTAACATCTGCATTGGCCCACAAAGGTATGCATGTATTAACTGGAGGGGTGAAAGAGCTCGTCTAGCTCTTTTGTTAGAGAAAGGAAACTTCGTTTGCTTCCAAGGTGCACATGCTTCACAAGAGGCTGTATGAGATATGCTTGGCAGACCAAGCACATACTCCTGTTTTGACAATAGTTGTAAGCTCTGTGAGTTTATGTGTCCATACCTGCGGTGCCATAGCTCAAAAGAATTGCCTCTATTCTGCACTACTTGTGCTTCTCCAACTTCATTGACTGTCAAAGGAAAAAGCCCATTTGATGTTATCTTCACCCAAGCCACGAGATTTTTGATGTTGCTTTCTTTGATAGTGCACTCATCAACAGAGAAATTTACATCATAACCAGTTCTCATGACATGTGCAATGCTCGGTAGGTTATGAGCTTGTAAAGGAACATATTGCACATTCCTAAGAGTTCCAACATTCCCAGAGCTTGTGTGCAGAACAACCATTCCAACCACACGTACATCAAGCTTCCTATCATCACCAAGAAAGACTGTTTGATGCACTGATTCGTCAAGGTCTTTAAACCAACTTTTATCGCACGTCATGTGGTTCAAACAACCACTATCAACCAACCTTAAATTTTCTCCCCTTTCAACTGCCTCTCCTACAGCCATGAACAGATGGCTTTGCTACTCATGTGGATGACTTTGTTCGCCATAATCAACCACATTTGCAGCATTCTCCTTCTCTTTGTTGTACTAGCATTGAGATTTATAATGACCATATTTTTTGCAATTGTAACATTGAATATGTGCTTTGTTTCATTTGGTCTATGGGTTAGTGTTAAACCCACTAGCTTGTTTGTTTGTATTCCCTGCATCTTGGGCTCTACTTCTCCCCCTTCCTCTTGATCTCACTCTGAAACTGGTGCACCTCTCCCTTTTCCAGGAGTTTGGTGGTTGAATGGTGATGCACTTCAGCCCTGACATAAAAAGCCTTGGCTTCAGTTGTCTCTATGACCAAATCTAGTCTTCCTTTGTTGCCCTTCAAGGAATTACTCAATTCTTCCACAGTAAGCTTTGAGATATCCTTCGCTTTTATTATTGAAGACACCACATGACTAAACTTGGGGGGCAAGCTTCTCAATATTTTCCTCACCACTGCTTGCTCACTAAGATCCTTAGCAAGTGCTCTAATATGAAACACCACCGTGAGGATCCTGCTCACATATTCATGGATTTTTTCAAGAACCCTCATGCGAGCAGTCTCAAACTCTTGCTGGTATGCATGCAACTTGGCCTTTAAACTCTTCACACATCCTTGGTATTCCTTCTTCAGCATGTCCCATGCCTTCTTTGTATTTTTAGTTTATGAAATTATGATGAGAACCTTCTCATCCAACGAATACTGAATGAGTGCCAATGCTTTGACATTTTTATTTTAATATTTTCATTCAAACAATGCTGATTTGTCTCGTCTTCGTTGTATCCCTTCTCAACAAGACCCCAAAGGTCCTAGGAAAATATAGTCACTAGACGGAAACATTTTACTTTGAATAACTTTCAACTCTCTATTCTCCATTCAAGATTCAAATTTTTAAAACACTAGCATAAATGCAGATGCTTGATCAAATAGAAAACAATAATAAGTCAGAGAGACATACTTGAGTTAACTTGATAACCAGATAAAGACTACACATACTCTACCAGACTCTACCAACTAAAGTGATTGACTCCACTACAGGGGTTTGATTGGCCATACCCATTCACTTTATCAGGTGGACATCTTTTCATTAGCTATATGCAATCTCATACATGAGTGGAGTGTAGAGTCTGAATGTAAAACCAATCATTTTTTTGAACAACGGCAATGCTCCCTTATCATAATCTGACACATGTCCCCCAAACACAACATAAAAATAAAATAAAATAAAATAACAACATACGTGTCAGTGATAGGGGAGAACCAGGGAATAACCTGGTTCTCAAACCAGGCAAAATGACTTTGATCACATAATCCTTAATAAAATCTTTCTGTTTTTGCGGTTTTTGAGGAAAGATAGCATGGGAATGATTTCATTTTTTTTCCTAGTTGCCCGGGTTCTCCCCCTCATTTTGTGTGTGTGTGTGTTTTTTCCCCTCATGTCTATACAAATCAATATCACATACAAAGTTAAAAGTGAAAGGCTCATCAAAGGGCTGAGGATCAAATTGCTTAAGTGCATGGCGAAAAAAATAATAATAAAAGATTTTATAAATTTTATAATATATACTTAAATTTTATAAAATAAATAAAATCAAAGTTTAAAGTTTAAATTTAAATAAAACATACATAAAATGAAATAGTAACATGAGTAAGAAAATTATTACACTAAGTTTCTATTATTAAGAAATACTATTACGCTAAGAAATACTAATCATCATCAAGTTTTGTAACTTTATTATTTTCAAATTTAGGGGGTGTTTGGATTTGCTTTTTTAAGTGAAGAATTGTTTTTTTTTTTTTTATAAGTTAAGAATTTCTGGGAACAAAAAAACATGTTTGGATTAATTTTTCTGTAAAAGTAGAATCTGATAAAAAAAACTGAAAAAGCAGTTTTTTTTTTTTTTCAGAAGTTAGCCATGTGGTGTTTCTAATAAAAGCACTTCTTAAAAGCTGTTTTGGAGTAATTAAATTATTAAGTTACCCTTATCAAATAGAAGAATGACTATGTTTTTAGGGCTTATTATTATTATTATTATTATTATTATTATTATTATTATTATAAAGGCATCTTTAATGGTTAGATTATCCTAAAGTTTGATAAATAATAAGGAATAGAAGATAACTTTAAATTATTATATTATAATTAATAAAATAATTATATAATACATTTTTTATAGGAGATAGTAACCCCGGGTTACCACAATATCCCCCTTAATTTTAGATTTTCTTTTTATTTTTTGATTTTTTTATGTGTGTAAAAAGTTTTTTAATAATAAATAATTTATATTTAGTAAATAGTTTATTAAATTAAATTAAAAAGAATTTGGGTTAGTTAACCATGCAGACTTGGTATGAGGTTAGAATTTTAGGTTATTTTAATAATAATAATAATAATAATAATAATAATAATAATAATAATAATTAAGAGGATGATTCATGTTAGATCTTCAATGAATTTAGATTTTGATTGGCTGATTCTTTTCGTTCTTCATTGTTTGTTCCACGCTTGTAGAGATCAAGGAGAAACGTAAGGATAAGATTGAGGGCTGTGAAAAGGTGATGCATATATATATTCGCCCAATCATTAATAAATTTTTCCCATTTTGTGGTTCTTGAAGGGGTGATGAAGCAGGTATTGTATTTATTAAGGCATCACAGAATCTCATTTCAAGTCACATGTATGGATCAACCGTTACTTGACCTATTAATATTGGATCTCTTACGGAAAGTTTTTATTTTGGAAGGATCCCAATTTCAAAATCTACGCAAAGCGAAGACAAAATGTTGTTGCTTGACCTATTGGCTATGATAAAAATTGAATTATTTTAATTTTGATCTATATGATATAGCTGTGAAAGCAAATTTAAAATTTAAAAAAATAATAATAAATCACATCCATTCAAAACATCAAAAAATACAAGTTCAAAAACAAAAGAAATAGAGGAATAGCCGGACAAAAGGTTAGGAGACAAAAATACAAAAAGAAAAAGCACAAAATAAAAAATAATCCAACTAACAATGATAGACTACCCCTAGTAATAGAATGGACTACGTATAAAAATGGCCCTAGCAAAAGGATAGACCACTTCTGATGAAAATAAAGAGAAACTCCCATAAAAGCGGCGTAAATCCAAAAAAATCTTTCAATCTAGCCAGAATCGAAACTGGTCATCGTTGTGGTCAATTAATATTGTGTATTTTTGTTATTTCGCTATTCTAACTTGTTGATGCCATGAACCTGAATTATTTACAGAATCATCTGTCTTTTTTAATTCATATTAATTTAACAAACAAAAGACAGTTACATTTTTATTAATCAGATTAAACGAATTTTAATAAGTTTTGCTACAATTTATAAATCAAATCCCCCATCAAAATTAAGAGTTTTTATATCAGCATCTGTATATGTGACTGTCAAACTAGTTTTTAACAATTCTATAAACCAAATCTAAAATTTGGAAACCATTTTTCGAACTAAATCATGCAGCAAGGCAAGGTTTCCATATCAAATCTTCAAAAAACTTTTTTTCAAAAAAAAAAAAAAAAAAAAAATCTAAGTAACTAAAACAACCTCCATTTAACCCAAAACCTACCTTCCCTAAAAGCGTTTGACCAATCATGTGTTTTTGAAAAACCTTACATTCAAAAACGCCATTTAAGCATGCCTGAGAGATATAAGAGCACCTGAAACCTAATTGAAAACATATTCCTCAAGAAAGTGTCCTTGGGAAATTATATTGTATGTTAAGGTTATCAGTCTCGACTTTCAAAAGCTCCCAGAGATCTAAGTCCTGCTGCATTGGCAAGTATCTTAAAACCATTGTCCCTTGTTGTTGCAGCAAGAAGATTTCCTTCCTTATTGAATCTCAATCGTGGGAGAGACTGTTGTGATTAATGCTAGTAAGTCAAAGATATGTTTGTGTAATTCTATGGCAATAATTATAGAAACTTACCTGAAGTCCACCTTCTGCATCTGTGCTTGTAAGCATGTTCACATTGTCCATATCCCAAAACTTTATTTGATTTTCTTCTCCAGCAGCCAAAAAGTGGTTTTGGGTAGTGTCAAACTGAACAACACCAAATGAGTTTTTCTGGAAACCAACATATGTTCTCTTTATCGCCCCTTCAAGATCATTCCACTCAACAAGAAATGAGTCTCCCACTCTGCTAGTGCCACAGCAAAACAATCTACATACCAAAGAGAACATATGTGAGTGCTGTGCTATAACATGAGAATTCCGTAAAAGAATTCAAGATTTTGACATAGCAAACAGAACATATATAAGTGTTGTGTGCTGCTATAATAACATAGGAATTCTATAGAAGGATTGAGTTCAAGCTTTCTGCTCTCAATATAGGCTCTCAAGCTTGCCTGCTTCCATCAGAGCTATATAACATAGTTGAACACCAATTCCCAGGAGCATCATAGTCCACCCTGGATCCTATGTTATCATACAGCCATGCCTTGATTTTCCCATCAATAGCAAGTGAGTAAACAAACTGCATTATGGAATAAGATCAAGATGTTATCATATGAACTGAAATGAAGGAGGGTTCACTCACATAACCATCACAGGAAGACTTCTGGCATCCTAAATAAAAACATTCACAGATCCTACGCTTTCTTTCTAACAAAGGGAAGAATTTTTGAAGAAGTGTTTCCTAACAAATAGTCATTAAAAAAATAATAAAATAAAATAAAAAAAATAGGGAGCAACAACATGCCACTGAAGTTCAGATTCATGTCTATACAAAAATGCATGATCAAGAGGAACCTAGCAAATAAAGATGGCACTGCTCAACCACCTCAATAAGAACAGCTTTCAGAGAGTAGAATTACAAAAGCTGGTTTCATTCATACAAAGAAAGAGGAGAATGTTGGATCATTGGGTGGTGGCCCTTTTTTGGGTCAAATAAAAATTTCAGCTATATGATTCCCACAAGAATAATAAATAATTAGGTGCCTCATGCAGATTTCTGCCCTTCATGTCATACTTTGTGCTCCCAATAATAATAATCAAAACTAATTTTGATTTATAATTTTTTTTCTTGATAAAGTGTAAAATCATTGCTTAAAGGTGAGTCACTACAAATGATTAAATCTGCCAGAAAGTGCCATTTAAAGAATGAACAGAATAATGATATCTTCATTATAGAAATTATAGATCCACTAAAAGAAAAGATAGGTGGGAACTTTTTCAATGGCAAACTATTTTCATGGCAAAGGGGTTGAGTACACCCATGAGGGGATAAGATAAATTCCCCTAGAAGGCGATGGCAAAAATATCAAATATACCTGTATATGCTCCTTATGATGGGGGCAAATGGAATAAACAGGAGCCTCATGGCCTTCAAAAGTGTAAAGCTTGTAACCAGTCAAATCCCAAACCTATAATGAGGCAGTAAGCATTATTAAAGGAATCCATACAAAACAAACAAAAGCATAAAAAACTATAACTCATGCCTGTATAAGCTTATCATCACCACAAGTGACAACAGATAACCGTTTCTTTGGATGAGAGAATGCTATGTCATTAACTCCTCCCACGTGAGCTTCAATCTGCTTCAAAATTAGAATCGTTGGTGCATCATATCTTCCTTCAGTAACATAAAATAAGAAGATGTTCCACTTTGCAAATCCACCTCTAAAAATTGATGCAGATCATCAGGTGCTTGATAGGCATGTAGTTGAATCAAGTGCTTTGAAAATGCAACCCCTGCAGTGGTAAGATTAAAATTTAGCACATAGAAAGGATAGGATCATCCAAATTACCTAAACAGGAAGACTCACCTATCAAGTTTCCCTCTGGACTCCATGAAACTTTAGTAACTGATATTGAAGAATCTTTAACCATTGCAGCCTGTCCCAATCAGCATAGAGATTAAGAGACAGAATAAAGACGATACTTCACACAAAAAACGATAACGCAAACACCTGACCAATAAAGTCTTATCAACTTTAAGTTACCCAGTTAGTTGAAATCAGAGAAACAAGCTTGAAAAATGTTGTACCAGGAGTGCCAGCTTATAATTGCACTAAAAGGAATAGGGTCTTAGCAATGCTTTATTTAGGTGTAAAAAAGCAAATATTATAATTGCAGGCATGAATGAAAATATGCATCCACCCAATCACCTCAACTGGCCTCCGTTAACAGGAACTTGAAAAGAGTGAAATGTCAACCTAGTGATGTAAATATCAAGATTGCACTCAGAGACCAACAATTGATTGTTCATATTAGCGGTATAGATGCAGAAAAGAAACACAATAAAATCATGAACCACAACATATCACTTTCTTTACTTACGTATGATGATTAGCCAAGTGGCTTAATTCATAATCTCTAAATTGAAATGACAATACAGTATGGAAACAAATTTAGCAAGTAGCATTTATGAAATAAGCAAGTAAATTTACAACTCATAACAGAATAAATCACCATGCAAAGATTAAGATTTCCTCTCAAACAATAGAACAAAAGATATTGAATATTGAAATAAGTAAAAAAAATAAAAAAAAATGTGCCCACCAAAGACAACCTTCCCACTGCACAATGCATTTAGCAACATAAATAGTATAGACAGACTAGTTGATCAAGTTAACCAGACCAAATATCTCAACACCCACAACAGAAATTTAAACTGTTTGGAGGTGTTTTTAACAATAGGAAAGCACTTTTTTTTTAGAGAATCACAGTGAATGATAAATACCTGAAATTGAGAAGAATAAGATGCTATGTTTTGCAGTTTGAATGGCTTTGACACAAGTTTATCCCGTAAACCAATTTCCCATAGTGTAATTTCACCGGTCCCAGTGCCCACTGTAAAAGAGGAAATGCTAGAAATGAAAAACCAGATAAACACAAGTGGTAAGTAATCTAAAATCAAAAGCATCTTCATACCTAACAGTAGTGTTTGATAAGAAGAATGGAAGTCCATGCTTGTCACATTTGATCCCTGATTCATAGAACAAGCTACAGTTCTTGGTAGGGCATCCAATGACGACGCAATTTGTGGAATAGGAGCAGGATATGTAAGCTGAGTATAAGGAAGTAGGAAGTAAATTTCAACATATTGCTACTAGGTGATAATCAGTTAGATTTATAGAGGACAATAGTAAGGTCAAGCATGCGTTTGTAACCACATTACCACATCAGCTTGGCGCGTCCTAGACTGCGTATGCTTCATCAATTGACTACATCGAGCATTCTGACAGCCTGTCATACTGAGAGTATTTGGAGTTCTGGGGTGTTTCAAGATGAAAACTGTTGCATAGAGCAATCATATTTATTTCTCTTGAAAACATTCACATACATGACAGGAGTTTGTAGCTATAGTGCTACCCATAACATTTATTTAAACCAATGTAGCATCAACCCTGACTGAATTGCTTAAATACTTGAAAATGACATAAGCATTGTATTCTTCAAATTCCATGCTAACATGAAAATGATAACAGATAGAAGGAATGGCTAAAGCAAAAAAAAAAAAAAAAATCACTCTGCTCCAGAGACAAGCCAGTGATGTCCAATATAAATAAAGAAGCAAATTACGAAGAGAATCATGTTCTTGGAGTTAGGAAAATCAATTTGCAAGACATTAAAATGCAAAATCAAAGAATGAAATTTACACAGTACTGTTAAGTCCATATGTTGGTGCTAGGTATATAAAGCTGTATATGAAGTCCATGGCCTGCATATACATACAATACTAAACATCAACCTCCCTAAGATTGCCAGATTAATCCGCCACTAGCTTCAATTTTTGAATTCGCATCCATTAAGCTATAGGGTTAGTCTACTAGAGTGTGCATAATTTCCAAAATACTGCAGCAAAGAGCAGTGGGAGTCAATATTTTAACAGTGCTTTGGAACTCCAAAGAAACTCAATATCTACCATAAAGAACGAGGGGGAGGATGAGTACTCTCACATTTGGTAGGAACTTTTTTTAGTTTACTTCCAGATGCTGGAAAGCGTGATGATTCGTATTGCCAAGGTCCTCTTTTATTATATTGTTTCAATAATCATCATCTTTTACTTCAATTACCACAAGTCTAGTCTTGAAAATACGTAACATATATCAAAAACAATCAAATCAAGATCCTTCCCCACGACCAACTAGTACAAAAAAGAGTTGAACTCTACTTCTGTATGAAGGTCATAGCAATGATATGGCGATACAAAATGAAGAAATGCAAACATCTTATAATAAGAAAAAGAATATCTTGAATTACTAAGAAATGACGAACAAGACAAATTATAAAGCAACCAAAACCAATAAGGATTTGAGCATATACAAGGTGTCAACGGGACGTGTGGCCCAGTATGACATGGGCCTGGTCCCTGCAGTATAAGCCTGGAGTACTGTAAAGGCCCAGCATGCATGTGCTACAGTTACCCAAAAAACTCCTCCATCACCATCTTATTTAAATATTTTTTAATAAAATAAGTGAAATTAATTAAAATTTTGAAACAAAATATAACTAAGGGAATAGGGCTAAAAGGCTAAAACTAATTTTTATTAAATAGTTTTTAATAGAATATGTAAGAAAACTTGTCACGTATATATAATATTAATCTTCAAATGAAATAAGTTTATATGTATAAGTGAATAATGGATGTGTTCTAAACTAATTTTATAAAATAAATTTTAAAATGTATTTGTGGAAAAAAAATATAAGACATATATTTTAAATTTCGAAATTGCTTATTACATATAAGTGAAAAATATATATGGTTTGTACTAATTTTATTAAATAATTTTTCAATAAAATGTGTAACAATATCCCTCATGTATATAAGCTCTTGAAATGAAAAACAAATATTGTATATATGTATCTAAAACTATCTCCATTACTATTTAGTATTTACAAAATAGCATTAGTTTAAATTTTATCTTTTCAAGTCATGACTATTTCAAGGTTCATCAGCTTTACTTCGTTTATGACAACTGTTCCTAAAGCTCAACTCATTTTAATCTTAGAATTCATATTCTCCAAATGTGAAGATCGATTAGGAAAAAAGAATACACACACACACACATATATTGGAGAATAATAAAAAATAAATATAATTCTACTGTTAAGTCCTACAACAGAGTGTCAAAAATTATTTTTAAATCCTACAACAGAGTGTCAAAAATTATTTTTAAATGCTACAACAGATTAAACATTGAATTTAACTGAAATATGGAAACCACTTTTCAAAATATATCATCCAGTGGGGTTTCTATCATAGATCTTCAAAATTAAAAAAAGAAAAAAAAAAGAAAAAAAAAAAAAAGAAAAGGACCCTCGAACGTAATCGAAAACCTTAAAGAACCCTCAATAGGATTAGGGTGTTCATTCGGCGGGTGATTTCCGTGATGGTTTTCAGAAACCCTCAAGAACCCTAGATAGAATTAGGGTTTTCACTACTCTAGCAATATCCAAACTTAGTATAAATTTCAAAAACCTCACATCAAGATGATAAACCCATCTCCAAAAACCCAAATCTCAGGATCATCGAGCAAGAAAACAACACAAGATTCAAGAAAGCAATGAAATATGTATCATTTTCAAAAATCCAAATCTCAGACTACCACCGCCCAGAACTAGACATCATCGAGCATGGAAGCAACACAAGATTCAAGACAACCATTAACATACATCAAATTCCATGAAACCCAAATTGATAATAACTAGCAAGAACCATCGCAAGAGAACCAGAACAAAGATAGAGAGATGATGGAGAACCTACCTGAACGACGAGATTCGCCATGGAGAACTACAAGCTTCGATCGCTTCTCTCTCTCTCTCTCTCTCTCTCTCTCTCTCTCTCTCGTGATCTCAAAATTTGAAATGGGTTTCAATGTCGGTTAGAGAGCTAGACATATATATAGAGAATCAGAGATGGGTCTGGCAACGGGCTATGATCTGAACCGTTGCTGTTGCCTTGAGATATGTCTGGCAAATGATATGATCTCAACCGTTGAGATTGCTTTAAGATTTTGTTTCTAATCATGAGGACATCTGTGGCGCTTAATACTGTATATTTTTACAACAAATTATGTATTAATTGATTCCAATTGACCCATTTTAATGTCTCCGTACGCTAGGGCAGTACCATTTTGCTTTATATAAACCTTATAGGCTGAAACTCACTATTGAATCATGTCACCCAGACGGTTCAACCGTGAACCGGTTCCCATATATGGTTCATGCATTTTTAGGTGATTTTAAATAATTTTTAAAAAAAATAGGTGATGTTTACCTAATTGACCTTTATATTATTTGCTTTGACAAAGTAAAAATTTTCCCAAAGCTTTACAAGATCATTGTAGAATGTTGGTTAGAAACTTTGGAATAAGTAAATCAAAAAGTTATCTGGCAATCTCAAACTGATAATAGTAAAAAGAGGTGAAAACATTTTCAATCTCCTCATTCCTTCAATTTTGTATTTAAGAGCCTCTCCAAACAATATATGTGTTTCAATAGTTTCATAAATGATAAATTGCCATTATTTATGAGTATGAATAAATATCTGGTTCTTACTTACTTTAGTGGGCCATTTTTAGCTTTTTTTTTTCCCACTCTGGATTATATTCTAAAACCAATTTTAGGGGAGAATTCTTACTAATTTTGTCGCATTCATCAATTATGAAAACACCCTCATTTTACAGGTTATGGAAAAATTCACTAATTATTATTTTGTTGTCATTGCCAATTGAAAAAGACTCTTTTAAAACTATCAATAATAGAGAAAAGGTTCATAACTCAGTTATATCAATCCTACTAATTAAAGTGTTAGCGTGAGATATTAAAAAAATACCGAGGACATGTCTTGTTGAACATATTACTGATAATAAGTTCCTGGTTATTATAAATTTGGGCTTGCAACCCGAACCTTACATCGGCAAATGAGGATGCATGAGCTCGACGTTCAATTCTTGACCCCTGCATATGTTTTTGACGGCGCTTGTTATATTTGTAAAAAAAAATTAATCATAAACTATGTTAATATTACATCATTATTTTGGTTACTTGACAGTAGAATACTTTAATAGAAATATAAATCCTATTGTATGTGTTCATAACTTGTATCTTTACTGAAGGCATGTTGCAACATCCCCTTCTTTAGACTATATAACACCATTTTTAAATGTGTTATGGATTAGTCACTTATCTATGCAAAGATCATATTATTTCAAGGGGTCCAAATGCCAAAGCCTCAAATACGGAGTAACCTCATAGTAAAATCATCCAATACAAGCTCATTTTCTTATGTTTGGAATGTGGCTCTTTATTATTGTATGGAACTTATTTTCATCTTTCTGATTTTTGTGTTTTGTTTAAATCAATTGCTATGTTCACATCTTAATTATATTTTTCTCGCATAAATTGTTTATTAATATTCTAAAAAAAATCTCAAATGATGATAATGTTTGAAAAAAAAAAAAAAAATAATAATAATAATAATAATAATACAGCAGCAACAGAATTAGTTTCTTTACAATAAAAAAATGTCATAAATTAAAAACCTAAGAAAATCAAAGATTTAGGTTGTAAACGTTTATAATAAGCCTTTAAACAAATTGGGCGTTTGGTCTAGTGGTATGATTCTCGCTTTGGGTGCGAGAGGTCGCGAGTTCGATTCTCGCAACGCCCCTATTTTGTTTCCATTATCATTTTAAATTTAGTTAGTATATTTTCCCTTGAGTTTCCATTATTATTTTAAATTTATTTAACACCTCAATCTATTTACTAGTATATGAACAAAATATACTTTCTACTAGTGAATATTAGCAATTATTCATTTTTGTTGGAATATAGACTTATACAAGTAAGGAAAGACAAACTAAATAAATTTTATTTATTTATTATAACCAAGGCATATAATAAACTAGCTTTTTAAAAAAAAATTACGTCTTGGTGATGTCTGAAATAATATGTCAAGCATGGTTTAATTTCAATTACTTTGCCCTTTAATTGTTTCTAATTCACATTGAAAGCTTTCTAATGAATAAAACTTAGTTCCTTGTATTTAGCATTGAAAGCTAAGGAAGAAATAACGTAAAAAATGAATTAATGCCAACTTATTATATTTCGTCAAAAAAAAAAATCTTATAATTTTCTCAAATCTAAATTCATACTAGCATGACTTTAATTTTTAATTTTTATAACATCGAGGTTGGTGTCAAAGAAAAAATTTTAACTTTATATAAAATAACTTTAAATTTTTGCCAACTAAATAATAATAATATTATTAATATTAATATTAATTCATATCATAAGTTTATTGAAAGAATTTATATTATGATGTTTGTACTCTCTACCCATCCATAAACTTGGGCCATTGTCAATATGTCTTTTAAAAAAATATATATTTATATAATGTTATAAAACACATAATCCATATAATAAAAAAAAGCTTGTATTTTATTTTTCTTGCAAAGTCTAGGAGAAGGCTGAAAATTGGAATCCCTCCGATCTGGAAAAGTGTATTTTTTTAATGAAGGTTGTTGCATCGTCAAGTGTATTTTTTAAAATTTTTTATTTCATTCAAATCATTCAAATTTCAAATTTCTCGGAATCTTATTTTAATTTTAAAAATTACCCAAATTATCCAAAATTCATGTCTAATAACATTTCTTCTTCACTTTTATGTTAATTATTAATAACATTAATTATGTAATATTTGTGTTCATTCTTAATATGAAACTCTGTCATAATTTACACCTGGATTCTCACTAGGCATTTATGCATGTTGTAAGGGTAATTTAATCATTTTGCATTACTAGTATTTTTAGTACCAGTGTTCGAAAAATCGGCCTAGGCGGCCAGCCCCGTTTTTACAAAAAACGGTAAAAAAATCGGCCTAGGCTTTCCATAAAAAAAACGGACGCCCAGGAACCACCTAGGCGGCCTGGGCGGTTTTTGGAAAAAAATTTGAAATTAAATGTTTTTAACTAATTTAAACCCCCCAAATTAATGTTTTGTGGGACTTGTACTTAATTATGTTTTTTCTTAGAGTTATATCCATCCAATATTTATTATTATTTATTATTATTTAAATTTTTTAATAAAATTCTAATTTCTAAGCACATAAATAATAAATAATATGTTATGTATAACGAACCTTGTCTTGCTTATTATTTGATTGTTGATGCATCAATTTGGTTGTTGATAAATGTCTATTTGGGTATTATATAGAATTAAAATTATAATATAAATATATTTTTTTTTCTAAAAGGGTAAAACCGCCTAGGCCCCCGCCTAGGCTCTTTGGGCGCTAGATGGTGACTGACCGCCCGACTAGCGCCTAGCGTTTTTTTGAACATTAATTTTTACATATTGACATAATGGTCTTTGTTAAAATTTGACAAAAATCAGGAATCATTTGGTTTTTTTTTTCAACTCATTTTCTTATTTGGTGGCAAAATAATAATTTTGCCAAATTTCTTAAAAAAAAAAAAAAATAGAGAGATGGCCTCTCTCTCTCTCTCTCTCTCTCTCTCTCTCTCTTGTTTAACTATTCATCCATGAGATTTCAGCCATCGATTTTGTTGATCAGAGTTGTGGAATTATTGCTTTAGCAAGGTAGAATGCTGTCACCTTGATATGTTTTTTGAAATTCTCATTATTTTCTTCATTTGATTCGTTTGTAATGCTAGAATCCAAATCGTTCGTATATTTTCTGATTTTGGTTTATTTGTATCCAAAATGATCCTTGTGTGTTTGAGATTTTCATGTCTTTATTCCTGGTTAAAAAATATTTGTTACTGCAGCAACTTCGATGGCACCTTGATTCCTTTCTTCCTAATTTTTGGGTAGAATCATAGATTTTAGTGTCAGGAACCCATTGGTTCTTGTTGTTGGTAATTTGGGCGCCGTTTTGTATTTTGTTGTTTCTATTATTTTCATATGTCTGTTCTTGCTTGCTAGGTGGAATAACCTCCGAGTACGGCGAGGAGCTCGTGAAGAAGTGAAAATGACTTTTTGGGAGTGGTTGTCTGTGAGTGGATGATAGTATTTACATAGTAGCATTAGAGTTTTAAAATTCATTCGTGAATTCATACATATCTTATTGATATAATATGGTCATGATGCTATTGTCCTTTTTATCAAAGATTTGCATATTTTACTTGAACTTTTGGTATGATGATGTCGAGTTTGAAATTAGAGATTTCTACGTATGCTTGATCAACTCTTATAAGTATACTTCTTTGTTTTGATTTTGATATGTTTAAAGGCCAAATCCGGAATATTACTTTATTTAGGAATGATTGGACATGTTTTCTTTTGTATTTTGTTCGGGGCATGGCTTGGAGCTAACTCTATGCGATTTTACTTTGAAATTATTATTTTTTTGTTGCAAAGTTTTGGATATTGCTAGTGACAACGCATAGTAGCCAAAACTATGGACATGGTCCGCATAGCTGCATTTGAGTGCTAAGTATTTCCTATGGCTAGTACACTCTTGCTCTTTTTCTCAAAAGTATTTGAAAGGTTTTCTTATGGAATTTGAAACTCGAGTTATCTTAAAAAATATGCGTTGTTTTATGAGTAATTATATGTATATTTTTATTTTTGCCTGTTATAAGTAAATTGTTTTTCAAAGTATATTTGTTTGGTTTAAAGCTTGAAACTGAAAAGTAATTCTTTAAATATGAGAATACTTTTATGTGTTTATTTGGGATTTGATGGTGATAGCAGTTTGTGGACCACGGGGATTAGCCCGAAATTGGGGACACACTCTACACTGCAGTGGAGGTCCCATGATTCGACCTGATGGGAAGCAACGTGGTCAACCTTATATTTATCTCTGGTCAAGAGGTGCGAAGAGCTATTGACAGGGTTCAGGAAGGGAGATACTTTCATTTATAGGAGAGACTAGGGATCACCACATGAGGATCTAATTGGCCAACACCAAAGTAGGGCTTTTGATAAAGAACTTAAGAAAACCCTTGGTGGGACCTAATCGTGGCCATGGCTGGGTCAGATACATTTTTGGCCAGCTTCATGTTTTAGCTTCCGGAATGCTGGAGACTAACGTCATGTGGAGGACTTTTTATTATTTGATAAACCCTTAGCGGGACCTTGCGTATAGTCGCTGGGTCAATATTGGTTTAATCAACTTCTATTAAATGTTTTGTGCTTTAAAATTTTTTTTTTTATTAAACTTAGTTGGATAATCTTGGAATATTTTTGATATTGTTCATATATTAGGTTTTGGAAGCCTCATTTTGCATAGGAAAAAAATGAGAAGTATACATTTTTATATATTTAATTTATTATTGTTTTATTATTGTTGTTGTATTGTTTTATTATTGTTATTGCCGCTATTACTTGGATATTAAGCATTGATGTTGCTATTCTTCAATGACTTTATTACTCTAATGTGTTGTACATTGTCCCTCACTAAGTAACATTGTAACTCACCCACTCACTTCTTTTTCTAGGTATAACTTAGCACAACGATGGTGCGTTAGGAGCTAATACAAGGTAGTCTACATCTGGTAATGGTTTGTTTGTTCCTTACTGTTTGTTAAGCATATTTAGTGGATCCACTGGGTTGTTATAGAGTTTCACTTGCTATTTATTATCTATTCTTTCCTATTCTTCTATTTTGATTGCTTTAAGGCTACTGTTGTATAATTTCTTGTATACTTCTTTCCTTGTATTTATCTGACTGCACATTTCTTAAATCAATTGTGTGATCTATTATTTTCTTTGATGATAGTGAACATGTATGAGCAGGTTTTATCCCCTGTAAGTCTTGCGGTAATTCGAGGGTTATCACGTGCCTGGCTCGCGGGATGGGCTATGACACTTAATTTATATTAAGTTGTTCTTGACAAATTATTTTTAATTTTACATCAACAAAAATTTAAATAATCTTAAAAAATTAAAGTGTATTATTTTATAGAATTTCATATATATATTAAAAAAAATATTTAAACAATGCATGTAAAGTTATAAATTTTATTTTATTATCTAATTACTTTATTAAACAATCAAATATTTGTATTAAATAAATATATTAATAATAAAATGTATATTGTCAATAATTGAAATAGGAGAATGACATGATTTTAGATCCATAATAGATTACTGATGTGGCATATTCATAAATCTCTTGGATAGTCTAACCATTAAAGATGTCCTAAGGTCCAAAGAAAATACAAATTAAAAATATTCAATACATAGAAAAAGCTCCCATACAAAATCATAACAGTATACAATCTCATCCTTAATTTAGAATATGCATCTAAAGTCATTTGTTACTTCTTTGTTTATGAAGTAAATACAATCTCATTCTTAATTTTTTACAAAGTGCACATCTATTTGGTATATTAGGCTTACATTGTGCTCAAGCATTTTTTTTTTTTTTTTAAAGATTTCTATTTAGAAATATTTAGTAAAATACAACTATCATCTAGATTTTGATAATTATCATATCCTGCATGTGTAAAGATTTATCCCCTATCTCACCCACGCATATGAGACCCTGACACTAATAGACTAAGACAAGTTTGGCTACTTCTTACTATTCAATCAAACATTATATATATGAATACATATATATACACGCACACAATATAAATAATATTGTTTGGGAAAAAAATATTTTATAAAGATTATTTATTTATTAATAAATAGATATTTATAAATTTATAAAGGTATTTTATATTTTATGCTATCTAGAAAATAAAGATAAAAAAAAAAAACAAATAGACCAAAATTGCATGCAGTCCATTTATAATATTACTGAAAATGATATTATGAGCTAATGATGAATGACCTGTTGATTTATTAGCATCTTTTGTGTTAGGTATTCGTTTTTGTTAAAGACGCAAGGTAGAAAACAAATGTGTTAATAGATTAACTAAGTCCTTATACATGACCTTGACATGGAATACTTAAAAAAGTTTGTGCACACCTTGTGGCTTGAAAAAACAAATTCTAAATAATAGCATTGAGAATCCTCTTTTTAAGACAAGACGCACTCCAAACAAAGGTTTGGAAATGGAAGAGAACACCAAAAATTAATAATAATAATAATAATAATAATAATAATAATAATAATAACAAAAGGTACATCCCTAAACAAGTCACGCGTGCCCTTATTTCTTTTCCCTTCTTTTCCTTTTGGAAGCTTTCCAATGGTGGGAACCTTCACCATGAAATGACAGAGATGTTAACAACTATAGAATTTCAATTCACACCAAACATTGCAATTTATTAATAAAAATAATAAAAAAATTCTCAACCTTTTTTTACAAATTTAAATTTTTAATGATTCTCATAAAAATGGTTTTTTTTTTTTTTTTGTTATTTGATAAAATCCAAGACTTAAATAAAATTTTGAAGTTTAGAACTCAAATTGGTAAATTTAGCATTTTTTTTTTTAAATATTATAGCCAAAGTAATTTATTAATTTTCATTATAAGTTCATATGGAAAAATTGCTTGATAAAGTTAGGAACTATGGGTTTTTTTGGGAATGAAGAAAGGACAAAGGACAAAGAACTTGACATAATTGAGCAAATATTCCTAATTGGGAGCCAATCCTCTTTCAACTAATTGCCCTATGATTCCTTGCCAAGATCTTTTGATTGATGTGATCTAATATATACATATATATTTGTTTAATTTTTTATGTTCAAGCTTTGTCATGCTTGCTTGCTTTATGTTGATTGTGAATTATTTATATTTTATTTTATTTTATTTTTTATATTCCCTTACAGGTGTCGTTCTAGCAAGTATAAGGATGTTTGTTATTGGTATTAAAAAATAAGTTCTAAATTCTCATTATGTTGCCTTAATAAAAATTCAAGTTGAATATTTAACATTTTTTTTTATTAGGCTTAGCTATTTAAGTTCACATTTTGTTGCCAAATAAAGAAACATAATCTTAGAAAGTTATCATGGACTTTTCTTATCCAATAATAGAATTACAAATAAATAAATAAATAATAGAATCGACGCTAAGTTGGAAAATTATGCACCACCATATTAATCATTTTCCATTAAAACACAATCATAAGTTTAAACCATTCATTTTAAAATTATAAATTTAGTAAATAAAAAAAAAACTATGTAATTGTATGTATAAATTTTCATAAAGCAATAAAAACATCATCAAAGTAAACAACTTTTATAATATAACTTTTAAACAACTTAATTTATCACTATATATTTTTTTAGCGTATGATTATTTAACTTAGGGGCCGTTTAGTTCACGGTAATGTGAAAACATTACCGCCTGTTACGTGGTAATCTGAAAAGATTACCACGTTTGGATTGGTGGTGGAGGTAATATTGATGGTAATGTGTGATTAACAACTTTAGAAGATTACCAAGAAACTTGGTAATCTCATTACCATAAAAATAGGTGGCTATGTTAAATTATAAAGTAGGTGGTAATCTAAAATATTTTTTGGACAAATATGCCCTTTATTTAAAAATAATAATTTTCATATTTTATTCGTTGGATAAAAAAAAATAAATTTGAATAACATTATAATATTATTTTTGGAATATATTCAACTTTGAAAATTTATTTATTTTTATTCAAAATTTTATTTTATTTTAAATTTAAATTTGCACAAAATATTATACACAAGAGTATTTTGGAAAATTTAAAACATTACCAAATTGATTAGAGTTTCCAACCAAACATAGTTATCATAAATTACCACAACATTACCGAACATATAACATTACCGATATTATTACTACGGTAATCTCATTACGTGGTAATATACCATTACCTCGAATCAAACAGCCCCTTAGTGTAAGCAAATGTAACATAAATTATTATCGTTTAGAGATTATTATTGTTTTTTTATGACTAATTTAAATATAACGCTTAAAAATATATACATATTATCAAATTATATATAAATAATCAACAATTATAAATATATTGAATAAAAAAACTACATAATTGTATGCATAATTTTTCATAAAACACTAAAACATCATCAAATTATAAACAACTTTATTTATAATATAACTTTTAAACAATTTTATCGTTACATATTTCTTAGCATATGATTATATCAACCCAACGTAAGCAACTATGAAATAAATTATTTTCATGTAGATTATTAAATATCATAAAAAAATAAAAAATAATCAATAACTAAAAAAGATTAGAACACTATCCTTGAATGAAAAGGATGGATCAACAACAATCTTGACATCATTGTGCATGTATATATATATACCAAAATTAGCCGCAATTGGGTACCATTCTTTCTCAATGATAATAAATGGTTGTCTTCATTCATTTCATTTGGCCTCATTCCATTTGTTTCCCACTTTCCATATTCATGAATATAAGGTACCAACCACAAGAGAGATACTTTTATTTTTTTGGTAATGTTAATGGAGGGAATTAATTCAGCACTATAACAAACTAAGTGCCTATGAAATTCCCCTTTTATATGCCAAAGTTCAACCAAAAGAATGATTTTATGATTTTATGTTGGGAGGGAATTAATTCAGCATTTTAATTAGCTAAGTGCTTGTGAAATTCCTCTGAGTAATAGTGCACACCAAACTTCACTCAATAGTATGATATTTTGGTCTTATGTTAGATGAGTTGAATTGAATGTAAAATCTTAGGCTAATATAAAACCAAGATTTGAGACCATCTAAAACTATTTTAAAAAAATTAGTAGTGTTTATCATTTAATAATTCTATAATAATGAGTTACCAAGAAAAGTTGGTCTACAAGGTACATGATTAATTAGCCAGCTCAAACAAGTGGTATTTTTGGCCAAGAAAATTTTACTTTTTATTTTTTAGTAATAGATGACAAGCGCACCCATTTAAGAGTTTATCAAGTGATAGATAAGTACTGGGGTACACTAGTTAAAGGGGTTTATCGACCTCGTAAGTACTTATTATCTTGATCAAAAATAACCGCCACTTGGAGCAAAAATAACCGCCACTTGCACACCAAGTCAATTTGTAGGAATCATATTTAGGTAATAAATCCTCCTGTAATACAATTTTGGAGGGGAGGAATGCGACTTTTTTCACATGGGATCCATCCGAGACCCATTTAAACAGTACTATAAAAAGTACGGCCCCAATTACAATGAAAGAGGTTTGTTTAAAAATTGAATGTTTTTTAATAATAATAATTACACATAATATTTTTATTAAATATTAATTATTAAATAATTATATTTTAAATAATTAAATATTATGGTTTGATTTTGCGGTGAATTCGGGGGAAAAGGGTTTGTTTTAACCAAGAGAATTGGAAAGTTAATTAGTGCAAGTTGAGTAGGTCTCAGAGGTCTTATCTTCAGTTGTAGTGCCAGACCGTTGTCATGTTTCAATTGGCATGCATGACATGTTGGTTTCTATATAAATAAGAGGTGAAGGATGAGAAGAAGTAGTGCAATAAGGAGCTAGTGATGATGAGGATCTTATTAGGGTTAGGGTTTCTCTTCAATATCTCTTTGTTCTTTGTGGGGTTTATTACCACCTTTGCTTTGTACTTGTATTATATATCATGGATGAAGCCTGAAAGGACTAGGAATGAGCTTAGAAAGCAAGGGATTAAGGGTCCAAGTCCTCTGTTTTTCTATGGAAATCTTTTGGAGATGAAGAGGATTTTGTTGGAGGAGAAGGCAAGGAGAGGGAGAGAGAAAGGAGGACCATGTCACATTCACCATGACTACACTTCAAGTGTTTTCCCTTATTTCACTCAATGGAGGAAAACTTATGGTATGTTTTAATCTTTCCTTCAGCTTTTTCAAAGTTTTTATATTATTTTTGTTTGTGTTTATGATTTTTCAGTCATGCGAGAAGTGTAAATGTTTATTTTTAATATTTTTGATTTATCAGTTAAATTTCTATTATTCATTCCACTTTTTAAAGGTCTTTTCTCATATTTATGATTTTTTTTTCGTATTATTAGTTTCTGGTTGTGTAAAAAGTACAATAACTTTATGTTCAATTTTTTCTGATTTATTTTATATTTAAAGTTTTCGGTCCATCATGTAAATCTACTAAATCATATGAAAGATTTTATTAGCCTTTCATTTAGTATTTATGGTTTTTTCAGTTATGGAAGAAGTAAATCTTACATTTTGATTTTAAATATGAGATTCTTTTGAAAATTTAAATCTCATATTTTGTATACTAAAATTTTAAACATTGAAAAGAGAAAAACTTAATTAAAATTGAATTTGCTAATCATAAGGTTGAACTTCTATTCTAGCTACTTAGAAAGCCACCTCAAAAGTTTTAAGTCCAAAAATAATAGGAAAAGTTTCAAGCCTATGATAGGAACTCATTTTATCTTGTGCTTGATGGGAAAGGTGACCTATTTGTTGTCTAACAGGTGTCTTGTTTTCATGTCCTTATGACAAATAACAGAATCTTAAATTGATCTAAAGTGTTCCTAAGTAATTAATACACGGTAAAAAGGATGGAGACAGCATCTTCAGAGTGATTTATAGTCTTGTACTCAAGAAACATTGCTTGATAGTACTACAATTTTGTCACATATGTTTTAACCATTGTCTACACTCGTGACTTCTCTTTTTAATACTTTTGTCTTTTAGTCTTTGTTAAAAAAAAAATTGTATTTTTTATTATATTTGAAATAACATTTTGATATTATTGTTACTACTTATCAAAAATATCATAGCAAGCCAAAAGAATAATCCTAATTTCCTTATTCTTAAAAAACTTTTTATTTATTTTTATTATTTATTTTATAGGTCATGTATTTCTATACACATTGGGGAACATACCAGCACTGCATGTAAGCCATCCCAGACGTAGTGAAAGATATAAATTTATGTTTATCTCTCGATCTCGGCAAAGCAACATATTTAAAAAAAGCTCATGAACCATTGTTCGGACATGGTATCCTCAAATCTAATGGCGTACTCTGGGCTCATCAAAGAAAAATTATCGCTCCTGAGTTCTTCATAGATAAAGTTAAAGTGAGTTTTTCTTTTTATAGTTATATTCAAAATAATAAATTAAAAACTCAGACTTATATATTTAAATAAATATTATTCATCGCAGGGTATGATAGAGTTGATGATCGATTCGGCAATTTCATTGGTGAAGTTATGGGAGGAGAAAGTTGAAGATGGAGGAGGAATTGTGGAGGTGAAGGTTGATGATGATTTGAGGAGTTACTCAGCGGATGTGATCTCTAGAGCTTGTTTTGGGAGTAGTTATTCAAAGGGAAAAGAGATATTCTCTAAGCTTAGAGCCCTACAACAAGCTGTCTCCAAACCTAATATTCTTCCTGAAATCACTGGCTTGAGGTAATTCTTTGCTTTTTTTAATTATTATTATTTTGATTTTCTTTATATTTATTAGCGTTTTTTGGGCTTTTAATTAATAGTTTAATAAAATTTATATATTATTATAGTATCATAAATTTAATAATTTTACAATATCATTAATATAAAAAATAGAATTTACATAAAAATTTAGAAATGTTTACAAAACATTTATAATTTTTTATGGTAGTAATTCAAATTGTAGATATCATGTATGATTTACATATAAACTTAAGTAACAAAAAGAAAAGTCAATTTTTATCGGGGAATCTATATATAAAATAAATAAATTTATTCTAAGCACATATAAACATAAGTTTAATTAATTAATTTAATTAAGTGTAAGTATATGAAATTTGGGGTATGTATCCAAACAAAAACTTTGCACTACTAAATATGAAATAATGACATTTTATAATGTTATATAAGCACAAACAACAACAACAACAACAACAACAACAACAACAACATAATTGTAAAGGTGTTGGATCATGGTTTGAAGATATGGGACCATTCTAGGGATGTATTGAACTTTGTTTAATTAATTAATTAATTAAACAACATAAGCTTAATTAATTAATTTAATTAATTGTAAGTATATGAAAATTGGGGTATGTATCCAAACAAAAACTTTGCACTACTAAATATGAAATAATGACATTTTATAATGTTATATAAGCACAAACAACAACAACAACAACATAATTGTAAAGGTGTTGGATCATGGTTTGAAGATATGGGACCATTCTAGGGATGCATTGAACTTTGTTTAATTGACCCCACAGTGAATCAATACAGAGACTTTGTCCTTCCTTTGAACTTATCCAACAATATATAAATAAATAAATAATGAACAAAAGGGACATGCATCCTCCATTCAAGCTACCCTCATTTCGCTTCATGACAAGATGGGAATACATATACAATAATATTTTAATATTTCCTGATACACACACACACACTCTTGATAATGTCATGCAATGCTCTTGCAATGGAACTTGCCTTTATTTGCTTGGCTTTTACCGGCCACCAAAATTCTTGTGTTTTCCTAAGTTTTTCTTTCTTTGTAGTTATTATTGATTGAGATTTGCGCAATTTATTTTTTAATTGTGATTAGGATTTATGCAAATATTTATTATTTCAAATGGGTTGGATTGGGACAAACTTTGTCATGATAATATATATGAATAAATATAATTTCTAGCTCTGTTATAAATAATTCTTCACCATGTATTTGTAGTTGTCATTGCTCTTATTTTTTTAATTAAAATAAACCCCAAAACAAGCAATTAAACTTGATTCTATATAATTTTTTAATATTTAAAATATTCAAACTTCCTTCCTCTGTAGTCCTTTCTCTTGCTATAATAAATAAAATTTATTAACTTTTAAAAGAAGTTTTTATATAAATTTTATAACAATTAGATATTTTTGCATATACCCTTCCAAAAAGAATCTTAATCATGAAAATTTTAGTATAATATATATATATATATATATTAACTCAAATATTTATATTTATATATATATATATATATATATATATATATATATATATATATATAATTTGTATAAATTTATTTTTTTTTTTAAATAACAAATGTTAAGTACATTTAGGGTTTGCACACGAACCGAAAATTAATTGTTCAGTCAGTACACTCTGACCAATGACACAAAATTTAGACAGTAAATCCACACCATCAATTATGTACTTAATAAAAAAATAGCAAGTTTATAAAAAATAATTAGCATGTGTGGATTATTGTGCAGGCAACTCCCAACAAAGAGGAACAGGGAGGTATGGAAATTAAGCAAAGAAATCCACTCCCTCATCTTAAAAGTAGTAAAAGAGAACAACAATAAAGAACAACAAGAACAAGATCAAGAGGATAAGAAGAGATGCAAGAACCTATTGGAAGCCATTCTAAAGAGTGTCAATGGCAGCCATCAACATCATCAACACAATCACAATAAAAATAATGCTAATAATAATGAAAATAATGATGGTGATGATGCTGACATGGATAAGTTCATAGTGGATAACTGCAAAACTATATACTTTGCTGGTCATGAGACAACCGCAGTGACTGCGACGTGGTGCTTGATGTTGCTGGCTTTGCATCCGGATTGGCAAGACCTTGCGCGCGCTGAGCTCGTCCGTGTCTGTGGACCCGGATCTGTGCCTGATGCTCAAGCCTTGCAAAAGATGAAACTTGTAAGTTTGTTTCCATGCATAGATTCTTATATTTTTTTTTATATATATATTTATGTGAGAGACCGGCGTACCTCAGTGAGATCCAAAACAGAATTCATCACAAGTCATGTATTATTTTGCTTGGTCGCGCATTAATTCGCACTCTCTCGGAGTCGAACCCGCAACCTAAATCTTTTGTCTCATTTAAAGTAGTCGTATCTCACTAATTGATATGTTCTGGGTCTAACTGAGGTGAGCCGGTCTTTCACAATTTAAATTACAGAGATGGTATTTTTATATTGTTTAGTATCTTAAAATAGGTTTTTTTGGGTAATTTAATTAGCTAATTTAGTTATATACAAGTGATGGAACCTATGTAGTAAAAACTATACCAATTTGACTAGTCCGACTCGACTGAATCATATTTAGAAGCTAATGTAGTTTAATTTAATTTCCCCTAAAAATCGTGTAGATTGAAACTCACTATTGGACTGTGTAATTTGGATGATTTGGGCATGATTCATGTTGTTTTAGGAGTATTCAATAATATTCAATTGTGAACTATGTAATTTGGTTTATTGTGTTTCGTATTTCATATTTCATATTTAATTGAATTTAGATATCATATGACCATTGAGAATTGTTTGTTTAATATTTTTTATACAATTAATTTAAAATATTTTATATTTTTATTTATTTTAGTTATAAAATCCAGTTTAACCTGATTCAACCACAATAGAACTCTCTCCATTTTTTCTTCCTACATAGAAAGAATTTAACTTGTCATCACTCACATTACTCATTCACAATTTAAAAAAAAAATTCAAACTACACAAAATAGTTCACATTTCACATGATTTATAATTTTATATCACATATATATACCAGCTCACAATGATCATACAAGAAACACTACGTCTCTACCCTCCGGGAGCCTATGTAACAAGAGAAACACTACAAGACATGAAGTTAGGTGGCATTCACATACCCAAGGGTGTAAACATCTATGTCCCGGTGCCAACCCTGCACCATGACCTTACAGCATGGGGCCCTGACGTGCACCGGTTTAACCCTGATAGGTTCACTAATGGTGTGCGCGGCGCGTGCAAGCTACCGCACATGTACGTGCCATTTGGCGCAGGGACTCGGACTTGTCTCGGCCAAACCTTTGCCATGACCGAGCTCAAGATTGTTCTTGCTCTCATTCTTAACAACTTTAGCTTCTCTTTGTCTCCTAAGTATAAGCATTCCCCTGTTTTGAGGCTCATTGTTCAGCCTGAGTTTGGAGTTGATTTGATTGTTAAGAAGGTGTGAATCTTATGATTATTATGTGTGTCTTTAGTTTCAATAGAGTTTGTGAGTTTTTGTTTTGTTTTGTTTTGTTTTGTTTTGTTTTGTTTTTTTTTTTTTTTTGGTGATTAACTAGTTTGATATTTATGGAAATATATTTATGGAAAGGGGGTTCTTGCATTTGTGGTATTCCCTTGTTGTTGGTGGATTTAAGAAATAGTATAAATGCTTTTTTAAAAAAAAATATATTGAAAAAAAAAATTGTGAATGTGACAATATTTAATATTTTACATGAAAAAAATCAATCTTGAAACTAACTCATTTTGTAACTTCAAATATCATATTCAAAAATTTTTTTTTCGTTTGACGGATTTTAAAACACCAAAATAAAACTGATTACTCCCATAGATGTAGTTGAACTTACGTCCAAATTTTTTTTTTTTTTTTTTTTGATAAAGATGACAAATGTGAGAACCAGGGGCGGGTATGTCAGAGAACCACACTCTATCGGACACTACCCTCACCTGCGTGAGCCGGGATTCGAACTCGGGGAGCCACACTCTACCCAAGACGAAAGCCCTACGCAGGGACCTGAATGCCAATATACCCAAGGGTCGTTGGCCTTACGTCTAAATTCGGCGTAAGTCAAAATTCTGGGAGTTGAAAATCCTTAGATTATGTATATGTATGTGTGTATATGTATATATACATACATACATATACACATATGCATATACACACACATACATATACTTATATACACACACACACATATACTTATATACACACACACATATACTTATACTTATATAGATATATATGTACACATATACATATATGTATATATGTGTTTTTCAATTCCAGATTTACAAATCCTTCTAAATAAACATAAAATTTTATAATAAAGTAATTTAAATTATATCCAACTAAATACAATATTTGACTGCATTGTATTTTAAAAATCAAGTAATTACATTTAGAATTACATCCGACCAACAGTTATTTTAATAAGTTAAGTGCTATATTTTTTTCTGAAAAATTTTAATTTTTTTAAATAGATAAATTATGAATTTATTAAAACAGTGACAAGTATAATAAAACAAACAATTCTGGACCTACTGAATATGAATGCTATAAACAAAACAAAGAAAGTACCGATACAACAAAAATGTAAGGATTCAAAAACAACAAAACATGGCAGGGTGAAAGTCCCGGAAAGCTCTCCTATCGTGGCGTGTGAAATAAATTTATGCTTTGATAAAAAAATTCCTATATAGACGCATTAACTTTTTCTTTAATCTTAAATTTTATATTTATGTTGAAACATAGTGACAAATTATGGATATAACCAGCATGAAAAATTGTTGGCTTGAATATATACATGATTTTCCCTATAAATTGATATTTTGGTTCCTTCAGAATATTATCCATGAAGAATAATTAAAATCCCAATGTAAATATCCAGGTAAAAGAAGAATCAAATTATCAATATCTATTCCTTCCAGATTAATTCTAATTATTTGACTTATTTAATTAATATCTATTCCTTCCAGATTTAGAATACCAATGTAAATTTTTATTTGAACCTTCTATTGTGGGTTATATCACCCACCCTAACCATTAACTACATTTTAGTTATGTTAATCATCATTAAAACAGAGATAACGTTATAATTAACATATAATCCCTTTTTAATGGAAAATTAAGAACAAACACAATTACGAAAACACCCTCCCTTGGCCACCAAAGGTAAAGCCGCCAAACACCTACCATTCTCACAACTCACAGACAGAGGCTTGAGCCGCCCCAAGTCATCATCCATAGGGGTGTAAATGATACACTACTACTCGCAAGCTACTAGAATTCGATTCGGGAAAAGCTCGAATTCGACTCGCTTAGGGTCGAGTCGAGCTCGAGTAGTCAAGCGAGCCGAGTTCGAGCATCTTAATACTTGACTCGAGTGCTCGCGAGCTTAATCGAGTAGTTGTATTTATGTGTATATATATTATATGTTAGTTTGTTATATATATATAATTGAGTTCGAGCTCGAGCTCAAGCCCGAATTCGAGTATAAAATTATCTATGATCGAATCAAGTTTAGTAGCTTTAATCGAGCTTAATCGAGCGAGCTCGAGTAGCTCGAATTATGTATCGAGTCGAGCTCGAGCTACATAAATAAAACTCGATCGAGTTCGAGCCGAGTATCGAGCACCGAGTTTTCAACCGAGCTCGAGCTCGAGTAGCTTGCTGCTCGGCTCGAACTCGATCGATTACACCCCTCATCCACACATGAAGCTTTGAAGAAGCAATGTGGTCCTTTGTTATGTTGTTTTTTATAAGATTATGAGACATGTTCTTAATTTCCTTTCCAAATTCTTAATAATTATTTATTAATAATAAAAGTAAATTATACTGTCATAACGAAATGAAGTCATGTGGCAGGGGAGAGAAAGGAAGCAGGAAGAGGATAATACACTCACACACATACATATGACGTAATAATTGGGTAGCTACAACAAGTACTAATTATGGTTGATTAGGGTTCATTATTTTTATTTTTTTGTTTTTTTATAGTTCTTGTAAATTTAGTAAAAATTGTATTAAATGGGTGAGATTTGTTGAGACATCGTGCACAAATTGATCAAACAGTTCAAATCAAAATATTATATATTTTTTTTGTTTTTAATAGTTCTAGTAGGTGTAGTAGAAATATTATACAACCCATGCACTTTTCACTGTGCTACTATATATAAGCACAGTAATACTGTTTATTTTATAGTGCATAATCGTTGGATTGCAATCTAGCAGTTGATATGAACATATGTAGATTCAATCCATCGGTTAATACGAACGTCCATATAAATATGGTTGAATGGTTGAGATTTTTTGAGATACTATGCACAAATTAATTGAAAAGTTCAGATCAAAATACTATGCACCATACTTTTTATTGTATTACTATTTATAAGTACAATGATATAGTTTATTGCACAGTGCACAATCATTGAATGGAAATCTAACCGTTGATACGAAAATTTGTAGATTTTGAATCTATGGACATACATGATGGATGCTCTCTCTCTCTCTCTCTATATATATATATATATATAATAAAAAAATGAGAAAATTTGTCTACCAGTTGGAAGTTTACAACTTTCCAATAAGTTTTTTTTTCAAACTTTTCTTTCCATTATGGTTCGTCTATTGTTTTTAAAATTTTTTAAAATTGTATTATTTTGGTAATTTTTATAATAAAAAAAAATCCTATTTTATGATATTAGAGCTCGCTCTCTTATGCTTCACCACAAACTAGAGGGACAAGCTTGTGTCTCTCATGCCCCACCATAGGCATGTCGGCGAGCTCACCACCTTTCCAATTTGTCGGTGCGAGTCCGCCACCAGTACAAGTATTAATGAAATAGATCAAAATAATTTAATAATTTTATATAAACGTGTATATAAAAATAAATGATTTAAAAAAAATATGTCATATAGGAATATTAATAATGTTTCTAGATTTTTAAAATTTTGTTGCTAGTTGAGTGATTCACAAATAAAGTGTGGTGTTATTTCTAGAAACTTAATATAAAATACATTCATTATGTTTATTATGTTTATAGATAAAGTATTCTCCATGTGATAATGTGCCGACAAAGTCACATTAACCTAAAGTCAATTGTTCATAATTAGGTGAACTCCTTATATACTAATTGGATATTTCCTTGTATATATATACACACTTGCATGCATTGACAGGTTCTGTTCATATTAAATCAAAATTTGACCCGATCATATATGAACTGAATTTGTCAAGTTGCTAATTTTATTTAAATTCTAAATCTGCACCTAATTTATCTTAAAAATAATTTTATCTAATTATTTGACTTATTTAATTTATGCAACAAATCAGTTGGTACATGACAAAACAAGGTTTTTACCATCATTATTTTATTATTTTTTTTAAAACATAAAATTTTATATGTTGAAAAATAATTTTTTCTTGTGCCAAAAACAGTTTAACCGATCAACATCAGAGTTTTTTTACATATGACCAAAATTTAGAGTCGGCTCGGTACATGAAATACTTAAAATACCCAAGTATGCTCTTGATACATCATGTGTCCTCCTTTAATATATATATATATATATATATATATATATATATATATATATATATATATATATAGCACTAAACAAATCATACATACTACTTAAATTTATTTATATTTTAAATTTTTTTCATATCAATAAACATACTAATTGGTTTAATAAAATTAATTTCAATGGAAAAATGTCGTGGCTCACAAATAATTTCCTAAAAAGCCTTTATTAATTAATTACAACTCCTACAACTTAAAATACAAAACATAGAAATTAGAAAAAGTTTCGTCATAATACTATAAAAGTGCGTATTGCTAATTTTTTTTTGTCTGAAAATCATATTTAAATAAATAGCGCTACAAACTATAATTATTTATTTATATAAATCCATAACTAGAAAAGAATTTAAATTGTTATAGAAATTTATATTCATGACTTATTATATTCTTAAAAATAAAATATCTTTGATTAACTCTTTTATTTTGACAAAAGCAATATAAAAGTACATTAATTACGGTGACTTATTAACTACTAAAAATTTATCATACACGTGAATTAACAAGCAAGGCAATGAGAGGCACCAAAATAACATATAAAGGACAATAACCCCATAATGGTAAATCTGTTGTTATGCAATTATAAAGATTTGAAGAATCCGACTCCTTCCGAAGAAAGACTCATACAAAAACTCAATAAATAATAGATAAACAATATTCTATAGTACTAATTAGGGGTGAGCAAAACTGGATACCCGACCCGGTTTTCAAAATCAGATCAGGCACCTAATTTTTCGGATCGGCAAAAACTTGACCAATATCCGACCTAGTTTAAACCGGGTACCCGATTTAAACCGGATCAGATATTGGATACCCGGATCTAAATTTAAATTTCATTTACTCCATGGATTTGTTTTATATAACAACATCAACATTCGTAAAAATAAACAAATATGAAAAACTTATAACTTATAAAAATGATTAAAACCTTACATTATTCACCCCACAAAAAAAGTCATAAAAAATAATAAAAAACTTTATCAATTTTAGAAATTAAAAAAAAATCAAATATCTTTTGAAACATCAAACTTAGATAGGAAAGGAGGCTAGAGAGAAGAGGCGGGATGATGAATGTTGAGGACCAAAAGGCAAAGATTTAGAATTTTTTTCTTTTTACTTTTAACCCTAGAAGAGGTTAAATTTTTATATATATAAGAATATATTAAAACCGGATTGGATACCCGGCTTTTAAATTCTCTCGACCGGAATCCGATCCGGTTTTCACCTTAAAAATTCGGACTGGGTACCCGACCCTCTTCTTCGAATCGGGTACCCAAAAAATTCAAGTCAAAAAACCTAATATCAGATCGGATTGTCAGATCTGAATTTTTTTACTCACCCTTATTACTGATAATCTCAAATAAAATAGCACATAAACAATACTACTACAGTCACACACCCAAATTTCTAACTCCGCATCTACCCATATACTGCCAAATACCTTTCCATCGCACTAACCAAGTGGTAGCAAGCAAAATTAACACAACCCCCACCACTTCTTTTAAGTTGGTTTCTAATCAGACGGTGAAATCAACAAACAAACAAAATTGATTAGCTCACGCATTCAATCACAGCCTAGCTTTTACTATAGCAACCAAAAACGAACCCCCCAATAAATTATTCATAAATATCAAATAACAAGTTAATAAATAAACAATTATCCAGGGACCTATCTTAAAAAATAAAATAATAATAATAAAAAATAATTAAAAAAAAATCTAGAAACCCAATAAAACACGCGTTTTTCCCGCCCACGCAGGAGACCCACTTATCCATCTCCATTTCTCCCCCTTTTTTTGCTCCTTACATAAACTCCTCCCCCAAATCCTCCACCAATTCAACCAAAAAAATTTCACCTTTTTGGCTAAATTTTCATTGTCAATCCCTCAATGGAGACCCAGAGATTATCCCGGCCATCACCATCGTTCAGGCTACGCAGCTCCAGCCTCAACGCTGTGCGCCTACGGCGAATCTTCGATCTCTTTGATCACAATGGCGATGGCGAGATCACAGTGGAAGAGCTCGGGCTTGCCCTCGATCGCCTCGGCCTTGGTGCGGATCCCACGGATCTGAGATTCACGGTAGAGACTTACATCCGGGAGGGGCGGAAAGGGCTCGAGTTCGAGGATTTTGAGAAGCTTCATTCGGCGCTGGGGGACGCGTTGTTCGGGCCGGTGGGGGAGGAGGGGGAGGAGGGTGATGGGGAGATGGAGGAGGCTTTCAAGGTGTTCGATGAGGATGGGGATGGGTTCATCTCGGAGGCGGAGTTGCAGGCGGTGCTGGCGAAGCTAGGGCTTGTGGAAGGTCGGAGCATGGCGTGCGTCCATGAGATGATCTGCTCCGTTGATCAGAATCATGATGGACGGGTGGATTTCAATGAGTTCAAGGGCATGATGCGTAGCATCTCCCTCAAGAGCGCTTAATTTTTTTTTTTTTCTCTCCCTTTTTTTTATTATTACTGTTAATTTAGATAAACCTCCTCTTTGTTTTTGTTTTTTGTTGTTTTTTTTCTTAATAATTGTTGGGAGTTTTTTTTTATTTGGGGAAATTTAAGGGAGTAGGAAGTGATTTGGGAGGGGGTGAAATGTAAAAACTGATATGTTTATGGATGGTAAATTTGTGGAAAATGTATGAATAAAGCAGGGTTTGTTTATTGGTTAAATATGATTTGCATTTGATTATGTTTGCTTATTTTGTTTTGTAACGGTTTTTTTTATTTAGCTTTTTAGTAATTATAATAGGGGACAAGAGATTATAGGTTTCCTTTATTCTTAATTCAATAACTTGAAATTTTAATTACAAAATTTTGGTTAAGTTATTCAAAATTGTTTAAATCATAGACTAGTAACAGGATCAAACAATATTAGTCTTGATTGTGAAAGGCTTTAGAATATGAAGTTAAAGTCTTGCTAAATGTAGTGATAGTAATGGGTATTTAATTATAGATGCAGATTTATGATCCAAATTTTATATCACTGAATAAAAATACACAGTAGGATATTCAATTTATGACCTTGTACACACACCTGGCAATACTATAAGTATCATATTTATTCAATAAATAAATAAATAGGACTATTTTGAATGAAAATAATTAATTTTTTAAAACATTAGGAATTTTGGTAATAAAGAATTATGGATTCTTTATTAGTATTAACCCTTAATTGGATGAACACAATTGCAATTGAAAATGATTTAGTTAAATTGATAACTTTTTTAGTGAGTTTTTTTTGTCCCACTAATGCAAATTCAATTTTTTTTTTAATTTTTTTTTAAATTCATTCCAACTAAGTCCAACATCAGCCATGCTTTCACATCGTTGCATCTAAGAGATCAATTTTCAAACAAACTGAATATTCAAACGTCATTGACTTTTTGATGGCTGGTTGGATAGGAAAGAGTCATGGATGATGAAAGCATTAGCAAGGCTGTGACAGGACCTGGTATGCATTTGTTAATGTTTCTTTGAACGAACAAAAAACGTAGAAATCTATCAACAAGAAAGTATATAACTGATCGCCATATCTAAGAACCAACCGGCATGTTGTAAATCTAGTGATTTTTTGCACAGTGCTAAACAAAAAAGCATTTGAAAAGATGATTGAAGCCAACAATCTCATGGTCTATTGACATCTGATTCCAGATACAAGATCATTCACATTATTGATAAAATCAAGTGTTGAATCTCTGCGAAAAATGAGAGTGTATGATATATTTAAAAAACTACGCATACCCTTAACTAGTCATTTATTGATTTTGTCAAAAACAAAAAAACAAAAAAAAACAAAAACCAAAAAAAGTTTGAGGTATTATTATTAACACTACATTTATAAAAACAATATCTACAGTGTAATTCTAATGGTCTAGGTTAAAGTAGAGTTTCATCAAGAGATGAATGCTAGGGCGTAGATCTGCTTAATTTCAACCATTGCCTACTCAATAGTGGTGTCCACATGAACTATGTATTCTCTATCAGAGTCAAGAAATGTGAATAAAGCTCAGAGCTACACAATAATAATAATAATAATAATAATAATAATAATAATAATAATCAACTCTATCAATTTGTGGTAGTGTTAAAACAAAACAAGAAAATTAGACAAGGGGGAGGAAAGCAAGTGCACACAGATTTACATAGTTGACCTTTCTCTAGGTTTTCAAACTGCATAAAATATACTCTCACTCCAATTATTTATTTATAATGGCCGACCTTAAACTTTTCTTCCTTACAACTTTTGTAAATTCACATTCAGGTCAGCTAACAAACTAAGTCGGACTTCTAAAAGTCAACCAATACTAAACATATTTGAATAGTAATCTCATTATTAGGTAATAAAGAAATAATAGATTTGGGGAAAAAAAATCAATCTAATAACAAATAGTAGCAAGTGAAATGAAATCAGAAGGGTGCATAATGTATTAAGCATTGCTTAATGAATAATTAGCCCATGTGAGATCATACTTTGTATTTCCCAAAACAGAAAAGTATGTTTCCTGTTTTCAAGAAAATAAACCCCAGCCTAAATTCCATTTCTTATTCCATATGTCATGGTTTTTGATGTTTCACACAAAACTAGACTATTTATCCGCAACAATACCTAAAGAAGACCATTATTAGGCTCAAATGATGACAAATTTGGAGGTGTTATAAATCTCTTGCTGTTATAATTTTCTTCTACATAATGAGGTAATGTTTAGGCAATCATTCAGGCTATTACACCATCCTGTATATCCTTAGAACAATGTCAAGGAAACATCTAATTACCATTCTATTCAACAAATAATAGGAAGACTTTTCTTAGTGGATATCAGTTTCGATAATGAAGTAACAGATGAAAAAGTAGTGAATAAGTTATCAATGCAGGAAATAGTCAGGAAATTAAACCAACAATAAACTAGAAAGAGCCCACAAGCTAGAAATCATCCACATAGAAGATCAAGACAACTTAGAAAGTAAGAAACTAAAGACAGGTAGAAAGTGGGCCTTGGATGATACCATCATACATTTCTTCCAATCTTGCCCATATGCAAACTATTGGAAGGTTGTTAAAGCTGCATGAAATTTGTATCTGATAGAATGATCTACATTTAAACACAACTCATCAGACAATTCTAGTTCTGGGAGCTTTGGAAGAGATGCATTTAAAAAATTGAGAGAGCAATAAATGTTCCTTTCGCAATAGATCTAAATAAGCAGATTTTGTAAATGATGATTAAGAGGGACAACTTAAATTTTAAGGACAAAAAACACGAAGATATAAAAATAAAAACTAAAACAAGTACCATAAAAGAATCAATACACTAATTCATGAGCAGATATAAAGAAGCTTGCCAGGCTAGTAACTCATTATTTTGAAGTAAACATGAAGCAAAGATGTCATATAATTAGAATCTTATTTTGTCATGACATCACCCGTCCCCCACTTTGACTAGAAGAATAACCCAAATGGTAAACTAAGAAATTAAATCACTTCTCTAGAATAATTATGAAGTCAATGCATTTCCCACATACAACACATAATGATACCTTGGGAAAGGGATGCCCACTTATCAGAATGTGGAATGCCAAGTCTTAAGAAAATGACTAACCTTTGCAATGATGAAGACTTGCACCACAGAAAGGATACTGCCAATAAAATTATCAGAACATGAATGATAAAACTAAACAAATGATATGCCATCATTTCAAAGATAAGCCACTGAATAGTCACGCAAGCAAGTGTGCCTGCAGACAATTGCCTGTTTCTCTATACTACGACATCAACAACTGCAAAGATAATGAAATAATTAAATCTGTATATTTAACACAAGTTTACAATCAAGGAGAAGATGGAGGGCAAGAGCCTTCTTGATAAATGGCATTAACCTTCTGAGACGTAAATCAGAATAAGAATGTTTCTTCTACAAGCTAATAAATCTTGACCTCAGTATTTAAATGAAAAAGAAATAGTTAAATTCCTTGACCCCATCCCTAGCCCACCCCCTACACCACCTCCACCCCCACCACTTGCTTAAAATGTAATGGAAACTGAGATAAAATAATGATATTGAAATTAATCAATATCAAGGCACGATTTTAAATCTTCTCAAATATTTTTATGAAAACCTAGCAATTGTAGGCTCTAGAGCAGTCTTACTCCTCTTACCCAGAAGAGGGCACAATCATGATCTCTGTAAATTTGCTTCACAAAGTAAATCTCTTTTAATAATGAGAGGGGAAAAATGATTGCTAAAAAATAATAGCAGTCCAATTGTTTATATTTTAAAAGAAACTGCATTATTTGGTGATGCTCACATACATATATGCACATTGACCTGAAACGGTATTGACATAAATGCAATCTAGCTTGATAAAAGACCAGATTTGGTGCTAAATAACGATGCAACGATCATGACAACAATTAAATGACACAATCATTGAAGGAAATAAGGAACAAAATTATTATAGGATCAAAGAGCGATGATTTACATTTTCCCTCACCAAGAACAGCATATACCAATGCCGGCTGCTCCCCTCCTAATAATAGCCTTTTGAAGCTCAACAAAAACCCTCTTTTACATTATATGAGGGCAAAATCTCCCACAAAAATGAAAAGAAAAACAAGCACCAAAGTAAGACCTCCAATCAATCAGATGAAACAAGAAGAGAAGAGATAGAAATTCCAATTACAACAAAGCAATGGGCAGAGGAAATATCAAAAATAACATGAAAATCTTAAAAAGCAAAACATAAACTAAGCATCCAACAAATCACAAGAAAATTTCAAAATAGAGCTAAAAAAATATAATCAAAATTTTGATTAAAAGACAAACAAAACAGACAAAACAAGATCTTCAATCAATCAGATGAGAAAACTGGAGATCAAAGTTAAAGTTACGACAAAATGATACAGTACATAGAAAGAAACTATAAAAAATAACATGAAAATATTATTCAAATAACATAAAGAAACCATCCTATCAGATCAAATTTGAAGAACATCCCAAACTATAGCTCAAAAAATCAAAATTTTAAAAAGCAAAACATAAACTAAGCATCCAACAAATCACAAGAAAAATTCAAAATAGAGCTAAAAAAAATCAAAATTCCAATTAAAAGATAAAAAATAAAAGACAAATAAAACAGCCAAAACAAGATCTTCAATCAATCAGATGAGAAAACTGGAGATCAAAGTTCAAGTTACAACAAAATGATGCAGGACATAGAAAGAAACTATAAAAAGTAACATGAAATCTTATTCAAAGAACATAAAGCAACCATCCTATCTGATCAAATTTGAAGAACTTTCCAAAATATATCTTAAAAAAAAATCAAAATCATCTTCCAAAAAAAAAAAACAAGCAAACAACCACACAAGACATCAAATCAATCAGATGAGATAACAAGGAGATGTCGGACTTCGAATTACAATGAAACAATGGGGGAACAAGGATAGGAATCATCAAACCTTCGGAAAAATAGGGTTAGGGTTTCTCAGAGAGACCTTTCGCTACCCTTCGTTCTCCCCCACTGCTCAAATATATTAGAAACCACGAAGCGGGAACGAGAAAAGGGTTTCTTCGTGAACGGACGACTAGATATCACTAACTCATATCCTGCGGTTACGGTGGAGACACGTGTTAAATTAGCTATTTTTTACTATCCAAAATAAAGAAAGATTTTCATAGTTTAACTAAAACATTTATTTATTTTTGCTAAAAATTATTTTTATTTTTATTTTTAAATATAATTTCACAAAATTTTCCTTTAGACTGCTCATAATTATCTAATAAATTTTTTAAATATTTATATTTCATCATATTAAAATATATAATGCTATAATTTTAATCCCTAAACATATTTTAAAAACACTAAAAATAATTAAGGATTTGACATCAAAATTTGGAAGCTTTCGCATATATATACAAAAATTTAAATATTAAAAAAACCTCTTATTACGGAAAATTCCTCACATTTTTTTCTATTAGTGTTATGTTTTTAATGTAAAATATTACTTTTCATAATTACTTAAAATTGAATCTCAAAACTCACATAATGTGAGAACACAAATACTTATTGAATTTTTTTTTTTTTATGATTGAGGAGAAGTGCTCCCTCGTTTAAGGGAACTCATTGAGGATAAGTACTCCCTCATTCAACTTATGCACCCTCATCTAGAGACACGAGGATCGAGTGACAAGCTCGAACCTACATAGAAGACTCATTACCATCATTGTTTTAAATAAGATTTAAATTCAAGACTTTTTAAATATTTCACACTTGCTTTTCACAAATTGGGCCTTATCGCTAGTTTACAAGTCTTCCAGTGACACTTGTTGAGCTTGTTCTATACTTATACTGTTACACATCTCTTATGTGTCTAATTTCATAAAAAATAAACACTACCCATCCAAAATGAAATTTGCTCACTTGATAAGTTTTTAATAAATAAAAAATATAAAAAGAGTTAGAAATAAATGAGTACTACCAACATTATCCCAAATGAGAATTTGAATCTCTTGTTTTTATTTAAAAAAAAATTCCAAAGAAAGAAACCAAAAATCTCTCAAATTAAATTACACAACTGCTACAATAATTTCTCAGTATGGAATAAATTTTATTTTGTTTTGTTTTATTTTTTTTTAATAAAATGAATAAACCACTACTTTATTAAAAAACGAGAGGAAGTACAAGAAAGTACAAACAACGAAGAAAATCAGGATAATAATACAACTGAGTTGTTACCAGCAATGAAAGAATCAGTAAAAGAAGAGAAAGAAAAGAAAAATGGAGTAGCTGAAAAGCAAAGACGTCCGTCTAGAGTCACAGGAATGTCTGAGCTGCAAGGGGAGCTAATTACTCCTAAGCAATGGAGGGATCTGTGTTGCGGAAGTTATTTGCAGTCCGTGCACTCAGGAAGTTGAGGAAAGCACTTTATTTTCTGAGCAGCTTTGTTAAGAGTTTGTTGATAAAACGTTGATGCTGTAGAAAACCAGGAAATAAGCATATTAGAAATTTTGAATAAAACATTATGAAAAAGTAAAGTAAGTGACTGAAAAGAAATTTTCGTTTTAATCCCAATAATATTTATATTATCTGAAATAAGAAATATTGTTTAATTTTGTATTTAAATATTGAGGATTATTCTGGCTCTCAAACCAACAACCGTTGCGGATGATCGAATCTAGAACGCAATCCATTATGGATCTTTATCAATGTAATCTGGGCCCCACAGGAAGGCCCGCAACTAACATTCTAACGCTACCCAAAACGATCTTCACATATACACCCCTGCAATATCTTAATATTGCATAGTCTGTTTTTATAAAATTCAGCAAAGTTCCACATTCTTATATTGTTTTTTTTATTTTTTATAAAATCTTATATTTTCAATTTCTTTTATATGATTTTCATTTTAACAATTAATGTTCGTCAGAAATATAAGCTTAATAAAATCATTTTTCCTTGTAAAACTTATCAATTTATTTTAAGTATATTAAAAAAATCAAAATATATTATAAATAAACATTTTATAAAAATTGTTCCGATTTTGATAATTAAAGCATGTGATAAATATAAGTTAAATTAAAAAAATATCGTATTATTTTTATTGTTTTTTTAATTGAATGTATAAGCACATGATACTAAAATATTTTTTGGTCTATTTATTAGCAAATAAAGGAAACTATTTATACAATTTAATTTTTTTTAATTAAAAAAATATAAGCTTGTAAATATAAGTTGACTATGAATATTTTCTCTCTCTTCTAATTTTTATTTAAAATTATTCTCTCTTTTGATCATAGAGATATAAATTGAAGATTTTATAGGGGTGTAAATATAAAATTATAGTGTCCACTTCTTCTTCTTCGTTTGGTACCCAAAAGAGCGCTACAGAGCGTTCAGAATCCAGATGGAGTCAGAGGTGCAGCTCCGAGTGCTCGCCGCCGCGAAGGCCCTCGAAAACCGGCGAGAGCCGCCGCTGGCGGTCGCCATGGACCTTGCTCGAAGCGCCGTCGATGGCCTCCCTAGCCCAGAGCTAGCTCACGCTATTGTCGCCGCTGTCTGCTCGCCGAACACCTCCCCCTCGATGTGGAAACTACTCGAGCAAGCCATTGCCTTTCGCTTCGTCTCGCCACTCCACGCCCTTGCTCTCCTCACTGCCAGGTTTGTCTTCCCCTCTGTTTCCTCGGGTTTGTTCGGAGCTGCCTTTTGTTGACGCTTGGATTGGGGCTCAGGGTGGTGCCCAATCGGAAGGTGCAGCCGGAGGCGTACAGGTTGTATCTCGAGCTCTTGAGTCGGTACGCACTCTCTTCACCGGCCGTGCCCGCGGGGCCTTGCAGAGATAAGTATGTATTTTTTTCTCAGTCTTCAATTTGAATTGGAGTATTGATTTTGTTATGTCTATTTTTGTTTCTTCATGTTGAATCGTGAAGTAGTGTTGTCTTGAATAACTGTTCAAAAATGTTTATCTTTGGGCAATTTGTCTTCCATCATGTAGTAGAATCGTGAATTAGGTTGTTATTGCTTGTGCAATCTGAAGTTGTCTCATACATAAGGTAATTTATGTTTTTTGCTTCTATGATGTTATTTTTGCTGACCATAGAGTGCTTTACAATGATAAATTTGTGAACTTTGCAGGATTATTAAATCTGTTGGAGATGCTCTACAAATTTTTGAAAATTTTGGGTCTCAATGCATGGACTATGGGCACATGGTGGTATTGTTTGTTTTAAGTACTGTGACAACTTTAATGGATGGTGCCCTTGAAGACTGGGGTTTGAAATCTGTATCTGTAGAGAAGCATGATACTCTATTTGCTAGTGATGGATGGCAAGCTATGGATATTGATTGCAAAGGAAGTCTAAATGATAGGAGGAATGAACACCGAGAAAAATTACGTAGGAGTAACATTCTAATGGCTGTTGACGTGGTGGCAAAAATCACTGCAGATAAGAAAGCTAAAGTGCTTCTTCGTCTTGCTTATTTCAACATGTATGCAGTAGTCTAGCACTCAGTACTTGGAAATTATAAAAATATAACCTTTTCCTGAGTATATTTCATACTGCCTGACAAGATGATTTGATTTGTTGGCTTTTGAGCAATGCTTTGATGATTTATAGAATGAAAATTTGAACCATATTGGATGGTTGCTATGGAACAATTAGTTGGTTTGCTGATTTGGTTCCTGATTTGTTTGCTTTGTTATAGCAGTTATTATATTTTAGGCTAAAAAGGACTTGTTTCTACCACAAACTGATTAGACATGTTCTATTATCCTGGAAAATATGGTTTCCTAAATTGCAATTGAGTGTAATGGATGCATATAGGTGGAAAAATGTTATTGCAATTGGACTACGACACTAGCAGCTTGATGTGGATGATTTTTTGGTGCATATATTTGAATCTCAAAAAATATTTTGTTATGTCTGTATCAGTCATTAACGAGCTATTGCTATTCATGAGTGAATAAAATATCTGTAACTTTTGCTCTTCTTTTTTATTTCTGTCTCAACTACATTCAGAATCAAAGCTATTTGCCGACATTGATGATTGTGTTAGCTTCTGAAGTCGTCATGCATGTTAAACTGGAGGTTCTTCTACTTATCATTTGTTATTGTTGTCTTTAAAGAATTAATTACATGTTTACAGGAAAAAATATGAATTATGAATGGTCTCTTTTTGCCTATTTGTTTAAGATTCCTTGATACAATTATTAGGTTGTATTTTTCTTGTAATTTACTAATTCAGGAGCTTGCAATTTGTAGGCCTGAAAGATTCAACAGCCTGCTGCAGAAACTGCAATATATTGAGGCTCAGAAATCAACGTTGCAGAGTTTAGTCAGTGCAGATCAACTCTTGGTTAAGGTATCTGCAAATGTAAGGGAAGCTATGAGTGGGCCATACCACGTAGATAAGCACCATCTTCTTGGACTGGTGGACATTGGATCTCATGACTCCCATTTTTCCCTCAGTTTTGGTGTTAGTAGGGTTGCTTGCTGGGTTCCCTTTGATGTTTTCTTGGAGAATGCAATGGATGGAAAACTTCTTCATGCTATTTCTCCCCTCGAAATACTTACAGGTGCTTCTTGAAGAAAGTTTCTTTATATTTGAAGCATTATTTTTTTTTATAGAAAACCTAAATTTGGACACTTTTCCTTGACCTTTCCTTTCAAACTACATCACAGAATTGATCAGGACGCTTCAAGTAATTAATCGGGCTAGCTGGCAAGAGACGTTCCTGGCTCTCTGGATTTCAGCTCTTCGATTAATGCAACGAGTTGAGATATGCTTGTCTTTGATCTTATCTTTTTGCCTCCGAAGAAACTCAACTAAATATCTCACTGACACTTCGGTGAATATTCTTGTTTTCATTCCAGGAGCGTGAGCCTTTGGAAGGACCTATGCCACATCTTGACTCCAGATTATGCATATTGTTGTCTATTGTTCCTTTGGCAATCCTTTCTATCCTAAAGGAAGATAGTGAAAAATCAAGCAGTGCAAGGAATGGTAGTGAACATGGAACTGAAGGAGATAATTACACTTCAAGAAGAAATGGATTGGTTTCTTCACTTCAGTTACTGTCTCAATTTTCTGGGCTTTTGTCACCTCCCCCATATGTTGTCACTGCAGCTAATAATGCTGCAACAAAAGCAGCATCTTTCATTTCCAACATTAAGAATGGGAGTGCCAATCATACCAATACCAGTCAAAATGCTTCTGTCAATGCAGGTTTTCCTTTTGATTATGCCATTTATTGCTATTTTTGATATGATGAAATTGTACTATTATATATATATTTTCTCTATTTGACAGAGCATATATCACTCCTCATCATTTGAGTTTTCTAAGTTAGCCGAATTTTAAGTGGAGAGAACAGCTTTGGAGTTCTAATCTGGTACTTGCAGATGAGGAACTTACTGGATCTGAATTTACAGGCTGATAAACATTCTATTAATCTGACTGAGTACATTGGAATTCCAATTATGCGTAATCTGATCTCATTTAAGATGTCTGCATTATTCCTGATTGTTCATTCCTTGAGAATTGTTTTGAAATCAGATTGATCTACCTTTCATTTTTGTTAAGTTGTTCATAATCATCCAATGCTTGCTTTGGCCTGCTTCTATCTTTGTTTTTACTAAAGCACATTCTCTCTAATTCTCCTGTGTTGATTTTACTGCTAATACCACAGTTGGGAGCATGCTTCATCTAATAGTCGAAGCTTGCATTGCAAGGAAACTCATTGATACATCGGCCTACTTCTGGCCTAACTATGTGGTTGCCTCTGCACCATCAAAGGAGTCCTCGTCCTTTAATGAATCACCTTGGTTAACCTTCATGGAAGGAGCCCCTCTATCTAGTTCACTAAAAAATGATCTTATGGCAACTCCTGCTTCAAGGTACTACTATATGAAAACTTTTTTACTTTATTTTTGGTAAATCATATATATAGTGCACTTCTTTTTCTTTACTTGTTGAACACTATCCCTCTTTCTAAGTTCCACACATTCATGGCTTTAGGATAGCTGAACTTGAGAAATTATATAATATTGCACTAAATGGGTCAGAAGAGGAGAAACCTGCCGCTGCTAAGATTCTGTGTGGTGCAACTCTTGTCCGCGGCTGGAACATTCAGGTGAGAAATACTGTCTGCTCAACTGTATCAAGCCAAGCATTCTACCTTTAGGATCAACTGACGCTATGCTTTTTTTTTTTCTTTCCTTTTTTTCTTAATAAAGCCAATATTCAGTGAAGAATATTAAAAAATAACATATCCCTCAACTAGTCTGCTGGAAACTTACTAAATAGTGGCTTGATTGTGACAGGAGTATGTGGTATCCTTTGTGGTCAAGTTACTCTCGCCTCCTGCTCCACCTGGAATTTCCAAGACGGGGACAGGAAGTCATTTAATTGGTTATATGTCTATGCTAAATGCAGTTCTTTTTGGTATTTCTGCTATTGATATTCTGCATATACTTTCTTTGTATGGCGCGGTAAGCAAACTTCCTATTTGTTAGACACTTGTATGCAATTCTTTTTACCTAAACAGTTTCCTCCATTTAATTTATTGTTTCATCTTCTTGGTACAGCCAACGTTGCATAACATATAGGTATCATTACTTATAGTATAACATACTGATGATTATTTGGGCTTTGGCCTAGCTTTTTGACACATTTTGCTTCCGGATCATTTGGTTGTGATTTCTGTTTTATGACTCGTAAGATGATATGCAGTAGTGTATTGCATATGAACAAATGCAAATGCTGGTGCTTGAATGTGTCACCACTGTTTCTGTTTTCCAGTGTGTGACATTTATTTTTATGATCATGTCTTCAGGTTCCAGAAGTTGCAGCAGCTTTAATGCCACTCTGTGAGACTTTTGGATCATTGCCACCAACATCTAGTCACAAATCAAGCACTTCTGAAGAGACATCTGCTCATGCAGTTTTCTCGTGTGCTTTTTTATTTCTTATTCGTTTGTGGAAATTTTACAGACCTCCTCAGGAACACTGTATAGGGGGCCGTGGGGCGACTATCAGACTAGAACTAACTTTGGATTATCTCCTATTAATGCACAATAGTCGTGTTGGTTTGCAAAATCCCGCCTTCCCAGATAAAACCCAAGCCAATGCTGATCCACTCAATTTTTCATCAGGCCAACCTGTTTATATTGACTCATTTCCAAAGCTGCGTTCTTGGTACTTCCAGAATCAAGCATGTGTAGCGTCAACACTCTCGGGGTTGTGTAGCAAAAATCCTGTTCATCAAGTGGCCAATAAGATTCTGAATATGCTTTGTCGAAAAATGACGAATAGAGGAACCATGTCCAGTGTCCCTACATCAACTTCTGGTAGCTGCGTGACTGATTCACCTGGGAATTCAGCAGAAGATACTTGTCAGATGCCCTTGCTTCCTGCATGGGAGGTGTTGGAAGCTATCCCCTTTGTTCTTGAAGCTGTTTTGACTGCTTGTGCACATGGAAAGCTTTCTTCCCGTGACTTAATTACTGGTTAGATTCTTGCATTTCTTCAGGTCAATCCTTCAGATTTTCTACAGATAGGTCATTGGTATACTGATGATCTTCATGTTTGAACGTATTTTACTTATGAAATGTTCTGCTACATATTTCAGCCTAAATATGGGCTTAATCATCTTGATATATGTGAAATGTCGTATTTCATGATATGCAAATTACATCTGTGATCAAACTGATGGAAATTGATAATTGATCTAAGAAAATGGAGAGACTAGGTGAATGGTGTTATGAGGAATGGTGACGATGAAGCCTGCACTTGTCAAAAGATTGATGATTTTGTTTGCTTGTAGAAAAATTTCTAAATGCTTTGATGGGGAGCTAAAAAATTCTTTTAGACATTGGAACCAGGATACATGTGCACTTTTGGATGCTCATGTATCTCTCCTTTAATAATGTTAGTTCTAATATGAGTTATGTTTAAATATAGGTGTGGTTCTATTACTATTTCTCCTTGAAACTTATGTCTATAAGTTTAGCTTTCACACTAGTTATTTATTTTAATTCAACAGATGCCCATGTAAGTAATATTGGTCATTATAGGAATATGCTTATGAAGGCTCTTTATTTTTTCTTTCTTTCTACTTCTCTATTTAACTTAGACTTGTAGGAGTGCAGGATCTGAGGTGCTCTGAAGTTTTTCCCCCAAATTCTTTTAGATGAACTTGGTTTCAGATGATTAGTAGTATTAGTACTCAAATTTAAGGTTCCATGTGAACTAAACAGAGAGAATTTGCATCATACACTATATCTTCTTTACTAGCATATCTTTCATAGAATCAGAAAGCAAATAATTCAGGGATGGTTTCTTATGTTAGCAGCAAACCAATTGTATTATCTGAGCCTGATTTGACCCAAAAGTTTAAGCAAATAGAATGAGAGACCTAGGCTTATATATGCAAATCCAAATTAGCTGATGTGTCATTATTTGTTACTCTAATATCGTCCACACTTCTAATTATTATTCTGACATTAACATAGCATTCCTTATAGCATTATGAGGCTTTTTTGCATTCTTTGCTGTTTCTGTTTTAAGATATCTAATTGTAGCATACTATATACATTTACCATTAAGGACTTCTGTGAGATGAACATTTGGCTCTTCAAAGCTTATCTGTTTATATTAATGCAGGCTTGAGGGATCTTGTGGATTATCTTCCTGCTTCGCTAGCTACCATTATAAGCTATTTTTCAGCAGAAATTACCCGTGGCATTTGGAAACCTGTTTCAATGAATGGCACTGATTGGCCTAGTCCTGCAGCAAACATTCTCTTAATCGAATCAGAGGTGAAGGAAATTCTTACATCTGCTGGGGTTCATGTTCCCAGCTTTCATGCAGGTATGCGAGTCTGCTCCTTGTGTTTTGTTTTTCTTTATGGATTGATTTATACTAAGCGCATACCTTCTGAATGACCTTAGAAATCAGTCGGTTGAAATTGTGAAAGAATATAAGAAGTTAATTGTCTGTTTTCATTTAACTTTCTTTAAGTTCGTCTACTATGTTTTCTTCAATGTCATTAAATCCTCGAGAGCATCATTCTACATCAGAATACTAAGCTGTCAATGCTGGTCAGTTTGGAAATTGTATCATGTGTTAAAGATTAGTTGTTAGTTCAGATGGAGCATGTTTTAACTTGTGATTGCTTGAATTAAATTTTAACTTGGACAGGTCATGAGTATTGGATTAAATAATAGTCCCATATTGGTTTAGTTAGTAAAAGTGTATATGAATATATATAAGTTTAAGTCTCTCATCCTATAAGCTTAAGCTTTTGGTTGAATCAAACCTAGATAATGTGTTTAGTTGCATCTTGTTGTAATATTACCTTGTTTACGACCTTCTATATGTGTATTTGTTTAGGACTCATGCTTGTGTTAGCAGAGCATATTAATTTATTGGTTCTGCACAAGGTCAAACCAAATTTGTGATGAATTATTTTATATCAGTGAACAAGATTGTGCAAAGGCTGAATTCTTATTGAAGAGCAGGCATGTGTATTCAACTCACCGTGGATTGTGTGAACTAAAGAAAGGTGTCTTTCTTTTAGGATAGAAGAATGAAAGTTCTCCCAGAAATATCTTGGGTTTGATTATTGTTTTGGTTCAATTATCCATTTGATGAATTTCCTGACCCCTCAGAATATTTTCATTATATACAATAGAACGGAACAAATCAAGTGGAAGATCATATAGGCATCCATAACTGATAATCTCATCTTCCTCTTCAATTTGAGACTTCTTTTTTTATCAGAAGACTTGCATGTGTCTCTAGAAGTTGTCTCAGGCAAATGTTTGCAATTTGACAGTAGTCACTATGCTTGATAATCCGCCTTCTTCATTGTTTTCACAATATAATTATCGTGGAGACCCAGATAGGATTCTCTTCTTTTTCTACAAATGCTTGGTCACCAGATATGATCATTTTCTATATATTGAATATAATTGTAAATGCTACAGTTGAATGAAAATTGTTATTATAAGTTCAACATTATAAGAGTTTGGTTAAATTAAACTACAAATTTTCTCAGGCTTTGTTCATTTTGGGTTTAGCAAGCTCATGCAAGTTGTGTTTTACTTGTTTATATGGTTACAGTTTAAGAAGATTTATATGAAATTAACTTATACTGAACATGATTTTGCAGGTGGAATGTCGGTGATGCTTCCACTTCCAATGGCAGCCTTGGTCAGTTTGACAATAACATTTAAGCTTGACAAGAACCTAGAATACATCCATGGAGTCATTGGGCCAGCTCTGGATAACTGTGCATCAGGCTGCGCATGGCCTAGCATGCCCATTATCGGTTCCTTATGGTCTCAAAAGGTTCGCAGGTGGCACAACTTCATAGTCTTCTCATGTGCGCGATCTCCCTTCAGCTATGACAAGGAAGCCATTACCCAGCTTGTCAGGAGCTGCTTCTCATCTTTCCTCGGATCATCCCCGGCTTCAAGCTCTCACATGACATCCTGTCGAGGAGTCAATGGACTGTTAGGCCAAGCCTTCACCGACCAAGGGGTGCGGCTTCCCATAGCCCCCGGATTTCTGTATCTACGTTCATGCCGCGCTTTCCATGACACTCACTTTGTAACCAATCTGATTCTTGAGCTGGTGGTTGAGTTCGCACACAAGTTAGGAAGATCATGGTCCTGTGGAGGGCAGGCGCGTTTAAAATCCAGCAAAATCTCACTTGCTACGGCAGCAGCACAAGTCAGAGAAGTGGCCACCGTTGGTGCATGCCTTCTCTGTGTAGCTGGTGGGGTGTTGCTTGTCCAGGTTTTATACGAGGAGACACTTCCGACGTCATTGCTATCAGTAAGAGAAGGCAAGCTACAAGACCTAAGTCCAACTGCCCACATTCTCGAAGGTTACGCGATGGCATATATGCTTGTGCTCTCTGGTGCCTTTGTGTGGGGTGTCGGTGACACCTCCCCAGCATATACTTCCTTATTCTCCTCCAGGCGTGCTGCGACAGTAGGTAAACACATGGAGTTCATTGCCCGTGTGGTAGATGGCAATGTCACTCTTGGATGTGATCCTGCAACATTTAGGGCGTACGTATCATGCGTGGCGAGCCTGTTGGTTGGTTTTGTTCCGACGTGGGTGCTGGAGATGAAACAGGACACTCTAAGAAGACTGGCTAATGGTCTTAGAGGTTGGCATGAGTGTGATTTGGCTCTTTCTCTTCTGGAAAGAGGTGGCGCAGATGCCATGACTTTTGTGGTTGAATCTTTACTGTGATCACTTAGATACAACATAGTTCCTTAGAGTATTGAAATCAGCATGCCAAACTGAAGAAAAGATATCAGCGCTGAATAGTGAATACCCCAAAGAATTAACTAAGTTGATGCTTTCTGAGGGTGCCCAAAGCATGGATTGAATAATGTTTTTGACGACTTTTTCTTGATCAGTGATCTGGATCTTCCTGTTTTGGATCTCGATTGATTATATAAATATCAATGAAATTTATAGTATTGCACCATATCTCTCTCAAAAGATCGATGGATGCTTTCACACCTATTTTCCAGGTTTTTCCTTCACAAATAGAGAAAATTCTTTAAAAATTCCTGAATAGTTTCAAATTTCCACTGCAGTCCTTCTGACATTTTCATTTCTCATTAGATCTCTCTTTTTTTAAACCAAATTTACTTTCATCCCCGGTGTTAATTCCGTCAGTTAATTGGAGGGAAAATGTCACAATTGGCCATGTACCCACGTGAGATGTTAAAAAGTCAAAAGTGGATTTCCCTCTATGTCACATCCCGAGGATGTTTCACTCATTCTTCTTCTCATTATTGCTGTCATTTTTGTTGAACTTGTCGTTCTTCATCTTGGTTGGCTTACCAAAGGTTGAAGTGAAGATATCTATGCGTAAGAAGTTGTTGTTCTTCTTCTTCTTGACCTTCTTCTTCTTTTTATTTTTTATTTTTGTTCTTGTTCTTCTTCTCATTGTCTTTGTTGTTGTAGTTGTTACTTCCATTTTGCATGCTTTTACGTTTGCAGAATATAACAAGCTTCTTCACTTTTGTCATTCTTTTGTGGATGTGGATTCTTACAAGTTTTTTGAAAGTTGATGTCAACGTCATCAACAATGGAAACTTTCTCTGCCGTGGCACGATTCAAAGGAGAAGGACATGTGCTTCAATTCACTGTATTAAAGTCATCATGGGTGAGATATGTGTCCTTTGGGCCCTAGATGTTTCTAAAGTGAGAGTGAAGTTTGTAATGCCTAACTCATGCAAAACTCTTTGCCCAATTGAGTATGACTCAGATTTTCACGCATGTGCCATATATACCATAGCTTCAACAAATTTGTCGTGAACATCATCATCGAGGAAGTGTGTGTGTGTCTGCAGATGGAAACTCGAGCTCCTTGATCCCATTGTAATACAACAATGACTTATATTACTTGTTTCTTGTCTTATATATGTTCTTGTGTTCCAGATGTCTGTCCTGTGAATGATAATCATTTCATGTGTATAAATATTATTTTCTATGTATTTTTATTATTTTCTATGTATAATATATGTTTTCTGTGTATAATATTTGTTTCGTGAGTACTAATAACTGTTCCTGTGTATTTTGCACTTTTTTTTATAACGCAGAAAGTCCTTGTTAGACAGTATAAACACCAATGACGATACTTTTCTCTCTAAACATAATTTTTTTTTGGTGCTCAGTATTGTCGGGTGCACCAATACACATGATGGTTCTACTTTAAAAGTAGGCCAACGGTTTGAGAATGCATGCCTCTTTAAAGATTGTCTGCGAAGCATAGCTATAAGGAAAAATTTTGACTTTATGTTTGTAAAAAATGACAAAGTCGGGGTGACAGTAAGGTGCGCTGCTTCGGAATGCCAATGGCTAGTGCATGCTTCTAAATAGGGAACTCATGACTCGTTCCGGCGGAAGACAATGTAAGCAACTCACATTTGAGGTGGAGGCATTGGTACGATAGCTCATCCAAAATCAACTCACGCTTGGTTGCTGAATAAGTCAGACATTGATCATTGGTCGAATTTTTTATTTAAAAGAATGCGATGGTGTGAGATGTACTCAAACGTGACAGAATCCTTCAATGTTTGGACTAAAGAGGCATGCCATCTACCAGTAACAAGCATGGTTGACTCGGTTAGGTTAGTTCATTGCTAGTGAATATGTGTTTCTGTGTAATTTTATCAGTTATTGTGTATAAATAGTGTTTTCTGTGTATTTATTTATTTTCCTGTGTACATTATGAACATTACTGTGTAAATACTATATATTCCTGTGTATTAATTTGTCTTTCCGTGTATATTATGTTTCCTAAGTAGAATATGGTTTGCCTGTGTAACATTTGTTTTCCAAGTTTAAACTTATGAATATGTTGTTCGAAAAATGCGAGCAATCCAACAGGTGAGATATTTGAGTTTTCTTTCGCATGTTTGTTAGCATTAACTTTGTTTTATTTTCCTTTCCTGTGTATATATCTTATTTTCTTGTGTAAAGATTTTGCATTTATGTATATAAAATTTTATTTACTGTGTATGTTTTCGGTTTATTGTATGTGATATTCTATCTCTTGTGTAAGTTTTCTTGTTTTTGTGTATTATATTGGCTTTTCTATACAGTTATATCTGGAAAGGCGTTTAAGTCAACCATGGTCACGTCGTTTGCAGTAGTGGTAGTCTCATGCATGGCCTTGTCCTTTCTCCCTTCAGCATCTTCCACATCCTTAGCGTCGATGGCAGTGTCTTGACTGGCTTTGTCTTTTTTTCCTATCAGTCTCCTAACCGTCAATAATTCTCTTTGTCACTAGCTGGCACAAGTTTGAAGAACTACAAAGCAAACACATAACAAATACAATGTTGTCAGTATATCTATACAGTTAATTTATAATATATGCATAAAAATGAAACACTACACATTAATTACATTTTATACACAAGTAGTAAGGATTCTACACAAGACGCTAAGAATATACACAGGAAGTAAAGATTTTACACATGAAGCTTATATATTACATAGATACTGGGTATTATACACATGAAACAACTCATTACACAAAATTAGCAAACATTTCGCACAGAAAGATGGCACACTTCCCTGTTTTCCTTTGAGTGATTTTATTAGCGGACACATAGACGCCGCCTTTTTGAAACTGGTCTCCTCGTAACACATTATGCGAGGGGACTGTCCCAATCACAGTTTTTTACATAAAAAACGTTAAATATACACTTGAAAACCTAATGTTTAAACAAGAAATGTTAAACCTACATATGAAAGGATAATAATGCACAAATATTTCATAAACTTTGACTAATATAAAAAAACTATACAATATAGGGAGAAAAATTACTTGTCAAAATGGGTGTTCAGGTAGATCGAGATGGCTACTTATTGAATTTGGGTCAGCCGACTGAAACATGCATAGTTCTTTTTCTTTGGGAGGAATATATACATATATATATATAAAATTAATTTTTGAAACTTAATGTCAGAGGGTATGCTTGGGAAGTTTTGAAACTTTTACGAGCTATAATTAATTTTCCCTATAAGAAATATTGTTGGAAGCACAGAAAATAATTATAGATATTCATAATTATCTAAAACTTGGCATTATTTTAGGGCTATATCGACATCTGTTTTAGTTGACATTATTATATTCTAAAGTAAGAAGTGTGAGTATTTTTTCCCTAAATAATTATTTTTAATTTTTAATAAAAAAAATCAAGTTGTTATTAATTTTATATCATATTGGTGAACTAATTTTACAAATAATTTCAAATTTGAAAGGGAAATAAGAGAAATATCAGTTTAGTCGATATCTTAAAAAAAAACTTTTATTTGAGTTTTCTAACTTGAGAGGTATAACTCAAGTCATAAAAATAAGTGACAATTAGAGTGGAAAACAAAAATTTCTTAAATAAGTGTCAATAAAAAAATAGTAAAATTTTAATTTTTATTTCAAACTATAAGATTTTAATTAAAAAATTATAATTTTCATGCAATTTCAACATTTTTCAATATAAGAAATAGTTGTTGTAGAGAAAAAAATTAACAAAGTAATAATTAAGTTTGTTTTTTATAAAAAGGTATTTTATTGTTCGGAGGGCAATAACGTCATTTCATGCAGCTGGGTTTGTGGTTCTTCACTTAGGGGTAATCAAGTAATTTCAAATGTTATTTAATCCAAGGAAAAAGGAGGGTTAAAATCGTCATTTCATTTCTCAAATGTTTTGTCAAAGGAGCACTGAGGTAATTTCACTATGATTTAAATGCCCCGTTTCCTCCGTCAGTTGCTTTTGGATTGAAAAGTAAATAAAATAAAAAGGAGGGACTTGTGAGGAAACTGAATACTTTCATGAATTAAATGGAAAAAACCAAACTTCTCAGGGATTTTCTGGTACTTCCCCGTCACAAATAACCTTTTGAATTTTCATCCGGTTCTATGATTCTTTATCCACTTTGAATTTGGTGTTATTTTAGCTTATATTTAAACAAAATAGAAGAATGTGAAAATATCGAAACATAAGAATTTAAAAGATGGAAAACTTTAAAAATTCTAGAAATTGAATGAATTTGGAAAAATTGTCTTGGAAACCTAAAATTTTAATTTTTCAGCAAGTAATAAAATAGATTGTGGTATGTATAAAAATTGTTTGGAGTGAAAAATCCTTAATGGAAAAATTTTCCATGGAAAAAATTGTCAATCAAACACAGCCTTAGTTTTTGTTTCATTAATATTTGCTTTCCTTAATTTCTCATAAATATTTTATGTATCATATTATAATTATGATAATTAAAAATACTTTTTATGGAATGATGCTATTTTTATTTTCCAAATAGATTTCCCAAATAACTTAAATGTCAACTTATCATCAAAATCATCATTCATATTTTATATATATATATATAAACTTCAAATTTAAACCTTTAAAATCTTTACTTCTTAAAATTAAAAAAAATTATAAAACTATATTTAAAATCTTAAGTCCAAATACTACAAAATCTAATTAAAAATTTAAATTTATAATTTAAATAATATAAAAAAAATTATTTAATCCAGTTGTCGCCGCCGTCAAATGCTCAACCCAGATGCTCCACGTCGATCTCAAAACCAAAATATCGCCCACAATCGAGACCTTGCAAGCCATTGACGTCCCTCTTGTGAACATTGCTAAACTTGCAAAAACCAACCCTTCAGTGCTCATGCAAAGCACTGCCCGGTTTGGTGAGTCTGTGGAGAGGGCAGTGAGTTTGGGCTTCAACCCATCTGATGCCAATTTCATTCGTGCTTTACATTCGGTGTCTGCCATTAGTGTGGCAAACTTTGAGAGGAAGGTAGAGGCTTGTAAGTGCTTTGGTTTGATAGAAGATGAGATATTTTCTGTCACGCCCCGAACCTGAAGTGTTGACAAATGCCCACATATCCACAAGGGCGAGACCAAGTGAACATGCAAGGCCTCAGAATCTTTCTCACAAAAGGATATAATATTTTCTTTGTTTGTTTGTTTGTTTTTTTTTTTTTTGGTCAAGATGAGCAGTCTAGCCCTAAGAAAAATAAGGGCGTGCACAAATTTCGGCAGAACAAGCGGGAATGGGGCCGTGCACATAAAGACATTGGGACTATCCGTACACAACCACTACTCACATTCTCAGAAATATGCCTTCACCCAAGATTCAAACTCTCACTACTTGTGGCAGATTATATTTGGGATCTGACTACCAATAGACCACTTGATCGTTGATGAGATATGATAGCTGATAAATCAAGCAAATGAAGTGGAGAATATGATGTTGATAAAGTGGAGAATGTGATGAAGCGTGTGGTCTCAACTGCATCAAATTATGTTGTTTATATTATGTATTTAGTTATGTGTTTATGTTATGCATTTAGTTATTCTGATTAAATTATGCATATTTTAGGAGTTAGTTAGGAATCAGTTACTTTCTGAACGTGGGGTCAATACATGTGTTAGTGGATTATGTGTAGGATTATAGGAGTAGAGAAGAGAGAGTTTTTTTGGCGACAAAAAATCCTCAGGGGTGTAATTTGCTCTTCTGTTTTCCTTCTTTATATTTTCAATATATATCCTTTGTGTTGAGCTAACAATTGGTATCAGAGACATAGTTGATCTTTGAAAGCTGTGGCGATGGGCGATACAACAAAACCACCTATATTCAACGGCCGAAACTATACAGCTTGGGAGGTGAAGATGAATGCTTATCTCAGGGCATGTGATCTATGGGAGGCAGTGGAGAAAGATGACGAGATTGATCCACTTCCAGAGCATCCTACAGCAACACAGAAGAAGAATCATACTGAAGCAGTGACCAGGAAATACAAAACACTAACTACCATACATTCGGCTGTGAGTGAGGAGTTGTTCATTAAACTAATGACCTGTGAAACTGCAAAGGAGGCATGAGTGAAGCTGAAAGAGGAGTATGAAGGAGATTTAAAGGCTAGAAGAGTTCAAATTCTTAATCTGAAAAGAGAATTTGTAATGCTGAGGATGAAAGATGGAGACACAGTGAGGGACTTTATAGATAAAGTCATGGAAATTGTGAATAGAATTAGATTGTTGATGGTTGTTGTAGCTCAAAAGGGTTGGTTTGTGTATCAGATGGATGTTAAATCAGCATTCTTAAATGGCTACTTGAATGAGGAGATCTATGTTGTTCAACCTGAAGGTTTTGAGAAAGGTGGAGAAGAAGGAAAAGTATACAAGCTTCAAAAGGCTTTGTATGGTTTGAGACAAGCTCCCCGGGCTTGGTACAGCAGGCTGGATAATCATTTGTTGAGTATTGGATTCATAAAGAGTCTAAATGAAGCAACCCTATATGTGAAGAGAAGCAAAGATGATCTACTAATTGTTTCAATTTATGTTGATGATATTTTGATAACATGAAGCTGAGATTGAAGGATTCAAAGCTATGATGAAGTATACTTTTGAGATGAGTGATCTCGGTAAGAAGGCATACTTCTTAGGAATGGAAGTACAGCAGTGGGAAGATGGTGTTTTTATACATCAGAAGAAGTTTGCAGATGACTTATTAATCAAGTTCTGTATGAAGAACTGTAAACCAGTTTGTACTCCATTTGCTATTGGGGAAAAACTGATATCAGATGATGGAACAGCTCAAGTCAATGGAAGTGTTTACAGGAGTTTAATTGGGAGTATGTTGTATTTGTGTGCAACCATGCCGGATATTGTCTTCTCAGTCAACTACTTCATGCAAACTCCAACCGAAAATCACCTCAAGGGAGCCAAGCGAGTACTTTGTTACATCAAGGGAACAACTGACTATGGGATATTCTATGGGAGAGCTGAACTAGTAAAATTACTTAGTTTTTCTAATTTTTTTTTTTTTTTAGTTGTTTTAGCAGTTACTCTTGTTCAAGTCCTCTTGTAAGCTTTTGTTGTTCTTTGTTTTAAGAAATAGTTACCAAGTAGCTCCTTCCCTGCAAAGAAAAATAAAAATAATAAATATGTTCGGCCCCACAATCAACGTTATAACGTTATCCAAAAAGATCTTCCCATATACACCACCGTAAAATCTTAATATTTCAAAGTCATCTTTATATAAAATTTTGCAAGTTCCGCATTCTTATATTGTCAATCTCTTTTATATAATTTTCATTGTAACAATTAAGTCTTGTATGAACTACAATCTTGATTAAAAAGAATTCCTTATAAACATATTATTTTAGGAATATTAAATAAAAATGTAAACATCTTATTAATAAAACAATTTACAAAAATGGTTACACCAATTTTAAAAATTAATGCTTGTGATAAATAAAATTTTAATAATAACATTTTGCATGTAAAAAATACAGTATTATTTGAAATTATTAAATAAAAATTAAAAGTATCGTATGCATATAATAATTTTTAAGAATTAATTATTACTCTAATTTTAAATAGCAAATGGCACCATCAATTAAGCAAGTTCCTAGAAATAGTTGTGTTTCGGTAAAATACTAGATTTTGTCCTTCTAATATAGTTAATTTCTCTCTTTAGTCCATATATTATGATTTGTTTTTAAAAGATTATTCTATTTTAATATTTGAGAAATGTAAGTCTTTTTTTTAATAATATTTGTTTTTGGGATGTAGGATTTATATTTCTCAAATATTAAAATAAAAAAATCTCTTAGGGGCCATTTAGTTCATGGTATGTTATATGCTCAAAAATATTGTGGTAATTTATGATAACCATGTTTGGTTGAAAGCTCATATTACATAGTAGTCAACTTGATAATGTTTTATATTTCCCAAAATACCCTTATGTCTACCATTTGTACAAGTTTAAATTTAAAGTAAAATAAAATTTTGGATAAAAAAATTAAATTTTTGAAGTTAAACATATTCCCAAAATAATGTTATTTAAATTTAATTATCCAATGAACAAAGTATGAAGATTATTATTTTAAAACAAAAGACATATTTATCCAAAAAAAAATATTTCAGATTACCACCCACTTGGTAATTCAATATAGCCACCTATTTTGATGGTAATGGGATTACCAAGTTTCTTGGTTATCTTCCAGAGTTGGTAATATGTGATTATCATAAGGGGTCGTTTGGTTCGTGGTAATAACATATTACCACATAATGAGATTACCATTGTAATATGGGTGGGATGTTATATGGTTGAGACCATGTTTGGTTGGGAACTCTTATTACTGGGAATAATTCATTACCTTGTTTAGTTCATAGTAATTAATTTTGTAAAATAGGAAAAAGTTATGAGATTACCATGATAATCCAAGATAGACACCAAATTTGGTGGTAATATGATTACTATCTTTTTGGTAATATTCTCATGTTGGTAATGTGATATTACCATACAGATTACCACGTAACAAGTGGTAATCTTTCTCAGTGCAATGCCAAACATGGTAATATTTTCAGATTATCACGTAACACATAGTAATATTTCTACATTACCGCGAATCAAACCGCCCCTGAATATTAACACCACCGCCACCAATTCAAATGTGATAATTTTTTTCAGATTACTACGTAACAGACCGTAATGTTTTCACGTTACTATCGTGTTTTATGTTTTACCTATATTATTCAATAAAAAGTTTGATAGGATGACATGTGTTTTTTAAAAGGCGGCCTTTGTTGATGCTTGGATTGGGGCTCAAGGTGGTGACCAAGCGGAAGGCGCAGCCGGAGGCATATAGGCTGTATCTCGAGTTCCTTAGTCGGTACGCACTCTCTTCACCGGTCATGGCGATGGGACCTTCAAGAGCTAAGTACCTTTTTGTCCCAGTGTTCAATTTGAATTGAAGTTTTGATTTTGATATATGTGTGTTTTTGTTTCTTCATGTTTAATGGTGAAGTAATGATGTTTGAATAACTGTCCAAAAGTGCTAGCTTTGGAGAATTTGTCTTTGATTATGTAGTAGAATTGGGAGTTTGGTTGTGATTGCTTGTGCTGGCAATTCAAGCTGAAGATGTCTCTATGTTTTTGCTTAAGGTTTTGTGGGCCATAGAGTGTTTTCCAACAATCAATTTGTGTACTTAATTTGCAGGATAATCAAATCTGTTGGAGATACTTTATAAATTTTTGAAAATTGCAGCTCTCATTGCATGGACTATGGGCACATGGTGGTATTATTTGTTTTAGGTACTGTGGAAAATGGTCTACTTGAAGACTGGGGTTTGAAATCTGGATTTCTAGAGAAGCATAATACTCTATTTGCTTGTGATGGATGGCAAGCAATGGATATTGATTGCAAAACAAGTCTAAATTATAGGAGAAATGAACACTGAGAAAATTTTTGTTGGTGTTGAGTGTTGAACTCTGACTGCTGAAATTAAATTTTAACTCTGTCAAAAGTTATAAGTATTTGAGTAACTAATTGTCCCATATTGGTTAAGATAGTAAATATGTGTATGAATATATTAGCTTGGGTCTCTCATCATATAAACTTAAGATTTTGGATTGAATCAAACCTAAGACAATATATTATGTTTGCATCTAATTGTAAGATTACCTTGTTTATAACCTTCTTACAAGTTTATTTGTTTGAATCAAACCCAAGAGCATACTAGTTTAGTGGTTCTACGCTAGGTCAGACCAAATTTGTGATGAATTAGTTTATATCATAGTGAGCAAATTTGTGCAAAGAGTGAATTCTTATTGAAGAGTAGGCATGTGTACTCAACTCACTATCCATGTGAGTGAAAGAAAGGTGTCTTTTTTTTTTTTGGATAAAAGAATGAAAGTTCTCCAACAAAGAAATATCTTGGGTTTGATTAATGTTTTGCCTCAGTTATCCATTCGATGAATTTCCTAAAACCCACCAGAATATCTTCGTTAAATAATGTAGAACAAAACAAATCAAGTGGATGCCTATATTGGCATCGATAACTAATAATCTCATATTCCTACTCAATTTGAGAATTCTTTATTCATGAGAAGACTTGCATGTGCCCCTTGAAGTTGTCTCAGTTAAGTGTTTTCAATTTGACAACAATCACTGTGCTTGATAATTTGGCTTCTTCATTGCTTTGGCAATATAATTATTCATGGAGACACAGATAACGTTCTCTTCTTTTTCCACAAATGTGTTTGGTCACCAGACATGATCACTGATTTCTATATATTGAGTGTAATTTTAAATGTTACAGTTGAACAAAAATCATTAATATAAGTTCACCGTTATCAGAATTATATGATTACAGTTCAAGAACTTCGTATACTGAACATGATTTTGCAGGTGGAACTACGTCGGTGATGCTTCTGCTTCCAGTGGTAGCCTTGGTCAGTTTAACAATAACATTTAAGCTTGACAAGAACCTAAAATACATCCATGCAGTCCCCGGTGTGCCGGAAATGAAACAGTACACTCTAAGAGTGTTATTTGGCCCTTTTCCTTCTAGAATCATTGTTGTGATTACTGATACTGTGATATAACATGATTCCTAAGTGAAGGTAAGATACAAAGGTGAGTTATACCCCACAGAATTAACAAAGATGGTGTTTTCTGAGGGTCCCAAAGCATGGATTGAATAATGTTTTTGATGAGTTTTGTCTTGATCAATGATCTTGATCTCCTTGTTTTGGATCTACTGATTAGATAAATAATATAAAATGAGAATTATAGTATTGCATTTGCATCATATCTCAATCAGAGTACTAGAATGCTGGGCATTGTTGGGCAAGTAACATACAAGGATCATTGTTGTTTTGTTTTGAAAAATTAGTATTTATATTAGCATATGGATGTTTGTTGGGGGTTTCTGGACAATTCACATGCACTTCTTCTGTTGTTTGATATGGTCCCCAGATGAGTTGGATTCCAACTTTAAAGATAAAAAAAAGGGTTTTAGGCTATGCTGGCTTGGTTTAGCTTTTTGTTGGTGAGGGGACTCTAAATAGTGAAAAAAGTTATGTCTCTCTCTCTCTCTCTAGCTCTTATCCATTCCATTCTCTTTTGGTGAGAGTCCTGATTGGTCCCTCAAATGATGTTTCAATGTTTGTTTAAGTCTATAAACACAAGAAAATTATTATTTTAATCCCTAATTTACATGATATATTTTCTTTTAATCCTTTCATTCTTGAATTGCTTTAAGTTTTAATTCACTTAAGGTACCTGAAAAAAAAAAAAAGTGAATGAGGTCCTTTTTTCTTAATCTTTGGTTCACCGATTCTGAACCACAAGTGCTAAATTAATCATAAAACAAATACAAGAGCTAAAAAAAAAATAATAATTTTTTATAATGAGTGTTTTTTTAATATATATATTCAAACTTAAAATTATTTACTATATGACCCAATTAGTTATATTGTTGGCAACATAAGTATATTTTTAGAGACCAAAAATAATATTTGTGTGATTTAAAATCAAAGTAATTTTTTTCATATTGAATGATCAGTTAAAATAAACATTTGATATTATTTAGAAAATTGTATAAGCTTTTGATACATTTTAGAGTGAAAGTAAATTAAATAAAAAAGAAATTTCTTTTCTTAACCAAAGATGTGCTTTTCTTTTCCTTTTTTTTTTTACCTCATGTTTGAACACTCTTTTGATCATATCCCTTCTCATCTTTCCTTTTCTTCCTGCTGTCTCTGCTGTTGTGCAGTGCATTTGGGATCTATCTTTCCCTGTGAAAGGGTGTTTGTTTTATACTGATTTCCCCTTTTTCTAAGGGCTTGTTTATAAAATGACTAGTTTATCGTATTTATTTACTTATTTATTTAACTTGAATTTCTTTTAAAAATTAAAATTTAACTTTATAATTATATCACTATTTCATCATTTCAAATAAATAAATAAACATCATTCATTATCTTTAACTTCCGTAGCCACATGAATTGTATGTATTTCAAAATATTGCATATAAAATTTTGCTTACTAACTTTAAATTAACTATATTTTTTTATTAAGATTAAAAATCTTATATTTTATATATCGATGAGATTAAGTATTGTTAAACAAACATCATATATAAATAAAAAAAATAGAGAAATTGTCTATATCATTCTTCTAATTTTGTCACTTGATCAAAAAATTCTTGGACTATTTTATATCCAAAAAAATCCTTCTTTTTTTTTACACCATCTGTTTATTTTCTAGTACATTTATCAGAAATGTCCATCAGCGATTTTAAACTAAAACACAAAATAGTAAATAATAAATTAAGATATTAAACATTAACAATAAATATTAAACAAGAACGTTATATTTTAAATAAAAACTTGTGTAGTTATATGTAAATACACAATATTAAATAAAAAATATAATTAATAAACGGGAAGTATATTCTATAAGCAGGGTAAAATTGGATTTTTAAATGAAATAAACTAATATAAGGACTAAAAAATAGGTAAACTGAAAAAAGAGAGACTGTAAAAAATATTTAAAAAATTACAAGGACTAATAAATAATTTAAATATTTTTTTTTAACTTATTTAGTCTAATAATTTTATTTCAATGCAAAGTGCAAACACTGAAAACTATAATTAATTGGTTTAATAAATGAAAGCAAAAAAGTAAAGTAGAGATAGTGTGGAACAAATGAATAATTGGGATTATATGGTGCTCTTTTCACTGACACATTCCTTATTTCAGTGCAAAGGATAAATAGATGGTGCACATGGGCATACCTTTTGCAAGGCCACACAATCTCTGGTCATGTCCTTTGTGTTTCTCACTCTTGTTCATCCTTTTTGCATTCCTCCGTCACCACTCATTTTTACCTACTAAAAATCATAGACATCATTTACTTTAAGAAAAAATCTAATGTTATAAAAACCGAACCAAATCAGCCGGTTAAACAGGTTCAATTGAGAATCGGCTAGTAAACAAGTCCTATTAGGCACACAAAACACCAAATAACCGGATTGGCTGGTTCAACCGGTTCAACTGGTGAACCGGTTGGATCAGACTGGTCGGTTGGTTTACTTATTTTAAAATTTTAAAGTTAAACATGTTCTAAAAAAACAAAAAATAAGATATTAAATACTAGTATTTTATTTTATTCCTTATTTTTTATTGTTGTTTTTGTTGTTGTTGTTGTATACTTATATTTAATTTAATTATTTATTTTTGAATATTTATTATATGGTTGTATCCTTATATATTTGTACTTTGAAAAATTCAATTTTATGTAGAGTTGACACTTTGTGACCTTATAAAGACAATATAATTTTGTGTGTAATTTTGTATATTTTGTATATTTTTAATTATTTTTTACTTATCTTTTTATTTTTTAATTTTTAAAAATTTATTTATATGAAAAATATTAAATTCGGTTGAACCACCCGGTTGTTTAATCGGGTCAATAACTGCTCCGGTTTTTAAAACATTGAGAAAAACCATATATTGAACCCTCGATCTACGTGCTCTAGTTTGTTTTTTTATTTTTTTATTTATATAATTTTTTTACAACTTGATTTATGATTTGGCAATATAATCTCATTAGTTTTTTTTATGTGTATTTTTTTAGTCTATTTTTTGTTTTTATATTTTTTTTATGAATTATACTTATGTTCACATCAAAGATTTTTACATTTCTCATCTCTTCTCAAAAACGTAAGTGAGATATTTCATTATAAGATTATGCTCACTAAGTGTTAAAATAGCTTTGTCACCTATTCTATTAGGAACGTAAATTATTTGGTTCATCATATTCATGCATTTATAGCCTATGTGATTATATTGATATTAATGGAAGATGTTTTATTTTTTTATTTTTGCATTACATTATATATATATATAATTGTGGACAATCGTATATAATGAAAAATAAGAAAGAAATATTAAATGAACACATGAAGTTGAAATTTATATAGAAAGCATAGGGGAGGGGATGTAGCTATGTAGGGGTTATTGCATGGTGATCCAACGGACTTAGGGTATCCTCAAATTCGAAATCTACTAACACCCAGATAACACGCCCTATATATACATATGTATATGTATTTATATGAGTCAATTGACAAAACCCATAAAACTAATGATAAAATTTAAAAAATTTAATTTTTTCACTTTTGTCAAATGAGATGTATAAATTATTAAAATTATAAGTCTCTTTTATAGCGAATGAGTTTTTATAATTTTAACCATTGAGCTATATTTTTATTATATTCATTTTAGTTTTTTTTTCTAATAAAACAATCACATTTTAATTATTAAAATAAAAAACAAAACAACGGTAAGCAAATTTTCCTCCTACTCTTTTATTTTTTAAATAAAATGAATATTTATTTCTACAAACTAAATAAATATACATAAAAAGGGTATAAGATGAAACCAATGCTCATACTACCTTTTAATGTCTACTTTCTATATAAATTTTTATTTTTATTTTTTTCAGATAAAATGTTATGTAACTAATTTGGTTTTTATTTACTTTTTCTGTTATTTTCTTACAAGATAAACATTTAGAAATTGTGTTGGTGCAATAAAATAAAATGAAAAATAATTAAAAATAATGAATGAAAAGGTACATTGTTTCTAAAGTATCAAGGAAAATAATGAATTAGAAAGCATAGACTTTTGGAGTTCTAAATACAAAGTCTATTATTATATTCCAAAAATGAAATACATACATTATATATAAATAAAATCAATATAAAAACAAAAGTAATTTGGAAGGCAAGGATCTTATTCTCATCACTAGGCAAGCCCCCCCTTCCAATCCATGTCGGCTACCTCATAAAGAAGCCAAAGACTGTTATTTAAAATTCCCAAAATACCCTTCCATTTGTGATTATTTCCAATAAGAAGCCCCCAAATAAAATTAAAAAGAAAGCCAATTTTTATGTTCAAGTTTCCATTAAATAGTATAAAAGTTTTGTCATATTGTGTGACTTTATTGTATTCCAAGCTTACTTACCATCAACCAACCAAACCCATGTGGATCATTTATTATTTTTAAAAAAACCCTAAAAACTAAAAAAGTTTTGAGCATTCTTCATGATGGTGACTTTTGGTTACCTTTCCTTCAAGAGAAGTATTTCTTCTCTTGTGTTGTTCTTATTTTTCTTTTTAGGGTTTAGGGCTTGGCCTCTATTTATTTTTTAAAAAAGAAAATTAAAATATTAAATAAATTTGCCAAAAGTTTTCCATAAAACAATGATTATTTTTAAATTAATAAATAAAGCTCAATCAGTCACCGGAAAATTATAAGCAACTTTAGTCTATGATTATTTATTAATTATAAAAAATTATAAATTTAAGGGATTTTTGTATGGTGTGTCATACATCACTATTTTTTATCAAAAAAATAAAATTTAATTAAAGTTTAGTTGTTGTAAATCATAAAGAAAGTTTTAATATTTAAAGGACTTTGCTAAGATGTCTCATGGATCATTAATTGGTTATTAGAAAATTAAATAATTAATATAAAAATTAAATGATTTCTCTAAGACATACAATAGATGGATAGACTAATAATTAATTACAGAAAAATTATTACTAAATTTATTCTCATGATAATTGTCAACCATCAGTGGTTGGATGAAAAACTTTAACTTTAAGTTAAAAAAAATTAGTCAGTAAAATTCAATGGCTTGTTTTCTAATAAAATTATCACATATTCTTTTGTATAAGTAATTTAAAATTCTTATATTAAACAAGAGTGGAAGAAAATTAGTGTAATTTTTTTTTTTTAGATTTTTTAAAATCAATAAAATAAGATTTTGATAAATATAGATTTTCTATTCCAATGAACATTTGATCTATTGGCATCACGTCTTTTATAAATAATATTTATGTCCTACTGAGAATATGAGTTGAAATCTCACCATAGGCAGAATAAGAGCATAATTGTGTTAATTGATTAATTTCATATATATATGCATTCTTTGATGTGGTTTATTTATATTTTATTAAAAAAATATTCAAATAATCATGATAAAATAACAGAATTTTAAAAAAAAAAAATCATGAAAACTGTGGTGGAGTTCTTGGTACCACTATCCCACAGAAACATGAGTGTTAATCATAAGGGACCCAAAAAAGAAAAATATATATATATATATATATATTTAAAAAAAAAAGTGTTCAAAATCTACATGATAACTTCTATACTAAGAGAACACTGTTGGAGAATTTGGAGGCATTTGAATAATTTTTTTTTCCTATTTAATTTGTCTCAAAATCTTTCTTCTGCTTGTGGGGCTAAGATTGAAGAATCAATTAATAAATTGTTTCCCATTTTGGTTTGTATAAATGTTTGTGTTTTTTTTTTTTAAAAATTGGGGATTGCTATTTCATTTTGATGATTTATTTATTTATTTATTTTTCACAATTTCTTTTCAATTAAAATAAAATTCTTGTCTACCATTCAAGTTGGTAATTTAACAATAATCAACTTCCCATGTTTTAAGAAAGATTGATGAAGAATGAGAAATGAGACATAAAATGTACACATTGTCAACAAGGATGTAGATGTAGTGGTGTTATGAAAAATTCAATTAACGTTTTATTAGTGACTCAAGTCATTGTCATTAATAAATAAAATAAATGACATAAATAGACATCACATCTAATCCCCAACCAATATATCTTAGTCAAAGTTTTGGTCCCCATCTGGATCAAAGTTTCCAAACTAAATAATCCTTTTTCTTTGTCATGCACCAAACAATTCCTCAAATCAAGCATGGTCCTGTTCCCATTATTATTATTATTATTATACAAAAATCTTATTTATATATTTATTGATCATTTATATGTAAAATATTTTGTTAGGGTTTTCACAGGTAAATTATATATAAATATGATCACAAAAGTTTGAGGTTTATAAGATCATGGCAAAAAAAAACTTATTTTTTCTAATACAAAACTCATGAAACTTCTCTCCAGTCGCATGTAAAGTCAAAATAGATTGTTTTCTGTGAACGACTACTAAGTGGCGTGCGGGTTAAATTACACCTATAATCACAAAAGTTTTAAGGACCAAAAAAATATTTTTCTAACCCAAACCATAAAACACATGGCGTAGATTCACCGTACACGTCAATGCCACGTATGCTAACCAACCTCCTGGGTTATTTATAGAAGTTTTGACATAAAGAACACATTAAAATATATTTCAAAAGGACTATTTATTTAATTTTTTTTTTATTATCATCAGATATGATAAGATACAATCTATGACTTTGAAATAAATTAAGTGAGCATGAATTATAGGCAATTACACCAAATCATATATCAAAATATTACCATATCATACATCAAAATATCAATGCACTAAACATACAAACGGATTCACTTAACATAAATACACAGTATTCAAATCTTTTAAATTTATAATTTTTAAAAATAAATTTTTAATAAATCATTTGATAAAATTCTTACTGGATTTTGCCGGTGCAGGGAGCAAAACTAAATACGGACAAGACCGGGGGCATATAGAAATAAATTAAAAAAATAGGGGTCTATATGAAAAATACGCATAAATTTTCATTTAAGTCCCTTTCCAACAACTGCCCCAGCAAAGCAAATTCCATTTTCTCTTTTTTCCTCACAAAACGTTGCTTTCAAGGAATCCAATAAACGCATCAGAGGGTACCATTATCGTAAATATTTCAAAGAATAGGGGTAGTTTCGTGACATTTGGAAAAAAGAGACTGCTGATACTACACGCTCACCGACCCTTCAGTGGCATTTCCGTGAATAAATATAATATCGAGGGCGTTTGATAGTTGGTACTGCTCTAGATGTCCTCGTGCTACTCTCGTTTCTCTCTCTCTATATTTGGGGCATTCGTTTGCTTTTCCTTTGATAATTCCGCTGGAAAAGGGGGAAATCGAGGAGCGGATGCGGCCGTTAGGGTTGCGGGGATTAGATCCGGTGCTGTTTCGCTCTCTTTTGATGGTATTTGTTTAGGGTTTTGTGATTTATTGTGGTTTTTCAGGGCTTGGAGTGTTTAGTGTGTGTGTTTTTGGTTTGGTGTTTGGTGATGGGCGATTTGAGTTGGATCTGGAGCTGGGTTTGTTGTTTGCGAGGAATGTGGGTGGATTTTAGGGTTTGGATTCGAGCTTGGTGGCTCTTTAGGTGCTGATTTTTTTTTTTCTCCTTTCAAAAAAGGTGTTTTTTTTAGCTTTGATCGGTGGTTTTATGGCTGAATGCTTGTTTGTTGGTTTGATTATTCTGGTAAATTTTGATGCTGGCTTGGAGTTAATTGAGGCTGACTTCTTGATGTTTTTCTTTTTTCTTGTTTAATGTGAGTGAGTTCGTGGTTGGAGATTTTTCCGGAGTAGGTTGTTGGGGTTGGAATGACGTGAGTTTATGGGAATCCGAAGTGTTGTTTGGCCTAGATTTGATACACATTGTTTGATTTCTGTGAAAACTTTGACCTTTTAGCAGCATTTTAGAATGACAGCATCTTTACTAGATTTGTGATGAGATTTAGGGTCCTTTCACTAGCATTTGGTTTTGATTTGGTAGTGGAGTTTAGCTCAGGAAGGCTTGCTTGGCTTTTCTCATTCTTTAATGGTTCTATCAATGGGAATACTTTTTCGAGGATTTAATTTTTCGCTACTAGATTGATTTTCTTTTGTTGTGAATTAAAGTTTTTGGCTTTTTGTTGTTCAAAGGAAACATTTTTATCTAATAAATGCAGTTGTTGTGGCTCTTTGTACGTTTATCTGTTTTGCTTGAACACATTAGAATTGATATCACATCAATAGCGTCCTAGGAAGGGCAGTATTTGAATGAAATGAATATGAAAATTTTTGGCAAAATATAACATTGACAATCTAATAAGTTTAGATGGATAGATTTATCTTTAGAAATGTTATCTTATTGTCCTTTGCTTTTATTTAGAACTTGCATATTTGTGCGTCTCTGGCTTGTCTTAAGCTCTCATCAGCTTTCTTGGGTCATTTACTTAGTCAATTATAAACGGGGAGGTTAAAGGTGATAGATAGATTTGTTCTTGTGTCTGTTGATGTTAGTCTATTTGCAAAATAATCTACTGCTCTTCTTAATCAACTTTTTGTTAAAAAAAAGGGACTTGTCTGGTATTTAAAAATTAAAGCATTTGACATGAATTATTCTTCAGTCTCTGAACATAGACCTTTGTGATAAATGAACCATTTCTTCCTGTGATAAGATCTATTTAATTTTTTTAATCACACTATTTCACATAAATTCACTACTAAGGGTAGGTCACATAATGGTTGTTGCAGGTTAGTTACTGAGTGCCTGATACTTGTTGGAGATCTCTGGATAGCTGCTGAAACATTGAAGTCCTTCAAAATGTGGGGGTTGCTTTCAGAGTATCCAGAGAGACTGCTCGAGGTTCTTCACTGAGAGTTTAATGATTTTGAGGTATTGAGAAAAGAAAATGGAAGGAGCAATGGATGTAAATGAGGTGCTGGACTATGCAGTCTTCCAAATTTCGTCATCCCAAAACAGGTAAAACATCCTTCTTGTGCTCATGTTCCAGACTCTTTAATTCTTCTTCAGAAACCAAGAGTATTTAATCAATTGATTTTGACAAACATTATAATTTGTGATAATCTCGATGACTAAAATGTATCCCATGTGGAAAAAGTCTGTCAGATTATCCTATATGCCAAAAATTGCAGTTCTACTATAATTTTATGTTGTGATGGTGGCTACAGTTGATCGAAATTTGCTCAGTTTGATGCCTCGGCTGTGAATGCAACATTTTAAAAGAATCTATTTGATTCTTGTAGGTATGAGACGTTTGTCTGCTGCCAAGGCAAAACTGAGAAGCTAAATGGTGGACTTCTGGATCAGCTAGCATTGCATCTACCAAAAGCTAAAGAAATTCAAGAACAACAAACAACCGATAGCTTCAGATTGCATGTTCTTGAAGGCCATGGAGATTCAACTTGGTTCACCAAATCAACTATCGCAAGGTATTTGTTAAAGGCATGTCCTTTAATTTCTTTAATTTTTTTTAATTTTTTTTATTGTGTTTATTTGCAAAGCTTACTAATTGTATATTTTCTTCAGATTCTTGAATATTGTGAGTGTTCCTGAGGCATTGAAGAATGCCAATGCAATTGAGAATGAGATGTCTCAGTTGGAAGACACCCGAAACTTTCAACTTGCTTTATATGCTAAGGTAGCAAATATGTCCTGTGAGGAAGCTTTGCAATTTTTAAATGAGTTGATATTGCCCACTAAACTATGAACCCTTTATCAGGATCATCCCGAACAATTTGGAGGTGGGGGAGCAGGTATGTAAACTGGATGGCTTGAAGCATAACTAAATTTTTTCCATAATCATATGTCGTATGATTTCATAAATGATTGAACTTTTATTCACCAATAGTTCAAACTGTTCTATTTTTGTACAAATGTATATGTACCGTTTTCTGAATTTGATTGAATATGGGGAGCGATGATCAGATGTTTTTGACTGTAGGAGCATATTCTACTGATAGAGTAATGGTTGTAAAGTGCTTTCAGTTGCAATTACACTGTCAAATATGCATGGAAGGATATTTGGAGGAGGCTTGCAAGTCATGATTATAAAACATGAATCTTTTGATATAAAGGTTGAGATATGAGTAATGTTAGGACAATGGGACAGGAATTTGATGAGTGGAGGATAACTTGTTTGCATATTGATGACCAATGCAACTCTAAAAGATCACTCATTTAAGCCCCCGACGGGGAATGATTTTTCATTTGACGGAAATCATGGGGCACGTGGATGATGGGAAATCATGGGGTTGGGTTGTTTCATCAAACTTGCTTCTATTGTTATTTCATAATTTTCTCTTTGGCAAGGGTCTTTAGTCCTATTTGCACAAGGCTATTTATAACAGATAATTTGATTTGCTGGTCTCAAAATTTCACATATAAATTTCATTGCCATTTTGGCATAAGGTGTCTATGCACGGGGTTGATTTTCTTTAATGGGATGCAAAGGTTTTTTCAGTGTCTGTGTTCTGGTTGATCATACCTAGTTCTAATTTTTAAAATCCTTCTTATATGTTGACAGATGTCAGCTCCATGAAAATGGTGGGAGTAACTCACAAAGTAATTGCCTTTCCTCTTTGTTCTCCTCACTATTGTCAATGTTAGCACAGTTTGGATATATTTTTATATTATATTAGCGAGTAAGATCTGACCTATCGAACTATCTGCAGCTCACAAATGAGAGATCCTCATCAGATGCGACAAAGTATGTAGTTTCTTTTGAAAATTCTACTTTCCCCGGAAAAACTCTTTGTCAAATTGACTCACCCATTCAAATGGATGCTTTCAGGAATGAACTGCTCCGTGCTATGGACCTAAGAATCACAGCTCTAAAAGAGGAGTTATCTTCAACTTTTCACAAAGCTATGGGTGCCACTTGCTCTTCCAAACAAATTTCAGATGTAATGACATTTGCTCAATACTTTGGAGCTATTGATCTGAGGTATCTTCTCATCCTAACATCCATTCTGATGCTAGGCTCTAAAGCGAAGAATGCATTAAAATTTAAATTTGTTACTGTACTTTAGTCATACATGTGCTACTGTAGTCTTGTTAGTTCCTTCTTATCGAATACCAAGAAAGCATTTCTTTTTCTTTCTGTGGATCTGACTTTTCATTTCCATTATTTTCTTTCAGGGATTCCTTGGTGAAATATTTAGATCTGTGTTTTTTAGATGAAAATACTGATCTTTCTATTGAGCAGTCACCACTAGATGACATAAGTAACAACAGTGAGAATATAATTGATGGCACCTCACTGCGAAGTTCCCAAATTAATCCTCCACGACCAGCCAGTAATGGTATCTCGCCAGCGAAAATTGCACAAGCAGAGCGTCAGAGCTTAACAGAAAGTGAGGAATCCTCTGACTCAGGCAATGAAGAAGAGCCCTATGTTGAAAGAAGCCGTCCTATGGTAAGATCTGCCACTCCTCGAAGATCAGCTTCCCCAATGCGACGTGTTCAAATAGGAAGATCTGGATCTCGGAGGTCCACTGCACTAACCATTAAGAGCCTCGGTTATTTCCCACCCAGGGACAGAGTTCCATTTAACAGGGATGCTGATGGAAGCAAGAGTGGAGATGAAGAATCTGAAGAGCAACCTAAGAGAACTGATAATGCGGTGAGAAGGATGAGTGTTCAAGATGCTATCAGTCTCTTTGAGAGCAAACAGAAAGATCAAACTTCAGATGCTTCAAAACGGAAAGCGACGGTGGAGGCATCTGTCAGCACTAACAAGTCTGTATTAAGAAGATGGAGTGCTGGTATGGGGGATTCTTTCAGCCCTTGCACCCAGGAAAATGGTTCCAACACTGGCACTCACATCACTTCCGATCCAGTTGTTGGAGTAGAGGAGAAGAAATCAACAGAAGATAAGACTGCACCTGATCTCCCAGAAGATGTTTCAAATCAGAACCAATTTGCCGAGTCACCTTCATCATCAGAAGTTAAGAAGATTGCATCTCCTCCAATCATTGAGCCAGCAGAGGTGGTAATACCACAATCAGAAGAAACTAATGATCGGGCAACATCTTCTGCTGAATGGAATCGGCAGAAAGAAGCTGAGCTGAATGAGATGCTAATGAAAATGATGGAGAATAAGCCTGGCAAGTACCGTGCCGCCAGTGCTGGTCATCAGGATGTAGCTAATGAGCAAAGAGGGGGTTTCTACAGTCAGTACAAGGAGAAAAGAGATGAGAAACTTCGAGCAGAGAATGCAGGTAGGCAGGCATCGAAGGTAGCCCAATTTAAAGTGATGCAAGAAACACTAGAGCAGAGCAAGGCGCAGATGACCTCAAAAAGTACTACCAAGGGAAAGCAAGATTCAGTTAATCATTCTCAAAGGCCTCGGAGAAATTCCTCGCCACCTGTGCTAACCAAAAAGGATGCATCTGCACTAACCAGAAAGGAGGCATCAAAACCAGCTGGTACCAGAAAGGCGTCACCCAAGTCATCACCTTTGTCTTCTGTCCGTAACTCATCTACAGGATCATTGCCAAGAACAGTGGGAACACCACCAGCTAGACCTTCTCCTGGCAGTTCGACTGCTACACCTCCAACCCGCAGAAAGCCCCAACCATCACCTTCCCCCACGCGACCAAGCCCCAGAACTGAGAGGCAACCACAACCAAAGGAAAAGAAGGGAAGAACTGTGCCTGATTCCAAGCCAAGTTTGAAAGTGAAAGAAGATACACGGCAGAAAACTCCTACGAGGAATAGGCAAAGTACAAAACCTAAAAATCCTTTGGCTTCTGGAGATGACTCTGTTGAAACATTAACCAAACCTAGTTTCTACAGCAAGGTTACTAAGAAGAGCACTGTGGTGCCGTTGGAATCAAAGCCTTTCTTAAAAAAAGGAACTGGAATTGGACCCGGTGTTGGTCCAGTGATAGCCAAAACAAAAGTGTCTCAATCGGATGAATCTTTAAAGGACAGTGGAAGTCTTACCCAAACTGAAGAAAAGGAGTCTATTTCTCTGGTGGCTGAGTCAACTGCTGAAGCAATGGAGAGTTGTGAACAAGTCCAACCAGAACCAATAAATAGTGTTGAGGCGAATTTAGAAATACCTGAAGAAAGTGAATTGAACCATGAGAAGGCAGATGATTCTAGCCAGGCACCTGCGGCTGAAAATAGCTTCATGCACTCAGTTGAACCTGTTTCGGAGATCCAATCTGATGTTGATATGGGCATCTCATCAGCTGCATGGGTGGAAGTTGAACACCAGGACATATCTTCTTCATTGGACAATTGTCTTCCTGAAGCAGCAATATCCCCAGAACTTGTACCGATACCATCATCAAGTCCACGTGTTCGTCATTCACTATCACAAATGCTCCAGGCTGACACTAGTGAACCTGAGATTGTTGAGTGGGGAAATGCTGAAAATCCTCCTGCATTGGTCTATCAAAAAGATGCTCCCAAGGGGTTGAAGAGGCTCTTAAAGTTTGCCAGAAAAAGCAAGGGAGAGGCAAATGTGACTGGCTGGGCCAGCCCATCGGTATTTTCTGAAGGAGAAGATGATTCGGAAGAATCTAAAGCTGCAAGTAAGCGGAACCCTGATGCCTTATTGAGGAAAGCTGCCCTACAAACAAAGGGCTATGGACAGCAGAAGGCTTTGCTCAGTGAAAGCTTTGATGGCGGGAACTCAAGCAAAAGAGCTACAGATTACAGAGGGATGCACAGCATATTATCAGGCAAGCATTAATATCATCACATCAAAATAATCAAAACTCTAAGTGTAACCTATTTGCTGATATAGCTTTGTTTTCATACAAAATATTTTAATAGATAGTAGCTAGGACAACTCACAATTGTTGCATTAGTCTTTGAAAATTTAGTACCAAGCTAAAATCTTATGTCAGCTGAATTTATTCTTATATAACTTTGATGTCTTTCCTCAGGCCAAGCAAGCATGAGTGGTGCTGAGAAGCTGCGAGAAGGGCATTCTTCAGCAACATCAACCTCCACAAAAGGTAAGACATTTTATGCCAAATGCGCGATTTTTACTTATTATTCATTAGGCATTCATTATTTATTTACGTTTCCGGACTTGGTACTCTTTCCAATATTTCACTCTCTTTTTGCACTTCCAGCAGCCCGATCGTTCTTCTCACTCTCAACATTTAGGAGTGGAAAATCAAGTGAGACAAAACTTAGATAGTGCTCACTGCTGCTCCAGGGCATGGAGGGAGGTCCACTGCCAAAAATTACCTCTTCGTTCATGATCAGCAAGGTCTGGGTCTGGTTCAAGTAATTTGATTCCAGCAACCCATCTTCATTCCGGTCGGATCAGGAATGGTTGGACCTGCCACCTTGTTATATGTCTCGCCTTTTCCCCCTCTTGTTTATGTAAATGTTTGTGATTGCTACAGAGACTGTGTTCAGAGCATTAATCGATTTTGCGCAAGGACAAGATTAACATCTGTTGTAGATTGTATGAATTTGGTGTTACTCGTTACTATTCTTTAAGATGATTGTTGTGTTGTGTGATGATTCTATTGACTTTGAAGCAAGGGCGAGATCAAATTAAAGATCTCAGAATGACAGAATGTTTAGTATGTTATTAACTATGCTAATGCTTGGTTTACTATTAACCATGCTTTCTTATCAAAGGGTGAATGTTTAAAAGGATATTTAGCTTGAAATTCCTGCCCTTTTTGTTAACAAGTACATTGAATAGCTTCTTGGGGTATTGGTGTTTGGTTTTTGTACACATCTTGTGCATAGCCATTGAAGAGTAGATTATTTTTAGCTCATTGGCTTGACCAGATAACAAACTAATATTTCCGCCAATAAGCATATATATATATAATTAGGTTAAAGAAACATTTATTCTCTCGTTAAGAGAGAGAACAGTAGAAGCAAGAGTGTTAATATTTATATTTAGTGGTGTCAAATGGGCCGGCCGGGCACGGCACGGGCCCATTGCGGGCCGGGCACTATGTGTGCTCGGGCCGGCACGGCCCGTCTAGCAATCGTGCCGGGCCGGCACGGCCCACCAACCACAAAAGTTGGCCCGGCACGTGACCCGGCCCGGTTATATTATATTTATATTTTTTATTTTAAAAACCCTAAAAATATAAAAAAATCCTAAAATTGCTAAAAATATAAAAAAAAATACCCTAAAATTCAAAAACATATAACTAAAAGCCTTATTGACTAAAAAAACAAAAAATATACAAAAAAAATAAAAAAACAAAAAAAAAACTTGTATTTGCGTGCCGGGCCATGTTGGCCCGAAGCGGGCCGCGGGCTGCAAACCGCTAGCCCAGCACGGCCCGGGGCTTGGGCCGTGCCTAGCCCGGGCACGGTACTGTAGCACCGTGCTTGGGCCAAGCACGGCCCAACTAATGCCGGGCCCGGGCCGGCACGGCCCATTTAACACCACTATTTATATTTATTTGAATTAAGTTTATTAGACTTTTCTAATTGTCGTTTTGGTGTTACTTGCTACCCTCTTTGACATATATCCTCTCCAAGCTAGTACGGAATTTCTTCTATAATGCTAGATTATTGTTCTATGTAGTAATTTTTTTATAAGATAAATAAATCACAAATTTATTAAAAAAAACACAAATATAAGCAAAATCCGAACCGGACAAAAATAAAGAAACAAAAATATACAAGCAAATCTAGGGTCCAGCGGTGCACAACATGATAAGAGCACCTGTAAACATAAGGCTTTCCTACCCGGGTGAATCTAAAACTCGTCAACACAACACCCATGAATTTATGTGTAAAACTAATTATATACATTTAATACTCAAACATATGCATTATAAAAAAATGCACGAACAGAGGAATTAAAAAAAAAAAGTTATTTAACCTAATATTAAAACCTCAAAAGTTGCTCGGGGGCTAATGTGGCAAGTAATTTCACTATTTCAAGAGGTGACAAGTACAAATCCTTCCATTAAATAGATTTCACTCATTGGTAATCAAGCTAATGTATACAAATAACATATTCAAACAATAATAGGAGGTTTATGGGATATTAAACAACTCCAAAAGAGGACATTTTAATAATTATCATACACTAGACACAATGTACAATGTGTGATACATTAAAAAAGAAAAACAATTCTGTTCAAGGCTCTTCTTCAGGTTATCTCTATTTTGCCTACCATTAGAAAGGCAGATAAACTACTTCTCAAACAAGTCAGAGGTTTTTCAAAATAAATAAACAAATAAGATAAAATAAAAATAAAACAAACAACAACATGAATACTAAAACCATATCACCATAAATTATAAAAATTAAGATTTTTTCAGCTAAGCAAAGCAATCCCTTGTGCCATTCTCACCTTTATTATATAAGAGATGTCCAGAATGAGAACTTTGAATGATGAACGGTAGCCCTTCAGTATCCTACAAAGAAAAGGTAGAGCATCTGTCAGCATCATCTCACATGCTATTAGAACAAAGCCTCCAATGAAGTTTCCTACACCTTACCCATGCTTTAGCATCTTCAAGTATGATCATCTTTAGTTGCACATGATTTCAATTATTTGGCTTTAATGCTATTATTTGCCAATGAAAGAACTCACAATGAGCGTCAGAATTTCACGTAATATAACCTGGTGTATTCAGAAGGAAAAAATGTTTAAGTTAATATGCAAAAAACACCGAGAACTGAATTTTGGAGTAAAATCTAAAAGCAGAGATAGGCATCATGAAGAATGTATTTTGATCAATCAAAGGATCTACCAAAATATGCATGAAAAATTATCCAGAAAAAGTAGCCACTGTTTACGCGTATAACTTTTTAACCACTTGCTTTATCACAAAGTGCTTAAAAAGACAGTTCCTTACTAAGTAAACTGACGAGTTGTATAAAGAAAAGAAAAGTGGAATCCAAGAGAAATGATCAGAGCAATCTATAAATATAGTTGAATATGATCACAAATAACAAGTGTTTTGAAATTAAACATGTTGTTCTTCTGTGTACTATAATTAAGGATTTTTTACCTATTCATATCGCCACATGACCATATATGTTCTGGATGCTGAATCTAAATTCCATCACTTGGAGTAAAGTTGTGGATGGTGAAAAAATACCATGTAACTCGACCCATTGCAGAAATTCCTGATCTTTTAGCTCATGTGAACAAATGCTGCATGATTACCTTCACCATTATCCACCATCAGTCAACAAGAGTTACTACTAGTGCATCAGAAATCAGTATCACCAAAAATCCCTGCAGGAACAAGAACCATTCTCAAAATGATGAAACCGGTTAGCATCTCGAACAATTATCTTCCGGCCAGTGATCTTTGAGACCAGTTTTGTCACGGCGTGGCAATCCCCACAGACACGGAGGTTTTTCACTATTTGGATTGTCATCCCTGGTTCTGTATTTAGAATGGCAAATGACATGGCTAGCCTCTCGCTGTGATTATAGAGAAAGAATTCCTTCTCCTCTTCCTCTACGTTATGCAATACTGAGCTAGTGTCTGGAAGATATCCCATCTTCTCCATCTTATCATGCAACTCATTCCACACTTTCTGTATGCTCTCATATTGAGGGTGGGACTGATCTCCTACCATAAAAGCATGAATTGTGTTGTTGATCTCCACCCAGCTGCATCCTGGAGTTTTACTTGATCCTGTACTTCTAATTGCTGCTCTTATTTTTCTAGCATCAGTCCACCTTCCGGCCTGAGCATATATATTCGATAGAACCACGTAATGACCAGGATTTTGAGGTTCTAGTCTAGCCAAGTGATCAAGTGCTATTTCTGCCATCCAAACATTAGTATGCATTCTACAAGCACCCAATAAAGCTCCCCAAAGAGCAGCATCTGGTGCCATCGGCATTCTCTGTATTAAACTCCAAGCTTCTTCCAATTGACCAGCTCGGCCCAACATATCAACCACACAAGCATAGTGTTCCAAGTTTGGCTCAAGATTGTATTCATGTTTCATGGAGTTGAATATTTTTTTTCCTTCTGCTATTAGACCCCCATGTCTGCAAGCCGATAAGATGCTAATAAATGATACTGCATCTGCCTGAATACAGTTTTCTTTCATTTGTGAGAAAAAGGAAATTGCACTTTCACCCAGCCCATGGATGGCATACCCAGCAAGCATCACATTCCATGAGACTGTGTCTCTACTTTCCATATGATCAAAAACTTTCCTGGCAATATCAAGCTGCCCGCATTTTGAATACATGTCAATGAAACTGTTTCCCACTGAAACATCATGTTCAAAACCAGTCCTGATAACATAAGAATGAAGAGCGACACCTTGCCTTAGTGCTGCCAAGTAAGCAGTGGCTGGAATTATGCTCACAAGTGTGACTGAATTTGGCTTAAGGTTCTCTGCTCTCATCTGATGGAAAGCAGATATTGCATCATTGGCACACCCACTGTGCATGTATCCACTGATTATCGTGTTCCATGATATAAGGTCATTTCTAGAATTGGTCTTGGCAAATAAGAACTGCGCAGAAGAAATGTCCCCGCACTTGGCATACATGTCAATGCTAGCATTCTTCACATGAAGATTTTCCTCAAGCCCTTTCTTTATAACTAGACCTTGAGCAGATTGCCCTACATCAAGAGCACTTAAGATGGTGCAAGCAAGAAGCACACCGATCATTGTTATACGGTCTGGCCTCTGTCCTGTTGATTGCAAACTATGAAATATCCGTAAAGCATTATCTGCATCCCCACTCTGCGCATACCCATTGATCAAAGCATTCCAAGAGGCGATGTCTTTATGTGGTAACCGATCAAACAAAGCATGCGCAGAAGTAAAGTTCCCACATTGAGCATACATTGCAATGAGTGCAGTCCCAACAGACACATTAAAACTAATACTCGATTTCAAGGCATAGCAATGTATGCTCTTCCCTAACTTCAAGCCTGCTAGTTCTGCACAAGCTGGAAGAGCACTCACAACAGTGACAAGATTGGGAGTAACCCCCGACCTAAACATCTCCCGAAAAAAGAATATTGCTTCCTCCGGACGGCCCATTTGGGCGCAAGCTGAGATCATAGCAGACCAAGCAACTATATCTCTGTCCAGCATTTCTTCAAAAATCGATTTAGCCTTTGCTAAATCCCCACACTTTGCATACATTGTCAAGAGCATGGTCTTGACTGAGACATCAAAAACCATTCCTTTCTGCACTGCACACGCGTGAATATCCACCCCTTTCTCCAAATCCTCCATCTCTGCTGCAGCAGAGAGAGCACTAACAGCCGATACCTGATTCAACTTGAGATCCTCTCCTTTCAAATCATCAAAAAGCTCCAACGCCTCTGCAAAGCAACCGTTGTAGGCATAACCTGAAATCATTGTTCCCCAAGAAACATCATCCCTAACATCTGAAATCCCATCAAAGATACGACGAGCAACTTCAGGTCTCCCGCATTTCGCATAGGCATCAATCAATCCATTAAAAACACTACACAATAGACACCGCCTAACAGCATACCCATGAATCGCCCTGCACAAAGGAGCCGCAGACAACTGACAAACAGCAGGAAACAAGTTCAGGAACGTAACGAAATTGGGCGCCACATTGAAAAACAACATCTTTCTGAAAACATCCAACGCATCTCTCGGTTTCCCACTCTGCGCGAACCCAGCAATCATCGCATTCCAAGATACAACATCCGGTTCCGGCATTGCATCGAACACCTGACATGCAACATCAATCGCCCCCGATTTTGCATACATATCAACGAGGCCGGTGGAGATGAAGACATCGCCCTGCAATCCCCTACTATCAATCTCCTGATGAATCAACGCCCCGCAATGAAAATCCAAGCATCCAGCGCACGCCTTAAGGGCAAAAGTGAAGGTGTACCTATCGGGCTCGACGCCACGGTCGAGCATATCGTGATAGAAGCGGAGAGCATGGGAATGGCGGCCATTTCTAGTGAGGCATCGGATGATGGAGTTCCAGAGGATAATGCTAGGGTTTGTGGAGGAGTTGAAGACGGAGACCGCGGCGTCGGGCAAATGCAAGGAGGAGTAGGAGTTGAGGAGGAGGGTGCGGGTGGGATCGTCGGAGAGGGCGCCGAGGACGATGAGACGGCCATGGATTGGGAGGAGAGAGCTCGGGGAGGAGCAAGAGCGAAGGAGATGGTGATAGTTAGGGCTTCGTTTCGTTGTTGACGATGCATGGATTGCTCGAGCAAAGCAACGAGTGTTCATGCTTTTTGAGTTTTGGTATACCAATAATACCCTTTTAGCTATAATGGCTTTCTTTTGCGTTTATCCCCCTACAATTATCTATATTTGCATACGTTGAAATGAGACTAAATATATAGAGGGTCATTCATCTATGGACGTTCATAGATTAAAAAATATATAGATGTCTATTATTAGCCATTAGATCTCGATCCAACGACTAACATCGATGAACATTAGTTACTACAGTAGTATACAGTAATTACTGTTCGAAATATTAATTATTGTTCATCAATGTCGTCCATTGGATCGTGATCCAACGATCAAACGGCTGGTAATTTGACGTCCATAATAGATGTATTGTCATATATATATATGAGGTCCGGTATTGTAGGGATGTTGATAAGTTATTTACGAACTTCTCTTACTCAACGGTTGGATTTGAATTCAACGGTTAAACATATTGCAAACCGTATTAAGTTGGATGAACAGTGCTCTCATAAACAATAATAATACAGATGAACAGTATTTTCATCTCAACCATTTAATTTTCATCGCAATATTAAAAAAGAATTTTCAATCATCCACCCTCATTTACACTCTCATATTCCAACTAGTTATCTACATATGCTCTATGCACGTTCGCAAATGGCTAATGGGATAATTGGGAAAGAGTCTTAAATTTTTTCGTGATAATTACATATAGCTACCGGTCATCTTGATAATAAATTATATTTCTTCTTATTGATATTTATTGAATTTTTTTGACATATAAATTCTTGAATTCTTTTGTATTTGCTTTTGCGGATAACTCACATGTTTGTATATACTTACATAAAAATATTTTTTAAAAAAATTATGCTGGACGTCACAACACCGCAAGAATGGCATCCCAAATAATCAGAGATTTCTTGGAAAAATGAAATTTATCAAAAGTTTTATGCTCTAGGAAAGATTTTTGTACTAAATCCATGAGTTGGACAAGAAAGGTTTCAAAAAATTTAATTATAATTTTAATAATAATTTATAATAAAAAATAAACATAAAATCTTGAATATATTGAGAATTACCAAGTTACCAACAATGGTATAGCTTGCGGTCAAGGCTTGAAAATATTATATGGGAGATCGAGTATATAAATCCTGCCTCACATATTAATAGTGGCTTATTCACTTTGTCATTTTTTAGCAGTCAAAGTATGGAAATGCTATACATGAGACCGGATATTCAATTCCCTAATGTATAACTAATGGTATAGCTAGCGGTCAAGGCTTGCAAAATATTATATGGGAGACCGAGTATATAAATCCCGCCTCACATATTAATAGTGGCTTATTCATTTTGTCATTTTTTAGTAGTTAAAGTTTGGAAATACTATACATGAGATCGGATGTTCAATACCCTGATGTATAAATAATGGTTTGTTTACTTTGTCATTTATTTATTTATTTATATTAGAATTATCAAGTGTTGGAGTGATTTGAATTTTTCAAGTCAATCTTGACTTATGACTGTACAGAGCATCACTCAAAAAAATCTTCACATTAATTGTGACTAAATAATTTTGTACCAAAACTCGTTTGAGTGGTTGGTGTGGTTGCCAGTAGATTATTTTTTATTTGTAATTTTTGCCAAAAAAAAAAAAAAAGTCTATGAAATCTTTTCTCTTTCATCCCTACTTTTTACTACCAATTTTTTCCCCATATTATCATTTTGCTTTTGATTCCATTTCTAATCAATCATTCAAATTTGTCGTTTACTTTTTTCAAGTAAGATTCCAACTTCCAAGCTTAAGAAAAACATAAATTACAAAAAAATTAAAAATTCCAATACTAAAGTAAATAATAAAAAAATGGGGGGTGCGTGGGTAATCCACATTATTAAAAAAGCCTTATAATTAAAAAAGTCCAATATTAATTAAAAAATTATATATGTAGTTAAAAAAATAAAAAATTTCAATACTAGAGTAATCCACATTATCCTTTTTAATCGTTCATTTTACTTAATTTATATGGATTAAAAAATTATATTAATTTTTAAAAATCATGCTTATTTAAAATATATTTTAAAAAATATGCAATTAAATATAATTTATTTGAAAACGTAAAGATATATTAAATATAAAAAAAATTAAAAAAATAATATTTTAAAAATTTTAAAGTAAACAAGTAAAAAAATAAAAAAAAAGCTATAAAATGGAACAAATAAAAAGGAGTATAAGAGGAGGGAGTATTTGTTAAAAATAACATTTTCTTAGAGATAAGAGAATTCTGACATCTTTCCAGGATGTAAGTGCAAAATTTCTATTAAAAAAACCCAAATATTATTAAAGAGGAAAAGTGGCATTTATTAAATTCCATATTTACCCTTCAATCAACGAATATTCGTGTTTTCAACGGGTACCTAGTTCCGTCCATCGAACAGTTCTCCTCCTTTTCCCGTCTCTGAACCACCGCTATAAATACCACCACCGCCACCGCCACCGCCGAAACCCTCGCCGGAGTTCCGAGTCCTCTCCAATGGCCTCTTCTTCAAAGGAGGGGCTGGTTCCCATCACCAGGGCTTTCCTTGCGCGCTACTATGATAAGTACCCTCCCCCGCCTCTCTCCGAAGATATCGACCGCTTGACCACCGGGCTCCGCCGCATGGCCGATCGCCTCCTCGAGCAATGCCCTCTTAAACCCGGTGAATTGGCTTTTTGATTCCGTTTCCCTCGTTTACTTCCCTAATCTTGTTCTGTGTTTTTTTTATTGTGATCGCGATTTGGCGGTCTTGGTTAGAGTCTAGAATTTGGTGTTTTGATTGCAATGTGGAAGTGTTTTTTTGTGTTTTCTTTGGGGATTGTTTTTTCTTGATTGAAAATTGTGCTAGTTGTTGTTCTGCTGCTCGAGAATAAAGGTCTTTGCAGAAAGTGCTTAATGCTTGGTGTTAAGGTTAGGGATGGAGATGGGTTTGGCCTCCTAGAAAGGAATTTGTTTGTTTGATAATTTTTTTTTTAAATCTTTTTTTTTTCCTGCTAGAGAAGGAGCAAGTTTAGGAGAGATGGGGCTGTTGCTATGAACTATTGATCTTTAGTGTTGTATTGGGATTCTAATTGAATAACAAAGACCTAAAATTTGAGAAAGCTCTCTCCTTTTTCCTGCTTGCCGCTGCAAATTGTGACAGATGCCATGGTTGTTTTGCGTGTATAATATATAGTTATCTTTATTTGAAAGTCTTTAAATCCCGTTGGAAGGAGAAGGGTATATTATCCTAGCACATTTAGTAGAGATGGTCTCTAGTACTCTGATGATCAGCATGACTTGAGGCATCTCATCATTAGTGCAAAAGAAAAGCACTCTGTCAATGCATCTGATCAATGATCCTGTGTTGTGGGAAATTGATCTTGTTAGGGTAGTGCATTACAAATGCTACAGGTTGGATCATTTTGTAATATGGTCCTTCCCTTCAATTGGCATAAGGTTCATTGCAAAGAGATGTTTCTTTGCAACAGTTAAAAAGCAAATGCTGTTCTAGGCTCAGTTGGATGGGCCAACATTTGGAGATTGCTTGTGTGTTGAGTAGAGCAACTGAGATGTATAGATCTTCAGTCCAAGTTTCACGTATTGCAAACCTAAACCATAGAAATGAACACATTAATAAGGTACTGCAATCAAGTCAATGCTAATTAAATTTATGTAATAAAATAAATGTTTAGGTTGTTTTTGGCATATGTTTATAATTGTCTCATAAATCTACTACTGAGGCAATTAACATGAAAACAGAAATATAAGCATTTGTGTTTCAAACTGTTTCTCCCAATTTATTTTATTATTTTATTATTTTATTTACTTTGGTTGCCTATGAATCTAATGTTTCTTGCTTGATAATTACAGGTGAGGAACTACTGACACATGAAGCAAATCTTGAACCTCCTCATAAAGTTGATGAGAACATGTGGAAGAACAGAGAGCACATTGAAGAAATATTGTTTTTGCTTGAAAAGTCTCATTGGCCGACTTCGGTGCGTTGCTATATTATGAGCTTGCACAGTTGTGTGTCAGTCACCAATGTGGTTCACATCTTTGATATACACAACATAGTGCTTTTCAATAATCTGCTTTTTTTGTTTCTTCTGAATATTATTCTTTTCTGATTCTGTAAAGTGTATTTAGTTTATCTGTTATTTTGGTTATGCCATCTCAAGATAAATATTTCCTTTCCTCTCACAAGTTGGCTATTAGCTTTCTCATTCTGTTGATCATTCTAATCATAAATGTACTACACATGTTATCTTTTCTTCGTATGGTTTTTCAGCTCCAAAAGAAGGCCACTAACGAGGAAGAAGATATTGCTGGTATAATTGAAGGAATTGAAATCAGTTTGCGGGAAACATTGAAGAAGTTGGAGATGTTCCAATTAACAAATGCTGAAAATGTATTCAATACTGGTTAGTTCTCAGTAATTTGTTTTCAAATTGGTTGTGTGTTGGTTTGTGGTTTAGGTTTCTTGGCAAATTGATCAAGTATTTGTAAATATATTTGCAGTTATGACCTACATGCCGCAAGATTTTCGAGGGTCACTTATCAGACAACAGCGAGAGAGATCAGAGAGGAACAAACAAGCTGAAGTTGATGCTTTGGTTAACTCTGGTGGAAGTATCCGTGATCGATATGCTTTACTATGGAAACAACAAATGGAGAGGTGGTGATATTCATTTATCTGCAGAGATTGTGAAATATTGTGATCTAAATTAGATAGTTTTATATGATTTACGTCTTGGATCAATGTTGCTTGCAGACGTAGACTATTGGCTCAACTAGGTTCAGCAACTGGTGTGTATAAGACATTGGTGAAATACTTGGTTGGGGTACCACAGGTATGTCATAGAAGCTATGAGTGGCAGTGTTTTTTTTTTTTTTTTTTTGCTTCATCAATTGCATGCAATGCACTTTGTTTTCAGTTCACCTATCGTATTAGCATGTCACTGAATGTATCATGTCAAAGCTGATGATAAGAAGTTTTGTCAAGGTACACCCTTGAAATGATGATGATTTCTTGTAGGTTTTATACTATTTGTTAAAAGTGGTTGAGATATGAAATCATTGAAATTTTTTTCCATTTAACACTTCATTATCGTTCTCGAGGAAAGTATATTTAAACTGTCAACCCTTTGTTTATCATATGTGAAAAATTTCTTAAAATGATGGTAGTGGTTCATGAAGTTTTAAATGTAGACTTTTGATCCTGAGAATTTTTTTTCAACCAAATGTTCCCAAAGAGATAATATTTAATTGATATAGTATAGTTAGAATTGATAGACTGTAAACATATAAAATGCAGAGCATGCTAAGCCATAGTTCTTCAGAGGATATTCACAATCAAAATAGAGGATAATGTATTGAGATGGCTAATTAAGCAAAGAATTGTATTTTTGAATTGAGTTGAATGGTAGATGAAGATCTGCCTGTAACATTAATATTTTGGAGAAAGTTTTTAAAATGCTTATATTTATTCTATTGGTAAAGAATGCAGCTTATAGAATGATCGAGAGGGATGAATGATTCTTGACCTAACTTGTAAACTATGGGTAATAATAGTTGGCTTTGGTAATGGTTGGTGATCACTTGGTTGTTATTCTATTGCTCCGTCTCTTTAATGCCATCATCAGCCCTTGAAGGAATATGCCTTATTGTATGTGTAGATGGTTACTTACATACATTTTTACTTGGTCTTTGACCTCTCTTCGTCTTGTGCAGGTTTTGTTAGATTTTGTTCGACAGATAAATGATGACGATGGGTAGGTTTTAACTTTTTAATTTTCAGTTCATAGTTTCGCTTTATTATTATCTTGTGCTGCTTCAGTACATTTATTGTTGTGTCCTCCAGCCCCATGGAAGAGCAAAGACAACGCTACGGGCCATGTGTTTATAAACTTACAACATTTGCACTTACCATACGGTTATTTCTATTTCTCTCATGGGGGCGTTTTGAGGTGGTAAAACTGTGAGTATCTTGCTTCACTTTATTATTTGCTTTTCTGCAGTTTCATTTAACTTAAAACTTGAATCTTAAATCTAACTTTGAAGAAACAAAGCCTATTGTGCTTTCTGTTTCCGTAATTTTTTTTATTATGTCATTTTGAACAGACAGAAGGATGAAGCATTGGTTGTAGAACAAGCTGTGCATGTGTACACATCTGAGTTTGAGAGAGTTATCATGTTCATAGGGTATTTACTGTTATTTTTTACTTTCTATTATATTTTTTTCATTTTGTTTTATCCTGCTTCTACTCATACTCTATATCAATATGATCTCAGTTTTGATCATGCCACTTTAGCCTTACATCCAGTTATACTTTAGTATGGTTCTATGAAGTGTCAAAGTATACCAAAATAATCAGGACCTGTCACAAAAGGTGTAAATAACAAGACATCTTCTATTAAATTTTTTATCTTCAATGTTGTGCAATATTTTGTGGTTAGCTTAAGACCAGTATTGTGAAATTACAGTATATCCATCTTATGCATATAAACTATGAGCTTATAATGTTCAGGGAGAGTTTAGACTACCATGTATCTGTTATCACATGTGTAATATTGTGATGACCTGTATATGATGTGTATATTTGCATTAGTATATATATTTATATTTTTGGTTTCTTTTAATTAAGATGGTTATAACTTGTGCCAACTATGTAGGATTTGAAGCTGCACATACTTTTTCCTTTCAGATTTCAACAGTTGTTTTGCTAAGCTCCTTCTTGTGTCAAATTATGTTACCATGCTTACGGTATGCAATCTCTTGTTGTGACCTCAATGGGATGAACTTTGTAGTTCTGCTTTTTTATCTGTTACAGTAAGATTTAATAATGAAATAGAATCAACGGAGCTCCCATATTTATTGGACAAGGGTGCTGATTGTGTTCATGCTCATGCTATTATCATATCATCCGTTTGTGCGCTGGGAAGTTTAGCACTAAACTGAGACCCCATTCCTGTGTCTTCTTTGGAACATTGGTCTGCATTACTAACCCAAAATAAATTGGTTTCCTTAATTTGGTTCCATGCCTATAGAAACTGTTTGTTGCGTTTTTCAGGCGCTATGCTGATATTTTCTCTTTTTGTTGAGTGGCTTGAGACCACTAGCTTTCTGCAAGTTATTATTATTATTATTATTATTAAAATAAAAAACACTTAAAAGAAGTTCCACATGTCACAGTGAGGTGTTTGCACATTCACCTTTCTTCATTTCAGCAGAGGATGCTGGTGCTGCTGAGTCCAGGCATGTCCCTTATCTGCCGAGAACATTAGAACCATTCCCTCCATTTTTTTCTTGCTGCTGAGTCACACCTTTTGCTTTAACCTAGCAGGAAAGTTGATGATTACAAAGAAATCGTCATTGCAGCTGGGAGAACCTATGAGGTATCTTCTCACAGCAAGATTAACCTAGCCAAGTATTTTCTTTTTTTTCCCTGTTCTCTCACTTGAGAATGACTTTCATCTTAAAATGGAAAATGGTGTTTCTAAAGGGCAGCCCTTGTCTTAATTGGTTGCTTGGGAGCTTGTGGTGCAGCATTCTGTGTAATTCGGGCATTGAACCATCATTTATGACTTTTGCTTTTGTATTAGTTCTTAAAATGGTTAGCATGTAGTGATCTCTACTATTTTCTCGATGTTGACTTGTGTGCTTGTATTGCACATCTTCACATTGAGTTTGACATATTTTTGTTAGCTTTATCCATTAGAATATATATATATGAAAATGGATTTCGGGTTCATATCAAACTCTATTGTTCAGTTTCCAAGTAAAGTTATTTTAGGAGTTAGTGAAACAGTTTTTGATAGAAAGAAACATATGTTCTACTGTAATTACTCATGTTGGTCCTATCAAAGTGGAAACATCTCTGTGGTCCAGTGAAACACCAGGAAGACTAGGAACAACAACTATAGACGAATTTGCTTAAGTCTAACTGGTTGCATCCTAACCACATTTAATATATGTCTATGTGATTAAGAAAAAAAAATCCCTGCCTTATTTTATTTCGTCTTATTGCCTGCTCGAAGAAAGAACAAGTTATTACGCTGAATATGATTATGATCTTTATTGAATATTGCATGGAGGTTACTTATCACCATCTTTGAATTCCTATCTTCAATTTACTTTTGCAATTATTAAATATGATCTTTTTTCTTCTTATAATATTGATGGGATCTATAGCATTTAACGATTCTTGTACCTATTGATTGATTATTTCCAGGTCACACTGACAGTAGATTCTGTGAATTCATTTATTGCATGGGACTTCGCTTTGATACAAGGCACACTTAACCTGGTAGCATCAAAACCCTTTTCAATAATTGAGCATATTTTCATGGTACACTGTTTTTTGTTTTGTCAGATAATGAGGGAAAATAAGAGTGAATCATAGTATCTTCTCTCGCATGATAGCGAAATCGGTCTTTTGTTGTTAATATTTGTGTTATTGATTTTAATTGCAGAATACAATTATCAACTTATTGCTGTTGACATGATGAGTTTCATTTGTCCCAAGATCACAAATGATTATAGTATAGGGACTTACATGATGAAAACAAGAAACTCAATTGCATTATCTGTGTCCTGGCCATTGTTTATGATAATTTTTAGTGAATCATAGGACTCTCCCTAGGTTTATAGTGAAACACTCTAATTTCCATGAATTCAGAATTTAAACTTAGTTCCTTGGAAGATTTCTATTTAATGAGGCCATTAACTTGGAGCAAAATTCTGCATATTCAATTTTTTTTTCCTAGGTGGCTTCGGGCCTGATTTTTTAACATGCAGTTTCTTTATATCTATTGTTGATGCCATTTATGTTGGGATTAAGATATAATTAGTTTCTATCATTCATTTTGCAATTTTCCATTATTAAGCCATCATGCTTGGGCATTTAGATTCCTGTTGTTTGCTAATTCATATTCTTTTGTCAGGATGTTGGATTTCGAGTTGAGTATGTGAGTCCATCGGGAGCGACAACAGTAAGTGCATCTAAGATGGTTTAACAAATACACTTTCATAAATAAAAAAAAAAAATTATAACCCTCATCATATTTATATCTAAAATTCTTCATTGTGTATAAATTTTTCTTGCATCTTCTGAGGGGCTTACTTTTCCAGCTCATTTTGCCAAACCGACGGTATGAGCGTGACCAAGTGAGTTGATTACCATCGACAGTGCTTGTCAACCTAAATTGTTCATTTTGTTCCCTGTAATCCCATTTCTCACTAAACTTCATTTTTCTTCATAGGGAAATTTCAGCACTATCTTGGCTGGAACTTACAAGCTCATATGGGATAATTCCTACTCATCTTTTTTCAAGAAGGTATAACATCAAGACTCATCTTTTCATGTTTGTTTTGTAAAAACCAATCGTGTTAGACTCTTAATTCACATCCACCTCTGAAACATTCTGCTGCAATTTTATCAGTAGCCTGTGAAATTTCAAATTTCCCAATTAAACTTTACATGTTTGTTACAATCTTAACTCTCCATCCATTTTTCCATCAAACTACACTTGGCAGCATATAGGATTGGACAAAACAAGGGCAAATTCATCATTTTTTTTTAAATTTTATTAGGAAACCTAGTAATCAAAGAGAATGCTGCTTTTTTTTGTTTGACAAAATTCATAAGTAAAAAAAGTGGATGATTTTACCCCTTACCAGGTAATGGTATTTTGACATAAAATTAGACGGTGGGTCTAGAATGTAACAAACATGGAAGTATAGGATTCAATTTTCGAAATTAAAAGCTTGAGACACTTGAGTGTAAACTATTGGGTTCCAAACATAATTTATAAACATTTTGGTTTAGAAGGACAGTGTATGCTTTGGATAAATATCTGTGCTCTATTCTTGCAGAACCTCCGGTACAAGGTGGACGCGATACCCGCCGTAGAACCAGCACCAGCACAACCTGCAGCGGAAACTGAATAAAACCGTCCTCCGGTATCAAGGAGGTAGTCTCCATTCCATCACACACTCGCATGTCGTAGTCCAATTCTTTTGTATTATTGCCGACATCCATCTAAAACAAATAATTACTCCACATAAACCCTTCACATATATTTTTTTCATACACTATTTATTGGATTTCCAAAATCCAGCCTTCTCTTCTAAGAAGTTTATTATTACCATCTATTGTCATTGTTCTTGTTTCCATTTTTAACCAGTTTGTTTGATGGTTTCATGAAGTATTTGTTTATATATATGTGATTTAATTTACTTCTTGGCCATTATAAAAGATCAAAATTATTAACACCTGTGAATAGGGGTGAGCATTATTCGGAAAAACTGAATACCAAATTCGAACCAAATAAGAACTGAATTTTTTCTGATTTGGTTTGGTAATAATTCTATTGATAATTTGGTATTCGGTGCGTTCGGTTATTTTGCTATGCTTTTGTATAAGTTCTATATGATTAATTTATAAGTCTATTATCACCAAGGCCTCAACTCTCCCCAACCCAAATCCATTAAACAACAAGTTTATAGGTTATAACCAGCTTAAAATGATAGAATGATGAATTAAAAAAATTAGGAATTAATAGTTAAATTAATTGCTCTACAAATCATTTAATTTTTTTTTTATATAATTTTGATTAAATAACAAATTTTGGTTAATAATCAAACTGAATCGAAAAATTTTGGTTTGGTTAATTTTGGTTTTTTACTTTTATTTGGTTTAGTTCGGTTTTCATTTTTAAACATATTTTGGTTCGGTTAACCAGCACGTATGCTCTGCCTTACATGTGAATGAGGACAAAGTTTGCAGGAGCATGTCTGGTGGAACTGGACCACTCCCAAATGGCTCCATGCAGTTATGCAGGTGGTCTTCTTTGTCATGTGTTCACAGCTCATTATCATGAGAAAGCCAGGTAAGCAAATGCTGTTGATGATGTTAATGAGCTTGCCAAATCAAAACTATTTGTTATACTGAGCTTTCATATCCATCCATGATACTGCCTATATTTATATGTGGTGTGTTTTTTTTTTCATATATACTAATAATGATTGGAAAATTCTTATCTACATATGATTATTATATTCATATTCCAATCAATGTTAAAAGGTTTTGGTAACTTTAAGTAATAACTTGTAGTTTAATGTATAATTTCATATATGATCCTTTATTTTAAGTTGGAGCTCTTAGATTACATACTTTTAAAATTCCAAAACAGTCGTTCAATTTTAAAAATTTAATTTTTAATTTAAAAAATTATAACTTCATTTTTTATTGGAATTACTTATTTACTGTCATTATTTTCTTTTAGGGAAAATGCAAATTCTATGAGATCTCTATTTGAATATTTGAGAAATGTAAACTCTCATAAGAATTTTTTAAAAATAAATTATATTAAAGAGATGGACTTATATTTTTTAAATATTAAAATAGAGAGATTTTTTTGGATAAATCATACTAAATGAACCAAAAGGGCAGATTAACTATATTAGAGGGACTAAATGGGTATTTTACCTAAATAAATTAATTCTTTTGGTGATTTAAAGCTTCTTTCTTTGTTTGCTTAGCAGCACATAATTTAGTTCATACATGAATACAAAGTGTCTGGGGGTGCATTTGCAAATCCCCCTTAATTTAAGCGAAGGGTGATTCACAAAACTTTTTAAATAATGATGGCCAGTTGGATCCAGTTGACAAATGGATGGGACTCATTCCCTCTCCAAAAAAACCTACTTCGGAAACCACCATCAATATTATTACCTATCTAATTAATATTTGACCTCCTTTTTAATACACAATCAGCAATAATATTAAGTAAAGTAATCATTTAATCATTTATTATTTCATTTTCTAAATAATAATAAAAAAATTCCAACCCAATCTTAAAACCATTTCACTTTTCTCAAAAAAAAAAAAAGAAATTTAACAAATAAAAAAAATATTATTTCTTTATTTATACCTGTTCAATAATTCAAAAATGTAAATATCTTAAAATATTTATCAAATGTATTAACACGTAACTGTATGCGTCTTTAATATTTGCAGAAAGTTGAGGGTCCAGTTCCCTTTTAATGTAATTGAGACACAAATAAAATTTACACATTATTCATATTTTTAAATATAAATTTATTTTAATTTATTTAAATATGTAATACTATATTTTGTCCCGGAGCAAATAAATTATATAAAACATCCAAAATTAATTTATAATTCTAAAATTTCTCTATAAACATATCTAAAACAAGTAACAAGTAGTCTGATATCAACATCACCGAAGCTATAATGTCTTTTTTTTTCCTTTCTTGGTTACACATACAAAAGCTTTATAAATACAATAATTCATAAATGCACAAGGGTGTATCTATAAAAACCACAAAACATAGGTTTTTTTTTTTTCCAAAAAGACCCTTCCTCTTTATCCCAATTACCATTCACCCCACATTCTCCCATTGTACGGTACCGCAAAAAAGTTCATCAAAAGAGAAAGAGAGAGAGAGAACAATGGCGTTGCTTTGAGAGGAAGGGAATGGGAAGAGGAAGCGCGAACAAGGTCGTATAGCGGTGAACGTGGATAGGGATAAGCCGGAGAGACGAAGGGATGAAGGTCTACGCCGGCGCAGTGGCGCCGGGGAAGCGTCGGTGGCGAGTTCCCGCGCTCTTGATCTTCGCACTGGTTATCGTCTCCCTTTGCCTCCCCCTTGCCCTCCTTCTTGGTTATCTCAATCATTTCCCTTATGGTAAGCCCTAGATCTCCTCAGATCAAGGTTGTCGAGGTGTAGATCTTTGTTTGATCTGCATTTTTGATCTGTTGATTGGATCTTGGTTTTGGCTGCATTCTTGATCCTTTTCTTGTTTTGTTGTTTTTGATTTTGGGTTGTAGGGTACTTGGTGGATGAGCGGCCGTCGTCGGTGAGGATCTTTTTGATGTTTGGTTTTTTTAATTTGTTTTTGGGCTTTCTTGTTTGTTAATCTGTTCTATGGTTTTGATGGAATGGTAGGTATCGGCCTTTGGGAGCTACGGGCATCTTGAGGTTGTCTTCTTGCTGTCTTTGATTTTTGTTAATTTGATATTGGATGATTGGATTAGGAATTAAGGATTATGAGTATTTCCATTTTCTTCGTTTTTGGTGTATTAGATTGGAAAGATTTTATGTCTGTTTGTTTGTTCAGATTTTTTGTTTATTTATATGCTTTGATTAGATTAATGTCTGTAGAAGTTGAGTGTGTTGAAAGTGCCATGCAATAGTGACCTCTTTTTACTATTAGTGTATTTGATTTGTTGAACTGAATGTTCATTGTATTAGATTGGAAAAGCAGTACTTTTTTTTTCCAGATATTTTGGTTTTATATGCTTTGGTTTTCATTAACCTGTGTGTGATGAATTTAAGTGTGTTGACAGTGCCATGCATTAGCCACTTGCTGTAGCCATCAATATTAGATTGATTATGCTGAACCGAATGTTCCTTGTATTAGATTGGACAAGTCATATCTTTTTATTTGTTCAGAGATTTTGGTTTTATATGCTTTGGTTTTCATCAACCTGTGATGAATTTAAGTGTGTTGTAGGTGGCATGCATCAATCACTTGCTGTAGCCATCAATATTAGACTGATTAAGCTGAATTGAATATTCCTTGTATTAGATTGGAAAAGTCATACCTTTTTATTTGTTCAGAATTTCATTTTTATATGCTTTGTTTTCATTAGTACCTGTGAAGAATTTAAGTGTATTGAAGGTGCCATGCATAAATCTCTTGCTGTTGCCATCAATATCAGATTGATTAACCTGAATTAATGTTCCTTGTATTATATTGTAAAAGTCATACCTTTTAATTTGTTCTGAGATTTTGGTTTATATGTTTTTGGGTTCATTAACCTATAAATAAGTTGAGTGTGTTAGAGTTGCCATGGATTATTCCCTTGTTTTAACCATCAGTGTTAGATTTAATAAGTTGAATTGAATGTCACCTTGTATTAGATTGGAAAGGTACTACCTTAATGTGTTTGGAGATTTGTTATTATATGCTTTGGTTTCCGTTAACCTATGAAGAAGTTGAATTTGTTGATGGTGCTATGCATTTGCTCTTTGCTGTAATCATCAGTAATTAGAATTGTTAAATTGAATCGAATATTTGTTGTATTAGATTTGAAAAGTCATACCTTTTTATTTGTTCGGAAATATTGTTTTTCTATGCCTTGATTTCATCAACCTAAGAAGAAATTGAGTTTGTTGAAGGCACCATGCATTGTCTCTTGCTGTAACCGTCAGTATTAAATTTTTTAAGTAGAACTCAATGTGGTAGTCTGTCATGCTTCTGCTGTACAAGAACAAATTTGATAAAGTGCAATAGAAAGGGATGACAAGGAAAAATAAGATACAAGAGCTTATTTTGTTTTGTTCAAATAATTCTTTTACTTCATTATGTGGATAACTTTTATACATACGGTCATGGAATTGTTTAGATCCATTTGAATTACTGCAAAGTAAATTTATCAATTGGTGACTGACACTAATGTGATGAAAGAATAAGTGAATTACTAGAACTTCTAGGACACTTGTGGTCAGTCAAGTTGATCAACTGTGCCATAAGTTGATCAAACGGGAATAGTAATATCTTAAGTAGTTAAGCTGAGTGTGTTTGTCTCAGAGGAATGTCAAGAAATGAGGCTGGCTTCGGAAAATTTTGATTCTAATTTGTAATCTTAATGTACATGATAGGTCCTGTCATTCATTTTGTTTAATTATTATATTGAACCCAATTATTCATCTAGAGTGTCAAATTGGACCATACTACATTTGCTTGATAAATCATATTGGACTATGTCGTAGTTAATTCCTTTTATATTTCTCGACCACTCTATGCAGGTAACTTTGGTTTTTTGTATCTTTTTGAAGCTGGTTCATATTTGGTGAAATAGTTCATAAGATCTTAAAAAATATTGTATTTTGTTACTCGCCAGGGTGATAGTGATGGTGTTTCAGGCAAGTATGCTGAGGGCTTGGATGCATTTACTGATACCAGGGAACAATTCGAGCAACAAGAAAAGAACGATATTCCCCAAGTTCAACAGAAGGATGTCCTGTCTAATTCTGAGACCAAAGAGAACTCCTACAATGGGCAAAGGGATATCATCTCTCAGCCGAAAGGTATTAACTTTAAATGATTCAAGTTCAGTTTTCTGTCCAGAAGAGCATCCAACCTTCAGGTCTTTATGCCTTTCCCTGGAAAGGTCCTCACTGGTTTTACTTGCTGTTATATCTAGGACCACTTCATCAAGCAGTAGCTGGAGTGAAACCAGATCCAGTTCCAAATGTAACTGTAAGACTTAAGAGAATTTTCCTATTATTAGCATCGCTTGGCCAACTTTTGAATATTTTTGACTGATTTCTCCATTTTAAGATTTAGGACTTCTTATGGATTCTACTTTATATACAGAATTCTAATGAAGCCGTGAAGGATAATGCTGCTAATGGTGTGAGTAACAGTGAAAATGGCAAATCCTGTCAGCTAGAGTTTGGAAGTTACTGCCTTTGGTCCTTAGAACATAAAGAAGTAATGTTGGACGCATTAGTGAAGAGACTCAAAGATCAGGTTTTCATGGCCAGGGCTTACTATCCAAGCATCGCAAAACTTCCAAGACAAGATGCTTTATCACGTGAGCTCAAGCAGAGTATTCAAGATCATGAACACATTCTTAGTGAAGCTATTGTTGACGCAGATTTGCCATCACTGTAAGTGATCTCGGAAGATGCACTAGCCTTTCCTTTTGTTATATGGTATGTCTGCTTTATCATTCTGCTTGTTCAAATGGGAGAGACAGTTCCCTCCTTACTGAGGGGTCAGTTTCAAGTGTCTTGGCTTTGTGTCTGATATGTGGGACTTATGCCATATGCTTGTCACTGGGTTCTAGCAGGGGTACTGTCAAATGACAATCTAAGCCTAAAATTTATTTGTTTCAAGTTTCAACAATGACTCTTGTTTTCTGTTTGGTTGTTCTTGGAATTCTAATTCTGTTTGCCTTAACAATTGTTTGTCTTAATTATTTAGGCATACATGAACAGAATCAATAGATTGCTTACACTGAGTGGTGCACAAGATTATCTCCAGTGTTATTTTTGGACTAGGATGGGCTTTTTTACTAAATCACACTGGCCTTAAATAGGGATAAATGAAAACGAATTGGCTTAAAATAATAATAACAAATTTCCCTTGTATTCCTTAAAGTCAGGATCATTTTTTGGGATTAAGATATTTTTTTCTTCTTATTTGTTATGTTGTAGTTCTTCATCATCAGTTTGCATGGTAACATCTAGGTATCTTCACCTATAATTGAAGTTGTCAATTTTTCCTGTGTAAAATTATCTATTGTACAATTTTTGGATATGTCTGCATTTATTCTCACAAAAGACAACATGAAATCTTGTACTAGTTGACTCAACCTGGATAGAATATTGCTTGCTATGGTTAGTCAGGGGAAAATTAGGTCCTACATATTGTAACCCTTAACCATCAGTTGCGTGGTAACATCTAGGTATCATCAGCTATAATTGAATTTGTCGATTTTTCCTGTGTAAAATTATCTATTGCACAATTTCTGGATGCATGTCTACATTCATTCTTACAAGGGACAACATGAAATCTTGTACTAGTTGACTCGACCTTGATAGAATATTATCTGCTATGGTTAGTCAGTGAAAAATTAGGGTCCTACATATTCATGAATGGAAGAAGGTGGAGGCCAGTGAAGAAGAGCTTAAAGTTGTGGCACTTTAGTCACAAGTCGAAAATGCTAGATTTGAATTGTTATCGATACATGCCTTTCATTGTAAATATAATGTCTCACTTCTCTTTTGAAGCTAGTTTCAGGGAGAGTTCTTGGTATATCTGGGCTTAATGTTTGGTTAAAGTCTTAATTGTTGAAATAATCCATGATACACTTGAAAGAAAAAATTCAAACCTCTGACATGGAAAAAGAATCTTAAAATGTTGGAAAGTCAGCTTTCATATAGATGGGATGCCAGAAGATATTCAGATGCTATAATTAGGTTACAACAGTTTGTCTTATCTGCAAGCATCTAATTGGATAATGTAATTATGCTAGAGAAGAAGAAATGATAAGCTATGTGCATGGAAGAGAAAAAGTTCTCGTTGTCTGGTTATAAGAAAACTATCATGGAGGTGTCTTTTACCTCTCTTATTTTCTTCTCATTTTGTGCATAACTTGTCAGAGCACATTTGGCAAGACATGTTAAAGGGTTCTCTGGATGAATCTTCTGTCATTAAAAAGTTATTAAAGCACAATTTTGTCTGATGAACTTTTCAGCTGTTCTTCAAGAATGTCGAAGGCCTCTTTTAATGTGTGTTGTCTGCTGAATTCTTCTCTTCATCAGCATTTCATAAACTGATTCTTAAATGACTTGTCTCTTTTTTGTGCTTTGCAGTGTTGAACAGAAAATACAGAAAATGGGTCAGGTCATTGAAAAAGCTAAATCTTGTGCTGTAGATTGCAATAACATTGACAAGAAACTCAGACAGTTAGTTGACCTGACTGAGGATGAAGCTCATTTTCATATGGAACAGAGTGCTTTCTTGTATCATCTTGGTGTTCAGACCATGCCTAAAAGTCATCACTGCTTGTCAATGAGATTGACTGTGGAATATTTCAAATCCCTCCCAGTCGATCTAGATCAGTCACATGCTCAAAAAATTGGCAATCCGTTGTTGAGACACCATGTAATATTTTCCAGAAGCATACTTGCGGCATCTGTTGTTATAAATTCAACTGTCATGAATTCTGAGGTATGGTATCTTGTTTAAGATCTTAAACGTCATCTAATCAGTCCATTTACACCTGTTGACACCTTTTTACAGGAAACAGGGGGCATGGTTTTTCATTTACTGACAGATGTACAGAATTACTACTCTATGAAGATCTGGTTTGCTAGAAATTCTTACAGGGAGGCAACTATTCTTGTTTTGAATTTTGATGAACTTGATCACTCTTATACATTTGGCACACCGTTATCACTGCCCGAGGAATATCGTGTTTCCATTCGTAACAATGACCAACCACCTGTACAGATTAGAACAGAGTACCTTTCGGTATTTGGTAGGTCCCATTTTCTTCTGCCAGAAATATTCAAACATCTGAAGAAGGTGGTGGTTTTGGATGATGATGTGGTTGTCCAACGAGATCTGTCATCCTTATGGAACCTTGACTTGGAAGGTAAAGTGATCGGTGCTGTCGAATTCTGTGGTGTGAGATTGGATCAGCTTAAATCTTATTTGAGATCCAACCAATATGTTGGGAGCTCGTGTGCTTGGATGTCCGGGCTGAACATTGTTGACTTGGACAAGTGGAGGCAGCATAATGTCAGTGAAACCTACCAAAGCCTCCTCCAAAAGGTTAGTTGTATATATTTTGATTATCAACCCATTCTACTTTTCATTTAAAGCAATAACGAAAAGGCTCATGATTATCAAATGTCTCTCTTAATAATGCATGAATTTTGTGAATGTTTTCCTTAAAAATAGAAAGTAAAGTTTTACGTCAACTCATAAGAATAAAGTTCTGAAAGAGTTCAGACTGACTGCTAAAATGCCGTACTTCTAAAATGTTTTTCCATTGTGTTTTCTCAATATGACAGTCATCAAGCATGAATGAAGCATCACAAAGGGCTGCTGCGCTACCCATTAGCCTGCTTGCATTTCAGGATCTTGTACATCCTCTAGACCATTCATGGACTCTGTCTGGACTTGGTCATACTTACAGAGTCACCGAAGATACCATAGAGAATGCTGCAACTTTGCATTATAATGGTAACATGAAACCCTGGCTTGAACTTGGTATACCAAACTACAAAACCTACTGGCGAAAGTACCTTACACAAGATGAACGGTTCATGGACGAATGCAATGTGAGTGTGTAGCTGCGAACAGCTTCACATGTGTGACTCTGAAACATCATAACTGGACCAAATGGAGTGATTGGATAGTACATTTTGTTTATCAAGCTTGCTGAAAACAAGTAGCTTCACACCGGATTGGACTTCAAATAGTTCGACAAGATTAGCTGTTTATCTCAGATGACAGGTCTTTTAAACAATCAATAAAAGGCAGGAGATGCAGAGCTAAATAGAAGTAGCTAAAGATCATGAACCAGGCTATGGCAGGTAAAACGAAAAAAAACTCATCGTTTTGTCGATGTGGCTGCAGAGTTGTACAACATATGGAGTGGTAGACTTGTTTCTGTAAATCGGTGTTTCAGGTCATTTTTGGTCCTAGCTGATTATGCATTTTATTTATTCGATACGAGTAGATAATTATTGGCTCTGGCGCCGTAAATTGGATCAGGTGCCGGTCTGTCTTGAGGCCGATGTAGAGCGATGTCATTTTTGTCTCCTATATTTATTGTTTTGTTGTCTTTTCAATTAGGAATGCTCATTATTTTTCATTTTTATTTTATGTTATATTTTTTTTTATTACTAATTCTTTGTTATCAACTGGTGAATATGGAATGAAATCATGGTTGTTCAAGGTCTAAGTTTGCTGTTGAGTTTGATTGTTGGGGATTTTGTTTCGATGCTGTGTTTTTCTCATGATTTTTGTCTTTTAGGACCATACATTTCAAGTGCTTGCTTTATTTTATTTTATTTTATTTTTATTTTATTTATCAGACTAAATAATTTTTTTATATCTGAATTTGTGCAGCTATTTATTTATCTTTTGTAGCTCAGAAAGTCGTTCACATATGAAATATGGATGAAGAATTTTAATTTACTATTAAAAAATTATGATTGAGTACATGTCTTTCTACAGCCTTTTCCCTTCCTTTTCTACCGCTGATGACTTGAGCATAATTTTCACCAAGATAAATGATTAGGTCGTTAAAAATGATAAAGACGACTCGAGCATAATTTTCACCAAGATAAATGATTAGGTCGTTAAAAATAATAAAGACGTGTACAAATTTTGACCGAACAAGTAAGGAAGGGTCCATGCATACGTAGGCACTGGAATAACTTACACACAACTATTACTTATAATTTCAGAAATATAACTTCACCCATGACTTGATCTCTCTTAGAATTGCCTCAAACATAATTACAAGTATAAAAAATACAAAAAAATGACCATAAAATAGCCGTTCGCTTTATATTATATAAGGTGATGATGGTAGGAGAAGATCACTAACGGCACCGCTCCGTAGAATATTTACCAGTATATTATACTCATCTCGAAGTGGAGATGTAACACTAATGTATAATTGTTGCCCAAGATAATGCCTCTTTAAAAGATTCGGTCAGAGATTCCACGTACCGGCATTATTGAATGTGAGCATAATCACCGACCATGATTTTGGGAACACTTGTACCGAGTGCCTACTAACCACATCTAGTAAATTGTACTTTACTCGGTTGCCGGCTTCCACTTTTCTACCTTCATGCTAAGCTCGGTTAATTTGATAAATATAAATGCATATATAAGTAAATGACACTATTAATCTTACTCAACCACGAAAAAAAGGTAATCATCTTTGCCGACTTTCCTGTTAATAAGGACACCAACAGGGTTGCCGATGCTACGGCCACTGTCGAGAAATCCTGTAAAAATCGAATGACTTTTAGCATACCAATTATTAATTAAAATAGTATAGTCATTAGCCGGATCATCGAATGGAACAGGAATCAAGATATGACCATTGACACCGAGGCCGCCAAAGCCACTTGAGGCTTTGTGCATGTTTAAAGAAAGAAAATAAAAGATAAGTTTTGCCAAGAGAGACAGGACAATTTGTTTCGGGAAGTCCGATTTGCCATGAGTTCTTTCTTTATTAAATCCCATTTCTATAAATCAAACACGAACATAAACAATTATCAACTTAAATTTAAATCACTCATACAAATTAAAAATACATATTATAAATAAATTACCAAGATAGAAGAAATGGCTCATCTAAATTTTTAAAGAGATTCCATTGACTAGTATGACTTGTTGAGGTACACCAAGTGAAGATACAGTACCATAACTAACATTCCAAGTAAAGTATAAATAAAGATTTTCAGTGAACACAAGAAAGATGCCAAAAAATAATAAGGTAATAATAAACAATCCTACATAAGAAATAATCATCTTCATCTTAATTTTTAAGGTGTATTCTTTTATGGAAATGGTATGGTTAGAGGGAAAAAAAATTAGGGTTATTTAGGTGGAGGCCATTGGAGGGAAAGAGAAGAAGTAGAAGGTGAGGTATATGAAGTAGTTTAGAAGGTATCTTATTCACTTGTAATCCGTGAAAGGTGGCCATGCATGGCCTTAATTTATAGCTATGCTTTTGTCCGTGGCTTTGGACAATTGTGACCGGTTTTTTAGTTATAGTTGACTGAAAATAGTGGGTGTTTTTGGTAAACAAATAGGTCAACGTTTTCATTCCTTTGTTTTTATTTAATAAAAAAAGTTTATAACCAACGACCTTGGTCTATTAGCATTAGATCCCTATATAAGATATTTATATTTTACCGAAAAAATAGACTTAAACATCAGCTTACATAAAGTGAGAGTACAAAAATATTAAGATATTAATTCCGCATTTATGCATACCCTGACATCTAACTAATCTATGTTTCATCGAAAGAAAAAATAAAATAAAAATTTTATTAAAAACAAAGATGAGAACTAGTTGTTAGTCTCGTAAACAAATTGGACTTGATTATTGTATTTGTTATAACATCTCATGCTAAATTTAAACAAGAGAAAGCATCACATATTTTATACATAATTTCTTAATTATTGCATTTCTTTTGATATATAGTCCTGTATTTATGTTTTTGAAGTCATTTTTTTCATTTTGAAAATTTAATCTTCTCAATATTAATTCCAATTTTAATTTTTGAGTACTGTGGCCTCTAAGACTCAGTCTTCATGCAATTTTGATTTTTCCTTAAAAATTAATTATATGTATGTATGTATGTTTGTATGTATGTATGGTTATTAATTATTTGACTATTTTATATATTCTTGTAAATTTCCAAAATTGTGCATGTGTTTTTTATTTTTTATTTTTCTTATGTGCCTATGCCCTCCTATAACTCATAAGCTTTATTTTATTATTTTTCAAATATCTTGATTGCTTACAAAAATATATATAATCATCTATATAATATACTTTAAATTAGAAATATATTTTTATGGTATTGAAACTTAAATTATAAAAAAATCATGTAAAAAGTTTATACAAAAATTATTAAATTAAAAAAATTTAAGAATTACTGCTCAATTAGAAGTTGAATGAAAAGTTGAATGAAATACTAACCTTCTTATTGCGAGGATGGTGAATTTTAAAATTCATCATTAATTTTCCATTTATTCTCAAGAACAATTTTAAAAATTTTATGAATATATTTTTATAGCATTTCTTTTCTATTAACACTATAAATTATTTAAAAACTAAGTTTAGTTTTTTTCAGTCAGTGACACACTTCATTGTCTATTTAGGAATTGTCATTGATTTAATTTAATGTTGTTAAGAAAAAAAAACTTCAATAATTACATATCTATAAATACATATATATTAAAATAAAAATAATAAATTAGTAAAAAGTTGAAACATGCAACCATGTAACATCATCAAGAAGGAAAAAAAATACCAAATATTTGATATGTAAAAGTTTTGGTTGTAGGTGAACAAAAGGGTTGGTGTGAGAAAGTGACACCCAAAAAAGATACCCAACCACTTGACCCACCACCCAGATCTAACTTCCACTTAGTAATATTTTGCAGAGAACCCCCCAACAAATTTCACATTCTCAAAATTCCAAATTCACAATGGAACTTAAAATAAAGGAAAGTAATTAAAAATAATGCGGAGGGTTCAAATATAATTTTACTATATAAAATATTCTAGGGGGATAGTTGAAAAGTTCCACAAATCTGGGATTCACACCAGTTCTATAAGAACTCTCTGTTCTTCAGCGAAAAAACTCGTCTTTTGGAGAAGAGGACCGCCATTGGAGAGCTCCATGAAGGTCATCGAGAAGATACGAGGCGCTGGTGAGGGCGATGGCCGCGTTGTCTTCTCCTTCGAGTTCTTCCCCCCCAAAACGGAGGAGGGTGTGGAGAATTTGTTCGAGAGAATGGACCGAATGGTGGCCCATAACCCCTCCTTTTGTGATATCACTTGGGGCGCCGGCGGAAGCACCGCCGACCTCACTCTTGATATCGCCAACAAGATGCAGAACACGGTATGCAGTCCTAGTCTCAGATCTGGGGGTTCTGTTTGGGTGGTGTTGTTGATCTGAGTTTGGATTGATGTTTGGTTTGTCGAAATGTGTGGTTTTTGGTAGATCTGTGTGGAGACTATGATGCATTTAACTTGCACTAACATGCCTGTGGAGAAGATCGACTATGCTTTGAGTACCATCAAGTCTAATGGGATCCAGAACGTGCTGGCACTCAGAGGGGATCCGCCTCATGGACAGGATAAGTTTGTGCAGGTTGAGGGAGGCTTTGCTTGTGCCCTTGATTTGGTAAGGCTTTTGCTTGCTTGTTGGAATTGGTTTTAGTCCTTTTTTTTCGGGGATCTTAGATTTTTTTAATGCAAGGTGTGCAATTTTGTTGTCTTTATGTGTTGTGGGCAGTGAAAGTAGTAGTCTTGCTACGTTCTGATGCACAATAGGTGCTTCCTTACTTGTTTCCAGATGCTTGTTTTGTTCTTAGATTTTAACCATTTCACTATTTTAGTGCTGCTTCTATGCTTTTTTTTAATGTATTGTGAGGATGGATATATTCTTTTATTCATGCGTTGAGGTCCATGAATCTTAGATCTACCAAAATGTTACCTCATGCATCTGTTTAGTCATTTTGTTATTAGAATTTAAACCTTTTAGTGCTGCTTCTATGTTTTCTTAGTGCACTGTAAGGATGGATATATTCTTTTATTCATGTATCTTGGTACTTTTCGGTGATAGGTGACTTTATGTTTGTGTTTATTGAATAATTCCAGGTGAAGCATATTCGGCAAACATATGGAGATTACTTTGGGATAACTGTTGCTGGTTATCCAGGTGAGCATGAGTTGCTACAAGATGGCATTTATTTGATACCTTTAGTAAATAAATTGTGTCTGAGATGGCATGGTTGTCTTTTCTTTCTTGTGTAACAGAGGCACATCCGGACATGATACAGAGTGACGGAGTTGCTAGTCAAGAAGCATACGCCAACGATCTTGCTTATTTGAAGAGAAAGGTTCCAAATGCTTGTTTTACCATAGATCTATTATTTATTGATCTTGAAATTAACCTTGGCTAGCTTAATTTGGTATTATGCAGTGTAATATGCAACTGTTCATTTGCATGTGTTCTCTCTTTGCAGGTTGATGCTGGTGCAGATCTTATTGTCACTCAGCTTTTCTATGATACTGATATTTTTCTCAAGTTTGTGAATGATTGTCGGCAAATTGGAATAACTTGTCCTATTGTTCCGGGCATAATGCCAATTAATAATTACAAAGGTTTCCTCCGCATGACTGGGTTTTGCAAAACCAGGGTAAATTCTTTTCTTTTTCTGGAAATCCATGTGCATGGTAGAGTTTATTTCTTGATGGAATTATTTCATGTTAACAATGCCCATAATGCTACTATCACCATCATTCTAGTAAACAGAAGTTTCCATTTGTGGATCAGCAAGCTAAGTCCAATACACAGCTAAAAAATTGCATTTAACTGTTTCCATCTCCATCACACACACACACGTGCACGCTCAATGGAGATATCACAGAAATCTGTATGTTAAACATGCTAAGGATTATGCTGTCTTTGTGACAGAGATACAATGCCATCTACTTTTCACTGTTGTATGTATGGGTCATCTAATCTTCTAAAAACAACATAGGTTGTTAATAATGTTATGTCATATCGCAGGTTCCTGCTGATATAAAAGCTGCTCTGGAACCAATTAAGGACAATGAGGACGCTGTCAAAGCATATGGAATTCACCTTGGGACTGAAATGTGCAAGAAAATTTTAGCACATGGGATAAAAACTTTGCATCTTTACACACTAAACATGGAGAAGTCTGCACTGGCTATCTTGATGGTAATGTTTGAAACTTATTGGTTGTTCTGCTCCTCAACTTTTTATGTTGCTAATAAATTTGTGCTTCCAGAATCTTGGATTAATTGAAGAGTCCAAGATTTCAAGGTCCTTGCCATGGAGGCGCCCAACAAACGTTTTTCGTGCCAAAGAAGATGTTCGACCTATTTTCTGGTATTCTGTGTTTCTTTATAACTGTACTTGTAAGCTTTGAATTCTATCCAGATCAAAATTGAGTAAAACAAAATCATTTCTAATTTCTTTTTATGACAATTGCAGGGCTAATCGTCCAAAGAGCTACATTTCTAGAACTCATGGTTGGGAGCAATACCCGCATGGGCGTTGGGGTGATTCCAAAAACCCATCATATGGAGCGCTCACTGACTACCAGGTGCAATGTTAGATTCGAATTATATAAATTTACAACCCTGATATTTATATAGTCATATTAACGCTAATAATTCAGTCTTAACACATTGACTTTGAGCGTGAGTAGTGAAGACACCTTCAGTAAAGTCAGGTTCTTTTTCTTGATGGAGAACTTCAAAGAATGAGAAAATAAGACTATTATACAAAAGTTGAATTGTTAAGAAAAAAAAATATATATATTTTCTATTAGCAGCCAACAACCATGAAAGTTCATTCTATAACTTAGGCTACACTCATTTATGCTTTCAATGGAATTCACAGTTCATGAGGCCACGCTCACGCGACAAGAAACTTCAAGAAGAATGGGCCACCCCATTGAAAAGTATTGAAGATATTTATGAGGTGCGGTTCAACTTCGTTGTGCTTGGTCATTGTCATGCTTTGAAACACCTGTTGTACATCATTCTTATAGCTCTTTTCTTCTGCAATATATGCACTAGAAATTCATGAACTACTGTTTGGGAAAACTGAAAAGCAGCCCCTGGTCCGAATTGGATAGTCTTCAGCCAGAGACAAAGATCATAAATGAGCAGCTAGGCCAGATTAACTTGAAGGGTTTTATTACCATCAACAGCCAACCTGCTGTAAATGGGGAGAAGTCTGATTCCCCAACTGTTGGTGAGCAAAAAGTTCTGTACACGTTCAAAGTCATTAATTTTCCATTTCCTTCTCTAAGCATTACATTCACATCTTATTCGGCAGGATGGGGTGGCCCGGGCGGCTATGTATACCAAAAGGCATACCTTGAATTTTTCTGCTCGAAGGACAAATTAGATCTTCTTGTCGAGAAGTGCAAGGCATTACCCTCTGTTACATATATTGCCGTGAACAAAGAAGGGCAATGCGTATCTAATGTCGGCCCAAATACAGTGAATGCTGTAACATGGGGTGTTTTCCCTGGCAAAGAGATCATCCAACCAACCGTTGTCGATCTTGACAGTTTCATTGTTTGGAAGGATGAAGCTTTCGAGATCTGGACATGCGTATGGGGCTGCTTGTTCCCCGAAGGCGATCCCGCCAGAGGATTACTAGAGCAGGTAATCAATCTCTCATCAAAATTATAGTTCCCGAAAACTCTCGAATTGTGTCATGTTTAAAAACTCATCTTTGATCTTGGTCATTCACAGGTTCAAAGAAGTTACTTCCTTGTGAGTCTTGTTGACAACGATTACATCCACGGCGATCTCTTTGCGGCGTTTAAAGACGTATGAACTGAATTCCCTTCATCTCTGATCTATGAAGAACAGTTCATTACCTCTTTCCAATTGCTTCTTCTCTCCTTATTCAGTTCTTGTTATCATAAGGTTGATAGTTCAATTAAGAAGTTTGCCTGGTTAATGCATTCTATGCATTCCTTACTGTTGTTATAATGCATATCAACAGTTATAAAAATGTATGAAATCATGTATTGAGTTGCTTGCTCTGAGTTTTTTTTTTATTTATTTTTGTGTCTTTTAAATAAAATGTAGATGGATTTTGGCTTTTTCATATATTTTTAAATTTTGAAATAAGTAAATTAGAATTATGTATTTTTATTGGTGTTGTTTATTTGTGTTACAACTCGAATCAAATAACAGTAATTCTTGTGCAAAAATAAATAAATAAATAAAATTATTATTTTTATTATTACTTATAAATATAATGGAAATTAGAATAAATTAAAGTATGGTGGAATAATGAGAAAAGATTAAAATGAAAAGTGAAATAAATTATCTTGAATAATAACTGGGTAAAACTATTGATAAAAGGGCTTTTTTTTACACTTTTTCAATATAATTTTTTTAATATGTACTTTAAAATATTAAATATTATATAATATGATAAAATTATTATTTTTAACCCAAGATAAAACAACAAAAGAACAAACTATTTTTCCAAAAATGCTTAATTTTTTTTTTTGTTTTTAAACCATATGGTCTCAAACTAAAACAATAAAATAAAATAAAATAAAAAACCGCTAACAAGCTTTTTAATGGTGTTAACGGCAAAAATAATCAATAGTTTTTAAATAAAACTATTATTTTAGGTATAATATCCTGGATAGTACTTCTAATATAATTAATTTATTTTTTTATCCCTCTAATATAATTTATCTCTTAAAAAATTTTTGTATTTTAACATGTTGTGAAATATAAGTCCTTACTGAGGACCTCCTAGGATAAATTATATTAGAAGGAGGGATTTACATTTCACAATATATTAACATACGTAATTTTTTAGGAACAAAATATATTAGAGAAATCAAGTATTAAGGAGACTAAATAGGGTATTATACTATTATTTTATCCATTCATGTAAGTTATGCATGTTAACAGTTTGTTAACATTTTTTCTGTGCTTTCTTGAAAAACACATAGTTTAAAATAAATAAAACAAAACTTACAGTCTCTGTTTTGTCAAAAGTAGGAAATCACAGGTTTTTTTTTTTTCTGTTAATTTTATTTTATTGAATGTAAATAATTTTTTCCCTCTAAATAAATTTCTCTATGAACGAATTGGGTCAAAATTGAATCTCAATTAAAAAAAAAAAATTAGGGCTTTAGGTTCATTTTCCCCAAAAAAAAAAAACCCTATCTTCAAGTACTGTATATATATAGTCCCTTAGATTGGAGCTCGAAGGGACGCCGATGGCGAAGACGAAGAGGAAGAGCTTCGCGGAAGCCACCATGTCGCCGGCGACGATCGCCGTGATATCACTTTTCGCCCTTCTGATCCGCGTCCTCGTCTCCATTGGCCCTCACTCCGGCGAGGCTTCCCCTCCGAAGTATGGCGACTACGAGGCTCAGCGGCATTGGATGGAGATCACTCTGCATACTCCGACGTCGGAGTGGTACCGCAACACCAGCTCCAACGATCTCTCCTATTGGGGCCTCGACTACCCCCCGCTCTCCGCCTACCAGAGCTTTGCTCATGGCCTCATCATTAACTCCTCCCTCCCCAGCTCCCTCGCCCTCCTCTCTTCACGTGGCTTTGAGTCCCCTACTTCGTAGAAACCCTAATCTTCATCTCTTTTCTTTAATTCTCTACTTCTGGCGCTGATTTGATGCGCATTTTAGGAAGCGGATGATGCGGTGGACTGTGATTTCATCGGATTTGATGGTGTTTTTCCCTGCGGCGATTTGGTTTGTGCTTGTGCACTATCGGAGGCGAAATCAGGAAGATGGATCTGCGTGGTGGTTGCTTTCAATGATTTTGTTGAATCCTGCATTGATTTTGATCGATCATGGCCATTTTCAGGTGCTGGTTTTCTGATTTTTCTTGGTTTTGATCGAGTTTTTTTAATTGATTTCTGTGTTTTTCTTGTTGGTTAGTATAATTGTATTAGTCTTGGATTGACGCTTGGAGCTGTGGCGGCGGTGATCTCGGACAAGGATGTTATTGGTGCTATAATGTTTACCCTTGCTATTAATCATAAACAGGTTCTCTCTTTTTTACTTTCTTGTTTATTTGCTACTTTGAATATGACAATGCTGCTTGATTATGCTTGTAATTTTTTTTTTACTGCTACTATTAGTGTCTCATTCAGTTGTAGCTGTTACTTTTCATCTCTCATTGCACTCTCGGTACACTACATCTGCATAAACAAACACTTCACAATGTCTGTTGAATGGAATCAATCAAGGTGATGATAAAAAGGATTAAATCGGATGAGGTTGTTTAGTTGAGGCAGCAAAATGAACAAATATCTGTAGTGTAGAGTAATTATTAAGTTGTTTTTAAAAGTTTCAATTTTTTTTCTTTATTTGTATTTGTGTTTGGTATATTAATTGTATTTATTTGGGAATCAAACAGTCCTGTTCCCTGTGAAAAATGGTAAATAAGTTCTGAAAAGCAGAATAAATTTAGACATTGATGATTGTCTTTGATAAGTGGTTTAAAATCCAATAGATGTATTTCATGTGCTAAAATGAGAGAAGTGGCATGCTAATGTAGGATTAGATTTCTTTTGCTTTGTTTGGTTTATTGACACCTATGCTTTTGTTTTGCAGATGAGTATGTATTTTGCACCGGCATTTTTCAGCTATCTTCTTGGAAAATGCTTAAGGCGTCGGAATCCCATTCTTGAAGTTGTGAAACTTGGCTTTGTTGTCCTTGCTACATTTGCACTGGTCTGGTGGCCTTATCTTTATTCATTGGAAGCAATACTGGCGGTATGATGTGCTTTTGTTTTCTCATATGATATGATATATATTTATGGATTTGATCTGTGGCTATGATGTGAATTTATTATGACCTAAAGAGAAGATGCAGCACATGACCTGAATATTATATCATGTTGAACTTGTGATTCAGCATTGATGTATTTCTGTAGTGTTTAGCTAGACATTGAACTGAGAACTGATTGTTTATTATTATTATTTTAATCCTCTGTTTCCTGATTTTTGCCTGTTTTTTTGTACATATATGTTGGTTGTGAAATCTGAATCATGATGCATAACTAACGTGACAGGTACTTGCTCGATTGGCTCCATTTGAGAGGGGAATATATGAGGATTATGTTGCCAACTTTTGGTGCAGCACTTCAGTGATTATAAAATGGAAGAGGCTCTTTGCAATACAACCATTAAAGATTCTTAGTTTCATACTCACTGTTTCATCCTTTATTCCCTCATTAATTCATCAAATCAAGTCTCCAAGTGATCATGGATTCCTTTATGCTATGCTGAACAGCTCATTTTCATTTTATCTCTTCTCTTACCAAGGTGTGTTCTTGCTCTCTTATTTCAATAACACATTCATAGAAGTCTTTTAAAATTTGATATTGTTTTACAATTGGTAACAACGACAGTACACGAGAAATCGATTTTGCTGCCTCTTTTACCTGCAAGCCTTCTAGCGCAACAAGAGCCTTTGTTTTTTGGGTGGTTGATGTACTATGCCTTGCTTTCAATGTATCCTCTACTTTGCCGAGATAAGTTGATCTTACAGTACATGGCTACTCTCGCTCTCTTTTACTTGATTTATTGCTCACCCGTTAGAAGAAATGCGACAAAAGGATACAAACTTTCTCTCCCAATGAAGACACTAATGGCCTTGCTGTTGTTGTCATCATTTGTTCTTCATTTGATTTACTTGATCATGAAACCTCCAGAGAAGTATCCTTTTCTTTTTGAGGCCTTGATCATGTCTCTTTGTTTTTCTCAGTTTGTAATGTTGACATTGTATACCAACATTAAACAGTGGATGCTATCAGATAACTCACCACAGACAATGTCAAAGAAGAATCTTTGATGTGGTTATTATTTTTTTCACTCTTTATTCTTCACCATTTATGGGTGGAGCAACATTTTGTTGTAATATTTCTCTTTGTTTATGGTAGTCTCAATTGTTGTTGTTGTTGTTGTTGTTGTTATTTGGGTCACTTTGGAGATGATGTTGCTTAACAGCATAATCTTTCTTGATCTAAAAAAAGGTCTTTAACAAAGGAAAAAAAACTGATGAAATGTCAATACTTTTATCATACAAATTGATATGAGGTGTAATCGATCGAGTTCGGCTTGATCCGAGCAATAAGTTACTCGAGCTTGACGCTTGTCAAGCTCGATTGAAAACTCGTTGTTCGATACTTGGCTTGAACTCGATCAAGCTTTGTTTTTGTAACTCGAGCTTGATTTGATACATAAATCGAGCTGCTCGAGCTCGCTCAATAAAGGCTAATAATAAACTTGGTTTAATTAGAAATACTTTTATACTTGAACTCGAGTTTGAGCTCGAATTTGAATTCAATTATATATATAAAACAAACTTTTATATATATATATATATATATATATATATATATATATATATAATTACTTGATTAATTTCACGAGCACTCGAGTCAAGTATTAAGATGCTCAAAGTCGGCTCGCTTGACTACTCGAGCTATTCGAGTTCGGCTTGACCATAAGCGAGTCGAGTTCGAGTTTTCTCTGAATTGAACTCGATTATTTTACAGGTAGTTGTATATCATTTACGCCCCTCCTCTGATTTTGTGCTTTTAATCATAGCCTAATAAGAAATTAAAATTTTATATTTCATATTATAGTTTAAGTGATCATTGCAAATTTTACCTTCAATCCAACTATTAATACTTATAGTAATACCTTTTATGACCATATAATTGGTACCAAATACAACCATAAAAAAAAAGGCGAAAAAGTGTATCCCTGTTATTTTAATTCATATATGATATGCATAGCATTCACATAGCACAACATCCAGACAGTATTCTTCCCTGCTAACTAAATTACATGCACTAACAATGCCTATGATTTTGATTATTCAAGAACAAAAGCAGAAGAAGCTATTCATCTTATGAATTACAGACATTACAAGGATCACTTCAGTTTTCTCATGAACCTTCAATCTATATATATATATATATAGCAAACAAAAAAGTCAGACAGAAAAAATTCTATGCCTACTTCGGTTCGACTTTTGTAGATAAAGTGTATCCACCACTGTAATCAAATGCATCACTGCTAACTTCCTTTTTTGGCAGTGGATCAATATAAGGATGTCGAGGATTTCCCTTCGAGTTAAAGTCGGTTGCCGATGAAGATGCCGATGTTGAAGTAGTGTTCAGTCCATCAGTATGCAGAATTAATTCGATTTCTTTCACAATTTCATTCATTGTTGGACGGTCTGCTGCTAATTCCTCTACACAGTTTAAGGCCAACTCCACGTACTTCCCGAAACCAATGAGAGGTGCTGTGTTCCGTATTGTTGGATCGATCATGTCTTTAAGACCGAGGAATTCCTCGTCTCGTTTATCCAATGCGTTCTTCACTTCGCGTACAATGTACTTGCCTCTCTCTATTGGTGGTCTCGCGGTAATCATTTCTAGCATTACCACTCCAAAACTATAGACATCACTCTTCTCTGTCAGTTGTTGTGACATGTAGTATTCCGGATCCAAGTATCCCCTGAAACCATAGGAATATTATGAATATATAGTTCGAGTTCTTAATTTTATCAACTTCAATTTTTTAGTTGAATCAAGCTCATATAATATGTTTGATTTGCATCTGACTGATGCCTTAAAATTTGGTATTTTAACAATGTATAGAAAAGCTAGTGATGCTAATATTCATAAGACTTATTCAGAATACCTAATAGTCCCATGTCGGTTTTAACAAATATGAATATGAATAAGTATGGGTTTCTCATCCTATCAGCTTAAGTTTTGCATTGAATCGAGTTTAGATAATATGTTCGGTTTATATTTAGTAAAAAGTTGGTGAAGCAAATACTCACCAGAGTTCCTTTGACCTGAGTAGAAACATGACCTTTTTCACTGTCTGATACTAACTTTGAAAGACCAAAATCTGCAACTTTTGCTGTTAAATTTTCATCCAGAAGAATGTTAGTAGACTTGACATCTCTATGAATGATTGGTGGATTAGCGAGCTCGTGAAGATAAGCCAATCCTCTTGCTGATCCTAAAGCAATCCTTAATCTTCTCTTCCAATCTAGTTGTATGCCACTCTTTCCTGCAATTAATAGTATCGAACTAGTTTATTCAGTTTGATACGAACTTTGTCTATGTAGAAGACATGAACATGCAAATGTGTCGGATTTTAAACGATACAAACCGGACAAGCTCTCTCTTAGTGTTCCATTGGGGATGAATTCATACACCAGCATTTGTTCACCTTGTTCAAAGCAAAATCCGATTAAACTGACTAAGTTTTTGTGATGAACTCGGGAAAGCAATTCGATCTCAGTCTTGAACTCAAGGCCACCCTGCATTGATCCTCTCTGTGCTCTTTTGATCGCCGCTAGTTGTCCATTGGAAAGCATTCCTCGGTAGACCTGAAGACGATGTTAGATTTAGAGTGGTGTTTATAGGATAAGTGTCAGCTTACTTACTGATAATTTCTTACCTTTCCATAGCCTCCAGATCCAATCTCATTCATTTCAGAGAAATTGCTTGTGCTTTTCTTAAGTTCATCATAAGAAAACCATCTTGCTCCTTTCAGTTGTGGTGCGCCGCCACTGTCTGAACCCCTCGGAGCCCAAGATGCTAAAAACATAAAGAAGAACATGGTTAGAAGTTTGAAGTCTTTCTTTGCATTTCTAAGCTATGTATTGATTAATGGAAACATTACCGAAAGGTTTGCTTAGTTCTATTGCTCTTTGGGCGCGTTTCTTTTGCTTGAAAGCATAGATTCCAACGGCCATTAGTCCGATTACCAGCACAGCAGAGCCAACTGCAATGCCAATAATTAGAGCTGTACTTGTCGAGGATTTTACATGATCAGCTGCAATGATAATGTTTCAATAAGTCTCCTGTTGGAAAGAAACTCATATATGACTCGTTTTTTGTCAAGAAAATAATGTATATCTACCAGGGGAAAGGATATGGAGTTCCAATGAAATAATACGGTCCAAATATTTTCGGTGGCTTGTATGTTTGGTTGCTTAAATCAAACCCGATCCTCAGAATCTCTGACCGGTTGAAGTATATGTCTTCAGACGGGAAAGAGTTTTAGCTGCAACTGCATATAATTGTCACTGTTGATGAATGGATTCTGAAGGAACACTGAACCAGGAGGAAGATTGAGCTTGGTCCATAGACTCATCTCTAATGATTCGAACAATGTACTATTTGTCACGTCTCGAAAGAATGGTGCTCTGAAAACCATCACTCCTTCATAAGGATAAGCACAACTGCAACTCAGTGGGCTGAGACTCTGATTGGGAGGACATGATTTGGGGCCACATTGCGTGAGACTGGTGGAATACGGCGCCGATAACTGCATTGGTTGCAGATGACAATAGATAGAATTTGCGAGCCGAGCATCACACACAGGATTTCCAACAAGTCTGCAGAAAATGAGTATTTGAGAACATTGATGAACTTAAGTTGTGATGTTTGAATGGTACAAGGAATTGTTTTCTCACATTAAAGTGCTGTTGTAGTTTGAAGTCAGAGTGACTGATGTGAGGAGATTATTCTGAAAATTCACAGTCTGTAGTTGCTGACTTATGCTATCACCCATGTCAAGCGTACCGTTGAATTCATTGTTATCTAAAATCCTGCAGATTGGAACAATAAGATAATTTTTTTTCGTATTCTTTAAAGCCAGTTTTCTTCTACTGTGAAGTGAATACTCACACATCTTGCAGTTGTGGAATGCTGAAAAGTTTCTGCGGCACTTGTCCTTGAAGTCGTCCATGTTCGATCACTCTGATGATCAGGCAATAAGTTAGTCTGCTTGAACATCATCCTATAAACAATGCATAATTCAAAACTGTTAGTCGGAAAACTCACAAAGCAGTAAGTGATGGTAATTTTGTGAACCAGGCTGGAGCTTCTGAAGAGTCAAATGTGTTGTTACTCAAATCCCTGTGGATCATTATGCAGACGATTAGAAACTGAAAAGGCGAGGGATGTATCGAAATAGCTTAGATGAGTTCTCACACATAGTTGAGAGAAGTCAACCCAGTGAGATCAGGGCATTGGTCCGGTCAGTTGATTATTCGCTAAATTACTGAAACAGATGAACAAATGCATGAGTATCAGCAAACTCTATTTACCGACACGACGATACTATATATTTCACTTACAGCTCGTTGACTTTTGTAAGGTTGTTGAGGTTTGTAGGAACTGGACCTTTCAGAGAATTCTTATCGAGACGGCTATTACAATGCCATATGACAGAATCATCGATCAGTCATATATAAAACCAAATACATCAAAAAGAAATTTTCGGATTTTGAGTTAAGACACTCACAGAACCTCGAGTGATTGCATGTATCCTATCGATTGAGGAATGTTTCCGGTGAAGTTGTTTCCGTCTAGAAGTCTGATCATAAAGAGAATAAAATTGTTTGATGATTTGTTCAGGAAAAAGCTACCATTTCTGATTATTATCATTTAAATAACAACTTACAGATGTATCAATGACATCTCTGAGCTGAAAAGATTGTCCGGGATGGTGCCCGATAACTGGTTTTTATTGAAGTGACTATTCGAAAAAACATTCATATCAGTGAATTCATCAACAAAACAAAACAAACTTCATCCCCGAAAAACTTACAAGTGTTTTGTCTTGAGAAGCAAGTCCAAACCAGGGGCCTTGTTCCTCGAGACGGGAAGTGGTCCAGTCAACTGATTCTCCGCAATGTCAAGCCAGTAGAGATTAGCAAGCCGGCCTAACGATGCAGGCAACCTTCCCGTGAACTTATTCGAATTCAGAGCCCTGTGAAGAACAAACAATTTCTGAATTTCTGCTACATCTTTGTTGCCTTAAATTAAGCATATAAGAATTCATTGTTTCTTACAAGAAAGAGAGCTGTTCTAGATTGCCCAATTCATCAGGAATGTTACCAATGAAACTGCAACCAGCCAAGATTCTGCAACATAAACCGAAATCATCATCATTAATCCCCATTGATCCATTTCAAGAAACAAAGCATGAAGAATCATACAATGTTGTAAGTTTGGTTAGACTTCCGATATTCGGTGTAAGTGGACCTCCAAGTTGAGTATTTGAAGACAAATCCCTGCAAACTCCATTGTTAATCTCCTCCAAACTCCACAACAAACAACAAGCACAACAACAACAACAAAAACAAGTCTTACAGTGATTTCAGTTCTGTGAGCTGACCTACATCACCACTAAGAGTACCTTTGAGGCCCAAACTTGATAATTTCCTGAAGATCAGAAGAGTTCTTAAGCAAAGAAGATCAAGGCACTTGCTTGGCAGTGTTAATTGAATCAAAGATAGGAAAGCTTACACCACAGTAACTCTAGAGTCCTCACAAGAAATCCCTTCCCATGGTGTGCCACAAGGATCATCACTTCTTTCCCAACTTGGTGGTGTGTTTTCCCACTCATTCATTAGAGATCTCAGTGCTGCATCTGCAAGTCCATGAAAATCATTCAACCAACAATCTCAAACTCCATAAAGTTAAAAACAAAGACAAGAAAGAAAGGAAAAGGTACCATCTTGTGGGTCTGTGTCTGTGAAAACAAGAGAAGCCATGGAGAAGAGCAAAAGCAGAGGAAGCAAAGCCATGAGAGAGGAGCACAAGACAGTTTCCCTCCTCTGAAGAAGAGCTTAATTTAGAAGCTGTTAAGTTAGTTGGAATAGCAAGAAACCAACAAACACAGCATGATGGAAAAATCCATCATGAAATCTTGCAAACTCACTACAGACTCACAAAGGAAAGCAAAGAAACAAAAAAAAAAAAAGCTTCAGACTTACCTTTGAAGACAATCAATACTTCATCATTCTTATGATGGCAAGCTTCTTGTTTTCTCCAATTTTTTTTTTTTGGTTTCTGTTGAAGTAAAACAAATACTCAAAGAAAGAAAAAATTGTAGTAGTGTTTATCTGTATATGGCAGGCAAGCACTTAGTTTGTGGCAGTTGACAGTATGTCAATGTTGGTGGGAAAAGTTAAGTGTTTCAAATTATGAGATTGAGAACTTCCTTCTTGGATTTTTTTTTATCTTTTAATGCATAAATTTATTTAATTTTAAAATCAAGAGAAGAAAATATTCTATATAAATATTCTTACAAATTTTTTTAGAGAGAACTATGGACATGATGCGGGATTCAAATTTTCGACTTTAAAACAGAGAGGAGAATAAAATACCAACTATTTTATTGTAGAAATAATATATTTTAGCAAATATCTAAACTCAAGTTTAAAGTTTATAAGCCCAATACTGTAAAAGTAATAAATCAGGCTTTGTTAAAATCAACTTGTGATGTTCAACATCGATCAATTAAAAAATCCTGATATAAAAGTGTGATCAACTCGAAAATCTCATGAACTTAAAAGTAAAAAGAAAGCAAAAGAAATATCAAGATAACAATTTAACATCACAATGCAATCATGATCATCAAGTGGGTATATGTACAGCATATGGAAAATTAAAAGAAGTGGTAATGACTGTGGGGTCAAGTGTCACTATTAGATTCATAAAATCTTGATAAGCACTCAATAAATTTTTCAACCAACTCTTGCCACATTTTTAGATATTTGGGTCCAAATTCAATTTTGGTGGTTTTAATGTTAGGACTCTTTGCAATTTGCCCTTGCTTTCTTAGTTCACATACTTTGAATCTTTGTATCTTTTAATAGTAATAATAATAATAATAAAATAATGGAAGTGGATTAAAGGGAGGATTAATGAAAGCAGTGTAGTGACTAATATTGATGGGGTTTTTTGGTTTATTATGGATGGCCATTGTTGTATGCTGTGAGTTGGAGACATATGGCATTAATTCTCTTGCATTTATAAAGACCTCATTATGGTGTTTCTTTTGTTTTTATTTGAAATCAAGTTAATTATGATGATCATGGTTGATCACAATGATGATTTGACATAGTGACAATAATGTTTAGTTGTTTCTGATTTTCTTCTTTCTAAATTAAATCCTTGACTTGATGGCTTTGATACAATACTAAATAATTTTTATTCAATAAACAAAATTAAATTAACTAAGAAAGAATCAATGAAAAAACAAAGAAAAAACCATGTTGTAAGTATAATGTATTCAAACTTATCTAACAAGCACCAATCAAATAATAGAAAACTATGAAAATGCACTAGTTATAATAGTTTAATGACTTTCTAGGAATTTATCATGTCCAACAAAATAATATAGGAGTAATAACAACTTGTCACATGTGTCCAAAATAATATATTATGGATCATAACACTACAATAGTAAAATTTTTTGCGAAGTAGAGAATATAGTTTATCTCATAAAAGACCTAATGAATAGTAAATAAACACTTTGCACAGTACCGAGGCCAAGGGTTTTGATCCATGAGCCGCTCATTCACCATTCTGATGAAATACTAGTCAGATTTTTATATTATATATTATATCCTAAAAAATACATTTGAATTTAATTAATAAAAACACCTTCCCATTTTTTCTCAAAATATAAGTCTTCTTAGATTACATGATGATATCTAAATAATTTATTTATGATGAAGTACTCCATCATAAATCATAATTTTGAAAAAAAAATTAAAATTTCCAGTAGAAAATAGGGAAAAAAAAAATCATTTTCATGCGAATAATTATCTAGGTATATCTATAACATTCTCTCTTCTTTTTTTTTCACTTTTCTACTTTTGAAAATATATTTTTAAGTTAATCATGTATTTTTTTAAGTGCCATCAAAAGAACATAAAAAAGAACAGGTGGGTATAAAAGTATAATAACTGCAATGGCTTAACAACCCTTATAAATAAATTCTTTCTATCATGTAATTCTCAAGGAGAAGAAACATTGTTCCTTCCACAGGGTATCCATACCAGGATAAATAAGCAATACTTGGCCTAGGTGTACAGTATAGATATTGCAAGAACAAAATTTTGTGGTGAGTTACCACTGAACTAACTAATATCTTATATTTTGTGTGTGTGTGTATATATATATATATATATATATATATATATATATATATATATACACTACATTATATTACGTTACCGTATAATTAATTATATCTTAACGTAAAAAAGTATCATTTCTTGTAACCTCATTATAACATTGAAATAATTCACATATACACTATCAATTATTTTAAAAAACAAATTTAATGAGGTTACAACCAATATTTGGAGACAATAATCAAGTGCTTCTGTGAAATCTAAAATTCCTTCAAGTCATCCACAAACTTTTATATATCACTCCAAAAGGACCAAAACACAACGCCCACCACCACCACAACAAAAAAGCATTCATGAGGTCATAACTTTGAAGTCAAGAATAATCAAACCATAAAGAACAAAAAGGTACTCATCACTTAAGGAATTCCACCACAAATCTTGTTTTTATTTATTTATATAATCTTTATTAGAGATTGATACATGCATGTCTATTGTTAAATGAAAAATTAATTATAAAAAAAAGCACAAACAAACAAATATATATATATAAAAGTTGGATGGATGGAAGGGTGGCCGGCGACCACGCGGTGGTCGGAGAAACCGAGGTGGGTTCGCCGGTGCTGCGCCGGCATTAATTATTTATAAGATTTATTTATTTTATTTTTTACACATGCCCCCCTTTTAACAGTCTGAAATTCTTTGCTGCTCCTCAGACCAAATCAAATATTAATTTAAAAACTAAAAAATAAAAATAAAAACAGTTGTACAAATAATCCCAAAAAAACCAATCAGATAGGGTGGAATTACCAACTATATATGTGTGTGTGCGCCCATAAACTCCCTCTCAATTAGGCACTTTAATCAGCAGCGTTTCACTCAAGGCACTTTACTCAGGGTTTGTCCTTGGTCAGTCCCTCTACTGGTCAGAATCCTCCGTTGGTCAGGCCCTCACCCAGTTCCACACCACATGCTCTCAATGAAAACATCAATGTTGTACACAACGAGGGACCCACAACCCTAAAAAATCGACTTGATAGGATAAGGTTGCCCCCACATATATATGCCCATTGACTCCCTCTCAATTAAGCGATATGGGACTAAACCGGGCTTACAACAATCTTCATAATAACAAATCACAATTAAATGAGAATTGGTAAAATACTTTAAAAACACTTCATTTCAAGTAATCCCAATATTTAAAAAAAAAAAAAATAGATAATGACAACCAAGCACCAAAAGGACTCAATGACGGCCATAACACGGCTTGCATTGAAGTGAAGTGAACGGCTAAGTAGTAGCATTAAATCAACCATTAAATTTACGCTTATGTAAATGTTGATGGTGACCCTGAATCATGTAATATCATCAATTTTGTTGATCACCTTTCAATATTTCATTCAAACTTCTTAATCAGAAGAAAGAGGTAATGTTATGAATTAATGTACTTTATTGATACCCATTAATGAACTCTCAATACTTTTCATATTTGCTCATGAATACAATTCATAGCGTTTGTAAATCTTATAAACAAGAACTTGGAAATTTCTCTCTTCTCCCCAATTTCTGAAATGTATTTAATTTTTCATTTATATATATTTGGTTAAAACCACAACTTTGAGTAAAAAATAAAACACCAAACCTCCTTAGGGCAACTTTAAATACCATAAAAACGAGATCATTTTATTGCACAATCAAAAAATTAAAAATAAAATTGAAAAATGATGTTTGATAAACAGATAATAGTATTACAAAAAATTCTCCACTAAAAAGTTTTGGAAAATTTATCAATTTGAGACAATCATTTCATTACACCAACCAACAGTGTATCATGAATATGACAGATCATCACACACATACAATGAAAACCACTTCACTTAAATTTCTACTGAAAATGCACAAAGAGTACTGATCCTGTTGAGTAGAAAAGATGCAAAACATCCATAAATCTAAACCATCAACAACTTTGTACACAAGAGTTTGTTGTTTCCTACCTATCAAAGTATGATTACATCAGTTGAACTCTTCACATATCCATGTCAATGAATATGTCATCCTCGTCGTTGTGACTAGCCACTTCATCGCCAAGGAAGTCGTCCGTCACCACGTTGCTGTCCAATAGACGAACTCTCCCGGTCATGCAACAGAATTTGAATTCACATATATTCAAGTGAGGGAAAAAAAACAGTATACCTGACACAACTGCATCGGAAGCTGACCATACGTTTCAGTTTCCTGTTGTAGAAGAAGAAATTGAAAGACCAGCTGCAAGGCAATTTATCGACAGACTTTAGAGGATTAGCCAGAAGACTTGAAAGTTTCGGGTGATGTTTTGTCTTACATTGCTCCCTTCTCAAAGTATGGGTCTTCTTCAGAATCTGGATTGTAGCTGTAGATTTCACATTCTCCTAATTTAACGACCTGCAAAATGAAAGCAGATATGGATTGGTGCTGGTCATTAGTTCAACTTTTGCTGCAAAAGGTGAGCAGAACATATTTACCTCATCAATGGCCTTTGACATAACTTCAAGAAGGGAAGCACCACTGTTGGCTAAAGCCCATTCCTGTTATCCCAAAAGTGCTCACAGTTGTATAAATTAAGTTCATTTTTGTCTCACAGACATCCATTCAATAAAGAAAGATACATACACCGTACAATGACGGTCATAAAATATTGGCCAGATGAGAGCAGCGTGCTTTTTATAATATTCCCTTCAAGGTTAAGGGCGGAGTTATAAAATACTGGTTTCATAAAGATAAGACAAAAAGACAGTTTGAAGATTATCATGGTTCCTAATTCTTCAACACATTTGCTCTAGCTTTCTCTTTGAATGATAACAATGTAAAAACTCCAACGTTTCTATGGCATTTTCTTCATTTTCCTTTTTCCACATGATGTTGTTAAAATGAATGTTTAAATCGTACCATGTAGGTATTTTTTAATTTTTACCAAAAAAATGTGAATATGCACAGTAACATCAAAAAATTATTAGCAGGTGAGTATAACACTTCAACCTAAAAATATATATATATATATACCTGAGATGCTTCAAACATGTAGTCGTCAACAATCTGCTTGAAGGAATCCCACTCTTCCTCTTTGAAAAACAGATGAGCACGCACTGCACTGTTATGTGGATAATGTTGACAAATAAAAGTCATATAATAGAAGGATATCCCACTCATCCTGATAGCTCACTGGAGTAGCAATCGATCACAGGACTACTCCAAAAATATCTAAGGGATATAACATGAATATACAAAGGGAAATGGAGAGACTTGAACTCTCAGCTCAAAGAGCAACGGCAGAACCGTCTGTCAAACCATTTGACAACACTCCCGATAACTGGTTACAAAGGATAATTAGCGGGTTGCCACGTCGCCAGAAAAGCTGACATTGACATTACCCAAGATCCTTCTCTCCAGCCCTACGCAGAAAATAACAAAAACATAAAATACAATAATACCTGAAGTCGTAATCCGGATACATGTGGCTGAGTGTCAAAACCAAATAGATCAATGTTTTCCGGCTGGAATAAACAGGAGGAACATAGGCAGATTAGTCCTGTAAAATACAAGGAATATTAAAATATTGACAGTTGCAAAGACATTTGGCCACCTTGATCTACAAGACAAGTACTCCACAGGAGATGCTGAGTTGCTCTCTGCAGATTGCCCAAGGTAATCAAGCATCTGCACAAAATAAGGCAGCATAAAATATATCAGATAGTCCAATCTTTGTTCAGGATCCTAATAAGAATGAAAGCTGATTTGACTTTAAAATTTTAAATAAATAACTGTATTAGATCTGTGACCTCCCAAACATTCATCAACAAAATTAGCATGCAAGACGACATATTTACCCATCAAGACGTATGCTTAAAATGAACACAGCCAGCATACTGTATTTTCATGTGCAGATAGTTGGTGTCTAAGAAATTGTAATTATTTTCTTTGTTCCAAGCATGCATTAGGGGAAAAAACAACAAAGCAAGCAAAGAGACCCAAGACTTTTTCTTCATGTGACATGTTATCCCAAGAATGCTAAAACGAGAAAGATCATCCTAATGCCTCCTCAATTTTGTTTCGCTCTGTTTTCAAATTTGATTTGAGCAAGTGGAAGGGAAATCCATGGATACCACATCCAACAGACAAAAGTATTGCAATGCCTCCCAAATAAAATAGGAAATAATTAAATTGAACATAAATGATTTTAAAAAATTATGGAAAAATCAAATTAGAAGGAAGATAAAGCAGCTCCATCCCATCATGATTAAAAAAAAAAAAAGACAAGCTACCATGAAGACAAGTGAAAACTTAAAATAGATTCCAACCTAATAACTCATAAAATAACTTTGACTTTACGAAACAAGAATTATTTTATATATCTAGAATCCAGTGCTTATATGTATGCTGCCTAAAATTGCATTGAAGAAATATACTCATAAAAACCAAAATATTTTCACATACCTCTTGTTCTAAGCTAAGAGACAATTTTCGATCAGTCCCAGTATGTTTACCTGCAATGCAAAATAGGGAAGACCATAACAATACATTCTACTTTATGAAGGAAAAATAAGCAAGAAAGCCATTAGCCATACAACAAACTTACATGAGTATGCTTCCAAGCACCCTTTGATAGTGCTTTCTCCAAGATTCAGATTGCTGAGGAAAAGATTTATACTGGGAAAAAAACCATGTGGTTTGCACCGGAACAATCATCATGACACATTTAAAGGAAAATATATCATATAGGACAACAGCCGGTGAGGATTCAAATCCTGAACCAGCTCAAATCAAAGGCAAATTTCACACCTGTCTAGAGAACTGTATTCCAAGAACTTCATACTCTGAATACTTGAAATGCATACACTCTCTCAGATATGCCGCTGGTACACCAACACGAACATGTTAAATAAAAAGGCTATTATTTTCCTCATAAAATACAAAAGATACAGAAGTATCAAATCCTAAACATCCCCAATATTTTATCTGATAGAGCTACTGAAGAAGCTATCTTGGATGTTCAGTAACAAAATTAGTTTCAGTTTCACCAGGGGACTACATCATACGACTTCAAACTAGGAAAAAAACCTTTAAGTAATAATTATCAATCAGTTAATATGTCTGCTCTTGACAACATAATCAAAAAGCACAAATAATAAACAGACTGGCATAAACCTTAGAAAGTAGATCATTAAGAAAATTATGAAAATCAACAAAGAAAAAGGGAAGAATAAGCCCCAGACCGGTCTGAAGAACCTCTATAAAATAATTGATATCTTCCCTAAACAAAAGCTTACTACATGGTATTTTGAATGTTCCTGTAGATTGCAGTAACCCATAAAAATAGTAAAGAAATTGTAGAATGATCTCATTCACAGGTTACATCAGGAAAGGGATTATGGTAAAATGAACTCATTTGCAGCTTGGCCTTTCTTAGCTGAAAAATACATACACCCTTGCGTGCAGCACAGTATGAGCAATGTTCTGCTACAGATAAACTAAATATCTAAATTAATTCTTATCTTTGTCTTGATACATCCTTATCTTTTTATCATCTTAATTTTTAGAGTAACTAATAATCTCATTTAATTTGCAAAAAAAAAAATAGATATATGTAATTCTAAGTTCATCATTCTATCAGATTATAATATGTTTGGCTAGCATCTCACATGGTATATTATCAAAGCTTAATTTGCATCTAATATCAATATTATCCAAGATTAGGGTGTTTATGCTTGCTTTGTTTTGTTTTCATTTTCTAATTTTATTTTCCTTCCTTTATCTTTTGCCAGATTTTACTAGTTCATTTTGCATTTTACCCTTTTAAAATTAAAACATATGTACTGTTACATCTGAGAATAATTTTAAAGGAAAAACCACGTCAAAAAACAAAAAAACAATCGAAAAAAACCCTAAATTAAACTAGATCAACCACACAGGCCCTTGAATTTCCCATCATCTCTTTTAAGCATCAAATTCTACCGTTCAAGAGTTTGCAAGCAAATCATCACAAATGAAAACAAAAGAAAAGAAAGAGCCTAGCAATTTATTATCATTTATCGAGGTTTCTGCATCACGAATTCCATCAATGGCGTGCAATGACACTTCGAAAAAAAAAAATCCACAAACTGACATGAAAATTATCAGGTATAAACAATCAAACACCAAAGAAAATCACCAATTCAACGCAATTAAACGAAGAAAACCACAGATCCAAGGGATACACATCAAGGGATTACAATTGGATCCCGTTTATCGCAAACTCATTGAAAGATCAAATCAATAAACAGGATTGAGGGATTACCTCAATCGATCCTCCAACAATGGCTATTGGAGAGCAGGGAAAGGGGGAAATCGATGGATTGATTAGGGTTCGGTGGAGGGATTCGAGATTTGGGGGAAAAGTTTCCGAAAAGGGCGAGAAGCTGTTCGAAACCGGACGTTTCGATGTAGAAACGATGAGTTGAGATACACGTGTTTGACCCGGGACCAGACACGTGGCACGTTTTTGGCGGGTTTGGAGTACATGGGTCAGCGGTGTCAACCGGGCCGTGCCCGCGCGGGCCCGAACGACCCGGCACAAGTTGGGCTGTGCACAGCCCGAGCACGGTACTACAGTACCATGTCCAAGTTAGGCACGGACCAGAACCCCAGGCCGTGCCAGGCTGGGGTTCAACAGCCTGCGGCCCGGCTTGGGCCGTGCTAGCTTGTTATGGGCCATGCCAAGCACGGCCCATAACGGTAACTAGCATAAATTCCTTTATTTTTTAACTAGCTTATACATATACATATACTCATATATATGTGTATGTATGTATGCATGCATATTTATAAACATATGTAGGTATTTTCATGTGTATACCTATACAAATACATATACATATGCATATATCATATATGCATATATACAAAGACATACATGTACATATGCATATATACAAACACATACATATACACGTATACATGTATGTATATATACACACACACATAAAACATATACTTATATATATAGTCATATACATATATGTGTATATACACGTGTTTTTCAATTCCATGTTTACAAATTCTTCCAAACAAATATAAAATTTTATAATACAGTAATTCTAGTTACATTCAACCAAACACAAGATTTGACTATACTGTATTTTGAAAACCAAGTATTTTCAGTTATATTGTAACTGGAAATCCACTGCATTTAAAATTACATTCTACCAAACGCCCCTTTAGTTTTTTTCAGCCGTGTTAGGATTTCTCGGTCCTTTGCGTATTATACTCAATTTTTTGTCATGCCCGCACGTATCACTATACTATGTCTATCAATGGTCAAGACATAGTATTGGAAACTGCTATGTATGCTTTTGTTTAATGAGAGTTTGAATCCCTCTTTTTATTTATATTAATTGCTAATATTATCCATCATAAAAATGTATCATATAACAATCCATACTTTTATTCCAACTCTACATCAAAAGCAACTATCAAAATGAACAAAAAGGAAAATCCTACTGTTGATTTACTTGTAGTATGTACATGAGGATTAAAGTCCTTAGGTTATTTTATTTTATTTTACTACAGTGGAAATCAAAATTGTTTAAATCTTTCTTTCTTATTTCTAATTGATTATAGTATTATTCTATCACTAACGACTCATTTACTGTATTTATTTATTTATTATTATTAATTTTTAAAATTATTTCTAGATCTAGACCCTTTACTCATTAATCACAATAAAAACCCAAACAGTGTTTTCTTTTTTTTAACAAGTTCCTTGGGAGTGAGACATAAATTAAAGACTCATTTTTATTTATTTTCCTTACTGGATTGACATTTTATATTATACAATAAATTTAAATTAAGACCAGAAGATTAAAAAAAAAAAGTGAAACCTATTCAAAGTATTACAAACACTGAAATTGGAAAGAAAAACAAGAGATTTTAATATTTAAAAAATTATAAAAACAAAGACTATATATACTATATTTTATTTAAAAAGAATTGGACATAGCTGCTCAGTTTTTATATTTAAAGTATATAGTAAATTTTCCGTGAAAACCAACGGTTTTTGGGTTAATTGGCACGGAATCCCTTGTGTAAGACGTTTATCTCGAATGTTAAGCATGGCTCTCCGAGTTCGATTTTTATCACACGTAAAGTGAGGGCATAATTCGGCGGTGAGCGCTACTCCTCCACATGTTCATCTCTAATTAAGTGCTTGTCGCTCTTTCAAAAAAAAAAAATTCTATGAAAGTAAAAGTAACTTTTATCCTTCATGATTATAGGATTAGAAATTTATCCGTCTATAAAACAAGAAATTTAAAAAACTATTTTATTTAAATGAAATTTACCAAAGCTAATAAATTCTCAAACATTTGTTATTTATATATATTATATTTCCTATTGAAAAAACAGGGGCCCAAGGCAGGTAGTTTGGGATGATATATTCCCGGCAGTATAAATTTGATTGGTACTGAAAATTCAGCATAAAATGAACACCATTAAATAAGAGGAAAATTTGTCTAGCATCTCATGCTTTTATTACACTAATTAAATATTCCAAAATAATAATAATAAACTAGTAAAAAAAGAAAAAAGAAAAAGAAAGGGAGAAAAAAAATATAATAATGAGGCTTTTAGATAAACATGATCTCACTCGTCACTATCTTCCACTGGCAAATAATAATACATTATAAATTCAAGAATAGAATATTAAATAATAAATAATTTATAGCAAACAAATTATAAAATAATTTTTTACAGTTATTTTAATGGAGACGTCAATACCTAAATCACCGACTAAAGTCCCCACTTACTATTGACTTACAGCTCATAACAATAATAAAAACCAATTTTTTTAAAATTAAAAAAATAATATAAAATTTCAAGATTCTCCAAACTTTGAACCTTGTCTTCCCACATCATCCCATGTTATTTATTTTATATTTCCCAATTTCTACAAAATCATTAAAAAATGAGTATATTTAATATATTTAATTCACAAGTAAATTATTTATTTTTTTAAAAAATTATATATTTAATTAATACAATTATAAAATTGAGAGATAATATAAAATAATAAATAAACATATAAATATATAAAAAATTATGGAAAATAAAAAGAGGAAAGCATCACCATCACCGCAAAAGCTTCGCTTTCCGCCATTGTTATCCCAGCTCATCTCCAGCTTCGATCTCCGCTCCGGTTCGCCATTTTTTTCCACGCTACTCCTTCGCGGAAGCTCTCAAGTCCATGATTGATAGCTAAGGTTGTCACCTTTAAGGACTAGAGCGGAGAGATCGGGAGAGGAGTGGAGAACCACTGAGATTTTGAGGTACTTGTGAAGATGAGCATGTATGGCAGGGATCCGTGGGGAGGTCCGCTGGAGATCTCTCATGCCGACTCGGCGACGGATGATGAGCGTAGCCGGACGCTGCAGGACCTTGACCGAGCGGCACTGTCGACGACGTCGCGCCAGCTCGATGAGACGCAGCAGAGTTGGCTGCTCGCTGGACCTGGCGATCAGGGTAAGAAGAAGAAGAAGTATGTTGATCTTGGGTGCTTGATTATTAGCCGGAAGCTCTTTTTGTGGATCGTTGGTGCGCTGCTTGCCTCCGCGGTGCTCGCTGGATTTGTGACTTTGATTGTGAAGACGGTGCCGCGGCATCACCGGCCGAAGCCTCCTGTGGATAACTATACTCTTGCTTTGCGGAAAGCCTTAATGTTCTTCAATGCTCAGCGATGTGAGTGGATTTTGCTTGATTTGTGAATTTTTGTTCCTCTTTTATTGTGTTTTTTATTTAATTTAGTTCCTTGGCTGCAAAGATGTGATTTTTATGGGTTTTGTGTATGATTTCGTTGTTCTCTTGATTGTTTTGATTGCTGTTTTTAGGATTGGTCCTTGTTTCTTTGATGAATTTGGTACCATTTGACAAATTCTTATATTTTTTGCACTGCTTGAAGACCTGATTTTCTATGATATTCCTGATTGATTCTTTGCTCTTGTGATGAGATGATCACTGAGAAAAGGAGAAGTTCTGGTTTTGAAGTTTATGGTGATTTCTTTCACAGCTGGGCCGCTCCCAAAGCACAACAATGTATCATGGAGGGGGAATTCTGGCATGAAAGATGGCCTTTCAGACTCTGCTGTTCATAGAAACCTTGTGGGCGGTTTCTATGATGCTGGAGACGCTATCAAGTTCAACTTTCCTTCTTCCTTTGCCATGACAATGTTAAGCTGGAGTGTGATTGAGTACAGTGCCAAATATGAAGCTGCTGGTGAGCTTGGTCATGTCAAGGAGATTATCAAATGGGGCACTGACTACATCCTCAAGACATTCAATTCATCGGCAGATACCATTGATCGCATTGCTGCTCAGGTATTTATTAGTGTGTTGTTATATGAGCAATGGAAGGTAAATTCAAGGGCTGATTTCGATTCTAAATGCAGGTTGGTCAGGGGGATACCTCTGGCGGTCCGACACCTAATGATCATTACTGCTGGATGAGGCCAGAGGATATTGACTACCCACGCCCTGTTTATGAGTGTCACAGTTGCTCGGACCTTGCTGCTGAGATGGCGGCTGCACTGGCTTCAGCTTCTCTTGTTTTCAAGGACAGTAAGACATACTCTCAGAAGCTGGTCCACGGCGCCACAACATTGTTCAAGTTTGGGAGAGATCAGAGAGGGAGATACAGTGCCGGTGGCACTGATGCTTCAAAGTTTTATAATTCAACTAGTTATTGGGATGAGTTTGTTTGGGGTGGGGCATGGATGTATCTTGCAACTGGGAATACCTCTTACCTTCAATTGGCTACTCATCCAAAGCTTGCACGACATGCCGGTGCCTTTTGGGGTGGCCCTGATTATGGGGTCTTCAGCTGGGACAACAAGCTTACTGGTGCTCAAGTAAGTATGCACAGATGAGGATTTCTCTTCTATCCTTTGAATTGTTTGGTTGGATCATTCCATGCTTGTAAGAGGCTACTATATTTGTTGTTGGATGAGGTAGTGTGTTAATTAAAGCTGAAACCAAATGAATTCTCTTGAAAGTATGATGTGCTTAATCAAGGTTGTTGACAATTATCCTAAATTTCTAAACATTGGTCATGAAAAATTTTAGTACACCTGTTTTCAAGGCCGCATATCTGATTCTGCTGACAATGACAAATCTCTTAGAAATGTTTTACTGACTTGGTTCTTTTGCTCTTCTCATCCAGGTTCTTCTTAGCAGACTCAGGCTGTTTTTGAGCCCAGGATATCCGTATGAAGAGATATTGAGGACTTTCCACAATCAAACTGGCATCATAATGTGCTCATACTTACCAATTTTCACCTCCTTCAACCGGACCAAAGGTTTGAGAACTATCATACACTTTGAGTGAACTCTCTCTTCTTGTAACATCTCAATAATCAGATTGTTCTTGCAGGCGGTTTGATACAATTGAACCATGGGAGACCTCAACCCCTTCAGTATGTAGTAAATGCAGCTTTTCTTGCATCAGTGTTCAGTGACTATCTTGAAGCGGCTGCCACACCCGGGTGGTATTGTGGACCTAATTTCTACTCTGTTGATGTCTTGCGAAATTTTGCGAAAACTCAGGTATGTAGATGATCCTCATCATCAATACACTTACTTTTATAGTCCTCTCTGATAAAATACCTGTTCTTTGGGCAGATTGATTATATTCTTGGTAATAATCCTCGAAAGATGAGTTATCTTGTTGGCTTTGGCAATCACTATCCGAAGCATGTTCATCACCGGGGCGCATCAATTCCAAAGGACCGGGTGAAATACAACTGCAAGGGAGGTTGGAAATGGAGGGATAGACATAACCCAAATCCTCACACTATCGTAGGAGCCATGGTTGCTGGTCCTGACAGACATGACGGCTTCCGAGACGTTCGCACAAACTACAATTACACTGAGCCAACGCTCGCAGGCAATGCTGGTCTCGTCGCAGCACTTGTCGCCTTATCTGGTGAAAGCAATGGAGTTGATAAAAACACCATGTTCTCTGCTGTTCCACCAATGTTTCCAACTCCTCCTCCTCCACCTGCACCATGGAAGCCGTAAGGCACGAAATTGATCAAAAATTGTGCAGAGAACTAACTATAATCAATCCATGGTTTCCATTCCTTCAGCATTTTCATTCTATCATGGTTTTTGACTAATTTCTAGTTATAGTAAATAAGTAAAATTTGATTTCCTGTTACCAAATCCTGTGACTTTTGTTGATCAGTATCAAACAATTGTTGGCTGGAAGATATGTGATAACTTTTTCTTCAGATACAATGCTAACTGACAGAAAAAGTCTCACATCATCTTAGTCTTTATTGGTATCCTCAAGCAGATGATATGCATTAGAGAAAAAGACAAAGACTTGTAGATATGTATGTGTTAAGGAAAAGATAAATGTTGGGCATGCAAGCCAGCTTCAATAGACTCCATATATAATGATGCATTTCTCATCATCTTTATCATCATCATCGTCATCGGTTCAAGAGAGCCTTGAGAGCAAGGCTGAAGAGAAGGTATGGCTTGCATTTGATTAACATTTCATTGCTTTCTAGTCTAAGTATTTATAAGTTGAAATCTTTTCATGGATTGCAGATGGAAATGGAAAGGCTGCAGAAACATTTAGAAGCACATTCACTGGTGGAAAATATGCAGAAATTGATCACTGGACCTTCAGAATCAGGGAAAGAAGTGTGTCCTATTTGTCTTCAAGAGTTCATGGTTGGCTGTGAAGTGAGAAGCACAAGATGCTCTCATAAGTACCATGAGAATTGCTTGATTGAGTGGTTGAAGAGAAGCCATTACTCATGTCCATTGTGCAGGCAATCAATACCATTTACATTGGAAGAATTCCTCAGAATTGTTCAATCATCTGATGGTGGTACTTGAATTTCTGCTGTTGTAAAACTTGTGTCTTTTCTGTTTATTTTTTTCTCTATTTTTCCACCCTGAAGAGAGAAGAAATAATCAGAATAAGCAGTTTATTTGTTGGCAAAGTTAATTTTAGTTATCATTTGATAATAAAATAGTTTGTATTTATTGCATAATTGTGGTTATTATATTTTATTGTTAATGTTGGATGATATATTTTATTTTTGAGCTGTATTATATAAAAATAAATTAATGTAAGAGGTTTTTTTTTTTTTTTAACTTTAAAATGGTTCACAATTTTTAAGATATAATATAATTTTGCTTTATGTGATCGAGTGGTATGTCTTTACATTAAAATGGAGATTTTTATTAATATTATGAGTATTTGCACTTGGTGAATATTGAACTGAAGTACTGTAGAATTTTTAGATAAGTACTATTTTATAAAGAGAGTTAGTGGTATTTAAAGTAATAAATGGTGCGTAATTAAGGGTTATATACGGACAAGTTGGGTTATATAATAAATAACACAAACATAAATGGGAATTAACGGTGTTATTGGTGATTAATTATACCTGTTTATATGGAGTAATATATTACATTAAGTTCTCATAGAACTTTGGATAAAATTATGATTTGTTGATGGGCACAATTGTGATCATTAAAATTATGTACATGCAATAGCTTAACCTGATTAATATTTATACATACTATGATATTAAAGTTTATTTTGTTAATGCAAATATTATTATATTACAAGAAAAACCTAGATATTCACATTGGTTCGAGAATTTTTACACTATAAAAATCTTTAAAATGCCACTCCCATTTAATAATTATCAATAATTATTCAATTATTAATTAAATATTAATAAAAAATTCCTAACCTAATTAGATTAGGAAAATTACTAACAATGTTTGTGGTGTAGATTAATCTTTATTTTATAAAGTTTCACAATAATCAAAGTTTTTTTTTAGTTAAAAATAGAGGTGCTAATTTGCCATTAACTCATTTTTATTTATAATTAGTTGGTTATTAATCAGGTAAAATCTCTCAATGGAAGTTCTACTGGTTTTTTTTTTTCTATTTTAAAAAAAGAGTCTGAACACACTAAAATTTCTTCAAATGTGTTTTCCTTTAAAAAAAAATTAATTAATCCATTCCACATAAAAAGCTTTGAAAAATTAGTTTATATCTTCAATCATTGGACTCACAAATTCTTACTCTTGGAAATTTTCTTGTAGACATAAATCATGCATGTGTGTGCATCAAGATATAAATTTCTAAAAATATATATAATGAGAGAATGAGATGTGGAATATTGTTTGCCTAAAAATAATGTAGTAATTTACAATGGTGGTGTTTGGTTGAGAACTCAAATTATTGACAATATTTATGTATTGTTTTTGGTTGGTTATAGAAATTAAATAAAGTGGTACAATTTCCAAAATATTCATGAAATTAAAATTTTTAACAAACTTAAAATAGAAATGGAACAAAATTTTTATATGAATATAATTAAAATTACAAACCAAAACTAATATATATCAACTATAACACACTCAATACACATAATTATTAAAGCATAACTACAACAACAAATAAAATGTAAATTTAAAATGATAATTAAAAATTGAAGGGTAATTATGTCTAATCTTTAAAAATACATGCAATTTTGTTTTAAAAAAAAATTACAGTGTAAGGGTAAAAATGTTTAAAGATTTTAACTTGTATTATCAACACTTGGTAAACCAAGATAAACACATGTTTTAGAGGTGTAATGTGTGGGTAAAAATTTAGATAGGCCACCGTATTTTGACTATTTTTTCACTTTAGGTAATGAATTTTGATTTATTTTTTTTTTGTTACTATACACTAATTCTATTTCACCAGGAGGGTACTTGTGTTGTTCCGGTCATTTTAATCCTACGTGGGCACCGAAAAGATATGTGGATTGCTGACTTGGTACTCACGAAGCATAGTTGGACATAGGCGAAGGAATTTTTTGGCCAGCTCATCCACTTCATATTGCCACGTCAGTATCCATCTTCCATATCATTATCTCTTCCACCTCCATTGTTCTCCATCCAAGAGATCAAGAAGGTTTTTCGTCATTTAATTGAAGAGAGCCTAGCCAAGAGAAGGAGGTTTCTCTGACAACGGTGTCCATGGAAAAGGGCTTCAAAGCCCTAGTTTCAGCTTTGTGAAAGAAGATTGTGGAGTATTCAGGATGGCATTGACCTGCCTGTTTGTAAACTTTTGTGAAATAAATCTACATTTTCTCCTTATGTAATGAGTATTTTTAATTTGCAGTCAATGAATGAGTGTTTGAAATGGATGTATGGTGAATGTTTTGAATTTTCAAAATACTTGTATATTTTGTCCTTATGTAATGGATGATCTTAATCTTCAGTTAGTTAGTGAGTGTGTTGGGGGTTTTCAATGGCTTCTCAAAAATACAACATAATTTATGCAACAATTAGTATATTGACTTGTTACAAAGATTTTGCAATCAATAACCCTAAAAAATGTCTGCATCAATTATTTCTGCAAATGTTTTTTTTTTTTTTTGAAAACAAGAAGTATTTCTGCAACAATCAGTGTATTGAACTTGTTACAAAGATTTTGCAATTCATTAAACAATAACCCTGAAGTATCTCTACATCAAAGTGGGTGAGCTAGCCAAAAAATTCCTTCGCCTGTGTCTAGCTCAGCTTCGTGAGTGCCAAGTCAACAATCCACATGTCTTTTTGGAGACCATGTAGGATTAAAATGATCGGAATAGCACGAGTACCCTCTCGGTGAAATAGAATTAGTGTATAGTGACCAAAATGAAACAAATCAAAATCCAATATCCAAAGTGAAAAATAGTCAAAGAACGGGGACCCACCCAAATTTTTATATTGTAATGTGATTATTAAGTTTGTTGGTAACATTTCATTAGTGGGATTTTAAAATTATAATCAAAAGTACCGGAGCACAATTCAAATGTAATAATATTTCAGATTATTGCATGATTTCCAGGACTATTTTCATATTGAGTAATGCTATATTTACATACTAATTTCCTAAATAGGTTTCTCAAATGATATATTAACATTGTTTTTTCTCCCATAAACCTCAAATTCAAACATATAAACCTTAAACTCAATATATATATATATATATATATATATATATATATAAAACCATAAATCTAAAACCCTAAAATTTAAACACTATAAAACCATAAACCTTTAGTGGTTAGTGGTAAACCTTTAACCTTATATCCTAAACACTAAACCTATAAATTGGAAACTCCTAACGATAAACCGGAAACCCTCTTCCTGTTTAGAGTTAATTTTGTATAAACAAGAGAAACTTAGTTTTTTTTGTTCAAAGAAAGAATACGAAAGAAGAAGAATGACATGATGTTGATATGGATGCCAACATCTAAACCCTTAATACTAAACCTTAAATCCTAAACCCTAAACTAATGAATTGGTAACTCCTAACAATAAACCGGAAACCATTTACTCGTTTAGAGTTTAGGGTCTAGATGAATAAGAGAAACTATTATTTTAAATAAATAAATAAATAAGAAAATAGAAAAAAATGATATGGATGTTGATATGGATGCCAACATCGGGTAAATTTTTTAGGAGATCACCGTAATTTGGCCGATTATCATTTTGGTCACTATGTTTCAATTTGTATCAAAGTGGTCATCATATATCAATTTCATTTCACCAGGAGGTCACTCTTGGATTTCTAGCCAACTTTAGTTGATGTGGTAGCCGGAGATGCCACATCACATTAAAATAAACAGTTTTTAACGCGCAGCTGGATTGGACACGTTAGCCCCAAAGTATGTCATGTGAAACTTGCCTAGTCAGCATCCTTGTCAGCTTCTTCTCACCTTAGCCATTTAGTTGCCACCACACCCAACGGAGCTCGTATACATCCTCGGCCGTTAATAATGTATTTTAGCTGATCGACAGGTCCGATTGCTTGACCTCCCGACAGAGCTCGGTAACCCAGGGTTTTGAGAGCTCCTCTAGCCAGGGGATATCAGGCAACGACTCATCATTTGGCTCATCTCCAAAGAAAACAAAAAAATATCAAAATGAGAAAATGAGAAAGATGGAGAAAGATGAAGAAGAAGCGATGCAGATCAAGGGATCATGGAGCTCGGAAGAGGATGCCGCTCGGACGAGGCTCATCGAGTGCCATGGCACTCGGAACTAGACCACGATCAGCGTCGATGTCCCGGGGAGATTTGGGAAATCTTGTAGGTTACAGTGGTGCAACCAGTTAAGCCCATCCGTCCGTGCATCTCCTCCTACTTTAAATTTCGTTTGTTCATCATCGTCTACGCTTGTCGGTACTAAAGACCTCAAATAATTCAATATCTAATTTGAAGAGGCAGTGCCAAAGAAAGGATGAGGTGGATGAGATTGAGTTGTCTCTTTTATTGAGCCCGCCGAGTGGTGTAGACGTCACTAACTCCGGCTTTGACGCCGTCAGTGGCTGCGAGATAGATGGCAAGCGAAGATCAAGAATGTGGATTTCATTAGGATTATGAGAGAGATGATCACAAATTAGGCAAAGGAGGTAGGGATTCGAGACTACACCTCCATGGCGACTAACAGCCGAGGCGAGAAGAAGTTGACTAGACAAGCTTAACATGATGTGGTCTAGAGTTGACGTGTCTAGTCCAGCTGCTCATTAAAAACTATTTATTATAATGTGACGTGATATCTCTAGCTGCCACATCAGTTAAACTTACGCCCAAATCCAAGAGTGCCCCCTGTGAAAATAAAGCAATATACGATGATAAAAAAAATATAAATTAAAATATAGTGACCAAAGTGATAATCGACCAAAACACAGTGACCTCCTAAAAAATTTACCCTACCAACATCCATATCATTCGTCGGAAAAGCTATTAAAAAATCCATTATGTAAAAATATATTTGGTCTTTTGCATCATTGTCAATCAAACAACCCCTAATCTTGGTGGATCGAGTCCGAATTCAGTTCTGTTCGGTTTGGTTTGGTTTGGTTCGGTGAGTCCGGGCCGGTTCGGTGAGTCCGGGCCGGTTCGGTTCGCGGTTAGAAAATGTGGGCCATTCGGGTCAACCTTTCTCTAAAGAGAAACTATAAACCCTTGCGAGCTTTCTTCTTTTTCTCTCTCGCTCTCTCGATTCCTCTTGATTTTGGTCGAAATCGATATAGTTTCTTCTTTCCACTTGCGGGATCTCACCAACACTGCTGGTGATTGAGTTCTTGTCCCTCTTTTGCTCGAGGTCTTGATAGGGCTCATTGTTTTCTTTTTTGGAGAATTTTGCACTTGTAGTTTCGTTTGGGTTACGGATTTGTTCTTGTTTTGATTATTTGTATTGATATTATTGTTTTTCTATTGGATTTTTCATGAAAGTTTGAGACTTGGAGTGAAACTGCGGAGGCTGATCAGTTTCTAGGGTTTGGTTTGGACGTGCATGAGGGTTTTATTGGAAAATTTGGGATTAGTGGAAGAAAAATAAACGGTTTAATATTGTTTCTGGTTCTCTGATTGTTGATGGTTATGAAAGTTTGAGTTTTGAGAGTGGATTTTGGAGAATTGAAGATTTGCTTTGTAATTGCGTTGAAATATACATTGTTATTGTTTGTCTTATTATGATTATTATTTTAGGGAATTATCATGTGGCTGGCTGTGTTTATGTTTTTTAATGTGTAAATACATGCATAATTAGGGCGATTTGTTGTTTGCTAAGTAATGCTTGATTTTTCTTGTGTGGTTGGGAATATTGGAATGTGAAGTTCTACAGTGACGCTAAAAATTTCAGAAAAATATTCACTTGATTTGTTTGCAAAACCACCAAATTGGATTAGAGCAACTTTATGATTGTGGAGGATAATTTCATTAATGGATCGGATATATGGTTGACAAAATGAGATAATTTTGTTTTGAGTTTCTTCTTTTTTGGCAAATGTACGTAGAGGAAATGTCTTAATGACAAAACTTTGTATGTATAAGTTGGTATGCATATCATAGGTGAATGTATGTTGACTTTAGGATGAGTTCTACCATTATAAGATATCAGTACTATTATTAAGTATATGAAATTTAAATTATCTTGAAATTCATTAACCCAAAGCTTAGCAAGAAACTTTAAAGGGTTTCCATGTTTCTTGGTTTAGTGGTTTTTTATAAGATGATTTTGACTTTTGAGGGATCATGTAGTTATCCATCTCAGAATTGTATGCATTGGAAAGAGCCCAGATTTATTGAGATTTCTTTAGATTTGGCTTTCTTGTGTGTTCAAAGAATAGCCCTCCTTTGGTTTGATGTTGGAGATGAAGCTAGGTCATGTTCTTGCAAAATCACAAATAACTTTCCTTGAATTTTTCAAAATGACAATCAGTTTGTCCTAGACCCTTGGAGGCATGAAAGCTTTATCTGAAAATTGATTGTCCTTGTAGGCTTCTTGTGGAAATTCTCATTTTCCAAGAAGACAATTTATGAGATAACCATGAATTTTTGCGAGATTGATGATAATAAGGAATTCCGTGAGATTGATGCTAATGAGGCAAAGTTTAATTGTCTTCAGTCAATTTGGAGGTGAATCGAATATATGACGACCCAAAGAGAAAGAAAGGAAGGTATGACAATCGGGTCTAAGTTTGCAGATTCTGCATTCTTTATTTGTCAGTCATGAGAGAATTGCTTGGTCACATTAATTAGAGTTTTCTGGGGGGAAAAAAAGAACATATTTTTATTATGATATGCTTCAGGAAAGGGTAGTAATCCTATTGAACAAATTACATAGAAATAAAAAATGTACAAGACCAGTTAAGTTGTGAATCTGGCAAAGGGTATGGGACCTTATGTAATTAACTTTTTGAAAAATACATGTGTATTATCAAATAATTGGCCATTGGAACTAAATCTTTTGGTTCTTACCGGTGTTGACAACACTTGAGAATTTAAAGCAAACAGTGGGGGAATTTAATCTCAATATTTACCAGGTCCTTTTTAGATCATATAAATTTAAGCTGTGATATATATAGACTAGGATGATAAATCTTATGGTGGATATTTATAATGCCTTGTTTCAGATCCTCCAGTTTTGTATTGTCTCCGTTTCTTTCCTAATTTACCTATTGCTCATGTTGTTTCTTCTGTCTCATGTCAGGACGCAGTTAACAGTGCATATATCCAAAAGTGGGATAGCTCCATACTGGTGTTTGAGCAGGAAACTCAAGCCATGCATCTGTGATTGAGGCTTGTTTAATTATCTTGGCATTGCCACAATGTCGGGGTTGCTCAATGTATATCAATCTTCCATATCATGTTGACTAGAAACTATGTGGTCTTTGTCTTTTTGTTTTCTTTTTAATCAAATATTAACTTGGAATTATGCATTTGCCCCAATAATTCTTTCGTTCTTCCCATATATTATGCTTTGGAGTGCAAAATTTTTTAATTGGGAGCATTAATTATTTGTAATGGATGATCAGTAACAGATTTTTCATGCCAAGAACCATGACTTGATGAAGAGTCAGTATGGTTGTTATTGATTGCTTCTTTTGTTGCTCATTAGTGTGCCAAATTTAATCTTGATATATAAGTAATTATACATATGTGGGTCATATCTGAATGTATCTTATATTTGCAGTCTACGCTTGGTGGCTCAACTTCAAATCTGCCTGACTCGACTGGCCGGCCTTTTGCAACATCATTTTCTGCTCAATCAGCTAATGCCCCAGGTTTTCATCACTCTGGTGAGTAGGTTTTTATTGTTTCCATTTAATCTTCAGATACATATCATACTAACTAATAATCTAACTGTTAATTTAGGTGCCTTGCAAGGGTTGCATAACATTCATGGAGGCTTCAGCATTCCAAACATGTCCGCATCCCTTACATCACGTAATGCAGCAATGAATGGTGTCCCATCAAGTGGAGTTCAGCAACCAGGCGGAAACATTTCAAATGGACGTTTCACATCAAACAACATGCCAGTTCCTATACCTCAGGTTCTCTTTAATGGCAATATCCTTAACTAGATTTTTATGTCAGGCATTTTGTTTATTTAGCTTTGCTTACCATTTTACCTTATAGTTCTTTTGTTGTTTGCCAAACAGATGTCTCATGGAAGCTCTCATGGTCATTCAGGGCTAACAAATAGGGGTGGTATTAATGTGGCAGGAGGCCCAGCTTTTAGTAGCAGCATGAATGGTTCAATACCAGGGATTTCCTCTAGTCCTGGTACTGCTGGCAACCGTAATTCTGTTCCTGGGTTGGGAATATCTCCAATTTTTGGAAATGTAGGTCCTCGAATTACAAATTCTATTGGCAATATTGTTGGAGGCAATATGGGAAGAAGTATAAGCTCTGGAGGATTATCCATTCCTGCCCTTGCATCACGAGTGAATTTAGGTGCTAATAGTGGGTCACTGAGTCTTAGTGTGCAAGGTTCCAACCGGCTTCTGGGTGGCATGCTTCAACAAGGCAAGCAACTGGTGTATTTACAGTACTCAGTAACATGTTCTCTTCAACTTTTCCGGTCTTGAATATCCTTAGAATTTCTACAAAAACTTTTATATTGGCTACAACTTGAAAACTACAATTCCCTTGATTCCCATAACACCCAGTTACTCTTTTCCCTTCTACTTTTGTTTTAGTTTTAATGCTTTTAAGGTCAGAAGGATCTCTTTGCTCCTGTTAACATAATATTCTAGCAAGTAATGTTAAATTTGTTCTTGCTTTGGAAACCCTGTTATGCATATATCTAGGTTTCCATATAGCACAATTTTCTAGGTAAAAACATGCAAGTGACAGAAGGATTTCTTTACTTTTTTGACTTTTTACCTGCTTCGTACACGTGTCTTACCAACATTAATTTTATCAGCAGCACCGCAGATAATTGGTTTGATAGGAAGTTCTTACCCATCATCTGGAGGACCACTTTCCCAGAGTCAGTTACAATCTGGGAACAATCCTTTGAATTCCTTAGGTATGTTGAAAGATGTTAATTCAAATGGTACTTCTCCTTATGACATGAGTGATTTCCCCTTGTTATCTGGGCACCCAAATTCCGCTGGAGGGCCCCGAGCGCAATTTGGTAAGAGATCAGTAGGTCTTTTCCCTAGTTAATTCTCATGCTTTGAAAGGTCATCTGATCAATTAATTTACAGGTTCCTTGAGGAAGCAAGGTGTTGGTGTTAGCTCCATTGTCCAACAAAATCAGGAATTTAGCATGCAGAATGAAGATTTCCCAGCTTTGCCAGGATTTAAAGGTGTTTCTGATACAATTTTTTTGGGACGATCTTTTGATAGATTTCCCCCAATTTCCTGTCAATTGCAATTTTCTCGTCTATTATATACCTTAGGGTTTCCACTATAATTAGTATATTTTCTGTTGGATGACAGCAAGGATGCTACTTTTGATGCTATCTCGTCGAATAAATCCTTAGTTTTAGGCATCTTTGTGTGATTTCAGCAGTAATTTGTTTTCGCAGATACTTTTTTGATAAGGATGTATTCAGAGTATCCTGTCTATATGATGAAAAGCTTTTATGCTATGCGTCCTTATATATGTCTTTACACATCTGCGGCCAACATAAGCAATTCATTTTTTTTCGTCAGAATTATTTACCTCTTTCTGGATTTATGTCAGATCTTGGTAATGTGGTATATGATAGTCTTGATTTTTTGATGTGATGTTTTCCCCTTCTTTTCTTTCAAATTGTGGAACGGTTATACTTGTGCTCCCACGATCGTGTCTTTCACAGACCCACTGCACAACTGAGGTGTTCAATGCTTATTTGTGTTATTTTCCACTTTCTAGATTTCTAACCTATAACTTTAATCTGGTATATGATGGGTTTTTTTTTTTAAAATCCATTTTTAATGTTCCCTCATTCTTTTCTTGAGTTCCATATAGGTGGAAGTGCAGAATTTGCAATTGATTTGCAGCAAAAAGAACATCTTCATGAGAATGCATCTATGATGCAGTCACCTCATTTTCCTGTGAGCTATGGCTTACATTTAGAACAGTTAATGTTTTAATAATTTACCATATTAAGGTAAGATTCAGATACTTACGCAGAAAACTTTGGTTTGCATGATACCTCATAGATGGAAAGATCTGCCGGATTTAACTTGGGAGGATCTTATTCGTCCAATCATCAGCAGCAACAGCCTCACTCTGCTTCAGTTAGCACAGGGGGTATTTCTTTTTCACCTGGAAACAATGAAGATCTTCTCCATTTGCATGGGACTGACATGTTTCCTTCATCTCATGGAACCTATCACACTCAGGTCTGTTTTTTGTCAATGCTTTCTAGTTGAAATTCAAGTATGGTCACTATTGTTCTGTTATCCCCTCAATCAATTGCTTCCGGTGCAGAATAGTGGACACCATGGTATTGGGTTGAGACCTCTAGGTTTGCCTATTTCATCTGGTATGGGAGACTATGAACAGATTTTGCAACAATATCAACAGCAGCAGAATCAGTCACAGCTTAGGTTGCAGCAGATGTCTGCTGCTTCTCAGTCATACAGGGACCAAGGTTTGAAGTCTACACAAGGGGCACAAGCAAACTTTGATCGATTTGGGCTTCTTGGTTTGACAAGTGTTATGAGCATGAGTGATCCAGATTTATCATCCCTTGCTTTGGGAATTGATTTAACTACATTGGGGTTAAACTTAAGCTCAAATAACAACCTTTACAAGGCATTTGCTTCCCCTTGGTATGATGAGTCAGCCAAAGGAGAACCTAAGTATTCCATTCCAAATTGTTACTATTCCAAACGACCACCTGCTCTAACGGTGAGTCATTAAGCTGCTATATTAATTTTCCTTGTAACTAAGTTTGGCCAATATTTATCACAAGTTCTTTTCCGTGGATGCAGCAAGGACATTTTGCAAGGTTTCAGTTGTGCACACTGTTTTACATCTTTTACAGGTATGTTTCTTTTTAGATGCACACTCTTTTTCTGTAATGGTTGCAATGGTTTTTAAAGTCCTGTCTATCGTTTACTCTTTCTACAGCATGCCAAAGGATGAGGCTCAATTGTACGCTGCAAATGAATTGTAAGTACTCTCTCATTATTTGCTTATAAATGTTTGAGATTCTGTTTTTTAAGGACAGTTAATTGGCTGCATATTTGGTCCTAAAATTTTTTAGCTGTCATATTTCATTTTATTTAAAGTAGTGGATTTTCCCCTGATAGCAAGTCCTCTTTAATCTTTGTATGGGATAAATGATGTTGCAAACTAAAATTTTGCAAGAAATGACTACAGGTTTTTTCATTCTATGGTATAGTGAAAGGATTATGGTAATGCATTAATTCCTTCAAAAAAGCAAAAAGCCCTATGGGAAGCATGATGGAAAATTATAGCAGTCAGTTCAATTGAGATACTAATGCACTTTGTACTCTTCTATTCTTTTATGAGCATGGGGATAAAACATATGCTTCAAAACCTTTCCTTGTATGTCTTTTACCTGTGCACCCAAGCACATACGACGACTGTTAAAGTGACTGATCTAATCTTGTAATCTTGAATTCATAAGTTGTCTGTACTCTAGAATATCATAGAACATAGAATGGCACAAAAGGTAGAGACTGTGTTTGTCCCAAGAAAAGTATTTGCCTCCAAGGACAATACTGATGCTAGATAATGAGAAAGGTATAAGGGAGGTTATCCCACACTGGATGTTAGTATTGGTGAGAAATATATATATATATATTCTGATTTGTATGTTTCACAGATCTTCAAGGGGATGGTTATATCACAAAGTGCACAAAATTTGGTTCATGAAAGTCTCCAACAAAGACCTTGGTAAGACCTTGACGGACGGAAGGGGACCCTGCCGTTGCTTTGATCCAAATACATGGGCAATAGTTCTGAAGGTTTGAATCTCACTCGTCTGAAGTGTGTGCTTCATCGTATCCTTGCATCTATAGTGTCCATTCTCACAACTTAGTTTTGACGCGCAGGATGACTTTGTTTACCGCAATGATGACATCGAGAAGAAACCGATATTACTTCCTGCACCTTCTTGGCATTAGCTCCTAGACTATTTGTACATAATAGCTGCATGTTCGGCTTTGATCATAGAAATAACCGAATATAGCTATATATCGTTTCCGACAGGTGTTATGACACCGGATTCTTGTCTTTCTTTTTCTCATTGATCAGACAAAGAGGAAAGAAGAAAGAGTAAGATCCATTCAACACCAGAATGATTATAAGAGGGCATTAGAATCAGGTAGAACTTGTTCAATCTGTGAACATATGTTATTGTGATTAGCTTCAGGGCGTTTGATGTGTTTCAATTAGTGTTAAGACAAGTCTATGTACTTGTTTTGGAGAATCAGCATTGTGCTGTTTACTGGTTGACAGTTATTTTCCAGTTTATAATTTCAAGCCTTGCAATTTTAAAATTATTCATTACTTGCCTTTTTGCCCTTTTGATTTCTATGATTTATGTGCCTCATAAACAGTAGAGTTTTTTCTTCTTTATGTGTACACCTGAAAGAAAATGAAATTGTATGTTTGAGTGGATTTTGTGATTGGGTTACAAATGTCAAATCATATATTTTTTTTAATGAAAATGAGATTATTTAGGAAAGGAATTTAATTGAATGTATATTATTGATTATTAAAATAAAATTTATATCCTATTTTATTATGAATTACCTATTCTCAGTAAATATAATTAACCATTTAGTAATATATTACTATTTAAGTGGGTTTTGGGATCACAGTGTTTGAATTTGTTTTTAATGGATCAATTTTATGTGAACATGCAAGAAGAGTTTAAATTTTATAGCATTTTCTTTCATATATATAATCAATAATGAGCCAATTGAGTGTATAACCCAAACCAATGTTTTGAGGTAAATATATTTTGATTTTTTTTTTTTTTTAATAAATTGGACAGACCACTCACCTCAACCAATAATAATGTTAAAAGGAAAGAGTCACTTAAAAAGGTGATTATTTTGAATATTTAAAAAATTACCATAGTAAGAAACCAAGCCTCATCAACCCAATGTGAAACAATGATTCAACCCATTAAAACAAGCTGCATGCACACATACATATAAATGAGAAATTCTTGCCAATTTTTGGTGTATTACATCAAAGCCAACAGTTCAATGAAATGAATTATTGGAATACACACTTGTAGACACAACTTAGTTGTTATGAGTTATGATTATATGCTATTGAGATGGAAAGTACAGGAAGCATAAAGACTTATTAGACTTGATTCACATTCTTTTCAAGTCTTTTTAAACACAGGTGCAGCATAATACATAAAACAACAACAGCAAAGGCAGTGTGATGTGTTTATATAGCATTTACAATTCAAGCAGTGATAAGTTTATATAGCATTTACAATTCAAGCAGTGATATGTTTATATAGTGTTTACAATTCAGGCATTACAATATTTACATTTTTGTTGAATGGGTTGGAATTGCTTGAAGCATTATTTGATACATACAACATGCTATGGTTCCATCCTTCAATGAAGCATAAGATATAACGGCACTTTTGCCAACCCATACTTCAGTCATGAAGCCGAAACTTATTATATGTGCCTAACTCCTAACATAATACAACCTGTAAAATGCGAGCCGTAATGTCAAAAGAATATTTAAGAAAAAAAATTAATGGGCAATAATTAATGGTTTAAAATCACTGATGAGTCCTAAAATTTGAGTCACTGCTGACTTGTTATACAACACAATGATGTTCATTTTGGTCCCTATATTCAACATGGCTGCTGATTTGGCCAAAACATGCACATTTCTGTAAATACATGTTGGATAAAGAGGTCAAAATGAACAAGTTACTGTAGTTCAGGATCACCAGTTGCTTTAAGCCAATAATTAATCAATATGGCTGTTGATTTAATATAAAATAGAGGATACCTTTTTACAGAGTTGTACAGTGCTTGTTGATCATACATCATAGACGGGGTAGCGGAAAGGAGAGAAAAGTTGCATAACAATGTCTGTTGGGTCATCACCCTGTAAATTATTAGATAAAGAGACAGTCAAACAAATAAAAAACTGATGAAATGGCTAAATACTCTAAGCTTCTCTGTCAATTAAAACAAATTAATTGATTTGCAATAAAGAAAGACAAGAACACTATATGGGCATGAGGGCATTGTTACAGGAATAATGAAGAAATATTTATGGAACAACTCTCTGAAATTTTGTTCTGTGGGTTCATACAAGACATCAAACATATCTGAAATTCCCATGCATTCATTTGCACTAAATAACTGCATTCCATTAACCAAAAATTACTACCTTTATTAAGATTGGATGAATTAAGAGATAGCTTTTGGAAATTTACCAAAAACATAATGAAGGCTAAAATCCAGAAATATCAAAAAGTGGAATCCTACAGGGCAAACAAAATTTACATAAGAGATTGGAGATGGCACCTTATTGGATTCATGAGGTACCTCATCCTTGTAATCCTGAAGATAGCCTGGGAACTGAGACCAAGTTGGCTCATAAGGCTCAAGTTCAGAGTATTCAGGTTGCTCAAAATAGTTTGTTCTTTCATAATCATAATGAGAATTCTCACTGGCATGCATCTCAGTCCCCCATTCACCATATGATGAAGAATACTGCAAACACAAGACAATGAAGCACACCATATTTTCATTCAAGAAACACATGCTAATAATCATAAATGCATTATCAATGAGAAAAAGAAGTTTGATTATTCAACCTACTGAATTGGAATTAGAGGATGTTTGTTTCACATAAAGAAGCAAGTCACGCAAAACTAGAGTCTAGCTTGATAAGTGGTATCAATAATTAGAGTGTGTAACATAAATTTTATTCTTTGAAAACAAATGTGATTGGGACCCTAAAAAGATTTATTCTGGATTGAATTTGTAATCACCAAAGGTGAGCTCGAACATGGGTCACACTCACTAACAACTGCAAGCAAAGCTTGAACCAAGCTAAGTTTGTCCCAAGTTCGGCTCATTTATAGTCTTATCAATGGATCAGCAATGAGAAACAAGAAAACTGTTCAATAACCTACCCAATTGGAAGACTCAAAGGATGGTTGTTCCTCATAAACCTCATGATATTCCAATTGCTCCACCCAACCATGCTCAGCTGGCTGAACCTCAACACTCAATGGCTGCTCATATTGCTGCTTGTCGTATGCATAGATAAGATTTCCATAGGAATAGCTTTCATCCTCACTCCCCTTCTAAACCAGACATGCGAGCAGCATCAGCAAAATCAAACTAAATTCCAGAAGTAAGCAATTACACTGATCAGAAACTCACTTGCTCCATATAATCCTTGTGATTATATGCATCCCACGACCAAGACGGCACAACTTGTTCTCTGAATTGAACATGAGCGGGCTCCTCATAGTGATGGTTCTCATAAGCATAGAAAGAACTCTCATTTCCACGATTATCATAATCATAGAAAGAAATCTCCTTTCCATAATAATTCTCATTTCCATGGTTCTCATAAGCATGAAAAGAACTCTCATTTGGATTGGTCTCAATCTCAGCACTCTCCGCACTCTCCTCCCCGTTCACCAATGGCCACTATATAAATTTTCAAAAATAAGCACAAAAGGCCGCCAAAAAAAAAGTCAAAAGCGAGAAATACCTCATGGAATTCAATCTTCTGATTGATTGCAGGCTGGACCTGCACGGAGAGCGCCATCTCGGCCCCAGGCTTCTTGTTAGCATAGATCGGAATCCCATAGCTATCAACCCCAATCCTCCGCTCACCAAAACCCTGAGAATACCCAAATAGATAATCCAAAGCCCGCCTCAGCGGTCTCCAATGCGAATTCTCCTCAGCATAATCCCAACCACGCCCAAACCCAAAAGAACCGAAAGCTAGATGATCGTACCAAGGAAACCCTAAATCCACCTGCTGAGTCTGATCCGGCACGACCACGGCATCATCCCCGTCCAAAGACCTCACCGGAGGAGGAGGAGAAGAAGAAGAAGCAGGGAAAACGCCATCTATGGAATAGCAAGTAGCCGAAGAAGGAGGAAGGGGAGAGCCATATGTGAGGGCGATGTTGTAGCCGCCCTGGTATGGATGGGGATTATACTCATCGAAATCATCGTCATCGTCGAAGGAGGAGGCCATGGAGGGATTCAGATAAGCAAAAGACGATGAGTAGGGGTCCTTGGGCTCCTCCGTTGGCCCGCCATTGATGAGGGTTTGAAGGTTTTGTGTGGTTTTGAGCAGGAGATGGGATTGTGGTAGGGTTTCGTACCAAATGGGAAGATATTGGCGTGAGAACCCGCCATTAATCTTGGCATTTTTACATTTTAGCCCCCTTGTAAGATTTAAATTATTTTTCAGTCCCTTATAGGGTGTGAAATTAATGAGTCTTTTACGTGCATAACCTTGTAAAAATAATATTTTTTTCATATCTTTATAAATTATCTTTATTTTCATGTAAAGTAAAAAAAAATTGTGGTTTTTTATTTTTTGCAAAATAATAGTGGAGGTTATTTTATTTATTTATTTTTTCTATTGGTATAACTATAACGTGTTGTTTTCCATATTTATTTAAAAAAAAAAAACCCTAAGTCGGTGTTAATTCACATGAAAAATTCATCATTTTATTTAAAAAATGGCTTATATGACATAAACTTTTTTTTTAAGTTTATTAATTTCCCAAAATTTTATTAAATCTTAAAAATTTAACAATCACGTTGAGAAATTATGGCTTTTTATATGAATGGGTGATTTTGCTCCTACAAAAAAAAAAATTAACATTGTTAATGATTTTTTTTTTTTTATACAAATATGGGGAAAAAATATCTGTAAGTCAAAAACCATAAGCTCATTTTTTTGCACTTTTCCCTGTATAAGAATTCTCTAAACATTAGTTACTTTTTTTTTTTCCCATTTTACCATTCTCCTCAAATGGAAAAAATGAGTAATAATGAAATTAAATCATTTTAGTAAAAGTAAAGTTATGCTATTATAATATTTTTTAAAATATTTTTAAAACTTTAATAATAATGTTAATCACTGTGCAAAGATCAAATATGACTGTTAACATAAAGCTAAAATGTAACAAAAGAAAGTGAACAAAAATTAGCTTTAGAAAATATAAAAAATACCTTTTGTTTTACCTTATTCTCTGCATTCACTTTTTTAAAAGGAAAAGAAATTTGATTTATATTTATAAATTAATTTTTAACTATAAAAGAATGTCAATATATTGAGCCTAGTGTTAGCTAGGTTTGAAATAAGTTCGTACTTACAACATTAAAGTCTTTGTAGAACCACAAAAATTAAATCAGGGCAATAATAGTCAACACATTTATTAATGTCTAGTATATTATTTATAAATATATATTTACTTTATTGGAATTTATTAATAGGATAATTAAGGTTTTTTTGGATTTATAATGATTATGTTTTTAAGGTGAAAAGATTAACAAGATAAAGATTTAATAAATATTTATTTAATACAAATTTATTATGAACTCTTTTTTTAATATTATTTTGAGCTCATTAGTCACTTGTATTTATTATTCTTTTTATTTAATTTTTGGACAATTCTATCATTTAATATTTTTCATTCTGATACACATGCCACCCATATTAGTATGCCATCTTTTTCTCTCCATATTTTTTCTTTATTATTTTTTGTAATATATTATGATAAATCTTTTGTTTTAAGGAACTCTCTTTTTGAATGCTTAAGTAATATGGAAAGTCAAAATTAGAACTTTAAGTGCAACTCAAGGCTAGAGCTTTGGCATTTCCCAAAAAGAATTTTTATTTTTTAAATCATTTTTTATTGGAAGAAATAAAAATGGGAATTTTTTTTCTAAATCACATAAATAAATTTAATTTTAAAGGGGTCTCGTTTTTTATTGTATTATCGTTGCTGTATTTGTCAAAAAAAAAAAATTTGTTAATAGTTTTTTTAAAAGAACTTTTAATGGGTGAATTTCTTAAACTAATTATTCCTTAATTTTGCAATAAAAAATAAAAAATATTTTTTATATTTTAAAAAAATATAGATATGATAATGTTACAGATTGAAAGAAATTTTCATTTTGTATTTTAATAGCTTCATTAAAAAACTGAAAACATGTGAACTAATTTTAGTTAACATCTTTTTTTAAGTTTCATTGTTAACTAATTAAATCATTCAAAATTATAAAAATAAATTTTTATTTTTAAATAGTAACATTCTCTTATAATTAGTTAGGAACATAAATCAGTGTATTTAAAAACAAAAAACAAAAATTTAAAAAAATTATTTTATTTTTTAAAAATCTTTGAAAAGTGAGTGACTAACAAGAAAGGAAAAAATATCACAAGGACTTGTAAATAATTTTGATCACCTACTTCAAAACCAGACCGGGCCCGCGCCCCAGCGCACGGACCCATTCAAACGACCCATTCCACTCTGGCACTGTCCAAGATACTCACCCTAAAAACAAACCCATAAATCGACCCCACAAGCAAACCCGACGCACCAAACCACCAAACAAGTCTCATTCTCCGGTGCATCTAACTCCAAACCCAGTACCTCAACCAGATCAACTAAACTAGTCCTTACCACGTGTCACTCTACCAACTCCCTACTAACGTCATCTCAGCAAGTATAAACTCGCCACGTGTAATATCGCAGTACCTAAACATACACTGAGGGGACAAGCTAAACCCACAGTAACGTAATAAAATAAATAAATAAAATTCATATATAAGAAGCCCTCCTCCTCGTTCCTGTGCTGTTTCTCCGGCGATTCTCCGATCGGGGATCGGATCTCCACCGTCGATCCCTCCGATCCAACGGCTCACACGCTCTCTCTGATCACTATATAAGCTGGATCCCCTCCAAGAGACCCCGCTGAAACCCTCGCCGCCGAACAACGGCCAGATCCGCTACCGCTCGCCGTCCGCCGCCGAGCTCTCCGCCGCGTTCCCGGCTACCCCGGCCGACGCCGACGCCAGAATGAAGCGCCCAGGCGGCCGCCAGGAACCGCTTGCCGACAAGATCCACCGCTATCGCGGCGTCATCTTCATCGTCTCTGCTCCGATCCTTCTCATCACCTTCGCTCTCTTCCTCATGCCACGGTCTCCTTCGACCAGGGACTTTTCTCGGGATGCTAACGTGGTCACTGGGAGGAAGACGGTGCCTGGAGGTGGCGCGGTCGATGGGAGATCTAAGAGCTATGCGGTTATTTTCGATGCGGGGAGTTCGGGGAGTAGGGTTCATGTCTATTGCTTTGATGAGAACTTGGATCTGTTGCCCATTGGCAATGAAATCGAGCTATTTGAGCAGGTGATTCTCTTTGGCTTGATACAGTCGTGCATTCTTGGATTTTTTTAATTTTATATTTTGGTTAATGCAAGCTAAGATTAGTTTTGTGACTCAAATCTATTTCACTGACTGTGGTTTATCAGTTCTTCTCGTTCTGATCTCGCAAGTACATTTGTTTTCTTTTCAGGAAACAGAATCACTGAACTTGTTGAGAATTAATAGATGTTTATGATTTATACTGTTGCAGATTATGATATCTTATTCAATGTCAAGTAGTTCTGTAGTTGTAGTTGTAGTTTCGTATGTATTTTATGATGAGGGAGATTAGGTATAATGTGTCAAGTTTTGTTGCATTAATGTGAGGTTAACCATGAATTATGCAAGGTTACCTCGAACATATGCTTTGAATGATTGCATATGTGTTTGCAGAATCCCACATGATTTTCAGATGCACAATTTTTTATTTAGTTGTCATACTAATTTCAATTTCAAATCTGGAATTAACTCTGAAGTTCAAATTTTTATGCTTTAGTTTGGAAACTAGTGACACTTGATAACTTAATTAGCAATTTAGCACACAAAAGATTGCCCATTAAATAATTTTCAATCACGAATCTTCATAATTTTCTCAGTGGGAATTGAATTGATATCAGCATTGAGTTTTTACAGGTCATGTAATCATGTGTTGGTAATTCGTATGCCATTATACTTGTAATTTCTCAATTTGTAAATGATGTAAGTTATCACCCAAGTCCAAATTATTTTGCATTGTGAAGCCTTACAATCCTACATATCTATACGTACCTTTTATGCCTTACTCTTCTAACCTGTATTTTGAAAGAGCAGTTGACTTTCCTATCTGTTAGTTGATAAGTTATAACTGCATCTTAGACTAGAGCTATTGATTAACCGGTGTTCTACTATTGCATCAATAGTATAATGAAAGCCTATTTGCTCCAATCACATTATCATTTTTACCAATGAGTTGATTGCAGATATAAGCTAATCTTCTTGTCTTCTTATCAACTTACTTTTTTTCTTTTTTTTTTTTTTTTGGTGTGTGTGTGCATATCCATGCAGAAAAAACCTGGCTTGAGTTTCTATGCTAAGGATCCTCAGGAGTCTGCAAATTCACTTATCTCTCTTTTGGAGAAAGCTGAAAATGTGATTCCTAAGGAATTGCAAGGGAGTACACCTGTCAGAGTTGGGGTAATTCATATATACTATTTTACATTTGATTGGAGATTTAAAATGTTTATTTTCTAAGGCAACTTGCTCTTTCTCTTCATGCTGTTCCTTAATCTTTGATATGATATCAGGCAACTGCTGGTCTAAGAGCTCTAGGAGCTGAGACATCTGAGCAGATTTTGCAAGCAGTAAGTTTTGTTGATTTATTTTAATATGCTACTGCTGACTTTATGCTCTGTTTGGATTGAAATCAATGAATATAATATATTTCATTGATTTATTTTTACATTACTTGATCCAAATGGTCTTCATACATAGCACAACCTTTCATAGGCTTGATTGAAGGGTATTTGGACTCCTAACAATGTCACCTTACGAAATCTTGAACTTATGCAGGTTAAGGATCTTCTTCAAGATAAGAGTTCACTCAAGTTCAAGCCTGATTGGGTAACTGTCCTTGATGGGACCCAGGAAGGTGCTTTTCAGTGGGTAATGTTCATGTGAATTTACTTTGGTTATTTTTAACTTAAACTGCATTTTAACATTGTCTGTTTCATTTTCCACCTTTTCTCGACTACCCTGATTGATATTTGTGATCCTCTGGTTAGCCTTATATTCTAAGACACTTTTCTATTTTTCTTATTTGAAACTCTGCTTTGCTTGGCCTACAAATTATACTTATTTTTTATAAGCATTTGAACTTTCATGTAAAGTCATGTTGAATAAGCAACAATTTGACCTTTAGATGTTATAAAGCAGAGAGATTTTTATTTACTTGTAAAAGCATAATTTGCTTAATAATGATAATTTCATGTTTGATCTTACTACTAAATTTCATGGAGTTATTAAACTAGCAAAAACATAATGTAGTTGCTCATGCTCTAAGAAGCATGGACACGGACACAATACGACACAACATGGACATGACGACACGGTAATTTTAAAAAATTGAGGACACGGCTATAAAAAAAATATTATATATTGATATAAAATATTTATTATAAATATAAATCTATATAGTTTTCATGTAACATATGCCATATATTTACTTATAGATTAATTTGGTGATCTTGTGTATTTGAAGTAATTAGGAAATATATACGAGTAATTTAAAAAAATCATTTACAAAGCGTATGAGTATCTGGAGGTGTCCACGATGTGTCCGGGTATCCGTGTGTCCGACACGGGTACGCCAAGCTTCCCGGAGTGTCCGTGCTTCATAGCTTATGCTTTGCATTTAAGTTTGTACGAATGTTATTAAATCTGACTTGATGTATAAGATATTTCTATAACATTCTAAGAACTATTTGTAGTTATGTTTATTCCTTCTATATGGTTTAGTGAACAGTAGATCAAGGCATATGGCAGCTGGAATGTTGTCATCCATGTGCATTTCTTATCTCTGCTGATCTTCCCTCATTAGATAAAGTGGATAATTAGTCAGTGATGACAGATAATGCAATCTCCACAAGTTGACATGTAAGCATAATAGGACTTTAGGCTTTTAAATAAGGTCAAGTATTAGCTATGCTGTTTACTGGTAAGTATTGCAACTTTTTTCTGAAATCCACACAAGGCACTGTATGATTGTTGTATGGCATCTGACTTGTAGCTCTTTTTCTATATATACATGCATATTTTCTTCTTTTTTCAGCCCACTGGTTCTTATGCATCTTATCTCCTATTCTAGGTTAGTATAAATTATCTGATAGGTAATTTGGGGAAGGCATATTCAGAAACAGCCGGAGTGGTTGATTTGGGAGGTGGATCTGTACAAATGGCATATGCTATATCAGAAAGTGATGCGGCTGACGCTCCAAGAATATCAAATGGAGAAGATACATATGTGAAGCCTCTGTTTCTTAAAGGGACCAAATACTTTCTCTATGTTCACAGGTTTGACATGACAATTCTTTGACTCAGAAGATTTATGTTATTCTTATGTTAAAAACTATAATCAAGACACTTTTAGGCAGATGAGCATTGAAATCATATTTTTATTATCATTCTAGGGGCGTAATGGTTTTGTTTGGACATTTTTGTTACAAAACATTACATATTATACCCAAAGCATGCTAAAGATGATTTTCCATGAAGTTTTCCTTCTGTGAAGATGATCTGCCTAACAATTTGTTTTGTCGTTGTTATAGTTACTTGCACTATGGTTTATTGGCTGCTCGGGCAGAGATTCTAAAGTCTGGTGATGACTCCTATAGCCATTGCATCTTGGGTGGCCATCATGGTATGTTGGACATTTGCACTATTAAATCCTTGGAAACTATTAAATCAAGGATTTTGACTTCCAGGGCAAAAACTTTTATGATTCCATTTGTTTCTATTTGAAATTCCAAAGTCTGGTGATAGCTTGTTGGTCATCTATTTGTAACTGCTTTGCCATGTCTATTCTCACTCACTTGCAATTGTGACAAATCTGTTGTGTGCATGAATTTACGTATAGTTCATCTAGAAAACCTTCATTATTGCCAAAGTCTTGCATGAGCGTATGCACGACTAACAATGCTGTTTTCTCTTGCATTCTGTGAGAACTTTTTTATTTTGTCATGGGTAATCCTTTCATGATTCATAGTTACCAGGACATAAACATAGCAATCTGTTGCTTAAAGTGTTAGTGGACAGCTGATTCTGGTTGAGTTGTCTCTTCCAAATGCTGCAATTATATAGCATTGTTCTATTCCATGCTGATAGAGGGATATAGAAATTGAATGAGGCCTCAAAACATTTCACTTTTGGTTGGATTTGGACTGACAAATTGAGGGGCTTTCCTGCCTATTCCTCTTTAGAAAAGGCTTACCTCTTCTCAGTTATAATCCTCTCACTGAGATGTTATATCCTTCTTTTAGGTTGAATTATTTGTTCTCTCATGTTGACTTCAGGGTCATACAAGTATGGTGATGAGACATTCCCAGCTTCAGCTTCGCCATCCGGTCCAAGCTATGACAAATGCAGAAGTAATGCTGTTAGTGCTCTCAAAATTGACGAACCAACATGCACACACATGAAGTGTACATTTGGTGGTGTATGGAATGGCGGTGGTGGGGCTGGCCAGGCAAAGCTATTTGTAGCATCATTTTTCTTTGATAGGGCTGTAGAGGTGATCTATCATTTTCACCATACTCAGCATTTTCTATTCTTCTCTTCCTAAATCCCGGTCACTAATCTTCCTTTCATCCACTCAGGCTGGTTTTGCAGATTCCGCAGCACCTTCCGTCACAGTGAAACCTGCAAATTTTGAGGAAGCCGCGAAGCGCATCTGCAAAATGAATGTCAATGAAGCCAAGTCCACCTACCCTGATGTAGCAGAAGACACCCTTCCATATTTATGCATGGATTTTGTCTATCAGTTCACATTGCTTGTAGATGGCTTTGGTATGTTTCCCCACTCTTCAATCTCCAAACACTTACCTTCATTAAATTTCCATCTTACCCCACCGACAAAAGCTTTTGTCATCACTCAAACTAGGAAACAACATTCTTCCACAGAATACACCATAATTGATCTTTTACCTATATCATCCACAGGTCTTGAGCCATCTCAGGACGTCACACTGGTGAAGAAAGTCAAGTACAGCAATGCCTTTGTCGAGGCGGCATGGCCACTCGGTAGCGCCATTGAAGTTGCATCATCGCCATAATCCTGCATTTGATACCAAACTTCTTCAATGTGGCAGCATTGCCATACAAATTTAGTGGCCAAATAATGCTTCATCAAGTTCGCGGTTTTTTAGCAAACAGAGAGATCAAAGCTCAGAACTCTTGGAACAACACTGGAGATTCACTGACTTGGAATTTATTCATTTTCCATTTGTAATTACAGTAGAGAATCATGTCTTCAATTCAATTTGTCATGTTTCTTTTTTGTCTATGAGAAACAGAGGTAGGGATTCTGTTGTCACCTTCTTATTTTTTGAACTTACTACTTCATAAATATATTTAAATTGTTGTTGTTGTTGTTGATGTCTGTTCACAGACTTTTTATTTTTGAGTGTGTGATTTTGTTTCAGAATTGTTTATTATAAAATATATGGGAAAAAATCCAATTACAAAATCAAATATTGAGATTTGAAATATTGTTTTTAAAGTATTTTATTTTAATTTTTACATTTTTAAAATGAATTTCAAGATAATAAATAAATTTATTTTTCTATGTATTCCGTTCACCATTAGCAACTCTTATACTCTGTATTTTGTTAATCTTCAACCATTTCTGTTCTTATAATCATTTAATTATAATTGTCATCAAATTTATTGCTTTTAAAATTATTTTAAAATTCTTAAAAAAATAATTTAAAATTTATAAAATCAAAACAACAAAAACAAATCCCAGTACCTTGCATCTTACACTTAATTTATTTATTTCAATAAATAAAAAAAACAATAAAATCCTCTAGTAACAAATATTAATCTCTAAATTCATCTTAACTAACAACAAAATATTAACAACCATCTTAACCTTTAGATAAAAAAAAGAAGTTATATTTCTATCTTTACCTTTAAATTATAAACATAAAAAGATCATATACTTAATCAATTATCAAAATTATAAATATATATGTATATATACAACATAATCCTAAAAACAAGGAAAACAAGGAAAAAAAAACATCAAATTTTCTTTTACTTTTTTCCTTTCTAATATTTCTCCAATTAATATAAATATGTTGGGAAGGTGATGCTAATTTGATGACAAGATGAAGAAGGCTAAGTTGATGACATGGAACATGAGAACACTAAGTGTTCTCACTACAATGTTGCTGTTTTCTACTGCCATGATTCAACTATTTCTTGTGTCCAAAAGGTTGTGGTTTTGCTATTACTCCACCGGCACCGACATCACCGCCGGTGATACCCTACCGGAGCTTTCCAACATGTTACCAGTCCAAGAACATTACTCTTCCTCTGCTCTCCTTCCTGCTAAAAGTCAGTTTTTCTTCTTTGTTTGAGACTTTTGCTTTTTATATTCGGAGTTTTTTCTATTTTGTTTTTGTTGTATTTGCTGATTTTATTTGTATTTATTATTAAAAATTAGAGAGAATAATACAAATATTAAAATACAAAAAATATATGAATTGATACAGAGTAGAAATTTATGAAATAGTGATTTATGTTTCTTTCGATGAGGTTTTCTATTTTGTTTTTTTTTTGTGCTAATTTTGTTTATATTTATAATTAAGCAGAGAGAATGATAGATATATTAAAAATAAACAAAAATGAATTGGTCCATAAAGCTTTTTTATGTTTTAGTTTTGTGTGTTTATTGGAACCAATGAAATAATAAGTGATTTTAATGTATGTTTTGTGTTTTATCCCCTTACTTTGTTTTTATTGATTTTTATTAGTTAATAACGATAATAGTAAGAGAATAATATAGAGATGGTAAGTGAATAATACGGAGATATTAAAAATAAAGAATATGATTTTGTATGATTTGATTGTATTAAAATTTGTGTTACTAAACTTGTTTAGGGATTTATAAAAGCAATGGTTACCTTTGGGTTTCTAGCAATGGAGGTTTGAATCAAATGCGAGCTGGGGTATGTAATTTTAATTTCGATCTAACTTTTTATTAATTATTTTTATTGTATATAATGCAATCCCTGGTTATTATATATAAATCAAATCATAATTTCTAATTGTTCTTTGTGAGTTTATGTATAGATTTGCGATATGGTTACTATTGCCCGGTATTTAAATTTGACATTACTTGTTCCACAACTCGATAAAAAATCATTCTGGGCAGATTCCAGGTATTAATTTAAATCTTTTGCTTTTATGCTATAATTTGAAATTATTTCCTCTTATTTATATTTTTTTTTATATTTATAGTGATTTTGAAGATATTTTTAATGTTCAACACTTCATTGATTCTTTGAGAGACGAAATCAAGATCATAAAATCACTTCCTCAAAAGTTCAGTGAGAAAGTTCGCACCAATTTGTTTTCTATGCATCCAATCAGTTGGTCTAACGAGCAGTACTACTTAGAAAAGGTTAAGTTAAATTTTATTTCGAACTCAAGTAATTTTATAATTTTTCATGAGACTTTATTTATCAAAGAAAAAAATATCAAATTTATAGGTTTTACCGCTCATACGGAAAGAATAAATTAGTTTTTTTCAATAAAACGGATTCCCGCCTTGCAAACAACCTTCCAAGTGAGCTCCAAAAACTACGTTGCCGAGTAAATTACCAGGCATTACGCTTCACTCCAGAGATTGAAGCATTAGGCAACAAGCTTATTTCCTTGCTCCGAAAAAGCGGCTTCTTCGTCGTACTCCATCTTCGATATGAAATGGACATGTTAGCATTTTCCGGTTGTTCACAAGGATGCAATGATCAAGAAGTCAAGCAACTTACAAAATTGAGGTTCAATCCTTTACATTTGTTTTTTTTTTTTTTAATTGATTAATTACTTAATAAGAGTATGTAAAAAAATTTTGGTCTTGTTAGACATGCATATCCATGGTGGAAAGAGAAATTAATAGATTCAGAGAAAAAAAGATTGGCAGGGTTATGCCCACTTACACCGGAGGAAACAGGTCTAATTTTACAAGCTCTTGGTATTGAGAAAAATACTAAGATTTACATTGCAGCAGGAAAGATTTATGGAGGTGGAAGAAGACTTAGTGCACTCAAAACTGCATATCCAAATCTTGTGAGTTAATGAATTTATTATTATTATTTTTTTTTCTTTTGTTCTCAAATTCCCTTTGTCATATGAGTTTGTGTTTGAATATATGATTTTTTTATTTTACTTTATTATTATTTATTAGGTGAATAAGGAAATGTTACTTAGTGCTGATGAACTAAGGCCTTTTAAAAATCACTCCACAAAAATGGCGGCATTAGACTACCTTGTTTCTATTGAAAGTGATGTTTTTATCCCTACTTACAGAGGCAATATGGCTAAAGTTGTTGAGGGACATCGCAGGTATTATTATTATTATTTTTTAAATTATTTTATTAATGATATGTACATACACATAGAGATAGGAAAATAATTGAATTCTCCCAACCTAAAAGAAAAAACCTATGAAATTTTTAATTGATATATTGCTAAAAGTTGTATGATTTTATAATCATTTATTCTTAAGTTAAAATTTTCAAGTTACTTTTAATTTTGTTTAGTAGAACATGTGGTGGAGTGGCAAGCTCGCTCTTGCCCTAACACTTCCTTACTTCGGTATGAAAGGATAAGCTCACCTCCCTTTTCTAAATGCACCCGCTCATGAAAGGACGAGCTTACCCCCTCTAATTTGTTTATGGTTGTGCGTTAGAGGGTAAACTCACCTTTCGAAAGAGCAAACTTGCCCCTTCCAATGTACCTATGATAAGACGTTAGGAAGGTAACCCACAGACCTATTCTTAAGCATAATGTGGGCAAATTCACGCCTACGTCAGCGAGCCCTATGCTTAGGCATAAAGAAAGTGAATTATGGCACTCGCAAGATAGGAGTTTTTTTTTTTTTTTTTTTTTTTTTTCTTTTTTAGAACTATGATAGGAGTCTTTTTAGTATTATAAAAATTACTAAGGTAATAAGAATTAAAAAAAAAAACCATATAAAAGTGAATGAGCGAATGTTAGGAGAAAAGGTATAAAAAAATAATTAAGAAAAGCTGTATACTTTGAGAGATTGGTAGTTAATTTTCTCTTATATTTACTATAAATCAATACATAATTGGAGTCCATGATTATGTACTACTCAGCTTCATTTTTACTAAAATTAAACTATATATATATAATTTGGAAACATACTTTTTGATATTTATATTAATGTTTTTGGTGTACAGATTTGCCGGATTTAGGAAAACTATATCTTTGGACACAGGACAATTGGTGGAGCTTTTGGATTTGTACAAAAATGGAAGCTTAACATGGTACCAATTCTCAGATGCTGTTCAAGAAACACATAGGAATAGAGTTGGCCAACCAACAATAAGAAATGTTATTCCAGGGGATCCCAAAGTTGAGGATTATTTTTACACAAATCCTCAAGAATGTCTTGCACCCCTTACCTTTCTCTGCCTCTAACTCTAAATTCATCACCATCTAAAGGTACCATTTCATTCATTTTGTTCACTCACTCCCTCATTTAAGTAAGGTTTTTTTTATTATTATTATTTTTTATAAATTTGAACAGATTACAGGATCCAACCCTTAATTGTTAAATTGAGAAGAAAATAAAATATCAATTTTCATATTGTAGAAGTGGTTAAATTAAGATTCTTCTATTTTATGTTTCTCACTTCTGTAATTCATGTATAGAGATTACTTATCATTGTATTTGTTGCACTATTATGTTTAGAGTTGGAATGTACTAGTTTGGCTCAATATAAAATAAAGATACCAGATAAGTTATGAGTTAATTAATAAGACAAAATAGTGAAGTTTGTTATTTTTTTTCCTTAGATTTGAAAGTATCTTCTAAGTTTGTCATATAAGTTTTAATTCTCATTTTAAATATTTTGATCTAAAATCATATTCAATCAAACACTACATAAAAGTTAAATAATAAAGACTCTCAATCAATCTAAATAACTTCTCTCTTTCTTGTACATTGATGATCAAGACATTCTCCTTTTCAACATCTTTTATACTTTTTAGTCACAAAAGCAACTATTGGCATGCTTCCTTCATCTAATAAGTCACTCACTTTTCTCTTTCCTTTCTCAATTTTTATGTCTTTATGAAAAAGGCCAAGTGTATGCTTCATATGATACAAGCTCATATCTCAATCCTATGTTTTATTTTTTATTTTTCTTTTTTCTTTTTTCTTTTTTTTCTTGCAATTATTGTGCTCCATGATTGAGTGATAAGTTCTTCAAAGCCAAGAAACCAAGTGGTTATTAATCTATGAGAGAAAAGATGTCAACATTAAAAACATTTTTCCGCATAAAACTTTAATAATTAATATAAAGATAATTTGGAAGAGTTTAAATATTCAATCCCATCTTTCTTGTCTTAAAAAGTCTAAAAGATGGAAAGGAAAATTTGGCCAAGTGAGCTCAAAGGACATCTTGAATCTTTTCCTTTTTTTTTTTTTCAACTTTCCAAATTAAATTCAAATATCTTATGTTATTCCTATTTGAGTTCAATTATTCTTCACATTTTCGAATCAAGAAAAATGCTTGACTTTTTTAAAAAGAAAGTTCGTTCCTAAAGATAATTCTAAGATCAATACTGTTTGATTTGCTTTAAATTATATAATTTTTTACTTTTTTTTTATCAAGAATACACTAAGAAAATGTTCAACAATGATATGTGTAAGTGTATCAAGGTGTAAATTTATTCATTGAATTATTTATTTATTTTATCTAGTATTTTTGTCTTTATTAGAGAGATAGTGTGTCAATGATATAGAAAATTAATTTATAATATGACATATTGCATGTAAATTCACCTAGGGTATTTTTGATAATATTGTAATATTTTCAAAATTATCTATAAAACTTTTAAAAAATTTATTTTGCGTCGTTGTTTTATTAAACTTTTTCTTTCCATTGATAATGACATAAAAGAAACATTGACATGCTCACTTGAAAAAAAAAATGAAAAAAAAAACCTTTATATAATGGTTGTCTACAATAATTTGATAAAAGTTAAATATGATAACTAAAATACCTACCAAAATATCAATCAAATAATTATAACGTATGTCCTGTAATATCATTTTGTCAAGCATTGCACCTTAAGATATTATTTATTAAATACATCAAATTTAAATTATATGTTATTCTCCTTATTTATTATTTAAATTGTTTTTGGTTTACTAAGATAAACTAATAATCTAAATAATTCTTATAAACAAGTCACCGGTAGTCCAATGGCATTGTCACATGGCAGTGACGAGTAAGGCAGTAGGTCAAAATCCAGTACTGAAATACTATAGTGGTAATATAATAGTACTGTTCATCACTAATTGTGGGGCAATGCATTATTCACGATATCATTTAAATATGGTCTTCTAGGTCACATGTGGAAGGTATTGTATCTATCTTTGGTTGCATATCTAGCAAAAGAATTTATTAGCTCGGTTTTATTTTTGAAAATCCTCTAGCCGTACACATGGACTTTCATCACATCTCATATGACTCCTAACTGGGTTAATGAATTCCTAGATGATTAATAAACCATCGTTACTAATGCACCATTGTGACAACCCCTTAATAGGGCTACACTTGTTGCCTTTATTGAAAAAAAAAATCTTATATTTATTTGATATATATATATATATATATATAAACTATAACTAATAAGTATATAGAATATATTTCCCCAAATTAAAAATATGTTATAGCATGTTAAACAAGAAGCATATAACTTAGAGCTCATGCCACGTACATAATCAACATGGTATAATAATCCATGTGCATGCATGAGGGCCACGTCCCCATGGAACGTCCCAATCAATGAGGTGTCTTAGTATATATGCCACATTGCATGCATTTATACTCATCAATCATCACCATCATCATTATCATCATCATCATCTCTTTTTTATCTTCTATCTTCTTTGAATGCTTGTCATTCTTGAATAACTTTAGAGTGGCCAACCATGATAAAACAACACCCCTTGCACGCTTTTCTCATCTCACACGTGTGTGCTTTCTTGTCCCTTAATCCACTAAAGAACAAGAATAAGAACAAGGAACCCTAGCCTACTATTCCATTTAATTTCCATGAAAATTAAACGTTTTTTATTTTTTATTTTTAAATTAAAGATTGAGACTCCTCAACTATGGTCAAAAGATGTACATGCAGATGATCATGATCATGTATTTGTTCCTTTATATCTCTTGTGAATACTTTTTTTTGTTTGGTGAAACATCCCTAACATTAGTTCTTTATTTGTTTGGTATTAATTTACTTTTTAATATAAAATTATTTTTCTTCGTTAATTTAATTAATTTGTTTGATTAAGATGTTTTAAGCTTTTCATTTCATTGATTAAAGTAACATTTTTAATATACTAAGTTGATCTAGACATTTAGTTCAATTATTCACAAATGAAATATTTAATGTAATTGAATAAATAGTATTGTGTGATTTGTTGAAAAATGAACTATGGAATAAACCTTAAGACAATTAATATATTCTTCATATCAAATATTCTCATAACTATATTTATATTTAATTTACAAGTCATAAGATAGATAAATATATCAAATGGATGAGATTAGGCAAAACAAATAATTCCTCATGTCAAGTACCACGATTATTCATTATATGATATATATAAATTATACACAACTTATCATTCAGAATTACTTAATTAGATATATCGGTTTATTATCCTAAAGTGCAAATGAGCATTCAATAAAACCTAATTCTAATCAAAGATACTCAAGCGATATATGAAATCTTGAACCTGAAACCCTAAACTTTATATTTGAAGCCAATTAGGTAATGCCAACAAATGTTACTAAACATAGAATTTATGTAAAGATGAAGAAGGCACCATTATCTAAAATTCTCTTCATAGACATTGATAGCTACATTCTCTACTTTGAGAATGCTATACATTCCATGCATTTATATTCCTTGGCACACAATTAAAGTAGGAATTTCAAGCTAATGACAATCACTAATCCAATTTTGGTCTTGATTAATTGACCTTAAGCCCAATCTTATCCTTAATTCTCATCCTTCAATAGGAATCAAATGGACCACTATGGACATGGACTTTAACCTAACCAAAGTTTCCACCACCTTTTGGACTTGGGTTCTCATTTTGTGCCACTTGGATTAGCACTTTTGACTAGTCTTGGTTCATTGATTCATTTGGCTTGGGTTTGATATACATGAACTTGATCAAGCAAAAAAGTATATGAGAGTATATATACTCGTTAGATGTTACATAATCCAATCAATGGTGAACATGTATATGTATATTTATATATATATATATACATAATATTTTTGGCATTATTTGTGGTTATAGAAAAGAGTTTATTATAAGATTTTATGAAATGATATATATTAGAATATGGTCAAACAAGAAAATGCTACTCATATTAAGAGAATCATTTTTTATGAAGGAAAATAGTGATTATAACAGGGGAATATTTTGAGAATTTTTCTAGCTTTTTACATATTGGGAACCAGCTAATAATAATGCATATGATAATTTTGGAAATACTAATTTTATTGATACTTTGATATATAGTAAGAAGAGGGTTATATTTATTTATTTAAAAATATTAATTTATAGATATCATTTTTTTGTCCAAAACGTTAAAGTTGGTAACTAACATTTTATGGATAAAATTTTTTGAATAAATATTTTTCTCTAAACCAAAAAATTACATTACAATTTAAAAAATATATATATTTACAAAAATTTATTTTATTAAATAAAAATCGAAATAATTAATTATTAAAAGTTCACAAATATTTATTATTATTTATAACAAATAAAAATTTGATTTTAAAATATTTAATTTTTGTAAGTAAGTGAGTATAAAATAAGCCAAACTGCCTCAAATAAAATTTTCAATATTTGAAAAAAAAAAAGTCTTTATCACTTATGCTGCATAACCCCTTTTACTGTAGTCTATGAAAACAAAATTTCTTTTATTTTTTAAAATTTAAAAAAATAAAATTCTAAAGAAAGAACACAAAAAATAAAATAAAATAAACACGTGTACGATGACGTGTCAAGGCCACACGTGCGAAAGAAACAAAAAAATAAAAATAAAAAGGACAAAAAAAAAGCGGCAAAGTACATCTACCCCTAATAAATTAATAAAATTCCATTCATATCCCAAAATCGCTAAACGACAAAACACTCCCTTCCTTGATAAAACCACCCCTCTATCTCTCCATTTTCTCTTATAATTTCACGCCTTCTAGTTTTATATCTCACTTCCTTTGAGAAACACAGAGACAGAGATGACCAACCCCACAGCCACCCTCCCACCGGGGTTCCGTTTCCACCCCACCGACGAGGAGCTCATACTTCACTACCTTCGCCGCCGTGCCGGCGCCTCCGACTCCTCTCCGGTGCCCATCATCGCCGACGTTGATATCTACAAGTTCAACCCATGGGATCTCCCTTGTTAGTCTTTCTCTCTTTCTCTCTTTCTCTTTGTTTGTTGATATTTTGATACTGTTTATCTTCTTTCTTGTGTTGTTTATAAGTTTCTAAAACCTGAAATTATATATTATAAAGGTTAAAGATTAACCAAAGAACCAACTTGTTTTTTCTTTCTTTTGTTTTTGATAGAGACCTTATAATAATATCTCTCTCTGTGTGTGTGTCTTTGTTGATACTCTTTACTTTAATTTCTCTCTTTATATGTCTTTTATATTCTTTCTCTCTTTTCTCTGTGTCTGTGTGTGTTTTGATACTCTTTAGCTTCATTATATATGCTTTCTTTTATTATATATATGTTTGTTTATATATAAATCTTTTTGGTATGTATGGAAACAGCAAAAGCAAAGTTTGGAGAGAGAGAATGGTACTTCTTTACACCAAGAGATAGGAAATATCCAAATGGTGTAAGACCAAACAGAGCTGCAGCATCTGGATACTGGAAAGCTACTGGAACTGATAAACCAATCTATGCAACATCTTCATCATCATCATCATCATCATCAACAACAACAACAACAACTTCTCTCACACCAACTACTGTAACTCATCCTCATTCATGCATTGGTGTTAAAAAAGCTCTTGTCTTCTACAAAGGCAAACCTCCTAAAGGTTCCAAAACCAACTGGATCATGCATGAGTATAGACTCATCTCTCAACCTCAAATCCCCATTCATTCCTTCAAACCCTTCCCTCTTAGAGACTCCTCCATGAGGGTATGTTTGTGTTAATTTGTTCTCTATATATATATTCTTATCAAAGTTATGTTGACTAATTGTATATTTATATATATATGAACATATATGCAGCTTGATGATTGGGTGCTGTGCCGAATATACAAGAAGAACTACCATGTGTCAAATGAAAGAGATCATGAACAAGAAGAAGAAGAAGGAGAGGAAGAAGATAAACACTCATTGATAATCACTAAACATGATCATGATCATCATCTTCACAAGTCTTCATCTTTGTCTGAACTTCTCAACCAACTGTTTGATAATCCTTCTGAGATTCTTGGAACTTTAGAACAAAATGATCATGATCATCAACAAGTACTCTTGAATGTTAACAATACTGCTACTGAGAACTGTCACAAACGCTTGTTAGAAGATAATGGTGATCATCATCAACCAAGCTTCAAGAAGATCAATACTAGCACTACTACAACTACTTCTTCATGCTTGCTGATGAACCAGCCCTTTCTTTTCAATCAACAGATACTCTTGAACTCTCACTTGGGATTGCATCATTAATTATTGTGCATATTATTTAGTTTGGAACTTAATTTGGACTTGATCATGAAGTTGTTGTGTTTGACTTGTAGTTTGATTTTATGTTTAATCAAATTAAAGAACCTTGAGGTCTATTTCTTTGATTTGAATTAATGTTAATCCTTTTGAATAATTTGAATGCTTGACAATATTTGAGATCACACTTTCATATATAAATCATATGTTGTACTTTCAATATCAATGTTTGATATTTCATTGATGGCCCCACTTTCAACCTTGCAAAATGTGGGAAAAAGATGGCTCTTTGTGCAAGATGATGAGTATCCATATTACTATAAAAAGTGTACCATAAAAAATCATGTTACTTATATTACACTAATGAAAAGGGTTTTGTTTACTTCTATATTTTTAAAGATAAAAAATTAATCATAAATTTCATTTGAAGATATAAATTAATACTTTTTTTTTCCTAAATAGTGTGCCATTAAAAAACACGTTACTTATCTTACACTTATGAAAAGGTTTTTATTACTTCTATTTTTTAAAAAATAAAACATTAATCATATATTTTATGTGAAGATATAAATTGATACTTATGTCTTTTTTTTCTAAGATAAATGAAGAAAATAGTGTAAATGATAGTTTAAGTTTTTATAAATTTTTTTAATTGGTTTTTTTATTCAAGAAGTATGTATATATATATATATATATATATATAATTTACTTTTACAAGTGTAAGCAAGCAAAAAAAAAACTCTTTATAAATTAATTTTAAATAGTTATTGTTATTAAAAATAGAGAAAACAATTAATAAACTGATGGAGACTAACTGTGTGTTGTTGATGAGCATGCATGTCATGAAAGAACAATAGTTGTGAAGTATATAAAGTTTTATTTTTTCAAAAATAAGATTTTTGGATATATATATATATATATATATATTTCCTTTGTAGTCTCTGTTTTCTGTTGTATTGTGTTGGGTCTTGTTTTCGGATTGTTTCCTGTCATGTGTCTCTGTATCACATCTAGTGATCGTTTTTGTTCTCAGTATTGTCTGTATTTTGTACTGTGTTCTTTTTTTTTAATTAATGTTGTGGTTTATTTATTTAAAAAAAAATAAAAAAAAATAAACTGATGGAGACTAACTCTGCGTTATTAATGAGCATGCATGTCATGAAAGAACAATAGTTGTGAAGTATATAAAGTTTTATTTTTTCAATAGATAAGAATTTTGGATATATATATATATATATATATATATATATATATATATATATATATTTCCTCCACATCCTAAAAAGGCATCTCATCAATTAATGTAGATAATGCTAAGGCATCTCACCAATGTGATAGGTAGTCATGCTAAGCCATCACACTATAAAGTTTTATCTCAATGCTTCAATTCCTTTTTGCAAAGGAGTTGCATTTTCATTGAAGAAAGCAAAGAGCTTGACCACTTTTTAATCCATATTAATTTCTCCATCTCTATCTCTATCTCTATCTCTATCTATCATTGATGCAAGTTTTTTTTTTTAATTAATGTATTTGTGATTTATCTGTTTTTTATTCATTAAAAAAATTATAGCCGCCACCATGACACCCTAAATCAAATGGATAAAGCTAACTTGTAATCTAGGTCAGAACAACATGAAATCATTATTGAATGGTAAATCAAATGGATAAAGTTAAAATATAATCTATATATATGGATATGAGAGTAACATGGAAAGAATTAATAATGTTTTAAAGTTATAAAGATGCGAACTTTTATATATTTTTATATTTCTATTAGTATATAATTCATAGTGATCAAACAGGTTTAGATTCCTCATAGGATGCAGTAATAGAATAATACAATTAATTGTTTACTAATCTCTTAGAACTTCTCACATTGAGTTCAAGATATCATTAAATACTCAAGATAATAATCAAATTAAACATGCAGTACTCAAGATGCATGTAAGTAGTGATATCATAATTAGTTATTTAATCTTGTTACAATTCAAGGAAACATCTATGAAGGCCCATATATATATACATCATCATCCTAAACTAAATTATAAATACTATGCTTTATCTCTACACCTCATCTTTACATCAAAGTTTCATGTCATTGGTCATCTTTGCATGCTTAGCATATATGCTACCTTGAAATATATATAATATTATATTATATTATATACATTGGTTAATTTGGTTGTTGCTTTGTCATTGCATGGCAAGTGCATATATAGAAAGTGGCTTAGTCCCAAATTTTGTCAATAGCATTAATTGCATATATAGAGGTTAATTATATATCCATCATATGAACTTTGAAGGATAATTTAAAGAAAATTAAATTTAGGATGGAGGCCAGATGATTTGTGAGACCCACTTGGAAGGCAATTAATTTTACAAATATTGTATTATTAATTAATACACTTGGATCTATTTTTATTATTTGTAGAAAATTTATTTTGATCATTAAAATATATCTATCATGCATGGTGATTTAATTACAAGATTTTATTAAATTAAATAGTTGAATAAAATAGCATGTTGTAAGTTAATTTAAATGTTAAATATATTTGATAGAATATGTATATATGATTAACAATTAATAGTTTAATCAAATTGACTTTAGAGTAAGGACAAGGCCTTTGTATCATGGGCTAAGAACATAATATTAGGCCCAAATTTGACTTTCGAAAGATTAATTATATCTTTTAATCATATAATAAATATGCAGTAGTTAGTAAAAAAGTAGGTAATTCTATCATCACTTCCAAGACTCCCAAAGTACTTAATCAAACAATCAAAAGCACATTAATGTTCATCCTTTTCTATGTATATATATATATTCTTCTTTCACTCTTAACACATTTTTAATGAGTTTAAAATGACTCTCACAAGGATATATATATATATATAGACACACACATATATATGCTTCTACTTTCACTTCTCACACATTTTTAATGAGTTCAGAATAATTAATTCTCAAAGGCTGCATGCATGCATGGGTGCATTATCATCATCATATCTTGCAAAATATCAATGAACATATGATCAACATGTCTCACACTTGTGGTGCTATTTTAACTGAATTCATGATCATGATCATTTGGAACGGTAGAGCAGTTGAGCAGCTCTGATGCATGTGCATTCTGGTCTCATACATGCATTATTAAGTTTCCAACTTCTCTTCCTTGTGAACATAGAATTCTTTCAAGTTATGCATGATATGTATTAATACTATATATATATAATATCAGGAGCCGCCAATTTGGATTCAATGATCTTGTGTTTGCATGCAACAATAGCTTGTTGAACACATGCATGAGAACTAATCTTCATACATGCTAAGTAATCAAGAGCCAAGTAATTAATTACTTAACTCATTGAAGGAATTTTTATAATTATTTCAAGGCTAATTAGTCTTCTTAATTAGCTTTCATTATGTGTGAATATAGATATTTATTTAAGAATAAAGAGAGGAAAAAAGTGGGTTTTGTTTTTCTCACGTGGTAAAGAGTAAATCAAATCTATTGATTTTATTTTATTTGTGGCTAAATTCATAAGTGGATCATATTAATAAATAGATATATACACAAACACACACTTCTAATTTGTGGTATCCAAACATTCAAGTTTAATTAGATGCCGTTAAGATTAAATTTTATATTGTAAATCCATCCATCATCTTGCAAAAATAGAGGAATTATATATACATATACACACACATGAGTTTTAGTTTAAAAAATAGCCTTTTTTAGTTATAATGTTCAATGAATTAATGGTTGATATTGAATTTAAAACAGTGGAAGCCAACTAATATATTCATTTCTACATATGCTACATATAAATAATTAAGAATTTTAATTTAAAAAACCTTAATTTCTAAGCTTTTTTCCATTTAATAGGTTTCTAATTGGACAAGTGGAATTTATATAATTGGTAAAATGAGGACAAATTAACTTAAAATTCCATATGTATATTTATGGCATAATGATGGAAAATAATATCACAAGTTCTACACGCCTTACATAATCTCATCAATAAATAAATTGATTCTAATTGATCAAACTAATTCTATTTATGACCATTTCAAATCATAACAACTTGTTTAATTGTTAATTTAAGAAATAATGAGAAGATTAAACAACTATACCAATCATTCAAAGAACTAATTTAAAAGAATTATAATTTTATATAAATAACATTATTTTTTTTTCAAAAATTTCTTTTAAATCAAACTAATCAATAAAAGACCAACAATATTAAAGAATTAACTCAATCGATAACTAATAATCTGTCAACTCATAATTAGGTAAAATTATTTAATCTAAATAAAATTGAACAACTACCCAAATAAAAGAATAAATAAATAAATATTTTTTAATAAACTAACCCTAACACAAACCCTAAGAAGACATATATATTGGACAATCATATCGAATTAACTTTGTAATTCAATTGCTTCACGATGTTTGAAAGAATAAATTCGGTAAAACTATTCGCTATAAATAGAAGTAATCACCAACAAAACTTAAATAAAAAATAAAAAATAAATTAATAAACTCTAGCCAGGGTATTAGACCCATGCCATGCCCATGCCTAGTTTGGCATGACATGATGTCATGATGGCATATGAACTAGCAATGAAGAAGCATTTGGGTAACCCCATCTTAGCATGCAAGTCATGAACAATGTGAAGCTTTTAGGTCTCATTTGCATATATATCAAGCCATACACTTTAATAAGTTTGGTTGCCAAACATACCATCCATGCCCATCTCTCATTCTTGTTTCATTTCTACTCCTTTTACTTTATTTATTTATTATTTTTCCTTTTTTGTTTTTTATACTAAAGTCTTCCATAAATTATTTTATTTACTCTTTTCCTATTTCAAAATTATATTTATTTATGTACCATATGATAATTTTCTTATATATATTTGTTATCATTGCAATATTCTATTTGCAATTGGCACAATTGTACTTCTCAAAAAAATAGTAAAAATATTATAAACATATAAAAAGAAAAATAACATTCTAAAATAAATTAATTTATAAATTTGTAACATTTTAGGTCTACATATATAAAGACTTTAATAGCCCCATATGATGTATGACTGATTTAATAAATTTTTAGACGGTCGTTAAATATCCGTAACTGTTGTCCTTTGACACCTCTTTGTGGGGTTGCCCTTATCGTTTTTATATTAAAAAAAAAACTATTCTTGATTATATTTATATATTAAACTTAAATTTTTAAAATATATAAAAAAAATCATTGAAATCAATGTGTTACATTGAACTTAAATTTTTAAAATCTATAAAAAAAAATCATTGAAATCAATGTGTTAGAAGTATATAAATATATTTTTTTTATTCTCATTTTACCGCCATTGGGAATTTCTTGGAACTTTCAGAATATTTTCAACTAGTTGACTTTTTTTTATCTTTGATTAAAAACCACTAATTTTTTTTCTAATTTTTTTCTCTGGATTATTTTCAAATAATTTGGTCAAGGATTTGACTTCAATCTCAATTTTCAGAAATATCAAAGTAATATAATTAATTTAGTCATAATTGAACCACTAGATCGGACGGCTGGGATTGTCCGGTCGGCCGATTGCGGGCAGACCAGCCGTGAAGATTGAACCGAGATGACGTCATGAAACGTCGTCAAAGTCGGAAAAGGAAAAAGTCAACACGGTGTTTTACGCGCAACCCCCTGGTTTTTTAATAATTAAATTTTACAGGTCGGTTTGAGCTGGCGGCGTGAGCTGATGATTTGCAGGTCGGCGCGCCGCAAGATGTGGGTTTAAGCAATTCGGTCCCACAAAAAGTTTTAATTGTTTTTTTAGTTGAAACTGAAAGGTTGGAAGTTGGGAGTTGGGACCCTACCTTTTTTTAAAATAATAATAATAATAATAATAATAATAATAATAATAATAATAATAATTTATACATCTCAATAAAAAAAAATTGCTAATATTTATATGTTTTTTTAATATGAGATGGAAATATATAGTGGCTTGTTTAGTGTGAAAAAGAAAAGGGTTTCCTTTCTTCACTTGATATTTTTATAATTCATGAATATATTTAAAATAGAAAAACAATGAAGTATTTCTAATTTCTAACAAATTAAAATATGTACATCCAAAAGATGAATTTTTGTACAAATGTTTGTGTGTGGTGAAGTGAAGGTTGTTATTAAATTTGGATGAATTGTTGTTTTTATGAAATGAAGAAAAATTGAAATGTAGTTTCATTTATGATTTTTTAAAAAAAATCAAAGATATTTTTATCTAATTTTGTTTAGTCACCAAATATATGTATATAATAATTGTGTATTTAAAGAAAAATGTTAGTTTTATATATAAAATAAATCTTGAACACGATGAAGTTGCTTCGTGATTTCATCTCTAATGTTTGTTTCCGAAAAAGAAAAGAGATAATAATATCTAGACGTCAAAATTTATATAAAGGGAAAAGATATATTCTTATTCCTTTTTCCGTTCAAGAATTATTTAAACAAAATTAGACCACTTCCTCGAGTTTTCATTAAATAGCAAGAAACCGAGTAATTTTCTTGGTTCGCTGCTTCTCCTAAAACAAATAAATACCAATTCATAGATAATTAATAATTCAAAAAATTAAAATTAAAATATAGAAATCCAAGAGATGAATTTTGAACCACTCTTGAAAGTCAAGTCAATAAGTGAGATTAGCTAGCCACCAAATTAAAGGATGCTTTCATATACAATTGACAATGCTACTTTTTATAGCATGTGTCACTAAAAATAGGCAAGAGAAAGAGAGATGAGTTTTTGTTCCAACCTTTGAACAAAGACTTGTTATTAGCAAGAGGCTTAACTTAATCAACCTTTCCAACTAGTTACCAATTTCATTAAATATTTAATTACACTTATCTCCCCTAATTAATCCACAAAAACCAACCATCTTTTCCAATCCAAGAAAAAGGAGTTGAAAGAATAAACAAGAATACAACTCACAGATCATGTGTTTTGTCACAAAAAATAAATAAATAAATAAATATAATAAAGATAAACATATAATAATAATATTATATAGATATTTTGGTTGATAATAAGAACAAAAAAGAGTCTCTCAAAACAAGGCTTCACAAGGAAGTGCCTTCATATACACGTATCTAAAGAGTTTGTATTTATAAGACCTTGTGTACCTTTGCATTCTCTTCTTTCATAACTCTATCTTCATCCTTAATTTCCTCTTATCTCTTATATTTTCTCTCTTCCATCTTCTGTTGATTGTTTTCTAAGGTTTTCAGAGGGTGTTATTAGGGTTTTAGTGATGGGAGATGATCAAGAGAGCTTAGACATGCCACCAGGGTTCAGATTCCACCCAACAGATGAAGAGATCATTAGTCACTACCTCACACCAAAGGTTCTCAACCATGGCTTCACTGCAAGAGCCATAGGCCAAGTTGATGTGAATAAGTGTGAGCCTTGGGACTTGCCAAGTAAGTATATATATTTTGTTTGTTTACATATATGTTACTTGTTTTTAAGGGTGGGTGTCCTTAAGTTTTAGGGTGTGTATGATGTGTAGGCAAAGCCAAGATGGGAGAGAAGGAATGGTACTTCTTTTGCCAGAGAGACAGGAAGTACCCTACAGGGATGAGGACTAACAGAGCCACTGAATCTGGGTACTGGAAAGCAACTGGGAAAGATAAGGAGATCTTTAAGTCTAAGGGTGCCCTTGTTGGCATGAAGAAGACCCTTGTTTTCTACAGAGGTAGAGCCCCTAAAGGAGAGAAAACCAATTGGGTCATGCATGAATATAGACTTGAAGGCAAAACCCCTAACCTTCTTCTCAAAACTTCAAAGGTATATATATATAGTCCTACTAAACTTGTATAAATTTCTCATAATTAAACTTGTTTTGATGAATCTGTTTATTGTTGCAGGATGAATGGGTTGTTTGTAGGGTATTCCATAAGACCACAGGAGGAGGAGGAGGAGTAGGGATGGTGAAGAAGAGTCCTATGGCTTTGTTAGACTCACCAACTTTGCCACCTTTGATGGATCCAATGCCAAGTTTCATCCCTGATGTATTGCCATCTTATATACATCCTAGTCCTATCTACCAAATCAGTCAGGACCATCAAAACAACAACAACAACAACATGATGATGATGAACCCTCCAATGTACCCCCAAGTTGGTCCTAACTTAGGGTACTTGCACCATGATCAAGCCATGATAAGGGCTCTTGTTGCAAGCACTGATCATGCATCATCTTCTCTGATTAAAAGGCAGCAGCAGTGCAAGGTTGAGCAGTTGTCTAACCAGTCCATACTTAGCCAAGATACCGGCATGAGCACCGATCGGAATACGGAGATTTCGTCGGTTTTTTCAACCAAGAATGAGATCAATAACTATGTTAGTTCTTCAAGGTCTTATGATGATCTTAACTTGGAGAATTTGTGGAAGTACTAATGTGTTTTTTTTTTTTTTTTAAATTACTTTGCATTGTTTTTTCTCTTCATTTGTATATATAATCATATATTAGATTTCAGATTGTTTTAGTTAATTTATATAGATAAAGAATTATGAGGAACCTCCTCTAATGTACGATCTCTCTAGTTCTTTTGATTGAATTCATTACTTTGTTCTAATTCCTTTGATTTTCATGTTATTTTTGTTATGGATCATCATGTTTAATTATTAAATGTGTGAAAAGTTTAGACAAAAAGAGAGAAAAAAAAAAAAAAAAACAAAGAAAAACAAAGAAAGAAAGAAAGAAAGAGTTGGTTAAAAGGTGTGAAGGAGGGATGTTGTATTCATGTGATTTGCTTCAAACCTTAGCTAACTTTCAATTCAAAGCAAAGTTTTTGTACTTATTTTGAGCTTTGGTGTGAAGGGGAAGGCCCTCACCTTCTTTCACGCATCAAAACCAGGAGATGATAATTGGAATATTATTCCTATCATTAATAACATTTTTTTAATATATTAATTATATATATATATATATATATGTTGTTTAGAACTATGATCAATCATAGGAGTATGGAGATGTGACTACCTACCTTACCTAAAAAGAGTTTTATAAATATTAATTAGGTGATTAAGATTATTAACTCCACACGTTATTGGTGAAAACAGTGTCTAATTAAAGATCAATGCGTTAATGATATATATATATATATATATAATAATCTTGATTAATTTAGAACATGGATGATTGGATGATGAAAATTTTTCTAACTTTGTTAGTTGGTAATGTTTAATGCATATTGATGTGTGTTAGATAGATTGACTCTTGACTTGCTAGGCAGATAAAATACCAAGTTTTATCCAATGATTTTTTGACTTAATTGGATAATATTAATAAACATATGCATTTAATTAGGTTGTGCAAATGAAGAAGTCACATGGACTAGTTCTATGATTTTTTTTTATTATTAAAAAATAAAAAATAATTAAAAAAAAATTGGGAGCCCATTGTAAATTGTAATCCTTGCAATACACCTCGCAGCAGATCCAGAAGTACTGTTCAAAAGTAAGAGGTAATACACTGGATCTGGCGATCAGCTACACTTCACGGTGTAACTGGAGAAACTTGCAATTTGTTTAGAATGATGACACGTGTACAGCGTTGTGGACAAAATACACAAGGCCAATGCGTGTGGGGCCCACACCTCTCCTGAGTTTCCGTTATGTTTGTGGGGGCCCACGTGATGTCATGCAGACAGTAACACGTGCCCCGCGTCTGTCCACGTCAGCACGGCGTCGTCCGCGTGGGACAGCGATGCTGTGGGCCCCACAGACTCGGTGTCCAATGATGGGCCCCACTGGAAAGAAGTGATGGGAGGAAAACGTGTTTGGAAATTTTGCATCCATACCCTGCAAAAGTACATAATTATATATATATAGTTTTTATAAAATGTCCAAATTATATTTATTTTAAAATAAAAACAACGATTTAAAACAATTGGAAAAGGAATTACTATTCATTAAATTGTATAAATAATTATTCATTTTTAATAAAAAAATATATTATTGTTTTCATGAGTACATGGAATAAAAATAAAAGACAAAACCGAAGTTTCGTGTAATATTCATTAAAAAGGACAATTTTTTATAAATATTTTGAGACGATGAAAATGAATTGGGTCCCAAGATAAATAATATCCGGGTTTTAATTCGATGAATGAGAATAAAATCCTTGAATTGAACTTATTTCAATTTATTTATACAAAACATCTAGATCTATTATATTATACGAATGAAAAAAAAAAAGCTCATAGTTTTATTCTTATTATTATTTTAATGTGTTACCTCCTCATTCCCATAAATAGACATTAAGATGGAAATCATATGATTATATGGATTTTAAATAAACCAATGAAGTGATGAAACCATACATTATTGGTTTTTAAAATGTTATTTTAAATTGATTAAATTCCCAATCAAATGAAAATAATGGGACCATACTCTTTGCTTAAAATGTTGGGTTATCATGGTGATAGATACAACACTAGATTCATGATGTCAATACATCAAATCATAAGCAAGTTGATAAGGTTTGGTAGTTTGATTCTTTCCAAACTTGTTGTATCTTTGTGACTATTGGCACCCTAACCCTTGAACATTTTATGCATGGAGTTCATTTAATTAATTATTATAAAGTGATGTATGCTATAGTTGAGACATGGTCCATGAATGCAATTGATGTGAGACATATTATGAATTTCAACTAATTTAATTTTTTTATATATTGGATAATAAAATCTATATTTTAAGATGGATAAGTTGTCAATTTTAACACTCTTGTTAAATTTTTTTTTAAAACATTTAAAAAATCATATTTCTCTAGTCATTGAATGGGATCAATGATAGAGTAGAAAGTGGAGGGGGAAAATGATATTTGAGAGGTAAAAAATGAATATTTTTCTAATTGATTATGAATGTGAACAATGAGCCATACTTTAAGTTAATGCACGGGTTTTTTTTTTTAATATTGATTTTATTAAAAATGAAAAAATATAGGAAATGAACTAGTTTCCTTTTTGTTCACTTTATTGACTAGGAATTGGATATATTTATATGATTGCAGTGTGTTCATTGTGTGGTGATTAATATTGAGAGAGAGATACTCTTAAGTCAATATATTTTTTTTTATAAAGAAAACAAGTTTCTTGTGGTGTATTAACCACAAGGTTGTTGAAAACATGAACCATTTGAAAATTAAATATATTATTATAAACTGAAATCTCATTTTCATAATTTTTTTTTTCTTATAACATCTCCAAAATTATAATTTTTTTTAAAAGATCCACTTGTATTAAATCAATACTAATTATCCGTCTCATATAACATAGTGTTTGATGAACCAAATTTGATTAAGTCCTAAAACTCCCATATGCAAAAGATTTTAGAAGACTCTGTCGCTGTTGATTTGCTAAGATACCTTTTTTTTTATAGACGGATGTTTTTTTTTAGTATTTGTCTTCACTTCTGATGGATTTTACAGTCTTTTGTCGTATTTAAGTATATAATTTGTCGATCTCATATATATATGTAACATAATATTTGACAAATTATATTTGATTAAGCCCTAAAAACTCGGATGCAAAAAGATTTTGGAAGACTTTGTCACCTCATACCTGCATGGTCTCTTGTCATATTTAGTTTTGTCTGGTTTGATTTGTTTTTCTTTATGTCATTTGCTACTCCTTATCTTTTTTTAGTATCTGTCTTCACTTCTAATGGATTTTACAGTCTTTTGTCGTATTTAAGTATATAATTTGTCCATGTCATATATATATTTATGTAACATAATATTTGACAAATTATATTTGATTAAGCCCTAAAAACTCGGATGCAAAAAGATTTTGGAAGACTTTGTCACCTCATACCTGTATGGTCTCTTGTCGTATTTAGTTTTGTCTGGTTTGATTTGTTTTTCTTTATGTCATTTGCTACTCCTTATCTTTTTTTAGTATCTGTCTTCAGTTCTAATGGATTTTACGGTCTTTTGTCGTATTTAAGTATATAATTTGTCCATGTCATATATATATTTATGTAACATAATATTTGACAAATTATATTTGATTAAGCCCTAAAAACTCAGATGCAAAAAGATTTTGGAAGACTTTTGTCACCTCATACCTGCATGGTCTCTTGTCGTATTTAGTTTTGTCTGGTTTGATTTATTTTTCTTTAAGTCATTTGTTACTCCTTATCTCTTTTTACTTCTCTATGATATAACTAGTTTATCTATTTTTATAAAAAAAAAAAAGCAAAAATTTGATGTTGTTTTAATTTGCTTTGATTTCATGTATATCATAAAATAAGTTTATATAATTTAATAAATTGTAAGCAAGGAAATCCTATATTTATATATTTTTTAGGGTTTTTATCCCATATAACATAATATTTTGACAAAACCAAATTTGATAAGTCTTGAATTATGATAGCTTTTTATGTATTCTGTCACATTTAATTTTGTTCATTGTGGTTTGTTTTCTTTGTTTTATTTACCACTCCTTACCCCTTCCACTCCTATCCGATCTAATTGTTTTAACAGCTTTTATCAAATAATAATAATAATAATAATAATAATAGTGGTGTTTTTATTTGCTTTGATTTAATATATATTGTGAAATAAATTTCTATAACTTAATAAATTGTAAGCAAGCAAACCTTATATTTATATTCATTTTAGGGTTTGCATCTCACATGGCAAAATATATGACAAAACAAATTTTAATGTTGTTTTTTATTTGTTTTGATTTAATGTATATTGTTAAAAAAAAATCAATAATTTAATACATGGTAAGCAAGGAAAACCCTATATATATACATACAAACACAATAAATTTTAGGGTTTCTATCAAAGTGATGTAGAAGGCTCACCGTGGAGTGAACGTTGAACAACTAGAATTAGAGGTTGGAAGTAGTTGTGCTTCCATGAAGCTTTTGCTTATGAAAGTGATGCTGTTTACTAAGACAACCCAATTAACTTTGAGATTATGACATTTATCCAACAAAGAGTTTATCAAATTATTTTAAATGACATTTTTTGTGATCAGGGAAACACAAACCAAGTCAATCAGTGACAAATACATATCAGACAAACATGTCACACAACCAATATCGAAATCGGTATCAATCAAACTCAAATATTAGACAATACATCTGCATTATTTCTCAATGGTAGTTATCAAAGATATCGACCACAAAAAAATTGCCGAATTTCATTACTTCAGTATCAAGTTTGCAGTAAAACATGAATTGAGATTAAGCAACATGCTTAGTATTTGATTAACATTCTTACAAATTTCTTTGTTTGGTGAATTCATACATATGTGCAAAGATGAACTAATTCAGACTCTGATGATGTGAAGACAACAATCAGTTGTTGATACTCTTAACTCTGCATGCACCGAATTAAAGTCTTCGGCGCCACCGTCAAGTCGTAATCACCATTGTGATACCATCATCTAGTTCGGTCTCATAGAGAGAAAACTGAAGTACTGATTCAAAGCAGCGGTAACTTGCCGATATCATGCATGAACTTTATCACTTCAATGGTTGTAGGCCATTCTTCGTCATTCCTCTCGTATGCAAATAATAAAGTTCTTGAGAGGATAACAGGGAGGGAGTGTAGATATTATAACAAACACAAGTTCTCTTTATTGTCTGAAAAATCTGTGGCAATAATAAGTTGATCAATCACAAGATCTACATATGCATGATTTGAGTCCAAATACTAATCAATTCTCTACCTAATTGTACCATGAATTTAATAAGGAATACATAATGATCTTCAATGATAAATCAAAGGAAGAGACTGACCTGAATTATATGCACTTTATCATCGTCAAGTACTAATGCATCCCAATGTGTTGTGGTTGACACTAGCTGAGGAAGATGGTAATGCATTTCTTTTAAAAACCTTTGTGCTGAAGAGATCTTTAGAAAACCTCTTCTTGAAATGATCCTTTATCAAGAAACCTCTTTGCTTCATATCAGTCTCTGCACTATGTGAAGTGTTGACCTCCTGATTCTTTGTAGCAGAACCGCGAGAAATCTTAAAAGGCTCTGAAAATGATGTTGATCCTTCGAGGATAACAGATTTTAGGCACTGTGGACAGGGAGGATCATGAACATTATTCTTTGGAGTGATCTCTTCCAAACACTCTGCATGGAAAATATGGTCACAAGGAAGTATTGCAGCAATTGGCAAATCACAATTTCTAACAATCTTATAAGAACTACATAGAGATTTCTGCCATAAGAACCTCTTGCATAACCCGCATTTCTGATATCTTGCTAAATTATTTGAAGGCATCAGGCTTTCGATGCTAATGCTTTCTGTAATGTCAATGGCATCTGGCTCAGATCCAAAATCATAATAACTGCTGGCACTGCTCAATCTGAATCCTTCCCTCCTAGAACTTGCACCAGGCTCTGGAGAACCCTCCATTTGCTGGAGTTCAGCTAAAGAATTTTGGAACTTGAGATCGAGGTTTAAAGTACTAAAACTATTAACAGGTGGCATCTTGCTATCAGTACTTGTTGCACTGACCACATCATTTGCTTCATAATCAGAAATTGGATTGTGGAAAATAAGTGGATAAACAGGCTTTGAGATGAATGAGCGTCTCCCGGAATAATTACGGGACGGGAAGAAGATTGGCTGTTTGCAAGCGGATGTCCTCTGACTAGATTCTGAGCATGGGGAAGGAGACGTGATGCTGTTCGACATTGAGGGTACTCCTTGAAAGCATTCCTGCAATAGAGAGTAAGAGAAGATCAATGAAGCACTTTGTTTGCACTTCAAGCACAATGCTGCATCTAAGAAAATGGATTTTACCTCATTACTCTCAGATAATACAGAAGTCTTTGATTTTGGTCCTGATCAAGTAAATACAGAATGAAGATCAATTAATTGAAGTTTCATGTAGATTTCCATATAATTTTTTTCATCAAGATAAATGCCTCAACATTTATATAAAATTATTGTAAACAAGAAAGGGAACATCCGAAAGATGAATTATTACAGTCACTTTAAGCATCCATCTATTAATAATTCTAGCAGCAATTACGAAAAAGCAAGTAAAAAAAGCCTTTGATATGATATATTTTGATCTGTAGCATCTTATTAGGATTTAATATATAAGGTTCGCCAAGGAATTAAACTTTCATGCATACCATTCAGCCAAAATGCACAAAACATGAGTAACAGACAGACAAAACAAAGTTACGCAGAAATTTTCTATCCTCAATAAATCAAACAATTGCAAACGATTAAGTTAATCCTTAATTAACTCCGGCAGGAGTACAGAACTCACCAAAATCAGATGTTTTTGTAGGAGTCGTCCACTGTAATGCCCGGAAGCTATCAGATGGGCTTCCACAAGAAGAAAGTGTGCCATCAGACACAGATTGATAATGAATAGGATATTGATCACTGTCCCTACTTCTTCCTTTATTGTGCAGAGAAAATGACGATTCATAAATGGGGACTCGATGGGTCCCTTGTGATAATCCATCTGAATGAGACCTGCAGTCTGAAAGCCTTGACAATGGAGGGGAAAAACTAGAATTTATTCTCCAATGGGGTTCACCAGGGTCCCCGGAAAAGTCCCTGCTAACTGAATTTGATCTCTCTCCATGTGGCCCAGAGGCCACACAGCAAAGAGCACCCGTTTTAGCTATCTCTATTCGATACACGCAACCGACACAACTACATTAATTTAGTGCTAATCAACACTGCAGCTCTATAATCCAGTACCCAATCTTGCAAATTGACACCATCTATGTCTAAAAACAACAGAAACCAATTACTACAAATTGCACAATTGTCAACATTAACAACTGTAACACAATTAACGCTTAATCCTTGTTTATTCTGCTTCACAGATTCAATCAACAACTTGCACCTCCCTGCGAACATACACATAAATACTTCCTTAAAAATCAATTCTTTGGCCAAACAAGAAGAAAGAAAAAAACACAATACATGCAAGAACTATAACTCAGGATATTTCCCTATCAAATTTACATACAAATCAAACATTAATACAAAGTCTTACACTCATACTCAGTTTTGTAAGCAGACAAGCATATTTAATCACAGAGATACAAGAATAAACTCCTTTTTTTTTTCTCTTTTTTTGCCTAACGAACAAGATCACATTTGATTTCTCAAATCAAGCATTAATCAACAAACACTGGCAAAAATTTCTTGCATTTATAAACAAAGACCTAATCCAACAGAAACACAAAAATCACGAAAATACAAATACTTCAACAAATAATTCAAAAAATCACATCTTTGGCGGGAATAAATTGAAATTATACCTTTTTATCAACTCTGGACTCAAAACTGGCTCAAAAACACAATGATTCTGGATGAAAAAAACATGGGAAAGCAGGCGAAAACCGAGAGAGACGTACCTGGAGGAATTCTAGGGCAAGGAATGGGAGGAAAAAGCGAGAAAGGGACAAGAAGGAGGCGAAGAGTCGGTGAGAAAGCGTGAGAAGAAGAGGAATCAGTGAGCATATAGTACAAATAATGGAGGTTCTGAGAAGACACTTCACCAGACAAAGTGACGTTGATGATATTTATATATATATAAATGAGTTTTTTTACTTTTCACCCCCTTAAAAATAGCAAAATTACTTTTGTTCCAATATTGCTGACAAATCCCTGGAATTTTAAAAAATTAGTGATCATGCAGTAACTAATAAATATTACTTTGAATTTTTTTTATTTGCCTTATTTTAGAGGTTTTTTTATTTAAAAATTTCATAGAGTATTCAATAATTTTTTTTAATTTACTATTTATATTTAACATATTTTTATGACTTCTAATAAATCATATTCAATTATACATTTTATTAAATCACATTTTAAATAAAGGGTAATCGTAAAAAATTAATATATTTTTTTATAAATTTTAGATTTCCAACTAACTTTAATCGACTTTTTTAATCCAACTAAAAAATCGGAGGAGTATTTGATTAAAAAAATTTGTTTGGTCTATTGACATCAAGTCCTTTGTATAAAGTAATTATATTTCACTGAGAAGGTAAATCCGAATTTCAACTTAGATAGAGGGAGAGTATAGTTGTGTTGAGAAATTAATTCCACACATATACACGCTTCAAAAAAAAATTATTTGCTATAATTTTACATCCCTGAAATTTTTAAATATTACTTCATAACCTCTGGAAAATAATAGAATTACATACCATTAAATATTGTTAGTTATTTCTTAAAAATTAGAAAACTCATCAAAAATATGACTTTTTAAATATTACTTACTATTCTTGATAATTATTAAAATTATTTTTTTTCAAGATATTACTAATAACTACTGCTTTAAAATTAGAAAAAAAATTATTTGCCACCAAGTGATTTTTCAAATGTGGGTTGTCGCCACCCTTGAAAGCAGTAAAATTACTTATTTTTCAAATATTACTTACCACTCCCTCAGAATTAACAAAATTATTTTGACATCCAGTGACTTCTTAAATTTTGTTTGGTGTGCTTAAAAAACAGTAAAATTACTTCCCTTTAAATATTATATTTACCTCTGGAAATGAACAAAATTATTTACCATCTCTTGCATTTTTATTGTATTATTGTTCAAAGACTTAGATTTATGGTTTATTCACATTTTAATTTGTTTTAAAATAACTTGTTTATTTAGATAAATTTTTTTAATACATATTTTTAGATATTAGATATGAAAGTAAATAAATAATAAATAATAATAACTCTAATAACATCCGCATATTTACATTTATCAGTTAATGTAGACAGCTAACCGTCAGCCATATATTTATATGGGGTTTTTGCAATTGTACCCCTGAATAATTTTGAAATTGCATATTTACCTCTCAATAAACAATAATATTGCATACATACCCCTGAATAATACATAAAATTGCTTATAAACCTTTCAAAAGTTCTATAATTGCATATTTACCCTCAGAAAAAACATAATTGTACATATACCCTTGAAAAATATATGTAATTACAGATATGCCCTACTGTTAGATTCCATTAACATAAGTTAATTAAACTTTATTAACTATAGATATAATTTGGATTAAGATATACAAAAAGTCCAAAATAACCCTTGTAAATTGTCATTTTACAATAAAAAAACTTTTCAAGGGTATATATGAAAAGGATATAATGGTTATTTTGTATATTTTTTATTTGTTAACAAATGTTTTTTCAGCTAATTTGAACCCTAAGGGTATATACATAATTATATGTATTATTCAGGGGTATGTATGCAATTATCTTTATTCAGGGGCATATCTGCAATTACCTATATTTTCAGTGTTATATATATAATTATGTTTTTTCTAAAGGTAAATATGCAATTATAGAATTTTTGAAGGGTTTATAAACAATTTTCCCTATTTATATCTATCTACATGGATTTTCTGCTTTTTTTAAGTTTTAACCACTTTCAAAAAAAAATTATATTTACAAAATTTGTATTTATGTAATCATTAATTTTTTCTTTTATCTATTTAAGTTTTCTTTTTCAATTAATTGGACAAACCTCGGGCATATATAAATGAAAAGTTAATACTTCAATCCACTTATGTTTTTATTTTGCATGAGTTTAGGTTGAAACCGATTTTTTTGACAAGGACAGAAACATTATATTTGAAGGATCTGATATCAATAGATCAAAAGGTTGTTTGTGCTACGTAAATTGTATGAGATTTCATATTTTGAAATTTATAAATTGATATTTTTGAAAATTAAAATTTTTCAAAACAATTAAATGAGCCTATGCATATGAAAGACCGGCATTGTGTTTCAAGTGAAACCATTGTCCGTGGGCTTTTATCAAGGGCTTGTTTTGTTAAAAGTTGAATGTGAAATTTGAAGAAGCTGAAGTCCCATTTTGTCGTTTTGACTTCCACAAATTTTTTATAAAATGTAATTTTTGTCCTATTTAATTAAAATATTGAAATTTGGCTTTTGAACAAATTCAAATATATCATGTATCTCTCTCACTTTTATATACATAAATAATCGCTACCCCTCCATCGCTCTTATCTAATTAAATTAATAATTGAGGTTATTGGACTTAATTAAATCTGATTAATTTTTTTAAATAAATATAGACAAATAATAGCCCTTAATTTTTATTATGAGAGAGAGTTGAATCCTTAATTTTTTACTTAGAAATTGAGTTATTATTCTCCTGTAGAGGAGTTGATTTGAGTTCTTTTTCTTTGCGGGGTAGTACTAATTTTTCAAATATTTTTCGTATGGATAGATTTTTGATAAAATTATGGATAAGTTCAGCCAGAATTACATCTCATCACGTAAATTGGTTTTACGATTCAAACATACAAAAAAAATATCGAAGTATTATTTTTATGGTTTCATTTTTAAATTTATTAAACAGTAGAAAATATGTTTTTTTTTTTTGAAAAGTGAATAAACCACAAACTTAAATTAAGGTAAACTAAAAGTACAAAATACAATTGAGACAAAAGTACAAAGAGAGGGGAAAACAAGCAAGTATAATAAGGAAGTTAATCAGAAGAGATCCACTAGGATGAAAGTGTGGGGTAAACAACCAAGATAGAACGAGGAACAAACAAACACAATGGGAAGTCTCCTAACAGAGATAGAAAGAGGTCTTCCACTAGCATGACTTAGTAAGCAAAGATAGTTCTATAAGTATGATACCTTTAAGGAAAAAGACTCTTTTGGGTCATCTTTCTCTTTCTCTTTTGTGAGATCCTAAAAACTTAAGGCTCCATTTAACCATGGAAACTGAGTTTGCCAACTTAATTACTTTTTATTTTGGAGTTATAGAAACCTTAAAGATGAGAACATATGACGAGTTTTAGACATGATCATTGAAATCATAAGAGATGAGTATTTGAAAATTCAATTATTTCCTTCCAACCATATATTTTAAATAATCGATTTGAATAATAAATCTTAGATCTCTTTTTATGAATGGATCGTCTCAAAAGATTTCCATAAAAGTTCAAAAATTATACAACCACCTGACATAGTAAAAAAAGGTAATTCACATATTCGATTGCTGCATGATACATGATATATGTGAAAGTGGAGACTCTATTGCAATCTCTTGTTGTGAGATTTTCCAACATGATGATTTTATTGTTCCAAACCAGCCACATAAAAATATTAATTTTTAAAGGCAAATAAGAGTTTCACCAGAGTGTGACTCTTTACCCCCAAACAAGTGGACTAGGGAAATATATATATAACAAATAGAAATATTCAATGCTGAATCATATTCCAAAGACCATATGTATCATAGCTTGAAAGTACATCCAAGGGAAAGACATGAAGAGTGAATATTGGAAATGAAAGCATGGATTTAATTTTTACACCAATGTCTTTTCCAACAAAACAACATCAAAATTCAATATATGCTGCCATCCAAACAAAAAAAATATCAATTACTATATCATACTTTCCAAATAAATTTGAAATTAGATTCATATAGTGGTGTAAATGATACACCTCTATAGAGGGGGGCACCAGCCGGTTAACCGAGCCCGACCCAGCGGGTCCAGGTAGGGTTTAGCCGGGCCGGTTCTGTGGAAGACCCGTCGGGCCGGGTTGACTCAGCGGGCCCGCCGGGTCACGGGTCACCATCTTGTGACCCAGATCCGGCCCGGATTAGCCAAGAACACAACGGTCCGGGGCGGGGCAAGCCCGCCAGGCTCGGCTGGGTTTTAATTAATTTATTAATAATTTAAATACATTTTAAAATAAAAATAAATTTAAATGTTATGGGTGTGATTTGAACTTGGGTCATCCATGAAAGTTTTATATATTTATATTAAAGCATTATAAACAAAAAGAATACTTCAAAATAAATTAAAAAAAATAAAAATAAAAAATAGTTTAAAACAATTTTAATAAATTGGAAGAATTTGAAACCACTCAAAATAAATAAAAATAATAATAATAAATTACATTAAGTTTGTTTATTTATTGAATTAAATAGTTTATATATTCTTTTGAGTTATAAAATTATATTACATGAAAAATCATAGTTATAAAAATGTACTACTTAATATTGAAATTTTAGTATCTATTTGTTTGAGAGATTAACATAAAATTTATTGATGATTGACATAAAATATTAGAGAAATAATATTATAACTAATCTTATTAATTGGTGATTGAAATTCTGTTATATAAAAACTTATTAACATAAAATTTAAAATTCATGAACTTTTAATGTAAAAGAAAATAACTAATCTCGTTAATTGGTGATTGAAATAATAAAAAAAAAAAACAACATGTAAATATAAGGAAAATCAATACTAAATTATTATATTATAACTAAAAATTAAAAACACTAGTTATAATAAATATATAGAATTTGATAAGTAAATAGAAGTAAAAAAGTAAAAAATTCAAGTAATAAAATAAATTAAAATAATTGGATAAAAAACTTATTAACATAAAATTTAAAACTCATTAATTTAATGTAAAAGAAAATAACTAATCTTATTAATTGGTGATTGAAATAATCAAATATAACAATACATGTAAATATAAGGAAAATCAATACTAAATTACTATTTTATAACTAAAAATTAAAAACATTAGTTATAATAAATATATAGAATTTGATAAGTAAATAGAAGTAAAAAGTAAAAAATTCAAGTAATAAAATAAATTAAAATAATTGGAAAAAAAACTTATTAACATAAAATTTAAAACTCATGTCTTTATTATAAATTTGTTTAAATAAATAAATAAATCATCACCAACAAAAACTAGCGCAATTGGTTTTTCAATGAACTTTGCTCTTTGAAGACCGAGATTCAAATCTTAGAAGTAACAAATTTTTTATTTTTAACACACAAAATTGAAAAAAAAAAAAAACCCCCACGGGCCTGCCGGGTTGGCACGGCGGGTCACGGGTCAATAACAACCCAACCCATAACCGGACCCGCTACAGTGCGTGTCACGCCCCGACCCGCGGGCCCACAGGACGCGACAACCGCCGCGGCGATCCCGAGGAGGGATACCCCGCCACTCAGCCCTCGTGACGCCGCAAGGCTAACAAATACACCTGGAATTCAACAATATCTCTTGCAGATATTGAATAAAGGCTAACAATACATAACATGAGTAACAACAACAACAGCTATTACAGCGAAATACAGTAGGTACAGAGGTTTCCAAGTACACAAGGAAGTAATAAGCATAACAGTAGGAAATGATGAAACACCAAACATGCAACAGGGTTTTCTACACACTAGTGGATCCACAAGTCAAACAACATGTTCCATGACAACAAACATACATGAACTGAAGGAAGTACAATAGAAAAGATAGCAGCAAATGCCCAGCACACTGCCACACCGTCGCACCTACTACCTGCAAACAGACTGGGAAGAGGAAAGAGGGGATGAGTAACCACAGTTACTCAGTGAGGGGGGTTAGCACAACTCTAAAAGAAAACATACCAGCAACAACAACAATAGTAAAATAATAATAATAATAATAATAATAATAATAACAATAATAATAATAAATTACCAACATAAATACTTTACTAAAAGCAATACTAGTTTAGAAACATCAGCACACATCATGGAAATCTTTAAAAGAAGTAAAACAACATAATGCCAAGGTTTTGAAATAAATAATCAAAATACGGGTAGCAACTCAAATATGTGGGAGACTGTCCTCCTAAAAGCAACAGCTGGGCTTCGCCCCCTCACCGCACATTCAAGATAATACTACAAAAGAAATACACTGGATAAATCTCAAATTTAGTATAAAGCAATACCCAACACTCACCCAGCACAATGTGGTCTAGAAAACTCTCTAAACCTTCGCCGTGGCCATGGCTAGGTTCAGAGCCGTCAAAGTACTCATGTCTTTGACGTTGACCCATCGGTTCACCGGTTGGTGACTCCGGCTACCCGATGAATATCCAGTCAGGGCTCTACACTCCCACCTGAACCTGGCCCTCGTAGTAAATAATCCGGTCTACCACGCCACCTCAACAGGCTGGCCGTGGGGACCGCCTACCGTAGTAGGGCATCACCACACAAACCCAACAATAACACAAGTCCACGAAAAACACCATTGCCAACAAATACCCAACAATTACCAACACCTTCACATCTCCACGAGGAAATAATAAAAGAATACAAAGGAAGCTCAAGCTTTAAAACACCAAGCGATAAACAAAACTCAATACAAGAAGCAACACAGGAAATCATTTTCCTTCAACCATTTGAAATGAGTTTCAAACCCCGGATTTCACAAAATCAATTATTTCCACAACAAATCTCAGGTTTTACACAAAACCCAAAATTTCACAACTCATTGAAGTGTATTAACATCAAATCAAGCATTACCAAGTCAAATACTAAATAAAACATTCAAGATTTCATTCAATGCCACCATCATTCACCAAAATGCCAAGCCCGTATAAATCAAAGAAATTGTACTTGAATCATGATATAAGTATATATATATATATATATATATATATATATATATATATATATATATATATATATATATATATAAATGTAAGTATGATCAAGTCTAGCTATCGGTATTCTTCAAATAAAGCTATGCTAAATAAACCCACTCACAGAATTGGTGACTCTCTTCCCCGCAAGCTAACCCTCGGCTACTCCTTTGCCTCGAGCCAAGACTTCTTCTCCTTGCCAAAGTACAAGAAAACACAAATACTTGTTAATATAAAATCCTAGGTTTTCTAGCAAACAACCCTAAATTAATCCTAGGGTTGGGCTCAAAGCTAGATCTAAAGGTTACCAATGAATTCCTAAGGATTATAGCTACAATCTAATCCAAAGAAATTAAAGAAACGACTAAGGATTGCCGGTGCTACAGTATCCTCGGGTGCTACAGTAAAACCCGGCCTTAAACAAGTGTATTCTCCCAAATACAACATCAAACAATGAGATTTTCTATACAATAATCCACCACAAAGAATCACAACCTCAAGGGCTTCAATTTAAGCTCAAAAACATCCACAATCAAGTAGAAAATCCAAAACTTATTCTAGGTTTTCAAAATTCTCTAAAAACAAGAAAATACAAGAAAATACGGAAAGAAAAGGTTGAAATAAAGGCTTACCGTATTCAAGAGGATGTGAGGAGGAGAATGGAGGTTTTAGTTCGCCGGAAAAGCTCGCCGGAAAATCCAAGAGAAGGGCTAGGGTTCGGCCAAAGAAAGCAAGGAAAGAAGAAGAAGAAAAGAGAAGGGTTCTTAAGAGAAATTCGTGCTGCTACAGTAACGGTCTGCTACAGTACTGGGCTGAAAAATCTATAGAAATGGGCTGGTTATTTCTGCAGTGAAAACTGGTTATAACATTCTACCCCCCTTAAGAAAATTTCGCCCTCGAAATTTCCTTACCTAACAAAAGACCTCTAATACTCAAAGTTTAACAATACACATGCATCAAGCTGAAAGATAGATATTGTACCTGGGTTCATGTCCACTTCACACTTGGGCTCCTCGTTAGTCAGGGCAAAGATTCTGGTTTGAGATCTAGTCTGCGCACGCGATCCTCCTGACTGAGGGATGTTGCTCGCTGCTACGGATCTAGTAGCGGTAGTCTGTGCCTGAGTCGCGGGCTGAGAACTTCTAGACTGAGTAGGACGTCCTGGATTAAGTCCTGGTGTAGGTCCCCCGCCGGTCAAAAGTGGACACTGCGTCTTGATGTGATCCACTTGTCCACACTGATAACATCTGCGCGGTTCTCGACACCGTCCCTCATGGAACTTATGGCAATTCCAACACTGTCGCATAGTTCCTACTGATCTTGTTCCTGATACACTACCTGAAGGTACTGAACTCTGCTGTCCACTGGTCTGGATTGGTGGGGTCTTGAAGAAACCAACTGAAGGTGCACCAACAGACGAACTCTCACATCTGCTCTTCTTCGAGGGTTGACTCATTTCTGCACCTCTTCTCTTACTCATGCTTTCTCGGACTTGTCTGCCTTCCATAACCAACTTTTCTGCTCGAAGGGCCAACTGTAATACTTCCTTAAAGCTCTGGTTTCCTGTAACCGACATCCTCTCTCGGACGTTGAGGTTCAATCCGGCCTCAAACTTCGAACACAGAACTTCCTCAGAACCTACCAGTTCCGGTACAAAGTTTGCTAGGTCCTTTAACTTTGTCTCATACTCTGTCACAGATCTGCTACCTTGGGTCAACTGCATGAACTCCTGCCTCTTCTGGTCTCTGTGGAAACAAGTGTAGTATTCCTCGTCAAATTCTCTCTGAAAATCTGACCAACTCAAGACAACGGGGGAACGGCCTTTCAAACTCTCCCACCAAACTCTGGCTCTGCCATCAAGTAACCTCGTAGCGACCTTGAGCCGCAACTCTTCTTCTAGAACCATGTCGTCAAAAGTAGCTATCACCCGCTTTAACCACTCTTTGGCCACCAGAGCGTCACTCGTGCCATCAAAGGAACTGCAGCCTAACTGTCGGACTTCCTTCAGGAGCTTGGACAGGAACAAGCTCTGACTGGTCCTACTGTCCTCTGCAGGGACTACGGGAACTGACTGCATTTGGGGCGGTACTGAAACTGGTGGCTGCGCAGTCGGTACAGACCCTCCATACATGCTCCAGAAACTCATGAAGTCTCTGAACTCCTGATAGGTCGGCTGCCTATCCTGATTGTCCCAATATGCTCTGAAGGCCTGCATCGCATCTGGAGACGGAGCTAACTCGGGCACTGGGGCTTGAGGCACAGGTTCAGGCATTCCTGGAGCGTGCACCGACGCTGCTACAGCAGGTGCATGCCTTGAACTGGCCTCCTGCCTAGGCGGTGAAGGAGAGGACGGTGGAGATGGCACTCCACGCCGTCCACCTCTAGGTGGTGCAGTAGTAGGCTCAACAGTAGGAGCAACTGCTCCACTGCGCGTGCGCGGGCGTTGTGCTGGCATTTTCACTGAAAAGGACACCAAAACAACTTTCAAAATCAATTCCTACATGCAACAATGCTACATGCTCAATTCTAACTGGATCCACTAGTTACTACAGAAGGCAGTCAACAACAAGAACAGGCTACGGTTATCAATCTAAACCACTAGCTCTGATACCAATAAAATTGTCACGCCCCGACCCGCGGGCCCACAGGACGCGACAACCGCCGCGGCGATCCCGAGGAGGGATACCCCGCCACTCAGCCCTCGTGACGCCGCAAGGCTAACAAATACACCTGGAATTCAACAATATCTCTTGCAGATATTGAATAAAGGCTAACAATACATAACATGAGTAACAACAACAACAGCTATTACAGCGAAATACAGTAGGTACAGAGGTTTCCAAGTACACAAGGAAGTAATAAGCATAACAGTAGGAAATGATGAAACACCAAACATGCAACAGGGTTTTCTACACACTAGTGGATCCACAAGTCAAACAACATGTTCCATGACAACAAACATACATGAACTGAAGGAAGTACAATAGAAAAGATAGCAGCAAATGCCCAGCACACTGCCACACCGTCGCACCTACTACCTGCAAACAGACTGGGAAGAGGAAAGAGGGGATGAGTAACCACAGTTACTCAGTGAGGGGGGTTAGCACAACTCTAAAAGAAAACATACCAGCAACAACAACAATAGTAAAATAATAATAATAATAATAATAATAATAATAACAATAATAATAATAAATTACCAACATAAATACTTTACTAAAAGCAATACTAGTTTAGAAACATCAGCACACATCATGGAAATCTTTAAAAGAAGTAAAACAACATAATGCCAAGGTTTTGAAATAAATAATCAAAATACGGGTAGCAACTCAAATATGTGGGAGACTGTCCTCCTAAAAGCAACAGCTGGGCTTCGCCCCCTCACCGCACATTCAAGATAATACTACAAAAGAAATACACTGGATAAATCTCAAATTTAGTATAAAGCAATACCCAACACTCACCCAGCACAATGTGGTCTAGAAAACTCTCTAAACCTTCGCCGTGGCCATGGCTAGGTTCAGAGCCGTCAAAGTACTCATGTCTTTGACGTTGACCCATCGGTTCACCGGTTGGTGACTCCGGCTACCCGATGAATATCCAGTCAGGGCTCTACACTCCCACCTGAACCTGGCCCTCGTAGTAAATAATCCGGTCTACCACGCCACCTCAACAGGCTGGCCGTGGGGACCGCCTACCGTAGTAGGGCATCACCACACAAACCCAACAATAACACAAGTCCACGAAAAACACCATTGCCAACAAATACCCAACAATTACCAACACCTTCACATCTCCACGAGGAAATAATAAAAGAATACAAAGGAAGCTCAAGCTTTAAAACACCAAGCGATAAACAAAACTCAATACAAGAAGCAACACAGGAAATCATTTTCCTTCAACCATTTGAAATGAGTTTCAAACCCCGGATTTCACAAAATCAATTATTTCCACAACAAATCTCAGGTTTTACACAAAACCCAAAATTTCACAACTCATTGAAGTGTATTAACATCAAATCAAGCATTACCAAGTCAAATACTAAATAAAACATTCAAGATTTCATTCAATGCCACCATCATTCACCAAAATGCCAAGCCCGTATAAATCAAAGAAATTGTACTTGAATCATGATATAAGTATATATATATATATATATATATATATATATATATATATATATATATATATATATATAAATGTAAGTATGATCAAGTCTAGCTATCGGTATTCTTCAAATAAAGCTATGCTAAATAAACCCACTCACAGAATTGGTGACTCTCTTCCCCGCAAGCTAACCCTCGGCTACTCCTTTGCCTCGAGCCAAGACTTCTTCTCCTTGCCAAAGTACAAGAAAACACAAATACTTGTTAATATAAAATCCTAGGTTTTCTAGCAAACAACCCTAAATTAATCCTAGGGTTGGGCTCAAAGCTAGATCTAAAGGTTACCAATGAATTCCTAAGGATTATAGCTACAATCTAATCCAAAGAAATTAAAGAAACGACTAAGGATTGCCGGTGCTACAGTATCCTCGGGTGCTACAGTAAAACCCGGCCTTAAACAAGTGTATTCTCCCAAATACAACATCAAACAATGAGATTTTCTATACAATAATCCACCACAAAGAATCACAACCTCAAGGGCTTCAATTTAAGCTCAAAAACATCCACAATCAAGTAGAAAATCCAAAACTTATTCTAGGTTTTCAAAATTCTCTAAAAACAAGAAAATACAAGAAAATACGGAAAGAAAAGGTTGAAATAAAGGCTTACCGTATTCAAGAGGATGTGAGGAGGAGAATGGAGGTTTTAGTTCGCCGGAAAAGCTCGCCGGAAAATCCAAGAGAAGGGCTAGGGTTCGGCCAAAGAAAGCAAGGAAAGAAGAAGAAGAAAAGAGAAGGGTTCTTAAGAGAAATTCGTGCTGCTACAGTAACGGTCTGCTACAGTACTGGGCTGAAAAATCTATAGAAATGGGCTGGTTATTTCTGCAGTGAAAACTGGTTATAACAGTGCGGGTCAGCTTGATTGATTACACCTCTAGGTGCATATCTCTGATTTTTTTTTTTTTTTTTTTTGGGAATAGTCTTTCTGGTATAATTTATGTAATATTGAAATATATTTCAAGGGCAAAATAGTAAATTACATTTGAAGCTAAAGGAAGAATGAAATACACGTGAAAAAGAAGTATCGAGTTGACACGTGTCCATGTCAAGGTTAATAATTTGTGGCCCAAGACCATCGAGTGAACAACAGCGCAACCCATCGTCCTCATCTCAATTCTTGATCTCTCTCAGAGAAACGAGCGAAGAAGACGAAGACGAGAAGTTTCGATCCCTTTGGGGTTTCTAAAACCCTAACCCTAGAATCGAAGATCAGCTCCGCCGGGTATGATCTCAATGCCGATCAATCTTTTGATAAATCGATCTGTTAATTTAGACCTTGCTAATTCTTGGATTTCGATCAATTCGTATTGTTATATGTTTGTGGATCATGATTTGATTGGAGTTTTTTTAGCATTGGTTGTGATTTAAATCGTTGGCTTGTGTTTGATTGTTGGTATCTGAATGATGTGCAGATAGAGATGGAGGTAATAAAGGCGGTGCTTTTAGGGATTTTGTTTGTAGTAGTACAATTGTCATATGTGATTGCTTCGCCTGTCACTGCTCCTGCATTCTTATGGTCTTCAAATGGTCACGGGTAATTTTTTTTTTGTTTTTTTTTTCTCTTTGTGCATTGAAATTCATTGATTTTTGGTATATATGGTAGTATATGCTATTCATTTCAATCTTGAAGTTTTGTGTGTGTTTTTTATGGTAGTATACTATGAAGGAATTGTGTTCCTGAGGTTTGTTTCTCAGTAGTTTGCAATGTTATTTAAGTGTTATTTGCAATAAAAGACCATACAAACAAGGGATCTGTGTTTATCTGGGAATTCTCAGACTACATGATGCTATACACTAACACTGTTTCTGTTTGAGTGGAAATGAAAGAAATACAGAATAAAAGGAGAAACTATTTTATCTTGACCTTGATTGGTTGAATAAAATGAGATTTTAAGCATGTCAAGTAAATAAAGGAATATGTATTAGATAATATTTTCCTTTGCATATTTTAATAACCTTGTTTTATCAAGGTTTCATTCGATTGATAAAACCTTGTACCATGATTGGTTGGGAATTTATTATAGAAGTCTCACCTTTGAATACAGATTATTAAAAGATAAAACATCTATGTTTTCTTGCAATTTCCTGTAGCTGCAAATTTGGCTAAACATGCATGTAGTTGATTAGCCTATACATAACCCTCTACTACATTGAATTTGGGGAACCCTTGGAAATGTCTGGTAAGGAAGTGGGTTCATTCAACTTATTGGAGGTGAAATAAATACATGGTTATGGAGTAGCTAAAGTATTTATGATGAATCACTAGAATGGATTGGCAGCAATGGGATCTTTCGTAGCATCTAAGCTTATGATGCTCTGATGTTTTCCAGATTCTTCATATGCCAATATACAGGTGCTGGATGCACACTACATTTGGATGTTTGTACCTTCATCTCTTAGATTGATATAAGCACCTCAGGGAGGAGAATTTTTAATTTAAGGAAAGAAACTTTTTTTTAAAGATATTTTAATTTGATCATTCATTGAGGACATTGCAGCATCCTTATTTCAATATTTCTTTAAAATTATATTACTTATTTGAAGACATCATTGATTATTTGTAGCTGGTATTGAAGAATGACAAGTAGTTAAGGAGATTCTTTTATCTTGTGAAATGACAAATTTGTTGTTATTGAATGTTTTGAAAAGCTTTCACACTATTTACCCATTGAAATGTTGATTATTTAACTGAGAAGATGAAATTTTTTTTAACATCTTTCTGGTTAGTGAACCATTACAAAACTATGCTCTTAATTGAGTAATCTGTTTTGTGTGAGAACAGATTATGCACTTGAAAAATTATATCACACCAAAATATCATAAAATTGTTGAATTTGTGAAAGATATCTATCAAGTCACAATTCTCCCGCTATCATTTGTGCTGGTTTCTTTTCTGCAAGTCATTTAAAGTACATCTGTTAGTGCATCAGTGTTGGCCATAATTATATTATGCTGGTTTGATAATCAAAGTTCCGTTATCATGATGTTAGGCTTTAATGAGTTTACTATGTGCTTATATCAGTCTAGGCCAACAATACTATAAGACCTGTGTTGGATGTGAAATTATTTGTGTTAGAGAGATTATATCTGATTCTTGGAATGAATTTTCAGATAAAAAATTTGAACCTGTAAAAGTATGTCATTGTTTTATCCTTCTATATTCATCATCTGTACTGGAAAAAGGTATCAACCTATGCCCTTTTTACTCTATTGTCAAAAAAGCAAATTATTTATTGATACTGTAGGTGCCTAGGGAGTTTGTTGAACGTTGTATCTTGATTACATATTAGACACAATAAAGAGCGTAGTTTCTGTTTACTGTCAGCTTGACTCGTCTACGAAGGGCTTATTCTCCTTGATCGATTGCTAATACTTTAAATAAATTGCCAGTTCTAAAATTTTCGTCCATCCAGTGGCAGTTCTAGTCAAGTCTTATTCTAGGTGTTTGATTATTTCAGACACATGGTCATTTTGTTTTGAAAAGTTTTATGCCTTTTGATGATTCTTAATTCTGAGCATCATAATGCTAACCTCTTGCTTCTCAGATTATCATCTCATGGTGTTAAAGAAGTCATCAATTACCAAGCAATCTCTCCCAAGGATTTAGCTAAATCTGTCCTCTCTGAAGGGGGTTGGTCAAACTTTATGGTACTCTTTCACTTGAAGATTCACTTGTTTCTTTCTTTTGGATAAATGTCTTCTATTGTGTAACTTTATTAGTTCAAATGGAAGACATGATTCAAGTCTTATTGATGTATGCTTATTTATTGTCCAGTGTTCTATGGAGAACCATCAGCGGGCAGTAGATATTGCTGTTGTTTTTGTTGGAGGAAAGGTAAATAAATTCAATCTTCTTTGACGAATCAGTTCGATATCCAAATTTCTGTGCTTGTGTTGAAGATAAAGATCCATTCCTATTTGGTACTTCTTTGTTGATTTCTGTTAGTCTTGAATATTATGGTTTTATGCCCAAAATTCTGGTTTGTGGGCATCACGATAATGCTATTTTGTGGGTTTTAACATTAAATTGCTTTGTTTGTAAACAAATTGCAAGGTAAAGCTCAGATTTACCATTATCATGCTAAATTAAGCAATCGCCATGTGAAGTTTACATTTTTTCCACATTGTAAAAGAATTTATTACTTTTTCCTATCATCCTTTTCAATACACCATTTATCTTTTTATAATGCCTATCATCTTTTTCAATACACCATTTATCTTTTTATGGATTGCTGAAAATAAAAAAGTGACATATTCTGATTGGGCAAATTGTCTGCAAAACAGAGTTTTATACCTGGTCATATGAATAATTTTGAAATCACATTTTATACTATGCAGTCTGTTTCTCAGTGACTAATACAAGACTCTCTTGTGCTATAGTTGCAATCTTCAGATATCTCGAAAACCAAATTTAAGGATCAAGCTTTGTTGGACGTGCTGAAGGTATCCAGGGTTATTACTTATATCATGTTTCTTGGAAGTCATAACCTCGACCACCCAAGTCATTTCTCCTAATCTTTGTTTCTCATTCTGGTTTGCTGACCAGCTTTCATTTGGTGGCTCCAATTTTTCCATGGCATTTCCATATGTTGCCTTATCAGAAGGAAACGACAAGCTGGAACATACTTTGTTCTCAGGATTTATAGAAAATTGTGGGCATGAATTGGCAGTGAACCAGATTGCATATTTGGAATCTTGCTCTTTTGATGGCAAGGATCTCAAGAAACTTCAAGACTTACAATCGCTGCAGGTAATCAAACTATATATTTATAATTGCTTGTGTTGTGCTTTGGAAAACTTGATCTGTTTATAATGAGGCTACATCAATACCCAGGATTTTTTTGACTCAAGAATGGAAAAAGGTAAGGATGCCCAGGCCGATCTGGTTGTTTTCTGCAGTGGAGGCTCTGAAGAGGTGGATCAAGCCAAATCCGAAGGTATGCTTGTTTGTATTAGGCCTAAATAATATGCTACTTCTGTCCAATTTGATTTTTTGTTAATTTTTTTTTATTGTTTTGTTTTTATTTTTGGCAGGGGAGATTTTATCTGAACTTGTGAATTTTCTGGATCAATCTGGTGCTTCATACTCAATTCTTTATGCTTCTGACCCAAAGAAATCACTTCAGTACCCTCCTCATTGGGCAATAAACAGATTTCTTGCAGAAAGCACTAGTGGCAAATCTTCAAATACAACCACCTGTGATGGAGTTTGTCAAATTAAATCATCTCTTTTGGAAGGATTTTTTGTTGTAAGTTCCTGCCTCCTTGAGCTTACAATAATGCTAAGCCTGTTTGCTCACTTATTTGTTTGTTACTTTTATAATATGGAACATTTTACAGTCTTCATTCTCTTTTTCTTTATTTCAAATCCATTATCTTGTAAATAAATTTCCTCTTATAGATCTATTCAAGTTAATCTTATCATGAAAGGGATCATATTTCATCTGCAAGGAAGTATATCAATCATTGTATGATTTGTCAAACGTGTTATTTTATTTTATTTTTGGAATGATGTTTTTCCTTCCTATGGCAAGTAAGATTTGATTTAGCTATCTTCTTGTTGCCATTTATTTTTGACCATTCATTGTGATAGTATTGAGCTAAGTCTCTTTCCTTAATTTACACATTCTCTACCCTTTTCTTTTCAGGGGATTGTACTGCTCATTATACTAATATCTGGACTGTGCTGTATGATGGGAATTGACACTCCCACAAGATTTGAGACGCCTCAAGACTCTTGATGTCATTGAAAGACATTCTGAAGACAAGCAATGAACATATATATATTTATCAGTATTTGATTCCATAAGGGCTCTGAGTTGTAACCCTACCTTTTACCAATTGCATCTGTGCGACCGATGCTTTCAAATTTCCTTCAATTTACTACTCATTTTCCTAAAGAAAAAACTTTTGTTGATTGCAATCAGTCTGTTGGTGAAGTTGGTTTGGGAAGTGTATACTGTGTAATACTTTTGCCATTTTGACATAAAAATTTCTTCACCGTTTTGATCTGAATCTCTTTTGATACTTGTTTAAAGTTCATCGTTTAGGTTAATCAGATGGAGGGCCTCAACAGAAGCAGCGGAGATCAGGAGTTGTTAAACCATTGGCCAAGAACTGCAAGTGAATCTATGGACACACGTTCAAGAGCAAACCAAAGACAGCCTTCGGTAATGACATCCACATGCTCTCATCTTGTAAATATTATAACTAGCTGCTGCCTTTAACTTTCTGCACAATGTTTCCAAACTAAATTGTACACGCACTGTGCTAGCTCCATCACCTTGTGTTCCACCCATGCATTGAATCTCGGTTTTCAATTCAATATTAATATATTTAGGGTTTGTTTGTACTTTTTGCTTTCATATTTGGAATTCATATTTTTGCTAAATATGCACTGGACTAAATCAGGAATTTTGTGAATGTTTGTGTACTAGTGGGAATCCTTGAACATTATTACTTGTGATCAAACAACAATCAATAAGCTCTTTTTAGGGCTGATGCTTTTAGACTCTAAAGGCAGTGAGTCAGTGACTCTTATCATTTTTATTTTTATTTTATAATAAGTTCTTTATATAGGCTAGGTTAGAAGTCATGATAGGGTTTTTATAGGTATTTGAAAGGCTTGTGCCAAGATACCTTGTGTCTAAAATAATGCATTTGCACCAGATATGTCAGTTTTGTGTCCAACAATATTTTTTATAAAAAATTCAATGCCAGTTTATATGCATATATATTTTTTTAATATTAGTTACATGACTTTTGTACCTAAAAATAAGTTTTTATTTACCTTAATACTAGGCTAAGGACTAACATATTGGACTCCCCACTATATCATACACTGTTTAAAATCAAACCGTATTGTAGAATTCTCTATTTTGCAAGTGGATTTGACATGACACCCATCTAAAGAAGTTGGAGAACTTAAATTATTCTGTCCTTCTTGTGTTTTTTAATTAACCCTGAACATAACACAGTTTAAATTATCCCTGAGCCAAACACAAACACAAACACAGCCTTGGATACTGACACGTAGAACAGAAAACGTTAAAAGGAACGCACATTTCTTTCATAAAATTGAAAGTTCCTAGGCATCTTTATGTTTTCAGCAGCACGATGAGCCATTATTTGAAGAGCTCATCCAACAAACTTTTGTTATAATAATAATAATAATATACTTGCATACTACCTCATCGTTTTTTCTCATAAATGAATTTAGAAAGATTTCTTTTTGCCATTTCAGGATTCTTCATTCTCCATGTCTGTTCTACTATTTCTTTAATGCAACCATCAGCTTTTTCATGGCTAGTTTTCATTCAAACAAGGGCAAATTAACTGTTAGTACCCTTAATTTTATTATTCTTCAATTCTTTCTAATTTTCTTTTTAGTTACTCCTCTAACAAGCATTCTGATCTTCTAGTTAAGGGCATCAGTTTATATTACTCATTCAATAAATAGTGAAGTGACTTAGTGAAATATCCTGTAATTAGTTCTAGTCATGTAAACAAACAAAACCATGCAAATAGCTACTTATCATTCTCCATATTTCAATGAAAGAACTATTTATTTCATCCGCCTTTGAACTATAGATTAACTGATATGTGACCATAAGTTCTTACTAGTTTTCATGTACTTCTATAGGCAGGAAATTAGAGAATCAAATGGCATTGGTAGTATCAATTATCAAAGCAAAGAATGTCCTTGATTTTAGAGTCACACGTCTACTTTCACCTTCTCTCCATTACAATGACTCACTTGCAACCTTAATCCACCTCATCATGTGCCTTTAAAGTGCCCTGCCGATCCCTTTTTTGCAGTCTATCTGTGCATTTTATCTGACCTTTGGTTTCCTTGTAGAGATATATACATGTGAATGCATGTATTTCCAACTTGAATTTCATTTGATCACAACTACATCTTCATTTTGGTTGTGTTACATGATTTATTTTCTTTTTTCAGAATTTTGTTTTTCTCCAAAATACTTATTGAAGTTGCATTCTATATAAGAACTACCTTAGACCTCCTCCTCATCCCCATTCTTCTTCTTCTTTTTTCCTCTCTTTCTTTATTTCATTGCTCATTGATTACTAGATATGTTATCTCATCTATGGCTTTACATGGAGGCTCAGGGAGGTTGATGCAGCCAAGGATGACTTGCCGACATTTTTTAATCAAATTTTCCCTTGTTTTCTTGAGGAAAATTCTAGTGAAAATCAAGTGGGCAAGTTGTCCTTGGCTACATGTTTCTTCCTGCTCCTCATGCAAAACCTTTGATGATTCTTTGATTTCTAAATACAAGGACTGTATGTTTACTTGTTTGTTCATTTATGTCCCTTTTTTTTATTTTTCATTTGATGCAGATGAAATGGAATGTCAAAAGAAGAGCACAAAGGTATAATCCTTTCTTCTCACATTGTTCACTTTTTTTTTTTGGGGATCTCTTTCTTTTATATCTGCATTATTTTATGCATTTTGTTTCATTAGATCAACATTGAAATGCTCTTCCTGAACTCATTTGTTACCTCACATTCCTTTGTAGTACAGTGTTCATGTCAGCACAACAGATGCTTCACATGCTCATGGTTTCTCATTTTTAGTACATGTTTTACCAATGTCTTCATACATGCATGAAATCATAAACCAGGAACACAAGTCCATTTTGAGTATGTGATCAGAAATGGGTCTTCATTGAGATGAGGACAACATGTCATATCATATCATTCAATGTATTAAGGAATCAATGTAGGACCCCATCAATAAAGTTCTAAACTAATGAAATCTGACTTTATTCATGTTTCTGGTAATCTTCTATCATTTTCTCATTTTTCATGTATTTGCATTCAGTTTTGCTACTTTCTTTGTCACTGTTATTAATGTTTTATTTTTGTTTTAGGTGCTTTTTCAGTGGTTTTAAAGTTAGTTTAGTGTGCAATTATTATTATTATTATTATTATTATTAGAAATTGTTGTTGCTCATTAATGGTGAAATTTTGGATTGATTTTAATTAGAGATTGAAGGGACTAAGATGTGGATTTAAGAGGGTTTGTTTCATGAATTGATGGTTTTATTTTTATCAATTAATTGTATTTGATAGTGCTAGTTTCATGCTTGAATTGACAAGCTTCATTAATCCATCATTTCTTTTTCCTTTCCCACTTATAACTCTTGCTTTTAAAAAATAAATAAATAAATAAAACCAAATGAAACAATTGAGTCTGGGAACTATATGCATTATCTTAAGACCAGTTAGGATGTTTATATTTTCCAATTTATTAGTGTTCATCTTATTTTTCATAGTGTAAATATTATATGTTGAGCCACTTAGTTTGGTTGATTAGCGGCACCAACTCGGGTTCCTTTCGGAGAAAGAAAAGGTGTGAGTGTTCCAATCCTATATAGAAGAATTAACTTTACAGGAGTTTGGATCCCATGCAGATTTTAATAACCTAAGGTGAGATTGCGTGAGGCATTAACGCTACGCAAAGTTCTTAACTAACCTAAGAACTTACCTAAGGGCTTACCCTTTTGTAAAAAATATATATAAAAATGGTGATAAACCTAGTAAAAACATTATAGTAATGCAAAATTATCTCATTCTTGGTCACAAGACTATCAAGAATCAAGATCAATCCTCTCATATATATATATATATATATATATATATATATCAAATATTTAAAATATGTTTTTTTTTTATATTTATTCTAACATGAGATTGTTAAGTAAAATGATTGTATTACAATTTATTTCTCAAAATTGACTAGTACTTGATGAAGATGAATGTCTTTTATTTGACCAAGGTAGGTGATCACTTGATTTTTTTTCCCCATTTATGGATTCTATTTAACCTTTTTTTTTATTTCCCAAGATTTATTATGGTAGACAAATGATGCTGATTTAAAATAAAAAAGTAATAAGTTAAAGCAAAATAATCCATACCATACTATCCTTAAAAAAAAAAAAAAAAATGCTAACCTCTTGTTTTTATGGAAAATGTATGTATATATTTACATATAAAATGAAAGATAAAAAAGAAGTTGTAAAGAAGTTGTCTCTTTCCATTATAAATAATAGTATAGATTTTTTTTAATGGCGTGTCCAAGTGAATAACTTATTACTTATTTTTTAAAGTCAAATTTGGCAAAATGAATTCAACATGCTTATTATATGAACTTTGAAAGAGAACGCACAATTAAAATATTTTGAAATTGAATCTAATATGGCAAGACAAACTACCTTCCAATCAATAATAAATGCCATAAAATTTAATAAAAAAAATGTCAAAGGACACCAATAATAAATTGACATTCATATTTGAGTCTAGTTAAATTTTTTACTATAAATATAATAAAACTTGGCTATAAATATAATAAAAACGAAATAGTCTCATAGAAATAGATTAACTCCATGGTTATGTACATCTCTGCCAGAAAAAAAAAATCTCAAATAAATACTTCTTAAAAAACAAAATAATCTGGTTTTGTACAAAATCAAAGGGCATACAAATTTTTTTTGTTATATTTTTTTTATTTTGTTTTTCATAATTGTAATTTATTTTTAAAAGGGGTTTAGTAAAAGCCCAAAAGGACAACATAAAATTATTTTACACCTCCAGACATCTCATTTATTCTATACATTTAGGTAGTGTTTGGCTCATGGATTCATGCCTTGGGAGTGGGAATGGCATGCATCCATGATGTTTAAACCCATGTTTGGTAACAAGAGAAGGAGTGAATAGTGGACTACCTTGGGAGTGGGAAGCATGCATGTGGGGCATTCCCAATCCTCTCAAAATTGGGAGGATTGGGACTCTTTAGTAATAAAAAGACTATTATACCGCTTTTTTATAATAATAAATTATGTTAGTTAATTATTTATTTAATAAGTAAATAATTATCAAATTATATTATACCCCTTTTGTAATATTTTATTTTAATTAATTAAAATAAATAAGTAAATATATTGTAAATACTTAATAATAATAAATCATGCTAATTATTTATTATTTAAAATAACAAATTTATTTAAAGTAATATTAATTAAATGAAATATTTAATAACAATAAATTAAAATAGTTAAATATATTAAAAATATTTAATGATAATCATGTTATTTATTTACTATTAAATATAAACTATTGTTTTGTAAAATGTCATCTTATTTATATAAAAGGGCATAAGTATAATTATACTATATTTATCTTTCTTACAATAAATTATGCTAATAAATATTAAATATAAAACCACTAATAAATTATTAAAGCACTAATAAATATTAATATTAATAAATTAATAATATTTAAAGCACTAATAAATATTAATAATAATAAATTATGCTAACAATAAATAATTAGATGAAATATTTAATAACAATAAATTAAAATAAATAATTAAATATATTACCAATATTTATTAATAATTATGTTAATTAGTTACTATTAAATATAAACCATTGTTGTCTACATTTTATTTATATAAAAGGGCAAAAGTGTAATTGTACCATATTTCTCTCTCTTACTTTTTACTATTCATAACTCTCATCCCCTCCAACCAAACACCCTCATCATTATCCTCCCCTTTTCCCCTATTCACACTCCCACTCCTCCCTTCTTCTCATTCCCCTCCTTCCCATTCCTATTCCGCAATCCAAACGCCTAATTCCATGTAGAGATTTTTTTTTTTTAAATCTCAAATTGATTGATTGATTTATTTATTTATTTATTTGAGAGATTTTGGTATTTATTTGTCATCTTTTGAATATGTTGTCTTTAAGTAAGGAATTTCGATATATAATTAGGCATTTATCTCATTAAAATCATATTTTATATATGCTTCACAATATATCAATTTTATAGGCAAAACATCATCTATGGATGTCCATACATAAGAATGATCACGATCCAACGACCAACACTGATGAACAGTAACATTGTGTAACATATTGTTCCAAACAGTAATTATTGTGTTTATTATTGTATTAACTATTATTCATCAATGTTAACTGTTAGATTGAGATCCAACTGTTGATAATGGATGTCCATAGATTTTTTATCTATTATCTATGGACATCCATAAATAAATAGTCCTCATATATTATTATTATTATTATTATTATTATTATTATTATTTTGTCACTGTCATAAGAAATGATGAAATAGTATCTTTCAATGTATTCAAATTAACTTTGTATCAAGAGGTGCAAATAAATATGATTTATGTTGGTGAGATCTATATATAATAATTATACAATATATAAAGGGTTTATATATACATAAAAAGCCCTTTTATTTTTTAGAAATTATTTTCATAGTATTTTAAAAAAAAATGATTCCCGCTTATAGATAGGTTATCATTTTACTTATTTTTTTTTCTTTTTACTACAACAAAAATATAATTCTTGCACTCATAAATTTCCTTTATTTATTTTTCTTTAATTTCCTTGAAATTCAAATGAGATCTATTATTCTATGACAACAATCATCAAAGTTTTCTTAAGGATTACTCAAGAGAGATAATGGTGCTATATTGAAAAGCTTAATTATGCTTTGAGATGCTTTCATGATTTCTTTAGAAACAAAAATTAGTACAAAGTCTCTTTTAGAAACATTCATTATATATATATTCTTTTTATTTTTTTTTAAGTTGTGTTCATACAATTAAATAAAAACTTCAGTTAATCATTCTGTTGCAAATGATTGATCATGAGTGTAGAGTTTGATTTTTTTTTTCTTTTTTCTAATTGAATATACCCTTGAAAAGCCTCATAATTGCTTTTTTTATTATTATTATTTTGTTAGCATAAGTTAAACATGGAGAATGTTTCAATGTTATATAACTTATAATATATTTTAATAATCTTTGTGGGGTAAAAGAGTATATAGATAAATAAATTAAATTTTAAGAGGTATATATGCATTTGATTTTATAAAAAGGTGTACTCAAAATAAACTATTTTTTAAGGGTATACAGATAAAAAAGCCTCATGTAAAAATAAAAAAGATGTAAAATAAGGTAATATTACAAGATAAGAGGTAAGACTTTTAATATATGAATATTAAATGAGGAAATGTTCATTTAATATTACCGTACAACTATATTAAATAACAACCTAAATTCCCATACAGATCTAAATGAAAAGCTTGGACACCTACCAAACCTGCCAAAAAAACAAAAGAGCTGAGCATGAGTAGTAATGAACTAAAAGCACAAATATGGGTCCCTTCACACTCTTTTAACTTCATTGGACCACACTCAATATCACATGCTTTGATTCAATGTGTCATGTGTCTGGTCCACATACATTAACATTAGTAACTCTTTCATTTTTGACATAAATACCCTTGTAAAAATCTCATTATGACCACACAGTCAAAATTTCATTACTCTATCATGTAAGGGCAAAAATGTCAATTTTCACATTGAGGTTTTACCAATCAAAATTACTATGCTCTTACCATGTTGGGGGAAGAAATATATCATTTTTCACATTGTGATTTTACCAATCAAAATTTACATGATCTCAACATATAAGGGTAGAAGTGTCATTTAACACATCAAGAAACTCTAAATAAAATATTTTATTTTGACATAAATACCCCTCTGAAAATCCCATTATCACCTCACACAATTAAAATATACATACCTCAACCACATAAGGGTGGAAATATCATTTTTCACATTGAAATTTTACAAGGACATATACTTCAAGCCTCTTAATAAGCAAGCTTTCATTTTGACATAAATATCCCTATAAAAATCTTATAATTACATATTTACCTCATACAGATGAAATTTCCATTCCCTAATATGAAAGGGTAGAAATGTCATTTTGACTTTGAGATTTTACAAGGGCTGTGTATATATATATATATATGAATGATTAAAAGCTCTCATCAAGCAAACAAACATCTTCATGCTAATTAGCATAGACCATAATCCTCAGCAATATCCAGCTTAAAGGGAACATAATCAATATAATATATATATAAATACATATATAAATAAATACAAGCTCATTGAATGATGTGCATTTATAATGAGATCTAACTTCACAATATTTTTGACATGAAATGAAGGATGTCTTGAAGCAAAGTTTTGAGTGGTTGCAAGCCATTTTCCTTTGTGTTTTCATGTCACTTTGTCTTCAACCTCAAACTCCTTGTGATGTCCCAACTTCTTTTTTAATCATCCTTCATAATTTACAATTTATATTTTTATATATATACATCAGCTTTGTTTTTTCTCATTCAATTCTTTGACTATGAAAATAGACACTGACCTTTTGTTCAAGTATGTAGTGCAGTATAATTCATTCAAGTAGTTGACATTTCAATTCTGGTTATATTCTTCTTCTTTTCTTTTTCTTCTTTCATTTCTGATTGTTGTATAGAAATCATTCAACAGTTATGGTTTTGCAGGTTTGTGGAGATCATTAAGAGTTAAGAATGGAGGCCAAGAAGCCGGGGAAATCACTACGAAGATTACCGAAGTCTTTGCAGTCACTTTTAGGCCTCAAGACATATCTAACACCGAAATGGATTGAATCAGTATCTCATATACTCAAGGACTTACCATCTACTCCGGTTATCGATACCGAAAAAATTGAGAACCATGATTCAGTTTCAAACCTTTGTGGTACTTTCTTTATATATGTTATTTGTGATTCTTCATTAATCAAATGCAAGTTCTAATTCTTTCTTCTTTTTTTTTGTTATTGGTAATAGGTGATCTTGCTCAGCTTAATAAGTATTTAAATCAGTTGAGTTTGCAGAGGAGACAAGCTTTGAATGAGTTTCTGGATTTAAAAGGTAACAAACAATGCATTCATTCATAATTTATTTACTGAAATACGATACCTGTAAAATAATCGACGATGATTTTTTGCTGTTGCAGGAAACATTAGAGTTTTTTGTCGAGTCAGGCCTTTACTTGATGATGAGATATACTTTGGTTTGAGATCCATAATCAGCTCTGATTCGAGTAATTTGCTGCTGAAAATTTCTGAAACAAAGAGCAAACAATATGTTCTCGACAGGGTTTTTCATCAGCAAGCAACTCAAGGTAAATTAAATTGATCATATTCAATTGATTCGGTGTCTGAAATACGAAACATTTCTGTCGAAAATTTACATTCAATGTTTCAGAACAAGTCTTTTCGGAGATTGAACCACTGATTAAATCGGCCTTGGATGGCTACAATGTGTGCATTTTGGCGTATGGCCAGACCGGCACCGGTAAAACTTTTACAATGGTAAGAACAATATCATTGTCAGATCACGTTGTCAATGTATTTCATCGATTACTTGATTATGTGCTCTAGGAAGGTGACAAGGATTCGCCGGGTTTAGTATCGAGAGGAATCAAAGAACTTTTCCGACAAGCACTCGATAGCAATCTAGAGTACATGTTTACTTTCAGTATGCTTGAAATTTATATGGGTAGACTAAGAGATCTTCTTGTACCTCGAAACAGAAATACGAGAAACCATAATGCACCATGGTGAGTCTTCTGTAAATCATCATCAGCATTCCTTCGGCAATACATATATATGTAGATATAATTTAATTTGTCGATGTTTGGCATTTTGATCACAGCCTTTCGATCCAAATGGATCCCAATGGCGATGTTGATATTGAGAAACTAACATCAGTCAAAGTGAGTGATTTCAACCAAGTGGAAAAACTATACAAATTAGGCACCCAATTAAGATCAACAGCTTCAACCATGTCTAATTCGACATCAAGCCGATCTCATTGGTAATTATCCATAACTCTAGTTAATTCCAAACCGATTAATGTTTCCTATAATAACCGATTCGGCGATTGTATGATCAGAACAGTTTGACGCGCATAACAATAACTTGTATCGGAGAAAATGCAAGACGAAGAGAAACAAGTAAAATGTGGATGGTAGATCTAGGTGGAAGCGAACGTTTACTGAAAACACAAGCAAGTGGAAGACGATTGCAAGAAGGGAAGGCTATAAATTTATCACTCTCGGCACTTGGTGATGTTATTAGTGCACTTCAAAGTAAGAAACATCAACATGTGCCTTATAGGTGAGAAATCTAAATTCATCGATGAATTATGTTTTCGGTAATGAGTAAAAATAGCATAATGTTTTGACTAAATACTATGCATTTGTCAGGAATAGCAAGCTTACACAAGTACTTCGAGACTCGCTTGGTAAAATAGTCCATCTATTTTTCTCTGAATATCATCTTGTTATTGGCTGCTTCTTATGATTTATAATCATATTTGCAGGGACAGATTCGAAAACACTTATGCTTGTTCATGTCAGTCCTAAAGAAGAGGATTTATGTGAAACAATTTGCTCTTTAAATTTCGCGATGCGAGTCAAGAGTGTTCATTTAGCCTGTGATGAACCAGCAGTAAAGATTTTAACCATAATACTAATTTCATTTTTGTTGTTTTACATGATTATCGATAAAATGGTACATCGAATTGTGACAGGATGTGAGAGTGAAGAGAGAAGAAACAATGGCTGAACTGCAAGAGAAGTTGAAGTATTATGAAACGAAATGTCGAATTGTCCAAGGAGATATCGACATGCTTAAAGAAAAGCTTCGACGTTTAGACAGAAATACTGAAACTTCATGCATTTCTACTGATACAATGCAGTTTGATATGATGAACAATGCACACAATGTTATGGATTCGACAACCAATTCGAAAAGCCAACCTGGATTCATGCGTCCGACTTTTTCGAGTCAAAGGAAAATGGGTTTGAATTACCATATGTCAGCAACATCGGTAAAGAAACCACCCATGCCTTCAAAGAGGAAGTCATCATCTGTTTATGCTGAATCGGCCGGTGACTTTCAGTCTGACTATGGTTCGGAGTATAGCACTGTGACAATTAGTGATTGGAAAAATATTGTTGATGATCAGAGTGAATGCAGTCAAAGTGCATCAGAAAAAAGTGAAATTAAAAAGGTTATTCTCCAAGATAGTGAGAAATCAATCAGAGATTCAAGAGCTTCTAGTAGTTCATGTGAAAGCAGTAATGGCAACATGGCTAATTGGCTTGATCTCCAAATGACCAAAAAGACTAGTGTTACTGCAAGTGGGAGAACTAAAAGAGTGCTCGCTATTCGATTCGATGAACAAAATTCAAGCATGATTCAAAGTAAAAATACAAACGATTTTACGAAGCTTAATTCCAATGCATCTATTCAGAAAAAAAATATTGGAGCAGCAGATGCAGAAGCAGATATATCTTTCGACAAAAAGGCAATCGACGAATTAAATTCAAGCATGATACAAAGTAAAACTAAGAATGATTTTATGAAGCTTAATTGCAATGCATCAAGTCAGAAAAACAATATAGCTGCAGCTGCAGAAGCAGATATATCTGTCAACAAGAAGGCAATCGACGAATTTCTCTACTCTTGTGAGGATGCAGAAATTCAGAAAAGTAATCAAGAACAATCACCAGATCTGGCGACACCGGTGCACATTGAAAGTTTCGACAAACCTTACTTACAATTAGTTCAGTCACAAGCCAAAGTAAATCCCATTGATCAGAATGAAGAGAATCAAAACAAAAAAGGTAAAAATTTCCACTCAAAACAGATGCAGCAAAACATTTATCTGCAATAATTGCATGGACTAACATATTGTTAAATTTAATCTGTGACCAGGTAAACAACAGCAACATCCAAAGATTATTCAGATATTATGGACAAGTGCTCTGCTTGGATTGGGAATTACAAGTTTAGGATATGAGCATGATTTCTTCAATGGCTTAATGCTTTAGTAGTGACATTATACTTTATATTAAACAGCAAAAGGATTTACAACATTGTTGGAAAGAAGGTAAAATGTGAAGCATCATCATATATTTATGTATATACAACCTGATTTATCAGTGTATCCATAAAAAATATAAAAGTTTTCTTCCCAATTATGTTTGTCAATGATTGAGGTGTGTGTGTGGATGGCAACAGTCAGAAAATTGAAGAACAGTGAATAATTTTGCTGCATCAAATGCTATACTGATAACACAAATTACAGAGTTTTATATATTAAAAATTGATCTTATTCCTCAAATTATAGAAAGAATTCAAATGATTGAGAAGTTGAACATATAAAAAACTAAAGAAACAATCATCATCTGGTTACCATTGCTTTTACCAAAAAAAAAACATACAAAACATAATAATCAGAGGATTTTATAAGAATGTGTAAATATATGCATAATTTTCAGTTTTATAGGGGTGTTTATATGATTAAGGTATTAGTAATAGACTAAATAGTAATGGAAAGTTTTGCAGAAAAACCCTTTTAGTTTTTGCTAACCAGTTCGCTGCGTGACCGGGGAAAACTCTCGTTTGTAAGTTTATTTTGCACATATACACTTAAAACCCCACATAATTGTATATTTACCGTAACAACTTTTTACAAGTATAGCTTTGTAGAAAAGTGAAAACCTCCTGTTAAATTATTTATTTATTTTTTATTATTATTAACTTAAGAAGTATCTAATTTAATTAAATTATAAAAACTTTTTTTGAAAAGAGATTTTAAAGATAAAAAATCATTTACTATGCCAACTATATATATATATATATATATCAGCGGTGTACGTGCCAGCAAAAAAATTTGTTCATCCACCACATGCGCTCTCACTTGATGGCTCTCACTTGATAACACAGAGCTCTTATAACTGGGGATAAGTTATTATCACTGTGTTCTATAGCATCTTATATAGTGGAGGCAATGCCGTTGACTTATCAATCCTTTGATATTTTGTTATTTTCAAATGGTGGAAAATAAAAAATTAGTAGAATATTTTATTTAGTCCTTCTAATATAGTCAATTTGTTCTTTTGGTCCTTCTAATATTATTTGTCTCTAGAAAGTTTTTGTATTTTAATTTTTAGGAAATATAAGTCCATTTCTCTAATTACATTTCTCACAACTTAAAATACAGGGACCTTCAATGGGCAAATTATATTAGAGGGACCAAAGGGGCATATTAACTATATTAAAAGGACTAAATAGCGTATTCTACCCTAAAAAAAAAATAATTTTTAAGGATATTTTTGCCAAAACACCCCTATGAAAAAGAAATTTACCGAGGTGGCATGTGAACAGAGTAAAAGAGCGCGACATGGTCGGCATGAAGTCGTTAAAAAGCCCGAAGAAGCGATGCCCACCCCCGGTCAAACCCTCATGGCGCCATCCTTCGCACCAAACCCTAACCCTAACCCTAACCCTAATTCCCACATCTGAGCCTCCGATTCCAAACCCCTCTTCATCTTCTTTGGTTTTCGCTTCTCTTGGTAGGCCTCGATGGATGGAGCAGGGGGGAGCGACGCTGAGCTTCTCTCGAGGACGCTGCAGTTCGAGCACAAACTCTTCTACTTCGATCTGAAGGAGAATCCACGGGGCCAGTATCTTAAGATCTCCGAGAAGACCTCCGCCACACGCTGTACCATCATCGTCCCTGCTGATGGCATCGCGTGGTTCCTTGAGCTTTTTGATTATTATGCCAACACTGATGAGCAGGATGCTGTTAACAAGCAGCTCAAGCTTGATACCAAGGTTGGGGCTTTTGCTGATCTTTTTCGGTTCTTTGGTCTTGGTTTTATTGCGGGTTTATTGATTATGGGTGCTTTTTTTTAGGTGTTTTACTTCGATATTGGAGAGAATAAGAGGGGGCGATTTCTGAAGGTATTGCTGGATTTTTTTTCTTCTTCTTCCTTTTTTGGTTGAGCTATGAATTTGTTAATTTTTTTTGGTTGATTATTACTATAATTATGTTTTAATTGGAAAGGCGCAAGCTTTTCTGGTTTTTGTGAATAGTTTCTTTTGAAAACATCAAATACTGGCTGTTCATTGGATGATTGCGTTCTAATGAATTGTTATCATTATCTGGGGATTTGTCCATGTTCCATAAAATATGGAAGTCTTTGTCTTGATGTCAATTGTATTCTTATTTGACAATTAGATGCGGAGTTACTGCCAAATTTCTGGAAAAGGAAAATATTATTTAGAACAAAAGTTGTTGTTCGACTTCATATCATGTGTGAAGATCATTGTTTAGGGAATATATGTGTTCTTTAGTTGTATTAAAGCTCCATAGAACATGGAGATTCTTTACAAGAGAAATTTTATGTTAAGCTGCTTTACAAATAATTGGTGTGTAATGTAAATTGAATAAAAAAAGAAAAAATCTTGGGATGAAGAATTTTGTCATGATGTTCCTTAACAATCTGATTATATGTTATGAATAGTTTTGTGCCACTGATTTACAGGTGAAATTGCCCACTTTGTCTGACACTCTTTTAATATTTATGGCCTAGCATTTTTCCTTTGACAGTGTTGTGCGCTATGATGCTGTATTTCATCTTCTACTTCACAGTTCATGATGCATCTCTAGGCCAATCTCTTAACTTAGTATGCAGTAAAGTTTTGAAATGCTTGAAATTTTGATTTTTTACAATTTATGCTAGCATCAGTCCTTAGGGAAAGTGGTTGCTGATTTGCCATGGTAGCCTGGTCTTATAGGAGACTGATTGTTCCTGATTTGTAACACTCTCTCTCTTCATTTCTCAAGAGAAATGCCTTAGTTTTGATGGAAAAGGTTTTGTTGGCGAACCTGACTGTTTTATTCATACTCATAATTTAACTATTTTGTCCACTTGTATGATGAAAAATTTGTATTGCTTCACTGCATGACATAGCTGTCGAGGTACTCCAATGAGCATTTTGTATTGATGTAGTGATTATCAAAATTCTCTTTTGCAATTCTAGTTCTAGAGCACCTGATCAATGTTATGAGAGTCTTTGCTATAGGCGATGCTTAGCTGGGGGAATAAATGGGTAGAAGTTGAAACAGGGCTATCTCTTTCCGAAATCTTATCAATTGGACTGATGTAACCATTAATTTGTATTAGCCATTAATGGGGATAACCCAACCAAACAGAATAACTTGGAGCAGAGACAGGTTTTCTTTACAAAACTTTGTTATTAGAGTAATATAATAGGTGATTATTATCAGCCATTGATTGGACTGACGCAGCCCAAATTGGCATTCCTTTAATTAGTGTTTTAACAACTTGGAATAACTTGGTATGGAAGTTTCTCCTCAAATACAATCTTTCTTTTGAAATTGCGGATAAACCACTTTCATAATTAACAGGAAATATAGTTTAATGTAAAAGGTTAACAAATTGCATTAGGTGGCCATAATCAACATAAATAAAAGCACATACAAATGCTGACCAGCCGGGGCTATGCAGAGATGCCTTAGCATCTTAATTAGCATCATGCCAAAACCCAACATACGGTGTTTCCATGATAGTTCCTGCATGCTCAGTTTATTATTTTGTTCAATTTGATAATTTTCTGTCTGCTACAGAAACTTAGCTTTGCATAACTTTTCAGCACTTGCACAAATATTTGATGAAGCTGCCTGTTAAACAGATCTCAGAAGCATCTGTTAATAGAAATCGCAGCACAATTATTGTTCCTGCAGGGAGCTCTAGTGGAGAAGGGTGGGCTGCATTCAGGAACATATTGCTGGAGATAAATGAGAAAGGCTCACAACTTTTCATGGTACCTGACCAGGTACACATGCTTAGTGAATCACATATTAAATCATGATATCTTTAAGATTGTCCATGTGTTCATGGTTTTCTATCCATGTCAATTACAGCAGCAACATATGGAACCTTCAGAACGACTTCCTGGGCTTTCAGATGATGTTGGAGCTGGTTTCATACCCGGCCGTAGTACCCAATTAGCATCTGGATCAGCAGAGCTCGGTGTGGATCGGTTGATTGAATTGCCCCCACAGGACGAAGTCGGAGGATTAGGCACGTCAAAAGTGATGCGGGCAGATCAAAAGCGATTCTTCTTTGATTTAGGTAGCAACAACAGGGGTGATTTTCTGAGGATATCAGAGGTTTGATGCAACCAATAAACTTCCACCATCTCAATTGTGAATGGTAACATCATGACCACCCTGATTCTTATACAAATACAGGTTGCAGGAGCAGACCGCTCATCCATCATCCTTCCACTGTCCGGGCTCAGGCAGTTCCATGAAGTAATTGGCCATTTTGTGGAGATAACCAAAGATAGACTCGAAGGTTTAACAAGCGTGAATGTGCGGAATGTGGATCAGAGATAATCAATTAGTTCGGTTTTCATGGCATGAAGCATACCTTTGTTCTATTCTAATTGCAGTTATGGATAATAACCAGTCCCTGTTCGAAGCTGGAGAACATGTAAGCTACCTTCTTGATCTCTCCTCGGAAGAAGAAATAACAGAGACAACGTATAATTTCCAGCATCTTCATCGTTCAGTGGCGTGTAAATCTCCTCAATTCATCGTGTCATGCCTCCGAATAATGAAGCCATACACTTCACCGGTAAATGGCCGTGTTTTACTTAGTCTGAGGATGAGTTTTAGTGCCTTTTTAAGTTTGTGTAAGCTATGACTAGAACATATATCTGGTTGTGTTCTACTTATTTCTTGTTTCCCAGGTTTGATTTCTCCAGGCAACAAGTTTATCTATCTCTGTTCTGCAAATTGTTGTATTAGAAAAATTTGAAGTGGTTTTGTTTTCTAAACATTGAATTTATGCACCTAAAGAATGATAAAAGAAAAAGAAAAATTCAATGAATCCACCCACCTTCTTTGATGATGAAATTGTGAATGGGATACATTGAAATGAGCAATCAAAGGAAACATATGAAAAGGTTTGTGTCTGTAATCAATGATGTAATAAAACATATAATATAACGGCTAATTTTTTAAAATAATACTCTTTTTTTTTTTAATATTTACCAAATTACGCATTTCCGTAATTATTTACGGAAATGCGCACATTACATTTTTTTAATAATTTTCTTAAATTAAATGGGCCCCATTAATTATTTTAATATTTTAATTTCAATTTAAAAACAAAATCAAAGGGTCCGGCCATATATTAATGTTATTATTATTATTTTTTTTAACTGGCGGGTCCCATGGTTTTAAATTAAAACAAATTTGCATTTAAGTCCTTCTCATTTTTAGTAATTTTTTTATAACTTATTTATTGGAGGTTGTTGGGATGAATTATTGGTGTGGTGTGACATCTACCCCATTCATGAGAGCCGTTGGATGAAATTGATCCTAACCATTCATTTGTTAGGTGGAGGCCTATATAAACCCTCAAAATCTCTTTTCTAAAACACACAAGTATTTTTGTAAGAAAAAAGGTATTAATAGAAAGAGAAGTTCTTTTTTAAAATTTTTGTTATTGTAGTTTTTTTATTTTCTTACAAAATTATTTTATTTTATTTTATTACATTAAATCTAGCAAAAATTTATATTCTTGTTATACTGAACGAAGGAGACAACCTTGGTCGAGAGGAACACCGACCAAGGGCCGCAAAGACTCTTGACGAAAGAACAAGCTTCCACTACGATTGCTAGTTACTCAGTTTTGATAAATGGACTCAGGTATGTTTTTTTTATCTTTTTTGACCAGTTGTCTTTCATATAAGCTCTTATGTTTTTTTTTTTTTTTTGGCTAATTTATTAAAATATTGTTTTTTAATTATTTACTGAATTTGTAATTATTTATATTTTTTAGTTAATTATGCTTTTATCTAATATTTAAATATTATTTTTTTTAAAACAGAGGATAGAAAAACCTCATTTTATTTTTATATACATATTTACTTTCAGTAAACTCACATCTGACAATGCGAAGATCACCTTCAGGACGTCCAAAATCCACTAGAATTCATAATGAAATGGATATAAGGGAAGGCGGTCAACCAAAGCGTTGTGGTTTATGCCGCAATGAAGGTCACAATCGTTGAAATTGTTCGAATACCGCTGGTCCAAGCCGTATGCCATAATGCTAAATATTGTATTTGTTTAAGTATTTAATAATATATGTAATTGTTTTAGTTTATTGAAAATATCAAATGAGTTTGGTTTAGTTGTGTGAGTAATTTTTACATGTTAAATTTTTTTAATATTTAATATTTTGTTATTATAAAAAAATATTATAATTATTTATTTAAATTATTAATAGTCGGTTAAAATTAATAAAATTAAAAATAACATAGTAGTAGTGAAGAAAAAATAAGTTATAAAAAAATTACTAAAAATTAGAAGGACTTAAATGCAAATTTGTTTTAATTTAAAACCCATGGGACCCGCCAGTTAAAAAAAATAATAATAACATTAATATATGGCCGGGCCCTTTGATTTTGGTTTTAAATTGAAATTGAAATATTAAAATAATTAATGGGACCCATTTAGTTTAAGAAAATTATTAAAAAAATATAATGTGCGCATTTCCGTAAATAATTACGGAAATGCGCAATTTGGTAAATATTAAAAAAAAAAAGACATTATTTTAAAAAATTAGCCTAATATAACATGAACAAGGAATCTTATCAAAGTGGAGGGGTCCAATTGCATTCAGTTCTCATCTTCTGGAGAAACAAAAAAGATAAACATGAGTCAGCTTTGAAAATAATACATTTCTTTTTGAATCTATCAGAATTGTTTTGATTTGACAAGGGACATGGCCTTGTGTTCATTTTTTCAATTAATTCAGGCTTTTTTTTTTTTTTTTTTTTTTGCATATATATAATCCTACACTGCAATCTTACAACTAGATATTATATTTCATGGTTGTCATGAGTATGACATTTCATGTGTAATATTAGATGTCATATAAGATTTTTTTTTTTTTTTTCTTTTTGCCCATTCTTAAATTGGCAATAATTCTCCAACAATACCATCAATTTGCCAACCTATTTGTTTGAAATTTGAATTCATTTCTCAAAAAAAAAAATTAAAAAATTAAAAAATTAAAAACACCAGACAATATGCATTGATAACCATAATGATTCAATCACATACAGCATTACTATTCACTCATACAAAGACATAAAATACACTCGAAATCCAAATTCTTCTCACCTTACTACTAATCATACAACCATTTAATCAGGCCATAAACCTCAAAAAACAAGCTAACAGCCTGCAATGGTATCAAACATTGATACTCAATTTGTACAACAATGTACACCAGGGATAACTTTCTAAAGCAAAGCCATCACCTTACAAGAGCTTCTTCTTTGCTCTCAGACTCCGTCGATTTCATGCCTCTCGACGCCGGAACAACAAACTCTTCATGATTTAAACCAGATAATTGTTCAACAGGCATTGGTTTCTTCGTATATCTAAACGATAAATCTTTGTTCGAAGCCAATGCCATGAGTTCTGATTCCTCCAAGCCTTTAGCCGGTCCAAGGCTACACCTTTCCGTGCCGTGCTTGGCCAATGCATCCTTGAACTTCTTAATCTGTAAATTTAACCAAAATCAAATTAATCGCAATGCCATTGATATATATGTATATATATCAAGAGGAGATGATAAGGTTAAATTACAGTTGCATTGGTGCAGCTAAAACTGCAAAGACGACCGTGAGCTCCTCTGTAAAATCGAAAGAAGGGAAGGACATGAACATTCAAACTATAACACATGGATTTATGTATCTCATAGTTCACTTGCAGAAATGTGATTTCCGGGTTATTCTCTGCAAATTGGCAAATCTGCAAGAGAAAAAGAATTTTAATCTCTTGATCAATTCAAGACAGTAAAAAGGTGAAAACTTTCAGTGTGTGTGTGTGTGTTAAGTTTACCTTTGGATGGAGAGCTTTGCAGCCTCCACAACCAGGGGAGAAGAAATCGACGATTATAAGCTTGTTTTCTCCATTCAGTAAGGAATCTACAAGGTCTTGTGCTGATTGTATTTCCTTCATGTTTGGCTGCAGTCCTTTCTCCCACCATTTTAATCCTTTTCCAATGGATAAGCTCATCTGCAAGTCAAGATAAGAATTTCAGAAAACCATTTTGAAAGTTTGATTTTGAAATAGAACACACAAAATTCATAAAATAGTTTGGCAAACAATTTCACAGCTTTAATTTTGAAAAAGGACAGCCAAAAACCTTTAGAAAAAAGAAAAAGGTTCAGCAAATCAAAGTAATACCTTCAGCAAAACAGTTCAAAGATTCAATTTTGAAATAGAACACCCAAAAGATAAAAATCATAGAAAGTTCTGCAAATCAAGGTAAAACTTAAAGCAAAACATTTCAAAGCTTCAATTTTGAAAAAGATATCCAAAATCAAAAAAAGTTCTGCAAATCAAAGTAAAACTTTCAGCAAAAGATTTCAAAACTTCAGTTTTGAAATAGAGCACACAAAAAATCATAAAAAGTTCTGCAAATCAAAGTAAAACCTTCAGCAAAGCATTTCAAAGCTTCAGTTTTGAAATAGAGCACACCAAAAAAAAAAAAAAAAAATTCTGCAAATCAAGCAAACCATTTCAAAACTTTAACATTAAATTTCAACCAAGTTTCAAACATTCGTTTTGAATCATCAAATAGAAGAACTTCATATTTCCCCCTGAAGAACACCAAAAGCTTATCCAGAATATAATTTTCCCCCAAATTTAATAAGCAGAAAAATATCAAAAATTAAAAGTAAATCCATTTCAAAACATCAATTTTGAAATAGAACACCTAAAAAACCCCCAAAATTCTACAAATCAAAGTAAACTCCTCAGCAAAACATTTCAAAACTTCAAATTTAAAGCAAGTCTCAAACATCTGGTTCATAATTTTCATTTTCAAAACACTCATTCCAAAAAAAAAAAAAAAAGAAAGATTCAAATTAAAGAAAAAAAAAAAGAAAAAGGCCGAATCGAAGAGAACATAGCAAAGATTACAAAACAAAAAGATTTAAAATTTAAATTTGAAGCAACTGCAAACCTTAACATGAAGACCATCAACAAGCCCTTTCAAAGCCTCCCCTCTCCGATCCCTAAAAACCAATTTCTCTCCCAGAAACCCACTCCTCCTCAAAGAAGAAGAACTCAAAGACCTAAAACTCGGAGACGCCGACGAAGAACGGCGAAACGCCACCAAAGACGACTTTCCCTTCGGCAAAGGAGACGCAGACCGACGACCCCCGCATGGCGCAACGAGCTTGCTCTGACCCAACGCTTCCGCCATTGATCCCAAAGATCGAAGCTTTCCTTCAACCAAAGCAAGATAAGGTTCGAAAAATGGAATTTTGAAAGGAAGAACCGCAGAAATTGAGAAAAAAAGGTGCCATTTTTCTCTCCTTTTTAATCTTTGAAGCAATGGTCGTAGCCTTGCCCGAAGAACAGGGATCTCTAGATGTACGACGGATGCGATATCCACGTGGCAAACGCGGTTACGATGAACGGCTCATGTTCTTTGCTTATCTTTCTCTCTAACCGGATAAAAAAAGAAGAAAAAGGTTCGCCACGTCAGCATTCAAACCAATCAATGATAAATACCAGCCGACAAAATAGTGGATAAATAAATTTATTTATTAATTTTTTCATATATTTATTATTTACCCATCTAATTAATATCCATACAACCTATAAATATCTTTGAAAAAAAATCAGAAAAAATTATTATTGTTGTGTTAAATTATTATTAGTATTAAGTTATTTGATTAAAAAATTTAAAAATAATTATTATGTAGATAAATAAATTTCTACTTTATAACTTGTTATAATACAAAATATATAAATTTTTCAAAAGCAAAAAAAAAAAAAATATATATATATATATATATATATATATATATATATATATATATATATATATATATATGATGCGAAATGACAAACGCCCCCTATATAAGGGTTGTCAGGGACGTGCACGTACGGGGAGCGCCTCGGCAAGCTCAACTACACTTGTGCCCTCACCTTACACAGACAGAGGTTTGATCCCGGGTCCTCTCTGAAACGAACGTTCTACGCAAAGTACCTGATGCCAATTGACCTAACGGTCGTTGGCAAAGCAAATATGTAACTCGTATAGTTGAATATTAAATGTTTTATAATTTTTATATAAATATTTATTATATATATATAAATTGAGCAAAGTAATCATAACTCTTTTGGATGCTTTCAACTTTACAGATAGTCTATATATTTATATATATTTATATATTAAGTTTTTAATTGAAATTTGCTTATCCACTTTTATTCCAAAAATAAAAACTAAAATTAAAAATAATAATAATAATAATAATAAGTAAGAAAAGCTGACCAAAAAACAGGGATAAATGGGTATAGGGACTAATTAGTCAGAAGAAAATAATTCGGGGACTAATAATTAATTTAACCGATCTATTTACAATTTAGCCCAAATATGTTAAGAAATTACGCATTTATTGAGTTTTGGTCACTAGAGTGAGATTGAGAGAGAACTCGGAGAAGCTCGGTTATGCAGCAACCACAGTCATCGGCGCCGGCGCCGGCGCCGTCGCAAGATCAAAGACTGAACTCCAGCGGCGGTGATGGGGAAGAAGCAGCGGAGGCGCCGCCCAAGCAGGTGGCGCTGGCCATGGACCGGCTGTCGCGCGCTGCGCGGCTGATTGCGGACGTCCGGCTCGGCGCCGACCACCTTCTCGAGGCCCTCTTTCTTGCTGCCGCCGATGCCCCCCGGCACCAGTGCAACAAGGCGGTGCAGCTCATTGTCAAGGAGGAGGTCTCCATGCGCAATCACTTTAACGAACTCCGTGCCCTAGGTCTGTCGATCTGTTTTTCTTGTTTTTGATCTTATTAGGGTTAGGGTTTCTGTAAATTTGTCAATAACTTTGATTATTCTTGTGGTTAGGGAAGCAATTGGAGGAATCTGGGGTTTTGAATGGATCATTGAAATCTCGGGGGAATTCATGGGGTTTGCATATGCCTCTGGTTTGCCCAGATGGTGCTGTTGTTGCTTATGCTTGGAAACGGCAGCTCGCAGGCCAAGCCGGCGCATCGGCTGTGGACAGGACTAGGTTTGCTTTACTGATGATTTTTATGAACTTTTTATTCTGTTCAAAAGTATTGATAGTTATCTGTTTATACATGGAGTTGATGAATATTGCAATGCTATTTTACCTCATTGAGTTAGCAAAGAGTTCTGCACCATTTCCTCTAATTTATTTTTAAAAATGATCGATGCTTCATGGACTTGGATTCATTTGGACTATAATAGTTGAACTAGAGTATTTGCTTTAATTCTCTGCCCTATCCATTACTTTTGCTGTTCTCCACATAATTGTAAAGCTGAAAGAATAGTTAAGAGGTCAAATGCTTGTGCTTGATGACATTGTTTCGTTGTTATAGATTAGCTCTAAAGGCATTTACTGATCAAAAGAGGCGGTTTTTTCCTCACCTTGAAGAGGAACCCTTGGGGCAAGCTTGTGATGGGGATGTTGGAGTTGCCAAGAAGCATTGTGGTTCTCGACAATTTCCCATGTTTCACAGAGAGGAACATGGCGAAGAAAAGAAGTTGTCTGATATCTTGATGAATGCAGAACATGAAGTACCCAACATGAGAATCTTCACATACCAGCGCCTTGATTGGTTGAAAAGAGCTTCCTCATTGTCGTCTTCTGCAAATGATAATTCATTGGATCCATCGAAGGAACAGAATGTTGTTAATCATACAAAACTAAGATCAGGTTCACTAAGTGCTGCAACTGCAGAGCAGATTGCTGTCATTGAGATGTTAGTGCCTTCTGTTTTTAGGGCAGTTGTGTCATTGCATCCAGCTGGATCTACAAACCCTGACGCAGTTGCATTCTTCTCACCTGACGAGGTAAATTGCTGTGAAGATATTTTGACCACAAAGGCATTGTGTATTTAGTTTCCTTTTTGAACTGCATTCATTGAATTGTTCCTCTCCGAATTCTTGTCTTCTTAATGCCTGTGTGTCTATGCAAGTATATATTCCTCATATTCTTCATTCTCATCTGATTCTGCCCAATCTACTTGTTATTTTGTGTTCAACTCTAGCTCATTATAATAGTGTGTATATCTGTATGCATGCATTCCTTATATTCTTCCTACTAATCTAATTTCCTGCTATTGGTTCGTCTGACTTACTATAACTTTGTCGTTAATAATAATAGAGTGAGCTGTCTGCATCTTAAATGGTGTATTTGTTAGGTCATATGTCAATGTACCCTTTGGTTACTTGTGGACAAAATTTTGTTGTTGTTCATTCCTCAGCTCTCCATATTTTGCTTTCGTGTCAATTTTGATGTTATTTGTTATCTCCTTTGTCTGTCTGTCGAGTAGCACTCTAATTGGCTTTGACAATCTGTTATTTTTGATAAAGTCTTTTCTCCCCTTCAAGTGACCAGTAATGCCTATAGTGGACCATTGTTCTGATACATGCCCTACAGCAGTGCATACTATAAGTTTGCTTTGGTATTTTATTACTTTCCTGTTGTCTTTGATTTCCTAGGGAGGCGATTACGTTCATGCTAGAGGTTCCTCTGTTCATCATGTTTTCAGGCATATTACGGTAATTGATGCTGCTGATACTTTTCTTGTCTTTCACTTATTTAGGCACAGTAAAAGCTTGGCTAATTAAGAAAAAAAGTAAATTTTCATTTTTCAGGAATATGCTGATAAGGCATTGCAGCATTTTAATAGTGTGGAAACCAATTCCTCATTTCCTCTGCTCTTGGTACTAATCTTGCTCCACCTTGTAGCTTCTTGCATATGTTTCTGTTGCTGGGAATTCAATTCTAGCATTGTTCCAATCACTGTCTTCTCTTATATATTCCTTCTTGTTTGGCCTTGTCTTTTCTAGTTATATTGAGAATTATTTTCTTTCTTTTTCCAGCATTGGATCTACAATTATCAAACACTGTTTTCCAAGAATTGCAGGTAAGACTAGTATTCTATATTTGTACCTGTCTGATGGTTATACAGATTGGAAAACATAATCTCTGTGTGATGCAGTAAATGTGGGCGCCTTCTAATGATGGATAAGTCCTTAGCTTTGCTCATGCCTCCTGTGTACCGTCCCTATCGGCAAATTGCTACTGCCAACTTTAACTCAGTTCAATCAACAATATCAGCTACAGATCATACAGAGCTCAATACTGCATTTCATATTGGATGTTATTCTGAAGAAGGATAGTAATGCTGGTCTGATGCCTCAACTTTTCTGCTCAACTAACTACATGTGGTTATTGATAGTTTCTATTGACCTAGGAAGCATCCTTTGTTTTGTTGAATTTATATTAAATTTTGTAAGCCAATCCTTCAGGCTAAGTGTTAAAAATGGTTCAAAAATACGTGCACACTTCTGCTAGTTCTCTTGCACCTGTTTCTGTTGCACCAGTTTCTGTCATGCTGACATAACATTTTGAGGTCAAGTATTACTGGTGGACAAAATTCTTGTCACGGGGTTTCATCGTATATAATGTGAAATTTCCTCACTCTTTCAGAAATTGGAGGTTGCCAACCCATGATGTATGATGTTCCATGTAGGGGATTGAATTATCTTGGTTTGCGGAAGTCGCTTGGTTTTTTGTGTATTCACCTACAATGGCCTTTTTTCAAAAGAATTTGTTTTCTGTTCTTTCAGGGCTTGTTGCAATGATCAGTTTGAATTACAATTATGACTCAATAGTTTACACAAAATGAGAGTCCCCCTCTCATCCCAACTTTGTTCCAATTTTTCCAATAGTAGCCTTTGATGGAATCAAAGTCTTGTAAATTGAATTTGTCACAATGTGTTCAATGTTCCCCACTCCATGCTTGTTTGCTAATCAGTGTATTCCATGAATTTGGATGTCAGGTGCTCCTGAAAGGAAGAATACAAGTCCACAATTGTGAAGTTTTTTTTTTAATTAAGATTGATGGCTTAAATAGATGATCCTTGTTATATATTGGTTGTCTGGATTCACCGGCAATGATAGGTTTTTGGCAAGAGATCCTTTGGCTTATTTTTGTATTAGGAAAAAGAACAATAAGAAAATACTCTCCTTTGCTTCAACCTTAATGTTTGGCAACTTTGGACAAAAGAAGGGATGCAGCTTGCAACCTAATAATTATTTCTGAAGAACCATGGTTTGGATGGATTTTAAATACTCTAGAAGAGTTCGAGGATGTTTATTTTTTGTAATAAATTCTAATTTATTCTGAATAACTTGCAAAGTTTTGTGTGCAATGTTACTGCTATCTGATAAATGCATCATCCTTCTTTGATTGAATGCTATTGCATTTTGCTTTTCTTGATGTGTGTACAGCTCTCAAAGGACAGGCTTGGCTGGAGTGAAACGCTGGCCAAAGGTGTAATAGAGACAGCGTTGAAATTGTAGATTTAATGGATATCATAATTACAGTAATCATTTGATGATGGTACACCTTAATTAGTGCACACATTGAAAACAAATGTAGGTAGTTACCATACTCTGTTCTGCCACTTTGTAGTTGTTCATTTGGAAATATTACTCTTCAAGATGCTTCATCCTTTTTATCATCTGAGTTGTTAAAGATCCTTTTATGCAATAGTTACTCTTTTGCTTGTAGTACTGTATGATGATTTTGTGCCTAACAAAGCAAATGAAAAATTCTATGGATTATTGATGATTTAATCTATATATGTTTGAGCCTGTTGTTTCAGATTGATACAGTGGATTCTGGAAAGGAAACAAGGTAAATTGCTATCTGATTCTTAAGGAAGCAATAATCAGTACCTATTGTTTATGACTGAAATCTCATTAGATGAAAGTTTATTTTATGTCATTTTGCCTATATGTGATCATGCCCATGATCCCCAACCTTTGTTGTAGGAAAAACAAGATGGGGATGTTATATTCTTCTTTGAAGTTTTGAACACATAGGAGATTGTTATCCTATGATTGTAAAAACTGATAAAAAGAATTTTCTCCCATAGGCTAGACCTATACTTAGTTGTTAGTGTTCATTTCTTGTTATTCTTGTTGCATTGTCTGCTTGTTTTTGCTGTGAGAACTCTTAAGTTTTTAAGTTATTGCAAGTGTACATTTAGGAAGCATTCTCCTATGCAAGTTTGTCATCATAACAAAAAAGAGTGCCAATGAGTTGTTTTTCTACTCTTTTTGACGAGGTTTTATTGTTGTTTGAAAATAGCCAAGTATTCGGAATTACTACTTTGTCGACATCTGTTTTGTTTTGCAAATGTTCATCAAACTTTTGTAGTATTTACTTTGTCAACATCTTGATTTATTTTACTTTGGATGAGGCAGTCAAAGCTTGAATATACATACACTTGCATCTTTAATTCAGTGTGTAAATCATATGCTTTAGTTAGAAACAGTTGATCACTTGCTTATGCTTCAGCTTTTTTTTTGTCATTAAATCTTAGTTTGAAAAATAACCATTGTCTGTTTATTTATTATTATTATTATTATTATTATTATTATTCTCTGGTACTCAAGAAGCTGTACCTTACTCTTGCTACACATTATTTCTTGAGGCTGAGATGATTCTTTCTTGGGAAAGCATTCAAAACAAATTGTCTCCATTTCTATATCTTATGTTGTCACTTTTGTTGGCAACTTATTTGGGTGAACATTTCTTGCAAGTTTATATAAATTGAGTGCCTTAGAATCTGCAATCTTTATTTTTTCTTTTTTTTATTAAAAAAGGGAATTCATTGCATATGCTGACACTTTGGATTTTAGATGTTTATGAACTATACCTGGAGACACTTTCAATGTTCTGGATCTGCAGGAATTGTAGGCTTTCATTAATTTTTGAATGTTATATATTTGGTTTTTTTTTTGCATGTATATCCAAAAAAAAACCCCACTGAACTTTGAAGTTCATTATGAACATGTTTTTTTACTCATGCTTCAACTAGCCAGATTGATTTTTCTCTCTAAAAACCTCAATGATTTATTGCCTTTATCATACTGATCATTACTATTGATACTGTTGATTGTCTCAGCCAGATGAATTGTTTATGTATTTTGCAGTGTTAGAATACAAACCAAACTAATTATTTAGGCCTGTTTTATTCCAAATGCTTTACACAATAGGATGGAAAAACTAGGTTTTATATTTAAATATATTTTATAAACCAAATTATAAACAAATCTCCTCGTTTGGGTAACTTGTTGGACTATTTGACTCGAACAAAATAATCTCATTCTTCTCTATCATAACATTATCGCATCTTATAATTATTTGCAAAATTGATCACATGTTTATTGCTTGGGTGAATGCAGCTCTAAACTCTCAAAAGACTAAACTTGAGGCATCACTCTCGTTGATCAAAAGGAGTTTCAACTTTGTGGAACTCTTGATAGTTGTCTCCTGAAGTCCAATAACTCCTAAAACAATCAAGTAAGAGAAATCCAATAACTCCTAAAACAATCAAGTCGATTTCACCATTTGATTTTGTCTTTCTACTTTATTTCTCAGTTATTTATATAATCATTTTTATCCATTTCCAACAGACTCATAGTTTCTTCTGATTTTAAATTAGCTGTTCTTTTAAAGTTTCTTTTGTTATACGGTTGTATTTTATTTGTTACTCTTTTTCATTATTTATGTACTACTTTCATTTTGAATAAATTAAAATTTATCTATTTTATTAAAAATAAAAAGTTAAACATGACCAAAACTCATACTTATATATATATCTATATATATATATATATATAGATAACGGATCTAAAATTAGTCTAACATGGACTTAATTGAGACACAGTTCTATATGCATACAAGTGATGGGCATATTTCCCTATCAAGCTGATCTTTTGGAGTTTGGCCTAGTCATCACTTATGTAGTACATAACCAGCTATCCTCACCATCACCATCACCTTCTTGTCATTTACATTGTGGACGTTTGCTACATACATAGACATAGTCATCATCTTCCACATCAAACCTAAGCAAACAGGTTAATTAGGCAAACTTTAATTGCTTATGTTTTTTCTTCCAACTTTTATTATTCACATTGCTAATATCTCACATTACTCAAAACATCATCATCATCCTTGTCAATACATCATTGTTTGATACTTCAATATCTTGTTTTCTTGTCCTTTGTTTTCACTTACTACATGCGCTGCATTTTTATATTTAAAAAGCAAACTCAAAAGACCTTTAAACCCATGCTAGCCATGTACTATTTAGGTATATATAAGTAGGTACAACTTCAGTGGGCGCATCCTCTCTGTATGTCAAAACATCATCTACGAACATTCTTATAGTTCTTATTATCTAAAAATATTTTATAATAGTTGTAATTATTTATATAAAAACTATACAAATTACTGTTATTTATTTTATATAATTATGGTTTAATACTATTTAAATTGTTTTATATTTTATATAAATTAACAGTAATTATTACATCTACAGACGTTCTTAGAGTTCTTATTATCTAAAATTATTTGATAATAGCTGTAATTATTTATATAAAAATTATACAAATTACTGTTATTTATTGTATATAATTACAATTTAATACTATTTAAATTGTTTTATATTTTATATAAATTAACAATAATTATTAGATGTAAATTTAACAATTACTGCAAGACATTTTTAGATTTGAAATGATTGTCCCTGGATGACGAACCCTATTTATATATGTACATAGAATGGTATAAGAGAACAAAACATTTTCAAACCAAACCACTGGTTTTTTTTTTCCAAGATAAATACCTTTTCTTTTTTACTTTTTTAACCATTGATTATATAATTCAAAAGATGACATAATAACTACCGATGCTTTAGTGTTGTTATCTGTGTCTCTTTCTCTAATTTATATGTGTTTGTTTATATATTGCTTAGATTAGCCTGACAAATTAATGTATTTAATTTGTCTTGATGTCTTTGTTAAGTCAAAAATGGCTGCTATTTTGAACTCATTTTAATCAAGTGTGGTTAAGTAGATAAAGTTAAGGTAATTTTATATTTTTTTAATCCCTGATTAACGGATCTCGAGTTGCTTAAGAATTAATGTCTTTGAGCACATGGGTTTGTTACATTGCATGGATGCTGTGTACTAGACTTGATCATGATGTTTCTGAATTTTAGTTTGTTATGTTATGTAGTTTGGAATTATTTAAATAAAAATTCAGAGCATTGGAGAATATACATGAAGCGTGAAAATCTAGGGTTTGTTCCGCTTTTTGTTTTTAATTTAATTTTTAATATGATTTTTGGGTGGTGGTGATGCACTTTGAGCTCTTATTCAATTAGGAGATAAAACAAATGTAGGCGAGTTACTGTTAAGTTATTCTTCGGTTTTATAAAAATAGATAAATCACTGATTCACTAAAAATAGTGATAGAAAAAAAAAACACATTCTATACTATTTTCAAATGGAAAATGCTAATGTAAAAAAAGATTACTCTCTGTTTCTTTTTATATCACAAAACTATGTTTCTTTTAACTGTTATTTTCTAACATCAAGAAACATTTATTATTTTTTTCCAAAATTACTTTTAACATTCTATTTAACTCTATTGTTGAAATTAAATATGAGTAAAAAATTTGAAAATATAAATTAGATGTAATTTTGGAAAGATAATTAACTTTTTATAAAATTTTGTAGAAGTTTCTTGGTACATGAGATTCAATTAACCACAAAAGATAAAAAGGAATGAAAGGGAGTAGTATAATGGGAAGGGGTGCTAATGGCGACAAGAGATAAAAATCATCTATTTCTGATGTGATTGGGTTGAGTATTCAAGATAAACTTGAATTAGTTATTATTATTATTATTATTATTATTATTATTATTATTATTATTATTATTTGTTTTAATTTTTATATTCATTCACTGAAGATATTTTAGAAAAAAAAAATAGATATATCATCGTGCTCTTGACTTATTGGTACTGAATCTTTCATGATATAAGTATTTGTTAAACTTGGCTTCTCAGAAATGACTAATGAGCACTGCTTGTCACCTACTTGTAAAAATAAAAAAATAATAAAAAAAAAAAAAAAAAAAAAGGAAAAAACAGATAGTGATGAGAACTTTTTAGAGAACAGTAGATCATGTGCATTTGTGCAAATTGTCCATGAGAAAGACAGGACCTAACTCCCACTTTGGTGGGACCTAATTCGTACATCAATTTGGTTCATCATTTCCAATTTTTCCTTGGTTGCCTTTTTTTATTATTTGTATGCACCATCTTGATTGATATTTATTTATTCATTTATTTATTTTTGTATGTCTTGATTGCTACACGTTTTTTAGATTTTAAGTTACTAACACAATTAGTTTAGTTTTTTTAATTAAGAAAATTATGATAGAAATGTTCATGCATGTTCCTTTTCTAGAATTGCATGGTATACTGTTGGTGTTGTTGAAAAGTAAAAAAATATGGGGAAAAATTAAAATGGATATATTCCTAGATTTGGCATTTAATTTTTATTTATTAACACAATCTTGAATCTTGAAAGAAAAAAAAGTAGCTCATATATTTTTCCAAATATATTATTTATGATTTCATTTTTTTAATAAATATGGATAAAATACATCATAAACATACACAATAGTAGAATAACTCATTTAATATATTTATACTTTATTTTACATGAGTTGAAGTTCAAACTTGTTTTATCAACATAACACGAACATGTTATGCAGAAGACTCGGTGTCAATAAATTTTATGGTCATGATAATTTTATACTATTCATTGTTTTTTATTATAATAAACTAATTATTTTTTTTTACATGGTAGGATATTTTATATATATGCCCTATTAAAATTTGGACATTATATTGTGTGTTTTGTTTATTTTTTACCCTCTGTTGAGATTTGTGATTTTGTAGGGGTTTAAGTGAGAAAGACTTGAGTTATCATTTAATTAATGATAATTAGCAGCTCATTAGTGAGTCTCTGACCAGAGTTATGACCATATGATCATATCTTTGAACATTAATAAGCCGGCATTATCATAAGCTTTATTCAATTCCTGCATAAAAAGCGGTGCATTTAACTAATCACTTTTTCTTTACTTCTTATTTATTTATTTATTTTACATATTTACTTATAATTAATCCTATGTATGTACTCATTTTCCATTATGATCTCCGTAGTTATACTCAATTACTACATAACAATTAGATTATTTTTATGTATTTATAATTTTCTTTTATTTTCGACTAACATGTTTTTTTTATGAGTCAGTAGCTATAAACTAATTTATGATATCTATCAACTGTAAAACATTTGTTTATATTAACAAGAATACAAGAGGTAAAGCAGGGGTTTAAATCCTTTCTCTCGCTATAATATTCATGCATTGTCCATACGTCCGAAAATTACTATTCACTGGGTCCTGTAAGTCCTTAATGAGAGTAACAGTAATTTTATCTTTCTAAGATTGTATAGCATGAGAATTTTTTTAAAAGATTTGTAAATTATTATAACTAATGTAAAGAGGTGCTTATCACTTATTAAAAACAAAAACAAAAACAAAAAAAATACTTGCTTAACTAAATTAAATCTCTGACACTTAGATCAATCAAGTTGGGTTACATACCCATTTTTACACCACAGTAACCAACTTGAAATTATTTAAATTTAAACACGTCATATATATTAAAAATGATATATTATTTATAACAACACTTTGTCTTATTAGAGTTAATAAACATAGTCAAAACACACACACAAAAAAAAAAAAAAAAAGGTTTGTTAGTGAACCGTTTCAAAACACCAAAAAAACCAAAAGAGAAAACGAAAACAGAAGACGCAGAAGAGAACGAAAACAGTTACACCAAACTCTAATAACCTCTTCTTCTTTTCCCGGTTTCCCTCCATCTCCACTCAAAACCGTTTTCCGTTTCCCCTTCTTGTCTCCCCCCAAACCAACGCTTCTTCAAACTTATAACCCCCTCTTCATTTATGCCCCAAAACCAGCAAAAACGTTATTCTCACCTTTCTTTCTTTTTTATATTTATTAATAATATTACAAAAACGTTATATTTATTTTTAAATAAAAATAAAAAAAAATGTTTGTTTAAAGATAGGGATGCACGTTTCCCTTGCTGGCCTCACGTGCAATGCATGTCAGAGGATTCTTGTCCGGAACCTTTTTTTTTTTTCAACTTTGAGGGGAAACGCGTTTCTCATTTCCTTCTTTTGGGGGAAACGTGTCTTTGTTGTGGCGACAAATATTATTATTATTTATTATTATTCATAATAAAATATAATTATTTTTATGTGAAATTGTAATATGAGTTTTAAAAACTAAAGCTTTTAATGTGATTAAATGAGTTTGTTATTACTCAATGTGTAACTTTCAACCATGAATGATGAGCATTGTTTACACAAAGGATACTAAGGTGCACTACAACAAGAACAACAACTACTACAAGAAAAAAAATTTATATATTTATTTATTTTATTTACCTTTAAAAAGAGAAGTAATTATTTGAGAGAGTTAAAACCAGAGTTATTTTTGTATTTTTTATTTATATTTTTTAAAAAAGTGGTGTATACTGACAGAGTAACTATTGAGGAGCATAGCATGATTGAAGTAGTGGGGAGGGAAGGGGTTAGTAGGGGGGTAAAGAGAAAGAGTCAGAGAGAGGGTAGTGAGAAATAAAAGAAAAGAAAATGGATACTAATAAGACCACAAAAAAACAACATTACTTTTACTTGCCATCTCTTCCTTTTCTCTTGCCATATATGGGAATGGAATCATGCCAACTCTTCCCTCTGTTTTTTGTGACCATTATTTCTCCCTTTTTTTTAAAAAGAAAAAAAAAATATATATATATATAGGATTAAAAACTTAAATATACATTATATGTATGATGGGAGGAGAATTTTTTTTTTTTACATTATTTACCATGCAAAGAGAGATTCAATCTGCAACAACATAAAACTTCCGTATTTTACCATTGGAAAAATCTCTAACAGACATAAAATTTTTGTATCTTACCATTAGACTATATTCGAAAAAAATTTAATATTTTTCTTATTTATTGGTTTTAGTTTTTTTTTTTTTCTCACCACCACTTTCCCAAGTTCCACTAACACAATAAGAGTTTTTCATCAAACATAACCATGCATATGTCTCAGTCATTCTCCAACTCTTCATTTAGCTTTCAACAATACACACACACACACACAATATGAACATGCTCTTGGTCATGAAACTTTAAAAATATCAACTAAAAGAAACAGAGCACAACACAAAAACAAAAATAGAAATTGAATTCCTCTGCTATCTTTTCATTCCAATCTCAACATTACATGTCTCTCATCAAGAAACAAACACTTTTGTTTCACAAATAAGAAACCTCCACCTTCACCACCACCATCACCACCCTACTTCCTACATTAGCTTCTCAGTCAATAATTTATATATATATAGTTCAGAAAAAAGGAAAAAAAAGACACAAAGAAGCAGCTTTGATTTCCTAATAACAACATAAGCTTTCACTTACAAAGGACCAAACAAGAACATTGTATTCTCATTGCTGCATTCAATGATCACAACAACAACTACAACAGAAAAGCTGCTTATGTTGCTCCAACACCAAGAAAGTCTATGAATTGCATGCTAATCTTCTCACAAGAACCAGATTCAGAATTATCAGCAACAGCCTTGTTTGCTATCTCAGACACTGCAACAATAAAAAATAAAATTCATTTAGAACAGAACAAGAAGAAGAAGAAGAAGAAGAAGAAATCAGAAACAGAAATGAAAATGAGATGTTTGTGTTTACCCAGGAGGAAATCAGATGTTTGGGGAGGATGAAAAGGAGGAATGGGAAAGGAAATGGAGTTGAGAGAGAGATCAGTGTCAGTAGAAGTGATGGTGCTTTCAGCACTGGAAACATTGGTGGCAATGGAGGACCTTCTTCTCTTGTGAGCACTGGACTGTTCCCTCTGTTTCCTTGCCATGATAACATGCCAGTGATTCTTCACAGCATTGTCTGTTCTTCCTGGAAATAGTCTTGCAATCAGTGCCCATTTGTTTCCATAAAGTCTATGAGCAGCTAACAATCTCTCCTCTTCTTCTTCACTGAATGCTTTCCTGTTTATCCTTGGATCCAACTGGTTGAACCATCTCAATCTGCAGCTTTTTCCTGTTTCAAAATCCAAATCCAAATCCAAATCCAAATACTTTTTTTTTTTTTTTTTGTATTTATACAACAAAGACAACAAAAAAGTATATATAGAAAAGTTTGATGGGGACCTGATCTGCCTTCAAGCTTTTCAGCAATGAGGTTCCAGTTTTGGGGGCCAAACTGAGACACAAGTTCTCTAAGCTTAGCATCTTCAGCAGGTCTCCAATGGCCTCTAGCACAGAGCTTTTGCTGTCCATTCTCAACCTCCTGCTCTCCATTAAAGCTCAGAGCTTTCATCTTCTTCTTCCTCTCATCTACACAATACTCATGTTCTGGTGCTTGAACTAGTGCTGGTGGTGGTGGTGGTGGTGGTGGTGGTGCAGAGAAGAACCCAATCTCAGCCATTAAACACACTCAAAACTTCTCCTTTTCAACTCTAAAAACAAAAAGACACACAACCAACAACCACTACTCTTCACACAAACTAAAGAAACAGAGCATTCAAACAAGAACCATAAAACACAACAACAGTTCACAAACAACTCAACAACAACAACAACAACAACAAGAAAGAACTCAAACAAGAAGAAGAAGAGTACTTTGTCTCACTCTTTCTTCACAGAGTCTGGTTCCCTTACTTTAAGACTGAGTGCTCAGGATTCATGGACAAGCTCAAAAAGAAGCCACTCGTGTGGGCTGGGACTCCTCCCCACTGCTTCATTCCTCTTTCCACTCTATCTAAATCTCCAATATATATATATATATATATATAAAGATACAATTTTGATTGATATATATATATATATATACAAGAGAGAGAGAGAGAGAGAGGTGAGAGAGGTGAGGTTGTGTCTGAGTGTCTCTCGCCTTCTTGACAAAAAGGCCACCAGTTCCTTGTCTCTTTGCACACACCCCAACTTCTCTTGGCTTTTTTCCAAGCCATTTCAAGTAACCAAATAAAGTTCCTTCATATATATCTCTAAAACCTTCAAAATATTATATTATATGTATATATATTTATGATATTTATGATGATGATGATTCTTAGTTAGAGCTCATTACTTCAAGCTCCTCATCAATGCAACTCCAATGATGTTCTACTACCAAACTACTCTTTATATTATTATTATTTTTTTTTATTATCTCTAAGTAAACTAAACTAAGTTGTTAGTGTGATTTTCAAAAGATTATCTCATTAGTTAATTAAGATTAAGGTGGAAGATGATATTTCCCAAAAATGTTATATATATATATAGATTAGATAAGTTGGAACACAATTAAAGAATAGATTCTTAGGATGAATCATAATATGGTTTTGAAGATTGAACTCATCTGTTTTTAAAAAAGAAGGCTTGCTTTCCACTTGTTTGTTGGATTAGAGAAAGAAAAGAGAAAAAGAAAATAAATAAATAAATAAAAAGAAAACATGGTTTTGGGTGGCATTGTCATATGTAGGGATAACTAAATCATGTTGGTTTCTTTTTATTAATATATATATATTCATTCATCTTTCCATCTTATTATTAATTTATTTGTACTCTTTTAATTTTTAATAAATACAAAATTAATTATTATATAAGCCAAGATTATATATAATCATCATTATACTAAATTTATAATATTTGAGAAATTGCTAATCAATTTAATGTTAATCATGTTGTATAAGACTAAGTAATCACTATAATTATTTGCTTAACTATAAATTAAATTGTGGGGTTAATGATTGTACGTGTTTAAATTTAAAAATTAATTGATTAATTATATTTTAAGCTCCCATCATTTTTCTAACACAAACTGTGAAATACAGCATGTTTATCGATTATTAGTCCCTCAAAATTACATCGAACTTAATATAAAATTATCAAATTTTTTTATAATAATATATTTAAAAATCACTTTTATTATACTCACTCATATTTTTCTTAATTAATCAAATTCATGTATATATATAAATTTAAATTTGAAATTCAAGTATATATATTTTTTAAGGAGAGAGAAAGAGAGAGTAAGGGACAAACCGACCCATGTGTGTGTTAAATTAAAAGTGGGCAGAAAAACAAGAAAAGAATTGGGTATGGTCTCAATTAGCCACCATTTTTGACTTCTTATTAACATGCCTTATTTATAATATCTAATTAATTAATTAATTAGATGTGAGGCATGATTCCGGCCATACATTGCATGCAATCTATTGCCACAATATATATATATATATATAATGAGAGGAAATAAAAATAATGGTGATGAAAATGTAAAGAAACCACCGAGAAACATACCAACTTTCCGTTAATTGTTCCTTATTGTTTATATAATTAATATTTTAAAAAAATGATTATTTATATTTTTTTTCTTTATAAATATATTGGTTGTTGAAATGAGTTCAAAGGCAACGAAATGATGAGTATGGAAAACAACAAAAATTGTTGAAAATGAGTTTCAAGTTCAACCACTCAAAAGCGGTCCCTCTTTATTTGTTTTCTTATTTTTTTCAAAAATATTTTAAAAAATGACGATTTTAAAATGAATAAATAAATAAATAAATATTAAATATTTATATGTACATAAATTACACTTGATAACTTAAACAAGTAATTTCAAGTATTCTATTGAATCTTTATGTATACAAAAATATCAGCTAAAAAAATCTACTTCTGGATCGGTTTAGAACCTGTAACTCCTAAATAACAGTAAGTCTAGATTTTAAAAAATATATTTAAAACTTTTAATTTTTTTATTAATTAAAAAAATTAAATGATCATAATCAAGCACTATTGACTGGTTTAAAGCCCATAACATTTAAAAAACCAGTGAGTATAAATAATAAAAAAAAAACTAAAACCTCTAATTTTTTATTAATTCCAAAAATAACTAAAAAAAATTAAATGATCATAATCAAGCACCCCTCCAAAATTTACAACCAAAACCATAAATACAAGAAACTTGGGAGTAAATATTTACTTTTTAAAGATGATAAATAATAAATGCATGAAAATAAAAAAATAAGATAGAAATATTTACTTAAAACACATTGATGAATGGGTTGGTTAGGTTACTTCTTTGACTAGTACTACAGTACTCCTACTAAAACACTTATGAAGAAACTTGCAGGTGCTCAGGGAGACAGCACTGCTTCCTTTTCACCAAACTCTTTTTTTTTTTTTTTTTTTTTTTAATTTTTAATAATAACTGAAAAATATAAGGGAAAATTACTTATAAACCCTTCAACAATTTTATAATTACATATTTACCCTCAGAAAAATATAATTATATATATACTCTGAAAAATATAAGTAATTACGGATATGCCCATACTATTAGATTCCGTTAACAGAAGTTAATCAAACTTTATTAACTATAGTTATAAATTGAATTAAGATATACAAAAAGTCCAAAATAACCCTTTTAAATAGTCATTTTACAATAATTTTTTTTTCCAATGGTATATATGCAAAGATATAATGGTCATTTTATATATTTGTTATTTGTTAACAGATGATTTTTTAGTCAATTTGAACCCAGGGGTATATATATAATTATATGTATTATTCAGGAGTATATATATATATGTAATTATATTTTATTCATGGGTAAATATGAAATTTCAAAATTATTCAGGGTACATCTGCAAAAACACCAAAATATAAATATAAATAAACATCATAAAAGAGAACAAAATGGTGAATTTTTTTTTATATAAATAAATAAATAGATATATGTTTTTTTAATGCACCGAAACGGCATTGGGGAAAACGACAAAAGAGTTTAAGCTCGTCGCACGTGCGAGTTTACACGTGCGGGGGTGGGTTTTTGGGGGTTTTGAAGGTGGGCCCCACCAAAAGAACCGTTTGGTCTCCGACTTCACGTTTTTCGTCGTTTTCCGGGAAACGCGCGTTTGGAACCGGAACCGTTTTTTTTTTTCTTATTATTTTATTATTTTATTATTTTTATTTATTTAAGTAATAAATTTATTCTTTCTCTAGTTTCGCATGAGTGGGGGAAACACGTGTGAGGATATGGTTGGGGATTTCCAAGGACACGTGTACGGCTTGCAGTGAGTCTGGTTTGAGGGTTGGAACTTGGAATAATGTCTGGACGAGGGATCTGCTGTGTGGCTAGATGGATGAAAGTTGGTCCGACCCACTTTTTTTTTTGTAATATATATATATATATATATACCCTCATAAATGTTAAAATTACATATATAATATAGATAAAAATGTTTGACTTTTAATTAAAAAAAATTCTTAAATATATATAGTTATTTATTATTTTTTTTTATATGGAAGAAAAGTTGGTTGAATTGCATTGTATTTATATAAAAAAAATTGCATGTAATGGTCATTTATGCATGTGTAATAAAGATATTTTTGGAGAATATATTAATATTTAGAAATAATGCTATTTGTTTAAAATAAAATTTCCAATTATAGACTTAGTAATCAATTGAAAGGAAACATTTTATACTGCATGATTAATATTATATTTTTTTATTTATTCTCTTCATATTAACACACTGCAAAGTTAAAAAAATATTCATTTGATTCGTTAGAATTATCTAATTGGTAAAAGTATAAATTATTTAAATAAGTATTTTTTTTAATTTGAATCTTTTATATGAAAATAAAAACACTTACTATAAAATATTTATTTTTTTATAGAGTTTTCAGTATTTCGTTTAAAATGATTTTGTATGGGTAGTTTCTACAAAATAAATTTGGCAAAAAACCTATTTTATTTATTTATATAATTAAAAATAGTTTAATTTTGAATGGTGGAGATTGAGTGTTTGGATGGATGAGTAGTGGGAAGAGATGGGATGATTGTGCTAGTACTAGTAGTGAGTGTGTGTGTGGGCTAAGTGAGGTTCTACTACAAAAGTCTTAACTTAACGTGGTCAACACGTTTCATCAGGTATCATATAATGTGAATTACCAACCCTACAAAATTACTAGCTTATTAGGTTTTCAATGCATCTCTGTCTCAACATGAATATGTATGTACTTTAATTAAGGTTTTTGTTTATCTTCCTTCCTATATATCAATATGTACTTTATTATTTATTTATTTATTTTGGATATTAAAAAATAAGCACTATCATATAAAATTTATAGTCAGAAATATACATTGATGTCGATAAACTGTGCTCTCAATTTAAGGTGGTTTTGATCTCAAGTATGTCTGAAATAAAACCTTACTGAAGGAAATCAGTACCAATAGATCAAGAGACTGTTGGTTATACCAATATGTAATTTAATTAAAAAAATTTTAATTTTATTTATTTAGTTAGTTTTTTTAAGCAACAATGGATCTGATAGAAGGTTAATAATTTCAGTTTTTTTTTTCTTTTTTTGGATTTTCATATATATGTATCTTTAAGAGCCATGTACTCTGAATTAGTTCAAACATGTGAAATATTGAAAATTATGTAAAAAAAAAAAATACTACTCTACCCAATCTCTAGCACTAGAACCAATAATTGTTGGTGCATAGAATTTTTTTTTTTTTTTTTTTTGAGAAAGGCGACAAGCGCCAGAACCTCAGGGACGGACACGTGGGGAAGCAACGCTCACCAGCCGAACTGTGCCCTCACCTTGCGCGTGATAGATTTCGAAACGGGGAGCAACACTCGACCATTGAGACGAGAACTCTACGCAAGGGACCCGGTGTCAATAGACCAAATGGTCGTTGGCGCATAGAATTAAATCAGTGAGTGTTATTTTTGTGATAAGAATTAAATCAGTGAGTTGGATATGTCTCAATTGTTATATATATATATATATATATATATATATATTAAGGTAAACAAATCATTCTTTTCAACCAATATTACGAGAGAATTAATCACTTAACCTCTAATTTGGTAAGAGAAATAGTTACCATCTATTTACTTAAAAAGTTTAATATATTTCTATTAATTTGATTGAGTATCATTTTTTTTTATTTGACAAAACTTTGATCATTTAAATATTAATAAAAGTTCAATCATAATTATGACCAAATGAGTTCATATGAAAATTTTCTTTTAAATTCTTTCTATATGCAGTATAAATCATTATTTTTGTGTTGCTTATATAATTTGCATCATTTTTTAATTTAATATTTAAAATTAATAATTTAAGAAAATCACAAACTATGATGTAATTTGATGATAATTTTGATGTAAGTGAACTATACATTCATATACTCCCTCCGTTCTATATTAATTATCACATTTAAAATTCTTCTTTAAAAATTATTTGTCATCTTTAAAAATTTTATAAACATTAATTATTTTTTTCCCCCAATTTTACTCTAATTCTAGTTTAGAAAGAGGTGTATGTGTGCATTATTATTAAGAGTAAACAATTCTAATAAACTTAAAAGTTTCTAGTCATAATTTTTTTTTAGATCGTAAGAGCTTTAATGACAGTCTTAATATTTGTGCAAAACTCAAATGTAATAGTTAATATGAAACATAGGTGTAAAATTCTCTTTCGAGTTTTCTGTAATTTTAATTTAATATCACTTTTGTGATCAATTTTTTTTTTCCCAAAATTACTAAAATCAATTATATAAATACATAAATGTATGAAATTTGATCACTAATAATCCAAGAGTTTTTTTTTTTTTTTTTTTTTGACAAATGTGGACATGCCACGTCTGAAGGGTGTGCATCTACTTTTTTAAAAATACTATCCCTCCTTCATTTTGATGCAATAAGAATTTCATCTTTTGTCATTGCCCGGACTCAAGGGACTCAGTGTCAATAGACTGTAAATACTGTTGGCAAGAGATAATATTTAATAAGGTCTCTCATGACCAAATTCTTAATATATATATATATATATAGTAAATATAAATGTTTATATAAAAGTTTTCCTTTATATATAATTTAATAAAGCAAATGGCATATGAGAGAGCAACAAGAAAACTTTTGGCTATCAACTCATTGAGAACAAGGAAAACAAAACCCTTAAGTTGTAAGCGAATGGAAGAGAGTACAAATTTGAACAAACAAAACTAGGGTTTCCACCTTTAAATAGAATCTTGTTATGGCCCTATACTCTTTTAGGTTGAGGGAGGTGTGGGAGTCTTGTCAAGAGATATAAAATTACTACAACTCTAGGGTTTCACAACTAACAAACCCTAATGATACTCATCTTTGGACAAATAACTCTTTTAGGTCATGATTTCTAGGCTTCCAACTTGTCAAAGCCCTTGAGACATATGCTTGCATGACCTAAAGAGACAAATAAGTCTTGTTAGTTTGATTAGGGCAAAGAATCACCAAGAAAGTGACCTATAAACCAAAAGTAGTGGAAGTGGAACATAACCATGACAACATGATACTCAAAAAGATTAACCATGTGATGTTAGGAATAAATCACTAATATCTAACCTAAGATTCTTTGTCTCATTTTTAGGGTTTGCATTCTTCCTTCTCCTTCTTAATCATTCATTTATAAATAAAAAAATATTTTATATAATCTCTTAATTAAATAAATATATCATATAATACAAAAAAACTAATTATGGTCATACCTAAAATTCTTTTTTCATTTTTAAGAGTAGTAGCATGTCATTTTGTTATCTATATAAAATATATAATAATTAAATATTTTTTAAAAATATTTTATATATATATACATACTAATAATAAGGAGCTAATTGCTCACTATCATAAATAATTTTTTAATTATGTCAATGTATCACACCATACAATTTTTTTTTAAAATTCTAATAGTACTTAATATTTTTTATTTTAAAAACAACGATAGGTCTTTGATATGTATTAGAAAAATATAGAATAATTCCGTGATAGTTTTGGAGTTTGAGAATAGTCATAAATATATTAAACTTAATATAACATGACAAAATTAATGTAAATAATTAAAACACAAAGTACATGTTAATTAATCTAATCTTAATTAAGGAGTCTCACTAATTCCAAAAATCCAATGCCCAAGAATACTAGCTTCCATACCCTCCACTAGAATGGACAAAATTACTTGGTAACATTAAACTTTGAAACCTAGGAAGGGTCACAACCACAAACATCTAGAAATTATAATCTACACTCTCTCACATGCCAAACAATTACTTAGAAACTTTCACGGGCATTAAAACCTACATAAACTACTTAATTATAATTAAGATAACATATAAATGTTATCTATTTTAATATTTATTTTCTTTTCCCTAAGTCTCCATCAAATAAGTTGGTCGTTGAAGTAAAACATGAAGATTATATGTATATATAGTACATGACGTATTCTTTTGTAAGTTATCGGGTTATTGTATGAGTTAATATTTGTTAAAAAATTATTGAACTTTTGATATGGCCGACAGAATCATATGCCATTAAAAAATTTAAAATTTTCTAGTACATATTATTTTAAATATAAAAAATAAAATTACTAGCTTTTAAAAAATTAATAATGCATTTTATTCTAAATTAAAAGAACAAAGTTTAAAGAGAAATGAGTCAGTGAATAAACTAAATCGAATAAGTTAGAGAGACCATGACTTCATGACTATGTGTTAAAAGGTTGTTTGAAAATAAAATTACTAGCTTTTGAAATTAATAATATATTTTATTCTAAATTAAAAAAACAAAGTTTAAAGAGAAATGACTCAAATGGGTCGGTGAATAAACTAAATCGAATAAGTTAGAGAGACCATGACTTCATGACTATGTTTTAAAGGTTGTTTTCATATGAGACATGAATATGAGATTATTTGGTTTGTTAACTTAAGAACTCTTTAGGGTTTGTGTAGGGAGAGCATGTGTGTGTGATCACATGTGTGTGTTTTGTTTGCTCTCAAATAATAACAAAAAAATATGTTTAATAATAATAATAAATAAATGATTTATTCCTTGTGATCAATGACATACATTGTAACTTAATATTACTTACTACTTATGTTAGGTTTCGCTGAACTTTCTTTGTAACCAATTACATGTATTTGGCCTATGTTAATGGGATGTATTAAGAGCATAATATTTATTGATTTTTTTTAATAGTTTAATGGTTAAGTTAATTAACATGTTAACTAGTTGATCATGATAAACCACATTGGAGGTAACATAAATAGAGTTGAATAGCACAAGTAAGTAGTCAAAGTGTTAAGTCCAATGGTTGTTAATATCAAGGTAAAAATCTTTGTGGTCAAATGAGACTATCATTTTTCCAAAGCTTCAAACACTTTTGGGAGGTATCAACATTCAATTAGTGATGAAAAGATGGTTTAGGGTTTTGGAGATCATTGGTAATAGTGAATTACTTAGACTTTATAAATTCTAAAATATTAATTAACTTGAGGTAAATTTGGTTTTTTTACAAACAACATTACTTTTTTAAGTTCCTTACATTGAAATGAATGACAAAATATTTAGCTTGTTTTTACTATAATAAATTAATAAATAAAATAACAATATGAGAGGGAATAGGTAGATTAGATTGACATCCACAGTTAACGACTTCTTAGTTTATCAGTATTAGATCTTCTACGTAGGGGTTTTCATATTTAGACAATGAGGTAAGTTGAAACCTTATTTCAAGCAAAGTGAGAAAACAAATGTAGTGAGGTAGTAATTTTACACTTGTACATACCCCTGACACGTAACTTGTTCGCATCTCATTGGAAAAAAAAAAAAAAAAAAAAGAAGGATTGCCACCCACAACCACTTTTTAATGAGCTTTGTTTGGTTCAATGTTTTAGGGTTAGAAAACAAGTTAACAACCATTTGTCTCTTTCTTTGAGTCTCTCCATGAAAACCCTAGAATATTTATTTATTAAAATAAAAAAAAAAGATAAAAATTGCATAGAAGGGTAGGCATCTTCCATTCCATCCACTACCATGGACAAAGTAGGTTTACATCATTCTTCACAAGAATCACTAAACCCTATATATATTTCATTCATATCTTGGAACGCCCATTTGCAACAACTCCTAAGGACTATGTCCCCCCTCTCCTACCATTAATTTTTATGTCATCTGCTTGTCATCAAGTCTTCTTAATTTTTTTTAATTAACTTCCATGCAAATCATTATATTTTTAAATTCTGAATTTTTCTCGCATATAACCTCTTAAGTTTCCCACATTTCAATTAGATTTTAGTAATTAAATAAATTATTTATTTATTCTCGTTCATATTATCATCCATTTTGTTGGCTTTTTTTTATTTAATAGTTTATTTTTTATTTTTCTCAATGAATCACACCTAAGACATTCAGTTCGAACATACTCCTGAAGGTCTAATACAAAGTAAAGAACTATAAAAATTTCAAAGAATTTTATGCAAATATGAACATTTAAAAAAAATTCAAATTTATTACCCGTGATCATTTTTTATGTTTTAGAGATCAATCAAACGAAATTGATCAAGATACGTATTAAAAAAAAAGACTACAATGTGACATATTATTGATGTTTTCTTCAAAATCCCTTGGCTTATTTAGAAGGGAAAAAAAATTGAAATAGAGTAAATAAAATGAAAGTCAACATTTAACCTCAAATTATAAACAATATTAATAAATACAATAGTGGTTTTCAAGCTTCTGATATTTCTTTTAATTAAATAATTTAGTCCAAATCTCATCAATTTTAACCAAATTCAACCGATGAAGTTCGATTCATTTAGTCTCTTCCAAACAACGAAAATTTTCTTTCCACATAGCCCAAATCAACCGGTTGAATCAAATTAGGATTACTAGTCAATGACAAACCTTCGAATTTTTCGACAAATACATACATAAGATTTACGTTTTGTTTGTTTTGTTTCAAGCTTCATATTTGGAAGAGAAACTTTGATTAGTATAGCCTTTTTCCACAAACAAGAGATGCCCTAATTCCACAACTTCTCTATAAATAAATAGCATGAAGAAGTTACTAGTCAATGACAAAAGTTCAAATTTTCCACACATAAATACATAATATCTTCCTTTCTTGTCTTACAAGTTTGAAACTTGGAAAAGAAACTCTGACTAGTTTAGCCTTTATCCACAAGCATGAAAATTTGCCCTAATTCCACAACTTCTCTGTATATAAATAGCATGAAGAAGGGAACTCTTAATCATAACAACAACAGCAACAACAACAACAACAACAAAGTTTATAGAAGAATGGAAGAGATTAAGGTGAAGATTCATGGGCACAGGCTGAGTGCATACTGCACCATGTTGGAATGTGCCCTAAAACTCAAGGGGGTGCCCTATGAGTTTATTGAAGAAGACCTCATTAACAAGAGCCAAACACTAATCCAACTAAACCCAGTTTATCGTAAGGTACCAGTTCTAGTAGTGGATGGCAAACCTATACCAGAGTCACTTGTCATCTTGGAATACATTGATGAAGTTTGGAATGATAAGGACTGGCAGCTTCTCCCAAAGGATCCCTACTTTAGGGCTAGAATCAGATTCTGGGCTGGTTTCATCTATCAGAAGGTATGAATTAATTCATGTGTATGAATTCTAAATATGAACAAGGCTTAATGCTGTTGTTGTTGCTGTTGATGATGATGCAGTTGATACCAAATTGCTATACGATCATGTCAACATTCGGGGAAGAACAAGATAAAGTAGCGAGAGAGTTTATTGAGTACCTGAACATACTGGAGGACGGGCTGAATAAAGAGTTTCCCGGTTATGGAGGCTCATTGTCGCCGTTTGTCCATGGTGAAAAGCCTGGATTGCTTGATCTGGTCATTGGTTCTTTATCACCTGTGTTTAAGGTGCTTGGAAAAGTTGCCGGAGTGGAGCTGCTGATGAAGGAGAGGACACCATTCTTATGGTCCTGCTGTGCTGCCTTTGTCGATCTGGACATTGCTAAGGACTTCATTGTACCTCATGACGAATTGTTTGAGGCTATAATGGTCAAGCGGGAGAAGGTGTGTGCCACCGTTGGAGCTTGAGGGCAGTCAGCCCAAGTTGTTAACAGGGTTTGGCGTGTTTCCTAGTTGCAAATAAGGCTCTTCACCAGCAGTTGTTGTTGTTGTTGTCGTTATCTATGTGTTCGTGCGGTTTGGCTCTATGATGTTCTATGCTAGTAATAGTCTCATCGAATAAGAGAATTATATACAATTGTGTTTGTTTTCTAGATTCTACTCTCTTCATGCAAAATGATAATTGATTCATGCATCATTGTCGTCGCTTACTGGATCATCTACTCAAATCTCCTCAGTATATAGAATTAAAGATAAAAAGAAAAGAAAATAGCAGGTACAAAATGCTAAGAAAAAGAACATAGAACTGAATGAGATCAGAAATAATAATAAGGCCATGCTCACCAAATTTGGAAATAAGGAAGTCTAAAAGTATACATTCTGCCACACATCGATATTTTTCAGCATGCATCACAAGTAAATCAACTGCAAATTTCAAAAACTGAATTGAGCCGCCTGGCACACAGCACAACCACAATACACTCTTAATTATTTCTCAGGTGGTCTTGACTAAGTTGCTTTCGAACACAAAACTAAGGAATAACAGCAAAACACAGTACTGTTATTACTTTAAGGCCAGAAAAAGATACAAATCTTGTAAATAATTCTAAGAAAAGATTCAAGTAATATACTAAAGTTCAATACCGACATGACTAGCACAACTGACCTTCTGCCTCAGCTTCGGTTTCAGCAGTAGAATAAAGGGGGTGAAGATCATGACCTTCCTTGGGGACGACATGCACCCACTTACGGCCACTCAGCTTGTGGCGCTCAAACCGCACATTCCCTTCTTTCAAGGCAAAAAGGGTGTGATCCTTCCCCATTCCAACATAATCTCCGGGATGGAACCGGGTGCCTCGCTGACGAACAATAATGTTCCCAGGTATCACCCTCTGCAAAGCAAACATGAAAAAGAAAAATACAGTAAAGAATAACAATGTGGTCAGATGTATAATTCAGTTGAGCAATTAAAGCAACCTCTCCCCCAAACTTCTTCACACCAAGATACTTTGGATTTGAATCTCGTCCATTTTTTGTAGAACCTGCAGTCTTTTTTGTGGCCCAACGCCTAAAAATCAAGCTCAGTCCTCCAGAAATCTCTGAAAGAAAACACCTATATTTTCAGTCTAACAATTTGAAATCAATGACGATCAAATAGTGTTAGAGATAACTACCGCTAGCACCAGTATAGACAGGAACTGATGAAACCATCTCCCTCAGACCTACTCTTCTGCAGAGTGTCGAGAAATTCATTGTGTTCATTCCTGAACAGAGCACCAGAAAAGCACTTCATTTAACAGATTGGCTAAGTACTATCATAGATGCTTCCGGTTTAGATTATCAAACTTGAAGTTCAGAAGAAACAATTAGAAAAGTTTATTCCATGCTACATGGTTTCAGGTTTGATGTTGAAGGTTTCATGTAATAGTTATTTGTGACATGTCTATTCCAGAACTAAGAAAAGACAGAGGGCTGCAAATGATACAAGTCTTTGAACTTGATATAACTTGAACCTAAAATCAGATATGCATACCTAACTTAGACCTAAGAGCTGCAAAGGAAACCAAGTGATTGAAACAAATTGTCATTTTCAGGTAAAGAATAACCAGTCTACTTTGGCTAATTTAGGGAGAATATATATATATATAAAATCAACCAAGTTAAGCATTTAACGAAACAGAGGCAAGCCTCAGAAGTATCCTACTTTCCAAAACCAAAACACATGATACACATTAAGAAGCAGGATAAACTTAAGATAACACCCATTTTATTCTATACAACAGATTCTGCAATTGAAGGATTCAGCTAAGAAATCAACTCATTATAAACATCCCTACATTAAGATCATTCAACAATTCAAAAAGGATATTTCTACGTCAATGCCAAAGTCTGCAGACAGAATATAACTTCAACTACTTTTAGCAAGACTCGTGTAAATAACTGCTAACATCACAGAATAAATACAGCAATTCAACAAACATCATAATAGGAAATATACACAAACCAAGTTGCTCAAATAATGCAACAAGATAAAAATCATCCAACCATGGTCTGAAAGCTGATACACTAGAATGTCAAATATAACAAAACTCCATTTTGATCTCGGTGGATAATTGACAATAAACAGGAGCTTAGAGTTCATCCTGCTATAATATAACACTCAATCAACCATTGCACAAGAATTTTAACTCTCCGTCATGTATATGTTGATACAAGTGTTTAATTTTCACAGAATCTTCATCAATCCAAGACAAGCAACATTAGCATTTTCAGTGAATATTCATTCAAATTGTATCCATAACTAAGGTGGTGCGCATTTTCTTCTAATGCGTACATCATATGAAAACTCAAAACTCTTCCTTGCAACGCAAATGATCAAATTTATATCCACCATAATAATTCAACAGCATTTTCCTTCAAATTAGGGTTAGCAAATAAATAAGCACTCTTAACTCCACGGTGCTGGTTTGTCAAGCGAATTAACGTACTATAGTGAAAATTTTCAAGGAATCATAGCTGAAAAACTATACCACACCAATGATAAAGAGAAAAATCTATGCAAATGAACAAAATCCTCTAGGACTACTGCTGAATTTGAAGAAAAACTGTGAAAAAGGAACCAACTTTCATATGATTCAAATACCAAAAAAACCGATTTCGATCATATATTTTGCGTTTAAAACAAACAAGAAAAACGACGAATGGGATAAGAACAACAAATCCTCGGAAGCCGATGTCGCATGGACCAGGGCTGAGGGAGATAGCGATGGGGTACTCACTGGTGTTTGGCTTGGAGAAGAAGGCGGAGACCGGCGGTGATCGACGGATGGGGCTGCAGAGGCCGCCGGAAGTGGATGAATATGAGGAGAAAGCTTCGAACCAGAAGAGAAGAAGAGCATTGAGGGGCTTAGGGCTTAGTGCATTTAAATAATTATTTTATATTATTTTAGCTACAAAAGTACACCAATCCGTTGTAGTCTAGTTGGTTAGGATACTCGGCTCTCACCCGAGAGACCCGGGTTCGAGTCCCGGCAACGGAATTTTTTTTTTTTAATTTATTTGTGTTAAATTAAATTTGTATTGCTTTACTTAAATAAAATCTTAAATAAATAATAGATATAAAATTTTCATTAACTAAAACTTAATTAATATTAATCAAATACTGCATAAAGTTTTCTCCACCCACGTACACACATCGCTTATCATATTTCCAAAAAAATCATCATTTTATCTTTAATATTTAAATATTCTTTTTTTTTTTTTTTTTTTAAGAAAGGCGACAAGCGCCGGACCTCAGGACGGACACGTGGGGGAGCCACACTTGTTGGAAATATAGTCCCACATCGGTTGTGTTATAGAAGTGTAATGGGTTTATATATAGGTATATGGGTTGAGCCACTAAGTCTTGAGACTTTTTGGTGTAAAGCTCATAGGCTTATGTATAACCCATATAGGGCCCACTAGTACAAAATACAAAATCTAACATGGTATCAGAGCAATATAGTGGAGCCCATTTAAAAAAAAAAAAATGTACAAATCCATGTGAGTAGGACCTCTGAGACACAAGTAGTGTACAAGTCCATGTGTGTAGGACCTCTGAGACACAGTAGTGTACAAGTCCTGGTAAAAACAGACCTCTGGTGTACAAGTCTGAGCAAGTTCAAACTTGGAAAAAAAAATGACCCAGTTGAACTTGAGGGAGGGTGTTGGAAATATAGTCCCACATCGGTTGTGTTATAGAAGTGTAATGGGTTTATATATAGGTATATGGGTTGAGCCACTAAGTCTTGAGACTTTTTGGTGTAAAGCTCATAGGCTTATGTATAACCCATATAGGGCCCACTAGTACAAAATACAAAATCTAACAACACTCACCACCGAACCGTGCCCTCCTCTTGGGCATGATAGGTTTCAAACCAGGGAGCCACGCTCGACCAACGAGACGAAGACCCTACGCAAGGAACCCGGTGCCAATAGATCAAATGATCGTTGGCATATTTAAATATTCTTAGTTTCGTATAAATTTTTATTGAAATCCATTCCACTTACACCTTTTTATTTATTTTCTTACGTTTTTGTTGTAGATAAATATTAGAAAATTCACTAATAATCAAGCTTGAGTTAAGATTTTTAATTGCTCAGCATGAACCTGTATGCATTCAGTACAAGTTCAATCCCAATGCCAAAATCACCAAAAATATCAAACAAATTATTATTACATTATTTTTTAAGAAAAAACAGGAAATCTCTTTAGTTCTTTCACATTCACACAAAAATCCCTCAATTTTTTTATATTTTTAAAAAATTTAAAAACAAACAGAATTATTAAATTTAAAATAAAGGACTAAAAATATAAAATTAAATAACCACTAACCTTTTAATTTTTTGGCTTCAGATCCATTAAATAAGGTAATCATATCGTTGCTAAGGAAACAGATTTGAACTTTAGCATTAATTTTAAGTGTGCATAAACTTTTGATACATGGTTTATCACGTTTCATCAAGTATATATGTTAAATATTTTTAAAAATCAAACACTGTATTTTAAACAAATGATCACATTAAGAACATGAGGACTTAAAAGAAAAAACAAAAATATAAAATACAAATGACGTTTTTTGCTTATTAATATCAGATTTTTTGCTTAAGGCTTTTGTTACGGGGAGAATCATAATTGAAGCATGCGTAAAGTGAGGGTATGTAAAGCAAGACACTAATGGAGGGTTGGCAAACAATTAAAAAAGCATTCAGGTTGTGGAGGAGCTCTCGAAGGGCAATAGCTGGTATGTCCTTTGCGGACTTTATCATGGGTTAATAGGTAAAATTATCATGTAATTAGTGGCGATTTATGGTTGTTAAAAAAGATGGTAATCCACTAATCCTTAACCAATGGCATGGACTGCCGTAGAGTGCAAGACACTAATTTTTGTTATTATGCTAGAATATATAATCTATCCTCTCTCTCTTCTTTCTCTCTCTCTCTCTATTTTCTTTTTTTCTTCTCTCTCTGTATATATTTTTTTTAAAAAAACCCTAGCCGTTCCGAAAAGCTACTATAGAGTATAATATTGTTGAATTTGTGAATGTGCATGATGTCATTGAACTTGCGAATGAGCTCCACATTAGTGTACGGATCAAACCTATACAATATAAGAGTATGATATTGTTAAACTTGCGGATGTGCTCCATATTAGTACATATCACTAATTACTAATCCTAAATGGGGATATTTATCGCCTAGCATAAAAAAAACAAAAACAAAACAAAAAATAAATAAAACAAAACAAAAAGATTATTTTTTTTTAAATTTGAGCAAGTTAAATAAATAAACAAAAGATAAAAAAAAATAGAGGGACATATCAAAAAAAAAATTGTAAACATTTAGTGACTTATAAATAATTTTAAAATTTTATTAGGCATTTTGAAAATTTAGAGAGTTTTTTTTTGGGCACTCTGATGGAAACATCAGCACTTTCCCTGCCAGCCAAATTGGACCATTCTTTTGCCTTCTCCATGTAAAACCTAATTAACAAACATATATATATATATATATATATTGGCCAAAAACAAAAAAAAGGAGAGAAAGAAAGAAAGAAGGAAGGAAAGGAAGGAAGGGGAGAAATGGCAGAGCTATTCAAGAAACAGGGAAAAGAATACGCTGAAGCCAGGCCAAGTTACCCGCCGGAGCTGTTCAGTTTCATTGCCTCAAAGACGCCGGAGCACCATCTCGCTTGGGACGTCGGCACCGGCAACGGCCAGGCTGCTCTTTCGGTATCATTTTTTCTTTTTATAAAGTTTTAGAGAAATATTCCTCCTTTTTATTTATTTATTTATTTATTTTGTTATATCTATGAATATCATTCTTTTTCCTTATATTTCCCCTTCTAACTTAAAAAATTTTACATTACTTTTATTTATTTTAAATTATTATTTATGCAAGATAATTTTATGTGTTCAGGTTATATTTGAGAGGTTTATATTTGTCACAGTTGACCAATAGCAAAAATTGCCCTGCTGGCCCCTTACTTTTTATTTTATTTTATTTGTCATTATTATTATTATTATTATTATTATTATTTATGTCACTTGTGATTCATCAAAACTCTGGTTATTATTATTATTTTTTTTTTTTTGATAAATTGACGATAAGCATTTTTTATTTTTATTGTATTGTTACTTGAGAAGTTTCAAACTCGAGACCTCTCAAACACAAATCAGATAAAAAAACCGCTAGATTATAGTTCATTTAATTTACATTACATGTGATAAGTCGTAAATCAATTTTATACATGCATACACACACATATATAAGCTACTAATCAATATACATAATTTTTTTAAAAAAAAAATTGTGGACAAGTCATAAGTAAGATTTGAATTCCAGACCGTTAAGTAGATAGAAGAAATAAAATACCAATTAACTGGTGGTCCAATATATATATAATCACTAACTAATATATATATTATTTAGTTGGCAGAGATGTTCAACAAAGTAATCGGTACAGATACAAGTGAAGAACAATTGACACTAGCATCAAAACATGCTAATATCTACTACCAACACACTCCTCCGACTATGTCCATTCCGGAGGTCGAAAACCTCGTCGCACCACCGGGCACCGTCGACGTAATCACGGTGGCACAAGCCTTCCATTGGTTCGCCAACCCTGCATTTTTCTCCTTAGTTAAACATGTACTAAAACCTAATGGTGTATTTGCGGCATGGTGCTATACTTTGCCAAGTGTTGATGCTAACATTGATCAAGTTATGAAGAGAATGTACAAGAAATCATATCCATTTTGGTCACCGGACAGAAGGTTTGTTGATGAAGAGTATAGGAGTATAGAGTTTCCGTTTGAGCCGGTGGCCGGAGAGGATAGCACCGGACCATTTGAGTTTGAGACTGTCAAGATGATGGAGTTGGGGGAATATATGACTTATATACGGTATGTATTTAGCTTAATTATTATTATTACTTTTACTATTTTTGTTATATGCGTCAAAAAATTTAGTAGTATCTGTTTTGCATTGATAATGTGCGGAAATAATAATACATATCTCTCGCTATAACAATTTAAATAAATAGACTTTTTAATGTCTAATCTCACCTGATATTTATATTCGAGTATTCACAAAAATGATAGTTTATAATTTAGATTAATATCCAAAATTCTGATTAAAATTAGAATAGAAAATTTTAATTAGATTTAAATTAACAACATGTATTATAATTGTTTGAGTAGTAACGAAATAATATATATATTTATCAATGAATTTTTGGTTTTTTTATGCTGAGTTTTTTTTTGTATCATTAACTCCATATTTACGTATGTCTGTGATATAATTTGTTCATGTTTTATTAAAAAATAATATTTTATTTATATCTTATCAAGGTCATGGTCGGCATATCAGACGGCAAAAGGGAAAGGGGTGGAGCTTTTGACAGAGGAGGTGGTTGATGAGCTTGTGAAGGCATGGGGAGGTCATTGGGAGGGTGTTAAGGCAGTCAAGTATCCAATCTTTTTGAGGATTGGGAAAATTTAAGGAGGCCTCTTAACATTGCAACCCATTTTGCTTTGTATTTTGAAATAATAAATGTTTTTAACTTTCGTGGTTTATTATGAGAAAATTATATGTTCTCAGGTGTCGTGTTCAAATTTAATAAATATAGCATACCAAGTTACCAACCTTTCTTTTCTAATTTTGAAGAATAGTTTTGCTTTCAAGGCACCCAAGATTCCATGCCAATCATATATATATATATATATATATATATATATATATATATATATATATATATATTTTATGAAAGGGACTCAAGTTAGTGCCGCTAACCATCTAAACCAAGTGATTTTGATTAGGGCTGTGCACGGTCCAAAACCGGACCGGACCGGTCAAAAACCGAACCGGACCGGTTAAACGGTTTCCTTATTATTGGGACCGGACCGGACCAAATAATAAGAAAACCCAGACCGGTCCAAACCGTTTTGGACCGGTCTGGTCCGGTCCGGTTCCGGTTTGGACCGTTTTGGATCGGTTTGGTCCGATCCGGTTCGGTCCTGGTTTTTATGAATCAAAATTAAATTAATTAATATACATTACTTATCTATATATCCTCCGCTTTGTCCTCTTTGATCTCTTCACACGAGAGCTAGAATTCCGAAGAGAAATGATAATTAGATTCAACTCCTCAACTATCCTTGGACCCTATAAAAAATAATTTTTTAATAAACCCTATAACCATATTTACAAATTTATAAATAAACCGGTCCGGTCCGGTTTGGACCGCGGTCCCGAAAACTGGAACCGGACCAGACCGGTCTAGAACCGGTTCCAAAACCGGACCGGACCGGTTAATAATGAAACCGCTTGGAACCGGACCGGCGGTTAAAAAAAAAACCGGTCCGATCCGGTTTACGGTTTAAGCGGTTTTTTTGAACAGCCCTAATTTTGATTATTAATTTTTATAAGAAAAAGATGTAGGTGAACATATTAATAATATAATTTTATAATAAATATTCTTCTTAATGTTTTGAAAAATATTACTGCTAGTATTTGTTTAAATAATATTAATTCAATTAAAGTTTGCTTAGAAACTTTTTACTTAAAATGAATTCAAAGTTCATATAGCACCGCCATTAACCTCATCCACAAATTACTCTCAATTGTTATGATTTTTTTACTACAAATTTAATTTGATTTTTTAATTAAAAACTCTCATTATCCCCAAACTTAATTTAGTTGGAATACTAAAATAAATTTAGTCACTTTCACTATATTTAATAATAAATTCAACGCAATGAACTACTCAAAATCCTTCTCTCGAAGCTCAATATGACAACTATATTCTTTGACATGTTCAAATCCTTTGAGTCCCTTGTGATTCATTTTATTTAAAACTTAAATATTATATTACTTATAAAAATTACAATCCTAATTATCTTTGATAAAGTCTCTTTATTTCATTGACTAGCTTGTCCCATGATTGGAGAGCTCTACAAGGTCTACTGAGCTCATCCTAGGCTTAAAGAGTCTTTGTGAGTTTGTGTGTGACTTGTCCGGGTCAAGACGAGTTAACCCAACCATGAGCAGGCCCATTGTTAGGTGAGCTCATAGAGCTTTGATTGGTGTGGTGGAAGCTTAAATTAAAAGACATGCGTGTGTTGGGTTTTGGACCATCATCGTGCAGGATATAAGGATATATGTGCACAAATTATGTAGACATACATGACTAATATATAATAATTATGTATATTTTATCATATTTAATTTTGAATGAACCTAATTGTAATATCTAATTAAAGTTTGAATATGGTCATAATTATCTAAACTATTAATAATATGATGTGTATAATTCCTGGAGGAGGGTTATGTATATCTTATCATATTTAACTTTGAATGGACCTAATTGTGATGATCTGATTATAGTTATAATTATCTAAACTATTAATAATATGATATGTAGAATTCTTGGAGGGGGTTATGTATTTCTTATCATATTTAATTTTGAATGGACCTAATTATGATGATCTAATTAAAGTTTGAATACAATCCTAATTATCTAAACTATTAATAATATAATGTGTAGAATTCCGGGGGGTCAAGTCTATGATGGGTAGACTTGTAATTAGCCCCATAAAAATAGGGTGTGGTTTTTGACTAAACACGTAACGATCTGAGATTCAGAATTAGAGTTTTCTGAATTAGGGTTCCCATCTCCCTTCTCTGCTTGTGATCAATTAGAAGAACCATAAGGCCCAATCATCATCATCGTCATCAATAAATTCAAGTGCAGGTACGCTTCCGCAATTTATTGTTTGTTCCCAAATGATTTCCAATCAAGAAGATCTTGGCTTTTCATAAGAATTATTCCTATTGTGAAATCCATCAAGTTTCATCAGCATGAACATACACAAATCTCGGTGGAGCAAATGAGAACAAAGCCCATGCACATGTGAGTGATGAGACCACCCGTACATAATCACTATTTACACTATCATAAATAATTCAAACTTTCACTACTTATAAATAATTCTAAAGAGAACCTATATATCTCATCAGATCAATAACAAAGTGATCTATTGCAATAGACCACTTCCTTGTTGGTTTGATAATAGCTTGTTACCCACACATTGGTTTTTTAGGACCAAATGAACTCACTAGGCTAGACAAACTCACCTCGACTCTAGGGAGCTAGAAAACCTAAGCGCAAACTCACTAGTTGGGAACTAATTATTTGCCCCTCGGCCCACTTGCAAGCTTGCCAAGAGGCTTCCAGACACGTGAGCTCACTGAGTGAGCTTACCCCTACATTAAAGAGCTCGTGCATGGCTCCCTAAACTCTAATGAATGATGAGTCGGATAAATTCACGTTTGGTTGGCTAGGCTGATCGTAACATTTCATCTAAGTAGAAGAAAAAAAATTTAGATTAAGATAAAATATTAAATTTTAAAAAATAGAGAAAGATATATTTATTTAAAAAAAATGAGGATGAATTGAATATAAAAATACTTACTAGGATCAAAACACTTTTTATTAAATTGGCAAAGAACCTTCAGCCTTTAGGTCGGTTTCTTTTTTAATAATCATAATATCAATGTTAGGCTTATCATTGAATTACTAATAGACCTAGTAAAAGAGGCATGTATCCTGGTATCCATTTGCAATAGGCAAATAAAAAGTAGAGGGATTACCTATAGGTCATTTTAAGGATACCTATTTTTTCCTAAAATGGTAAAAAGTTTGGTCATTTAAGCAAATGGTTTTTGAGTTTGAATTTTTAATCATACAAAAAAATATTCTCTGAGAGAAGTTTATTTGTTTATAAGACTTCAAATCTCGCCCTATGTTGGGAAAAAAATAAAAAGACTCAATTGCCACCGGCAAATAATTGAATACCTCATATAGAAGGTAAAATTTAATTCCATGTAAGAAAATTCAATAGGTTGCTAATTAGTTAAGTTTATTTTCATGCATCCCTTTATAATAATGGATGGTTTATAAAAAAACCTATAAACTATATTACTTAAAAGTTCCACACTTTTTCATAGATGTATAGACAATTACGTACTTACCTAAAGTAAATATATATTTTTAGTAGTAATTAGAAAGAGATTTATATGTTATATATTAATTAATATCTAATCAAATTTAAAAACAATTTTTGCATATATATAATTACAAGATTTAAAAAATTATAATTTTAAAATAAGCATATAAATTAAATGAGCTCATAAGAAACAAAGTAGTTCATATCTCATTCATCATCTTAAGACAAGGTTAACTAATAATTATAACCACAATATAAAACTTCACCTTCATCAAAACATACAAACAAAGAAGAAGAACATATCAGAAGAAAGAAAATCACATCAAACATATATAAAAACATCATGTTGAACACTCTAACATACACTTAAACTCTTGCAAACTAATCCTCCCATCACCATCCTCATCATAAACACTGATCATCTTCTTGCACTCCTCTTCCTTTCTCACCAACTCTTCAAATCCTAATCTCTGAAACACCCTCCACAAGTCCTTTTCACTCACCATTCCATCTCCATCATCATCAAAGACGGCGAAAGCCGCCGATAACTCCCCGATGCTCGCCTCCTTCTCCTCCAACAACTGATAAGCTCCATCAAGAAGCTCAAACGAAAACTCTTCACACTCCTCCAACCTTACTATACCAAGCTTTTCGATCACCCTTTCGGCATCTTCACCGCTGATATATCCTTCATAAGCCTTGTAACAAGCCTTACACTCATATGCTTCCTCCTTCTCTTCCACTTTACTTGTTCTGCACTTGTTTTTTGCTCTACTATGATGGAATTCAATGAAGCAATGCACGGCTTTATGAAGGAAACACATGAGGTTGCATTCATGGAGGCATCTCACAATGTTTTGAATCATTTTAAGCTTCTTTAGTGCAATGAGCTAGAGATGTTGAACTATATATATTTGTATATGTTGGTTTGTGTGTGTGTGTGTGTGTGTGTGTATATATATATATATATATATATATGGTGTTAATGGTTTTAAAGAAGAGAAAGGTAGATGCATGGAAGTTGCTTTGAAACTTCATTTGGTGGGGAATCTCTATGGAAACTGATAAAGCTTTCATTGATAACAACTTGAGAGAATAAAGATAGAAGGAAGACTTCTCTTTTGACTCTATTTGTGTCTATTTGTTACTTGCTTCTCTTTACATTCAGAATTTTAATTAAGTCTTTTGTCTGTTTGAAAAGAAAGAACTTTGGCATAAGGAATCATTTTTTTTTTTTAAATTAGTGCTTCAAGATCTTATTTTGTAATTTGAATAGTTCTGATTTTGCCTTTAATTGGTTTGGTTCATCATTCTTTTCCTTTCATTTAGAATACATGCATGTAACATGTACTTTTTAGTCATCAAAGTGGAAGAGTGACAAGAATCTTGTCTAGTATAAGGATTAAAGTGCACATATAATGAATGATTTTCATACGTTTAACATGCATATATATGGTGTTTTAGAAGATACATTCTTTCCATTTTTCTTTTCTTTTTTTCTTTCGTAAATACTTATGAAACATAAGTTGACGTGTCCCAGGAGTTAAGCATGGGAAAATTAAGTGTGAACGCTGTCCTTTCTTGTCTTTTCCCTTGTTAATTTCTTTTCCACTTCTTAACTTAGTCAAGCTTGACCCATGTACAAAGACTTGAACGTATGCTTTTTGCATGGATGGTAAAGTACTGGTTATGATTTAAAAGTACGAGTTCTTAATTTCATAGCAAGTTATTGCTATCATGGATAATTAAGTTACTTCATTATGGAGCCATGCTTTTTGTTTTTTCCTTTTTTCTTTTTGTCTACTAAGCAAAGTAAGTTGAGGTAAATGGGTCAAGGACCTTTTATTAAGTACATTAGCAGGATTAGACCTATTTTTTGGGCCATGCTAATTACTTCTGAAGTAATAGAACGAAAAGGAAACATCTGAGCAAGATTAGTGAAAGTCTAAAAGAGGACTCCTCACTTCTTTTACTCATTCAAAACCGTGCATGAGACTCTCATTTCGCCTAAAGTGTTTTTGGTTCATAAGCTGGTGAAGCTAGCCGTCTTGAGCAGGCTCATCCACTAGTACCAATGCAAATAGAGTGCCAATTGTTGTATATGGCTTTTATATATATAAAAGGATGAATGGGCAAATGCTGGAAATACTCCTGATATGTAGTTCTAATCCAAAAACTCACTCAAAATAGAGTAAAATATATACCCCTCATACTCACTCTCATACTCTTAACTCATATAAACCTAATCCCTTATTTATTCAACTCCAAATTCTCAACAGACACCCGAGTGCCAAATCCTCACCATTGCTTGCCGCAGTTAGCCATCTCTCGCATCCTCACCGTTACTTGCTGGGGTAGCCACCTCTAGCTTCCTCATCATTAGCTCTTATTTTTTTCCAATTAGTTGTTTGTTGGATTGCTAATTGAGATTAATCTTAATTTTCAAAGGAAGAGAAAAGGGAAGTGGAAGGCCTACAACTACTCCAACAAATGAAGAAATACATAGTTAAGAGAATATTATGGTATGAATTGTTCATATTGATAGCTTCTTTTCTTATCATATTTATTTTTCTTTTGGTACCTAAATTTCTTCATGGTCTTTACATTTAAAATAATATGTTTTTCTAATTTTTGTAGGTTTGGAGATGTTGATGTATTTGTAAACATCATGTTGTTGTGAACATGTGGAGATGTTGATGTATTAATATTATTTTGTGAAAATTTGGAGATGTTGATGTACTTGTAAACATCGTTTTTTGAACATGTTATCGTATTTGTAAACATTTTGCGGAGATATTGATGTACTAAACATCATTTTCTAGACATGTTGATGTATTTGTAAGTATTTCTAAACATGGGGATATATTGATGTATGTGTTGTTGATGTCATATTATAGATGTATGTGTTACACAAATTATGATAATTAAGGGTGCATTTGTAAATGTGTTAAAGGTGAGATGTGGATATTGTGAATGTGAATGTGTTATTTAAAGAGGCATTTATAATCCAAGTTTTTGTGATGATTAAAATTTGTTTAAGTTATTTGGTTGGTTTGATAAATAAGTTCAATAAAACTAAATATTTGTAAATTAAAAGTATTTCTTAATTAGGGTAAATTGGTTGTATAGCTCTCAAAAACCACAAAATTAATTATTTTAAAATTTAGATTTTTTAAAGTGGGTATTTGTAAATTTACAATGAAAAAGCTTTTAGAGGTATATATGCAAAGGATATAACGGTCATTTTATATGTTTGTTGTCAGTTAACTGACAGAATTTTAACTTCAAGGGTATATATGCAATTATACCTAATATTTAGGGTATACATGTAATTATATTTTATTCATGTTTAAATACACAATTTTAAAAATATTTAGTGTATACCTTCAAAAATCTTTAACATAGTGTTTGGATTCAAAAGTAGAAGGGAAAGTAAAAGGAGGGAAAGTAAGAAAATGAAAGGAAGTGTTCAACCCTTGTTTGAATAGACAAATTATATGGAGAAAAAAAAGGAAATAAGGGTTTTCTGATAAACCATGTTTGGTTAAGGAAGGGAAAAGAAAAAAAAGGAAATATAATTATATGATTTATCAATTATACACTTATTATTAAATAAAAATTTATTTATTTCTATTTAGACACGTGTATTATAAATATCTCAGAATAAATTCACACTTTAAGCATTTTTTTAAATAAATATTAAATTATTATAATTATCATTATTATTTTGATTTTAATATTTTAATTTTGTTTTTTCTCAAATACCATAATTTATTTTTTTTTAGTATATCATACATTATTTAAAAACCAATTTCTCTTACAACTTTATTAAATCTTCACAAGATCACTTTATCATACTGTTAGTAAACCTATTTTAATATTTTAATTCATAGTATAATAATCATGTTGAATTAGATAATTATTAGTTTTTTTTCTCACTCAAAGAAAATTTAATTTTATTTGTATTTAGAATAAAATTTGGATAGTAAAGAATTTTATTGAGACAAATTCTTCTAAGGATGAATTAAAAAATAAAAAACACAATATAAACAAACAAATAAACAAATAGGCAAACAAAAAAAAATACATAAAAATAAAGATTTGCAATGGGTGTCATGTGAATACTTGATTAAAATAAAATTAGATTGAAAAAAGTTAAAGAAAAAACTTATGAAGTAGCGTTATGTAAATTAATTTAAAAAATTAAGGTTTTTTAAAATTTTTTTAAATTTTTAGAAGGTTCTCCCTCCCCCGGCACCCCAAATTGGGGGCTAGAAAAAGTGGAGTTTCGGAGGGTTTTGAAAGGTCAGAGTTAACCCTTCTTTTCCTTTCGTGAAATTAAAAATATCCATCCAAATAAGGGAAGAGCTCACTCTGACCCTCTAAAACCCTCGCTTTACTTTACTTTCCCTCACCAAACCTCAATCCAAACATAGCATAACTTTAATTGTGTATTTAACACCCATTATCTAATGCGTTTAAAAATCTCAAATGTTCACTTTTTTTATTTTTTTATTTTTTATATATATTCAACCTTATCAAAGTTAACTATTTTAAGATGAAATTATTAAAATTACAAATATATATATTTAAAAATGAAATCAATATGATTCAGGTTTCAGGTGTTATAGATGATTTATAAATTTAAATTATAAATAATAAATTATATATATTGTTTTTAACTCATTGATTTTCCAAGGTGAGATATTAAAAATCTTATAAATAAATAAGCTGTTTCCAACAAATATGTTTTTGCATATTCAAAGATTCAAACTTTGAAACCATTTATTTAAATAACCAAAACTTTTATCGCTTGGACCAATCCCATCGGTAATAAATTATATTTTTAATTAAAAACTGATGTATAAATAATTTTTTCAAGGGCTTTTTAATAAAGTGGCCCTATTTTTTTTTTTATTTAACCAAATGGCCCTGGGGCCATTTTAATTGTCAAAATGGCCCTAGAACCATCACATCACCTATATGGGTATTGTGATGTGCTGATTGGGCGCTGAGTCAACGCTGACTGGATTGCTGATGTAGTATTTTCAAATTAAAAAATCATGATTTTTTGCATTTTAACCCCTAAATTGTTTTATAATCAATAAGTTGATTTATTCTCGGGTTTTTTAACTAATTTTTTTTTTAAATTTTATTAGTATTTTAAAATTTATTAAACTTTTAAATAACTTTTTAAGAAATATATAAGTGTGTTTTTTATTTAAATCCCTTATTTCTTTTATAATTAACAAAGTATCTTTTTCCTTTGATCATTTAACCCAAATTTTGTTTTAAAAAATTATGTAATTTTTAAATTTATTAAAAAAAAATTAATTTTAAAGAATATATTTGAATATGAAAACACAAAGGGCTAATAATTTATTTTTTAATCAAATCATGAAATCAATAATAACTTGTAAAATTATTTGAAGTTAAAACACATAATTGCATGTAAATATAAATAAAGTTACATCATTTTTTTCTCCCTTGCCTAGGGCAAGTAGTTCTATAATGACCGGGTTGTTTACATATAGAGCATAAATTACGTCTACAAGGATCAGGGTTTTTATCCATATGCATTCGTCTACGTCTGATCTTTGGTCGGCCAGCAGTACGTCGGCCAACAGGTGGAACCATCTTTGGCCCAGGTACAGGCTGCCAAAATTGTGAACTCGGTACCGGATGAAAACATGGAGCATAAGTTTGTCTATATGACATTACAGTCAACCAATTGGGGCATAACACATATGGGTTAATGTTTGCATTTGCAGTACTACAAACTCTCAAGACATGTATACATGGAAATCGGCGAGCAACCATAAATCCACATGTGCATGTGGATAAAACTCCATTGATAATAACTTCATAGTCAATTGTCTCATCATTAACATGTTCTGTTACCTGAAATTCATTGTGATTAAAACGCCGCACGATTAAATATCTGCCTTTCTCGATATTATCATTCAACCTTGCTTCTTGCCTTGTCGTCAAACTTCGATCCATAGCAAGTCCAATCTCACGGTGTTTAAAAAAATACATTGCAGTACGGTGAAAAGTGGATGATACAAGAGCTCTTATCGGTAAACCACGAGTACCTTTAAGAACTGAGTTAAAACTTTCTGATAAATTAGTGCTATGTCGTCCACACCGTCTGCCACCATCATACGCCATTGCCCACATTTGCCTTGGCCCAATAGATGATGCGAAATCAGTAAACACAACATATCTTTCTGTTAATACATTGATCTATTCTTCAAACCTCCGTGATGATTCAGCCGTTGATGCCTTCTAAAAAATATCTGCACCAAATTTACTTTTGCAAAGTTGTAAAAAGTTATCAGTTAGATGCCGCAAACAATATCGATGAACATGGCCATATTGCGGAGGGAAAGCATCACGAACAACATTGATGTTGCCTCTAAATCTATCGGAGATGATGCACATAGGACGAGTAGGATCTAATGTTTTGTATACATTATTTAAAAACCATGACCAACTTTCCTTATTCTCACTTTCAACTATACCAAATGCATAAGGAAACAAATGGTTTTCAGCATCTTCTCCAGTCTCCATTAGCATAGTCCCTTTGTACTTCCCATGCAAAAATGTCCCATCTACTGAGAGAACAGGACGACATGCATTGAAACCAATGATTGATGGTCCAAAAGCCCAAAACACTCTCTTAAAACGCTCCCATCCATGACCCCAATCAGAATCAAAGTCAACAATAGTGCCCGGGTTGCAACTGACTAAAGTGTTAAAATACATTCGTAATTCGGCATAATATTGCTCCCATTATCCAAATATATATTTAAGAGCTTTATTCTTACCTTTCCAAGCTTTTCCATAACTAACATCAATATGGTACTTGTCTTTGACCATCGCTTGTACTTGTGCAATGCTCAGGCTAAGATCAGCTCTTAATGTTGGCAATATTAATTCACATATTATCTTTCCAGTGCAATGGCGATTGTCTGATTGGATTCTTTCGTTTGTACAGATATGCGGCCTTGGACATCTTTTTACAACCCACAGGGATGTTTTGGATGAAACGGAAGCATGAAGACTCCAAGGACAATCTGTGCTGACACATTTTACAGTGAATCTAGACGTATTACTTTTCACACGAGTAAATGCAACTGCTTTTTTTATAGACCATCGACTTAATAGGTCTATTAATTGAGCTTTTGAATTAAACATTCGACCAACCCAATCATTAAAATTTAATGATTGTTCATCTCCTACAGATATATGTGGATCTACATCATTTATTATTGTTGTATTGTACCAATCATCTATTGGTGCCATACCTGGAACTTCCTCAAACTGTGTGTAATCAACTGAGGCCACATTTGCCCCTTGCTCCATATTTATATTTGTTGTTCGAATGGCATCTTCTGCAATTACACCTTCTTGAACATCAGTGGAAAGACTTGCATTATTATCGTTGCTATCATCGTCATCATCGCTATCATCATAGCCATCGTCATCATTGTCATTACAATCATCACTATGATCATCACCACTATTATTTCTTGGGGCTTCAAAATCTGTGTTACAAGCATTATGTTCATATGCATCGACATTATCATTATACCCTGACTGTTGATAGCCAATAGAGCTTCCAGCTTCAATGTTTATAGGTGGCCTGCTAAAAAAATAATAATAATTAAAGAAAAAAATAAAATAAAACACAACATATGCGTTGTCAGTAAGGGATTAAACAAGAGAACAAGTAAATCTTATTAAGTAATAAGTCCATGAGCTTACAATGTATGTGCAATAGATGTTGTGGTTGGGATTACACGTGGTTCTCCTTCATCCACATATAATATTGGCGTAGATAATCTCAACATCAGTAATGTTTCTCTGTCATTGTCGATGTTGATTACAGTACTAGTGTGTCGATCCATAGGCCAGCTACATTTGATGTTCATATAATTGTCGCCTAATTTGAAGTTAATAGCTGCAGCAATTGTTTCTTGCAACTCATTCAAATTACTATTGTTTCGAACTCCAACCACAATTTTATAGCCTCCCGAATAAGTATCATTAGACTCTTGTAAATGCCCACCCCAATAAACAATCACCGTTACTTCAGTAATACTCATCCTTAAAAAAATATATATATATAATTTAGAAAAAAATTAAATTAATATGAGATAATTATTATAAACTATGTATACTATAAAATTTTTACTAACTTTTTTGAATATCAAGTTTTGAATACCAAAAGAAAGATAAGTTGGTGAAGATGAAAGTGGAAGGGAAGAGATATATATATATATATATATATATATATATAGAGAGAGAGAGAGAGAGAGAGGGTTTTGCTTAGATCTATGAAGGCATTGGATTCTTCATACACCTAATTATACAAGCATGCACACCTTTGTTGTAGGTGGAATCATATTCTCTCTACACCTGAGACCTATTTTTTAGGCAATTAATACATGTCATGCCTAATTATACAAGCATGCACATGTTGTAGGTGGAATCATATTCTCCTTACACTTGAAACCTATTTTTTAGGCAATTAATACATGTCATGTCTAATTATACAAGCATGCACACCTTTGTTGTAAGTGGAATCATATTCTCCCTACACCTGAACCTACTTCTTGGACAATTAATACATGTCCAAGCCAAAGGAGAAATATATGATGTAACTACTTGCGCTACATGTAAATAACCTGGTCATTATAGAACTACTTGCCCTACACAAGAGAGAAATATATGATGTAACTGTTAGGTAATATTGCAAAAATCATATAACATCATTAAAGCATGCGGAAGCAATAATAAAATTTGCGATATGGTCTAATTGTTTTAATTAACACCGTAAATTAATTTATAAAGCATAGAAAATTACCTTTTAATATTTGAGGGTTTTTTCTTTGATGTGCTGAATTTGTCTCTCGAATTGCCGTAGATCTCTCTAGCGCCGAACGAAGGTCCCACGCCAGAATTGAGAAACAATATCCTCTTATTTTCCAAATAACGGCTAAGGTTAGAAAGGAAAAGAGAGTTTGGGGATCTTTCACATTGATTCTAGAGTTAGAGAGGAGTCATATTTATAAAGACTTCATAAAACATGATAAACATTATTCAATTATGAGTCCTACTCGAAATAGAAACTTTCATAATATGATATACATTATTAAATTATTTTTGGGCAATTAATACAAGTCATGGCTAATTATACAAGCAAACAAGAAAAATAAATTATAAGCCCTTTTTGTTTTCATATTCAAATATATTCTTTAAAATTAATTTTTTTAATAAATTTAAAAAATTATATAATTTTTTAAAACAAAATTTGGGTTAAATAATCAAAGGAAAAAGATAATTTGTTAATTATAAAACAAATAAGGGATTTAAATAAAAAACACACTTATATATTTCTTAAAAAGTTATTTAAAAGTTTAATAAATTTTAAAACACTAATAAAATTTAAAAAAAAATTAGTTAAAAAACCCGAGAATAAATCAACTTATTGATTATAAAACAATTTAGGGGTTAAAATGCAAAAAATCATGATTTTTTAATTTGAAAATACCACATCAACAATCCAGTCAGCACTGACTCAGCGCCCAATCAGCACATCACAATACCCATATAGGTGATGTGATGGTTCTAGGGCCATTTTGACAATTAAAATGGCCCAGGGCCATTTGGTTAAATAAAAAAAAAAAATAGGGCCACTTTATTAAAAAGCCCTTTTTTCAATGATGGACCAACACATGTCCTGTGCCGACCCATTATTGAGAACGCATATTTAGTGGATTCTAGGCTGTGCTAGCCCAGCCCAACCCATTTGAATAACAATATTTATATACACACAGGCATACACAAATACAGAACAAAAGTAATAATACATGATTAATGACTTAGATAATTCTTAACAAAATAATAATAATAAAAAGGAAAAAAGATGCATGAATGTAAAATTTTTAGGATCAAATTTAGGCAACTAAAAGAAGTTGTTGGAAAATAAAAATAATCCTTTTTTTTTTTTTCAATATGTAAATTGATACCCAGGATAATGACTTGCATCATTTAAATCAGTCATTTATATTATAATAATTGGAAGATTCATGAGGGGAAAAAATCAAGTTTTATAATATATTTTATCTCATTAAAAAACAATAAACAATAAATAATACTAGGCATTAATGTAAACCAAATATAAAATATGAGAATCTTTGACCATATCTTCCTCTTTATTGATGTGCCATGTGAGAGGGAAGCATTATTATTTAATAATTAGATCATATAGTTTATAAACTGCTTTAATAAACTTCAGTAAGATCCATTTTTATGAATTGATAGTAAGATGTGGTATTTTGACTTAAATTTTTCATTACAACATATCACTACTACCTTCCTTTCGCAAAAATGATGTTTATTTTGTAAACAGTGAAATAATAATTATTGTTTGTGTTTCTTTCGGATTCTTTTATGGGTTATAAATTATTGTTTTTCTAACATCACTGATTGTGTTTTATTTTAAAATTAAAATAGAAATAAATAAGAAGTGATTTTTAGGAACCCAAAAAATTAAAATTATGTTTTTTATTGTAGTATAATTTTGGTGGATGACTAGTTAGTTTTTAAAATTGAGTATATTAAAGGGTAAATCAACTTGAGGTCCTCAGCACTTTTAAAAAGACCTTGAGGGAGGTTCAAAATTTCCTGCAAGTCCTTATTATTATTATTTTTAAACATATTCCTTAAACATCTTTAATTATACAAAATCATCTTTCTTTCTTTTACTCTTACAAGTATTTTTATTTAGTTCAACAAGACTCAACTTATTTCAGGTGCGATGAGGTCCTTACTCTTTACTTTGGGCTCAAACAACTCCTTGTACTAATGCAAGCTCTATTTGGCGAATAAATTTTTGATACGGTACTAAACTATGACCCCTTTTTATTTTGAGTTCCCGACTTCAATTTGAATCAAAATGGTTATCCAACTTTAATTTTGTTTCACTGGGTAGTCCCACGAGAGATTTTGGTCTATTTTTAATAATATGATGTTAGAAATTTTTGTCAGCGTGTAAGATGGAATTATCAATTGGGTGGACAATGTGTCACACATATATTGACAGAGAATTTTCGGTATCTATATCATTAAAAAAATAAGTCATAATCTCTTGAGTGGTCACTCGATAAAATAAAATTGAATTTAGATAACCATATTGATTCAAATTGAATTTAGGAGCCGTTTGGTTTACGGTAATGATATATTACTACGTAATGAGATTACCGAAGTAATAATATCGGGAATGTTATATGTTCAGGAATGTTGTGGTAATTTATGATAACTGATAAGTGCTTGAGTATACATGTTTTGCCTACTTGTTTTACATGCATTGAGCATCATTTTACCATGGATTATGTCTCATAAAGTGTATTTTGGTGTTCTTTTGTGCAATTAGGTTGTGGAAGTATTGAAAGAGAAAAAGGAAGCAAAGATGGGTTATAAAGACATATTGTTAGGGGTTTTTGTACAACACAAGTGTAAAGGCACAAGAGGGGGTCATGCACATGAGGGTGTGTGCCAACTTCCAGAAGAATTCAAGCTGATTTGTGTGATGGAAGGGCACAAAGGCAGTCACACCTTCATGTCCCCACTTGTGTAAAGATAGCCAAAGCTTCCAAATGATGGTTCGATGGAGGAGAAGTCTTATAACTCACCACATGGACGTGTGCCCGACCATGTGGCCTCAAGATAAGAGAGTTTGGATCGCGTTTCATGAAAAGCACTGTAGCAAAACACTGTTCATTTCACTGTAGCAGTAATGTAGCATAAATCACTGTTCACGCGACTGTGTCAAAATCCCACACGACCGCGTGGGATCTCACGTGGTCGCGTGAAGACACGTGACTGGCACGTTTTTGGATTTATAAATACTCCGATTTGCCGATTTTGAAAGGACTTTTTGCGCACGTTTGAAGGCAAGAGCGGCTAGGGTTTCAAGGACGAGGTCTTTGGCGATATTGGGAGTCGTTCTTCACCAACTTCGATAGATCTTTCGACGAGATAGCATCGGGGAGCCATTGGCGACCTAGCTTCGGAGAAGGTTCCTTCGAGACGTTGAACGATTCATCAAGGCCATCATCACGAATTCGAGGGGGTTTACTTTCATGGATTACATTGCTTTTTACTTCATTATCTTTTGCTTTGTAATAAGTCCCATGGAGGGCTAAACCCTAGTAGATACTTGGGCATGTGAACCCTAGGTTTTGATTCATGTATTGACTTTCTTTATGCTTTCTTTTAAGTCCGAGTTTATTTGAGTTTTAATCTTGTTTAATCATTGCTTGCATGCCTTATTGATTCGTATGGTTGTTTGGTATGTTTGATTTGTTTCCTTGGTGAGAGAGAGGTCTCCATTAGGGATTAGAACATATAAGGTTAAAGAGGGTTGAGAGGGTGAGTCTTGAGATAGAGGAGTGTCCCCTTTCCTTTCCGATTGAGTGTTTCCTATCTCCGTATTCCCTAAGTTTTATGCAACCATATGGGGTGTGAGGTGTGAGATTGATAGATTTCTCCGCCGGGGCCTTTGTAGGGGGTTAGGGATCTTCCGCTTAGAAGTATGGTTAGATCTAATTTTAGGAATCGGTTTCACTCTTAGGTATCCCTAGAACTCATTGCGGTCATATGGGGTGTGAGGTGTTGAGATTGAGCGATTTCTCCGCCGGGACCTTGTAGGGGACTAGTATCGGTGGCCTGGAGGCAGGGACCGATTATTCTTGGATTACCTCGACTCATAGAACTCGGTTAGAAGCATTTAGTTAGTCTTGCACTTCATGATAAAGCCTAGGGGAGCATTGCCCGGGTATCTCATCTTCATTGATAGAGATCTCCTTTACCTTTTCTTTCACTTGTTTGCTTGTTATTTTCTTATTTTACGTATTACATCCATTGCTTCATATTATTGATTCGACTAGATAATTGAGAATTAGTCATTACTAGTACTTCCGTTCCCTGTGGATTCGACTACCCTACTCACCAGGGTAATTATTACTTCGACAACCCGTGCACTTGCGGTACACACACGCAAGGGGTGTGTCAATAACCATGTTTGGTTGGAAACCCATATTACATAGTAATCAACTTGGTAATGTTTTAAATATCCCAAAATACCCTTGTGTCTACTATTTTGTGCAAATTTAAATTTAAAGTAAAATAAAATTTTTGATAAAAAAATTAAATTTTCAAAGTTGAACATATTCCCAAAATAATATTATTCAAATTTATTTTTTTTATCCAACGAATAAAGTATAAAAATTATTATTTTTAAATAAAGGGCATAGTTGTCCAAAAAATGTTTCAGATTAGCATACACTTGTTAATCCAACATAGGCTACATTGCCACTTATTTTGGTGGTAATGGAATTACCAAGTTTCTTGGTAATATTTCAAGATCGGTATTCAAAGATTACCATTAATATTACCACCGTCACCAATCCAAACGTGGTAATCTTTTTAAATTACAACGTAACAGACGGTAATGTTTTCATATTACCGTGAATTAAACGCCCCCTTAGAATCCTATAATAAAAAAAGGATTATAGTTTAATACTATGTCAAAAAATAAAATAAAAAATAACCTCCTCTATTTGGCTTTAGGGGGCTAAGTTGAGGGTGCCCTCCCCCTTGTGAGTTAACTAATATTAGGGCAAGGTAGGGTTTGGGCCATGCATCATGTGTCCCAAGTAGTGATTTGTGAGCTTATCAAGCTTGAGGCAAGCTTGCATTAAGAGAGGGAATTAGCAGAAAAATACAAATAAAGGCAATTTTGTACTTTTAAAAGTATATAATTAAACTATAATAAACAATATTAAAAATATTGGATAAAATTATCTTTTAGTCTTTGATACTTTCGCCGTGTTTGGTCAATCCTTCCCATATTTTCTTCTGTTTTTGATTTTTTGAATATTTTTTATCTAATTCTTGTGATATTTGTATTTTCTATGCCAAGAATGGCTTTTCACTCATTTGCACCAATATTGTTGCAATCTCAACTTGACACCGATGCGTTAATCATCCCACATGCTAATGGTATGACACAAAAATTTAAGAAAGAGACTAAAGGTTCGAATCTGTCACTTAGCAATATTTCTCGTATATTGTTTATATACTATACCCTTGGATCTAATAATGTTTATTAATATTATTTATGGTTATAGTTATGAGTCCCCTATGGGAGAAATAATAGTTTCACCTAGGGACGGCAGTGGGGCAGGGTGGAGGCGGGGCACCCCTGTCCCCGCCCCATCCACCATATATCTTGCCCCGTGTCTCTCACCTTGCCTTTTTTTTTTTAAAACTTCTCAATATTATAATTGCTCCGCTGATTTTTACACTCACCCCGTCCCACCCCGTTTTTACAAGAGTTGAGATAAAAAAAATAATAAATAAATAAAAATTCACTATTGTTAATGGCTTGAGAGAAAGAGGGTGCTTCCTTTTAGTTTTAATGGAGGAAATGTTTTTATAAAACCCCTTATAATATATACTATTTATTAATAAGTCAAAGTTACAGTAATGTTAGGTTTATTAGCAAATTATATTTTTGAAGTAACGTAAATTTGTAATTAAACCATTAATAAATAAGTTTAATCAAAATACATAACTATCATGATTAAGTGAATATAATCTTATTTACTTTAATTTATAAAGTGAAAAATTTTAAAATTATATGTAAATATTAATATATAGGGGTATATGTAAATTTTTAGCGGGGCGGGGCAAGATAAAACACCTCCCCTACCCCATTATAAAAAATCCCCGCCTTGTCCCCTGATTTTCAATAAAAAAAAAACCTCCCCGTTTGGGGTGGATCGGGTCAAAAACCACATGTTAATTCAGTTTTTGCTCCGTCACCTTTACCAGGATATGAAGATTTTTCTAGAAAATTTATAAGTTACAGTAATAGTATACATTCGCACTTGCATGTCCTTTTGACAATTCTTTAAATTGAATTGTTTATTGTTTATTTATTTAAAAAAAAAAAAAACTTGACGCCAATGCAACCCATCAATAAACACACAGTAATTTTATCTTTCTTGCACTTATGCACAATTACAATCTTTCGTGCAAGGGGCGACTTTGTTCTCTTAGTATTTTAGCGCTTCTTCATACTTTAGCATAAGCCAATAATTTTATCCATAATTTTAAAATAAAAATACTTGAAAGACAAAGATTTTTTATGGATATAAAAATTTTAACTGATTCGTAAAGAATATAAGAGTTCGAATGAACAATAATAATAATAATAATAATAATTATTATTATTATTATTATTATTATAATTATTATTATTATGTAGAAAACTTAAGTGTAATACAATAGATATAGTTTGTATAGTTGACAGTTAGATTTTTGACATAAAAAAAATATAAATATTATATAAAAATTATTATATTTTAATATATTTTTATTACCTAAATTAAAAATTTATTTTACACTACACAAACTATATTTATTGTAGTAGAACTAAGTTTACCTCATTAGTTTCTGCTTAATTTACTTTCCTCTCAACAATAACTCTATATCTGAAATGGAGAGATTTTTGCCATTTTGGGATAATTTCAAAAGTAGAAGTCTTTTTTTTATCAAGTGCAACATGGGCAACGTGCTAACAGTCCTTTCTTGAATATTAAAATGGCTGATGCAACAGCTCATCTCAGTTTCATTAAATAATTCCATAAACAGAAAAAAAAAAAAAAAAAGATATGTCAGACGCAAGCCCATTATTTTCTAAGAAACCGTGTCTCCTCGGGATGGAATCTTAGCTTCTGGAGATGAAATCGTAGCCGTTCATTTACTTCTATTAAAACCATTTAAAAAACCTTTTTAGATCTGGAGAGCTCCTTTTCGGGACGAGTGGAAGTGGCCGGAGTAGAGATCCTGCCGCTGTGGGAGTGGAGATCCAGCCACCGCCAGCCACCGCCGGAAGAGAGATCCCGTAGCAACCTCACGAAGGAAACCAGGTTTCTTTTCTCGTGAAGAAGAGATGGTGATGGTCGCTCGTAACTTCGGTGACTTCAGTAGCTTTGCTGGAAGTGGGTGGAAGTGGGCTTTTATAAGGAGCTCACTTCCCCCACTTCATTGTAAAAAATGCTGAAGTGGGTTTTAACTAAAACCCACTTCAGCCTGAAGTGGGGGGAAGTGGCCACTTCCCCCACTCCAGAGGAAAAGAACATCAGAAGTGGGGGGAAGTCAGTCCACTTCCCCCCACTTCCCCTCACTTACGTGCAAATGAACGCCCCCTAAGTAACTGTTGTCAATTATTGAGGCTCTTCGTTTGCCATTTTTATATATGAAATGAAAAATTGCTTATCTTTTGTTTATTTTTTAAAAAATATTAGTTTAATTCAAAAACCATAACTTTTTTTTTTTTTGAAACTACAATAGCTTTATACTTGTAAAAAAAACTTCCAATTATAAAAAAAACCAATAAATAATGAATGAATAATATTTTTATAGTATTTATAAAATTATATTAAAATACTGTAACAATATTGAAAATTTGATTATGCATCTTTCCATCCATTGTTACCTAATAATCTCCTTTACTAAGGGCATCTCCAACCCTTTTTCAAAAATAAAGAAAAACATTTAAATTTGGCTGCGTAATCCCTTGCACCAAATTTAATTCCTGCTACAGTGGCACGCATGATATTGCGCACCACTGTAGCAGCGTTATTTTATTATTTTTGTTTTAATTTTCTTTGCTTTTCTGTTTTTTTTTATATTCTGTTTTTTATTTTTCAAAAATTTATATTTATAATTTTATATTTTAATTAAATTGATAACTTATAATTTAAGTTTATAAATTTCAATTAATAACAAATATAAAATTAAAGAAAATAATTTACAGAAATATAAATTTATTAAAATTAACAAAAATTACATGGATGATAAAATAAAAACATAGAAAATAATCATAAAACATATATTATCATCAATACCAAAAAAGAAAAGAAACGACAACACCCAAATCTGAAGTAGATGGAGCTAATAATCTGGCATGTTATCGCCACTTCTGTTGAATTTGTATTTTTTTTATCAATCATATTTTCTTTTATATTTAATAAATATTTATAATAAATATAAAAAATAAAATTATATTTTAAATAATATAATATTTAAATTTAATGGTTAAAAGTGAAAAAAATTTAAAAATAATTAAATTTGTTGACAGTGTGAATATATAAATTGTGAAATGAGAAGAATATTTTTTAGAATATTCTATTTTAGAGTTAAAATAGAGATAGTGGTTGGAGATAGAAGCTATATTTTTGAGTACTAAAGTATTAAATATAGAGTTTTGGGTTGGAGATGGCCTTAAAAAGTATTTTCTTAGTACCATAATTTTCTTATTAAATCATATATATAATTAAAACAATAGATAATGCACAAATAGTCATGTGAAGTTTGGCCAAGAAAAGCCTTCCTCATATTTTGAGTATTCATAAAAGATTCCTCTTTTATCATTGTTATTCATTTTAACTCCAAGCTAATGCTAACACTATTACATCATGATGTTTGAGGAGAAAAGACAGAAATGGCTCGCCACATTCATCCATGACCTATAATTTGTTTTCCTAAACAACCATTTTTTTTAGTTTATTTATTTTTCTGCATTTTACTCCGTCAATTTATTTTATTTAACAACATGTAGTTCCCAATTAATAAGTATATTTTCCGTTTAACATTACGTGTTTACATATAACTACACAAATTTTCATTTAATATATTATTTTTTTGTTTAATAGTTGTTTTTGATATTTAATATTTGACTTGTCAGTTTAATATTATGTGTTTTCGTTTAAAAAATTGAAGGCAATTTTGATCAATGTTAGTTATTTTTTATGACAGAAGGACTGAAAAATAAACGGTCAGAAAACCTGGCTTCTGTACTATTTTCCAAAATATTAACATCATCGTACAATAACTTTTCCACCAAGAGCAAGGTAAAGTTGGAATTTTCCATGAAATTAGTTGACAGAGCTGCACTCAGGGACTAAAAGCAAAATGGAAAAAGAGGGACTATTTAGAATGTTTTGAAACTATCCACTATCCAGAACTAAAATGTAATTTTCTCTTAAAACAATTTTAATTTTTCTTTTTAATAAAACTTTCCGACAAACACGATCTCGACTGAAAGCCTGGGTCCCAGTCCGTACACACACACCCACTCCCTCATGTGAGCAGTGAACACCACCAGAACGCGTTTCCCCGCGCGTTTCCCGCCTTCAATTATTCCTGCCCTTCTGACTTCTTAAAGTAGGTCCCACACTCCTTTTCCCACCATTCTTCCTTCCTAATCCCTCTCTTTCTTAATTTTTTTTTAAAATTATTTAAATAATTACAATAATTATATATATATATATATATATATATGCACACACACACACACAAACCAATTTAAAAATGAGCCTGATAAAAAGCATGAGTTTTCCCACCATCTCCAGTCACCGGCATCTCGTAACCCGCCCGAGCCACCACCACCACCACCTCTATAAAACCAGATATGCATATCGGATCCTCCCGAACTCCTCTCATTCACAAACCCGAATCCGAACCAATCTCAATGCCTTCCTCTTCCTCCTCTGCCGACCCACCTCCAGACAACTCCCGCCTGATCTTCATATCGGATCCGGATCTCACTCACCGTGAATCCGACCCGTCTCCCAACTCCATCCACACTACTAAGTACTCACTCCTCACCTTCATCCCTCGCAACCTCTTCGAACAGTTCCGCCGCGTCGCCTATATATACTTCCTCCTCCTCGCCCTCCTCAACCAAATCCCTCAGCTCACCGTCTTCGGCCGCGAAACCGCCTTCGTCCCTCTCGGCGTCGTCCTCTTCGCCACCGCCGTCAAGGACGCTTACGAGGACTACTGCCGCTACCGCTCCGACAAAGCTGAGAACCATCGCACCGCCTTTGTTTTCTCTCTTTCTTCTCTCTCCTTTGTCTCCGTCCCTTGGAAGCATGTCCGTGCCGGCGACATCGTCAGGGTCGTCGCCGATGAGGCGATTCCTTGTGATCTTGTCTTGTTGTCTACTAGTGATCATTCCTCCGGTGCTGCTTACGTTCAGACGTTGAATCTTGATGGTGAGTCTAATCTCAAAACTCGGTATGCTCTTCAGGAAACCCTAGATAGGGGTGCTGAATCTTGGGTTGGGGATGGCCGGGCGCTTGCTGTTATCCGCTGTGAGATGCCGAATCTCAACATTTATGGCTTCCAGGCTACTATTGAGATCGATGGCCGGAGGATCCCGCTTGGCCCTAACAATGTTGTGCTGCGTGGGTGTGAGATTAAGAACACTCGGTGGATCATCGGCGTTGCGGTTTATACTGGGATGGAGACGAAGGTCATGCTTAATAACTCCGGCGCTCCGTCGAAGCGGAGCCGGCTTGAGACCCGGATGAATCGCGAGATCCTCATGCTCGCTGGGACTATGGTCGCGCTTTGCACTATCATCGCTACCTGCACCGGCGTTTGGCTTCATCAGAACCGTGATAAGCTTGATACCCTGCCGTTTTATAGGAAGAGGGATTTCTCCGGGAGAACGGAGAAGAACTATCTCTACAGTGGGATTGGGCTGGAGATACTCTTTGCCTTCTTGAAATCCATTTTCTCGTTCCAGAACTTCATTCCGATCTCGCTCTATATATCCATGGAGATTGCGAGGGTCACGCAGTCTTATATGATGACCAAGGATAAGAATATGTACCATGAGGCCACCGATACTAAGTTCCAATGTAGAGCTCTCAACATCAATGAGGATCTTGGGCAGATCAAGTATGTGTTCTCCGATAAAACTGGGACACTCACGGAGAACAAGATGGTGTTCCAGTGTGCTAGTGTTGATGGAGTGGATTACAGCTGCGCCGAGGAGCCGGTGGTCGGCCAAGTCGCTCCCCACCCTACAGTAGGTATACAATGCAGCCTCATATATATGTATGTATGGTTTTAATGGTGTTCTTTGCAATTAGTTGTTCTAATGAGTCTTCCTTGGAAGTAGTTGATGGTCAGGTGTGGAGGCCGAAGATGGTGGTCAATACTGATCCCCAGCTGATGCACTTGTTGGAAACTGGGAAGGGGACGCAGGAGTGGATGCATGTGTACGATTTCTTCATTGTTTTGGCGGCTTGTAACACTGTTGTGCCGCAGGTGTCTGAGACTTCAGAGCAGACTGTGAAGCTGATAGAGTATCAGGGAGAGTCCCCTGATGAGCAGGCTCTGGTTTACGCTGCGGCTGCTTATGGTTTTGTGCTTATAGAAAGGTCCTCAGGGCACATAGTCATCGATGTTCTTGGGGAGAGGCAGAGGTATGCCGTTTATGTTCTAGTTGTTGGTTTGTTCTACTTCTCCTTGCATGCTAATGTGCCTTTATTCACTATATGCTTGTTCTGGATAGCCAATGCTTTCTTTTTCTTGGCTAATAGTCATAGACAAGACAATCTCTAGTGAACTAGAAAATCTTGAATTTTGTTCAAATGTTCATGTAAACAAGATAAAAAAAATAACAGAAAGGTAGATAAGATGCTTTATATCTGAAGAACAATTATGACAGAGTTCTACCCTACCATTTTTATGGAATTGGGACATAATGATGTATAACACCTTACTCTCTTACAAAGGCCTGATTAGTGGTTGCTGGCTAACACATTGAAAACTGATATGAATAAGAGTGTTGATAACTAACCAACGGACAAGGCTTGATGTTCTCACTTAGAGGTTGAATAGGTATCGGAGGCTGGCAGATGATTGGTTGAAGGCATTAATAATGGCTTGAAGAAATTATGTTAATGAATTAGTTGATTTTAGCCAGGTACAGAAATGTTGGCATTAGAATAGGAGAGATACAATTCAAGTCTGAAGGAATCCCCATGAGCAGATACAAATCCAGAACAAAAGTAATACCTTGACTATCATATATCCTCCGTGGAGTTTTGTATTAGCTTTGGTTATTTTTCAGATGGTTATTTCTTTTATAACAATGCACTCATATAAATTATGAAGAAATTGTGGTTGCTGATGCTTTGACAAACTAATGTTTGAACTGTTTTTTAATTTTGCAATTGGTGAAGAAATAATAACATTAGCAGTTTAACTTGATAAATGTAAGAGAATGATTATAGTTTTAGATGAAAGCATTCTCCATGGTGTAATGTAGAACAACTGAAGTTATTGTTGTAAGTGAAATGGTGAAAGAACAGTTTCCAGGTTTTGCCTAATTTGTGAGGTTATCAGTACTTGGCTAATGAATTATGATGGTTGCTTTTTTTTTTTTTTGGAAAAATAAGAAATTGATTGTAAGTGAAGCATGCGAAAGAGTAAAAATGATGCTACTAGCCTCTTCAGAATTTCAATGACAAGTTCTTATCCGCCCGTTATAACAACTCCCAAAAGAATAAGAAATGAAATTTTGGTGTCTTTGTTATTCTTACAGCAGGGGGTTATGTCTCATAGTTGCGCTGTTTCTGGCATTAAGTCCTTGTTTGGCTTATCATGCCTCAGTTTCCTCATACTATTTATAATGCTGATGGCTTGTCCACATCTTTTGGTCTCAGTGGTTCGACTGTAGTTGTCATGATATTAGCCATGCTGCACATTGCAAAGGCTGTGGTTAGGTGTGGTGTTGATGTCATATGTAATCCCTCAAGTAGCTCATACATGAAATAGGTAATGCTTATACTCATTGATTGTTCAGGTTTACACTTTTGGGGCTTCATGAATTTGATAGTGATCGCAAGAGGATGTCAGTTATAGTTGGCTGTGGTGATCAGACGATAAAGTTATTTGTGAAAGGTGCTGATAATGCGATGCTAAATGTTATTGATAAGACATTGGATTTGCACCAAATTCGCGCAACTGAGACTCATCTTCACAAGTATTCATCTTTGGGTCTACGGACATTGGTTATTGGTATGAGAGAGCTTAGTACAGCTGAGTTTGAGGAGTGGCAGCTTGCTTATAATAAAGCAGGTGCTTTGTTAACTGAGAGAGCGGAGTCACTTCGAGCTGTTGCGCTCAAAATTGAATGCAGCCTCCACATATTAGGGGCATCTGGCATTGAAGATAAGCTACAGCAAGGTGTGCCTGAAGCTATAGAATCTCTGAGGCAGGCAGGGATTAAGGTCTGGGTTCTGACAGGGGACAAACAAGAAACTGCAATCTCCATCGGTTATTCTTGTAAGCTTCTGACAGATGATATGACTCAGATTATCATAAACAGTGATTCTAAGGAATCATGTAAGAGTACTCTTGAGGATGCAATTTCTACGTGTGAGAAAGTCATTGCAACATCCCCGGGAACAGAAAATCAAGATATGAAAGGGCACATGGAATCTCAAAGGGTTCCTGTAGCACTCATAATTGATGGTCCCACATTGGTCTTCATTCTTGAAACCGAATTGGAAGAAGAGGTACAGATAGAGTGCAGCTGTGCTGAGTAGATTACAAACCAATTTTAGATTTTTTTTGCTCCCTCTTATGTACTGAATCTATCTATTGTTTACTCTAATCTGTGATGTTGCAGCTGTACAAGTTGGCTACAGCATGTGATGTTGTTTTGTGTTGCCGAGTAGCTCCACTGCAAAAGGCTGGAATCGTCTCACTTATGAAGAAAAGAACCAGTGACATGTCTCTTTCTATTGGGGATGGTATGCAGTAATCTAGAACTGCTGTTTACCATGAAACTTTGTTGCATGTTCTTTTGTCACAGAGTTGTTTTCAATGGAGCATATGATAGGAATTGAACTTCGGAACTCTCATATTTGACTTATCAGGTGCCAATGACGTCTCAATGATTCAAATGGCGGATGTTGGGATTGGCATCAGTGGTCAGGAGGGACGACAAGCTGTTATGGCCTCGGATTTTGCCATGGGGCAGTTTAGGTTTTTGGTGCCCCTCCTGTTGGTCCATGGCCACTGGAATTACCAGCGTATGGCATACATGATTTTATACAACTATTACAGGAATGCTGTTTATGTGTTCATGCTTTACTGGTCAGTATCTTTTTTGATACTTCCATCAAATTTTGAGATTACTTGATGTGCATCCTTTCTAGCTTTTGATTGTTGTGATTAATTTTTGCTGCTTATAGTCTTTATAAATCCTTGGTTTGTGGCTGAAAGCTTGTTATCACCTCAACTTCTGCAACAAAATCCTTAAATGATCATATTCGTCCTTAATGCAGCATGTATGCATAAGGTGGTATAGCACAATGCAACATGTGACAGTGTTGCAATTAACAAACCTTACCCTCTCATCTGTTTCTGGAGTATGAAGTCTTCCCTGTTCACTTATGCTATGGATTAGATTATCATTGAGCACAAGGACTCCCCAACCTAGTGTCATGTATTCCACCAGTGCAATCTGTTTGTGTGGCTGAGAATTGCAAATCGAAACCCCCTTTTTTTCCTCATGGCTTGCTTAGAGAGGCTCACACTTGCTTTATAATGCATCAACCTCAGATCTTTGTCATCCACATTTCTGGTGCTTGTAACCTTAATTTCATTCTTGCCCAACAATAAAGGTTAGCCATCACTCCAATTAATACTCTCTAGTCTGAAAGGCATGATTACATAGTGTGGCATACAAGACATGCCATCCATTGTTCCCAAGAGAGCATACTATTATTTTCATATGATAGATCCGTACTTCAAGTGTTTAGCTTCATTTTCTTTGTTTTCACCTATTATTATCTTGTTTTAGTTCAGTTGGATATTCGCCCCTTGTCCATTACAGCCATCTATGTCACTTTTAAAAAAAAATAATAAAATACTATCATTTGTTTTTGTCATAAGGTATTATAAACATATCACATACTAATTTGTATCAGTACAATTTGTCACTGGGAATTATTAGTTTTATGTTTTAGCTTTTGATCTTCTAAAATTTATTTTCCTGCTGTTACATCATTTCTCCTCTGAAATCACGGCAACATAATCTTTTGAAATTTTACCACAGGTACATGTTCTTCTCGGATGTCAGTTTGTCCAATCCAATTAATGATACCAATGGGCTGCTATATTCTGCAATATACACTGCTCTTCCAACCATTATAGTTGGAATTTACGATCAAGACTTAAGTTCATGGACCTTACTGAAGTACCCAAAACTCTACAGAGCTGGGTTGCGAGACGAAAGCTACAACTTCAAGTTGTTTTGTCTATGCATGGCGGATTCCATTTGGCAAAGTCTAGTTCTTGTGTTTGCCACTTTCTTTACTTACGGACGTCTCTTAGATAATTCCACCTTAGGAGATGTATGGATCCTCGCAGTGGTTGTACTGGTTAACGTTCATCTGGCCATGGACATCATCCGGTGGAATTGGACCATGCATGCAATCATCTGGGGCTTAACAATTCTAACTTTCTGTTGTGTTATAGCAATTGACAGCTCACCAACTACGCCGGGCTACAGGTAACACTGCCAATCTGTTTCTCTTTGTTACTGATAAATATGATTAATGCTACCAGTAGCAAATAGCTTTACCGAATTGACTTCCCAAACGAATGATAATCTTTGCTTTTGAACCACAATATCATATTTAATCCTTTTGCTATCACTTGTATCAGAGCTGCACTGCATACACTGGGATCCAAAACATTCTGGCTTCTACTACTATTGATCATTACATTGGCATTCCTTCCTCGCTTCCTGGTCAAGACATACGGTGAGTATTTCCGACCTAGTGATATTCGCATAGCCAGAGAAATTGAAAAGTTCGGAAACCCAAATGAAGTAAGATCACAAGTTGCTGAGAATCCTTCAGCTGATCACCGTCAGTAAGAGCTCCGGTAATCCCCTTGGCATTCTCCTCTCTTTTTTTAGTTTTTCGTATTTTATAGTCACTGTTTTTATTACTGAGAACTTAGTAGACTATACATGGGTTATATATGTATAGTGATTGAAGGGATGGTTTTCATTTATTCCAGTGTAAACCAAATATGATGTAGCATTGTTAGACTGATACGTTTGATCAACTTATACTCAATTTTGGCTTCGTTGTCTTGAAGTTGTGGACCTTGATTATGCATAATTAATCCAGTGGAATTTCTTGTGTAGATGTTAAATCATGCTTGTTAGCTGCTGGATTCCATTCAATATATTATTTTTAGTTAAGATGTTGTATTGGGGTAATTTGATTTTGTGTCAATTTAATTGTTAATCTAATGTTTTTGTTATTTATTAATACTTAGGTTTTGATCCATATCAAGTGGTCAGAGGGATGAAATAATTGGAATAATTAAATAATTTTAGGGTTTTCTGTCCTTATTAAAGTCACAGTGTAAACAAATTATTTGTTGAATAAATTATATTAGATATTAAAATCATAGTGTAAAAAATTAATTATTAGATACAAAACAAATATACCATTTGGGGTTAGATTTAAGCTTTTAAGATTTGAGGAAATCTAAATTTATATATTTGTATTCAAATTTAATTAAAGTAACTTAAATGGAAGTATTAGTTACCACGAAAACTTCAATAAGATTGTGTTTGATTGGCAACATGGAAAATGGGTGGAAAAGAAAATTTTTCCAGGGAAAAATTTTCCAGGGAAAAATTTTCCGTGGAAAATGAAAAAACGGTCGTTTGATTGGCATTATTTTTTAGCTAGAAAATCAAAAAATTTCTATGGAAAATTCTGATTTTGTTGTTTGATTGCATCAATTTTCCATGGAAAAAGACACATTTTTTATGGATTTTTTTTTTTAAAAAAATTATTAAAAAATTGTTTAAACATATTTTAAAAAACATTATATATGGATCATATATATATATTGATTAGATATATATGGCATAATCGGATCAAAGCACACCAATTGAGAAGAACCTAAAATAGTGTCTCTTGAGAAGATCCAAGTAGTCTTGTTTATCTCGATGGAGATATAATTTAAGAAATTCACTAAGAATTCACCAAGAATCTCTTTGGGATGAGAAATGCCTCTCTCGTTCGGCGAAGATCCGATGTCGCGGCGCTGCGTGGAGGGAGAGTAAGGATTTCGGCGGAGGCTTGGAGGGAGAGGAGAAACTAGGGTTTTTTTTTGTCTTTTTACGAAAACCCCCCTTTATTTTTTTTATTACCAAAAAGACCTCTTTATTTTCCCTGGAAAATTTTTCCTAGGGTGGAGGCAGGAAAAATTTTCCTCCAATTTGAGGGAAAATAGGGTCACGTGACCAGGTTTGTGGAAAATTTTTCCATGGAAAATTTTGGCAATCAAACACCCTAAAAAGCTGGAAAATCACCCGTGGAAAAATTTTCCACGGGTGATTTTCCAGCTTTTTAGGGTGTTTGATTGCCAAAATTTTCCATGGAAAAAAAGAGCAATCAAACACACCCTAAAGGTTTTATAAAAAGATAATATGTTTTTTGGGACATCTCCTGGGTTAGTGATACTAATCTCACTTTCGGAGTTATATTTATAATAAAACAATAACGTGGGACGTCCTTAAATTTTTAAATAGAGATGTTCCTAGATTACCGGTTCTCTTATAAAAAAAACTTTAATAAAATTTTGCTTCTAATTTTGGTAAATAAAAATAGAATAAAATTTGATTAAAAACCTAAGTGTTTATAATCAGTGGTCTGATTGCAGAAAAAGAGGGTGACACGATTAAAAAAACTAAAACAAATCAATTGAAATAAATTTTTAAATCCACATAATTACATTGCCTTCAACTAAAGAAATAAATTAGCTTAAATAATCAGTTAATTTGATTTAAATCCAAATAATTCACACCCAAATATGAAGGGAAAAAACAGTGAGAAATGAATTATTGGGTAATTGGGACCCAAAAAGGAATCTATGTGCATGAGAAAATTGATTCATTGGTGCATGCCATGCCAAAATATTGGCCAGTTCTTAGCCTTTAATTGGTTCTTGGGTTGCATTCATTGTTGGCCATATTTGATTTTTTAAATATCAATTTTTTAATATTAATTTAAAATATTAAATATGCCAATTTGGACTGAAGGAAATTAAAAATTTTAAAATGTGGAGTGTTCTTGCACATCTCAAGCAAACAGGTGTTTGTCATTACTTGAGACAGGGACTTTGTAACCTTTAAATAAATTGAAATACTTGAAGTATGACATAACCATTAAAGAAAAATGATCTTAATGTTGAATCCAATTATACAAGTATGTTTATTTATGTAGTTCTTACAAAATGCTTCTTATTTCTTTGTGATGATAGTTTTATTCACCTTCTTTCTTTTTGGTAAATTGACATAAATTTATTATAAACCGAAATAATTAAATAAATGCAATTAAGTAATGAAATATTCTTCCATGTTTTATATGTTCTTTTTTGCTTGCATATATTAAAGAAAAAACTAAGAAATAATTACTATTATACCTCTGCATATAAGTGTTGCTTGCTTACAGTCCATTATTGGTAAAAATATCTAACTACTTCTGAATTCTTCTCATCCATGTTAGAAAGGATAAACAGAAGCGCTTTTAATTGATTTTTAATCAAATGGAGTTATCAGAAAAAAAAATAATATATATATATATAGATAAGAGTATGCTAGTAAATTACCCACTTTTACATGTGATATAGAAGCAAATTTATCTTTTATGGTTCATATGAAATCATTATTCATAAAACTCTTAACACCATTAAAATTTAGAAAGAAAACAAAAAGATTATAGTTTTCATCAACAAGTGATACAAACATCCTTAATTGCCAACCAAAATTGGCAAAACTCAGAAGAAGATACTAATCAATCATCATCATCATCCTCATTATGATCACAATCATCAAATTCAAACAAGAAAATCAAGAAAGGAAAAATTGAACTCACACATGCATGAAGAAAAAAGAAACAATTAAAACTGAAGAACTCATGAATGGCTGCATAATCTCTTTCATGTATAACTGACCAAGAAGTAACTTTCCCCCATTTGCAAACCTTGCAACAGAATTCCAAACTCATTCATTGGAACCAACTCTCCATTTGAGTTCACAAGCATCACATCCAATCCAAACATGGCTTTCATGTCAATTGGTCCTCTTGGAACTTCTGATGCCATCCCATTGATATAAACAGTCATATATCCTGAAAAAATCAAAACAAAAGAAAAATTCATTCAATTGAAATTCATCTTCTTTTATATATGTTCTTAAAGATGTATAAAAACAAAAGAAGAGAACCAAAACTATATATATAAACAATTATTAATACTCATTGTATATATATATATACATGTAAAGATCATAAAGGATTAAAGATGCAAACCAGGATGAAAGTGCAACTGTGAAAAAGCAGAAGAAGAATAGCTTGAATTCTGATTAGTCATCTGACGAGAGATCGAGAAGAGATCGTCGGCATTATCGTCTACTAAAAAATTTGAACAAGAAGAAGAAGAAGAAGAAGCACTAGAAGTTGAAGAGCAAGTAAAGAAAACTCCGTTCGATGAGCTCGAAGATGAGGAAGATGAAGGTGAAGGTTCATAGAATGATAGAGCAGTGTTTGTGGCAGCTGCAAGACTAGCTTGGAGTTGGCGTTGTCGTCGACGGGACCTGGACCGACGGTTTTGGAACCAGTAGAAGACGTTAGCGTCGCCTACTGTGCCAAATTTCTCAAGAAGCTTGCGAATTCTGACTGTTTCATCTTTTGGAGGGTTAACCATTCCGCTGTTGAAGATTGATTCTAGTATGAGGATTTGTTCTGGCTTTGGTGTCCACCGGGAGCGCACTGGCTCGGTTGGTGATCTTTCTTTAGGGTTTGCAAGTGCTTTTGTTTGATCATCCATATTATTGAAGAAGAAGAAGATGATGATGGTGATGATGTTGATGTTGATGTTGATGTTGAAAAAGAAGTAGAAGAAGATGAAGATGATGATGATGATGATGACGATGATAAAAAGAAGAAGAAGATGAAGAAGATGAAGAAGATGAAGAAGATGATGATGATGATGATAAAAAGAAGAAGAAGAAGAAGAAGAAGATGATGAAGAAGGAAGAGGTGAAGTCAATGGAAGGGAAGATGATATGAAGAAGGGCAAGAAGAATTGAAAGGAGGTAAGTGAAGGAAGCACATTAGTGTCTTTGAGCTCTAGTATTTATAGCCATGTAAATGGAATAATATGTGTCCTTTTTGTTGTGCATTTTGGTTCTTGTTTGAGCATTATTTTTGTAGTTTGTTGGGGGGGTTTTCCTTTATTTTTTTTTTTTGGATGATGAAATGTTTACCTTCACTTAATGCTTAACCCTAATCCTAATCCTAACCCTAGTTATGCTAGTTTTTTTAAACTCTTTATTACTAGTATTATTATAAATTTGTTATCTTTTAAACAATAATTATGTCATTAGTCATAAATATGATTTCAAGTAGGATGACTATTTAAACCCATTTTTAAATAAAACTATTTTATTGACACTAATATGGTCAAGATTGGTAGAACTTAGTCCTATCAAAATTTAAAAATAAAAATAAAATTAAAAAAAGGGTTTATAAAATGGTTCCATGTTTATGTTATCTTGTGGTTTGGCTTATGGCAAAGGCAATGGAATGAAGCTTTTAACATCAAGTTCCATATGGATCATGTCAAAAGAGATTAGGTCAAGTGATGTACAAACACTCCAGTGCTTTGCATACCCTACAACTTAATTTGGTCTGATTTGTTAATACAACAAAATGGCAAGAGGACTAGTTCTCAATATGTATACATGCCTATACCAAGTGAAGCAACAAGGAAACATGTAGGGTCACTTTTGGTCTTTCTCAAAGTCTTTCTCTATTTCATATGATAATTATCCTTTACACCATTCATTGGACATATATATGTTTTGTACATGTGAGGAAGGGTTTGGAGAATTTGGCTTTGCATAACATTGCATGTGCTTTTGTAAGGAGGTTGCTTGGTGAGTAGGTCCCTCTTGTTCTTATAATAGAGAGAAAGAAGAAGAAGATCCCTTTTTATTACCATTTGGAGAGAGAAATTAGGGTTAAAGATGTTGATTAAAGTCAAAGTATATCAGGGTTCTAGTATATATTTTTTGAGTCATGTAGAAAATATAATAAATAAAATATTAATAATAATAATTATTATTATTAGACATATGGTTAAAAATAGTTTAATAGACCACCACTACAATAGTCGAATGATAGTGTCATTTCTACTTATAAGATTGAGGTTCGACTCCCGCTATTATATGGTTGAAAATTTAATGTATTATGTGTGTACAAAGAGGTTGAGTGTGGTGGTCAGTTCTTAATATAAATTGATTGATTCCATAATTTGTTAAATAATACCTTACAACAAAATATATACAAAAAGAAAAATTTTTGGAAATTGATAATATAATCTCTTAATTATATCAACATGGTTGACCTTTAAATATATATAAAAAAAATATTGTTAAATTTAACAGTAGGATTTTAATAATTTATTGAGAATTTAACGGTAAAACATATTTATATTATAGATCATTCAAAAGTTATTTAATAAGAGTCTATATATATATATTGATAATGTGGACAAGCTAATCATGTATACTCATTCTATTTATGCTTAATTCTCGATCTCGAGCATAAGAGACTCCATCGTTGCATTGACTTCAACAATTTATATAAATTAAATAATGAAATTTATTGATATAGATATGTACATGATATTGAGATTTCTTGGAAAAAACGAGTTTATGGGGATTGTTTGAATAATTAGAAAAATAACGTACCAATAGATAACGGGAATATATATATATATATACAAAATTTGATGAACATTAGGGTAGGGTTCTTGGAAGGGAGAGAGAGCTAGGATTTTCCTAATCTTTCCCAATGGTTTGAAGCCACAACAGACAAAGTGGATGCTTGGCTTTGTTATAACTTGCTAATCACCTCATGCTCCCTTCCATGGGGCCATGGCCACCAAATATTCACAATATTAAATTAGCATTGATATTTCCTTCCCTTTATCCTTAAGTTAACATTTATCTAGACTTTCTTGTACTCTTCCATTATGGTGGGGAAATAAGAGTAACTAACAATCCCACGTGGTCATCAATTTGCATAATCTGGATTTTAATATATAAATTTAGATTTTTATTTTTATTAATTTAAATTTATGAATTGAAGAACAATATAGTTGATTTACATTTAACATGATATTAAAGTTTGGTTTGTTACAGTATGACTAGTTAAAAATAGAGTAGCATGAATCAAAACCTTATTAAAATAATTAATAATCTCACATCAATTAAGTTAAAAAATATATTCAAACAAGACCTTTATTTATTTATTTTTTATTAAGTAATATGTGGTGGAATATAAATAAATAAAGCTCTCCAAATTAACTAGATACATTACTCACTAACCTCTTAGGTTTTATAAAACAAGTTTTTCACAGCCAAAATCTTAAAAATATCTCAAAACTCTAATATAAAAAAATGGATAAATATAAAATAATTTTAAATCAGTTTACAATATATAATTGGATTATATAAGCTCACAATATTCAAAAAAACACCTAAGGAGTTAATATTAATTGCTCTTATTAAGATTCTTCAATAATTTCAATACTTGATTGATCCCTAATCTCTCTCTCTCTCTCTCATATTGATGAATAGTTTTTCTTCAAACTTAAAAATCTAAATAAAAAATGATGTAACAATTGTTAGCATGAATTGAATGTCTCTACTTGGGCAAGAATCACTATTGTTCCAACTTTGTGGATCTATCTTGTTGTTAATATATATATATCAATTTCAAGTTTTTATTTCTTGGCTAGTCTTATGTACATGAACAAGAACATGATCTATTTTAGAATTGTGCTTTTATTATTCATATTCAATGTAGTCATACTTCTTAGAGAGCTTATTATTGCTTTAAAAACACTACTATCATTTCATACTTAAACCACTAACCACACAACATGATGATACCAATGTAGTCATACTTCTTAGAGAGCTTATTATTGCTTTAAAAACACTACTATCATTTCATACTTAAACCACTAACCACACAACATGATGATACCATTTATTTCTTAATCAATTATGCTTAACGTGCATTGTCTCTAATTATGTAAATAAAACACAATTAAAAAAAAATTAAAACAACCTTCAATTTAGTGTCTCATGGAGAAGAGATCAAGGGTGAATTTTTCTTTTATAGATTCAATGCAAAAACAATGTGCTCCAGTTTCTCCTAATGATCAAACTAACAATGATCACATGCTAATTAGTTTTACAAAGTAATTAAGAATTTTTAGGCCTTGTTTGCATTTTTTTTTTTGCCCAAAAATTCTTCTCAATAAGTTAAGGACTTTTGAGTTAATCTTAGTTGCTTCGTTAGCTTTTTCAAAAGGAAGGATAATTATATCCAAAAAAAGAAAAGAAAAACTCCTCAAAGAAAATAGTGAGGACAGTTTCTCCGAAAAGACTTCTTAGAGGAAGTCTTTTGATTTTTTTTTTTTATGTAAGAACTCTGAAAATAAGGTTTTTTTTTACTAATTGAATAAAAACTCTTCAAAATTTTCATAAATTATCTTGTGAGTCAATAAATATTTTTAATCAACCGATCCAATCCTAGTTATATATATATAAACAACTATCATCAGTGCTAATGTCCTTGCCCTATTGAAGGAGCAAGCTTCATCATTCGCGATTATCCACAGCTAATATTACCATTGACAAGAATTCAAATTTCGTCTTTAGAATCTCTTCAATCAAATATGATGGTTTCAAATTTTTTTAAAAATATTTTGTTATTGTTGTCTTGGAAACATTGAGAATGGGAGGGTTTGAAAAAGATAACCATTATTTATGTTTCTAATTAATTAATAAAAATTTATTTGAATTTTTTTTAAAAAAATATTAACAGAATCACCTTACTGTCTTTTTTTTTTATGTAATTTTTTAATCAAGAAGCATTTACATTAAAAAAAAAACCCTCTAAACGATTGCTTAATTACTTCTGAATTAATATATGTATTTTTTTTATAAAAGTGATAATCGCTATATATATCAGGGGCGTGTGCATGGATCGAGAATTAATCATTTAATCTACAGACTTTCACCAACCGGCACAAGATTTGGATAACAAGCCCGTACTTATAATTGGGGACCTATTACGATCACTGTATTTAGCGAAACTCAAACTTGAGACCTTTTAACGTCTCACATTAGCTTTTCGTAATGAATGCCAATACCATTGGACTATTAGTCCTTTGGCAAAGTGATGTTAATGTCGCAATATGATAAAAAAAAATCATCTCTCTTATATGTAAAGCTTCCTTTTGATAAAATTTCATGTCTCTCAGTCATGTCCACCGCTTCCCATTTTTAAGCAACTTTAATTATCTTTTTTCAAGTTGAAACTAATTAATTAACAATATTATATTATTTGGATGATTAAACATATTTTTGGAAACTTTATCTTGCTACCTTTTCTTATTTAATTATCTTTATAATTATGTTTCTATTTTTATAATCTCAAAAGTTCTACATGGTATCATCTTTCCACGTCATCTGTGGATGATTTAGAGTTAAAAGTGTTCATAAGATTCATAGTATGTGACCTCAAAGAAATTAATGACTTATACCCTTTTTTTCTCCGCTATTTCCGGGAAATTTACATGTTTATTAATACAGCAATACTTAACTTTTAAATAATAATGTTTAGAGAGAATGATTGCATTTATGTTCTTCATTAATAAATTATCCGCAAGCTGGCTTTCCTCCGAAATATATATATATATATATATATATATATATATATATATATATATATATATTTTTTTTTTTACAAATGTGATAAACACTGCCCCATTAAAAGATTATCAAATGACTGATACTATAGCGCATTAGTTATGGTGGTTTATTGACAACCGAAAAATTTATTAACTCGGTTAGACGTTATATAAGCAATGAAAGTCCTGTTACATACACCCGTTAAAAATTTTCAAAAATCAAAATCTGAGTTAATATAAATTTTCGCTACTATACAACTCTGAAGGGGAGGGTAAGAATAGGCATAGGGTAAGGAATCCCCAGTTCTTTCCCTCCATAGGGATGGAGATATGGGAATTTATTTCCCTAGTCCATGTAGCGGAGCTGGGTCGAGGAGTGCTCTCCCCACTACAAAATACTATATATATATGGGTTAGAAAAAAATTCAAAAAAAAAACTCAAAAAAAAAAAAAAAACTCAAGACCCTAATAACATAATATAATATAATATAGAGTTGGATTTATATATTAGATTATTGGATTCTTTAAAAAAAAAAAATTGGGTTGGGAGGCTGGGGGCGAGGATTCCCCAAGTGCAGGGAGTGGGGACTTCTTCCTCTCCGGTTTCCCAACTAGGACGGGGATGGGGAATTCTCACCATGGATAGGAGAATGAGTGGCGAAAGGCTCCCCCTTCCATGCCACGTGATCCTTCTTAAGAGAGGGATACAACATCTCGCATAAGAGACCCACTGAACTCTTTTGAAACAGTACCCTAAATAGTATATGGTTCAGGAACAATACATAAATAGTATTATTATAGTGCCATAACAGTATTTCAACTGAGGGTTTTGACTATGCACTTTATGCCTATCCACGGTAAATGATTATAACTGAGTTAACTAGTAGTTGTCTGTGAATATTTATTTGAAAAAAATATATAAATTTTTTAAAAAGAAATAGATAAATCCAGTAAACAAATAGCAGGAGGCCAAAAAGATAAATAAATAAATAAATCGCCTCTCAAGTAAATTTCTTAAACATGCACTGGATTGAAAGTACTCCAAGTTTCAAGAAAGTTCATTTAATTTTATTTTATTTGCTACTAGTGTACACATTGTTTTTATTTTTAACATTCCAATGGTTTACTAAACATGCAAAGTGTACTTTTAAAACCTTTTTTTAAAATATGATTAAAGCTACCAATTACTGGTAAAGTTTGCCTTATTATTCGGTTTGGTTACTAAATTAAGTAAATGAAAATCATTTTTTTTAACCTATAAACTATATTTTGCATGTGAACTCATAAAAATATGTTTTAGTAACTGTATGTACTAGTCATCAAGAAGCAAAACTAATATATTAATATAGTTCAGTGGTCTTAAAATTAACTTACATATATATTTTAGAAAGCAGAACAAAATAAAAATCACAAGAAACTCAGTGAATTTATCTTTAAATTATAATGAAATTATATTTTTTTCAATTCCTTGCTTTTTAACAAATGTTCCAATTGTGTAAAGGTTTTTATTAAAACTATTATGAGTTCAATATAGGTCCCTTCCAATAAGTTTTTAAAAAAATATATTTTCAACATATTCCAATCACTAGAATTAAATAAAATAATTCCAAGAAAAAAAATGATGGTGTAACAAATAATTTCACTATTTCTAGAAGATGACAAAAGAAAAAACCCTAAAAATACTTTAAGGGGGAAAAATAAAAATAAAAACATAAATAAAAAGAAAGTCATGAATGCATACATGTATGTGCCCTAAAAGCCAAACAAAAGGCTGTATAGTGTCTCCTAATGAGGAGAAACACATAATAACCTTTCTTAGATCATTTCTTCTCAAGTCACAAACTGTGATGCTGCTTTTAGGGTTTGTTTGACACATATTGTTCCCTTTCCTAAGGTTGTCTAGGGTTTTGGGATCATCACAATGTGACCATGGACAAACATATTAAACCTCATGCAAACCCTACTTCATTTGTTTCTATATGTTTACATTTATATTTATATACATATAAGTTTATCAAATGATGATTGTTTGTTCCCAAGGTGGCCATCAACCACATGTGAAGAATTATACAATCATGCAACAAAGTCCAACAAGCTAGGCCTTTGCATGCATGACCTAATTATCTAAATTAATAAATTTAATATAAATATCCATCTAATATATAAAATAATGCTTATATATGTAATGATAGTTTATGAAAAAAAAATTAGAACCTCTTTGTTTTGAAAACTTTTCATTAGTTTCAATATGAATGTGAGATAAAATAATATAAATATATATACATAAAAAAATATAGAGAAAATATTTAAATGTTTTTAAAAAAAGTATTTTCAGATAAAAAAAATAACATAATCACCGGTAACATGACAGTTGGTATTTTATCCCTCTCCTATTCAGATATTATAATTTGTCAACCATTCTAAGAAAAATAAAAAATAAAAAGAAAACTGAAAACAATATATAGGATAAAAATATCATAGGTTATAAAAAAATTTAATTATTTTATTTATTTAATAAAAACATAAAAAAAATAATGGATAAATGGAAGTATGAAATCCAAAATATAGAGTTGTGAACACTAGAAGACAATCTCCAAGGAAAACAAGGAGACAAGGTGGTCATGAACAACTCTTTCTCAAAATAAAATAAAAAATAAAAAAGAAGAGACATTGAACTTAGAGATGGATATTGATTAGACTTCATTTTATAGCTATGGTTCTTGGAAGAGTCCTAACAACTAACAAGAAAGGAGACCAATAAAGAGCATGTTTCTTTTAGGGGACAAGTAAATCCATTGGAGGTTTCCTTCCATGAAGAAACAATATATATATATAGGTGTGTGTGTATTAATAACAGAAGAAAGCAAGTTTATATAGTTATACAACACTTTGGAACTATAACTCTTGTATTTTGTCTACAAATTTCCACACAGATGTGACACTAATTGTCTAATCAATCAATCATTGCCAAGGATTATTCACACTTTGTTACTGCACATATAGATAAGTTCACTGGGGAAATCATTTAATGAATTGTTGTAATAATCTGTAGTTAACTAACAATCTTACTTAAAGAAGTATATATATATATATATATATAAGAATCTTAAGAAGTCTCCCATCAATGGGAAGTATCAAGTTTATTTTTCTTTTCATTTAACAGAAATCTTTACTGAATAAATACAATTCAAGTAGAGATAGATTTTATGCAAGAAACTGACACACATATATCAGTGTTAAGAACATATGTATATACACACACATATACAGACAACAGAAAAAACCAGACTCACTGAATAATTAGTTGAATGCAGACCGGGAACTTCAATTGTTGCTCTCAAGATTTTTGGATCCCATTTGCAATCTGAAAATCACCAGATTCAACATATTAGATCACTGAATATCACAGAATGAAGATATACAAAAAACAATATATCATTGAACATCATCAAGTCTGGATGCAAAATGTAAACTCTGAAGTATGTTCACTCCTACAAAGAACAGATAAAAAAACAGACCTTTACATTTCCAAAATTGTTGTCTTCCTTCCAAAACTGTCAGCATGAACAAAGCATATTGATTTAGAGCTGATAGAAAACATATCTTTACATTTCCAAAATTGATGTCTTCCTTTGAAACTGTCAGCATGAACAAAGCATATTGCAAATCACACTCCATTCAATAACATGGGAGAGAGAGCAATATGGCATCTCTGCTATTTACAGAATACATTGTCAAACAACTTGAACAATCATAGAAAATATGGCAAACTTATTCTCTATACAAGTTTATTCACAAGAGTAGCCACATTATGCATTTTCATGAAATGTCTGAGAACGGGACAAGGCCGCTGGATTTGCATGCAAGACTTGAGCAGCATCTGACAGCTGATCTTTGTTCTCAGCCTTAGACTGAAAAGCTTTGAATATACCACCTCCATCAGGTTTGATGCCAAGGGTAGTCCAAATAGAGCTCTTTGCAGCTTCATCAGGATCATCAATCCTCAAGGTTTTCGGAAACCATAAAGATTTCTCTGTTTTCTCCTCTTGATGAAAACTGGTATCTCTAGAATGCTTCCCTAAGGCCGGAGAGCCATTGCAGGAACAAGCACAGTTGGTTGTAGAGGATGACAGTGACAAGCCATTGTAGTTTCCTACCCAAGGTACATTCCATGCTGCACAAGGCATGTTGGGCATACAGCCCCAAAATGGAGGTGGTATAAATAGCAAAGGAATAGCAGGCGCACAGAATGCAGGCGCCGTCATCATTGGAGCACCCCATGGATAAGCCCAGGCAGGCCCGGGATTAAACAGAAAATGTTGCATGGGATTTACTCCACAAGGCGAGCCCTGCATGCTGCTTTGCTTCACATTCATTCCTATTTCTGGAACTTCCTTTCCAACACAATTGGGAGCTGTCACTGAAGATGAACAAGATGGTTCTTCGATAGCATCACCACAAGCCATAGAGCTTGACTCAGAAGTTCCCTTCTGATCTCCCAGATTAAGGACAGAGGACATGGACTCACAATGAGGTGCTTCTGGTCCAAACTTCAGGACAGAAACTGAAAGCCTGTGAGTTGAATCTGAAGCATCTGCTTGAGTGGCTTCAACTCCATCAGATAACATCGCCGTGTTGCGCTGGTGCAAGGTGCAATGCTTGTTCTTACGCCTTCCTGCACCTACAGGAACATTCCTCATTGTCCCACCAGCAGTCCAATACCTCTGACAGTTCTTGCAGAAGTGCCTAGGTTGATTAACATTATAGTTGTTGTAATAACAGAACTTGGTAGCCATACTTTTGCAGCGAGGGCACGGCAGTATCTTATCCGGTTTCTTGAGAATCTTCTCTTGTCCTGGGACATTGGATTCAGCTTGTTCTTGCCCAGTTTTACGATCTTTGGCCAGTTTGACTGCTTGACTTGATGTTCGGTCAGCTTGAGCATTTACATTCTCCTCTGGGCCATTTGATGCTGGAAAATTGGTTTCAGAGCTTTCTATGTTTTTGCATGCATCCTGGCTCATCAAAAGAAACAGTTGTTGTTAACTGCATGTTCAAATTTAGTAAAATAAATACTTCAAATAATCAATTCATTGAACACAATGACACAAGCTAAACTTTTAGTACTGGTGCTCAACTTCAAATGTTTTTTTTCCACTAATGATGAGATGCCCAGTGTAACAATCTGTGAACTAATCCTTGCTAAGTTCCATTGTTCAATAAAGTTCATTGTTAGTGAACAAATCCTCCATATGTTCAATTGTTCAAGTAAGTGCATTGTTAGTGGTAGCACATGCATTTATGATTTTCTGATCAAAGTCTCACTACAAGCAACATTGACATCAAAGACAAAAATACTTAGCATGATGCATATATAAGAGAATTTGAACAGAATCAAATTCCATAGCAATGATCTATGAAGCACGGACACTTCAGGAAGCTCGGCGTACCCGTGTTGTACCCGTGTCATACCTGTGTCGGACACATGGATACCCAAACACACCATGGATACCTCCAGATACTCATATGCTTTGTAAATGATTTTTTTAAATTACTTGTGTATATTTCCTAATTACTTCCCAATACACAAAATCACCAAATTAATCTATAAGTAAATATATGGCATATGTTACATGAAAACTATATATATTTATATTTATAATAAATATTTTATATAAACATATAATATTTTTTAATAGCCGTGTCCTGCTCGTGTCCTTAATTTTTAGAAATTACCATGTCGCCGTATCCATGTCGTGTCGTATCGTGTCATCGTGTCCGTGTCCATGCTTCTTAGGCAATGACTAAAAGAGTTTATATATTTTGACTTCTAAATTAGTTTAAAATTGTAGAGGAAAAGTGAAATCATGGTTACTAACCTTTTCCATTATGGGATTCAGAAACACAATACCTCCAAAATCAGACAAACACTTCCAAAGAATAGTGTAAGAGATGCATAGATAGAGTTAAAAAAGAATATAGCATAACAACTATAAATGCCAATTAGCAAGCAACTTTGGGGAAAAAGACTGATTTTGTCACTAGTTTTACATCCATTATGCTCAAAAACATACTTTGCTCTAATTTTCATTCAAAGAATTCTATCTAACAATATGCTGATTCACAGTAGAATAAAATAAAACCAGAATAAGAAAACCATTAGCATCCAAAACAGCACAATAGTAATAATCATAATGGCAAGCAAAGCAGAGTATATACTATTTAAATTCACAACCAAGATATATCCAAAAGTATGAACTTGATTAAGAAAAACAATTAAAAATTAAAAAAAATTCCAAAAAGATTGAACACTTACTAATAAAAAATACAACTCATTCTACCAAAAAAAAAAAAAATCCAGAAATTATATATATAAAAAAAAACTAAACTTTCTAAAGAAGCGAATACAAACCACATTTTCCACAAACTCAAAACCCTAAAAATCTAAAAAACCAAACATTTACCCAAAAAACACAAAAACATAAACAAAAACTCTTCTCCTCTCACCTTCTCCACATCCACAGCCACCGGTGCCGGGTAGTGCTCCCGCCCCTCGGCATCCTGGGGAGGGATGCTCCTACCAAAGAGCTTCATCGCCGGATCAGACATCTCCTCACCGGCCGATCCCCGTCTCCCCCAAATCACGTCGCATTCTCCTCCGGCCTTCTCTCCTTTCCAAAGAGATAGAGTGAAAATGAATTAAAAAAGATGAGGAGTTGCAGAAGTTGCAAATAACCCCCTGTATTTTATCTAAATTTTCTAAATTTTTTGATAAAATTACAAATAACTAACCGGAGTTTGATCCCGGTGGCGGATACTTCGGTAATTTAAGCAAGTGATTCTTTTATTTTTTATTATTATTATTTTTTATAATTATGGACAAATTCTATGTCAGTTGATTTATACCAGTATACAAATGCTCTCCATCTGCATGAGTTAAGATTCGAACATATCTATTGAAAATGTTGAATATTCTATATAAATGTTTCGGTGCTAATAGACCAAACAACTATTGATAGTTCATATAAATATAAATAAATCACCGAAAAAAGAGAGCATGCAATCAGGGTTGCGTTCTACCACAAGATTAAAAAAATAAAATTAATAAAAAATATTATTAATTCGATAGTTTACATAAAAATTTATTTCAATAAATTAGTTAAAAAAATATTTTAAATTTTTAAATTTTTGTTAAAGAATCATTGATCCAAAAATAAAACAATGGCATATGAACCAACGGTTGCTTTAAAGTTTAAATCATGAAATTAAACCATTTTTTTTGTAAATAGAACAAAAATAAAGGGGTTTTCTAGAAATTTACAATTATCGTGTGGCGGATCAGTAGCCAGCTGGCAGCTGAGTCAGCAAGTGAGGTTGGGTGGATGGATTAACAGCCACGAGATTTTATGGTGACATTTTATGGTGACCGTGTGATCATATCACGGAAAACGACAAAATATCAAAAGGGTTAAATTGACTTTTCGCTTACGTGGTCGGTTACAATGTGCCACTAGTTTGAGCATAATCACGGTCGCACCCTTCTTGTTCTCCCACAAGTCCACAGCCACAAAGTAATTAATATATATATTTATATATTTTAGAATGGAATATTGCTTACCCTTACATTCTATTTTACTCAAGATTGCTAATATAATTTTAATTTGGCTTTCTGCAACTCTTGACTCTTCTCAGTTGGTCATTCTTGAAGCTTCCCAGAAGATCAAGCGATCTATTACTTTTTTAAGTGGAAGGTCCACCATTCTCCTCGGCAACCTTGAGAGCAACTTTCCCCGTGAGAAGTAATCTTCTCTCTTCTATAGCTTGGGAAGACCTGTGTCTCCAGGATGATGACTTCATCTGACCAGCTATCTCTTTCTTCTTCTGTTATTTCTTTTCTTTTTTATTTTTTTGCTCCCTCACCCCTAGTGAGGCTTCTGTCTCTTTACTGTTGTTTTGTTCCTCTCCTCTCTTCTCCTTTCTTTTTTTCTATGTCTGTCATGTTTTGCTGTTTCTTTTCAATAAAGCTTCGGTTTATCCACATTTATAAAAAAAAAAGGAATATCTCCTCAAATTATAATTTCTTCAATTAAATTTTGTGATTTTGAATTTTTGAAAAAACTTTGAAAATTATAAAGGATTTTTTTATTTTTTATTAACAAAGGTTTTCTTTTCTAATTTATTTATAATTTATGTATTTTACATTCTAGCCTAGTACCTCACTAACAATTATTTTTATAAACTATTTTGTAGAAATTTATGAAATTATAATATTTTATAAAGTTATATCTGTTAAAAAAATGATTTAAATTTTAAAAATATATTAACAAATGAATATATATAATTTTTCATCTAAATAATTCGGAAATGCAAAGTTTCAAAGCTCTTCAAATGAACAAGAAAAAAAAAACGAGAAATTTATTTACTGTCACGTGATATGAAAGCAATAAGCATCACGTGAGCTCTTAAGCTGCCTCACGTGCTCAGCCAAACTTATATGTATATATTATATATATGTATAATATTGAAGATATTATTATCTAGTTTTTTTTTTTTAACATTTTGAGTTGTAACATTTAAAAATTAGTGTATATTTTTTTTAAAAATATGTTTATCTATATATTCACACAGAACACAATGGTTTTTAATGTATCCATATTAAAACCATATTTTTATTTATATAATATTTTTATTAGTAGTCGGTAAAAAAAAATATCTTTTATAGAAAAACTAAATCACTCCGATAAATATAACAATTTAATATGCGTTTAAGTTGAATTTCAGACATAAAGATAAATAAGTAACTAAAAATATATAAGTATACATAAATTTTGTAGATATTAATAATTATCGACATGATATTTATTATTGTCGGATTATAAACCTTAATATATCATTTTGAATGTACATGACAAATTCTAATTACCTAGTGTATTAGTTCACCCCACATATGTCTCTTTGAAGGTGCTTTGTCCCTTTAAAGAAAAAAATATATAATTATCAACTTCCATAAAGTATATTAACTTTTTTTTAAAAAAAAATTCAATTTTACATGATAAAAACACCCAACTTTCTATCCTTCCATCATACTACCAACAAAATCAAGCAACATCTTGAAAAAGAAAACAGGAAAAAATAAAAAAGAAAAAAAAAGAATGAACATCTATTATCTTCATATTTGAACTTTGTGTGGGAGGATGGGGGGCCAACCATCTACACCCTTCAACCTTGTTCAATGGAGGAACATTGATTGAGAAAGCAAAAGACTTCATTAATGTCAATGAAGGTTCATGTTTGTGGGGGAGTGGTGTCACATGTTGCTTTTCTGTTTGTATATATAAATATGGTGTATTGTTAGCTTTTTCTTGGACATTAGTGATGAAACTTAATGAAGGTGTGACACTTGTATGTCATATGAGTGTCCTTATCTTTCTATATACTTTCAAGTCAATAAAAAAAATAATGCAGGTTTTAATGTGAAAAGAAAGGTTTAGGAGTTGCTTTTCTTGAGTGTTCCTCAATAAATCTAATTAAACAAAGGTTAAGATTCACTCATAATTATATTAATTCCTACAAAAAAGTTTCTCACAGATGCCTTTTGTCAGATAAAAGACTTTAATTCATGAGATATTTCCATTTTAAAAGTTTATATTATCTTTCAGTACAGCACATCAAACCATTCAAGAAGTTAACAATATAATTATATGAATAATTTCCTTGATGGAAAACAAACACTGTCTCTTTTGCTTCTCAGTTGGGACAAAGTGCCCACCATTGCCACCTTTCTTCACTTTCTTTAATGGCCATTAATGGTGCACTACCATGCCATGTATTGACATTCATGAATCATGCGTGCTCTATGACAAACAAACACATGTATAAATATATCTAGAGAAAGATAAGAACCTACATGACATTCATTCTGATACTTTGTATTGGAATGATTATGAGGAGATCAAAAGAGAAGTATTTGCTGAAGATATTCACTGTGATATTACTTTGCTTCTACTCTTTATCTTCAATAGCTCTATCTAGTATGTTTCTTTTCTCTATCTATCTATCTATAAATTTATCATGCAGGACAGGCATGCAATATGATTTCTTTCTTCTTTTATCATGGTGTGTAGGAAACCTTCTCTTCAAGATCCATCAATCTCCATTCTTAGAAGAGGTCTCTCCCTTTCTCTTTATATAAATATATATATATATGTATGTCAGTATGTGTGTATGTATTAATATGGTTTGATATTAATTGGTTTGAAGGTGGAGGGAGGGAGAGAAGAGGAGATGATGAAAGGGAGAGTGGAAATGGAAATAAATGACTACAGGCAATCAGGAGCTAATCCACGTCATGATCCAAGGAATCCATGAAACTATATATATATGGTTGAATTTATGTACAAGAGAAGAATGAGAAGATGATTACCATGCATGCATGCATCAATTAATGGTAACTACTTGCAACTTGTAAAATTTGATCTATTTTGAGTGGATTTACTTTCAAACTTAGTTATGGGACCGAGAGAAGTTTTAATGGAATTGTAGAGTTTTATATGTTTGGAATAATAAGCTTACTCCCAGCCAAGACAATTTTTCTGCAAGGAAAACTTTGTCAAGAAGACCTGCTAGTCTTATTGCTTTTTGTCATAGTATGAAATTTTTATCTTTGTATTTGATATATCAATTTTTCTTATTTACAAATAGTCTCATAAACAAATAAAATTTTTGACCTCCCACATTGGAGTTAAATATTTTAATTGTTCCATCACAATAATTGCATCAGTGGCAAATATATCAAATTTCACCCGTAAACTTTTAATAAGTTTTTATGGTGATATCAAATCTCTCACATGACTTTATTATCATCAAATATTGTTGATGAGGGACTCTTTCTAATTACTTCCAATTAATTATTTTTAAATTCTATAATATATTCATAACATAACAATTTAAAAGACATATATGATTGCAATGTTGCCTTAAAAAAAGTCTAAAAAGCCTTTTTTATTTTTTATTTTTTAGAATATATAATACAATATAATCTTTGACTCAGTGCATTGGAATGAAATAGAAATTATATTCGTCATCAGTTTTCATGTAAATTTTAAAAATAAATACAAAACAAATTAAACATGAACCTTTTTTAATTATTTATATTTTTTTAATAAAATGCATAAGTTACAATTCACATTATCCACTATGCATGAACAGACATCCCATATGAGACTTCTTCGTCTTACCGATAAATTATACCAATATTAACTTTTTTATTATTTTTAATTTAGTAAGGATAAATACATTAATTTATTTCTCGGTTGAATAAGTTACAGATCATCAAATTTAAAAGCTAACGTGAGATTCAAAGAGCGCAAACTTGAGCCAGTTTACAATATTATTTAATACAAAAGATAAGGTTATAAACATCTATAATTTGGTTTAAGTTGAGCCATAATTTTGAGCTGAATTTAATTAAACTCGAACTCTTGTAAAATAATTTTGTCAAATTTTTAATAATTTTGTATCATTTAAAGAAGGTTGTGATTCCAACGAAGACAATAGGTTTTTTTTTTAAAAAAAAATTGTTAGTGATAGTAGATGTGTATACTGTATATGTACTTTTACATATCTTGTACATACGCTATACATAATCACTCATGTACATCATTCATATATATTTATATATGGGTTGTTTGCCCTAATATTGATATACACACTTCTTCTCTCATATATCCTTTTATGGTATCAGACTCCAGGCGATGATCTCGCCAGATTTTGCACATATCGGGATTTGCCGATCTTTGTCAACTCTTCACAGATCCATTCTTCTCACCAGATTTCAGTCCAAATTGTCGTAGATCAGCTTTAGACACTCGTTGCAGTCGCCACCGTCATGTTTCGTGGTTGTTTAAAGATCTTGCCTCTCTCCCAACCTCATCGAAGCCATCGACAACTTCTCCTGCCACCACGATATCGACGTCTTCGTTCTCGCCGGTTCTGACGTCATCTCTAAAGTTACCCTTTGCCAGCCGCCGCCTTCTACTTTGTAACCACCATCGTGGTTCCTTCCCTCAGCGGCTACCTCCGGGAGTGCCCTCATAAGTGCAATCATGGGTACCATCATTGAAGGAGCGGATGATGACCACCTTGCGGCAGGCGTAGCAGCTAGCTCTGAAGGACGATCACCACCTTCTTGGGCTTCACGAACGCTGCCATTTTCAACGAGCTTTGCTGTCGAGCTTCGCCTCCTGCGCGCCTCTATCGTCTAGGGTTTTGGTTTCCCCTTTCCACTGAACACTGTCCAGCATCTTGGTTCCCGTGCAATTAAAGTCCCAAGGCTTGAATTATTTTCTCTTTTGGCACAAAGTAACTGATATATATATATATATATATAAACTTTTCATGGTCTCTTCTTCTTCTTCATCTTCTCCAAATTTTCTTGCTCCAGTGGACGTCAAACTCAATGACTCCAATTACAAAGAATGGTTTACTACCATGTGTATCATCTTACTAGCCTCGGAGCTGCTTAGTCATGTTGATAGTACTTCTTCCTAGCCTTCTAAGCCTAACCCATCATGGACTCTCATTGATCATTGTACCATGACACTTATTTGTCAATCTTGTGAGATTGATGTTTGTATGGAGATTGGACATCTTCCTACTACTTGTGCGATGTGGGTACACTTGAGTCATATGTTTGAGTATTCTAATTATGCTCGTTAGTATGCCATTTTGTAGGACATTACTCACGTTCAGTAACGTGAACGCTTTGTTAGGGAGTATATCACTGAGTTACGTTCTCTGTGGAGCCAGATTGATTCTTTGGAGGCGTTTACCTGTTTGACATGCAAGTGTTGCGAGATTCATACTCAGTCTCACCAAACACAGCGCACTTTTGAGTTCTTGATGCATCTTTGTCCTGATTTTGAGGTTGTTCGCAGCCAATTGCTCAATCGGGACCCTCTTCCTTCATTTGTTGATGTTGTCCACAGTGTCATTGCAAAGGAGACCTGGCTAAACACGCTGTCCCCAGGCTTCTCTCTATTGATATAGTTTTGCAGTGACTTCTCCATCCTTTTCTCGGGACCCTCATTTGAAACTCTTAACATGTTTAGATAGTCTTGGTTATGTTCCTACTATTTATTTACATCCATGTATGGGTTGTAAGCTAGTTAAATAAACAACTCGTTCATTTTCTTCACATGAATCTCTTTCAGAATCTACTTTTGATCTTATTCACTCCGATGTTTGGGGCCCTACCCCACTCTTATCTTTTCGTGGTTTCTTCTACTATATCTGTTTTATTGATGACTTCTCGTGTTATACCTGGCTATACATGCTGCGTTCTTGATTTGAGGTCTTTGTTATTTATTCTCAATTTGCACAAATGGTATATACTCAGTTCAGTAAATGTATTAAGGTCTTTCACTCTGACAGGCCCCACAAGTATCTCTCTACATCTTTTCGGAAGTTACTCTCTGATCACGGCACTCTATCTTAGCAATCATGTCCTTACACACCTGCTCAAAATGGTGTTGTTGAGTGCAAGCATCATTACATCTTGGAAACTGCTCATGTTTTTCTCTTTACTTCTTTTGTTCCTCAAACATTCTGGGCTGAGGCTATTCTTACCTCCATCTATCTCATCAATAGAATTTCCACATCTACTCTTTCTGAAATCACTCCTTATGAGCATCTTTACTTTCATTCTCCCTCTTAAGGTTATCTTCGCAATTTCAGTTATACCTATTTCATTCTGTTGTCCACCATTGAGCGAACCAAACTCTCTCCATGTTCCGCCATATCCAATTTTCTAGGCTACAGCTCCGAACACAATGGTTATCGCTGCTATGATCCTCTATTTTACAGTCTTCGTATTTTTGGTCACATTACCTTAATTTGTTAAAGACACACCTTACTTTTTTTCACCTTCTCCGAATCCTTCCTTTATTTAGTCTCCCTCTTGTGTGTTATCTCCACTCCTTTTAGTAGTTATTCCAAGTTCCACCATCATTGCTAATCTTATGCCTCATTCTAAAGTTTCCTCTAACACATCTTATGTTCCTCCATCCCTATCCTCTGGATGCATTGATGATCCTTGTAATTCGCTTTCTCTCCCCGCCAACTCACCTTCTCATGAAGATGCTCCTGCTGACTCCCGTCGTTACCCAGACCGCATTCGTCGTCCTCCTGCCCGATATGCACTTTCTCTTTCCTCTACTTACTTCCCCGATTTCCAGGCCTTCCTTGCTACTAGTCACTCTCATTCTTAGCCACAGTTTTATCGTGAAGCCGTGAGGCATCCCAGTGGTAGCAGGCTATAGCAAATGAACATGATGCCCTTCAGCGCATGCATACATAGGAGCTTGTTCCTTTTGATGTTACTCCTATCAGCCTTCGGTAGATCTACCGGGTCAAGACCTACGCTGATGGAAGCATTGAGTGTCATAAGGTGCGTCTTGTTATTTGTGGTTTCACTCAAGAGTATGACATTATCTATGAGGAGACATTTGCTCCTGTGGTCAAGATAACTACTGTTTGTCTTCTTTTCGCTATTGCAGCCGCTCGTCACTGGCCACTTCATCAATTAGATGTGACCAATGCCTTCTCACATGGGAATCTTTTTAAGGATTTTTACATAACTCCCCCTCCTGGTCTCTCTCATCCTCCTTACCATGTCTGTCATCTTCGTCGGGTTATTTATGGGCTCAAATAGGCTCCTCACACCTAGTTTGAGCCCTTTCACACTATGATTCTTGCTCTTGGTTTTACCGAGAGTTCTCACGATTACACCCTGTTCACTCACCAGACTCCTCATGCTTTTACTATTCTTCTTCTTTATGTTGATGATATGGTTTTTTTTGGTGATGATGCTGATACTATTCTATCTATGAAACAACGATTAAACACCGAGTTCTAGATGAAAGATCTTGGTCCTCTTCATTACTTTTTGGGTCTTGAGGTTGCTTATTCTCGCCGTGGCTACTTGATGTCTTAACAAAAGTATATTTCTAATATCCTTCATTACGCCTGTCTCACAGACCTTCGCATTGTGTCCACTCCTATTCAGTTTCATCACCGACTCTCATCTTCTGATGGTGAGCTATTAACTGATCCCCCTCGTTATCATGTACTTGTGGGTGCTCTTGTTTATTTGACCATCATTTGGCCCAATATTGCGTATGTTGTTCGTGTTCTTAGCCAGTTTGTTAGTGCTCTCATTATGTTGCACTTCTATGGGTTCTTCGTTACCTATGTGACACTATCACTCGCTCTCTATTTTTCTCTATCATGTCATCTGTTGAACTTTGCACCTACTTTAATGATGATTGGGTAGGTGATTCTACTAATTGGTGATTCACTACTGGTTTTTGTATTTTCCTAGGTGATTCACTCATCTCTTTGAAAAGCAAGAAACAATCTACTATTGCTTTTTCTACTGTTGAAGCTGAGTATGGCGCTATGTCTTCTACTACCAAAGTGGTTCTTTGGTTACATTAAATTTTGATGGATCTTGGTGTTTCCGTCTCTACTCCCACTCCTATATAGGGTGACAATCAAAGTGCCATCAAAATTGCGGCTAAACCTGCTTTTCATGAGCACACTAAGCATCTTGAGGTTGCTCTCCACTTTGTTCGTCATCATTATCTTACTAGCAGCATTCTCCTTCTGTATATTTACTCTACACAACAGCTTGTTGATCTCTTTACAAATGCTCATATTATCTCTCACTTTCAGTTTTTGATTGCCAAATTCTCAGTTCATGACCCACTGTGAGTTTGAGGGGGCATGTTAGAGTGATAGTAGATGTGTATACTGTATATGTATTCTTACGTACCTTGTACATACTCTAAATGTACATCACTCATGTATATTTATATATGGGTTGTTTGCCTTAATGATATACACACTTCTTTTCTCATATTTCCTTTCAAAATAAATAAATAAATAAATAAATAAATAATACATATATTAAAGATAAAAAGAAGTTAGAGAGATGCATATGGGAGAGAAGAACAAAGCATGATTCACTAGTAGTAAGGATGGAAGCAATAAATTTATCTGGGGAGGTTAAATGAAAAAAATTATAAGGGTCAAACAATAGTTTTATTTTTTATGAAGGTGACAAGCGCCACCCCATAAGGGGGTATCAAAGAGATAGACAGGTACAGTGGTGCATCAGTTAAGGTAGCTTAACGATCCCCTGGAGATTTACGTATTATGTGGGGCAGGCTAACACGTGGGGGTAATTAGGGTTTGTAACATGGGCCCAAGATTATATATCAATGACTATAATCCCACAATAGTAAATCCCCATGCCTTAAAACTCGGGATAGAGAGTATGACTCTTTCCACAAAAGACCTTGTGAACAGTGGGTGAAATACAATGTTACAGGAAGCTAGACCCGTTGGGTACCGGAAGCCAGACCCAGAATCAACCTGTGCTACAGGAAAGATCCATCGGCGCGGGGTTGACCTGGCAGAACCACCGGGTGCGATTCACTCATAGAATGAATCGAACTTGGCCCAGCTCACCGCATAACCCGTCGAGTCCAGGCCAAGCCCGTTTGACCCTGCGGGTTTTTATATTATTATTATTATTATGTTAAATAATAGTTTTATTATTAAATTAAAATATATTTTTTTACAACTTAAAAAGGGTAAAGTACAATTAAAAAAACACTTGTGATTTCTGAGATTTATAAAATAAGGAATATGGTTTATTTCCACTCTATGATATGTGGTTTCCTAGATTTGCAAAAAAGGAGAAAAACCTTAACTGTGTTAACTTTGTCAAATTTTTATAGGAAATTATTACCTTTACCAATTAGGCAACAAATTTTTCTTGTTTTAAAATAAAACATAAATAAATATAAAGAAGTCACAATACACACACACACACACAAAAGATTTAATCACAAACAGCAAAAGAATTTAAAATAATTTATAATAACTTAAAAAATTTTGAGACTTGTCAAAATAATTTTAAAATGGATTGAAAAAAGTTACATTTTGATTTGTTTACCTATCAAATTAAATTATTAGCATATCTATTTTAATTAAAAAAATAAATATCATGTAGTTCTCTTATTTTAAATTGAAGTTATCATCAATTTATTTATTTATCACAATCAGAGTGGGCTTTCAGATTTCCCTTTGGTCACGAACTATAAAGTTATTATTATTGTGCTCATCATGTTGTCAATGAAAAAATTTCTAACTTAAAAGTTTCATATATTTTTATAACTAATCAAAATAATATGGTCTTAATCGTTATTCAAAGATATTCCTTTTTACTAATATATATATATTTTTTTACAAATTGATATACATACTTTAAGAACTATTTTTTATTTTATTTTTTGTTTTATAAATTGAAACAAAATAATCTTATATATATATATGTGTGTGTGACAAATAAGAGTGTCCTATTTAAGAGAATTTAAGAGCATGCATTTGTAGGGCAAATAAGAGTGCCCCTATTTAAGAGAATTTAAGAGCATGCATGTGTAGGGACTTGGTGCTTATGGCTTATAAGCCAAAAGGCAATTATATATATATATTAAATTTATTATATGGTCTCTTAATTTTTTATAAATTAATATATATAATATAAAAAATAATTTTAAAAATATTTGTTAAAGTATAATCCCATAGTTTTAGTTGTCTGCCAATAAAATATTTTGATCTATATTCTACATCTATCTATATATTTATAGTCTTTTCCAATAACATTGGTAATAAATTGTTACTCAAGTAATTAAATGTTTGCTCTCCAACTTTGAGCTCATGGGTTTAAATCCCATGAGCAACATGCTTTTAATAATAAAAAATAACAATAAAATTAAACAAAAAAGCATTGAATTAATGCATAAATGACAATTAGTCATTGGATTAATGCATAAATGGCAATACTAATTAGATTTGCACATTTTTTTTGTCTTAATTAGTAATTAGAGAGTCATTAGTATTGAATATGATTGAAGTTCATAACCATAAAAATGAGTTCAAAGCTGAAAATATTTATTAATATCTAAAACTTATTTTTAAAAATTAAATTTTGTATTAAAAACACAGTACATACCTATGAATTCAAATATACATTGACAAATAAATAAATAAATAAAAGTCCAAATTTTCTATTTTAGGCCCAACAGCTTTGAATGGGCCTGATTTAAAAACCCAAAAAAAAAAAAAAAAAAAAACCTTTTTTAATTAATTAGTTAATTAATTTTAATTAATCCTCTTCTTGGTCACATTATATACAGTAGAGAAAAGCCCTGATTTTGTTCACTTGGATTCTTCTCGCGAGGTTTATGGAAGCTCATCTTCGATTTTTCGTCGCTTTCTCGTGCTTTTCGCTTCTCCTGATCTTTGGATTTGCATCGGTTCCATCGAGGGATTCGTTGGGGATAGCTCCCCAAGGTATAGTTTGACTGTTAAATTTGATCTATGCTTCGTTTTTGCTCTTGATTTGGGGTGCACTTTAGTGTGTGATTTTGGTGGTTTTTGTTCATCAGATGAGCTTTATTACAAATCCGATGTGATTAAGTGTAAGGATGGATCGAAGAAGTTCAGCAAAGATCAGTTGAATGATGAGTTTTGTGACTGTCCTGATGGAACTGATGAACCTGGTTAGATAAAGTTCTGTTTTTTTATGGTTTTTTGTGTGAATTTATTGTTTGATTGTTGGTGTTTCTTGGTGGTTTATGTTTAGAAGGAAGATTTATGTTGAGTTATATTGCATCTGTGGGTTTGGATGTGCAGGAACTTCGGCGTGCCCAGAAGGGAAGTTTTATTGCCGGAATGTAGGTCATGCCCCTCTTTCAATTTACTCTTCCAGAGTAAATGATGGCATTTGCGGTACGAACTGTGATAGTCTTTGTGATAATCTAATTGGTTGTTATTTGTTGTGCTTTTGATCTTTGGTAGTGAGATTTGAGTTAAGGTTATTGCTTTTTTCTTACATTTGTTTTACTGATTAATTAATGTAATTGAGGGTTTTGAGAGGATTTTGGTAGGGGATAAGCGCTTGTGATTTTTTGTGATGGTTTTAGTAACCTTGACAATGTGTGGAAGTCAAAGTGATAGCCTTGAAGAACCAATTTATAAGTAGCATTGTGCAAATGAGAACAAAATGATTGGTTTCCTATTCATAAATGCATTGCTTGGTATAGAATGATAGCGCTGTTGATTGTGAATCAAGTTTTGCATTTTCAATAAAGTGGTTGGGGTTTTTTTTATCCAAAGGATAATTTTTAGATGAAGTTTTGCAATTTGTGCTTGTTATTAATTGGCAAATAATGTTCCATTCTATCATTAAAAACATTTCTAATTCTCTGGCAAGTTTTTACCAATGTTGATTGATATTTTTTTTTTGTTAATGTGTGATTCAGATTTTCTTCATATTTTCTACTCATCTGATGCATGTGTGTTGTTGTATCTCATTCAGTGCACTGTTTTGGTACAAACTGTACTAATTTTATACCTATCCTTGTTAATATGCTGAATGTATTTGTCCGTAACTACTTGTACATTCAGTTTACTTTTGTTAAGGTATTTGTTCAACTCTGTAATTTTGTACCCCATCTTGTGTGCAGATTGCTGTGATGGTAGTGATGAGTACAAGAGTAATGTGAAATGCCGTAATACGTGCTGGGAGGCTGGGAAAGCAGCTAGAGAAAGGTTGAGGAAAAAGATAGCAACATATCAAGATGGAGTAACTATACGGAAGACAGAGGTAGAAAAGGCAAAACAAGCATTTGCTAAAGATGAAGCAGAGTTGGCAAATCTAAAAGCGGAAGAGAAAATACTCAAAGGACTTGTTCAAAAGCTTAAAGGTGCGATCTACTCAGTTTTAGTATAACTTTTCTTCCCTTACTCTTTTAGAGTTTGCTTACTTTCCTTTTGCTAGTTTAATTTTTTACAATATTTTTTTCTGGAATTCTACTTGTTTTAGGTTTAAAGATTTTTGATTGGTCAATTTAGTTTTAGATGACAAAATATATTTGGTGTGATGTGCTTTATATTTTGCTCTGAGATCTGGATTTGCAGAATCTTCACTGTCCCACTTAGATACTTCATTCCATTTTTAACTTCATTCATGTGAATGAACTAGTGAATTTGGACAGGCAATATTTACTGCTCATCTATTAACTATAAGTACATTATCATTATGCCTAATATATTAAATATAAATATAATGATACCAAAAGGTTAATGTTTATGATTTTTTAAAATAGTAGTGTAGACAACTATTTATTAATTGTCCCCACAATGAAATTTTATTCTTTAGACTTATACGTGTTTCGTCTTGTAATATTAAGATATTTTGCCTGTCTGAGTGATTTCTTATCCTTTTGTCACCAACAGTATTGGATGATAAATCAAATACCTTGCTTTATACTCTATTGTGTTATTCAACTATTATGGAGGTTAGGGCTACTCTTACTGACTTGATTATCCAGTTTTATCCCAGGTTCAACAAACTATGGTTTTTCTTTTTCATTATGCTAGCTATATCTTTTGGTCTCTTTCTTGTTTTTGGCATCATTCTTATTCCTGCTGCTGTGCCATGTAGAACATAAAGAGCAGATAGAGAAGGCAGAGGAGGAAGAGCGTCAAAAAAAGGAGGAAGAAAATAAATTGCAGGAAGAGGCTAGGAAAGCTAATGAGAAAGAGGTATATCATGAGGAACCTTTACATGGTAATATTGAGGCCCCTACTGATGGTTTATCAGAATCACCAAAACTGGTAATGGTTTACATAGTTGCAAAATCTTTGTAACATATTCTCATACATAAATTCCATGTATTATTGCCCTCTTATGACCAACTTTTTCTCTTCTAGGTTGCACACCATCTGTCAACCTTATAATTCACACCATGTTTTTTATTTAATTGTTGCTTTGATGCAACTCAAACTCAAAAACATTTTACTACATGAAAAAGACCATGGATTCTTTACATATTCATGCTGCAACTTCTCATTGTTTTCAGTCTTTGCAAAACAAAGCTATTGATTAATGTAATTCTTATCAATGACAATCTGAAAATGTCCAGTTGAGTCTATTTTTTTATTTTATTTTATTTTTTGTTTTTAGTGATTTATAGTTTGATTGTACTTGAATACTAGAAAACACCATCTATGTTTAACCAGATGACTTATGTGGGCTCTTCCAAACATGGTAATTTTTGGTAGTTATTGTCACAATATCCATGCAAATCTCCTGGCCTGTTTGTTAGACAGTATGACCTGCCTGGCATAGGTTATGCTGCCATTGTTAGTTGTATATGCTCCTATGTGTCCTGTACTTTTTAATTATTGCTATAGTCAACTTTTTAGCTTTCTAACCTGTAGAATCCTGCCAATGTCATAATTAATTCTCATAAAATGGCAATTTTATGCCACTGTTGCCAGACGAACTCATTTCATTTATTTTTTGTTCTATTCTTGTAGGATGACCAACAGCACTATCGTGATACTTCATTGGAAACTGAATCAGATCAAAGTGTTGGAACTGAGATATCAGACAATCATGAAGTGGAGCAGGTGTGTGATAGACTGTGTTGATTTTCTACAATTCTGATTCCACCTGCGAATTTATTTTAGTGCATTGTAATCTTTTGTTCTTTGAACATGCATTTTCAATTGAAGCATGAGGAAAAAACTTACAATGATAAACGCGGAAATGTTGATGGTGATAATATTGGTGAAGCATCCTCCACTAATGTGTTTGAGGTATTGAAGAGTTATTTGTACTTATTTCATTGTTCAAATGGACAATGTTGGTCTTGACCCTTTGATTCTTGTATCAGCATATAGAGGATCGGCATGACCCACTAACAGAAACCAAAACTACTGCTGAAACTGAAACCAAGGAGGGTTCCCCGGATCAGGTAATGGAATATATATATATATATATATATATATATATATATATATATATATATATATTTTAAATGGTAAGATTTTGTTCATAGTCTGAATGGTGTTCATGTCTGTAGTGCTAAGTGAGTTCAGGCCCTAGTTGGTTATGATTATATCCCATTCCTTTGGGGTATGCTCTATTTTTATTGGTTATTAAAGATGGTGCATTGGGCCAAAAAATTTTCGTTTGGGATTCTATAATTAATCTGTGAAGCTATTTTATTAGTTGCTATTATAAGTAAATTATGCCCAAAATAGTTCACATTGTCGCAAAACCTTTTTTTCATGTTAATTGTAGACTGCCATGATGCAGAATCTTGTGCTGCATAGTACTTGTATTTCATTATGGTGTACTTTTGCGTGGTAAGCTGTAGTGCAGAAGAGGTAGGGTTTTGATACTAATAATTGCTATTTTCTGTGTATTAATTTTGAATGTTAATTTGCACGGTTTCAGGTGCAAGAAGTTTCTCCTGATACTGAGAAGCTATCAAGAGAAGAGTTGGGCCGCCTTGTGGCTTCTCGATGGACTGGTGAAAATACAGCAGAGAACAATGATGTAGATAATAATGTTAAAGAAGACCTTAATCATAATCAAGATGACTCAGATCATGATGATGTGCAAGATGAATATAATAAGGGCTATACTTCAGAAATTGAAGATAACAAGTATCCTGATGGTGACGAATTTAATGGTTCAGATGATGAATATGAAGATGATCATATTGATCCTACTGAATCTTATAACCCTGATGATTTTGATGAGAAAGAAGATTTTTCAGGTCTGTATTTCTATATTTAAGATGGTCGTAATCTTCTGATAGATATATTTTTATGTCTCTTTGCTTTTGAAAAGCATATCTGGATGCTATGCACTTGCTAAAGCCATTTTCACTTGTATTTTTTTACTTTTAATTTCAGATTTGACTATATCAACTACCCCATCTTGGCTGGACAAGGTTCAGCAAACTTTCAGAAAGGTTATACAAGCATTTAAATTTTTCCAGACTCCGGTGGATATATCAGGTAAAATTTTTCCCCCCTCGAGGAAGTCATGTAAAGATATATCAAAAATAAGCATGAGTTCCCCCATCTCATGTTATTATTTTTGTAGAGGGTTCTCGTATTCGGAAAGAGTATGATGAATCAAGCTCAAGACTATCCAAAATACAATCAAGAATATCCAGTCTCACTGAAAAGCTTAAGCATGACTTTGGTAAGTATGATATGCTGCAATTTTGCTTTGATTTAATAAAATCTGATGGTTCCGAGTGTCATAAACTTGGTTGTCTCTTCTGTAAATTGATTTATTTTCTGGATATGCCCCTTTTCACTTCAGCATTTGCTGATTGACATTATTGACTAATGTGCTATGCAAGCAGGAATTTATTTCTTCAATTTTCTATTTTATTCAGACTTATAAGTGCAAGCTTCAGATGCAATGTATAGCATATACAATTGATTTTGCTTTCTAGATAGTGTTGCTTCACTCGAAAGCACTATCAAATCATCTCACTAAACCAGATCTTGTCAAAGTACATTATCAAGAATGATGGATTGTTCCATTTGTTTTCCGTACTTCAATTGCTTGCTAATTTCAAGCATCTGTTTTTCAGGCAAGGAGAAGGAATTTTATTCGTTCTATGGCCAGTGCTTTGAGAACAAGGAAAACAAGTATGGAATGTTCTTTTGTTTGCTCGAATCATTATTTTGAACTTGGAGTAATTGTTTGGCAATTCTTTTTCTAGGTATACATACAAAGTCTGCCCATTCAAGCAAGCTACCCAGGTTGAAGGCCATAGTACTACTCGCTTGGGGTACACTCTTTTCCCTTGCTCTGTTTTTCCTCTATCATAAACTAATGACAAACAATGGCTGTAATATTTTCATGTAGTTATGTCCCAAGGCCTGTAGATGTTCCATGTGTGAGCTTATCATTAATAAAGTATGGTTAGGAATGATGTATTATGATTATAATGGAAACCTAACCTTCATCTTGATGCTCATCCTGTTTCAACCAGGAACTGGGACAAATTTGAGGAGTCATACAGGATCATGCAGTTCACTTACGGAGATAAATGCTGGAACGGCCCTGACAGAAGTTTAAAGGTATTACACATTAATGCTATTTCTCCGGCAATTTCATTCTTAATCAAGAATGTCCTTCAACAGGTTAGACTTCGGTGTGGATTGAAAAACGAGTTAACTGATGTCGATGAACCAAGCCGATGCGAGTACGATCTTCTTTCTTCACTCCTTTTTCTCATTCATTATTCGACTTCGTAGTCTCACATCTTATCACATTCTAGATATGCCGCTCTGCTTTCAACTCCTGCACTATGCGTCGAAGAAAAACTAAAGGTATTCCTTATGGCAAATCCAATTACAAGTTTATACACATTATCTTTTCCAGCTCTTAAAGCGATATCCGGCGACATATTTACAGGAACTGCAGCAAAAACTAGAACTACTTAACTCGAGCCAACCACCAAACCACGACGAACTATAAAACCATCGTAATCACATTTTCTCGACAGATTATAAAAATGTTCGAGGCATCGAGATGCGGGCTATTAAAAGACAGAAAAATCGGCAAATTGACATCATGATATATTCTACTGATCTGTTTTTTTGGCCCTGTGCTCCTATTGTAACACTTTTGAGAGCTGATTCAGAATGAGCATTTCTCAGGTAACAACAATATTTGTTTGTCTGAGCTCATCTTTCCAGTGTACTTTTATTACTTACAAAATTTATCAATACTCTTCTGGTAATATTACCAGGAAAGGGTAATGCATTAGTTTAATGTAATGTTCCAGATTTGAAAATTTTATTTTAATACTGAAATTTTCCTGACACTCTGACACAAGCTGTTGGATATATTTATTATCAGTGTTTGAGGTCTTGTTTGGTAGGGTTTCCTTAATGCTTCTATTTTGGATGCATTTGATTTGACCTAACCCTAATTACTTTAAACTTAAGAAATTGATATCAATGCCAATTAATTACAAAAATTAGGTTACATAAACCTGTTGATGTCACAAAAAGTGCACAAATTGATTTTGAATTCAGATTTTTATTTTCATGAGAAAAGTCATGGTCTGAGTTTCCTGTCTTGTTGGAGTTTCAAATTAGGACTTTTCTATTATTTGCAGATATACCCTTGCAAAAATTCTTATTTATAGGGTTGTTTACACAAAATCTGAAAATTTAGGAAAAATATTCTCTACTACTATTATTATTATTATTATTATTATTATTATTAAGTTATATTCTGAGAATAAACCTAATGCAATAAGCATTGAACACTTCACCATTAAAAAAGTTAGGTTTATATTCAAATCTTGGTAACTTTTTCATCAAGAACTCCACACCAGCCAAATAAAGAATGCCCTAAAACTTTTCACCCAAATCAATGCTTGTTTTCTTTTTAATTTTTAATGAGATTCTCATTCCTTTTTATTTTATAAAAATTAAAGGTGAAAATGTGTGGCTAAATTAGGGTTTATGCTCTCCACCATCCATATATGACATGCCTAACTTGTTCTCCAAGCCATCACTTTGGTTTTGCATTTAACCCCCTGTCAAAGTTTGCAATTACACATGCACCATTCCTGAATATGTGTAAAGAATTTTACATATGTAACCCTAAAAAATTTGGAATTATTTATACACCCATATAAAACTTACTTTTCATTTAAATCCTTGAAATTTGAGGTTCTTAAATATATGCTTCTATTACAAATCCAAATTTTCAAACACCAAGAATCAATATGAGTGATGATATTTTTACCGAATCTCTCTTTAAAAAAAATAAATTTTTTATTATCTAAATTTTAAATTTAAATCTATAATTGTATATGATAAATTAAAAACACTCTTTAAACCTTATGATTTACTGTTTAAAGTTTAAGGCATAAGATTTAGGGTTTAAGTTTTTAGATTTTTAGGTATAGATGTGGTATTACTTGAGTTTAAGATTTTGAATATGGTTTTATAATTTTTTTTTAAATTTAAAAATTTAAAAATTTTTACAATTTAAATTTGAAGTTTTATATAAAAAATAATGATGTAAATGACAAGTTGACATCCACTTTGTTCGTGAAATCTATTCAGAAAATTTATTCGATAAAAATAGCATCGCTCTAGGAATATATCTAAATTTTTTTTAATCAAACTAGTTAATATAACTAATTGGGTCGATTTAAGTATTATTGGATGCTTTAAACAAGCATTTGTCTTCTAGAAAAACTATGACTCCTAAAAAAGCAAATGAGTCAAACACACAAAATAAATAAATAAATAAATTCATCCAAAGAACAGGGGCTTTAAAGTAAAAGTGTAAGGGACTTTACATTAATAAGTTAAAGTACAGGGGGTTTTCTGCAAAATAATCCCACACATATTCTTTCTATATTATTAGCGCAGCGGTTTCTATTCTTCTCATAAAAACTTCTCTTTTTCTTCTCATCGAACGCCGGCCTCGTCTCGCCGTCGTTCTTCTCCTCCGTCTCTTCTTCTCGAGATCTCGTTCCTTTCGATCGATCCATGATGCAATCGGGACCGGCGGTGGCAGTGGAGGTGCGGCGGAGGCCGAAGACGAAGATCGTCTGCACGCTTGGCCCTGCGTCGAGGTCGGTGCAGATGATTGAGCGGTTGCTTCGGGCTGGGATGAACGTCGCGCGCTTCAACTTCTCCCATGGATCGCATGAGTATCATCAGGAGACGCTTGATAACCTTCATGCTGCCATGGAGAACACCGGCATCCTCTGCGCGGTTATGCTCGACACCAAGGTCTCTTCTTTCCCTTCCTTTTCGTTTTCTTATTCCTGAATCCTTGTGTGTTTTATTTGGTTTTTTTATCGTATTGGTTGTTAGGTTAATGATTATCTTTGATTGTTTGTTGTTGTTTGTCTTTTTCTTTTTTGAATTTCTCGAGTTTTGCCTGTTATTCTCATTGTTGGCTTGTATTTATTGCTAGATCTGTTCTTTTAATTGTGTTTTTTAAATTTTTTTTATTTGGTTATCTATTTTATGGTTTTTCTTTGGGATACATTGTTTTATTTTCTCATGCTTGATTCGATTGTTGCTTTTTGCCGTCAAAATTCCTGTTTTTATTGTCTGTAATTTAATTTCAAAGTTATGTCCTGATGGACATTAATGTTATTCCGTCTACGAGGGACTGGGATTCCTTTTTTTTTTTTTTGAATTTTGTTATTAGTGTTATCATATATATATATATATATATATATATATATATATATAGTATTATTTCGTTCATCTGTGCTATTAGGGATTTAATTTAATATGAAAATCATCATTAATCATTGTTTTGCTTAGTTCTATTATTAATTTGTGATTTTTTTTTTCTTGAATTTTGCTGTAAGCTCCGTTTCCTAGTCTACTCTTCTTTCATATGAAAAACTTTTACAATTTATTTCTTGTGCGCATGTTTTAACTCGCTCCTTTTATTTCAATTTTAATTATCTCCAGTGAATCTGCCGTACTTCTTACAATATTTTTTGTCTTTCGTCCATAAATACATCCAGACTGTTGTCTGGTTGGAGTTGAAGGTGGTTGGAATTATTGTGAAAACCTTGTACTGTGTGAATTCTAAACCATATATTTTAGTTTCTATTTTTGGTTGATCGTTGATATATTTGTCACTTGATTGCATTCATCTCCCTTGTATAGCTGATGAAAGGATGTGGTAATAAATATGTGAAGTGGTGCTTGTATTTGTTGAGTTGTCAACTTTTTTTATTTGTTCACATTTCAGCAAATGCTTTTTTTCCTATACCAGTGAGTATTGTTCACATTTCAACTTTTGGTCTTTCACTAATGTTAAAATTTTGCTTGGGTGCATTTGCCGATCTAAGCTATCAAGAATTGGAACAGTTTGTACTTGCTGCCTTTACTTTCTGGGTTTGGTTTACCTTTGTTTGGCCATCTCAAATAGGAAGAGGTTTCCCTGGAATTGGATGCTTTACTTAATTTTGCGATGTGTATTTTATGAATATTGTTAGATAGTAATACGGAATGATTGAACATCAGACAGTTGAGTTTAATGAAAATGCTTAATTGCTCATTATCAAATTTTAATACAATTTTTAATTCACACCAATAAGTTTTGTTGTTTTGCTATGACACCTTGTTAGTTGCATCTTTATAGCCAGCTATGAAAAGCTTTCCATCTAAGCAATGATAGCCTCCTATCAATAATTGGATTATTTTATGTGCAATTAACTCTATTTGTTTTGATCATTTATAAACCAATAAGATGCCTGAGTTTGCTTTCTGATAAAGTGCTAGACAAGGAAACTTCAGTTTTTGAGTGGAAATTATTTTCCTTTATTTGGTCACGAATCCATTGATGGTTTTAGTTTTTACATTAAGCAAACCTATGATACTTTCAGGTTTTATCTTTTTCAAATGATAACTTGTCATTGAAAAATAAGATTTTATTAAGAGGTTTCCTTAGAATTTGTGCAAGTTTGTTGCAATTGCTTGTGCTCTGGGAGAAATAGCACTTATACATGCTGTAAATTTTTGGAAAGGTTATTTGTTACTGATTATAATGTTTTGTGAAATAAGTAATTAATATTCTATTCAAGTTGATAATATAATGATTTAGTACTTCTTGATTTGATATGTACAATCAGCCACTTAATTCCAATGTCACTTCTATATGTTAATTAGACTACTTCAGTTTTGATGACAATTGAGCAAATTGCAGGGCCCAGAAATCCGAACAGGTTTCCTGAAAGACGGCAAGCCCATCCAACTGAAGAAAGGGCAGGAGATCACTATCTCAACAGATTACAGCATAAAGGGTGATGAAAACATGATCTCCATGAGCTACAAGAAGTTAGCTGAGGATGTGCAGCCACAGAGTGTCATTCTATGTGCTGATGGGACTGTCACATTAACCGTGCTCTCTTGTGATAAGGAAAATGGTTTGGTTCTTTGCCGCTGTGAGAATTCTGCTACTATTGGGGAGAGGAAAAATGTCAACCTTCCTGGAGTAATTGTTGATCTTCCTACCTTGACTGAGAAAGACAAGGAGGATATAATGAAATGGGGTGTCCCTAATAAGATTGACATGATTGCTCTTTCTTTTGTACGCAAAGGTTCAGACCTTGTGGAGGTTAGGAAGCTGCTTGGAGAACATGCAAAGTCCATCATGTTGATGTCGAAGGTCTCTATTGCTCACCTAATCTACTTTGGAACCTAATACCCACTATGAGATTCTAAATTCCACTTATCCTTGACTGCTTTGCAGGTTGAGAATCAAGAAGGGGTGGCCAATTTTGATGACATTCTAACTAATTCAGATGCATTCATGGTTGCGAGAGGAGATCTTGGTATGGAGATTCCTATTGAGAAGATCTTCTATGCGCAAAAGGTGATGATTTTCAAGTGCAACATACAAGGGAAACCCGTTGTCACTGCAACCCAAATGTTGGAATCCATGATCAAGTCTCCTCGTCCCACCCGGGCAGAAGCCACGGATGTAGCCAACGCGGTTCTGGATGGCACTGACTGTGTCATGCTTAGCGGTGAGACTGCTGCCGGAGCCTATCCAGAGCTTGCAGTTCAAACCATGGCTAAAATCTGCTTAGAAGCAGAATCTTATGTGGACTATAATTCTGCTTTCAAAGGAATCATGGATTTGGCTCCCGTTCCTATGAGTCCACTAGAGAGCCTTGCTTCATCAGCTGTTCGCATGGCCAACTCGTCCATGGCATCACTCATTTTGGTCCTGACACGAGGAGGAAGCACTGCCAAACTGGTGGCCAAGTACAGGCCAGCAATGCCAATCCTTTCAGTGGTGGTGCCTGAGATCAAAACAGATTCTTTTGATTGGTCATGCAGTGATGAATCACCAGCGAGACACAGCCTTATTTTCAGAGGGCTTATTCCTGCATTGAGCGCCGGAAGTGCAAGAGCATCACATTCTGAGTCCACGGAAGAAGCCCTGGAATTTGCCATGCAGCACGGGAAAACCATTGGACTCTGCAAGTCAGGGGATGCTGTCGTGGCATTGCACCGTGTCGGGGCTTCGTCCGTGATCAAGATTTTGACAGTCAAGTGACAACCATGCCTAGCCGAATTTTTTTTTTCAAGGGGCAATTTTGTTTAGCAAGTTCTTGCAGTCCCCAAGTTTTTTGTTTGCTATTTTGGAGTGTCTGTCACACTCTTTCTTTTGCTTCCAAACCTTAGCACGTTATGTTTTCTTCAATGATTTGAAAAATTATAGTTCAGTCAATTACATAACATTTATTTTATTGAGGCACATTGTTTTCTTTATGAGCAAATAGATTTGTGAAATTTTAATTGAAAAATTTAGCAGGGTTGATCATGCTTCATTGTTCATCATCTGAGAATATTTTACTTTGGTTGGATGAATTGGAAGTAACAATAACTTTTCAAGTACAAAAAACAAATCAGCTGATAAATTCAGAACAAAGCAGAGCATTCCAGCATCCAAATTCAGTAATAATAACTGAAATACTGTACAAGATGGTTCCAATCAACTGAAAAGCAAAACAATTCAAACCAGTGAACATCCCAACCTCAATTCTCATCCATATTAGAGCTGTTGTTGTTATTACTTCCATTTGTTGTCGATGAAGATGAAGCCGTCGATGAATTCCCCGAGCCCTGCTGCCCAGACATAGAGAACAAACCACTGAAAGGCCACGGCACCGGGATCCAAAACCTCCTCCCGTTTCCACCACTGCCGGTACTGCTCTCTACTCTCCTGGCATTTCCTGCTTCATTCACATTCTTCGACTCTTCTGCCGGAATCTGAAACCTGCAAACAGGGCATGAACTATGAAGTTCGAGCCATGGCAATATACATCTACTGTGAAACTTATGCTTGCAAGGCATCTCCTTAGCTTCCATTCCTACTTCCAAATCCTCCAAACAAACCGAACAACTCATACACTCCTCTACCTTCACCGTCGGCATCGCCTCCACTGCCTTCTTCTGTGCTGGTGGCGTCCCGTACTGACTCGGGTCATTCTCCGCCAAATGCTGCAACAAAACATCCAATCCAGAACCAATGAAGTAATCCCCTATTGATGCACCAATGCCATTGTTCCTCAATTCATGCTGATTACTCTGATTACCATCCATTGATCCCTGAAGTACAATTGCTTGATTGAAAGGATTAAGAAGTATGACTCTTTGTCCATCTCTTTCATTCTCACTCTCCGGCATATCACTTTCCGGTCTCACACCGTCCTGGAGACCTTGAAGCACTTGAATTATCGCCAAGCTCCTCCTCCGTCTTCGAAGAGTAGGCTGCAACTCTTCCTCCTCATTCTCATGACTTCCTTCTTCTTCCTCACCACCTTCTCTACGAGCACGCCGATGCCGATACTGGTTGTTCATAAGTCTGAAAAGTATCGGAGCCCATAAAGATAGAGCTCTATCTCTATCTGAGCCTAATTCAGTGTTAGCATCACTGATATTTTCCCTTGATTGCATCTCTTCTACAAAACCACTATCACAATAAGGACACTTGATTTCCATCCCCATGATTGGGCTCACCATTTGTGAGCACATATGACACCAATACCTTGAACTCCAATTCTCATCCATTCCTCTAAATTCTTGTTGCCCTCCCCACCTTTCACCCTCTTTTATCTGAACCACAACAACATATCATTCAACAAACACCTCAAAGCAATATAAATCACAAGAAACTTTGCCAATATTAAATTCAAGCACAAGAAAGATCACATCTTTTCATAAATAAAAGTAACAACACAACAACTCAGAAAAGAAAAAAGAAATTTTACCAGAAAAAGATGATGAGTTCCTGCAGAAAAGACACAGAAATATGAAATCACTCAGCAAAATCAGATCTTTTTCTCAGAGTTCGCATATGAACAAGGGTTTAAATACATGGATGGAAGAATCCAGAAAGAAGGAGAAGACTCCATCATGCCCCGCGCCAACCAGTCAAGACTCAAAATCTATGAAAATATATTTGGACACGCAATATAAACAAGAGAAACAAAACAAGGATTCAATTAACCAAAACAAGTGAAACAATTAATGATCCAGAAACAATCTCATGGTCAAAAACCACTATGAGAAAGATCAAAGATTTCACCTTTGAGGGAGAATATGAGGTGATGGCCTTGATCAGCAGAGTGAAAGAAGGAATGGGAAAAAGAAAGAACAAGAGACCTCCTCCTCCTTCCTATTTTATTCAACCCCCACACCATTGTTTTTGGTTTTTTGTTTTTTTGGTTTGTTTTAATTAATTAATTATGTATTTATTTTTTAAGTTAATTTAATTCATTTATTGTTCTATTTATATAATGATGTATTTTTGGATGCTTGAATTGTAAAAAGCCTGTCTTTTGTCCCTACTTTTAATCTTTGTTGCTGCTTTTTTTGAGTTTGTGGGATCTTGCTTGAAATAGATTGAGAACATATGTGCCCTTTTATTTTAAATAAAATATCTTTAGTTTACATCTAATTATTTTTTAAATAACTGTTTTTATAATATAAAATACTTTTTGTTTTTTGTTTTGTTGTGGTATTCCTAAAATGCTACGTTAGCAGCTAAATACAGGTAGGAAAGTATATATAGACAAATATGTGACAAGCATCACCGATTTAAAAGAAGTTAAGGATATGGATGGATAGAATTAATATATCAACAAAAGTGTGAGTTTTAAGATTCAATTTCTGATTCTTTATTAAAAAAATATTCTGCGTAAAAAAACCCTATACTAATAAGTCAAGAGTTCATTTATATATATATAGAGAGGATTTATCATTTAAAGATGCCCTGAAATTTGAAATCTAGGGACTTCACACTATTTGTTGGATTGCTATCCAATAACTACAATTTATTCATAAACAGTAATAATCAATGTCAAACAATGTTATACATTATTTGATATCGATAACACATCTTGTTTGGCATTGATAACAAATCTCAAACATACATTTTTCATTTTTATACCTCAATTATGTAGTAGAAGAGAGTCGAACCTTCAAATTTTTTACTTTAACTAAATCACGATTACCATGGCCGCAAAAGAAAAAAGTTTATAAGGAACTAATAATAAATTGGTGGTACATTATAGTGTTATTTGTTGAAATTATCTAAATTTTGATCAAATGTTTGTTTAATATAATTTTGAGAAGTCAAAATTTCTTGTCTAGAACATGAGAGAGAAATGCATTTCACAAGAAAGTTCGTTAGATTTCAATTAATGCATATTTTTGGAATTGCATGGACTTTCCATGACTTTTCTTTTTGTGAGAAAAACAGCATTAATTGGATTGTTTTGTGGCCAAATTTTTAATTTTTATTTACAAGCAGTTTTTAACACCAGCTCAATATATATATATACATATATATAATATGAATCATTAAAAACATACACCAATAAAAATATCATTAGTTTTTTATATTTAAAAACAATGTATCTATTATTACGGCACGCCATGATTTATACATAATTATAAAAATTATATATTTGATCTTGGTTAAATCTTCTTTTTCAAATCGTCAATAAGGACTAATATTATAATTTTCTTTTTACAAAGATAATGAACACGGTAAAAAAGTAGACATGTATAGTGGAGGTGCATCAGATATCTTAACAATTTTTTAAAAATAAATCCTCTTGTATAGTGGAGGTGTATCAGATACCTAGTGTATAATGTGTGAACAATACTGAGAAATAATATCATGGTCTTTTTTACTTGTCATATTTTAGATGTTTTTTTAGTCTTTTAATATATCCATTTTGAAAACTTGTGATGCATTAAATATTGTTTTTTCAAATATAAATTTCAATAAATTATATTCAACTACATTTTTCAAAATATTTTAAATAAAGGTAATACTAAAAAGTTAATATAATTTTAATAAAATTTAGATTATTAACTAACTATAATCAATTTTTTAATTTTTATAATTTAATTAAAATGGATAAATAAAAAAAACTGGAATGAGTATTACGAAAATAAATTTTGAACCCTTATCGTTTTTGCGCGTGGGTTATCGTTGAACTATTAGTGGGTTATCACTAGTAATCTAGTGGCTTCTCCATATCATAATTTTGTTTCAATAAATAAAATTTTACATATTAAAAGAAATCTTTAATTAAGGTCAGCTACAATACCTTGAAAATAAAAATAAAATAATAATAATAATTATTATTATTATTTTATTTTAAGAATATAAAAAAAAAAGTTAAAGAATCTCGAGAGATAATGAGTGGAGACGTGGCGAGCTGCATGGCCCTTAAATGATTATTGTATTCGTTCCCATGTTGGCGTTTCACGAGTCCCGCGGGACACTTTAACCTAAAGATTCTCTCGAGTGGAGTACAACCAACGCATCACACTCACCCACGAAACCTCATCTCATGCATGTCATCATCTTCCACTATTTTATATTATAATATTAATATATATACATATACATTTATTTGTTTATTTTTACAAAGTTTTTTTATGCTTACTTTTTTGGTATTTATTAATTTAAATCCAACTTGGTTGATATGATAATGTAATACCGGATTATTTTAATGATTTTATATAAAAATATTAAAAAATAGCTGTGATTTTTTTAATATTTATTCAATAATAAAAGCACGTCTTGATTTAAAATAATAACATGTGGTGTAATATTATATATTTGTAAGTACAGCAAATTACCAAAAAAACCCACAAAGTTTGCAATATGCACAAAAAAACCCCACACATTTTCATATCCCTAAAAACACCCTCCTTTTGAATATAATGATTTTTAAACCCCCCAAATATCTAACAGTGATTAATAGAGTTAATTTTAAACTTTTTGGACGAAATTGTCCCTTGCATGGGAAGTTGTGGCTCAAAACAGGTTGAAGCTTCTTCAAAGACTTGTTCTTAAAGGAGAACTTCTTCCTTGGGACAAGCTCAGTGGAGAGGGCATCTAGGGATTCTTTCAAATCGGAAATGGATTTGAGAGAAGAGCGAACATCGTAGAAAGGCAAGAAGTAGGAGTTATCAGCGATGAGGTGCTCAAGGTCGGCGATCATGGCTGAGAGGGCTTCTAGCTGAGGCTTCACGACGGGCTTGGCAAAGGGATTGAGCACACGGAGGCAGGAGAGTTCCACATCGATGGAGCGCTTAACGTCGGAGAATCGAGAGAGGAGGAATGCCACGGATTCGAAGGATGGGACGGCTTCAGATCCAGATCCGGATCCGGTTTTGCGAGCCTGGCGGAGGTTCTCGAGGCGCTCAAGCATCAAATACTCATTCATGCTTGGAGACAATAAACATTAAATACTCATGCATGCAACAAATTAATTGCTCTTCTTTCCCTAGACCTTGCTTGAAGATGAGAAATGAGGTTTCTGTTTAATTGTTTAATAGCACCAGTTGAAGAAATGTGGTTTTCGTTTAAAAAAAGAGGTTTCCGTTTAAAAAAAAAAAGTTTCTGTTTAAAAAATCGGGTTTCTGTTAAAATAACAATACAAAGACAAGAAAACTTGGAATGGGACAAGAGATTAAAGTCATGCACTCTTGGAATAAGAAACATTAACTACTCATGCATGCTTGGAGACAATAAACATTAAATACTCATGCATGCAACAAATTAATTGCTCTTCTTTCCCTAGACCTTGCTTGAAGATGAGAAATGTGGTTTATGTTTAATTGTTTAATAGCACCAGTTGAAGAAATATGGTTTTCGTTTTAAAAAAGAGGTTTTCGTTTAAACAAAGAGGTTTCCGTTTAAAAAAAAAAGTTTCTGTTTAAAAAATCGGGTTTCTGTTAAAATAACATTACAAAGACAAGAAAACTTGGAATGGGACAAGAGATTAAAGTCATGCACTCTTGGAACAAGAAACATTAACTACTCATGCATGCTTGGAGACAATAAACATTAAATACTCATGCATGCAACAAATTAATTGCTCTTCTTTCCCTAGACCTTGCTTGAAGATGAGAAATGAGGTTTCTGTTTAATTATTTAATAGCACCAGTTGAAGAAATGTGGTTTTCGTTTAAAAAAAGAGGTTTTCGTTTAAACAAAGAGGTTTCCGTTTAAAAGAAAAAGTTTCTATTTAAAAAATCGGGTTTCTGTTAAAATAGCATTACAAAGACAAGAAAACTTGGAATGGGACAAGAGATTAAAGTCATGCCCTCTTGGAACAAGAAACATTAACTACTCATGCATGCTTGGAGACAATAAACATTAAATACTCATGCATGCAACAAATTAATTGCTCTTCTTTCCCTAGACCTTGCTTGAAGATGAGAAATGAGGTTTCTGTTTAATTGTTTAATAGCACCAGTTGAAGAAATGTGGTTTTCGTTTTAAAAAAAGAGGTTTTCGTTTAAACAAAGAGGTTTCCGTTTAAAAGAAAAAGTTTCTGTTTAAAAAATCGGGTTTCTGTTAAAATAACATTACAAAGACAAGAAAACTTGGAATGGGACAAAAGATTAAAGTCATGCCCTCTTGGAACAAGAAACATTAACTACTCATGCATGCTTGGAGACAATAAACATTAAATACTCATGCATGCAACAAATTAATTGCTCTTCTTTCCCTAGACCTTCCTTGAAGATGAGAAATGAGGTTTCTGTTTAATTATTTAATAGCACCAGTTGAAGAAATGTGGTTTTCGTTTAAAAAAAGAGGTTTTCGTTTAAACAAAGAGGTTTCCGTTTAAAAGAAAAAGTTTCTATTTAAAAAATCGGGTTTCTGTTAAAATAACATTACAAAGACAAGAAAACTTGGAATGTGACAAGAGATTAAAGTCATGCCCTCTTGGAACAAGAAACATTAACTACTCATGCATGCTTGGAGACAATAAACATTAAATACTCATGCATGCAACAAATTAATTGCTCTTCTTTCCCTAGACCTTGCTTGAAGATGAGAAATGTGGTTTCTGTTTAATTGTTTAATAGCACCAGTTGAAGAAATGTGGTTTTCGTTTTAAAAAAGAGGTTTTCGTTTAAACAAAGAGGTTTCCGTTTAAAAGAAAAAGTTTCTGTTTAAAAAATCGGGTTTCTGTTAAAATAACATTACAAAGACAAGAAAACTTGGAATGGGACAAGAGATTAAAGTCATGCACTCTTGGAACAAGAAACATTAACTACTCATGCATGCTTGGAGACAATAAACATTAAATACTCATGCATGCAACAAATTAATTGCTCTTCTTTCCCTAGACCTTGCTTGAAGATGAGAAATGAGGTTTCTGTTTAATTATTTAATAGCACCAGTTGAAGAAATGTGGTTTTCGTTTAAAAAAAGAGGTTTTCGTTTAAACAAAGAGGTTTCCGTTTAAAAGAAAAAGTTTCTATTTAAAAAATCGGGTTTCTGTTAAAATAACATTATAAAGACAAGAAACTTGGAATGGGGCAAGGATAGTAGAAAATTTAAGCGGGAACGTCGGCGGAGGAAGGACGGCTCATGAACGGAGAAGATGGAAACGCGCGGCGAGCTTGTTGTCGTCCTTGTCGAACCGGAAGTAGGCGAGGAATGAACCAGAAGTAAGATCTTTCTTGGGATGAGCGGTCATGCCCATGAAGAGTTTGCCGGAGAAGTCTTCACGGACGAGAGTGGAGATGTCGCCATTGGTGGTGGAAAGCGAGAGGAGATAAGAGGGGGTGACGAGGAGGAGGAGGGAGTGGAGCATGTCGTTGCCGTCGAAAAGATGGTGAGGACTGCGAGGGAGATATTGAGGGTTGGGGCCGTTACGGATGTAGGCGCCACCTGCGAGGCAAGGTGGTATACGGCCATGAATGATGGGGCTTGAGGTTGGGAGGAGCTCGGAGTCGGGAGGAGCTCGGAGACGCGGGTGAAGTTGTTGGAGAGGACTCTACGGGGGTCGACGGAGGGCCGGAGAAGAAAGCAAAAAAGGGGCAGATGAAAGTAGAGGAAAGAGAATCCATGGTGGATTTTTCCCACCATGTTCAAGGGCAAATAAAGAATTTCACAACATGGACCCAGTCTAAATGATCTACAGGGGGCAAAAAAAAAGTAAAACAATAAAGGAAGGGCTGTCTGGGGTATTCAAACTTTGCAGGGGCTGACTGGGAAGTTTTGAATTCCCCGAGGGGTAAAAAATAATTTTCCCTTGTAAGTATGTGTAATTTAATATGATTTAAGATCAATTTTAGACATTTATTATGTTTGAGGTACTGACAGTGAAAATATTCATTCACAATTTGTAATGGCATTATGTTTTTTAAATATTTTTTTATGAAATTAATTTAAATCTTTATTTAATCAGAACAACATCTTATATACTTGATTAATCAAATTAAATCAATTTGCCTTTTACTTACAAAACAATGACTTAATTAATGTTAATTAAAATAAATATTTTAAGTTTAATCTAGAGTGTTTTGGTCACAATTAATCACATTATCAATGAATTCAAGTATGTTAAAAAAAAAAAAAAATCAAGTTACTACGAATTGAAATTAACATGAGTTTTATTTATTTATTTACATAAAAATAAAATACTATTCCAATGAAGTGAGAGAACCGGCAAACAAGTAAACCATAAATCCCTCAACTCTGTAGATTGTGGAGATTGGACAACCCCCACTAGCGATAGCGAGTGGGGGAGGAGATGAGGCGGAAGGACGGCTGGCACTGTCGGCTTTGAACAAAAAGAATTGGGCAAACGTGGTTAAGCCGCGGGAGTTGGCCTTGATGGACCAACCAACGAGCATCAACCAGAAGGAAAACCTGGAGAAACTCAAGAAGTCAGTTAGCGATGTTGTGTTGGTGGACAAGGAGATGAAGAATCGCGCTACAAGCAGGATGACAAACTCACTCTTTGGCAAATTTCTAGGAAGGCCCCTTCGTTGGAGATGGTCAAGGCATCCCTAATGGAGATGTGGAGAGGTATGGGACCCTTCTCGATCTCAGACATGCTAATGGCTTCTATCTCATCCATTTCGAAAAGCCGGAGATGGTGGAAGCAGTGATGTGGGAGGGGCCATAGACAATCAGCGGCATGGTCTTGCAACTAATTATTCCTTGGAAAGACCATTTCCAACCGGTGTTCGAGAAGCTTCACTTGGCAGCTGTGTGGATCCAGTTGCACCACATTCCAATCAAATATTGGTGCGGAGAGGTGCTGGAGCTTATCGGAGATCAGTTCGGACGACTGTTGAAAGTTGATGATCATACAGAAAAGCTAACCCGAACCAAGTTCGCAAGGATCTGTGTCGAAATCGACTTATCTAAGCCCTTAAAAAGGGGTTTTTGGATTGGGGATGATGACAACCGTTGTATGGTGGCTGTTTTCTATGAACACTTGCCTGTGTTATGTTTTAAATGTGGACTGGTCAGACATGGTGAAGGTGCTTGCCCCCTTGGTCCTAGGGAGCCAGCGAGTGGAGAGGCAGGTGAGGGAGCGATGGTCGTTGATCAAGTCCATGACCAACCAACCAGGCATTTGGACACCGGTGAGAACGCTAGTAGAGCTTCCTAGATGGACCTCGAACTAGAAGCCGGCAACCAATACGATCCGTGGTTGGTGGTCCAGCGCCGCTATCAAGGGCATGTGGGTGGTCAAGTACCAGAAACAGGACCAGGAGTGAGATACGGAGGGGGTCCGACACGTGGAAGGAGGGGAAGACGCGAAACCAACACGTAGCTGCGCCGACAGATACGCAAAAGCCTCGTGGAGATTGATGGGTGACACGTAGGGGACACTTTGCGATGCTTCGGAATAGGAATCAACATCATAGTGCTGATCCAAATCTGATCGTTGGAGTGTTTCGAGACGCGAAGACAGACCAAATCTCCATGGATCCTCTAATTGGGGATGTGATCGTGTTGTCCTTGGGTAATGGGCGGACAGAGGTGTATGGCTTGAGGCCTGTGCCTGGGGATTTGTCAGAGCGAGGAGATTTTAGGGGTGGGGCAGATTTCCAAGAGGATGTTAATGAGATGGGGATCAGGAAAGCAATGGAGAAGGAGAAAGGTATCATGGCCTCTCCCCGCGCTCCAAGGCCACTTCTAATGACCTCTTCTAGCCTCGTAACTGAAGGCCGTGACCGTTCTCCCTCCCCGTCAAGGTTTCTGAGGCAACGCAAGAGTGGAGTGCACAACAACCTGGTTGACCGAATAATGGATGCTCTACAGAATAAACCCGTGGAGGTCAAGGATGCGGGGAACTCTAACGGCTCCAACAACAGGGTTGAACCGGAGGAGAAGATGACTTTGTCTCAATATCACATGGAAGCCCGAGTGGAGACCGTGGCCAGAAGAAGGGTAGTGAAAGTTGCAAATCGATCTAAGAAAGGGAGGAACAACCCTTATTAATTGTGTTTTTGGGGTGGTGTTTTTCTTTAGTTTTTTTATGAAGTACATACAAATGTATAACGCGATTTTTTGAAACTGCAGGGGCTTATGCAACCCAGTTACTCGGAACAACATCAAGGATTTGCTGAACAAGCACAAGCCGCAGATCTTGTGTCTTGTAGAAACATGGGCTAACGAAGATAGGGTTTGGCATTTCTGTAATCGGATGTCAAAAAGTTGGGATTGGGCGGCAATTTGACTTTGTGGAAGAAAGGGTGTGTGAGTGTGATGCCTATCACTTTAACCAGACATGCATTGCACCTAGTAATTACTTATTTTGATTTGGATAACTGGATTTTATCTGTTGTCTATAATCCTCAGCTTCTGGAGGCTCAAATCAAAGTGTGGAATGAATTGTCCAAGCTTGCGAGATTACAGCTCCCCTGGTTGGTGGTGGCGACTTCAATGCCATTGTCTCTGAGGAGAAGCATCAGGGTGGAAATTTCAACCATTATGCAGCTAAGTCTAATTACTTTAATGATTTCATTTGTTTTAGTAATTTGATTGATTTGGGCTTTTCGGGGTCTTCTTTTACTTGGTGCAATGGGCAATCGGGTGTGCCCGTTGGTGGGCCTGCCTCGACCGTTTCATTGCTAATGTGGACTGGCTGGACTTTTTTGACTCATATTCGGATGAGCATCTTCAACGCATATCTTCTAATCACGCTCCATTATTGTTGAAAACTCGCTTGCACTCTCTTTCTAAAAGAAAATTTTTCCGTTTTAAGAATGTTTGGTTTGAGCATAGGGGTTGTCATGATTCTGCGGGTAACGCTTGGAATTTTCATCCCAATTCTTCCCCTTTGCATGCCTTCTTGCACCTTGTCTCCCGTACTAAGCATTGCCTTATTGCTTGGAAAAATTTTGGCCTTTCCTCGCTTGATGTTGAAATCCATAATACGGAGTGGGACATTGAGTTCCTGGAAAACCTTGACAGCCTTGCACCCTCTTTCCCTAGACTCTAGATTCCTTAGAGCTTTGAACAACAGCCACAGTGCTTTACTTAGGAAAAATAGCATGCGCTGGGCTCAACGAGGTCACATGCTTTGGCTTAAGGAAGGCTACTTAAACTCTAAATTCTTCCATAACATTGCCAAAACTAGAAGCCATAGAAATAGAATTTCCTGTGTCAGTGATGTCTCCGGGCAAAACTTTACTGAGCAAGCTGATATTGAGAGTTGTTTCACCAGTTTTTGCCAGGACCTTTGGGACCCTAAGTGTAGGTGGTCATTCTCTGACTTAATTAGAAGCCTCCCTCCTAATCACATTACTGTTATTGAGGAGGATAGAGCTTTCTTGACTAAGGCTGTTACCTATAGTGAGATCCTGGTGACTATCAAGTTGATGGCTAAGGGCAAAAGTCCTGGGCCTGATGGTTTGAATGTCGAATTCTATCTTTTTTATTGGGACATCATTAAGGATCCCCTCTACAAAGCCATCACCCATTTCTTTTCCACTGCTCAGCTCCCTAACTCTTGGGGGGAAACATTCCTTGTCCTTATCCCAAAATCTGACAACCCCAAATCGGTTTTGGATTTTGAACCCATTTCCTTGTATAACGTCTCTTACAAATTTATTTCTAAACTTTTAACGAGTCTCTTGAAGCAAATTATTCATAAGATTGTTGGGTAAGAGCAAAGTGCTTTTTTAGCAGGGAAATCTTTCTTTGACAACATTATCGTGGCCCAAGAGATTGTGCATTTCTTAGAGTCTGAAACCAAGAGCCCCCCTAGGATGTTATTGAAGGTTAACATAGCTAAGGCTTATGATATGGTTGAATGAGATGCTATTCTTGCAACTCTCCATCTCATGAACTTCCTTGTTTTGTGGATCGACTGGATCAGGGCTTGCATGTCTAGTGCTAGGTTTGCTATTTTGATCAATGGCCATGTCACTCGCTGGTTTTCTAGTGGTAGGGGGCTCAGACAAGGGGATCCTTTGTCCCCTTATCTGTTCCTCCTAATTTCACAGAACCTTTCATCCATGTTAAACCATGCCTTGTATAAGAATTGTATCCCTTGTTTTGATGCTAGACTGAATGTGAACTTTAACCACCTCATGTTTGTTGATGACTTGATTATTGTCACCCGTGCTTCCCGGTCAGTTGCAAAGCCCTGTAAAGTTTGTTTGGAGATTTATAGGGATCTTACTGGGCAAATGCCAAATGTGAATAAGTCAAATATTTATTTTCCTAGTTGGATCAATAAAAAGATTTGTAGAACGATTGTGGAAATTCTGGATATGAAAGTGGGTGTTTTCCCCTTTAAGTACCTGGGGTGCTTGATTGGGCCTAAGAGATTGCTTATTAACAGTTTCCAACTCCTTGTTAACAAAGCCCAGTCTTGCATTACAGCTTGGAATCATAGCCCTCTATCTTTAGCTGGTTGGGTTGTGTCTGTCAATAGTGTCATGATGCCCATCACTACCTTTCAGTTGTCCTATGTTATGGTCCTTGATTCCATTATTGATCAAATCTCTAAATTAGCTAGGAAGTTCCTCTGGGTGGGAATTGCAATCATAGTGGCTTCCATACTATGGGATGGAGCACTACTACACTTGGAAAAACTAAAGGGGGATTTGGTATTAGAAATTTAAGGAATGCCAAATTTGCTCTAATGGTCAAAAATGTTTTTATTGCGCTTAACTGTGAGGATAAACTGTGGATTCATAATTCAAATTTAAATTATGGAACTCTTCATTGTTGGAATGCCAGTAATGTCAAAAATGTTTCTAGTTTTTATTGCGTTTTGAGACTTGCTGTCTCTAAAATTAAAGCCTATTGTTGGATTAAAGAGTGTAATCCCAATAAAACTGATTTTTTGAGGGATCCTTGGTTCTTCAATGTTCAAATTGCTTATAAACCTACCTTTGTTAATATAAATCTCCAGTTGGAAAATCTTGTTGTCAACGACTGTATTGAAAACTTTCGGTTAATTCTAACGTAAGTTTTTGGCTAGAATGTGACTGGCCTCTCTTGAGCAATTGGACCATTAATAGAGAGAGCAACAATTTCTAAGTTTGGGCACCAATGGGGGCCAATCCTTCTCTTGCTAGTTATGTTTATAATTAGTTCAATGGTGATCAACATGAAAAAGAAAACTGCTGGGAGGACTGCCAATGTCTTTGGAAATTGAAAATCATCCCCAAAGTGAAAATCTTTATGTGGAGGATACTGCATGGATGAGCATATCTTATGGCAATGCCGCAAAAGCAAGATGAGCTGGAATGTTATTACAAGGTTTGCCGGGATGGATTTAGATATGATCGACAACTTTGCAAACGGTGAGTGGAAAACATAAGAGATGGAAAACAAAATGCAGGAACGGATACTTCAAGGCTGCGATGGTTTCCTGTGCATGGTTGTTATGGAATGTCAAGGAGCAGATTGTGGAGATCCGACAACTAATCAGGCAATGTTACAATGTCAGTTTGCAATGCATTCTGTTTTGTTTATTGTTTTCTTTTTATCTTTGCTAGTCTGCAAAGCTCTCCTCAAGGGAAAAAAAGTGAAATGAGAGAACCAATGTCCACCTTCCTCAATCACATGCCAATAAAAGAGAGAATCTCACATTTTATTTATTTAAAATTTATCTTTTTTTTAATGAATTATGAGCATCTTGTGAAGATGAACACTAATAATAAGAACAAATTGTTCATTTGAATTATAAGCAGATATTTCAAAAGAACTCACAAACATTCACATGAGTTCTGTACCTGCTAAAAAAATAACTGATAAATCTGCAGACCATAAATTTCATCAAAAACACCACAAAATGTCTATTTAAAGATATCTTCAGTATCAGTAATACATGTACCTAATTTCCTCATCCGAAGACGAAAAATAACATTCGAAACATCACTTCATGATTTCGAATGAACACAGTATCATGCCGTCAATCATCCTGTAAAATTATCCGATGTTCTTAGAGCCTTAATCCAATCGATCTCTAATCTGAAGTCGCCGTGCCCACACTTGGCCCCGGGGACACCACCTTCTGCATTAACAGAGAGAGACATTCCTACAATACGAGACGGATTCATTTCCATCTGCGCGTCGATGACATTGCCTCTCCATGTTGGCAAATATCGGTCAAGCGGGATCTAACATTAATTAGTGAATGAAGTTTTAATCAAGGTATATGCTTCAATGATTCTAACAAATTATGTAGATTCAGTGTTGAGCTTGCCTTAGCAATTTGCCAGTTGTTGCTAGGGACATAAATAAAAGCTTGCCAAGAATTATCCTCCTCTTGTCCAGGTGCATTTACCCAATTTTCGGTATAAATCTACATTGAAGAAAAAACTGTTAAAAGATGATTTTTTTTTTATGGTTAATTAATTAAAAGTAAGTTGAAGATCAAGAGATGTGATTTACTAAGAAACTTACAGTAGATATGTAGCATCTCCCATCCCCTTTAAGTTTCAAAGCTATTGTATCGTATGCATCCAAGTCTATGAAATCATTGAGCTAGATATACAGGATAACGAAGAGTGTCATTATTTGATGTTTATAATTTGTAGAACCATGGAACACCTATATGAAATTCACCAAGAATTTTATTTGGATTAACACCTAATGTACAGATATATGTATGCATATATAAATATATATATAAACATATGAGGAGGAATAGTATGAAGAGATGATACCATGCGTATGCGAATGAAACTGCTCGTCAAACATGTGATATACAATAATTCTTTTTTATATGGTTCTAAGAATATTTAATAAAATTACCTTCTTAGATCGCATCCCACAAAATCCGCTCCTATTCATTCTCCATGCAGAACCCTCAGCTAAATCAGATGAAAGATTGCCAGAGAAAATACCTTTCAAAATGAATCAAGTTGTCAAGGTGAAATTTAACTCATGAATCAGGAAAAAGAAAAGATTACATCGGAATAAAAAAATAGAAATGCTAAAATGGATTGAAATCTTCAACAGTAATGTTAGAAGACTACAGGCTTGCAGCCAGAGGTCATCAATTGGAACTAATAAACTTGGGATTCATATTCATTTATGATATTGAGGGAGTATTGTTTGATGAATGCTACAGTAAGTGAACTACTAAAATGCTCATGAGATCAATGCAAATGAGAAAGATTTATGTGAAATCCAGCAAATCAAGAATTTTTTTTTTCAGAAAATAAACCAAGAAATTAGTCCATTTCATTTTCTTAAAGGCAGCATGCTATCTGAAATTTAAGATCCCCAGACAAAGCATCAGATTAGTCTCTTGTGCTATAAATGGGAGTTGATACTTGAACCTTGAAATTTCTATATTGTTAAAGAGAAAACTTAACAGTATAAAGGTCATATTGTTAGAGAGGAAACATAATCTAGGAAAATCAAAATCATGATTCATGCATGCTACAGAGAAGATTGTTGGAAAACTTGGCTTACCACTGAGCCCAGAACCAGAATCAGCAATCTCTAAAGAAGCAGATGATAAACCTAGGAGATAAAATACATAAAAATAAGAATGATACCTTTTATGACCATCAAAGGGGGAAAACAGATAAGCATACAATTGTGAGGAAAAAAATCGAAAAGAGAACAGCCATAAGCAAACCATATTGGAACGGTTTAGCAGATGAGTAAAAAATTAGATTTTCAGGTGTATAAAAAGTCACAATAGATATGCTATACATATACTTGCAAGCAGGATAACATGACAAGATAAAATCTATTGAAAACACATCATATTTTAAAAGACTAGTAAATCAATAAGAACAATTTCATCTACCATAGGCTTCTAGGATTTAGTAATTGCTATTTTGAATCTTAAATTTGGATACAAAGAGGAGCTCGTGCAAGAACCAAATCACCAATTATTATTTAACTTGTTTGGATGAAAGAAGTAAATGAAGCATGTACAACTTAAGATTCAAAAAGTTTGTTGTCAACATTGACCAAAAGTAGCAAAGGTCCAGTACTTGCTAAGACAGTGATAAGAAAATGCCTTAGAACTAGCTCAAATGATAGTAAACTAATTTTCTAGACATAAATCACACATCAATCTAGAATGGGTCTCTGTTTCCCAAATGTTCAGTGAGCTGTCAGTAATAAACTGTTCAAAAGAACAAGAAACATTAACAGTGTTTCGTATTGAAAAATTAGACTCTAAAAGTATAAGAAAAGAAAACTATTACTGCAATGATAGAAACTCCATCAACCAAATAAAAAAATAATCAAAAAGAGACAGATATCCACTTTACCTCCATATTCAGAATCCGAATATAAATGCCACCTTTTCAATGATTCCTTTGAATTGAAATCGAAAACAAGTTTTTCAGTTGGTGGCATCAAATCTTCTACATTCCATGCAAGGGCTGTATGTCAACATGAAGGAAACAAATATAAGCATAGCATGGAGTAATTACATACAGGATAGAATTTGAGACTGCACAAAGATGTGTTCAAAAAGAGAACAAATTGGTTTAGAAGGAAGAATATGTTTTAAACCACTAAATAAGGACAAGTAGAACATGGGGGTAAAAGACAGTGATCACCACAAGCTAACTAGCTAAGCAATTCATGGGCTGTCCAAACATTTTCTTTTTCTTTTTGTTCAATAAACTAATATCTTCAATCATTCTTTGTTAGCAATGTCTGGGCCACATTTCTTATTTGGTTAACAAAACTGCTTTACATTTCGAGAACAAGCTGGTAAAACTAGATTTATTATGGAGAAAAAAAATTCAGGAAGAAAAGAACTCAAATTTATTTCACTAAAAATCAGCAAATATTCCAGTGGGCATCATGTCCTTCCAACTCCAAATTCCAACCTTCTAGTTGCTAAAAAAGAAAATACCAAAATAAAATAAATCTTCATTACTTCATTTCAGTATTATCATCCATCTGTAAATAACTCTACAACAAGATGAGAAGCTACACAGATCTAAATAATTCATATAACAAAAAAAATCCAATCAAAAGAGCATTTTGAAAACAAATTTGCAGTAAAAATTAAACTTTCACTATTAAAGTTCAATTTCCACTTACAATCACCACTAAAAAAAAAGAGTGAAACTCAAAATTCACAGAGAGTCCCCCAAAAAGCAATTGATATCCAAACAAATGAAATTCAAAATCATGGTTCCAAAAAACGCAACCATTTCCATAATCTGAATGATTACTGATCAATCACAACGAGAAAACATGATCTAATTCGACAGAAAGGGTGACGATTTTATGGAAAATACCTCGCTTTGCAGCGATGACGGATGATTGCAACAGAGATCGGAATCTCGACATGCTTCCAGCTCCGCCGCTCAACTGAAGCTGCTGATCTGAGAGCGGCTTCCCTTCGCGGTAGGGAAGAGCCTGCTAACGGGTCGGGTTTGCATCGGATCCGAGAACCAAGTTGAATCCAAACCCGATTAAGAAATGAGAATGTGATTTTGTTCCTAGTAAGTAAAACCGGAGGTCATAGGTTCAAATCCTTCCTCCGGCAATATTATTCCTCATACTATTTATACACTATTCATGTATTGTTCATCCGGCTCCAGTACTGTTTATATACTATTCATATAATGTACATTCGGGTTCAGTACAATTCTTAAATCTCTTGAGTGGGGGTGCTTGTCGCCTATTAATCCAAAAAAAAAAAATGTCAAAATTGTTAGTAACTTTTTTTTGTCTGTTTACATTGAGCCCTCTATTTAAAGTATTAATGTCTCATTGAGAGGAGATGTGTTAAAACCTCAGTCTATTAGAGTGATGTTGAATTTGGTTTTGCATTTTAGTCATGTGCATGCGGTTTGCTCACATTTATAAAAAAAAATATACATATATTAAAATTGCTAAAATCACCGTTATAAAATTTAAAAATAAAAAAATATGATTTTTATAAAAAATAAAAAAAATATTTGAATTCATAAAAAATATGTTATAATGTATATAATAACAAAATATTTAGGATTACTAAACGTTTTGTCAAGCCGGGCATTTATAATTTTCAAAAGATGGTTTAAAAATATATTTATTATTGACATGCATTTTATGTGTCGATGTGTTTGTTATTATTAAGATAATATTTTTTTAGTAATTATAGATAAGTTAATATAATCAAGAGTGAAATGCTCTGTCAAAGCTTTGGATAACTATAATATAATTTGATTATTTGAATATGCTTCTTGCTTTCTTAGAAACAAATATTTTAGGTAATAACATTGCTAAATATGTAATGACAACATTCTAACAAAGATAAACCTAATATATATATGTAAATAATAAAAATATTTATGAGAGATTCAAAAATTAACTGCCTTTCATAAGAGTGGTTGAAAGAAGTAGCTTGTTTACCTTATCAAATTAATAATATTTGCTAGAATTTTTTTTTTTAATTTATGATTACAAATTGGTGATAATATTTGAATTTATAATAGTTATTTTATCTATTTTTAGAAAGAATATAAATTAAATATCTTTTCACACTTTATAATCATCTAAAACTAATTACTATAAATTAAAAAAAATTTACTAAAGTACTATGTGGTTTCAATCTTAGCACTTTAGTACCTTGTACTTTGAGTAGTTTACAAAAACATGCCAAAACTCTTAACCTCATTAATATTTGTTGATGTGGCATAAAAATACATACGAGTTTATCTTTTTATCAAGTTATCTGTATAGAATGAGGATTTATGGTTAAAATTTTTGGCACTTTAGTACTTTATAGTTTAAATCATTTGCAAAATTTGTGTCAAAATGCATAATTTTTTTTTCACCACACTAATCTACATTTTCCGTAATTCACAAGCAATGTTATTATACTGTGAAGAACATAAAAGTAAATATAATTTTTATAAAAAATATATTAATAATTATTAATTTTTATCGGTGTAGGCACACAAAAAACCCTTAACAAGGTTATAATTTTAGAATTTTTAAGTGTTTAAATATAAACATAACTTTTCCTACCAAAAGAATTTTAGTTTTTAGTTTTTTAATTATAATTTTCAATTTTTAGGGTTTAGTTTTAATGTCAACTGAGGGTCTTTTACACATGCACCCCTCTAAACCCACATAATTACAAATAAACCGATATTATTTATACAAAATTTCCAATTTAATGATCTTAGAAACAAATAAAATAGCCATCAACAATTGTAAACTTAATTTTTAGAAATAGCAATAATGTCCTTGCAAGTACAAAAGAAGAAAAACACAAAATTAAAAGATCTACATATCCTACAGAGATACTTGGATTCTAGACGAAGCCCAGTAAAAAGGTAGCAACATCAAAGAAACAAGAGGTGAAGACACAAGGGAGGAGCATTTTTTTTTTTTCTATTTGGAAGCCGATAAATGTGGGGGAAATATATCTCAAAGAAAGAAAAAAAATGAGGGTGACTCTACAAAAGTTTCCTGTACACAGCATACCCCAAAATGAAGTTTAAGACAACAAAAATTGAGGAAAAAAAAAACATAGGATGGCAAACACAAGGGGGCAGCAGAATGACTAATCAGCAATTCAAGGGCCTTCTCAGTGCATTATCAACCTGAAGCATTGCATTTGAGCAATTAGAAACATTAGTTTTAAAGTTCCAATTTCTCAAAATGAAGATGCATTTACATTCATGGATTCATAGATATCAATGATCAACAGTAAAATCTGAATACAGAAGTATCAGAATTTCAATTTCAACACCTGAATATAATAACAGATTATGACAATGATAAGGATTTGACTTGGACAAAGCCAAATTTGGCATAATGTGGATGCATGTTAGCCATTTGATTGAGAGCTGATGGAATAAAAGACAATAAAGCGTTCAGGGTTGATTCTCTGCCGGGTGGCTGTTACATTGGATTCCAAAGAAACCAAGTACAGGCAAAAAAGCAATCATATAAATTGGAGATAACGGACTCCACTAAGCAATGTAGGTTGACTAAAACTATAATTTTTGGACACTATTAGATGCAGTCTATGACGTTGATATGAAGAAATTAGGACATCACATATCAGCAACTCAATTATTAGTAAGGAAATGAGGCCAAGTCAATAAAAACAAAAGTTGTGATCCATGATCAAAATGATAGTCCCTTCAATTTCTTTTTACCCAGTGAAATTGACTAGTAGTATATAAGAAAGCAGATTTTAAAAAAAAAATTCTCAAAACAGAGATACGATGGTATTATACAAATTAAACTGCTAATTAATTGACAAAGGATATGAAGAACTTCAAAATACCATCATTAGGTTATCTAAAGCTAAGAGAATCTTGACTTATCACTTACATCGATAACTTGAAAAGATCGACTGACACATGATTTAAGTTGAGGGGTTTCAGCAGATGATGTGGAACCAATATCTTGACAAATAACACCATTGTTACCCTGCACATAACAAGCATTTTCAGGTCAAAACACCAGTGATAAATTCTTCTTGAAAGACAACTTTCCACTTATGTCCAATGGTCAAAGCTCTCAAAGTTAGCCTATATCAATTTAACATAGATCACTTTTATATACTATCAATGGTATTCTTCTATTTACTTAGCACTTTAAGCATTAAGTATTATTACATAATATGGACATGCAACACACACAAGAACAACAAAATGTGGAAAGAAAGGTTGATTTACAAAGCATAGAATTAAAATGGAGATGAATTTACATTTTCCATGAGACTTAAATATGTAAGAATATATGGTTTAAACGAAAATCAAATCCTTGACTAATGTCATATTCTTGGTTTTTTCTTGGGCAAGTTATAAGACAACTCAGTTCATTGCATTATTTCAAGATACGGTCTTGATACTCAAGAAAAGTAATTCTAGTATTCCTGTGTTACTCTAAACCTAATGTTCTAAACTTCATAACTTCAGAAAATGGTTGGGCATCCTACTACACTGTTTAAATTATTTTCGATAAAGAGATTAGTTTGACAACATAGTAGGATCTCTAAAATTAAGTTAAAGAAACATAATAAATACTGTCCAATAAAAAAAATACATGCAACAAAAGGAGGAAAGCTACCTGATACACACAGCCTTTGTCATGGGCATCCTCGAAGAGTGAAGAGTAATAAGCGGGATCATAAATTGATCCACCTAAAATGTCATCAGAAGTGGAGTTCTCTCTAACTATCCCATGAATTGGTGGATTCAGAAAACTATTTCTCACATCAAAATCTGCTTCACGATAGGGTGTGCTGTCAACACTTGCAACACCTAATCTGTACATCTGAATCCATAGAAATGAGGACAGGAATCTCACTGAAAACCCAATGATTTGCATCGATAACGCAAGTTTCAAAGAGAAAGTAACAAAAGGCTCGCTTTTCTCACTATCCATATTCCTATACAAACAATCATAAACATCAACAGATCAGTTGCATTTTCACATTACAAATCTGAATAAAAGAAAACAACAAGAACGAAACATGAAAAAGGATAGAAAAAAAAAAAGCAAATATGAGGTTTAGAACAAGAAAAAAAAAACAATTTTTCCGCTCTTTCTCAAAAGATGAATCACCAAACCAAATCTAAACAATCTAATGTTAAAGAGAACACTAAAATCCACAAATTCATACCGCATGGTGTGCGCTATGAATATAAACCACGCAATGTCGAGCAAGATCGCACAAAGGAGAAGCACAGCATACGTCCGCCCAAGGCTCTGGCTGCTACTCTCGATCGCAATAAGCGCAAAGAGCGCAACCACTAGATTGATCAACAACACACCGTTGTACAACGCGCTCAAAGATCCAACCAACGAACAACCAATCTGAAACAAACAAACCCTAATCAAGAACAAGAAAAACAACAAGAAATCAACACGGAACACGAACAAACAAATCGATACCTGGATGTAGAGGAGGACAACGGCGAAGGCTTGGAGGCTGTCGTAATCCCTAAGCCAAGATCGAATGCGCGATCCTAGAGACGAATAGGACCAGGGCATGATAAAAAGAACCCCAATCCACCGAGAAATCGAAGAAAAATCAATGGAAATAGGGATTGAGAAGGGGAATGAGGGATTTCTCCATCGAAATTCTACATCTGGAGATCGTTTCTAGGGAGGGAAAGATCGTTTTTGGGGAATTTGGGAGGGAGAGCGAAACCGAAAAAGCGCTTCTTTTTTTTTTTTTTTTTTTGGCCCCTTTTTTTTTCCTTTTTTTTATTTCTTCATTTTAAATTATAATTATAATTATTTTACTTTTATTTGTCTATTAAATAATTAAAAATTACAGATTGGAATTGTGAGGGATACAATGATTGGTTTGAATGCATACAAGAGAAAAATTAGTAAGACAAAATTTTGGATCTAAAATAGTAGTTTTTATTTTTATTTTTATTTTATTTTATTTTGTCACATAGGGAAATAATTTGTTGTTTTTCTGTAATTTAATTTTATGTCTCAATGAGTTGGGGGCAATCATTAAATTTTAGAAATAACATATAAAACTACTTTCTATTTAAATAAGAATTCATATTTTTTATTAATTTTATTTATATGTTTTTTTTATTTTTAATATAAGAATTATATTATTTATTTTGTTAAAATTAATTATATATATAACATTGATGATAAGGAATATAAAAGAGGTCTTAGATGAACAAAGAAATTAAAAATATATATATTTTAATGCAAGTTAAAACATTTAAAATTATTTAAAATAGTAAAATAAAATAAAATGACAAATAAAGTGACATTTTAGAAGTGACACTACTGCAATAGCTAAGTAGTAAAATATGACTCTCGTATGAGTGGTTGAGAGTTTGACTCCTTTATTAATTTGATTTGCTTTTCATGTATAATTGAGGTAAAATAATAATAAATAATTGAGGTAAAATAATAATAAATGTGTGTGAGTGCTTTATCCATATTTTTATTAAAAACCAAAAAAGAATAATTTAAAAGTGACAAGAAATTGTGCTGTTTGTAGAGTTTTGAAGTTTGAATTTATTTGAAAGATTTTTTTTTTAAATCGTATAAATTGAAATAAATATTTTCTTATTAAAAATTCAAAAAGAATGTTTGATGTTTTATTAATAACTAATAATTTTTTCCAAGAATATTTTATCATACATAGTTGAAAAACATACATGAAATCCAACTACTCCCATAAACAGAATTTAAAAGCATGTACCACTTGATTCACTCCAACAGGAAAAGCCCATGATCCTGACCAAGTTAACTTAAATAACTGAAAAAAATAAAATTATTAATACGGTCAACTCATGGAATTCAACACTGCACCTCCAATAATGTAAAATATATATATATATATATATATATATATATATATATATTACTATTTGTTTTTTTAAAAAGTGTCAAGCACTGCATACAACAGGGCAATTAGAGCATGTGTCCAGGTCAGCTATTAATCATCCAACTTAAGTGTCTTCACCTCACAAAACGGAATTTAGACAACAAGCTCATATCCACAATTGATGATTCGTTACTACTATTGTGTTTATTAAGACTTGAACTCAAAATTTCTTAAATGTTTCACACTCTTTCATAATGGGGTCAATATCACTAGATACAAGCCTTGTAGTTTCTATTTAATAACTCACACATATCATCCCTGTACATATTCACATTTCTGAAATGTTTAAATCACATAAATAACCTCCAAAGTTTCTATGAAAATTTGATTTGTTTAATAAACATTTTTAATTTATCATAATTCTTAAATAAAAAAAAAGCCATAAATTTTCATTTCTCTAAATAATAAACAAAAATGCATATGTTCAACAAATCCCATCCGGTTATTAGCAAGAAAACCCTAACTCACCTTTATAAAATCTGAAAATAAAGAATACATCATTTCAAAGAAAATTTAAATCCATTATTAGCAAGAAAAATTTTCAAAAAATATATATCATTTTAATTAATTTAAATATTCTTCTAAGGAGGATAGTCATGTCAACCTTCAACCTGAGGACATTTTGGGGAGGCAATAGCATTTTGTAAATTTTTTGAGAGAAATAAAATTTCGTGTGTTTCTTAAAAATTAAGATAAACAAGAGGAATTTATCCAAAAATCAGTAGAAATCTACATATAATTATATATATATTTATATATATACACTTGGTGATAATTTGCAACAAAATCAATAATAGAAATTGTTTTTATCAAACACAAATAATAAGAGTACTGAATCACAGTAAAATCCAAGTGGTTCTGTTTGAACAAAAGAATGCACAAATTATCACCAGGCAGCAAAAGGCTGACAAAATGGGGAGGAGAAAAATAAAGGCAGTGCCATTTACATTTGTGTTATAAATGATCACAGGTTCCATAGGATATAGTCATAACAACCATCCTCAAAATTCATTTCACCAAATCCTATACTCTCTGAGATGCACCTTGTAATAAACAAAACTAAGACCCTTCTTTTTTTTAATCTATGATATGATGTGGTTGAGTACCAATTCATTTCCAACATGAAATTTTACACAGTAAAACACCGGGCTGCAGCAACACATTGCTTTTCAGGTATGCATGTTTACTCCAACAATCCACCAAATCAAATTCCACATCAACAGTGCAGCAGGAACATTCAAAGATTGGAATTTTTCGCAGGTTGCAGAAGAAGTTGGCCATTGTCGACCTTCTTGTGACAGTTTTTTTAACAAAAACATCTTCGCACACGGTTCTGTTATTTTCTCATTTGTGTGAAAAGCTGAGATGGAGGTCCACCTGCACCAGCAGCATTGTTGCCTCCAAATCCAGAAAATCCACCAACTTTGTTGCCGCTGAAAGCCCCAAAACCGCCTATACAAAATACAGAAATAGGCATCATCTCTCTACAACATTTATAAATACAAAATACATGTGGAACACTAGAACTACTTCAGCTAATTCAAAAGTAGAATAGTCAACAATTCTATGTCTGTATAATATATTAATATCAAAATTTCCTAGTTCATAATTTAAACAAGTGTTTAAAGGCTATATAATAGGTATTATTGACAAAATAATTCATATAAGCCCCCTTATACAAAGGTCCCCCTCATGAAGATACAGCCAGGTTTTCTCCGATCAATAATTTTTTTTGTCAATTATAATAAACCTGAGTCTTCTTAAATATGCATGGCAACATGCCACTTCATAATTGCAATAGCTATAAATTTGACAAGCATCTTGCACTCAGAAGAAAGCACAATAAGTTGCATCATTTCTGATTCACATTACAAAAGGCTATATCATCTTGCACATGAATGTCGATCTTTTCCTGTACAAACTCAAAATGCTTTCTACAAACCCAACAAATATATCAGTCTTTGGTCAGAAACCAAATGCTTGTGCATGCAACAGTCAGCACTCTATTTATGTTCCATTTACTTCCTATGGAATTTTTCATAGATGATTAAAACTATGTAAAGGTGTCGGAAAGGCAAATATGCTGACTTCTGGTGGTAAACTCAAGCCTCATGCAAATTCCTCCTATGCTAGCGATGCATTTAAAGTTCTGTACCTTATATTTTCAAAAGTGCACATAGTAAAAATAGTCATCGCCTTAAGCAGTAACAGTACTGATATCACAAAGTGCTGGAGTTTATCCACGCAAAAACGGCTAAGATTACATGAAAATCCTTCACCAAACTGGGACCAATATAAAATATAAATCTCAATTGCATGCAAGAATTCAGAATTGAAGGTAAAACATAAGAAACAACTAAATGAATTACTAGCAGATATTTTCCATTCCCTTCTCAATGGAAAAAAAAGATACAACTAACAGATAAGTTGATTCCAAGAACATCCATGGCATGCAGACGGATTTTTAAGGTACCAATGACCATCTAAAAGTAGCCCTAGCATTTAGCATGAGTGGGTCTGAACAAGTTAGGTAGAAGCCTCTTCTTAATGCCCAAAATTGTAAAATTTTACATTCTAATTAAAACAATTAAAAATGTTGTTTTTCTAAAAAAAAAGCCTTATAACACTTTAACAGCTAACTTCAAGCACAAGTACGTATCAAAATTAATTTTTTTTTTCCATCAAACATCATCAAACACTATTTTACATTTGATGTTTGAAAGAGTAACTTGGTTTGTTCACTCTACTAATATGGGTGCATGCTGAATTTGGATGGTCAAATAAAAATCAGGACAAATTTACAGCATAATTATATCCTTGGAGACATGCCACTTCAAGGCTATATCAAGCATGAAAAATAAAAAGGTAATACAAATGCATTTAACAATTCCTTGACAGTCTACATACAGAAGTTTTTGACATGGAATAACTGACATCATTGTGCATTGAGAATGACATTCATATCTATATATGCCTTGATCAAAACATTTAAAAAAAAAAATTGCTTATGATTGGCAGTTAGATTAAAGAATTGGAAAATAGATGTTACCTCCAGCAAAACCACCACCAGGATTAGCTCCTCCAAACCCACCACTACCACCTGAAGCTGCTGCAGCAAACCCACCACCTTGGGAGCCAACAGCTGCAAAACCGCCTCCAGCAGCAGCTGCAGCAAAACCACCAGTCGCAGCACTAGCAAATCCTCCTCCATTAGCAGCACCGGCAAACCCTCCTCCTGTTGGAGCACTGGCAAACCCTCCTCCTGTAGGAGCACTGGCAAACCCACCTCCTGTAGCTGCACCGCCAAAACCACCTCCTGGTGCAACACCAGCAAACCCACCAGCTGCACCTGCAGAATTAAATCCACCCCCACTGTTAGCTACACCCAAGAAACCACTGCTTCCAAAGTCACCTGATGAAGCAAAGCCCATACCCTGTACACCAGCACCAATTTGTCTTGATTGTCCAAAAGCACCAAGAACAGATCCAAGCGCCTGCTGACCAGCTCCAATATTCACAGGCTGTCCAAATCCACTGAATCCCCCACCAAACGCACTAGACGTTGCCCCAGATGGTGTTGGTTGTGACAGCTCTATTGGTTTTGGTGGAGGTATGCTGAATGATGCAGGCCGGAAGAGCTCTCCCGGGGAAGTGGTCAAAGAAAATGGAGCGCTAGCAGGTGTTGTATTGAATGAAACACCAAAAGGATTAGACTTTGGTACATGAGGACTGGCTGCTCCAAGCCCAAAACCACCAAGGCCTCCCAAGAATTCATTTGCCATGCTTGGAGCTTCTTCTTCCATTTCATCTTCTTGTGATGAACTTAGGTCAACACCTTCGTCCTTCTCTTGAGGAATGGTGCTCAGGGGAGAGATTGTAGTAGATTGTATCTGAGACGAACCAGATGTCAGAGGGAATGTGCTGAAACCAGCAGTAGGAATGATGGAGGGTTCCCCTTCACTCAATCCAGCAGAAACCTGTTTAGCCAGTGCCTGAGAAACAGCTGGTTTTGAAAGAGGGTTGATCTCCACTGGTTGCAGCAGACCCTCAGATTTAGATGCCACTAATGGTGCTGATTCAGAATTAGATTTAACCATATTAGCTTGCAGAGGTGGAGAGTGTGAGACTGCACTCTCAAAAGGAATTGCAGAGGGTTGTGGGACTGGTGATTCATGGGACTGAACAGTCAAAGGATTGGAGGATGGCAAATGAGGTGCAGTGGAAGGAATCAAAACTGAAGATGGTACCGGAATTGTTTTGTTAGTATCATTGATAGGTTTTGTGTCAAATGATGTTTTCCCGATGGAAGAAATGGTTGAAGAGGATAAATAGCTAGACGAAGTAGACGCAGAGGAATTAATTGACAAGGATGGAAAATTTGGTGAAATGGATGCAGAGCTATGGGATGACATAAGAGGTGTGGATGACTGCTTAATTGAGAAGACCGGAGTTGATGCAGTGGCTAAAAAATTAAATGGAGTTGTTAATGAAGCTTCAGGTGATGCAGTTTGGCCTGTTAACACATCAACTTGAGCAATTCTATTTCCGTCAACAGATTGGGCAACAGATCGCATAGAATGAGTGGACTCATCAGATAGAGAAAACAAACCTTTCTCAGAAACCCCAAAATTATCCAAGCTTCTTACGGACAACTTAGTTGGAGCATCCTTTCCAGATTGTTGGGTCAACTGCCCACTTGTTTTCTCATGCATGATCTCAGAAGGTAATGTGGTTTTGAAATTTGTAGTACAGCTGCTGGAAAATGTCACAGATGTCTGAGGGGATGTATTAAACGGCACATTAGACATCCTCTTTGAAGATGGAGCTGTTTTAGAAACCATAGAAGAACCAGACTGGCTCGCAGTGTGGGTCACAATATTGCTTGATGAATCAGGTAACTGAAATTTTCCATCAGGAATACCATGCGGATTGTTGTAAACTACCGTTGATGATGATGTTGATAATGGTTGACCTGGATGAGAATTTGACTTCAGATTTTGAGAAGATCCTGAAAGTTCCAAGGTCCATTTAAATGGGGAGACTGATTGAGGTTCAGATGCTACTTTGGGAGGTTTTTCTTGGATACCTACACAGTAGATGAGCATTGATAATTAGCCATCAACATCTTCACAAAATAATGTCAGGAGTTAGGTAATTACCTTTGCCAGTAGGATATGCAGGGGAATGCCACTTTAGCGAAGATGGTTGTGAGAAAGAGGGAGCATGATTTTCATTAATTTTCTGGGGGTCAATTGCAAAATTTGCTGTTTGAGAATGAAATGCTTCCCTAGATCTCCCAACATGCTTGTCTGCAATGACTGAAACAGCACTTTCTTTCAACATCCTTTTCACAGTGGTCTTCTGAGGCTCAAATTTAGACAAACTCTGCAGAAAATTAAATTGGCAACATGGCATCATGTAATCTACTAAATATCAGTGCAATGTGAAACATGGTAGTAAAAATCAAGAACGTTCTTCAGCCTACACGAAGAGAACACACCCTTCATTAAATGTTTTGGTGCTTGGATAATATAGCAAGACAATGAGAAGGTACATTTCAGATGGTAGAGAAACAGCCAGCCAGCCTAGCCTTACACACAGGAAAGTCAAATCAGATGATACATACAATCCAGGCCATCAATAGAAAAATAACTATATACACAAAAAACTTTTGAGCTGAGGCTGAACGATGTGCTGCATACCTATATATGCACAAATTCATTTAGCCAGTGAACATCAAGAATTCGGCAACTAATTAGGGCCAAATTTGAGCTTTTAGATTAGGTTGGATAGTAATCACATAACAATGGTAATAGGATACAGAATTCCCTCTAAAATCCTCTTATTATTTATTTGAACTATAATTTCCATTGTGGTTCAAAGTGATATATATTCACCAATGATAACATCTATTGCTATCAAAGTTATTACAATAAAAATTGCTACAAAGTATGCAATAGTGTCACCCGGGAATAGCTTTGATGTATTTCTATAAATATTTAGTTCACTCGTCAATGAAAAAACATTACCTGATCCCACTTCATAAGCTAAAAGCTGTCATAGCAACTTACTACATAAACTAGAAAAGCAAGTAGTTTTTAAAAGAACACCCTCTAAACCCATCAGTTTATTCACTTGCTTGATCTAGTTTCCATGAAGAGAATCATCTTTCCATGCCTGTTAAGTCAATTTTTAACTTCATTCAATTGTCCACAATTAACAAAACATACTACCTGGAGAACCTCGATGCGCATCTCTGCAACCATTTTGAGTGGCACAACCAGGTTAAAGAATTACAGTTTTAAAGAAGTAGCTTACAAATCCTCCTAAAATTTTTCAGCAATGTAGACTAAATTTATCCACCATGTCAATCAATTAAACAAGGGATTGTTCTTAAGAAAATGGATTTCTTAACAATCTTGAATATGAGTGCAAATTGAACCAATATTACCTTATCTAAAGAGTATCTCCTCCTTGCAGTTCCTGATTCCAAGACTTGTGAAGCACTTGACATATTTATCTTGCTATTACCCTTGGTAATGCTCGCAGATACCAAGGTTCTTTTGATGGACTCTGGAGAATGGAAGATGCTGGCTTCGTGGGAGATACCAATTGACTCAAACAGTTCTTTCACCACAGTTGGATGTCTCACAGATTGTTTATTTATGTTAAGCATAGCCATCTGTTCTGAGAGACAATTGGACAGTTGCTCGGTGGCTGCCAGTTGTGAATTTAGTGTGTTGTACATCTTTTGAACTGACTGCGCATTTCTGTGGGAAAAACTTATTTAAGAAATGACAGCAAGTGGGTAGCTGCACAGCTCACTTTTATGTATATACACATACATATATAATACTGTTTGATTGTTAACCAAAATAAACTAAATAAATTATATTGGTGACAATATGATAAGAATTACTTAAGTCAAGGGGCATTAACTAATAGTCTCAGATTAATTAATTTGGTAAATAGCATGATACATCTCACGCTGCATACTGCTTAAGATAAACTTTCCAGCTTTAAATTGCAACATTTGTCAACAGTGCACACAAAGCCATTAATGATTGTTTTTGTATCTTTTTGTATCATAAAAGATGGTTGGCTTGTCCTACCAAGACTGCAATGCTTAACAGAGCAAAATCAATTCTACCATGATCCCTAAATGTTGGCAGGTTCTGGGGTCCAAGGGACTCATTTTGACCTAACCAAGGAGGAAATTCCAACCAACTTCAAAATCCAAGGTTTGGGGGAAGAAAAAAGAGGAGCAGGGCACTCTTTATTCTTTATTCAGAGCTCATGAGACCCTCTGGCACATTGATGATAAAATTATTAAAACCACAGGAATAGTTGTCAGGTTGCCTCTCTTTGAACAATTGGCTTTTAAAGGGAAAAGCATTAAGTTCGAGTTTAACAGACAGCAGTGAAGGCAGCTTTTCAGACAAATTAAAGCCTCTCAGATTTCTTTAACTTCTTTTAATACTAGTAACAAGAGATGTATAAATATTGAGAAATTGTAGTCATTTGATGTACAATAATTTCACATAAAAGACGATTAGATAAAAGAAGATATTTTAAACTACCACACAGATGATGTACAAAACTTCATAAGGAAATCATAAAAAGGCATGCATGCACGAGTGTAGTTGTCCAAGAAACTTTATAGTTCTTTAGTATAAGTTCATCAGTTCATGACATCACCACACAACTTCAGGCATGTTGGCAACTTCTGATAGTAATTGCTCAAGAGGAAACATAAATCCAGCTAAGAAGCGGCAATGTTTTAATTAGAATACCTTGATGGATCTGCATTAGCATGCAATGCTCTCCGCCCAGCATGAACTCCACCATGTTCGCCGAACTTACTGATCTCAAGATTATTAAAGTGCCTCTCCAATCCTATAAGCTGATCTGTCAAACCCTGAGAAGAAGAACACACATAGGTGAGTTATGAGTTCTAAAATGAGAGAGAACAATTCAGTTGAATTTGAACCACACAGAAAACTTAAAGCAAATTCACCTGGTATGTGCCCAATATACGCTGACGCTGCAGCTCCAATTCAGGACTCAATTTCTGTCTCTTCCAAATGTCCCAATACTGATCATTAGAAGCTTGCTTAACCAAGCCTTCTACATAGACTTGCCTGGTCGAAACTGTAAATGAACAATAAACACTAAGGATATCATTAATTTTCAATTAACATTAATCAATAAGCAAACTGGATCAGTTGACTAAATCAAGATCATGCAACAATATTTAATTAACTAAACCTCAACTGGGGAATAAATAAGAAATAAACTTGCTTAAATTAGAAAATTCATCATTGAATGATACAATAATATATGCATAATAAAAACTTTAATAAAACTGACTTGGAGTAAAACAATTCAACTATCCATTGGTTAGCACATCCCAAGGGAACTAAACATGCATTCACAAAATTAACCTGGAAACTCCACCCAAGTTTGATCATCAGTAAGGAGGCTGTAACGGTCTAAAGGGTCGTCTGGTAGTGACTCGCCGTTACCGGGGTGATCTTGGCCGAGGGAAAAAAGGCCAAAAATATTCCAAATATGGAAACCCGCCTCGGTAGGCATGTGCGTTGGAAAATCTGCCGTGACCAAGAGGTGTGCAGGAATATCTGGGAAAAAGGCCAAAAATATTCTAAGTATGGAAACCCACCTCGGTAGGTAGATGCGTTGAAAAAAATACCCTGACCGAGAGGTGTGTGAGAAAATCTGCCGTGACAAGCAAATGGGCGGCAAAACTTACCTTACCCGGATGAGACACTGAGAAAAGTTGCCGCAACCGAGGGAACCTAGCGGCGTGACCGAGAACACCGAGAAAACTTGCCACAGGCAAGTTGACCGAGCAGACGTGGCCCAGAAAATATGCTGCAGTGGAGTGGGTGTGCAGGTATGACCGTGAGAAATAGGCGCATGCGCGCAGACGACTTGCCGCATGCGCATAGCCCAGTGGGGGTGCGCATGGGCTGGCTGCCGAACGCGCTTGACCGAGAGACGTGCGGGGATGTCCACGCGTGGCCGGTGAACGTGGGCGGTTGAGGAACCGGCAGTTGCTCTAGACGGTTGCCAAAGTAGTGGAGTAGTGGGCGGTTACTCCAAGTGGTTACCGAAGTGGAGTGATGGATGGTTGCTCCAACCATCTGCCAAGGAGATGGAGAACATGGGGAAGTGGTCCACACTTCTCTCCTGCATGCACATGGCCGAGGTGGTGTCCGGTCATGGGCGAGTGGCCTTGACCAAAGGCAAAGGCGGGAACGGTTGCAACGAGCGGTTACAATGAACGGTTGGCACATGTTCTCCTTCAAGATGGACTTTTGGTGGGAACAGTTGGATTGGATGTTTATACCGGCGGTTGGCCCATGATTTCCTAAGGGTGGGAGTAGTGGGTGGTTCCATGTCCTATGACCATGTAGTGGGTGGTTTTGGTAACCGCCATGGTCTCTTGGTAGCTTAGATTAAATAGGTGTTGTGGCTGGCAATTTTATAAGCATCGAGGGATGCAAACATAGAGAGTGTGAGATGGAGAATTGATTGAGGAAATCAATGAAGTCTAAGCTAAATTTGGGCTACCCATTCTTGTGTTCATTTTTATAAGCTTCTGTGTGTACCTTATTGACTCTTGTGGTGAGGTGAGGCTTTGGCTGGCAACAGGCAAGGGCTGGCGTTGCGCCATCACAGTGCTTTGGAAGAAAAAAAAAACAAGGCATTGCTGCCGCAATAACCTTCCATCGATAATACTGTGACAGAGGTCAATATGCATATTGCATACTTTTTTTTTTTAAAATGTGGACAAGCCACAACCCTCAACCATTGTTGTGGGAGGGGGTTGAACCTCAACCTCTCACTTGCAATGGAAATAAGTTACCACTCTCCCATCGTGGAGGTGGTCATATTACGTATTTCAAAAAGAACTTACAAAATGGCAAAACAGATGATTTATTTACAGGGTGAAATGATTTTGATGTTATCATATATTTATGTTAAACTTGTTAGACTTTTACACGGACATCTTTTATTTGTTGGATTAAATTAAATGTTCCATTGAAAGTGACAAACCATTACACTAAAATAAATATGTCAGGCACCTAACTAACTTTAAAATTACATTGTGCTATTTTGCCTCTGATTTCTTATTTTCCAATTCAGTTACAAACTAAGCAATTATTGTGAATATCAAACTAATATTTAATATTTTAATTATGAAGTGTGCATGCACCCTCATATGTAGCATCCACTAAGGTACCCACGCAGCATACAACTAAAAATACTTCTCCTGGTTGCTACCTATATTATCATGAGAAAAATAGATAATGTAGACAACAGTTTTTTCATGTTTTCCATCATAAACTAAACACTAAGTGGGCAATAAATAAATAAGCCCTTATATGACAAAGGAAATATTTGTATTTAATATATATATATATATATATATATATATATATATATATATATATATCATTGATCATTGTTGATATTAAACATTATCTAAAATATTGATATGTCAGAAAACCATTATATTTCATAAGTTCTTATAATCATTATGAAATAAACTGCCTATGTGCAATACAAAACAAACTTTTATCCTATGCATGCCAGGAAAAACTTTAATGCAGTATCAGTCATACCCTGAAGCATCTTATTTTGTAGTTGTTGAATCTCCAGAAGCTGCTTCTCTATTTTGTTCTACAATACCAAAGGAAAATATACTAATTTCTTCAGCAAATAGCATACGATAAAGAGAATAAGTTTTAACACAGTGCATATCACAGTGTTTGAATGCTGGACTAGATTTGACTAGGTCTGAAGTGAAGGAAAAATTAGATACCATAAGAGCATGGAAGCACTACCTTGTGCACCTGGGACTTTATGGAAAGATTTTTTAAACCATCCCCCAGTGTTGAAAGTGAGCTCTCCTGAGAAATAGTGCAAGCATCCCTAAATCCACCTTCTCGTTCTATGAATGACAAGAGCTTATCAAGTTCATTAGCCATATCTTTCCCCTGGGGTATGATCCAGATTAATGAAGCACAACAAGAAAAATCAGAAAAGAATGGATAAAATAAATAAAATAATAGCTTCTCAGAAAAAAAGTTTGAAAAAATAGATAACTTGCAGGCGCTGTTTAGGTATGACATTGTCAATTAAAAAAAATGTACCCTATATGAACATATATAGAGCATGTTTATCAAGAAGGTAAACCAAGTTTAAGTAGGAGTTCCTTCCTTCCTCTAAATGCAAATCCATTCTATGGTACACTAGAACAAGAAAGTCAGACATCCTCTATGGATTCAGTTGACACTTGACAACCTCTACATAAAGGTCTTCCTTTAAGCCAGTGACAATTCAGAACGTAAGATAGATAAATAAATAACCAGCTCCTTAAGATGGAAACAACCTTTGAAAGGCAATCATGAAGACTAAGCCCCTTTTATCCAAAGTTAGTGTGAAAATCTCTAATTTAAGTTCATTTCCGTCTTTCACAATGTTCAGATATATATCCTAATACATCAGCAGAAAACCATGACTACAAAACTAAGTTCTCACCAATAGCCTAAATGTGACCTTCTATTTATCAAATCATATATAACTCTCCCTAACTACCTTCCACCACGTATAATACCTATTGCATTAATAATTGGCTCCCTTTGAAGCATAAAGCACATCTGGCTTTAAGAAAAAGTAAAGGTAAATGAGTTAATGAAACATATTCTAATGGACCCAAAAGTTGAAGGAAATTTTCATCTCTCTTACCCATTACTGGATCAAGAGACTGGAAGGCAGTGAATAATACATACAACCAACAAGACGTTAATGCAGACTTACATTATAAAATTGCTTAGACAACTCAGGTTCAGGTTCCGCCATCCAAGGACACCTGGGATTTCTAGAGTTATAGAGAGAAGGCTGTGTCATGGAATTGAGAGACTTCCCCGGCGTTGAACTTTGTGGCATAATTGGCAATGGTTTATGCATAACAGGCAAAGGTTCAGGGCTTCCTTTCTTAACCAAAAAGCTTTTAGCTCCTTCACTCTGGATGGCTTTATTCTCAGAAAACACTGGTGGTGGTGGCGATGAACTGGATACTTTCCAACTAAAAGGCTTTCCACCAGGCAGCCTATCATCAGAAATAGGGCCATGCTGAGAAGATGGTAATTTATTTTCTGACCCAATTTTAGCACTATGAGTATTGCCCCCCAGAACAGATCTATCAAGAGCAGATGATGAAGATTTTGCACTAGAGTTATTTGTAAAAACCAATTTTCCAGTGGATTGAGACCCAAATGAGGCTCCTTGGCTACCAGTTGAACCAGCTAATTCCTTTTCAACATTTTGCCCCAAAACTCTAGTGCCTACTTGTGTGGTAGTAAATGCTTCATTTGACAGGTTTCCTACTGGCAAAGTGGTGCCCACAGTCTGCCCAGGAGGACATGAACTAAGCTCTTGGATAGAGGTCTTAGCACTAATTGAAAGCGTTAATCCAGGATTCTGCATGCGAGAAGATACCACAGGCAACTTTTCGGCGTTTAGTGTTCGAACAGAATGCAGTCGGGCATTTGAATTGGAGCTGCCTTCAACTTCCTTTCCAGTAAGAACTATGTCATTACCATGGCTAACTTTTTCCAATCTTTGAAGAGTTTCTGACTCTTTAACTGCAGGAATCAATTGAAAGAGTAAGAAGATGAACAAGCAAATGCATCATAGTGGTGTGAGATTGTACAAAGGCAAAAGTAATTTTTTCCAATGCCCTTAACCAAAATATGCTTGCTTTGATCAATGCTTTTCTTTCTAATATATTACCTGGAACTTCACCTTCAGCACTACCATTCAATCCAGACGTGACTGCAGGCAATTGATGCTTTAAGGAAATGGCTGCAGAAGTCCTCTCTGTGACACTTTTATAATCTTCAGATGAGCTGGTGTCAGGTGTATAAGAATCATCTGAAGTCCTAAACAAGAAATGAATCACCAAATATGAAGATTAACAAGTGAAATAGCAATTTAACAGATTTCTGCAAATAATTTAACATGCACTCTTGGGGAAAAAAAAGCTCAGACCTGCATATAGCACGATTGATAGGACCTACCTCAAGATATGAAACAGTATAAGCTTCCCTTCAGAAGTGAGACACCAAAGAGTACAGTTTGGGAAAACTTCTTTGAATTCAGCTTCAATTTTTACTCTAACTTTCTCATTTGAAGGAGTTTGGTCAACAGCAAACCCTAATATCAAATTGTCATCGCCATTTTCTGGAAGAGAAAGACAACCTTCGTAAACTTAGCCATATTCACTGAGTGAGCACTATATAGTAAAAGTAATAATCCCACAACTGCCTATAGAATGAAACTTCATTTTAGCAGTTAAGCTGTTAAATATTGGCAAATCATACATAAACATAACAAAGGCCAACTTTAAACAAATGGATAACTAGATACATCGTTTTTTTTCCCCATTTTATCTACAGAAAAATGCACAAAAGTTTCATAACTTGGAAGCAGTTATCAGAAGTAAAATGAGAAGATTTCTTGGAAATGCCTCAAACAAGCCTTGCCCATTTCAACAAAGCAATCTGAACCAAAAAATTTATTGGGTCTTCAGTTTCCACAAGTCACAAACTAAATAGCATTCCAATCCACAAGCATCAGATATAATGGTACCAACTGTGGCCATATCATGAACTAGCATAAATAACAGAACAAAAATGATATCCATGCGAAAGACAAAGGAATGATGCATTGAAGAAACAAAAGCACACAACCTCATACACTGGAGATATCTCTCTGTAGTAGAAAATGGCCTGACAATACTCTAAAAATATAGGGTGTGCTTGATTGAGGTTGGGGCTAATACAGTTGAGTTTATTTTTTTGAAATTGTTTTGGAGGAAAACTTTTATTTTAAATTGATCAAACTTTGACTATATTTATACTAATCAAATAAAAGGTAAAATTACATTTTTCTAATCAATGATAGACATTATTATTACTAATATTTTTTAAAAAAATTTTGTAAAATAAGGTTGGCAGTATAACCCCAACACAACTTCAGGTGTTTAGTTGGAGGCCATGGGATAATCCAGGATATCCTCCAATGAAACCCAAGCTTAGTATCTTATCAACTATATGCATTAACGACAAAGGTAATTAAAATTGAAGTAATTTGTTATTTTAACATCCAGAGTCTGGAATAACATAATCAGGCATTTCTGCTGGCTATGGTTTACCTTGAAGATCAATCCTAGGAGTATAAATTTCATTTTCATACTCCAAAGATACTGCTTCTCTTCTGTCACCATCTAGGGACCAGCGTAGCAGCAAAAGATGCGCACCAATAGCCTTTTTGAATGACGCTAGTGTCAGGCCCCTGTCGGAGAGAAAATGAAGTTAGATTAACTGTATTCAATGCAGGTCAAAGACATAATTGTGAAGAAGCAGCATAAAATAAATCAGGCATAAACCAGACAGCAGAAGAAAAATTCCTCTTTCTCATCCAAATACACTAGCTAGAAAGTTTGGTTGGCATTAGAATATTCATTTAGATTGGATGCGGAAGGTATTGGGACATCACAAGTCAATCAATCAGCTAAACATCCATGTTCACAAGTCAATCAATCAGCTATACACCCATGCTCTTTTTGACAAAATCAATTCTAACGCTATCAGTGAAAATACCTTAACGAGCAGCCTACAGACAAGTACTGCATATGGAAGGTATTGCAACATCATAAGTCAATCAGCTAGACATCCATGGCCATAAGTCGATCAATTAGGCATACATCCATGCTCTTTTTTGACAAAAATGAATTGTAGTGCTTAAGAGTGAAAACAGCATAATAAATTAAAAGAAACCTACATACAAATACTGAATATGCATAGCTCCTTCACTACCCACAACATAGTATTCCCTGGACATACTTGGTGTCAGAACCAGTTGAAGATCATGCCAACCAACTTTTAGTGAGAAGGTTGGTTAGATTCTTGTGGTCAAGCACTAGACTAAGGAAGCTGAGATGATGGTCATGCCATAAGAAAGTAACCTTAAATTGTCCTTTTCATTAAACAGACTAAGTATGCAGATCGTAAGGCAAATCTTCTAATGAATATAAGCAATTGCACAATAAAAATTATCAAATCAAGGAGTCTCTATCAACACAAGGAAAAGAAAACTTAGAATCAGAGAACCTCACAGAAGAAAGCGAGTATTAAAGTGTAAATCAGACAAAACTGCATGAATAGCTAATGTAAATATATTCTTACAAGTGTTTCAAATAGCTCGCAAAAAGATATGGACCACAACCAGCAGGCAAAATGTCATCAGAAATGTCTTCAAACAAGTCAGGAAATGAAAAAACAACAGGCTTGCTAGATCTCTGCAAAAAGAAGAAAAGCAGAAAATGAAAAGAGATGCAGAAAGAGAAACAACTAAAATATTGCCAAGCATCAAACCTGGCAGAGGATGAGAAACAACAGCCATGATATATATAGGAAATAAATTGCAAAAATAAAATATAATATAATATAATAATAATAATAATAATAATCATTGCAGGGAAGTTAGATGCCTAAGCAACGAAAGAAGGATGTCATCAAAATGTCTTCTTTGCAATTGACACCAATACCACATCATCATCGTGTTGGGAATGCTAGGGATGCATGATGATAATGAAAAATGTGATGGATGACACGCTGATAATCATTGTTTTGGCAGTGTGAATATTGAATATGAAACCAAATGCCAATAAAGCTTACAATGATATCAAATTGCCTTCAAACAAATCAATATTCGCAAAAAAAAAGAGTACAGTTAATGAACTAACCTCAGTAAATTCAAGCTCCCCAACAGCAACAACTTGAACTAGGTAACCTTCTTCCTTACCATCTTCATACACCCGAACACAACCAATGACTATACTATTATTACGCAACCAAGCAATGGAATCCACTGATACCGCAAGAAAACGCAGAAAAATCTAAATTTCAGTGCCAAGATTACAAGAAATAAACAAAACTTCCAAAAATTCAAGAATACTATATAACAAGTTATAGGCAATACAATGCCAGCTCTTCAATCTCAAAATCGAGGTATCCAATCAAAACAAAGAAAAAACTAGCAGAACTATAGACTTCACGAAAATACCTTTTATGGAGCATTCTGAATCAGTGCCATCAGACCATGACTGGAACAATAACTTCATTTGGCATTGTTCCTTCAGATCAAGAGACCAAATACTTAATGTATTCTTCCTTGCAACAGCAATAAAAGCACCATTTTCACTCCAATCAACTATAAGAATAATCAGAATGCTATTGAGCCACAAGAAATGATTAAAGTAGAATGCATAAAATTACAGCAGAAAGTGTTGTTTACACTAAAAATTCAAATTTACTTGTAGGGGGAAGAGAGAGAGAGAGAAGAAAAATATGCATTTGAAAGCCTTCATTAAGCAATATCCATATATGATCCCCCAAAAGAGACCTTTAAGACTTTCATTGCACATTAAAAATTGAAAAAGGTAAATATAATATAACCAAAATTTTTTAGGAAAAACAAGGGAACTTCTCTTACTAAATTTAATCCAATCAGATGCCAAATTTATGAATGCTTAGGGGGGGACAGAAATGCAATCACTTTCAATTGAACACATTGTAATTTTCATGAAAGGTGAAATATCTGCTAAATAAATACCAACCAGCATCAACGTTGTTCATTACGTCCTTAAGCGGAGCTTGAAGTTGTCCAAGTTGAAGTGACCCATCACTTGAGAGAATAGCAAATGCATTCCCAGTGTTCTTCTGCCACATGAAGTCTTTGACAACACCAGATTTGATCGAACAGAGAAAAGAAAATGTTGAATCCTGGAAAGCATAATAAATCAAGGAAACAAAAGGTTAATTGTTGAGGTAAATTAAATGCTTCCTTCCCTCTTTAGAATGAATCAGATTCCTTGTATTCCATTCACAGCTAAAATTGATGCATGTCAACAAGAATAAAACCCTGAAAGAAAAAGCAAAATGCACATGCACTTCAAGCCATTAAGGTACTGTATAGAAGTATAGACAGAAAAGGAGTTTTGTTTTTCCAAAGGAAAAAAGAGAAGAAACCATCCAAGCTCCCTGAATGAGGGAACCGCCATGTGCCTCGCAATACCAGTAAACATATAATTCATGGGACTTAAGACAAATCCAATAGGAAGAGAAAGCCACAGATTGAGTTATTTGTTCATATTCCAAGAATCCCTAAGTTCAAATTGTACAATAATACAGTAATGTGATGTGACATCATGATACTCACACAGATGTCTTCAGACTCATTTTATTCAGGTACAAGGCCCTAAAGGTACTTTCTTTCACAAAACATTAAGCATCAGCTGTTCAAGAAAAACTTTAATCATCTATCTGAGAGGTCTATGAGATGTTCAAATGGCAAATTTTAAGTAGTTCACTTAATGGGCCAGTTAATTGTCAGCATGACAATGTTAGTTCTCAACTTAAGAGAGTACCAACATCTGATTGTAACACAACAAACATCCTGATGACATCCTAGCCATTGTGAAAAAGTAAACGGAAAGAATCTAAAACTGGCCTGTGTCTAAGGTAACTGACAAAAACCTATGCGATTTAGAGAAGGAACTTAGTTATGGACACTTCAGAATTCAAAAAAGGAAATACATAAAAGATTTATTTTCTCTATGATCAGCAACCAATGAAAGACAACTTAGCATAAGAGTTCAAATTTTGTCCCCTTCTAACTTGTGTATGGAGTCTTAAAGCCACATTTTCCCTTCAATTACGATGTTAATTACAAGACAAAAGCATGTCTGCTTTTAGAAAAAAAATTTAATAAGTATAAGCATCTTCCCTCACTGTAAAAACAGGACATGAAAGATCACTGTCAATTCTGATCAGAAAAATTATTCGCACAATATAGCTTCATTCACTTCTACTTATGTTGGGTACTCATGCAAATAAGAACACTACAATCCCATCCAACATTATTCAGTAAAATATCAACACTAAAATTTGCAGGTCAGCAGATATGCTTCAATGTCACTATACATAATTGGACATGTATAAAATAGAGCACTTCATACAAAACAAATCATCAACCAAGGTTCTTGGCAAGCATTACTAGGTTAAAGATTAGCACAAATTCTACCCAACGATTAATAGCCATTGGGAATGCAAAAACATAAGCTCAAAGAATACCTTATTTCTTAGATTTTCAACAGAGTAGAACTTAACATCACAACCGACAACCGCAGCCAGCCATAAAGAATCAACAGACAGCGCCAAGATCGAAACTTTCCCAATCTTCACATCCAAGAAACACGAATCCACAACACTAGAACCCTCCCCCTTCTCCTTAATCTCCTTCGCCATCCGAATCACCTCTAGCGTCTCCGCTACCATAAACCCTAGAAACACAAAACAAAAACCCTAATCCAAAACGAGCAAAGAAATCAAAACAATCAGAGAGAAGATAAAAGGAGATGATAAGCACCTTGCGAGGTGGCCACGAAGAGGAGGCGGGATGAAAAGGAGATGGCGATGGGGTTGCGAGGGGGATCGGAGAGATCGAAAGGGGAGGGAGGGGACGTGAGGGGAACGGGTTCTCCGAAGCGAGAGAAGAGGACATCGCCGACGCCATCGACGTCACGCTCGATCTCCTCGTCGAGCTCGACGACACGAGCCATTAGCGGGAGCTCAGAGAAGGTGAACAATGGCGGTGGGGGAGAGGGTGTGTAAATAAAGAAAGAAAACGATTGGGCGGGAAGAGAGCGGAAAGAGAAGGAATGGTGCCCTGGAGATAGAGAGGAGTGCAAATGGGAATATAACGGGTGAGGATAAAAGATCTTGATTGGGAAGAACAAGATCTGATCCCAGCCGTTCGATGTGAATTTTTTTAAAAATTTTTATATCTAATAAAAAAATTTTAAAGTGAAATATAGAACAATCATTAATTGATCTCCGGGCGCTTCACATTCACTTAGGTGCTATTTGTTTGGGTGCATTTGGTGTTACATATAACTCCAAATGCACCACTTTTTATGTTCAGCTCTTTGGTTTGAAAATTTTTGTTTTTTTTGACTAGCCAAATACTTTTAACTGGCTCAAAACCATAGATTTGGTTTTACGGTGGATTTGACTGTAAAATCAAATCAGCAGATTTTGAGAAATCTCACATGGGAAAACCAAATCCTTTGAGAAACCTCTTCCCCTCACCTCCATTTCACCGACCGAACTCTCTCGTTGCTGATCTAGTCACTAGTCATGAGGTTTGAATAGAATCTCACTGTTTTCATTCTCTAATTTTTTCCAAAACTCATTCATCATGAATCTCATTCTCTGTTTCTCTTTGCAGTTTTTGCTATTTCTCTGTTTCTCTTTGCAGTTTTTGCTATTTCTCTGTTTCTCTTTGCAGATACAGAGATTCAATTATAAATCCTCTCCAAAAAAAAAAAAAAAAACTTTTAACACCATTATATTAAAAGCATTTTGAATTTTAAGTAATAAAAAATTTACAAAATTTTTTCAGTAGTTAATTGGTGCCAATAAACAAAAGGCAATTTCATTAAAAAAAAAAACAATATTTAAAAAAACACTGAAATTTCACATTTAAAAAAACAATTTTGTCTAATTATTAAATAAATTTATTTAAGTATTTTTTTTTTTCAAAAAACGAGTCTATAAATCTATACCTCAATAAATTTCATCAAACACCTCCGAATTCAAAAAACTGGAGCTTTTCCACCGTCTCTTCAAGTCGTTCCTCCTTCTCCAATGGCGCCGAAGCCTCTCTCACCTCCCCAAACGCCTCCTCGAAGCCCCCGAGCTCTCCTTGAATGGCTCCTTAACCCTCCATTCATCCCTGTCCGCTTCCCTCTCCGCAGTGCAAACCCCACGGCAGCTCCATCAACTCCACTCCCGCATCATCACCTCTGGCCTCTCTCGCTCTCCCTTCTTCGCTGGAAAACTCATATCCTTGTATTCACAGTTCAACGATCTTGATTCCTCTCTCTCGGCCTTCCTTGCGGCCCCGCAAGACAACGTCTTTTTGTGGAACTCGTTGATTCGTGCGCACACGCACAATGGCGAGTTCTCTGAAGCTTTACGTTATTACCATGCGATGAAAGACGCTAACTTGGTGCCCGATGCCTTCACTTTCCCTTCCGTTCTCAGCGCTTGTTCGGGTGTTGGCGATCTCAACATGGCACGGGCTCTTCATGGGCGTGTTTTGAAGGCTGGATTTGAGTCTGATTTGTATATTGCGAACTCTTCGATTGGGATGTGCACGAGGTTTGGGTGTTTGGTTGATGCACAGAAGGTATTTGATGGAATGCGTATGAGAGATCTGGTTTCGTGGAATAGTTTGATTTCTGGGTATAGTGCGAATGGGGAGTGGGAAAAGGCAGTTGAAGTTTATGGTGAATTGAGGATGAGTAATGGTATTCCGGATTGCTTCACGGTGGAGAGCATTTTGCCAGCATTTGGATGGCTTCAAGCAGACATAGAAGGTCGTGTTGTTCATGCTCTTGTTAAAAAAATTGGTATTGATGAGGATAGGCTAGTGAGAAATGGTTTGATTGCAATGTATTGTAAATTTGAGAATGTAGTGGATGCGAGACACATTTTCGACATGATGGTGGAGAGAGATGTTGTTTCTTGGAACACTATGATCAATGGGTATAATGAACTTAGTTGTTTTGAAGCTGCTTTTGAGCTGTTTCGGAAGATGGTGATTAGGTCACAGCTCGATCTAGTTACAATCACGATTATGTTGCATGTGTGCCATGATGTTGAGGACAAAAAACTTGGTCGATCAGTACATGGGTATATTATAAGAAATGGTTACTTGTGTGATATTGCAGCACATAACATTCTTATTGCAATGTATTCAAAGTTTGGTTGCTTACAAATATCGCGCATGGTTTTTGATCAGATGCTGTTTAGGGATGTCACCTCGTGGAATTTGTTGATTAGTGGGTATGTTGAGAAGGAGTGTTTTGATGAAGTTATAGTCCTTTTCAGGTTAATGAAATCAGAAGCAGAACCCGATGTTGTTACTACTATGACACTAGTATCAATGTGCTCTGAATTAGTGAACTTAAGGCAAGGTGAAGGGCTTCATTGTAATGTGATTAAAACGGGAATTCACTCAAATCTCCTTGTGCAAAATGCTCTAATCAATATGTACTCAAAATGTGATAGCTTAGAAAATGCGCTGAAAGAGTTTGAGAGCATGACAATGCGTGACACCATAAGTTGGAATACAATGATATCTGGATGTGTACAGAATGGGGATTGTGATCTGTGTTTCACACTATTGAGGGAAATGAACATCAGCAGAACAACAATTGACATGGCCACGCTATTAAGCATCTTGCCTGCATGTTCATTCCTTGTTGCTAAAAGGAAAGGGAAAGAGATTCACGGAACCGTTTTCAGACTTGGTTTAGAATTGCACATTCCAGTTGGGAATGCAATGATTGAAATGTATTCCAAGTGTGGGAATCTGGATTATGCAGTTAAAGTCTTTGAGCTTATGAACATGAAAGACATAGTGACATGGACAAGTTTAGTATCGGCCTATGGTATGTATGGTCAAGGAGAAAACGCTTTGAGAGCTTTCACAAAGATGGAGGAAGAGGGCATTGTTCCTGATCATGTTGCATTTGTGGCTGTTCTGTTTGCCTGCAGCCATGCAGGTCGAGTTGAAGAAGGCAAACTGCTCTTCAAAAAGATGGAACAAGACTACATGATTATTCCCAGAATGGAACACTATGCTTGTATGGTAGATTTATTCTCTCGTTCAGGTAAGTTGGATGAAGCAGAGGTGTTTATTAAATCAATGGCGTTTGAACCAGATGTAACCATATGGGGAGCTTTGCTTAGCGCTTGTCGAACCACTGGTGAAAATCAAATAGCTGAGCGTGTTTCTAAGCAAATCTCTGCTTTGAATTTTGACAATGCTGGTTATCATGTGCTGGTGTCAAACATGTATGCGTCTATGGGGAAGTGGGATGCTGTTGGTAATATCCGGACATCACTAAAAAATAGAAATTTGATGAAGAATCCAGGACTTAGTTGGATAGAAATCAAGAACAAAACATATGTTTTTGGAACTGGTGATCAATCAATACAACAATCTCAAGAAATATACAAGTTACTGGAAGTTCTTGGTGAATTAATGGTGAAGGAGGGATATGTCCCTGATGCTAAGTTTGTTCACCAAAATGTTGAGGAAGATGATAAAGGATATATGCTATGCACTCACAGTGAGAGGCTTGCTATAGCTTTTGGGCTGTTGAATACCCCTCCTGGCACACCTTTGCAGATTATGAAGAACCTTCGGGTTTGTGGAGATTGCCATGTAGCAACAAAATACATTTCGAAGATTGTGCGAAGGGAATTTTTGGTTAGAGATGCTAACCGCTTTCATCTGTTTAAGGATGGATCATGCAGTTGTGGTGATTATTGGTGAGTTCCCTTATAATCTGTGGTCAAGTTGATGACCTTCAAGATTTCAACAAAAATAGGTATGCAAATGTGGCAAGTGATCCCTAAACAAACCTGTTTATTCAAGTATGATATTAGTAACAATAGTGACTTTTGTTCTACATGCTTTTCCAGTAAAACAAAGAAGATCCTCATTCTCTGTTTCAAGAACTCAGTTAGTCTCTTGTGATGCAAATGCGGCAAGTAATCTCTAAAGGAACCTGTTTATTCAAGTATGATAATAGTAACAATAGTGACTTTTATTCTACTTGTTTTTTCAATAAAACAAAGAAGCTTTTCATTCTCACATTCAAGAATTCAGTTTGTCTTTTGTGATGCAAATGAAACCCCATAGATTGCTCGGAAGGTGGAAATCATTTTATCTCAGAGTGAGAAACTGTCTTTTATGGTGAGTGAATTTGTGAAGGTTTTTGTCCATGCTGACAGTGATGAAAATGTCTCCTTGTCGATCATCTTTAACTCAATAATTTCTTCCAGAATGTCAACTACCTGCGCAAGCCAGCCAAATGATATGTCCAGGAATCTAATTGTCCTCTGGTAAAGAGCTTCTTTCCATCAAGCATTTCTTCTAAAATCTTCAGATTTTCACTAACCAAGGCCATTCTTTCCTTCTGATTTCTCCCTTGTGAGAAAAGAAAAAACACCACAAGTTGACTTGAAACACTGCTGCAAAATTGTAATCTTTTCACTTTAACTTCAAGAGAAACTGATGAGATTAAATTGGATGTTGTCTTCTGTTTGTAGTCTCACTAGTTTTTACCTGTTTTGTTTTGCAAAAAAGATCCATATGTTTATGTTTGTAAAGATTTCATAACACTTCCTTGTTTCTCATCAGATAAATCCTTGGGTGGAGGTAATCTCTCTTAATAACAAAGGTACTTTGAAGTCCTCAAACTCTGCAACTTTTTAGTTTTCTTGCTTTTGTTTTTCTGCATCTTTTATTTCAATTTATGATTATAAACGGCAAATCAGAAACCGTAACACATGAAAACAAAGTAAACCAGTGACAAACTGTACATAAAAAACATAGATTATGAAGTACCTTATCATCGCCAAATTTGGACTAGACGTGTGCCCTCACTTTTCCATGACGATCTTTTGGCAAGATAGCATTCTCTTTCCATGTCTCCTCAATGTATACAAGAATGACCAGGGATTCACAGATTGGTCTACCATTGTGAACTAACACTGTGACTTACTTATGAACTGGAATGTACTTCAACAGGATTTCACTCTTGTTAGCAAGATTTTCGACATATTCAAATTTAATTCCCTTCAGCGTCAATGCCACATTTGATTTGAAGAGCATGCAGGCTTATACAAGCACCGAAAAGCTGCACTTCTTCTGCTGCCATTGCTACAACTTTCAGAGCTGAAACTTTTTGTTGTGAGTCCCTGCTCTATTTATGCTCAATACTAAGTTTCTTGTGTTCATCTTCTAAGACTCCTTTGCAATATCAACGTATTCTATATCATCTTAAAGCAATGCTAATTTTTTTTCGTAATTAAAAGTTTAATCAAGAATGTTGTTGCTATGGGAATATTGTGAAGGGCTTTCTTAAACTATTAAATGATTTTGTTCATGTTTTTATACATTTTTTATTTTTCTTTTATTTATGCCAATAAATAGTATAGACATGTTGGTTTTTTTATTTTATTTTTTATTTTTTATTTTTTTGACAAATGCGATAAAGACTGTTAAGTTAGACGTATCCGCACGAACTAGAAAATGATCGTCCAATTCGTGCACCTTCACTCGGAGATGAGAAGTTTAGGTTATGAGCCTAAACCCTCAATCAGGTATCCATTATTAATACTGTGTGCGACAAGACTTAAACTCGGAATAATTGAAAGTCTCACACAGCGGGGCCAATGTTGTTAGGTTATAAACCTTTTGGCACATGTTGATTTTGATGATAATAAGCTAACGTCGTAAAGATTTTTTAAGTTTATTCCATAAAGCATTAGGTATTTTTTGCCACTAGAGCGAAAATATTTGTTAAATTTGGTTTCATTGTAGCCAACTGTTGAATATATGGGAAAAAATTATAAAATGAATGAAATAAACTTTAAAGCCAATTCTTTAAATCTGAATTTAACTTATAATTTCTTATCGTATTGATTATTACGTATTAAGTTGGTTTATCTTTTATCTTATGATCTTTTGTTGATTGTTTGTAGGTTTGTCATCATCTTCCATCATGCAAAAAAACCGAGGATGAGTAATATCATATATATTATAGCTTAAGAATGACCGAGATATAATTTATATAAAATATAAAAGAGGAACCAAAGACTATTTAAGCCATTTAGGTTGTGAAGATGGTTATAGGTGGGCGAATAATCTCGTGACCTATTAGTATCAGTTTTTTTTGGTAGATTGTTTGTTTTCCTGTTGATGAGACAGATTTGAACCTTAACTCATATAAAGTGAGGATATAGATGTGTTGAAATATTAATTTTATATTTATGTATATTCTGGTATAACTTGTCTATTTTGTCACAATACAAATGAAAAAAAGTTACATGCGCAAAGTATCGAAAGAAATGTGTTTTTTTGGATTAATTGTGCTGGTTTAGTTTGGGTTTGTTGAGATAAATGTAACATGTTTTGTTTTATTTTATTTTAAATAATTTGTTCATTGCAGGAGGAATTATTTAAATAATTATATTTATAATTAATTTTAAAAATATTAGTATAAATAAAAACTATTATCAATTAAAAATATAATTGCAGTTTTAAAATAGTTATTTTACTTAGTACTATTTAGGTGGTCAACTGCATATAAATACCCTCACAAAGATGGCAAAAGAAAGAACTGAGAAGTAATGTATTTATAATTATTTATCCCTTAAGTATTATAGATACATAATTTTAGTAAATTTATCTAAAACATCATGAATGCCAGTGGATATATTCACCTAAAAATATTTTTTGGCTGATTCATTCTGAATTTCAGATAGATCCATATGTAAATGTGGTATGGACATACATGTGACATCCTAACAGAGAGGTCAAGGATAATATTATTAATTTTAAAAACTACAATTTTTTTATTTACAAATAAATTACAATTGTACCAATTTGAGGGAACTAGGGAATATGTGGACAATTATAAAATTAATATTTTAATATATTTATGTTTTTATTTTATTTAGATTTTAGGGTTTGATTTTGAGTTTTTCTCAAAGTTTGATTCCGTGTTATTCTCAAACAGAAGATCTAATGTAAAAAATGTGGTTTGCAAAAAAATTGCTATATTATTTATAAAATTATTTTGCTTTAGACATTGTTATTAGTAAGTAATCTTTTGGTATTAGAACATGTTAAATGATAAAATTCCTAATTCATTAAAAAAAATGTTAAAAAAAACTTCAATGAACATAACTCTTAAACTAGTTTTCCTTTTTTCAAATAAAAAAAAAATGAATGATCCAATTGGCATAGATTTAAATAGTTTAAAGAATTTTAAGTTTGGATCTTTATGTAAGCAAATAATATTTGCTGGGAGATTTTTTTTTTTTTTTTATCATAAAGCTTTGAGTACATCGCTTTGACTTTTTTTTTTTTTTTTAATATAATATAAATAAACCATCCCAAACAGCCATATTCATTATTTTACCTCATTTATGAATTAAAAGAGTTAAATTCTCCACCTCTAATATAAGAGTCAAGTGTTTTAATCACTAAATTATATTTTTTTTAGATAAATAATAGACAGTCTGAAAACTCTGCTTATTAGTCAGGGGCATGCATAAGCCTCGGTTTAGCAAGTGGGAGTGGGGCCCGTGCTCACATGGGCGCTATAACCACCAGCACACAACCACTGCTCACATCTCTCAGAAATGTGCCATTATCCAAGAATCGAATTCTCACCACTCGGTAAAGAGCTCTATTGGGGACTCAAATATCAATAGACCGTTTGATCCTTAGCAACCACTAAATTTTTACTGCGGTGACTCTCCAACTAATTTAGAGTCCTATGCAATGTTTTAAAAACCGGACCGGTTGTTGAACCGGTTGGGCAACTGGTTCACGGTCCAACCGGTCCAACCAGTTGAACCGGGTTTAATATTTTCAAATAAATAAATTTTTAAAAATTTAAAAATAAGTAAAAAAATAATTTAAAAAAACAAGAAAAAATTAAAAAAATACAAAATTAGATATTGCAAATTTATAGTGTCTTTATAAGGTCACAAAGTGTTAACTCTATATAAAATTGAATTTTTCAAAGTACAATTATACAAGGATAACCATACAACAAATATTCAAAAATAAATAATTAAATAAAATATAAGTATACAACAACAAAAACAACAAAAACAACAATAGAAAATGAGGAATAAAATAAAATACAAGTATATAATTTTTTTTTTGTTTTTTGGAACAAATTTAATTTTAAAATTTTAAAAAAAAAATAAATTAACCGGCCGGTCCGGTCCAACCGGTTGAACCGGCCGGTCCGGTTTTTTGTGTTTTATGAGATTAATCGGACTGGTTTATCGACCGGTTCCCGGTTCAACCGGCCGGTCCGGTCCGGTTTTAACAACATTGGTCCTATGTTTTTATAAAAAAAATAATGAAAATAAAAATATATAAAATAAATTTATAGAAAAGGGAGAAATCATTCAAATGGGCCCACTACCCTTTTTGTATGAACATAAGTGGGCTAAACAACATCTGAAATTCTTGTAGACCAACCAACCACATAACACCATCCAGTCTGAAGCCTCCACTTTTCTTGGATTCCCAAAATTTCCTCCCAGACATGCTCAGTGCAAGAGCCATAGCAATGAGAGCAAGATATGCTCTCATTTCATCACTCAATTTCATTGTTTTCACTATCATGGATTTTCTTGATTTCTTGTTCTGCTTCTTCTACTTGTTTCTTGATAGATTTCTAGAGGAGAATCCTGTTCCTTGTTACTGTTATGTTAAGTGTGAAGATGAAGATGAGCTCTCTGAGTCTTTATGTGGAAGGAGTAATCTTTTCAGGAAAATGGTGGCTTGTTGCAGGAGGAGAAGAAAGAGAAATGGTGTTTTAAGGCCGAGTTTTCGAAGGTGGTCGGATTGCGGTTGCAGTGAATGTGCTTCTTGGATGGAGGAGGAGCAAAAGCTTCATTTTGTTGTTAAGAAGGCATTTCAAGGTGAGTTCTTGTTCTTGTTTTAGTTTCTGGTTTGTGTAGTTTCTGTTATTGATAATGAATAACTCTTGATTTGGTTTCTGATGCAATGTTTTAGATGCTTTCTTGTATGCTACATCTATTTGTTAAGAGCAGCAGTAAAATGAGTTGAAGTTTACTCAACTGATCTTGTTGCAAGTTTCATAGATTCAATCATCTTTGAAGTTACTTCTGATTTTGATTTTCCGGGACAATGTTTTGGATATTTCATAGATTCAATCATGTAGATAAATCTATTTTATCTCAATGGATGTTTCATAGATTCAATCATCCTTGAACTTGTTTCTCTTTATTGTTAGCTTTTGATTTTTGATGCAATATTTTGGATGTTGTTTTGTTTGTCTAGAGTTTAGAGTATGACGAGGTATCGAAAAGTCTGCTTTAGAAGTCTATTTGTTAACTTGACCAGTAGTTGAAGTTTACATAACTGATCTCAAGTATCTTTAAATTTATAATCAATTTGTTATACTATCAACATTTGATTTTGATTTCCAATACAATGTTTTGGATTAGTGTCTCATTCATCAAGAGTATGACAAGATATCAAAAAATATACACAGCAATCTATTTGTCAACTTCAGTGGTAAAAGACTTCTAAATCTACTTAATTAACCTCGATGCAATATTCACAGATTCAATCATCCCTGAATTCATAGTCTATATGTTCTACTGTGATTTTTTTTTTCATTTCTAATACAATGTTTTGAATTCTTGTATATGTCTAGAGTATGATAATCTGTCGAGTATACACTTAAGTTTATTTGTTAAAAGCAGCAATAAAACGGCTTGAAGTCAAGTGATGTAAAATTCAAGTTTCGCAGATTCAATCAACTTTGAATTTGTATTATATTTGTTCTAATATTAGTTTTTGATTTCTGATGCAATGTTTTGGATTCAATCTTGTTATTGCTTTCAATATTAAACAGATAAACGTGAAGATCCCCAGAAAGATTCGATCGAAAATGTTATTTTCATACATGGTTTCCTCTCGTCTTCCTTAGTGTGGGTCGAGACAGTTTTCCCGAATATATCTGAAAATGCTGGTCTGAGTCTGCTGGCAGTTGATCTTCTAGGCTTTGGTAAAAGTCCCAAGCCTATGGATTGTTTATACAGATTGAAAGACCATTTAGACATGATCGAGAAATCGCTTATCGAACCATTTCATTTAGAATCTTTCCACCTTGTTGCTCACTCAATGGGTTGCATAATAGCATTAGCTCTAGCAGCAAAATACCCGAAGCATATCAAATCAATTACACTAGTCGGTGTGGTAAGTGACATTGCCGCAGAACAAAGAGGAAACCGATATATCTCTTATCATACTAATCACATGCTATTCTTTTTCATTTTTTTTTTAATCTCAGCCATACCTCTCATTGAAATCAACCGGAGAAAAAGCAAGCCTCACAGCAATGAATGCAATGTGTGAGAAAAAGATTTGGCCACCACTCGCTTTCTCATCGGCTATCATGACATGGTATGAACACTTGGGAAGAACAACTTGTCTAATTTTCTGCAGAAACCATGCATTCTGGGAATGGCTTATGAAACTATTTACAAGGTATAGATATAAGTAAACCAGATTTACCGTATTCTTTTCGATTCGAACTACATGAATTAACTGCAGAAATGTTCATGCAGGGACATTCATTTCATGCTCAGAGACATGACAAGGCACACACATCACTCTGCATGGCATACAATGCACAATGTAATATGTGGAGAGGCTAAATTTCTGGACAATTACTTGGAAACTGTGAAAAGAGAGGGCATACCAGTAAAAATAATTCAAGGAGATAAAGATCAAGTGACTCCTTTGGAATATGGCTTCAAATTAAAAGAGAAGCTTCCTCATTCTGAGCTACAAATCATCCCCAATGCTGATCATCAAACTGTCTTTCTTGGAAGGGAGAAGGAATTCACAGGAGAATTGCAACAATTTTGGTTATCTTCAATTCAATGTAAAAGTGCTTCCAAAGTTGCATGAATTTTTACTGTCATGAGTATTGTAATTGTTGAGTCTGCCTCAATAATATGGGTTAGCCCAAATCAAGTTATGTTTAATGTAATAGTTAGCCACATCAAAGTTATAAATGTAAAATATAAGACATTATGTAATTGGTGAGTTAGTTAGGCTTATATATGTTTTGTTTACAGTAGTCGGGTTTCTAGCCGTTCTTTTCCATGTTATTGGATATTTTTATTGGCTGATCGCCGAAGGTTATCTTATACATTGTATGTGCCTCCGTCCTTTACTTTGTTTTGATATTTTATACTTCATTGTGTTTGATGCTCTTGTATTGGGTTCCTCTTTTGTTGTCTTAATCTTTAGATTTCTGAGCATCCCTTTGCAGTTAGGATATAACTAACCCAAGTATGGAATCTCCCGCCTAGTACAGTTATTCAAGAATTTTTGTAGCTATAGACCTAAGAATATAAGAAGAGAATTTAAGACAAAAGAAATAAAAAATAAAATAAAATAAAATAAAGGAGCTTGTGGCTAATGGACTTTGGCAATAAAATTAAGATTTGATGGCAATAACTTATTCATTCAAGAGAGTAAGTTAGAAAACATAAATAAATTATGAATGCTCAATCTATTATCTTTGTAGGACTATTTTTTTGGATTTAGTTGCAAAAGAATCTGGGTCTAGCTCAGCTTTGGCAGTGGGTTGGGTTGGCCCAATTCCAATAATGAGTTTGTTTAATTTAATCTCTTAGAAAATATTGAAAATACTAAAAATTAGTTCATAAACTAATGTGTTAGTACTATTTATATAGCCCCAATGGTATGACACCAAAGTATATAAATGAGAGGTTATAGGTTCAAATCCTTCCCATGGTAATACTGTTTTCTGTACTGTTCATATACTGTTCACCTGGGTTTTAGTACTGTTCATATACTATTTATGTAATGTACATCCGGGTTGAGTACTATTCTTAAATTCATTGAGTGAGGGTGCTTGTTGCCTATTAATAAATAAAATAAAATAAAATAAAAATAAACTAATGTGTTAGACATGTGTGTAGATGAAACTGTTTCTTCATTGCTTCATTTAATTAGTAATATAATTTTCCAAGTTCAGTTATTCTACATAATGAGTGAAACATATTGGGAAACATTGGCAAGATTTTAATGAAATGTCATTCTTTTATTTATTCAATCATTCATTCATCCATTAATTTTGTTATTATTATTCAGTGGAGAGAAATGAAGGAGGTACAGAGTACTCTGCAGTAAAAACAGAGCTTTAATGGTGAGAGTTTAGTGTATGCAATGCCAATTGTGAATTGAATTCTAAATTTGGATTATCTTATGTGGTTTGTTGAAATTTTTACATTGAAATATTCCAACATTTAATACAGAGAAAAGCTTTTTAAAAAGTCAGAACTACATTCAAAAGTGAACATATTGTATAATATTTTTGAGTTGTTAATTGACAAAAGTAATTTTTTTTTTTAACCAAAGGCCAACTATAAAATTTCACCATATAAATACAATAACCATTTTTTTTTTTTTTTTTTTGACTAATAGGTGGCAAGCTCCCCACCCACTCAAGGGATTTGTCAAAGCGACAGACAGGTACAGAGGTGTACCAGTTATGATAGCTTACAGACTTCCTAGAAAAATCTCTCCTTTTTTGTAATCTGGACGGGTGAAATCACTGTTTCTCCCATAGGGGACTCACTCCCAGGCGATAAACAGTACAATAATAGTACTGGACCCAGATGTACATGGCATGAATAGTATATAAACAGTACTGGAGCCCCGGATGTACATTGTATGAACAGTATAAAAATAGTACAAAGTCCCAGGTTAACAGTGCATGAACAGTATGAGAACAATACTATCGGAGGAAGGATTTGAACCCATAACCTCTTTTTTTTACACTTTGGTGTCATACTATTGGGCTATTCAATGGTTGACTACAATAACCAATTCTTTCTGATAAGCTTTCAACAATGCAGTTTTGCATTAAGGAATCAGAAAGAATGCCTTTTAAATTCCTAGAATACCTTTTATATTATGTTACAACTAGGAAACACTTCGAAATAATTTTGCATTATTTAACTAACTTTTTGTGATATTATTGTCTGTATCCATACTAATTGTATTTCTGTTGTTTTTTATGAGAACATGAGCTATCCACTTTATTTAAAAATAAAAAATAAAAAATTGTTAAAAAAATAATAATAACACATTTATTATTTCAAATTTTTGTTTTTATTAATAATTAATCCATACAATCATATGTGTGTGTATATATATATATATTCCAAATAAAAAAAGTTTTTTTTGTTAAAAAGACATTAGCTCAATTATTATGATTTTGATCCTTCAGCAATTGACCATTAATGCTTTTTTGGCAAAACTCACATTTCTGCATCCGAGGCATTGTGGCTCTTTATTATATATATAAAAAAAACCTATAATCTTTTCTTTGGACTGATATTATCATTATAATAATAAAGATTCATATGATATTATTTTTAAAAAAATATATATATTTTTTTTTCATAAAAATGAAACTATATTTTTTGTCTGAGGGTCCCCGTTTTAGCAAATAGATTGTTCTTTTGTCTTATTTTTCTATATTCATATGTCCAATATTTAATAAAATGAATAAGATATTCACCTCAATTAATATTATGATATTAAGTTGATCTCTGACTCAGCAAAAGAAAGAGTTATCATCCTTCCAATATAAACACGGTTAATTCTCAATTCTTTGATGTCTTTATTTGATTTTTATTCTTATGGTTACATTTGGTGTCTTTTTTTTTTTTTTTGATAAAATTTAATTTCTTCTTCAGAATGTATACATTTATTATTATTATTTTTTAAAAAAATTCCAAATATATATATATATATATATATATATAATTTGTGGAAAAATGCATATTTTGTATATGTTTTGTGATTTTGTGAAAACAATGATGAATATAAATCATATGAGACCAATGTTACTGTTACATTGGTGGGCATTGCAACAACCATTCAACTTACTGAAAATTTTTGAAATTTTCAAAAAATAATTTATTATATCATCTGTTTTTAATTATATTTATTTTTAGACTGAAATATTTCAATTAATTTTTAAAAGAGCATGTATACGAAAATATTTGTTTTTATTTAATTGAGAATTTGGCATATATATATAATTTTTATAAGATATTTAATACAATTATGTGTTTTTACCAATAATTATTTGGTTCATTGGTACCAAATTCCCTGCATTGGGTATTTGTATCTCGCTAAGAATATGTGTCGAATCTCAAGTCATGCATGGTGAAGGCACAGGTGTTGTAGAGTTTGCTCCTTGCATATGTCGATCTCTAATATTTGATTTATCCATATTTGTAAAAAAAAATATGTTTTTTAAGCATATAGGTGCAAATTTTTTTTCATTTTAATAATTTATTTATGAACAAGCACATATATATGTATCTAATGCAGTGTAAGTTGCCTGTCAAATTGCGTGGAAAACTAAATATCATTTTCAATAAGATTTTCAATGGAGATATGTGGAGAATAACTTAAATTTGTGAAATATATGAAAATTATGCTTAAGTCCCTATATAACATGTTGGTTTCGTTTATTAAAATATGCTCAAAATATATGATAACATGATCATAGTTTATAATGATCGTATTTCCTTATTTATTTTTATTAATATTTTCTATATTAAACAGCCAATCAAAACCTATACAAAGTTATAATAGAAACGTGTTGTACAAATAAGAAATATGCATTGTTTTTTATATTATCTATACATAAATTATTAAAGTAGTTATATAATCTTCTCTTAAAATATTTCAATGAATATATATATATATATATATATATTTTAGTAATAGAAAATGTTTCATTGCATTTATTTGTTTTGCATGAGATATTTCATTAGACTTTTCAAGATTAGTTATAGCCATTCAAAAAAATTGTACAGAAAAAAGTAAACCAATAGTTTGCATTATTGGAAGTTATTTAAACATTAGCATTTGTGGGTCCCATGATTGATAATGAATATTACTTTTTTTTTATAAAATAGGTAAATAGTAGAAAAGTTTATCATTCTTCTATATTCACGTATCTAAATAAAAAGTTTTATTGGATTAATTTTGTAAGTCCAGATATATATGCCAATTTTTCGGTCATATTTGAATGATGTTACAATTTGGAGTTGTTTTTTGTTACTATTACTTTATTTGGAGTTGTTTTGCTCATTTTCTCATAAATATTGAATATATGATATTACAATTTGGATGATTAAATTATTTTATTTTTGTTTTAAATTGTTTGTTTATATACAATATTAGCTCAAAATCACATAAATTGTAAAAATAAAAACATTGGTGCAAAGTAAGGGAAATTAACTAGTTATAATAGAAACTTGTTCTACAAATAAGAAAATATGCATTATTTTTTTATGTTAATTTTTTTCCTTGTTTGGAGCATCCTATCCTATTATATTCCATATATATGAAAGAAGCAACAAACAATAATCAACAAAATAAAATAAAATAAAAATACGTAAATTTATCCTGAGTTTTTCAAAGTATTTTTTTATTATAATAAAATTTAAAAATATGTTTCGATAATCCTAGACCCCTCTAGAGTTGTAGGGCAGGAGGATTTTTCTAAAAAGTCAATAACCACCGTAACTGGTGTATCTTTATACCAGTTTATCTTTTGGACGCTTGTTACATATTAGTAATATATATATATATATATTAGAAATTGTGATTTTCTACCTCCATTTCTAAAATATATTCAATGCTAGAAAAGAATATTATTTGATTTAATACAACAACAATAATAGATAATTACTGATTTGATTGATGCTAGGCCACATTAATATCGGTTTTAATGTGCCGCTAAGCCCAAGTCAATTAACATATTAAATATTTTGATCCCACCTATATTAATTAATTACATCATTATATTAAATATGAATGTGATAAGAATGGTTGCTATATATCTTCTCATTGTTGGCCTCACATGCATATAACCTAAGATGTCAGCCATAAATATAAAGACTTTTCCTATGGATGACTTTTCCCATGGATGACTTTTCCCTAACTTTTTGGTATTTTTCACAATTCCTTGATAGCTTAAACCTCAATCAAAGCTATCCTAGTAATTGAACAGATTTTGGTATAAGCATGAGTTCATTCTTCCTTTCTAATTAAGGAGGTTGAGCTTTTAAAATTTATAAGTCTTTGTCCATGGTTTTTTTTTTTAATGTTTGGAAGCACTTATTTAATTTGATTTTTTTTTTTTTTGAAAAAATAGCAATTAGGGAGTGTTTTGATTAATTGATTTATAACAATTTTTTTAAGTAATTAATTTAATATTTTTTGGAAAAAAAATTCTTTGAACACACGAAATATATTTAGATATGATTTTTTTTTTTTTATGTAAAAGATGCTTTGACTTTTAAGACATAAGAAATATTTTGTTCTATAATAACTTGTCTTTGCATTTAATTTTCTCTTATGTTGATAGAAATGATACATAAGCATTATTTATTTATTTATTTATTTATTGATGATAAGCGACAAACACCCCCATTTAAGGGACAATATTAATTTTTTGATGAAAGATTTTCTTGAAAGATAAGAAAAATCTCACAATCAATAACTTATAATGACAATTTTCTAGAGAAAAATTAAAATAAAAATAGGATATTTGTTTTAATAGAAACACAAATTATTTAATTCACTCATACAATTTGACGCAGCGAGTACACCCATCAATAGAAAGAGAAAACTTGTTTTTTTAGAAAATTATTAGATCCCTTTCTTGCTTCCAAGTTACAAGCATTTATAATAATGAAAACCCTAAAAAAAAACCCTAAAATTCAAAGAGATCCCTAAAATTAAACAAAATTATACTAAATAAAATAAAACATAAATAAAACTAAATAAAATGCTATAAAAGTAAAGATGTTGCATTAGTCTGCATCACAATTAACTTCAAACAAAAGTTTTATATATCAGCTATTTAAAATGAGCTTTAATTCTATTTAATACCATATAAACTCTAATTTTTTTTTTATTCTTCCAATCTAGATTTTTTTTATTATGATAAATTTTTTTTACATTTAAACTTTCACTCAAATATTATTCAAGTTTTCATAACTTCACGTATATAAACATATGGTCAAATTAAGAACATATTTTTAACTTCAATCATGAGTTTAAAACAAACACTTCCATTTTCAATCAAAGTAACCACATGCAAAGCCATGCCATATAAAAAGATTAAAAAAAATTAAGGGAAAAAGAAACACATTTCTAGCTACTCTTTGGAGAAAAGCACTTTAATTATTGTGCCATGCATGCAAAGCACCCATGCACTCTCTCTCTCTCTCTCACACACACACACACACACACACACACACACACACACAAGAGTCTTTCCCTAGCTAGCTCATATTAGAATCAACTCTTTTGCCTCTTTTTTCCGCTTTCTTTGTGGTCCAATAAGAGGACCTTTTTTGCTCAAGAGAACCATGAATGCATATTAGACTTGTGATAATTTTGCCAATTTGCCAACCCATGCCATGTGAACTACACTCTCATGCCTTTAATTTCTTGATCCCTTTTCATTTTCACAGAGAGAGAGAGAACACTGTCTTATTGTGGAAGTTTAGTTCATATCCTTAAGGAATATAAAGATGGTCCCCTTCTTTTACCCATATTTTCATTCATTCATATATATATAGTCTCTATACTTTATTATTTTGATCATTTTTGTTATATATTGACAGTGTCTGTACTATTATAAATGTATGATTATTTTATCTTTTTTCTTTGCTAATATAAAATTTAGAATTTGAGTAAATGCCGAAACAAATTAACAACCGAAAGTGATCTGATTTTCTCGATTTAATATCTCATCAGTTGTTTAAAAACTTCAAAAAAAAAAAAAATCAAATTGAGAAAACACAGAGCCTTATTGAATATTTAAAAATGGTTTTGTTTCAATTCTTAAAGAAACACATTACCTATTCCATCAAATCTCCCATTAAAAGTCTCCTATTGTCTTTTTTTTTTTTTCATTCTTTTTCTAATTTTATTCACCTTTCTTTTATGTATACACACACAAACAAAGAAGTAGAGCAAATGTGGAAGTTTTGAAGTTAAGTTCATAATAGTCTTAACCACTAGAACTAGAAACATTTATTTCAACCTCTCTTTTTAATCTTTCATGCAAAACTTCAGCATGGTTTCCACTTTCAAGTTCATCCCTCTACTAATTACACTCTCATCACTAAAATAAATAGATAAATAAATATGTAAAGGTAAAGAAAAAAGACAAAAACAAACAAACATCAAGTGATGATGATGAGTGTGGGGTTCTCATTCTTCAAAGCCACCACACAAACATGTTAATTCATTGAAGAAAGCTGGGAGTTGGTTATTTTGTTCTTAATTGTTTTGGCCCATGCATAGTTGCCAACTTAAATGTAGCCTTTACTCCCACCTTTATTACATGTCTCCCAGATCCTTTTGTCAGTGATCCAAAATTTAAACTCTGATACAAACCTTAGTTTCTTTTTTATTTTTATTTATTACTTTTTATTTCTGCAGAGAAATCTCATGAAACTTCAATTTTATTTCAGTAAAACATGCATATTTATCTTACATTAATTTGACCAACTCTTGTGCTTTAGTTTCTAAGACTCATCATATTATGAAACATTTAGAACAATGATTGTGAGCAGCAATCAGCAGTGAGCTCCATAAGGTTATCGGTCTGCGCCGCCCCCTCGTCGAAAAGCCACTTCTCAATCACAGAGAAAGGTGGTTTCATATCTTCTTGATGATGATCAACAAGCAAAGGCTGATCAGCTTGATGGATTTCAAAAGAGCTCATCACTGGCTCAACCACCTCTTCATGATCATCCATAGCTTGATATGGTTGCAAAACATTAATCTCTCCTTGATCTTGATCTTGATCTTGCTGATCTTGTTGGTGTTTATGTTGTGAAGTTTTTGGGGGGGACCTCATCCATCCTTCTAAAAGCCTTGATATGTTCTCTGTACTTGAAGCATATGTTGTTGAAGCACTTTGGTTAATCTTACTCATCTCATGGTATGTACTTGTGCTTGAATCAGATGAGGTCACATAACTCTCTACTGCTGTCTGAAACTTGTTGATCTTCTTCTTCAAGTGTGTATTCCAATAGTTCTTTATATCATTGTCTGTTCTTTGTGGAAGATATGATGCTATTGCTGCCCATCTAATCATTCATAAACACATCATCAACAATTATATATATATATATATATATATATATATTTAACCTTATAGAGACATACCTGTTGCCAAGTGAAGCTTGGAGATGAATGATCATGCCTTCTTCATGAGAAGTGAAATTGCCTCTCTTGATGCCAGGCCTGAGATAATTAGTCCATCTGAGTCTGCAACTCTTGCTACATCTCATCAAACCTAATGAAATGAAAACCAGGTTATAACTAACATATAGAAAATGCATGTTCATGTGCATGTGCATGTGCATGTGTACGCATGAGAAGATGATCATCACTTACCAGTGTTTGTAGGAACTGATCTCCAGTTTCCAGGGCCATGTTCTTGGATGTAGGACACTAAGATGATGTCCTCCTCTGGTGTCCATGGCCCTTTCTTGATGCCAACCTTATCACAACATGGAGGTCTTCCCATGATGTTCCTTGTTGTTGTTGTTCTTCTTCTTCTTTTGTTGATGGTCTCTTGATCTTCTTCTTCTTCTTTTTTCTCTCTATATCTTTTTTTTCATGAGTGGTATATATAGGATGACTTGAGATCTAGTTCAGTGTGCACCTTTTCACCTATCTATCATCTACCTTGCTGACTCATTTGCCACTCTTTTTCCTCTTTCTCTTTAACAAAGTCAGCCTTCTTCATGCTCTCTCTCTCTCTCTCTCTCTCTCTCTCTCTCTCTTTCTCTCTTTTCCCTTTATTTTTAGTTATCACATGAATCACAAGCCCTTCTCTTAAAGGATGTAGAGTGTTGTTCACTTCAAACACATCAATATTTGTTCTATTATTAAGCTCAAGTAAATTGCAAACTAATAATATTCTTCACCATCCCTACAGTTACAGAGTAAGTAGTTGGTATTTCGTCCCCTCCCTAATCAAAAGCGAAGGTTCAAGTTTGTAGCTTGTCTACACTTCTCATAATTAATTAATTAATAATTAATTAGTGTACTTCAATAATTTGGATAAAACCATAGTTTCCCCGAGTCAAGATTAGGACTCGTTTGGATGCAAGGAGTTACGTATAGTAATTTAATCCTATTTTTGGTACATTACTATTAACATGGTAATTGGTACTGTAGATAATTCAATTATCTACAGTTAAAAAATTGTATTAACTTCAAAAATGAGGAGCAGTGGACACTGTTTATGGTGGAATGACACTTTTACCCCTAATTAAGTTTTAATTAAATAAAAATCATAATTTAAATAACTAATCATAATAATTTAAATAATAATTAACATAAATGGACTAATTTAAATATTTAGTTAGAATAATTAAATATTAATTAATATGATATACATATTTAATTATAATAATTAAAGTGAAATGACATTTTTACCTTTAATGGATATTAAATTAAATTAAATAATTATTTTATACATTTAATTATTACAATTAAAGTGAAATGACATTGTTACCCTTGATTGATATTTAATTAAATAAAAATTATTAATTTAAATAGTTAACTAAAATAATTAAAGCTAATAATGATGAAAGAGATATTTAATTTAAATATTTAATCATAATAATTATTTTGAATAATGATATTTAAACTGTTTTATAAATAAAAAAATTATAATATATGATAATTAAAAGGGATAATATTAATTTAATTAAGATATATATATTTATAACCATTATTCAAATTATTTTATGATTTAATAAATTTAATTATAATTAAATATCACCTATTATTTTATATAATAACATTTATTTATTATAAAGGACATACAAGTAATTTTATTACAATTCATTTTCATGTTTTTTCTTATTCCACACTCTCATCCCCTCCAACCAAACAATGTTTTATTACTATTCTTATTCCCCTCATTTTAGTTCTCCCTAATCCTATTCCCCCTAATCCGATTCCGCAAACCAAACGCATAAGTGATTCGACTTGCTAAAAATAATACTAAGCCATCTAAATTTCTTATATATATTATAAAATTTTATTTATAAAGATATTTTCACATATATTTTTATTTTTTAAGAGTAAAAAATGAGAAGACAAGAATAATTCTTTTATTTATCCTGCCGACTAGTTGACTTTAAAGATTGAGCCAATTTTTTTTTTTAATTAGAGGAGTCTAGTCAAATTCCTCTATTAATTTGGCCAACTTTGAATAAAAACTATTTTTAATTCCAAAAAAAAAAATTAAAATTGATGATACCATCAAATCTTGATTTAATCAGCGGCAAAGTACCTTCCACTATGTCCATGCTACAACTAGCTCATGTACACTAGTATATCAAAATTCCAATTCATTGCTTTGGATGCTTGTGTATGTATGCATGTATTCATTTGTTATAAAGAAACCCTAATGTTCACCTTAATTGAATTAACCTACTTTTGTGGCACTTGCTAAATAACTGCCAAATTGGCACCTAAGTTTGTTGCCACTTCAAAGCTACATGATTACATACGCTTTTATATCCCTAATGAAATTTTATAAAGCATTTCTCATCATTTATGAAGTGCTGCGAATAACTATGCAAAAAATAAAAATAAAAATAACACAGTGAAAAATAAGGGGTAACAAATTAGGGTGAAAATTAATTATTATTATTATTATTATTATTATTATTATATGAGTTGTTTATGATGGACTTTTGAAACAAGGTGTACTAATAGCCACTAGCAATTTGTCAATAGTTTTTGAAATACAATGTCCTTGTTAATTAACTAATCACTAAATTATGATGGACTGTATAGTTAATTAATTTCTATCCATCCATAAACCACCATTTTGTCTCAAGTTAATCAAAGTACTAGAATTTAAAAATGAAAAATAAAAAATCTTGAGAGCCTGCACAAGCACATGAAAAGAGACTTAGAAATTACTTTTATATATTGGTTAAGATTCATTAAATGAAATAATAACAAAATAAGTGTAATTAAATTGGGAATAATTAAGTGGATTTTTATCTTGAAAAATAATATATATAATATTTTATTTTTGAACTCATAGGCCATGAAAGAAAGCTTCAATTAAATATTTTATTGGGTGGAACTTTTGGTACTTGTTATTAAGTATAATTGCATTGGGAGTGTATGTAAGCCACCACCGCTCAAATTGAAAGCTCCAAGTCTACAAATCAAGGACAATTATTATTATTATTATTATTATTATTATTATTATTTCCATACTACTCTATCAAATATTAAGTAAATTATGCTCTACTATATTATGTAAAGCTTCTATTAAACGTTTTTTAGATCTACTTTTCTTTTTTTTTACAATTTTTCATTTGGAGAGCTTCTATTTTTTTTTTTTTTTTATAAGAGTATTTATGGGTCATCTAATTGAGAACAATAAGACATGCCTATGTGATCTTAATCGATTCTCTCTTAACTTATTAGTCGTAGGTGCCGCTCCTAATTTATTTCAAATACATTCATCCTTAAGCACTTCTTCCTAATAACACTTGACATCCCTTAACATTCTCATTTTAGTTGTGCCCATTATTTGGGTATGTTGTTTTGTATCCGCCTAACATTCTGACACATATATCATAGTTGGCCTAGTAACGATTCTATAGAATTTATTTTTTTAATCTAAAAGATATTCTACAATCACGTAAATCTCTAGAGACACTATTTTATTTTACCCAATCTGCCTTAATGTTATTTATGGCATGTGCTATCAATTCTCCATCCTCTTGAATTATCGAGCCTAGATACCAAAAACTTCTACTTCTACCAAGCTCAATATCATCCATCCTAACTCCTCCCTTATTTCTATTTATTTTATTACCAAAATTACATTTCAAATTGATGTGGACTAATGCCATCACTAAACGTAAGTGTATGTGCTAATCAAGTAGTATCATGTGCGTGAATGCAAAGTTGTTGGTCCCACAAGGAACTAGGAAATACTAGTATTAGCTTTCATCATGTAATCTAACCTAGATGCAAGTGTTGCTTAACAAAATTGAACAAATACAAAAATATGAAAACACGACTAACGACCATGGCTCATGATAGGAACGCAAGTGTATGTGCCAATAGTGTAATAAAATCCTAAAAAGTGGGATATCGGTCCATAAGAAAAAGTGAGATTACTAGTAGTAACCCTAGTTTCGAAAATTAGCCCAAATGAAATAGTAATGTGTGTGAACAAAAGAAACAGAGAACAATAACAAAGAATATGAAAATAAGGAAGAGAAGTCAAGGGAAAAAAAGATGTCCGGGCATAGCATCCTTCTAGGGTTTTGTTAAATACATGACAAATGTTGTCTAAACATGCAATGCTATTTGAACAGAGAAATTTCCTAAATTATACTAAACCCCTTTTTCAAAGGTGAAGAGTAACTGAATCGGTGGAGTGCGGATATAATCACCATACAATCACATTAACACTCAGTGAAATCTCGTGTGAGTTAACAAGAATTTCTTAATTAGGTAATCCTTCTTGTGAAGATATTACCCATAATCTGAATACATAATAGAAATGTGATTTCTTCTAAAATCTATTCCACATGATTGCAAAGAGTACGAAAACACTCATTAACTCACTCGGGAGGATTAAGGGAGACGACATCTCCAAAGTACCCTAGTTTTAGGCTTACTCACAACCCCCTCTAATTATAATATGTCTATGCTAAGTGGGTATTTCTACTCGCCACAAAGCACATCAAGTATGATAACTAGGGCTTTGGCCATAATAGCAATTAAGCATTACAAACACGTAATTAGATTCAAATAACATGTATTGCAATTATGAAAACAAATAAATCACATAGATCCACAACCAATTTCAAAAGATAAAACCCTAGAGTTCAACTATTCCCAAACATCTAAGAAATTAACCCTCCATCAATGGAGAGCAAGCATTCAAATTACAAGATACGACAAGAATGAATGTAAACATAGAAACCCCCTTCTCAATCATATAGGAAGTAGATCACCAGAAAACTCTAAGGAACCTTCCTCGAACACCGCCTAGGTGAGCTTGACGGCTAAGATCTCCTTCTCCTTGATATGGATCCAAATCTCCTCCAAAAGTCACCTCTAAAGCCTTGGAGACTCGTCTCCTTTCTTCCCTAACCTCACCCCAAAGAAAAGAATCAAAGATTGCCATAAAAATCCACATCAGGTCTATTTATACTCGGCCGCATACGAGTTGCATACGAGCGTAAGGACGTGAGCGTAAGAAGCTAGAGAACATAGGTCACGAGCCTTACAAGAACACTTATGGCCGTAAGTTCTGTCTATAAGGCCTTCTGTTTATGTTACGGTCTAGCATACGGCCGTAAGTGCTAGACCATAAGCTTCACTGTGTTGTCTTGCTTGTAAGGTCCTCTGGTTTGACTCTGGTTTGACTCTGAATTCCAAATTTCCCTTTATGAGCATAAGCATGCCGGCAAAATTCTCTGGAAGAGGTTTACGACCATATGCTGCCTGTAAGACATCTTGATGCCGAGAGAGCTCCATCTTCTTTGTTTTTGGTCTGGAATGATTCTTTTGGTTCTCTCTCGTCTTTAAGTGCTGCCTAAAGCTTGAGAATGCAAAACACACTATGTTTAATGTCGAATTCCACAATATGTTTCTAATACATGCTCAATGAGTGTACAAAATGATATAAAATAATAGTTGCATAAAGTCTTGCAATCTAGTTAAACCGAAAGAGTTCCTAAAACATGTACCCCTTTTTGAAGGTGAATTATAATTGGTCCCATATGGTGTTGATACAAACTACCCTATGACCGCAATACACTCTATCAACTCTTTCTAAAAAAAACACTCATTCAAAAGATAGACAAATCTTCTTTTGGAGCAATTGCCCCTAATCCCACACAAGGTAAAATCAAAATCTCTTCCTGAAGGTACTCCTTACAATTGCTTACGCATGGAATCCTATGCTAACTTACTCGAAAGGATCATGGGAGGAGAAATCTCAACTTCAAAGTGCCTTATTTCTCGGCGGACTTGTGATCCCCTTCAATTGTGGCTTGTCTATATTATGTGGATCTTTTGATTCATCATACAAGTACATATATCATGAATTCTCGGGCTTCAATACAATGAAATCCAAGATAATAGAAACACACAATTGAATTCAACAATAATAGATTGTAATTAATCAATTAACATAAAAGCATTCAAAATCCACAACCAATATCTATCAAAATGTAAACCCTAGGTTCCATCCACGCCCAAACACCAACAAGTTAGTTCTCCATTAAAGGAGAATACTCATACAATCTAATAGAGACAAGAGAAATAAATGGAATCATGAGAACCCCCTTTCTCTAAATATCTCTTGGGATGTCAATGAACTCTCCTCCTATCTTCCACAAATGTAGGTAAGGATGCTCCTCGACGGCTTCAATGGTGTCCTAGATGGTGGATGAGCCTCTATCCCTTGCTGGATTGCCATAGAAGACCTTTGGAAATTCTCCCTCTTTCTTTGTTTACTTGGTCAACAAAAGATTCTCCAAAAACTCTTAGAAAAATATTTTATACCTAACTACTTACGGACTACTTGCGGGTGTAAGAACAGTATCGTAAGGAGCTGAAGATGATGAATGGACCGTGTGCCTTATGAGCATCTTATTGTCATAAGCTATACCTATAAGGTAATCTATCTTGGTGTTATGCTCCAACTTACTGCTGTAAGTACTGGAAAGTAAACTTCTCGAGATAGTGCTTGTGACATTCTTTATAAGTGTGTATACCTTGTAAACTCCTTTAGATGGCCTTTACTGTCCAACTTACGACCATAAGTTATGCCCGTTAGTTCCTCTATCTAGTCATTATGTTCCTCCTTACGGCTATAAGCATGCCCGCAAAGTTCTCTGGATGAGGTTTTCGGTCGTAAGGTGACTGTAAAGTATTATGTCTGGCTTATTCCCTTGTTGTTGATGTCAAGAAAGCTTTATCTTCTTTGTTCTGGCTCAAAATTGCTTATTTTGGCTCATTCTCCTTATTATGCACTGCTCATTATAAATCATATTTATCACCATGTTTACATCTTTCAAATAAACATTCTAATACATGCCAATTAAGTGTATAAAATAGTATAAAAATCATGTGTAATTATACACTTATCAGTGAACTCTATCCAAAAATCAGCACAGGTTCATGACTAGCTGACTCCTTTCTCGAAGCAAGCGACTCTAGTCCGACACAGAAGATGATTGGAATCTCACCCTACAACCGCATTTAATAGACAATAACCCTAGAAATGCTAATCTCACTCTGGAGAATCGTGAGGACCTCTTGTACACTATCTATAGGTGGACTCGCGAATTCTTTCAATTGTGGTTGGCCTATACATGGTGGACCTCTCGATCTTCACTCGTGTATATCAAACATAGATTTCTCGCATCTCACAATGTTAAAAATCGAGACAAATAATTACGCACAATTGAATCTAAAACAAGATATTACATTATAAAAGTCGATGAAATATTAAAGTTTTTACAACCAATTAGTCTAAAAAGATAGAAATCTTGGGTTTTATCTATACCCAACCGCTAAGAAAATTAGTTCTCCATTATTGGAGAACAACAATACAATCTAAAAGAGAAGAAATGCATTGAATAAAACATTAAACACTTCTTCAATATTTTTTTCCTTGAAATGATGAATGCCTATTGAACTTCCACAAACGCCACCGAGATTGCTCTTCAACGGCTTCCTTGAAGATCTTGAACCTTGGTGCCCCAGAATCATGCAATCCTTTGCCTTATAGGGTATATTACAGACATGGCCCTAAGCCATAAGTAACTAGAGATGAAGAGTCACAATCTTTACGGGCATCTAACGGGCGTAAGCCCTACTTGTAAGGTTTTCTATTTGGGTCTTGGTCTAGCTTGTGGGGATAAGCCGTGAATAGTATGGTCTTTTATCTGGTACTTCCCACCATCATTATGTGTCTAAACTCAGTCCGTAGAGTTCCTTACCTACCCTTAATGTCTAGCTTATGAGTGTAAGCCTTAACCATAAGCTCTTCCGTCTCTCAATTATGCTTTGGCTTATGGGGGAAGTCCTCCCACAAGCTTTTCTATCTGAGACTTATAACCATAGGCCTGATTGTAAGGGCTATTCTTTGACTTGATCTCCTTGTTCTATTGTCAAGAGATTCTTCTCTATTCCTGAATAGCTTCATATTACTCCCTCATGCATCACGCAATATGTCCATGGCTTAAAGTTATAGTATTTAAAATTACCCCTCCATAATTTATAATATTATATTATAATATACTACTCAAATTCCCATTTACCCCTGCAATCATCTAATAAATTGTATATAGTTTTATAAAAAATATGGCAAAAGGACCTCATTTCATTTCAATAACTAATTAGATATGAAGCTTAAATTTTTATAGTTTTCTACCATTGATTATGTTGAAAAGACACCCAACATCTCGGACTCCACTAAAATTCATTCAAGTGCCATTTAGAATAAATGATTATTTTTTGGTGTCAATAATTTCATTAGTTTATATGTTGTTTCTCTCCTATTAAGTTTTACCTTCCCGTTGACGAAGTATGTGGCTGAATTATTAATCTACTATGTTTTATTTTATTTGCATTAATTTTCTGTTTATTCAATAAAGTTACAATTTATTTACTTTTACACAAATTAAACATAGGTTAATATGATGTGCGCAACAAATGTAAAAATTTTTACTTACCAAATAAAGGTATATGTGCCCTTAAATATTTTGCAATACCTACCCACCTAACTTGTAGAAAAACTACCAGAGATCTTATTTAACCAGTGATATAATTTTTTTTTAAAAAAAAAATCATGAGTGGCTAAATATCAGATTATTTAAGCCCTTAAAAAGAATATATCAAAATTAACTTTACATTTAAAAATAAAAATATTAGTTGAAATGAAAGATATTTAACTGATTTGCTAGAGAAAAATTGATATAAAGAAAAATAAAGATAAAACTGCCTATCAAGTTCACTGTTTTTTTCTCTTCCTCTTTTATTAATTTATTAAGTATTAATTAACTCCTCATTTTCTTATACGTATCTTATCTATCAAGTTCCGTCTCTCATTTTTTCCCCTAATCTCTCCACCATTTCCTCAATGAATATGACAATACCTTTCAAACTTTATGCCTATTAGTGAGCTCATTTAATGATATTAAATTATGAAAGAAAAAGATACTCTTTTGCTCTCTCTCTCTCTCTCTCTCTCTCTCTCTCTCTCTCTATATATATATATATATATATATATATATATATATATATATATATATATATATATATATATATATATATATATCAACTCTTTCAATCTTAATAAAATCATATAATTATCATCATGTGCAAGTATTTAATACAAGAGAACTCATAAATGGTAAAACTCTTGGCTTGTGAGAACCTTGTACAAAATAAATGAATATTAATTCTATTTTAAATTCCAATTAGACTTAGACTTAATATAAACTATTAATTAAAATTAGAATAGATAATTACCTACAAAGTTTTCTTCTAACCAATTTATCAAAACTCTATAATTATTTTTTAAATATAAATTTATATGTTACAATAAATTATTTATATAATAATTAAATATATTTATACTTTTAATAATAATATATTTGAGATAATAGCACTTCCAAAGTATGTAATGAAGAGACAAAAGTATATATAAACAATTAAATAGAATTCAGAAATATTTTAAAATTCACAAATATTTTCCAAATTATCCACTTGCAAATCACTTTTTTTTCCCTTATAAGCAAACATAATATTTTTGTAAAACAATGGAACACATATAATTCACTTTATCATGTAGTCATTCATTTCAACTTTCACAATTCATAGGAAAAAAAATACTTTACCAATTGCAACCCCAAAAGTTATAGTAATTAAAATTACCTCTTCATAATTTTATAATATTATATTATAATATATTACTCAATTCCCTTTTACCCCTGCAATCATCTAATAAATTGTGTTATAATTTTGTAAAAATTATGCCGAGAGGACCTCATTTCATTTTAACAATTAATTAAATGAAGCTTAATTTTTTACGGTTTTTCACCATTAATTATATTAAAAAAACACCTAATATCTCGGACTCCATTAAATTTCATTCTAGTGCCATTTAAGATAAATGTTTCACTCCCAATTATTATTTTTTAATGTTAATAATTTCATTAGTTTATATGTTATTTCTCTTCCATTAAGCTTTACCTTCCCACTTATGGAGTATGTGGTTGAATTATTAATCTACTATGTCTTATTTTGTTTATACCCATTTTATGCTTATTTAATTAAGTTATAATTTATATATTTCTATGCAAATTAAAAATAAGTTAAAATGATGAGTTCAAGTAAAAAAATTTTACTTACCAAATAGAGTTATATATGGCTTTAAATATTTTGCAATACCTACCACCTAACTTATATCAAAACTACAAGAGATCTTATTTAATCAGTGATATAATTTTTTTTAAAATTTAAAAATAAAAATATGAGCTGAAATGAAAGATATATAGCTGATCTGATAAAGAAAAACTTATATAAAAAAAAAATAAAGATAAAGCTGCCTTTTAAGTTGATGATTGTTTTGTTTTTACTGTTTTATTAATTTATTAAGTATTAATTAACTCCTCATTTTCTTATGCATATCTTATCTATCAATTTCCATCTCTCATTTTTTTCCTTAATGTCTCCACCATTACCTCAATGAATATGACAATACCTTTCAAACTATATGCTTATTAGTGAGCACATTTAATGATATTAAATTATGAAAGAAAGAGATACTCTTTTGCTCTACACACACACACATATATGTATGTATATATCAACTCTTTCAATCTTAATAAAATCATATAATTATCATCATGTGCAAGCATTTAATACAAAGAGAACTCATAAATGGAAAAACTCTTGGCTTGTGAGAACCTTGTGCAAAATAAATAAATATTAATTCTATTTTAAATTCCAATTAGCCTTAGACTTAACATAAATTATTAATTAAAATTAGGATAGATAATTACATATAAAGCTTTCTTCTAACCAATTTATCAAAAACTCCAATATTTCAATAAAAAAAATTAATATATAGTTTATTAATTATTAACTTAATTTGTACCCTTGCTATTAAATCAATGTCTTTATCAATCTTTAAATCGAAGAAGGATGGAGTTGTTATGAATGTCTATGGTATGTTGTTTGGCTCATTCTCTAAGTTCGTGGCAAGCTTCCCATCGCTCATATGCATGCAAATATAATTAAACTATTTTATAAATAATTAAAAGTTTGCATATTATATGGTTTTTAATTTTTACAAATATTATGATCTCTATTCCTTCATATAATTTGGAGCTGAAATTTAAATAAAAGTAATTAAAGAAAATCAAAATAGAGATTCTATTCATTAATTAGCCGAAACAAGGCCATATCAAGCTTAAAGAATTTTAAGCCAACCAATTAAACCTATTAATAAACCCCCGATATGGATATAATTAAGAATGTGAATGTGGTAGATCAAGAACATATGAAAATTCTTAGTCAGATACTTGTATCAAATTATTGGTTTAATTCTTAATGTAATAGTCTAGTACTCACTTTTATTTTTAGAAAATACAATCCATGGACATGATTATAGAAAAGAAAACAAATTAAGATCGAGGTAGAATATTAGCTTCCAAAAAATAATAATAAATAATAGATATATTAACTATCTAAATTTGATATTAAAAGAAACTGTATGTTAATAAAATTGATGGAAATAAAGTGTTGTGAAATATCATAACTATCCTAAAATTTATGTTTATGTAAGATAATATATGTAAAAAGTTATATATGTACCTATATTAAGTTTTGGGATTTAGGCTTTAGTTAATTAATATATATTTAGTAGTAGCTAAAAATTAAGTTAAAAGTGTATATTGTCTGATATTTGTTATAATTTTGCTTGGTCATAATAAAATGGGATAGCAATATGTAAATGGATGTTGTGGGTTCTAGGGAAGCATTATTATTGAAACCACAAAATAAATGTAAATTTAAATGATTTTGACAAAATAGATTACAATGGAAAGAAATTTGAAGACACGCCATAAGTGCTAGATTTTTTATGCCATATATATTAAAATTATAGAAATAAATAGTTCTGATACTATTTTAAAATTAGAGAAAATAATAATCATAATACCATATATAATAGGAGTAGAGAATGTAAATAAGACTAATATGGCATTAAGGGCAAAACTATGAATGTATAGAGGCTGTAAGTCAAATATTCAATTATATATGTTAGGATTTGTTGATGAAGACACTAAAATCTAGAATGACCATAGTTGATTTGATGATGGATTCACTTGGAGGATCTATTGCAAAATTTAGTTTGTTCTAATATATTATTATTATTATTATACCTATGGATCTATCCTCGGACAAACCATGATTTTAATTTCTTTAATTCTTAATGGGTACCAAGAAGTTACAAAGAATCAATTTGATTTTTTATTGCAAACTTACACTAAATTTAAAAAGAAAAATAAAAAATTAAGTAATCATTATTTTTAACAACAAGTGCATTATCATAGAGCATAAAGAAAATAATAATAGAAGTATGATAATAAAACATAGATAAATTAGATTTGTTATACCAAATCAAATCATCCCATCAAACACTTGAAACTCACTTTGTTTAATTTGTGATCTTTGAAAAGTTGTAGGTTTTTTTAGATGTTATTCTCTTTACAATATATATATATTGATTGACATAATTAGTTTGTAATTATTTCATAATTAAACCAGTTCTATAGTGCACTGTCGATGCATTTGTACCTAATTTGTACCTAGTGTGGCTATTGTGACATTTATAAAGGAGATCACTAATAAGTGCACAATTGTGTTTGTATTGTTAGGTAACTTGAGACAACTAACAAGGGCATTATGCTTAGTTATCTTTGAAGACATGAATTACTGATAGAGATCGATTGTATCGATAAAAACAATGATTATGAGTATTATTGAATTTATCTCATATCTTAGCTATTATTGCCTATGATTTTGAGTATTATGGTTTTGTTGTTTTAGCTAATATTGACTATGATTGCTCTTATGGTTGGGCTCATATCTTATTGATGAAAGATCTATACTATGATACATTAAAGATCAAAAAGTCACAAAATGATGCTTAGCTTTCTATATATGTATGAGTTGATGAAAAATTTTATATATACAACTAATGTTTTTGAATAAGGAGCATTAAAGTATGATTTTGTTAACATCATAAACTTAAAATATATGATTGAAGTATAACAAAAAATAAATCATGACAAAATAAATCGAATGAAAATTTTAATTAATATTTTCTATTTTTTTATTCAAAATATTTAACTTATTTTTTCTAAGCACAAAAAAATGAAGAAAAATAGATTTCTTTTTGCAGCAAGTAGGCTTATTTGTTGAAAGAATGATATAAAATGTTAACAAGAGTATATATATAGAAAAGATTCATGCTAAAAAAAAGCATTTGATAGATGATTAACAACTCCATACTGCTGGAAATTATAACTATGCACATGTGATATTTTGTGTTGGAAAACCATAGGAAGTGACTAAAGATTTATCAGAGTGTCTATGCGTTGTAGAATCAACATATATACCACATTAATTGATTTGTGATCCTATTTATGGTACCAAGTATTACTCATACCATGTTTTTTTATGGATTATTATGGTTGAAGTGCTCCTATAATTTAAAATTTTTTTGTCTTAATTAAGTTCTACAACTTCTACCAAGAGTTTGGACAACATATGCATGTTATGACTAAGAAGAAATTTTTTTTTTTTAAACAAAGCTAGTACACTACTTGTGAGATGATTTGAAGCATTAAAACTGAGCCAAGTGATTAGAATTTACATAAAAAAATAAAATAAAATCTTTATGATTAGAATTTAAGTGAGTTTTTCTTTTTATTTTTTTCCAATAACAGTAGACTTCTAACAATTTCATATCAAAAGCTCAACCTCTTCAGTGAAAATGGAAGTAGTTAGCACCACATTAATTATGATTGATTAATTCTCTCTTGTTGTTAGACCATGGAGAAGATAGATATGTATTGCAAAAGCTAACAACCATAAACATCCAAAAGAAGAAATGTACCTTCATATCTATATATAAAAACAAACAAGCTGTGTTGCTCCATTTGTTTGGTGTTCTCCATGAATATATTTCTCCATTTGTTGTTCTTCTGTTGTTTTGCATGTTGAAAGATAATAATGTTGGTTGTTTTATGACCACTTTCTCTCTACTCATCTTCTCTTTGTTGCAGAATATTGAACACACGCTTCAAGTAGAGGTCTTCACGTCCCAACAACCATTGAAGTCACTCTTGAGATATAGACACATGTTTATGGTTGTAAGTCTCAATTCTTCAGAGCTTTATTTCTTTCTTTCTTTTTGTTAATAGAAAAGATTCAAGAATTATGGAAACAAATTTATATTAGTCTTTCTAACTTTTGCACCTTGTGTTTGTTATTTGAAGCCTTTTAGTTCATTGAAAAGATAAATTAAGTTTGCTTGAAATACCGAAATCTATCCCAAAATGTCATAGATTTAGAGTTTCCGTTTATATAATTATATTATTAATTGTAATAAATTTGTGCCTCCTTCACTATTACAATTTAATTATCAAATATGTCTAAAAAATCTAATGAATGATTTTTGTCTCCTCACTTTTAGCCATGAACAAATAGAGAAAACAAAATGAATATAAGACGAGCAAAGCATGCAAAAATGAAAAAGGATCAAAATTTTTAGACTAATTTTGTCAACTTTTTGTGAGGTGCGCATATGCTCCATTTGACACACTATTAATTAGAGTTTTCAGTTATATTATTATACTAATAATAACATTAAATTTGCATGCTTGCCCTAATATTGGCATCCATCAAATGTACCAAAATCATCTAAATAATGAATTTTGTCCCTTCAAGCCATGGACAAAAGAGGTAAACAAAACCAATATAAAGCAAGAACCGAACAAGAAGAAAAAAAGAAATGGAGTTTTAGTTCTATCATGAGTTACATAAATGAGAATGACAAGTTTCATCATTAAAAAATGAGGAAATTATTCTAAACTATTATGTGGTTTGTCTCTTGCTCAATTTTATACCTATGATTTAATTATTAATATTTTAATACTCTACAGTTTTAATTATTTGTAAAAAAATACCAAAAATCTTTGTTGATGTGGCATTTAAAAACTAATGAATTTATATGTTTACCCTTGTAAGTTTAAATAAGCTTAAATAATAAATCTTCCAGAACAAATTTTGTGTTTTTAAATAATAAACCTATAATGATAAAAAAGATAAATTCATATGTTCTTAAATACAACATCAACAAGGATTAACAGGGTTAAGTGGTATTTTTTTTATAAATAGTTAACCAAAAGGTACTAAAGTATTAACAATTAAACCACATGTACCGAATTGAGAAAGAGGCAAATCATAGGGTAATTTAGAAAAAAAATTCAAAAAAAAAATAATATCTATTCCATTGCAACATGATATTAAAAGAGTTTCCTATTTTATTCTATTATTACATTATAAATTACTCCAAATGAAACAAAATATATAAAATTTAGCATGGTCACCATATCAGCACCTCTGAATGTCCATCTAAGTAGTGAATATTGACTAGTTATTTTAAATTTTGGCCTCGAACTTTATTTTATTTTTTAAGCCTCAAACAAGTTTATGCTTGACTTCATATGCATCAGGAAGATTTATGGAACAACTTTGTGTTGCCGAATTTCATATTAAGTCTCATAGTTTTGTTTTATAAAACATATTTCACATATTTAAATTCAAATCATACATATAAAATATTTTTTTTTGTACTTGACATAAGATTGTTTTATAATCTAAACTAATTCAGCATGAAAGTGAATGTACCACAAATTTCATATCTTTTTGAAATTATAGATTTTTATTATATTTTTATTTATAAATAAAAAATTAGTTCTTTGGAGGAGAATGAAAATTTAATAATACCAATATTAATAACTTAATTTATTACCTCGTTCCAAAAACTTTTAAAAAAATCTATGAAAATATCTATAGGTGACTAGAAATATGAGTTTTTTAAAGTAAGGAATATTTATGGTTACAAAAAATTGGAAAAGTATTTGCAAAAATCCTATTATTTATGTTAGTGTGAATTTAATAATAATGAATAAACATTACGTTAATTAATTTGCGTATACTACAACTACCATTATGGCCTTTATGTAGTCACATAAAAAAAAATTTACCATAAACATAATGCCCTCACCGGTGGTTTTCCTTTTTAAAATTTACTCAAGCAATTTTTAATTGTTTAAAAAAACACAATAAAATCTAAACATTTGTCTTATATCAAGATGCATTAAACATATAACATAATTTTTTGTCTTCTCTTCTCTTTTTCAAATAACAAAACTTAACACCTATCATATATAGGTTGTATATATTTGATCAAAATCATATAATTAACAAGTCATGGCTAAATTTCAACAATAAGAAGAAGAGGGGTCCTTATGTTTGTGAATTGCTCCCATCTTTACATGATCTAGAGCATGCTTGACAAGGATTGTATATAAACACTAACAAACAAAAGCTTGTGAGTGTTTCATGGCCTATAACTCACCAAGCAATCCATGCGTCACATTCTAGTCCACAGGGATTCATATGTGCATAATTTAACAGAATATATATACTATGTTGATTACTTAGGTACATGCATCTATAATTTAATTAATTTGTTAAAACATGAATGTCTTAGTTTTTCATGCAGTATGTTGGGAGAGGTTGGCCACTGGAAAAAAGAATTAGAGCATGTGTTGAGAAAGTTGATAAAGCATTAATTTCTTTCCTGTTTTCAAAGGTGATGATAAAAGTTTAGATATTGTTATCTCAATGATGGAGATAGATTCATGTATATTAATTAACTTCAATGTGCTTTAACACCATTTTTATTCAAGTAAAGGGTTTTTTTTTTTTCTCTTTCACTAACTAATATAAAGAAATATGCATGCATGGTAATTAACAATAATAGTAAGTTATATTTCTCATTAGGCAATGTGGTATCTTATCAATTAATAAACGCTCAAAAGTTAGATAGTGGTATAAATCAATCAATTGATTGATGGATGGAAGACATTAATTAATGGTAAGAAAGAATTAGGAAAATTATGGAACAAAGTTTAAGATCATAGTCATGGCTTCACATTACCAACCAACCAAATGTAATGGAATTAAGATAAGCAACAAGTTATGTACAAATTGCAACTCATTTGAACAATAATGGTGATTAAGACAGCTAAAATAAAGAGCCAGCGAGCACCAAACAAGGAATAGTTCTTGTCATTGTCATTAAACAACAAGATGATCCCCTTGTTTCTTATCCAACCATTCTGTTTGATATATATATATATAATTAATTAAACAAATGTGGAGAACTAGCTTTTTCTCTTTTCATGTATACCCAAAAAAAAAGGGCTTATGCTGAAACAAGCCAATCATTCTTGGAGTTAAAAAAAATGAAATGATTAAAATCACTGAAATTGAATAATAAAATAAAAATCTTCCAATTATATTGTTCACTAAAGATAAGATGTGTTTATACTATATGCACATAAATACCTTCAATCCTCTACGCAGAAGATAAGCACCAATATCGAAGCATGATCATTAAGAAGCACAAGTACATATACATATAAACAAACTCACATACTTTCTTGTCTGACATAAGAACAAATAGAAAGTTCTTGAAAACTTGCCAATTCATTCACCATCTTTCTGATTTTTCTACTTAATTAGTTCTAAATGTTTGTGTTTTATAATATTAACTTTTTACATGATAGATAGAGTATTTTGGACTAAGTCAATATTGGTATAGACCAAGGCACGAGAGTCATATGCCTCACACATAGTGAATGATGTGAATAATTGCCCACTTTGCTTTTCACATTATTTTATTTTATTTTTTTCATAACTCCAAGCTACAAAACATTATAAAGGTTGAATCATTGGATATATTCAGTAGCAAAAAACTTTAAAAAAATAAAAGTAAACTTATGATCCACAACTTTGGCATATTTTTTCACTAAATAATCCCATATGTGTACCTATTGTAGTAAATTAGTTGAACTTATTTACGCTAGATTTTCATTTCTAAAGCTTAAGTGCTGTCGAATTTAAAGTGGATATTAAAATTGAATCAATTTTTTTTTTTGGCATAATTCTAATCAAATTCAACTTAGTTCAAACCCAAAACCTCATTTCCAGTTTGATTTTTATGCTTAAAATAAGCAACACAAATTACATAATATTTTTAACGTAATAAACTTACCCATCACAAATATATATAAAAATCTACAATACATCATACATTCTTTTTTAAAAAAAAAAAGAACTACAGAGCAAAACTCTCCACTAAAAATCAATTTCAACCCAAAAATCAAACTTTTTAAAGCCATGCATGTGCCGACACACATTCTATTTCATTTCCCCTTTTCCACCTCCTTATTTTCTTCATCAATCTACACCCCATTATCACTCCATGCATGCCTCCTCCCTTCCTCTCCCTCCATATATTAACCTCTCCCACTCCCAACTCTCAAGCATCTCCCTCTTCCTATCCAAACCCTAAGAAAAACATTTTCATATATATATATATATATAGAAATCTCCCCACTGCTCAACCTACTCCACAACAATCTGAGAGTACTAGTGAAACTCAGTCACTCAACACAAATGGATCAAGGACACACTCACAAACACACAACTTCATCAAGATCAACCACCACCTTCATCCCTTTCCAAGGCCTCCCTCTCAGATATCTCTCCCACTACTTGTACTACAAAGACCCTCCCAAAGACCATCATCATCATCATCATCTCCATCCCCACCACAACTCCGACCTCACCGTCTTCAACCCTCGCCACAGCTTCCACCTCCCTCCCTCCACCACTCCCCACCACCGCCTCTCCTCCGTCTCCTCCACTGACACCTTCACTCGCAACTTCCGTTCCTCCTCTTTTCACTCCGCTCCCACCCCTTCCTCTCACTCCGGCCTTCTCCCCAAACCCCCTCCTCCTCCTTCTTCTCCTCCTCCTCCTCGCCGGAGATTCTCTCTCCTCTGCTCCTGCCCTTGCTCCGGCTCCAAATCCATCGACGTTGAAGAGAATCTCTCTCAACCTCGTTTCCCTTCCCAACCCCGTTTCTCGTTTCCCCTCACTGAGCCTTCTCGGCTCTCTCTTGACGTTTTCAAACCTACCCTCATGGGATCCGCGTTTCCCACGAGTGCTTTGGACGATGACGTGGGAAGCGATGCCAGCTCGGACTTGTTCGAGATTGAAAGCTTCCCCAAGCGCCGTGACTCTATTGACGGCTCGGCGACTTGTCGGCTGGCTCAGCTCCGTCGTAGCGTTGAGTTGGCTGTAGCCGTGGCTGAGCCGGCTGAAGCCTATGCGCCGAGCGAAGCCAGCGTGGAGTGGAGTGTTACCACACCTGATCAAGGGCTCGACCGGCCCGGTTCGGACTTTGAACCGGTTCGGTCTGGTGGGAAGAAACGGAGGAGCGGGTTGCTTGCTTGCGTTTGTGATAAGGCTGTGAGTGTTGGACCCGACCCGGTTCGGTTCGGTCAGGAGAAGGCTGGTCGGGTTGAGTTGGACCGGGTTCGGGAGATTGCGAGGTTGGTTCGGTCTAACTCGGCTCGCATTTGCCGTCCGTTGGGAACCCGGTTGGGTTGAGAGGTTTGCACGTGTGATGCACGTGTTTAGGGTTAATACAGTTTTTATTATTGTTATTGGTTTTTTTTTTTTTTTTTTGGTTTGTTTGTTTGGTTAATTAAATTTATATAAGTAAGATGATTTTAAGATGGAAATAAAACTTAATGATGTGATTATTTTACTGAAATACTGTTATGTTATTTTTGTAGTTGTTGTGTATGTAATTTTATGTTCAATATCTAGCAAGATTATTATTATTATTATTATTATTATTATTATTCACGATGTTAAGCCACTCCAAGCATTTTTTTTTCATTATTTCATCCAAGCTATTTACTGAGAGAGAGTCAAACTTTTGATCTCCCACATGAGAGTCAAATATCTTAATTACAACTCACTGATTGCGACAATAACATATAACAAGATTATTTGATTGGTAATTTTTTTCTTCTTTTTTTTTCTTTTGACAAGATGAACAAATTATAGTTAGCTAGAGACATGCACAAAAGTAAAATAAGTACTTTAACACACTTGTACCCTCATTCTATGTGAGCTGAGATTCTAACTCAGCTCCTCAACAAGACATGAACAACTTAAGTATGAATCTAATATCAGTAAACTAAGAGGTCGTTGATATTTAAGCGATAATATTTGAAAATTTAAATTGACCCCTATTGTCACTTTAATAATGTTTTAAAAAAATTATAGTACAAAGAAAAATAAAACCATAGAAACTAAAAAACTAAGTTTTAAATATATTTTAGGTGATGTCGCTTGGATTACAATGAGAATTTATTAAGATGAAATCCAAGGATGCAATGGAAAGAGTTTTGTTGCCATTCCGAAACATAAAATAATAATAATAATAATAATAATAAAGAAGTAAAGATCGTATCCATGATTGGTCTGTATGCGTAGTTTTTGGGAAGTAGCGCCAAGCCTTATAATAATTAAGATATTTTCACCACTAAACAATATATTTTATTCAAGATTGCATCAGTCTAAAAGCTAGCTCTAGATTAAAAATGAAAGCCTTATAATAATTAAGATATTTTATTCACAACACTTGTCTATGGAATCTATTTAGTTATGAACTCGACGTTTCAGAGAAGAATACAATAAATAAAATAATTGATTATAAATAAAAAGAGAGGAGGAAATTTATGGCGCTTTAATTGTCCACATGAATGTGTATGCAAACTTGAAAGCAAAGAATAAATGTAGTAAAATCAAATTAAAAATACTAGCAATTTGAATGCATGTAACAATTCTTTTGTCAATATTTATAAATGAATAAATTATACAATGCATTACAATAAAAAAATTATACAATGCATTACAATTATGAACCCTAATAATTAATTTAAATATAAATTATTTTTTACTTGAAGTTAATTTAAATAAGATTTAAATTAACAATCCTACTTATAAGAATCTATCTTCATATATAAATCCGATTGAAGCACATACCAATATTGCCTTCTAAGTCCTCAAGTATGTGGCTATCTCAACTCCCATGCTCCAAGATCTAAATCCAACACATCCTTGTCTTTTACATTTTATATATCTTTGTGTCATCTTCTTAGATATGAATAAGATGCCCTATCACATGTTTTACAGAAATTTCTAACATTTATATATCAAAATTCAACCCTAATATATATATATATATATATATATATATATATAACATGGACTAAATAGTTTTATAATTTTTAATTATTGAAATAACTAAGTCTAATAATTAATTATTGGGTTGGAGTCATTGAAAGCTCTTAAAGGTTTTGTTATATGGCTCATAAAATATGAACATATTCATTTTGGTCATTATTTACAACATGAAAACTTATATGATAAAACAAATGGCATATTGTTATAAGTTTACGCAAGGTGGAAGTGATAAAATGAACACAGTTATATAATTCAAAGCTTAAATTTATATTTTTATATTTTAAAAGTCAAAATAAATAATGATAAATGATAGATATTAAAATACAAATTTTGTTACTTAGAAAACTTCTTTTTAGAATGATATTGATTAAGTAAAATTTTATACAAATAATTTATATAAACGTTTTTATGTGCTCAATAATCTTTGGTGTATTAATACCGAATCTATTACGTAGAGTGTTTATATTTTGCTGAAGAGATAAATTCAAATCTCAGTTTACTCTGAATAAGTGTAAAAGTGTGTTAGTTATATATTAACCTTAAACATATGCATCTTTCCAACATTATTTGTCCGGTCTAAGTGATTAAAAAAAATTCTCATGTGGAAAATTTTCAAAGTTGAAAATGCAAACTTCATTATTTTTTGCTTTTTTCTTATAAAAGTGGACGAACGGTGCTTTAATTAAAAATGGGAAAAAAGAGTACAAACTAACGGAGAATACAAGATAAGTGTTAACACAAGTACAAACTTCATTATTTAATTTTTTTAAAATAATTAAAAGTTTAGATATAAGTCATGGATGATGGCATGAAATTTGTGATGCTGTGTATAGGCATGAGAGATGACTCCACAGTTCATTGCATGTGGCATGTCTCTCAGGACATGGTTTTAAGTTTTCTTATTTGTTTCTGTCTGTTCTGGACTTATTAGTGATACATGTCCAACACTGTCTCTTTGGATAAGACATCACTACAATGTTTTCATTCTATCCGAGTTCCTCCCTAAGATTTTAAATAGGGCCCCCAATTCAAGTGAATTATGTTTCACTTCTTTCTCATATAGACTGAGAAAAAAAATCAAACAATTATCAATCGTAGTTGTGTGTATATATATATATATATATCTTTTTTCAAGGAGCACATGCACCACCGAAAATTAATTGTTCAACTAATCTGTATTTAACTAGCTGATGTGAGAATTGGGTTGTAAGCCCGCTCACATAGCTGGGAATTTTTTTAGCGCCACTCTATCTACTTTTTTCTTAGAGGCGTATGCACCACTAAAAATTGATTATTTGCCGTGTGCGCACTCACAAAATTGATGCCAAAAAAATTGCAAACCAACTCGCATAGCCGTAAATCCTTTTTAGTGCCACTATATCCTGTTCATTTTAACCTCTAGACAATGAAAGTCATAGTAAGACAATTTTTATAGCATGGCCAATACAACAAGACCAAAAAATGCATGTGTGTATGTATATGTTTTTTTATGTATCTACTAAATCATAATTTATATTTGAGAGATTCAATCCATGTCTATATTAACTAATGTAGTAGGGAATGAAAATTTCGAAGTGAATTAGCTAAATATTGTTTTTATTTAAACTCAAAGCAAAAGAATGAATAGTCAACTTTTTAGCTTATTAGTATCGAATCTTTTAAGTAGAATATTCGTTTAGGGGAGAACTCAAGATCAAATCCTAAATCCCATGCAATGTGAAAGCATAGGTGTACAGGTATTGACTCCATACTTGTGCACATCCTAATTTCTTTTTAAATGTTTATAAAAAAAATATTAATGTAAAAAAGAATGAAAGCAAACATTTGTTTATATTGGTTGGGTGTGAGAAAATCAAAATTATCATTGAGCTTCGCAATTTATGTTTTAAAGACTTTAGATTTTTCAAATTGGAGTTTGAACAAAAACTCATTATAATATAAGATTTAAAAATAAATAAATAAACCTGAACAAATGGTCACTGAGTAGAAAACAAAACATCAAAAACTCTTTATAACATAAGATTTTTTTTCTCAAACAAAAGTCGAGTATTTAATTTATTAACTTCGAACTTTCTCTCACTTCAGTATAAATAATTTATAAACATTTCAATCTTTCAAAAATCCAAAGCTTTTTTATATAACACATTTGTTTCATCTTAAGTTTTATGGTACCAATAGAAAAATAAATTTTTGATAAACATAGTATTGTAGAATATAAAAAATGAAAAAAAAACACATAATATCGTGTCATTTTATTAACCTTCCTCAGTCCATAAAGACGATAAAAAAAAATACCCACACAATTATTGAAAGAATAATATAATATAATATAAAAATCTAAATAATTTTTTAATAAATAAAAATAACTATATATTATACGATAATGTATATATAACTATATATTTCAAATGAAACATATAGTTTGTGTTCATATAATAAATAAATAAGATTTATTATTTCAGTTTATGGTTTTCCATACATGCTGGGCATTAAATTTAGCAGGCCGAGTAAGAAGTATGGGCTGGGCCAATTTACTCTAACTAATAAGTTTTCATGTGTTAAATTGCGATTTGTTTTTCAATTTAATAACTTTGGTTCATAATTAAGGGTAGGATCTAACATAAGTTATGGTAAGATGATTTTTTAAATATTAAGAAATTATATTTATTATTTTATTGTTTTAATAAACTATAAGCATGTTACTCTAAGTTAATGTTTACTTATAGCTACTCTTTCCGTTTCATTATAAGTGTCCACACCTTAACAGTTTCATGCAAAGTAAGAAAATTAATTATAATTACTACATCCGTTCTTTTTTACTTGTCACATTTTAGAGCTTTTTTTTGTTCCTTTTTGCTTGTCCATTTACAAATTTTGTGCAACATTAAATATTGTTTCTTCAAATTACCCTTTATATTTAATGTACTTTTACGGTTTTCAATAAATTATATTCAACTAACATTTTTCAAAGCATATTTTAAATAAGGGTAATATTGGAAAGTTAATATAATTTTTATAAATTTTAGGTTACCAACTACTCCCTCCATTCCTTTTTACTTGACCATTTTTACCTACTTCACACCCATTATGGAAATTAGTTGAAATTAGTTAACAATCTAAATTTTATAAAAGAATTCCATTACTTTCCAAAACTATCAATATTTAAAACTCCATTAAGTGGAGTATATGATTTAATACTTAGTTGATTGTGATTTATTGAAAATTGTACAAGTATATTAAATTAAATGGTAGATTTGGAAAAAATTATTTAACGCTGCCCAAAATTTCTAATGTGACAAGTAAAAAAACAAAAAAAGAGCTCCAAAACATAACAAGTAAAAAAGAACGGAGGGAGTAACTTCAATCAACTTTTTTTAATCCTTGAGAATTAGGTAAAATTGACAAGTAAAAAAGAACTAAGGGATTAAAAATCTCATGCATATTTAGTTCACCTTTATCATTTTACCAATTTCTCTCTCTATCTGCTAAACTTGTGCATTTAAGGTGATAATGAGAATAATGCATTTAAAGATATTAGTAATGTTAAATCTGAACAAAGAGAGTAGTTGTTAAATTGCAATGTTTGTTTTAATGAATTGCATTTTCATGTTGACAATCAGAATCAATTGTTTGTATATAAATGAGGTATTTAGTTTTAAAACCGAACCCTAAATTTTCAAATCCTTCACATGACAAGCAAGAATTCACGAGTTTAGAGATTCAAATTCCATCCCTAGATATTTGAAATTATTCTTCTTCTTTGCCATTGATTAAAAATAAACTTCATAAGTAAGTTTCGCCATGTAAAATTAGTTTTTTTTTGTTAGTAAATAAAAAAATTTGAGATTAGATACCAAGTATAAAGAAATGTATTATGAGCATAAATTGAAAAACAAAACTAAGATGGAGAGTTCGACCACCCTGTAAGAAGAGAATTGGTATTTTATTTTCCTTCTGAATCAAAAATCATGAATTCAAATATGTGGTTTGTCAATATTTAAAAAAAAATTGTGATGGGAAGACATTAATAACATTACTTCATCATAATTTTGTGCATTCTTTAAAAGAGAAACAAACTTATTAAAATAAAATATAAGTAGGCAAGGGCTACTTGTGATATAATTTGTATATTAAATATCCTATTTTTCACATGACACAAATTATATACTACTTTTTAGAGAAGTCCCCTCCCTGATTATGGAACTAGCAAAGTCCTTGCTTGATTCTGACAATGTGTATTTACTTACACACATGCAAATATACACTTTATACCCTAAACCCCAAACCCTAATCTTATAATATATATATATATATATATATATAAGCAAAACATCATCTGTGTACGTACAGCTATTGGAATCTATAGATCCAACAGCTGATATTGATGAAGAGTTGATAATGGACAATTGATTATGATCCATAGCAATTACAATTTATCATTGTTAGCCGTTGGATCGAGATCCAATGGTTGATAATGGACATCCATAGATTTTTTTTTATCTATGAATGTCCACAGATGATTTATCCTCATATATATATATGACAATACATCCTCTATGGACGTCCATAGATAAGAAATCTATGGATGTCCATCTATCAGCCGTTAGATCGTGATCTAACGGCTGACATTGATGAACGGCAATCACTGTTCCAAACAGTGATTACTGTGTATATTACTGCAGCAGCTACTGTTCATCAATGTCATCCGTTGGATCTTGATCCAACGGCTGATAATAGACGTCCATAGATAACTTGTCCTATATATATATATATATATATATATATATATATATATATATATATATATATATATATATATATGTGTGTGTGTGTGTGTGAGAACAATGTTAAAACCAAGCAAATTCAGTATATTTTTAGGTGGTATTTGCATGCTAAAAAGTAAAAATAAAATTGCATATGTACCCTAACAAAATCATAATATATATATATATATATATATATATATATATATATATATATATAATAAGGGTATATATGCCCTCAAAACACAATGTTTATAAATATACCCCTAAAACTGAAATTATAAAAATGCTTAGAAAAAAATGCTTTATTATGCTTTATTCAAACAAAATAGGAAAATTTTTATTTATTATTTATTTAATATTTAAATTACTGCCGACTAAATTAAACCTTGGCAGAAAGTCAAGAATTTGTGAGCTCATATTTTGTTGACATTCTTGAATTGTATTAAATACAAAAAAGCATTACAAAGATGATTTAAATGAAACAAGTTATATCACAAGTATTATCAATCAAATTGAAAAGTAAGTAGGAAGTGAAATATGACATGGCAAGTTTCATGCTCAATAAAAAGCAGGCCGACAAAATATTTTAGATTGATAAGGACCAATTAATAAATTCCATCTTCTAAAAAATCCTTAATAGAATTAATTTTAAAAATATAAAAAAATTATATTTGTCAATATTCACTTAAAGGAATGCTTCAAATCTCTATTTAAAATAATATTAAAAATTAATAAAAAATAGTTTTAGAATATTATATTCTTAATATTTTAAAAGATATGCATAGGTTTCTCCTTATATGGGTAATTTGTTTTTTTATATATATTTTTTTTAAAATAGTATTCCTTTCACACTGATCTTTCCTTTATTACGTGAAAGTCCCTGAAATCTTCAAAATCAAACATTGAAATCTAAAGTCATCCACAAATGATGCAATATAACATCAACATCAAGGGCCTCAATTCATCACATGATGTTTGTTTAAATTCCACAATATTTTTTTAGCCACAATATTTTTGTAGCATATATATATATATATATATATATATATATATATATATATATACATTATATATTGAAAAAAATTTAAAAGAATGTTACTAAAATAATGTGTTGCAGTCGGTTATTCTATTTTTCTCCAAACTCAAGTCACAAAATAATTATTATTATTATTTTAATTATATTTTTTTTATAAAAGTAAACAAACCAAAACTCTTAAACAATAATAGTACGAGAGAGCTGATTCCTCAACTTCTTACTTTCGATAGAAATGAGTTAGTAATTATTCTTTTCAGAAAAAAATACATAAAATTAACAATTTTAGCTAGGATTAACAATAAAATATAATTAATTTTTAAAATAATTAATTAGTGTGAAAGTGAGTCATTGTGGTCTATCTTTTCGGCGCTTTTCTTTAGCAACCCACTAAATCAATCATAAATGTCCAAGCTTGTCTACAACCAAAATAAAAGGATTTATATGCAATATATATATATATATATATATAATAAATATATCAGAAGTCGGCAAGAGATGGAAAGAATCCCTTTAAGTCCATAACACTAGTCCCATCTTCTTTTGATGAAGAGATGGAAAGCACATTAATGGATTTCCACATAGTCCAAAAGCACACACATGTGAATTTTTAGTCTCTTAAAAATAGTCTCATATGTAATCAAAGCAAAGGAACACCACCTGTGATTGTGAGACATGCAAAAGCATCACTCTCTTTTTCCACCTGCCTAACTAAGCACTTCTCCTTTCCATTCAATTCATTCTCATCAAGAATCTCATCAGCTTTTAATCATCTTCATCTTCATCTTCATCTTCAAACAAATGTCATTAAAACGGCGATTTCAATCGATACGTTTTTCGTATTCTGACAGTAAAATCAATGACATGCATGCATTGCTGCAATTACACTAATTCAGCAGAAAGCAAGTGGAGTTGTTTCTGTTTTGTAGAATGGAAATACAAATTAAACAAATTGAATCAAGATAATAGTTTTGAATTAAACACCAAATCAAGTTTACAGTGTTCGATGCGGGTTTACAGACATTCATATAGATTTTTTTTTACTTTCGGTACATCGCCCGCAACGAAACCAAAGCTTAGAAACTATATATACTTTGAGCAAAGCCTGACTGAATGTCTTCTTTCCTGATAATCTCACAAGATCACCAGCCGAACATTCTACCGTCAGTTTTGTTCTAAAATGGAGCAAAAACTTTAATTAAAAATTACAACTGTAAACAAAACTAGATGATCTATATGATGCATTCGACTAAATTCAATTCAAACCAAATTCTATTTAGAATCAGAAATACCAGCTAGAGCCATCTTGCTTCTGCAAAGATTCACCAATCTGCCGGTTATATGCCTCAGCGAAATCAATGGCAGACATATTAAAAGGAGACCCGAATCGAAAATTAGCATTCACTTCATTGGGAGGATTCAGCGTCTGCCTGAACTGAATGTTCTCGTGACCGAACATGTTAGGCTGAATTGAGTTGTTCACTTCACCAATTGCAGATACTTTCCCGAAAATGTTCCTGTTTATTTGAGTTCTTGGCTGCTCAACAGCAGCAATGTTTCCCTGGTTTGAGTTCCGGTTAGAACTGATATTAGTTTCGTAGAAACTCATAAGATCATTGATCGGTTTCTGCGCATCAAATGGTATCCCCAGATTGGCAATGTTGATAGGATTGATGCTAGAGCCAGGAACATGCAGAGAAAAAACAGGTGGTTTGTTCTCCATTCCTTGGAAACCATTCATCATCGCAAGACCAGCTGGAATGCTATTGCGATACTTGCAAACATAGTGATGATTATTCCTTGCATTCCTGTCAAGAAAACCAAGACGGTAGTCATGATGTGGGCAGTGTTCATTCTCACAAGTATAAATACTCGCATTGTTCATCACAATATCAGGATCGGCAACAGCACTTCTTTTCTGAATAAATTCAATGCTGCTCTCTTCTTTCACCGGCGGAACCAGAAGTGTTTCATTCAAAGCACCGACCCCTAAATCAAATGAATTATTGTCGAGTGGCTTGTCGTCATCAACACCTTCAACGTCATACTCACTGCAGCTGCCACTGAAAGATATGGCACCATGCACACCGCTGCTGATTGATGAAGGTGGGCAAGCATCTGGATTGAGCTTCATATACAAGTTCTCTTCCTGCTTGAGAACAGCCAACCACGTCGCACTTTCCTTAGCAGTCATCTTGTCTTGAAGACACTTGGATTGTCTCACTAGCCGACGAATCTTCTCAATATCCGGAGACATATGTTTGATCACCGCAGTGAGTACGCTCACCTTCCAAGCTTTCTTAAGATCATGAGGCTTCTTGTAAGGGGGTGCCACTTGTTCTTTAGAAAAGCCAAGCTGAGACCACCATTCCTCGTCCCCAGTTGGCCACCAAGGCGGCGCAATCCCTTTCTCCAAGGGGTACCTCCGCTGCGGTGGATCACAGTGTTGCATCAAAGCCGACAGAAGCGAGCCCAATGTCGTATCTTGAAGCTCCTGCAATGAATGAGGACCCAAAGATCCAGAGTTCATCTCGCTGTTAACACCGGGGACAGCATTATCAACTTGATACTTTGTGATTGCAGCAGGACCATTCCTATCGAACCGTACTTTTTCCTTCCACCAACCACGGAGATTGTCGGAGGCACCGCTCACCGGTTTGCCTTTCTCGGGTATTATCCCGTAGACAAATCCTTGAGCTTTGCATACCTCCATCATTTTTAGCATGTATTTGAGGATACCGTCTTGAGCACGAGACATCTTCTTCCGCCGTGCTTGCTCTTGAGACTGCCGTTGCTTCGCGATATCACACTGCTCTTTGCTCTGGTTTTGCTGCTGCTCTTTCAACCGTCTCAGCCGCATTCTGTCTCTCCACATGCGCCTCTCAAGCTCGTCAACATCCAAGTCTTCATCGCTCTCATCATCAGCAATGGCTCCTGGAAAGTTCTCAGTTGAAGGATCGACTAAATCACCCTCTCCTTGTGAGTTATCAACACCAACAGGCGGAGGAACAAGCGAACCAAAGCAGAGACTTTTATCATTGTTCGACGGAAGGAATTGAACAAAATCAAGGCCACCAGAAAATGCAAATTGCTCTATGTTTAATCCACCCATATTCACCAAACAGAATTAGAGACAACAGTTTTGATGATAGAATCTAAGACCAAAAGAACTCTACAATATTTCCTGCAACACAAAGTTAGAAATAAAATTCAAACAAATTTCATGATCCTCAAGAAGGATAGTAACTACAATCAAGAATAGCAAGAACAAAAGAAGAAAGAACAACAATTCAATGAACAATGAAGAATGTTATCATGTCACATACATGCATATATCCTGAAAACAAAATTTTGCCATTATGTCAAGGATCCAAAAGGATATACACAATAAAAAAAACATTAATTTCACCTGAAAAAGCAAGTTCTTATTCACACAGAATAAACCATATTCATCGCCAAAAATCAAATTGAAGTACTAGATCACAAAGAGAATCAACAATTCACAACAAAGAATTCTCAAAATATTAGGTAATATAAACAGATCTCATACAAACAAGAAGAACACACCTTCAACTTCAAGATTATGATGCTAAACCAAAGGATTAAAAACCTGAAAACTAACCTTGTTCTTCAACTCAAATGGATCCTATTCCTTGAGGAAATCAAAAGGTCCAGTTGTAGATCTCTATAAAGAAGAAGAATTGATGGGAAAAACAAAGATGGAGGGACAAAAGAGAGGCAGAGAGCTAAGCTTCTTTCAAATGGCAAGATTAGACTCTTTCTCTATACCTCTTTGCAAGAATTTCAGTAAAATATTTAGGATCAAAAAGACACCTTGAAAAGCCCGAGAAAAAGGACAACAAAAAGGAGAAGAAGAGAATGAGCAAAACAACCACTCTGAGACGCAACACTTCGTCCTTTTCCTCCATTTCTTCATCTACAAATCCGAACCATTAACTTCTCCATAGAAGAAGACATATGCCCCCCTTTCAACTCCATCAATTCATTAATAAAAGAAAGGGAAAATATATATATCAAATCCTTAAATACCAATCAAAAGTTCCATTTTGGGGGAAAAAGATGAGATTTTTACACCAAAAAAATCCCAAAGATTCAACCTTTATATGAAATCTCAGCAAAAATCAAATCACAGACAATAAAAAAACACCAACCTTTGAAAAAGAAAACACACCACATGCCATTAAAGCAGCGAGTCCAAGCTCTGTATCATTGAAACAGAGAACAAAGAAACACAGATGAATCACTGCTCTCTCTCTCTCTCTCTCCCTCTCTTGTAAGTCTTCAAGCGTAGAAGAAGAAGAACAACAACAACAACAACAAGGATTAACACGAAGAGAAGCAATATAACGAAAAGAAAAGGATTTAATGAGAGATTAAAAGAACTAAGCGCGTGATTAAGATGGTAATTAAGAGTTAACCATGGAATTGAACGCTCCCTCCACGACAGTGAAGCGCCGACCTCCATTTTAACTGCCTTCTGCTTCTATCTTGGTAACTTCGTGAGTTTTGGCTTTTCAAGGGGGTTTTCTGCAAATTTATCTTTAAAAAATTCGAAATTGTGTATTAGTCCCTATGAAGTTTTTTTTTAATATTACATTTAGACCCTGCTAAATCATGTACTTCTTGTGAGATTTGTTTTCTTTAATAAAAGGTTTGGTTTTAGAGAAACATGTTCACTGGGTCACTGAACTAAAAATTGTGTTTTTCTTTTTCTTTTTTGTTTAAGTTTTTTTTTTTTTTGGCATTCATAATTTTACAAAAAATAAGTAATTCCTAATATAATCATGTGAAAATTCACTTTTATTAATAATATCCTTTATAAATATTGTTATTTATTTATATATCTTTCAACTTAAAGTAAACTAAAAATTTTGTGAAAATAGAAACTACTATTTATTTTAAAAAATCAAGAAAAAACATGTTTTTATATAAAATTTTTAAATGATTTTTAACCATAGGTATATAAATAAATATATTTTTATTTTGTAAAAATAGAAACTACTATTTATTTTAAAAAAAACAAGAAAAATAACATGTTTTTATATAAAATTGTTTTTAATGATTTTTAACCATAGATATATAAATAAAAATATTTTTACAAGAATATATCAGTAATTATTAATTTTTTAAAAGGTACATAAGTTTTTTTTCTTGAATTTTTTTTCATAGGTGGATAAACCACTTCAATTAAAAAAAACAAAATACAGAAGACGAATAGAGCATAATAAAGGAGATGAACAACAACAGAAGACAGAAATAAACCACTAGATGTAGTACAACAAACAGGAACTAGAAACAAAATAATACCAAAATAGACTACCAACAAGCCCCATGAAAATCATGCAAAAGCTAAATCAAGAGCTGAGTAGGCGCCTCCTCGACTGTTGAGCCCTCACCGATCTTCTCCGAACTTTGGCTCAAGAACTCTACTAACCTTGGAAAAAAAATTGACTTATGTTTTTAGTTTAAAAATTAATTTAATAACTAATTTTGTATTTAATCAAATTTAGTTAAGGGTTACATGAATAGGTGGACATGTTGATGGAACATAACTTTATTTTTTTGAAAGATCAAATTATAGAAAAGCACATAAATAGAAGGCGACAAATCAAGAAGATAACTTGACTTTTTATATAACAAGTCCATGTTCGGCTTTTTTTCTTCTTTTTAGTTGTAAACTTTTTTGTGTTTTTGTAGTGTTTCTTTGCACTGTTAAATGCTTTTTGCCATCCTAAACTTTCTTATAACTTAAATTACAATTTATATTTAAAAAAATATTTATTTAAGGTTAAAGATCAAATAATTGGTTACATGAGATAATAATTAGCCAGTGGCATCATTTAGAATTTTCACAGGAATTTTTTTTTCAAATAAATGTTCTTAAAAAATTTTATATTAAAAAAAATTCTTGTTTTTGGACAAATGGCCTTCACTATATTACTTACAAAATGAAATAAAAAGGTTAAAGTGTTAATATATACAGAAAAGGGTGTATACATTATGTTTTGAAAATGTGAGACATTTGCATGTTAAATGTATGGAATGTGGGGCACATTGCCTAATTGCCCATGCCTTAAGGTCTATGTCTAGCTTCGCCACCCATCCTCTAGTGGTAAAGATAGGAAAAGGTTTTTTTTTTAATTAATAAATAATTAATTAAATATTAAATATTAATGAAAATTATTACATGAATCAAAACATTTCATTTAGTTTTGTTGGTCACATTTGATATTTGGGCAAATATTAAGATTATCATTAAAACTTCTAAAATCTTAAAAAAAATTGTCATAAGACATTTTATCTTATTAAACTTATTTACTTCCATTGATTCCATTGATGCACATACATCTTTTTAAAACGAGAAGAAAAACAAAATTGAAAAAAAATAATTAATGTTTATAGAACTCTTAAAAATGACAAATAATTTGAAAAATAACTTTTTCGAATGTGATAGTTAATATGAGCTGAGTGAGTAATTATGTATGTATATATATATTGAAAAAAAATTAAACAAATAAACAAATAAAGTTAAAGATATCTCAAAGAAATATACATAATCACTAACTTTTACAAAAGGTGTGTATACAAAGTTAACTTGTTAGTATGATTATTTTATAAGGTTTAGTGCAAATATATCCTTGTTAAATTTCCAATTATCACTTATGAAATCATGAGATTTAGGAGGGTATAAATGAAAGGATACACATTATTGTTTTATTAAAATATATGAAATAAAACTACTTGTTTAGAGAAACAAGCAAGACATTGACTCCCTAAGAAGACACCCATCTCAATGCAAATGTCCTTCAATTTATTAATTAAGTTGGTCAAGAGAAGAAGTAGCATTAGCATTATTTTAAAAAGAAGATGCCTTATAAATATTCTTTTATTTATAAATATTCACATGTCAAACTTAATTTTCTTTTAAAAAAGAAATTATATATTCAAAATGATATTGTTTAATTAATTGAGGTGAGATTAATGATAGAAGCCTAAAGATTAATACATTTATAATGTGCATACTTTTAATTAATTTAGATTTCTTATTATGAATTCATCATACCTAGTTAACAGAGAAAATTTGATGGGAGCATTCATTAATTAAAGTGGAAATCATAAATTACGAAGATAGAAAAAAAATACAAAAACAAAGAGGAGAGAGGAGAATCATGTCCATTAAATGTAGAATAACATCACATAGATTGATAAAACGGAAACAGATCCATTATATATTCTTTATTTTTTCAATTTCAATGATGGTAAACAGTAAAAAAATAAAAAATAAAACTATATATATAATAATAATTTTATGGGCACAATGGACATTCTAAATTTTAGTGAGGATAGTGGCCCCCACTAGTCTCGATGTAGATCCATCCCTCATAAAAGGACTACAAAAAAACCGGTAAAGGAAAGAGAAAATTCGATGTGTTATTGATTTGGATCACCGAATTAGCCTTAATTAAACATCACCTTTCTCAGAACATTCGTGTTGTACAAACCTTAAGAACCCTACGCTTGTTCTTCACTATGTTGACAAAATCCTTCAACTTTGAACTTTTCGCATGTAACTTTGTTTAAGCTTTTTATCATAAAAATCCAATCTAAGTTATACAATGTGACCAACGGCTTTGTAGCCTAGTGGTACTCAGGTCCTCTCGTTTGGGCATACTCCCCAGCTTCAAAAGGGTGATGACATTATGGTAATTTTTCCGCTCGGACCATGTATGCCCCTGAGGGTCGATGCTTGTCGCCCTACCTCAAAAAAAAAAACAAAACAAAAAACAAAAAACAAAAAAAGTTATACAATGTCGTCTCATGGAATTTATTAGAAATTCTCCCTTGTTTTGGTTGTAGCCAATGTTTGAAACTCAAATGATCCTTTGCTTTGTTTATGAACTCTTCTTCTTATTAAGCACTGTTGTTGTTGTAGTTATTTTTTAAAAAAATAACATTGGTTCATTAAGCTTTGTGGTTTCAATAAATATAATTTATTTATTTTTATCAAAATTAAAAAAAATCAAGAATATACATATTTTTTTATTAATTCAACTCTTTCAAGGGATGATTGTCAAATTAAATGATGTCTTAATCGCTTTCAGAGCTAAAGTAAAAATATATTTCTTTATCAATTCAAATAAACCATCTTTGTAGAATCTTTTTTTCATCCACCACACAGTTATTTTACAGCAATTTTAACAATGATTTTTTTTTTTTTAAAAAAAGAACTTTTATTATTTTATTTTTCCCTTAAAGACTAAGTACAGTTTTTGGTAGAAGTTTGTGCATGAGTGAAAGAGTTCTAGTTGGAATTCTCACTTAAAATGTGTGGTTGAGATATTAAGATCCATGTTACACACAGTGCACAACACTGAAGTAGTCAAAACCGCCTCACATTTTTAAACCGGAGAAAATCAAGGGTCTTCAACACTGGGTCCAACCAGGTCGAATTGAATTTTATAAATAAAAAAATTTAATAAATACAATCTAATGCTTTAAATAATAAAATAATTTTAAAATCAAGTACACAAATATATATTAATTATTTTTTCTTTTTGACGAGATGAAAGGATCCAGTGATAAGTTCGAACTCACACCAGGGATCTATTCCCAATATTGTTTCTACTTTGATTTAAACTAAATAATTCTTATTTTATATCTGAAAAAGTAAAAGCATATAATATCTTAACTAAATCTATATGAAATATTTTGGACAAAAAACACATTTTTAAAATCACATCGAGTTCAAAACAAGTTTATATATATATATTTCAAATCCGCTAAAATATCTCGAGTCAAGATTGGTTCATGGTTGAACCTCCCAATTCACATCAACAGTTAGTCTTAACTCATACAGTTTTTAAAAAAGAATCATAATTTCCTTTCACTCGAGTATGGTTCAATAGGATTGGACCAACGGACCGGTCCATAGTTATGATAAAACAGTACACCCTCTCCACAAAAATATCAACTACTTTCAACTGTCTGTAATATGATTCAACCATCCAAGAAAGTAATATATATATATATATATATATATATATATATATATATATATATATATATTTGAGGCAATGGCACAGTGCATGTGAAAGAGAAAAAAAGTAAAAAAATAAAAGTATAAATAATAGTTATGAGGATGGAACAAATGCATATGCATCAAGTGATTAAATTAATCAAGACAAGTACATGAGTGGACATTGTGTTTGCAAAGAAGACAGTATCTAGGGATTTTTCTCTTGTAGATATATACTTAATTAAACTAATGATAAGATTAGTGTTATTTCCTGTTCCCTTTTGGTTCATTGCACTCTATACATATATATATTATCTTTTGAGGAACAACAAAGCTCTCTGGGGAATCCACAATAACTAAAAACCCTTGTCTCCTTTTGCATGCATTGAAGCAACTCCATGATCAACAATGTCCAAGTTCAACCCATTTGACAGTTTGCAGGGGACATCATGCACCACCTTCTTCTCAATCATGCACTAAACTAATTAACTATTCCCTTCTCTCACTCTCTCTCTCTCTCTCTCTCTCTCTCTCTCTCTCATATATATATATATATATATATATATATATATATATAAACTTATATGAGATGTATTATAGTAACTAATATTGCTGTCTGAGTTAATTTGATAAAAATGAACATGAATGTATAAAACTAGGTCTTTTGTTCTATTTTTTTTTTTTTTAAGTTTTTTAGGTTGATTAATTTTGGCTTACAAAAATATGCTTGATTTATATCTAAATTGTTAATTGAGCTTAAACATATGAATGAATGGTTTTTCAATAAAAAATAATTTTAAAAATTTTAGTGGTATACATATTTAGTACTATGATTTTATGTAGAGTGTTGTCATAACATATAATTACATATTTATTCAAACGTATAGAAAAGTAAACTCTAAAAATCAGGTTAGCTTGATAGTTTATGAAGATTTTTTAAAATTAAAAAAAAACCACTGTTAATAATAATATAAGCCAATTAAATTACTGATATAATTTTTAATATTTAATATTCTTAGCTCAAAATGTGAGCCCTCTAATCTCACAGCCTTTAGAGAACCCTTAAGGTCAATATATAATTAGAGGTCCCTGATCATTAGATGCCAGAATACTTTTAATTATTTGTAAGTTAAAGTTTATTTAAATGTGGATTATTTTATATTTTAAGGTTCACAACATCTTGGAACATAACCACATAAAAAATCCAAGAAAACTATGCATATAAGTCAAAGAGATCATGTGGCATATTATTATTTATATGACTTAATTTCTAGGGTTATTATATCCATGTACTTTTTTTTTTTGGTAGGAGAATCTTGTTGTTATGTTCATAAAGTTTCGAGTTAAGAATTTTACATATATTACCTGCTAGTCAAGTTGCTTTCATGCCCTTGTAATAATGGATAATGGCTAATATACCCTCATTAATAAAAATCATGTTTTCATATATTATCCTATGAAAATTTGTTGTTATAAACTCTTATGGTTGAAAATTAATTAATTTATAAATTTTACAACAATAAAAACAGATTTTTTTTTTCTTTTTGTCTTTCTTTTTTTATTTCTCCACGTGAATAAAGAGAAGAGCACAAATAGCTTGGGATGAGATCAAGTGAGTTATCTCCTACTTCAACGCATATAGATAATAATTGACACATCTCAATTATGAAATGAGTTAGTTTAGATTAATTATCTCCTGCTTCAACACATATAGATAATAATTGACACATCTAAATTATCAATTTATGCATTACAAAGTTTTTTTGGTGTGTACGAAACTACCATCTGATTATCTGTAGTGTATCTTGTTATTACACAAATTTGCTAAATATGTTAGCTAAAATTTATCTAAATTTATATATATTTTTTAATGTATAAAAGAAAATATAGGTGATGACTAAGTAGACTACAAGTAACAAACTTAACTAAAGTACAAAAACCCTCTTATAAAATTTGTTAGTTGATTTTTGGTTAAAAAGATAATAAGTAAATAAAAAATAATTTATAAAGATATATAAGCAAATATTATTAATTTTTGTTGGGATGTATAATTAGTTTGCCATTTTTCATTCTTATATAAGCAAAAAAAAAATAAAAATTATTTATTCTGTAGTGATCACATACATAATACTTTTGTACATGATGAATTTTTTTAGAAATACAATATAAATGATATTTAACAAAATGTTCATTCATTATTAATGATCATCCGCTGTTCTTCTGATATATCACTAAATAATAGCTTTCATTGTCTTTACTTGATCACACACTAAAAATAAACTATTTTAACCTTTAAATTATGTTTTCTAATTCATATCAATTTTCAATTTTCCCCCTAAAATATTAAATAAAATTAAAGAAAATTCTACACTAACTTGATGGAAATTCATAACTTAACCCATTCAACAAAAAATAAATATAACATTTAGCGTGAATGATTGAAAGGCTATTGATAATGCCTAGCTCATGAGTTCATGGTCACACACAATGATAAGAATATTATTAATTAATTTATAAATGTCAATGTTGTTGGCATTTGCTGTTGTTGTTGGTTGCTCACTTGCTCTTATATCATCACATCTTCTATCTATCCTAGATAAAAATTTCATCATCATTCTATGTCTTGTAGCCATTTCATCAAACGCTTAATATCAAGGAATAAAACAAGCATAAGATATCTTGATTTTGGTATATCATTATTGTTATTATTTTTTTATATGAAAAAAAAAACAGCTGGTGTTATCCTTAGAAGTGTTTATATTAGCATTGAAGCACTTGATACAAAGAGGTCAAACAAGCAAGGGATGGCAATTTTAAGGGATTTGATAAAGATCTCTTTCGGAAAAAATTATGTTTGATTCTGTTTTGAAAATCATATCAAGAGTTTGAGATGAGTTAGAACTTTGAAAGTAAAATCAAAGCCGGCAAGAAACCTGTTTGGCATTTGACTATTCTGTTTTTGGAAAAAAAAATAAACCACTTAAAGTATATTATAAAAAAAAAACAAATGAAAGTATCAAAAGTTATGATTAAAGTTAAAGATGTGCGGAATAAAAGTACAAGTCATTCAAAACTATTAGAAATGATTAGGTGATTCGATAATAAATAAAGAGTAGAAAAAATATGAAAGGACTTCAAAGAAATAACTATCAAATGGGACCATTTTCCTTTGGGCCATGGCCGTTTTATCATTTAGTTTTTTATTGTTTTTTTTATATATATAATATGATTTATATAAATGTTATAAATTAAATTATTTTATATTTAATACAAAAAAATTTCCTACCTTATAACTATGGAGATCTTAAATCCAACTTGAACATTTTTTGCAAATGAAAAACGTCTTTAAAATTCAGCCCCTAGTTATATTATTACCTTTTTAATTATCACTTTTTTTTTTTTTGTGTAGTACTATTATTTTTCTTAACTCTTATATACTATTAAGTTTGCAAAGATACATCATTAAATTATTATTTTACAAATATTGAACATGTTTAAAATGAATCAAGAATTGTATATATATAAGAAAATTAATTTTCCTAGTATGGTGAACGTTAAAATCCTCAGGCACCAGATGATATGGCTAGCTTTGTATATTTTCCTCTAGAAAATTATAAATGAAATATAAATATAAAGTTACATGATTATGAAATATTAAGCAAGAGAAAGTACTTTATGTTTACAAAACTTACATGATTTTTTTTCTGGGGGTTGGAATTGTAATTGAAAATATGAAACTATTTGTACATAATTTTATTTGAAGAAAACATGCAACTCTATGCACCCCCAATATATTGATAATTTTGGGCTGGACTAAGTCCAGGAAAAGCCCACTCAAGCCCATTATATAGATATACACACACACACTAACTAATGATAAGAAATATTATGTAAATTTAAAATATATCTAATAAATAAAAGTAAATGTAATTGGGCAAAATTTAAAATAGTTTGAGTAGGCCTCTTGTTACCTCATGGTGAAGTTTGCCGATTGAGCAGTTTTTCTTCAATTATTTGTCCTATTTCGGGATAGGGCTTAATTTAATATAGATATAATTAGTCTTGCTTGGGTTACTTTAATGGTGGTTTTTTCCTTTTCTCTTTCACTTGTAGTATGTGGAAGGAGTGGACTCTAGGGGCAGTACTCATTGAGTAATCAATTACGTAATCGAATTATATTAATTATTAATTCTTAAATTGATTGTTTTGCGAAGCCTTAAAAAAATGTTTCTCTTTGCAAATTAGCCATTTGGTATTTGGGCACCTAGTACATCATCTCTAATAATTGTCTCCCAGTTTCTATGCTTTTGTTGTGTTTTTTCATTGTTCTGTTGTTTTGTCTAGTGTTGTCTTCATCATTTCTTTTATGTTTGTTTATTCTAGCTTTTTTATTTAATAAAATAGTGATTTATACACTTTATTAAAAAAATTTAAAATAGATCTGTTGTCAAGCATCAATCCAATTGCATATATTAAATTAAAAATTTATAAACAAATGTGAATATGAAAGCACCTAAATAATTAATTCTTAGCTTAAATGAATAAAATATAATAAATTAATAATAATAACACAGATGAGAGAAGAATTAGTTGATTTGCGTAATTTTGGAGTATATTTATAAGTACATGAAAATCGACATGAACTATAAATATGAAAAATAGAATGGTTGATGGAGATAGTACTTTTGAATATGAACTAAATCTTAAAGAAAATATGCTATTTGAAAATTTTTATTTAAGACTTTATAGTTACATAAATTCATCAAATAATATTATATTAACTTGAGAACTAATTATCAAACGTTGTTTAATAATGATGCTTGATCAAATAAGTTTAAACTTATACTCTCGATTTCATAAAGTATAAAACGTAAGTGGAAAACACCAAGAAGTATAAATATATGTTTAATCTTATGCACCATACCAAATTGAAGGTTTTTATTTTTATTTTTATTTTTATTTTTTTAATAAAAAAAAGAGTTTCTGAGAGCTATTTATTAAAAAAAAAAAGCTAGAAACAAAACAACTAGTAAAGAAACAAACAAACTGAGGAAAAGAAACACGCTACAGAGACAAATTAATGCAGCAACAATGACACTACAAAAACTAAGAAATTAAGAAAAAGAGAAGCAGCTATGTCTAACGGATTTCATAAACCAGCGAGGGAGGTCCAGTCCCTGGTGAAAGAGGGATAAATCGTGGGAGGTTCTACCATGAGCTGCAAGCATATCAGTGACTGAATTCCAATCACACGGAAGAACTTCAATGGAGCAATTGTTTAGGCTAATCAAACCTTTCAAATTGATAAGCTTTTGATTCAATCTCTAGTTCATCTCAACATAATTGTTTTCCAGGGCTTTGTTGATTTGACTGCAACCGGAAAAGATAAAGGCTACTTTGATCCCCTGACATTAGCTTTCCGAAGGCCGATTTCATTGTTGTTAATTCAGCTTCAAAAGGATTGTCAACTATGATCTTACAACATCTTGCAAAAACAATTTTTCTATAAGCATTGGATATGAGAAAACCAGCACCCCCATACTAAATTGGAAGGGATGACTGTTAAGGATGTTGATGAAGAACATATCCCTCTGAAGGTGGGCGTTCTGGATGAGCTCCTTTAATTGGGTCACAAAAGAGATGGCAATGAATTAAGTGATTGTACCATGTAAGAACAACCAAGCAAAGAATTTAGCTCTTGGAGCTGCATTCAAAGTCCAAAGATTTTTCCACCCCTCCAAGGAAGGACATCAGAAGAGGGGTTGATTAAGTGATTGTAGACCCAGAAATAATCTTGCCACCTTTGATATTAGAATCCCAAACCCAGGAATTTTTTAACTGCATGTTCTCAAGAGTAAGTTGGTCACTCAAAAACTGATGAATAGCCGAGATATCCCAATTGCCATCACAAGTGAAATCATTAATATGAAGATTATCCTCGACAAAGTTCATATTAGCATAAGTTGGCTTGAGATTGATGGGTGTTTCAAAATTTCAAGGAGGTACGTACCCAAGAATAGAGGTATGATTTGGATTAATACTATTGAGACGCAAGTTAGATTTGATAAAATCCAAGTTTTTGCACAGGGACCAAAAAAACCAAAAGCATTTGGGAGGGATTTTGGAACTCCAAGGGTGATAAAAGCCATATTTTAGCTCTAAAATTTGCACCCAAAAAACATTGTCTTTGTTGAGAAACTTTAAACTATTTTTAGCACAGCAGTGTGCAATTGCCTTAGATTCTTAATAGCTAATCCCCCATCAAATTTCTCAAGTGCAATTTTGTTCCAAGATAATAGTGGACGGCCACTTCTATTGCCATCATTATGCCAAAGAAAATTCCTAGCAATTCTGGCCAGTTTATCGAGAATTGAATCAAGCAGGGAGTAAATAGCTAGAGTGTAAGAGGGGATGGACATAAGAACTGAATTGATCAGAATCACTCTACCTGCTTGGGAAATATGGATTTGATTCTAAAAGGAAGTCAGCCTTTGGAATGTAGACACCAAAGAAGTGAAGTGGGAAACAAGGAGCCTATTCGAACAAATGGCCACTCCCAAATAAATAAAAAGGTAAGATCCTATAGAGAAATCAAAGGTTTTAGAGATGCTCTTAACAATATTAAGATTCAACCACTTGGGAAAGTACATAGTAGATTTGCTATGATTAGGTTTCTGTCCAGTTAGAGTTGAGTTAATTGAAAGGCAAAATTCGATGTTTCTAGCAACCGGACGAGAAGCTTTAGTGACAAGCACAAGATCATCAATGTACATTAAATGGTTGAAGTTATGAGTTAAGCGAGTATAAAATCCAGGGATCATTCCTAAGTTAAAAGCATGGTTAAGGATTGCAGTCAAATTTTGGGGCACGAGAATGAACAAATACGAGGATAAGTGGCCACCTTGTCTAACACCCCTAGTGGTTTTAAGGAAGCTATTGGGTTGGCCATTGATCAGGAAAGCACAAGAAGCATTAGAAATCAAGAGTGAATCTAGACGATCCATTGAGTAGGAAAGTTCATTTTGGCTAAAGTTACAAGAATAACCTTTCAATTGAGGGTATCATAAGCCTTAGCTATGTCAATCTTAACCATTATCCTTGGGGTAAAGTTATAGTCATTATCTTGGCTATGCACTACTTCTTGCAAGGTGACAATGTTATCTGATGAAGATCTCGAATGAAACCAGATTGCTCATTCCCAACTAGCTTAGGAAGAACAATCTTCAACCGATTGGCCAAGATCTTAGCGATAAGTTTATAGCAAACATTACATAACGAAATAAAATGAAAATCAGAAACACTTTTGGCATTGTCAATTTTTGGAATAAGGACAATGAAAGTACTATTCTAGGAAGCAGGCATATGAGCAGTTATAAAAAAATGATTAATAGTATTGAAGAGAGCATCTCGAATATCATTTCAAAACAATTTTTAAAATTTAACATTAAAACCGTCAGGACCCGGACTCTTACCAGGAGGAAGGGACATCAGAGTTTTGAAGATTTCGACTTTGGTGATCTTTGTTACTAAAAAATCACAATCCCTTGAGGAAACAGAAAGAAGGTCAGGAGGAAAAACCCTAAACCCTAAATTGCAGTTAACTTGTGGTTTAATTCCAAAGGGAAATTCCAAACTCTTATAATCTAATTTCTCTATCCCAGATTTAAATTACTGGTAATGAACAAATGATCCCTCTGAAGTTAAGGTATTAACAAAAAAACCTCATGACTTTGAGTATTTCCAGAGGGTCCTTCGTATTTTTGACAAGTTAATTTTCAAACCTTGTTGACATAAAGGTGACTAATGTCGACATAAAGGTAGCTGATGTTGACATAATTGCATATCATTTTTTTAAGCGAAAATCCATAATTTTAAGTGAGAAATACATGTTGTAAAATAGAATAAACTGAGGGAATAAGTTGTATTAAATGAAAAGTAAATTGTCAGAAAAATGAGGGACTGTCTGGTAAATTCAAATGTAAGAAGGTCTGTCTCGGATGTTTTGAAACTTTTAGAGAATTATAATTTATTATTATTATTACATAAGAGGATAACAAAAGGAATTTCTTCATGATCAATGACAAAACAAAGTTCCATGATCACTTGGTTCAAAGGAATCCCTTTCTATCCTTTTGTTTTATAGAAAATATATTTTATTAAACTAATTTATGACCAAGAATATACTTTTGAGCAATCAAAAGGTTCACTGATACTAAAATACTTGATTAAAGTAGATCATAGGAGAAAGAACGAATCAGAATCAAATGGTAGATGGGAATTTTGTCTTACAAAATTTTGAAAATAATTTTAAAAAATATTTTATTAATTAATAGGCATATAAAAATTTAAATTAATCTTACGCTGTTGGAGACTTTGAAGATCATAAGAATAACAAAAATATTAATGTTTTTAAAAATCATTAAAATTCTTAAATATGATTCTGATCTAAGATTTCAAAATTTTACCAAAACAGTTTATATTTATTACACAAGCCTATAAAATAAAAAGTGATTTTATATATATATAATTTTTAAATATTTTTAGAAAATGAATTTATATTTTTCATATACACTAACCATATTTTAAGATTATATAACTTAAGTTAGAGTTTAAAATGGTTTACTCTTTTTTTTTTTTCCAATTTATCAAGACCGTTGGATTTCAATCCAACTATTATATACTGTGTAATGAACAGTATTACTATGCTTATAAATAGTTGTACAGTTAAAAAAGGGATGCACAGAATTTTGAATCAGTTTATGCACAGTATCTGAACAAATCTCAATCGTTCAACTTTATTTCTACTAACCGTATAGCAACTATAAAAAACCAAAATCTAAAACTAATCAACCCAACTAAACTCTCATTAGTACTCATTATTGTAGCTATACATTCTACAAACATTAGGGGTGTAAGCGAGCAGAGCTACTCATGAGCTATTCGAGATCGGCTCGGATAATATTCGAATTCGATTCGAAATTCTGTGAGCCGAGCTCGAGCTCGAGCTACTCGAATATTTTTACGAGTCGAGCTCGAGCCTCAAAATACCCAACTCGATAGGCTCGCGAGCCTAATCGAGCTTTCAATATATATTAATATATATATAATATTATAATTTTTATATCATAATTTTATATATAAAGACATTATATATATCTTATATAAATATATTATAATATATTATACAAACTTTAGAGGGAATTACATGAAAATCAGAAAAATAATTTATTAGTGATAGTTCGAGCTTCACGAACCAAGCTCGAGCAGCTCGAGTAATACACAAACCGAGCTTGAGCAAAGCAAACTAAGGCTCGAACGAGCTCGAGCCGAGCTTCGAGCTTCGAGCTTTACTTATGAGCCAAGCTTGAGCATGTCAATATTCGGCTTGGCTCGACTCGTTTACACCCCTAACAAACATCCACAGTTGACATATTCTGTATGTGTATGTATATATGAGGGCAACTTTCCTAGGATCTATGAACGTTCACTCTTCATTGTTGAATTTCAATTTAATGATGATTACTATTTGGATGCACAGTATTACTGTACTGTTTACAGTAATACAATAAAAAATTAGATGTATATTATTTTGATATGAACTATCCAATTAATTTTTGCATTATACTTAACTAAATCATGACCATTCATATCTATTCTGGTTAAATCCAGAGGAAACTATAAATAGAAACCAAACAATTGGATTAATCCGTTCCTCACTGTCTCTCTCTTTAATGATTACTCAACTGTAGAACTTCTATGAACATATGCAGTTCACGTTTAAATTTTTGGTTTTTTTTTTTCTCCATCTCAAAACAGATGAAAATATAATTGTTGAAATGGCATTAGCTGATTATATAGCAGTTGGTATCACTGACAAGACACATGACACAGAGTTATATTAAATGATAAAAATAAAAATAATATATATATAATGATGTCCCATTTAACTTAATCAAATGTACTTTATGTGCAAAGCATCAATCTCTAGATCACCATTTAATATTTAAGAATCTTTTTTATTTATAATTTTCTCTCAATTTGTTTTAGGGTTTTTACATACCAAACCCCAAAACATAAGAATTAAGAAGATTGAGATTGCTTACCAATTCCCACTTTTGTAATTTTATTTTATCAGCCTAAATTTTGAAGTTTTAATTTTAGTATAAAAAACTTCTTTTTATCTTTTTCTTTATTATTATTTTTTTAATAAGACATAACATAGATATCACATAAGAAAATTATAATAATCCTTTACTAAATGTAAAAAAATCATCATTTTTCATTTAAACCAATTGCACCTTTCTTTAAAAAAACCCATGATTTATCCATTAAAATCAATTATGCATAATATTGAGTGATACGGATTGTATTCAAGACTTTATACAAGTTAAATCATAACAAATAAAATCTTTTCTAGGAACTATTTAGGAAAAATGATTATAAATATTTCCTCCATTTTAATACCAATAAACTCCCAAATTTTACAAAATTTATTTTAAATCTAAAATAATATTTATTTAATTATTATTTTTTAAAATAGATACTTACCTTTTCTAACCCTTTATCCTTTTTCATTCAAGATTTGCCAATTACAGCCAGCTTGAAAATATGATTTATCATTATATCTTTGTAGTTGTGAAATGTTGTGTGAAAATAGACAAGAAAAAAAACAAAAACAAATCCTTTATTGATGCAATAGGGATGAGCAAAAAAATTTGAATCCGATGATTCAATCCATTATCCAATTTTTTGAACTCGAATTTTTTGGGTTCCTGATCCGAAAAAAGGTCAGGTACTCGATCTAAATTTTTTAGATGAAAACCGGGTCAGATCCGGGTCAAGAAAAATAAAAAATCAAGTATCTGAATTCGATCCGGTTTTTAATTTTTATATGGTCTAAAAAGTAAAAATGAAAAAAAATCCAAATCCCCCATCTAAACCCTATAAGAGTGTGTGTATATATATATATTATAATAAATTTAAATTTTACAGGGGTTAAAAATAAAAAGAAAAAAGTCCAAATTCCTACCTGGTCCAATGGCCATTACCCATCTCTTCTCTCTAGCCTCCATTCAAATCTCTTCTCTCTAGCAATTAATAATCATTATTGATGAGAAAAACTTGATGTTTGAGAAGATATTTGATTTTTATTTTTTTATTTTTTTTGTAATGACAGAGATTGATAAAACTCTTTATTATTTTTGTTATGATATTATTGTGTGGAGAATAATATAAGAGTTTAATACCAAGTTATAAGTTTTTCATATTTTTTTTATGTAACGTTGTTATATAAAACAAATCCTTGGGATAAATAAAACTTAAATTAAATTTAGATCCAGATATCTGATCCGGTTTAAACCAAGAACCCGATTTAAACCGGGCCGAGTTTTTAGGGGTGAGCAATCCATTTTTAAAAACCGGGTACCCGATCCATTTTTAAAAACCGGATCGGGTACTCGATTTTGCTCACCCCTAATAAATAAATAAATATATATATATATATATATATATATTAAAGCTCAGGTTTTCAAACTTTAAAGAAAACTCATTGCACAAGCCAGGCTAAAAACAAAGCCCCTCACAGTCCATTTTATGGCATTTCTCAATAAAAAAATGATTAAAATGATCTTAAAAAAATAATAGAAATAGACTTATTGTATAAAAGAAAAGACATGAGAACAAGATTCAATTCCATCACTCCCATCTCTTCTTCTCAAATCACCAGCATAATATTCAAACAACCATGCATTCAAGCTCTACTCCGCAACTGCAAGCCTCTCTCTCTCACTCTCTCACTCTCACTCCCTCTCGCGTGCGCACTACTAAAGGTGTTCCTTTGTGTAGGATCGCGGTGGTGACCGGAGCAAACAAAGGAATAGGCTTAGAGACAGTGCGGCAGCTCGCAACCCAAGGCGTCACCGTCATCCTCACGGCCAGAGACCCCAAACTTGGCAACGATGCTGTCAGCTCTCTTCAGCTAAGCAATGTTCTCTTCCACCAGCTTGATGTCAGGGACGATCACAGCGTCGCCGGCCTCGCCGACTTCATTGGAGTAGAGTTTGGGAAACTTGATATCTTGGTCAGTTGCTCGGATCTCTGAGCTCTGATTCTTTTGTTTGTTTTTTTTTTTTTTTTTCTTTGAGGCATTTCGTCGAACACTTTGTGGGTGTAGGTGAATAACGCTGGTGTTTCTGGTCTTATTGTGGACGTGGAGGGATTGAAAGCTTTGAATATTGATCCAGAGTCTTGGGTAAGTAATTTTCATTAAAAATATTCCAATTTTTTTTAAAAAAAAAATTATGAGATTTGGTTGCATTTGGAGTTAAATTTCTGATGAAATTTTGATATTTTACTTAGTGATATAGCTTCGTTAATAATAATAATTTATTTTATTTTATTATTTTATTATTTTTATGAGATTTGATTGGATTAAATTTTTTGGGCAGTAACTTAACTTTACTGTTGTATCACTTTGATCATCTAAGTTTAATTTGAATTAATTTGATCATCGTTCTTTAATTTTGTTTCACCGGCTAGTAACTGCCCATATTCCGGTTGCCCAAATATTAGAATAACATAGAGCAAAGAGAAAGTATGACTATAACTAGAGAAAATAACATTGAAATAACAATAAAGATGTTTTAAAATTCATTAGGAATGGCAACAAGTATACATGATTTTTGGGCAGTCACTAGCTGGTGAAACCAAATTAAAGAACGGTGACCAAATTGATTTAAATTAAATTTTGATGACCAAAGTGATACAATAGTAAAGTTAAGTGACTACCTGAAAAATTTTACTTGATTTAGTTGCATTTGTGCAGTGCAGCTAGTTTAATAGAATTAAACTAGTAAATTCGTTTTATTCAAAATTTTAAATAAATATATTTTATTTAAGGGGGTAGAAATGAATAATATAATATATGCCTTCAAAAAATCTACAATTTTTTATTAATCCTAAATAAAGAAGAATTTTTTTTTAATTTTTTATTGATGTAATTTTTGTTGTTTCTTGTGGAGTTATCTGGAAAGGCAACGAATGCAGTGATGGATACAGTGATCAAGCAAAACCATGAGAATGCTGTGGCATGCTTGGACACAAATTACTATGGTTGCAAGAGAGTCACAGAAGCACTGATTCCCTCTCTTGAACCTCTCATCCTCTGCTTCAATTGTTAATGTCTCCTCTCTCAGATCAGAACTCAAGGTGAGTTCATATTTATTTTTATATCAAGAAATTATTATTATATACATATTGATTAAAATAAATTATACTTTGTTTAAATCTGGATCTAGGTGAAATTATTATATTCCAATTAACATTAAAAAGAGTCTAAAGCTGGCATCAACCAAACATAGTTTAAAAGAATTTTTTTTAATTATTTTGAATTTGTTTACTAAATTTTATTTCTCTAGGTAATGGTGAATTTGATTTATATTAACATTTATTACCAAAATAATGTTTATTTGTATGATTAATTATTGTTAATATATTTGCAGAAGACTCTCACCTTTCTCCATATATATACATATTAATTGTTTGTTAGCTTTTATTGTTTTGGTTTTCTAGTGAGGAAGGGGATTTTCCTTCTTGTACTTTTGTTGTTTTGGTTTTTTAGTTGTTTCACAGAACTAGTGGATATCAGTGCCATTTGTGTCTTATCCTATAGGGGTTATTCTTTCTCTTTCTAGTTTTAATGCATGGTTTATCCTTTTTTTTCAAAAAAAAAAAAAAAAAAATTGTTTGTTAGCTTCCAAGGAAAAGACTCTTTCCTCCAACACCTTATTTTCCATCAACCCAATTTTGAACCCTTTAGTGCACCAAAATTGAACATCTTTTTATATAATTTAATTATTAATGAAAATGCCACTTAACCACCACTGCACTAAAAATGCCAAATATAAACTTCTAAATATGTCTTATTTGGGTTCACTTGATATTCAGAGGCTTCCTAATGAGGAGACCAGAGGAGAATTAGCAGACATAGACAACCTGAGTGAAGAGGTTATTGAGAATGTGCTTGACAGATTCCTGGAAGACTTAAAGAAAGGGAATCTGGAATCTGGAGGTTGGCCATTGATGTTACCATCATACAGCATGTCCAAAGTTGCACTGAATGCATACACAAGGGTTCTGGCCAAGAAGTACCCTGGAATGCGCATTAACTGTGTTCATCCTGGTTATGTAAAAACCGACATCAATTGGCAAACCGGAGTGTTGAAGGTCGAAGACGGAGCAAAAGGCCCGGTGATGCTTGCTTTGCTCCCGTCCGATGGACCTTCGGGTTGCTACTTTGATCAGACCACCATGGCTGAGTTTTGAAGATGTGACTTCAAACATTTCTGTTGTTGTTGTTGCAATGAGTCTTTCTTTTTCCTGGTAATAAAAGATAAACCAAGTTCCGAAAATTATAATCCGTCGAGAAGGGTTTGCTTATGATGAATATGACTTGATGAACTAAAGAATCATTTGCCTTGTGATGCCCTAAAACAGAGGTGAATGTTGAAAGCAATCAATTGAATATATTTTGATTTAGTTGAGTAAATTCAAACTCAATTCTCTTGTGAAATTCCAAAAAAAAAGACTGTCAGAATAGTATGCAAGATAGGCTCAACCAACTTGTTGTGAACAGGAAGTGATAACCCTCTTTATTCTCCAACCGTCAAACCACATCCAAATTTATAGTATTTCCTCTGATGATCAATCTACCAAAACCATCCAGATTGGCAAGAGGTTCAGAGCATGTTTGGTTTTTCTTAATAAAGGTCAAAACACTAATTTCAGTCCTTTCTATTTCCATTATAAGTCTTGATAAAAGGAAAGCATGACAGAAATGATAAATGTTTATGGTTATATCAAGACCAAGAAGAAAAATTCAAAATAATTATTTCAGGCCTACCTCAGCAGATAGAATAAAATTGTGCCCTATATTTAGTCATTTTCCAAGAAATGTGGCAACACAACCATTGGGAGTCCATTCTTCCCCTTATGCAACTCTGCAATGAATTTTATTCAGATAGACAACAACACCACATTAAAAAAATTAAAAATAAAAATTTAAAAAATGAAGAAATGTTGTCATTTTAACATTCTTCCACCAGCCAAGTTAGCCGAATGTAATAGTAGTATGAAACTTCCAACATATGGCAACTTTGAACCTCATATGCTGCAGTAGAGGATAACATTTCCAACTAGGATAATTCTACATGAACTCAGAAAAATGATTAACTTCATGCATATCTGTTTTATGATTATTGTTAGGAATGGGAATGGCAATACATAATTCACCAAGGGATAAAGAGCAATAAATCAGAACCTTTAGCAGGACAATAGAAAAGCATTCAAAAGTCAAATTGAGATTTAGTAATGCATGCATATCCAGAAGTATACGATTTTTGTATAGACATTTAAGGATGTGATACCCATGCCAATAAAAACTATGTAATTTTAACTTATACCATGATCTAGGAACATGGTATAGTACTCAACGTACCAAAAAAGAAATTTTTTTTTTTTTTTTTTTTTGCTAAGATGAGCGGCCAGACTGCTAAAAAAGACAAAGTCGTGCACAAGCATCAGCGGAGCAAGTAGGGCCCGCTCACACAACCACTGCTCACACTCTCAGAAATGTGTCCTCACCCATTATTCGAACTCTCACCACTTATAAATGGTTTTAATAAGGACCCGGCTACCAAAAAGGAAAAACTTTACCAATATATACAAAAGAGAATATACTAAAATAAGAAGCCATGAGCCTTGAGAGAGTGAAATATTCCAGCCATGTCATCAGGCTTTATGAAAATTTCAACAGCACAGACTAAGGCTACCAAACCAGTTTTTCCCCAAACCAAGGCTCAGATCATTTCGTTGCTGGAGAGAGACAGATGACGCTGGGAATAAAATTGTCTGTTAACATGTTTTCCATTATTTATGACTTTATGGTGTGGACCATTACTGCTGCAACTACTGGTGTAATGCAGTAGAAATCCAACTTGTAGAAATAATGATCAAACTATGTTCTGATTGAATTTGAAGTGCAAAATCTGCTGAAGTTTTATCATAAAACCAGGTGAAAAGATTTCTCCTTTTGATGGTTTAAGCCAGGAACAACAAATTTGCTCCATGGTTTAGCTACAAATTTTTTATGGATAGGTAACAAAATCCAGAATGAATTGTGGGCAACATTTCCACAAGTGATCAACTTGGAGCATATAGCAAGTAGGTGCCGCTATCAGAAGGAACTTCAAAAGATATTATATACTCCATAAAGGCTCAGAACCATCCAAGCAATGATTGTGTTGCATAAGAATAGCCAGCAAGAAGATTGATAATTTGCAAAGGGGAAGAAATACTTATAGGATGCATACCATTGACTAATATATAGTGGCCAGATACACCTTAGTATAAGCAAGAAGGAAATAACCTGACAAAGGATGTAATCATAGCCAAAGCTTGCGATCACTTCTCTTGTCATGTGATTGTATATAAAATCAGATGCAGGAGAAGCCTGCAGTAAAAAGAAGCAATTGAGGGCACACACACAACACAAGAGTATGAGTCAGTACTTCTATGGTTACATATAGCTTAGATGAAACACCTTGTTTGATACTTTTTGAACATAGCTTAGAGCCAACAGTTCCACTGCTAACAACTATACTGCTGAGACCTACAGAAAAGTTAAGCCAAAAAGATTTTATCCTTCCTGTACTTTCTCAATCTATTTTATAACAAGACTGTAGTTAAGTTTCTCATACAACTACATAAACCTCAAAACATGTGACTGATTCAAGCATGTAATGTTTAAATATATGATTAATACAACAAAAAACTTCTTGTCCTGTAAACTGTATCAAAAGGTATAAGTCAACACCAGATTTCTGAATGTATGTGAAGCATGACATACTCCAAAGAGAACTATGACATCAAAAAGGCTTAGTTTGATAGTAAAAAAAAAATGTCAAAACAAAATACATAGATCAAAATAAGACCATACTATCTTGTTAGTGTTATAGCAAAGCTGCAACACCAATGCCTGATTTCCTCTGGTGACTGGACCATAAGACTTAAGTTCTAAGAGCTAAATGTGGTGTGACATTGGGCAAAAGAAACAGAAAAGATTTTACAGATCTATTTCCATATATTGAAACAGCTGAAATTAAATGACTGACTCAGGAGCTTTTACTATTTTGAGTTGATATGAAAGGCACAACTCAGTTAATTAAAATCTACCAGTCAAATATATGGATCACAATGATGAAAATGATTGCAATATGACCCTCTAATTCTCTTCAGTGATCCTTGTATATCAAGTTTGAAGTTTCAGCTACAAAGTATCACCCATCATTCCATAAATATTGCTTTTGTCACTTCCCACCTGAAGATCTGTTAAGTTCTCTGAATTACATGATACCAACTTGCATCTCTGTCTTCATTCCCACAAAGCTTACTTCATATATGTCTTATTTTGGGTCATAAACATGCTGAAAACATTTGAAAATAAGTAAATCTCCAACTTGAATCTATGTTCCCATTCCCACAAAGAGGAATTCATCAATGTCTTATTTTGGGCAATAACCAAGATGACAATGTTTTATACACCTACATCCTTTCTTCATTTCCACTTGAATTTGTTGGGTATGTGGAGCCTGATTGTGTGACACTCCCTGCAGGAGGTACAGGAGAGCATTTGTTTAGGTTGGAGGTGTGGGGGTAATACCCCCGCAATAGGATACAAGAGTAATTTGTATTTAATTAGGATTATAGTTTGATAATCTTATAAATTGTACCCAATAGGATTTGCATCCAGATAAGTTTAGGATCTTGATAAGTTTAAGATCCAGATAGGGTTAGGATCCAGATATGATTTACCCTCTTCCAGATATGCCTTAGAGTTCTAATCCAGATATGCCTCAGAGTACTAATTCAGATATGCCTCAGGTTTTTTCCTATACATAGGCAGTCCTTTATAAGATGTAAGAGTGCTTTAGATATTGAAATAAAACCCTAATGTGGCCGTAGACCTAGGCAATCTTGCCAAACCACGCAAATCTTGTCTTATCTTGCTTGTGATTGTTTTCTACTTTATTTTTCTCCCTCAATCATCGGTGGGAATCTGATACCCAACAATTGGTACCAGAGCCTAGGTTTGAGAAGAAGAGTGGGAGTGATGATGGAAGAAGGCAACGTTCGAATTGAGAAATTCGATGGCAGGGACTTCGGATTCTGGAAGATGCAGATAGAGGACTATCTTTACCAGAGGAAGCTACATGAACCGCTATCAGGGAAGAATCCAGAGAAGATGGAACAGGCAATCTGGGATTTGCTTGATAGTTAGGTGCTTGGAGTGTTCCCTCTGACATTGGCGAGGAACATGGCTTTCAACATCGTCAAAGAGAAGACAACCGCGGATCTGATGAAGGCGCTATCAAATATGTACGAGAAGCCATCTGCCTCGAACAAGGTGTATTTGATGCATCATCTATTTAACTTGAAGATGGTAGAAGGTGAGTCTGTTACAGATCACATTAATGAATTCAATGTGATTATGACTCAATTGAGTTCTGCAGAGATCACGCTTGAGGATGAGGTAAAGGCACTGATTTTGCTATCATCCCTACCGGAGAGTTGGTCTATAACAGTAATTGTTGTGAGCAGTTAACAGTAATCTCAGATATCCTCAAATCGGAGGATATCCAAGATTTGATTCTAAGCTAGGATATTTGCAGAAAAAAATCAGGAGAATTGTCGGGATTAGCTTTGAGTATACAAAGTAGAGAAAGGAGTTAACAGAAGGGTCAGAAAAAGGATCGCAGAGATATTGTCTACTGGAATTGCGATAAGAAGGGCCACTTTAGTAGTCAGTGCAAGGCACCAAAGAAGACTAAGAAGAATCAATCAGAAGATGACAATTCTGCAAATTCAGCTAGCGAAGATGTTGTTGATGCTCTTGTTTTTTGTGTTGACATTCCTATTGAGTCATGGATTCTAGACTCAGGTACGTCGTTTCACACGACACCCTATAGAGAATTGTTATATAATTATGTTGCAGGAAAAATATGGAAAGTTTTATTTTGCTAATAATGAACCTTTGGAGATTGAGGGGAAGGGTGAAATTCACATAAGGACTACCAGTGGAACACAGTGGAAGCTGTAAGAAGTTAGGCATGTCCTGGGCCTGAAAAGGAACTTGATTTCCATGAGTAAGATTGTGGCACGGGGAATGAAGCTGGGAACATTATACATGACTTCAGAGAACAGAGATATAATATCAGTTGCAGATTCTTTAGTTGATTCAAAGTTATGACATCGAAGACTTGGGGACATGAGCAAGAAAGTGATGAAACTGTTAGCATCAAGAGGAAAGCTACCAAATTTGAAGACAGTTAATGTAGGTCTTTGTGAAGACTGTATTTATGGAAAGCATAAAAGAGTCAATTTCTCAAAGTCTACAAGAGTATCAAAGACATAAAAGCTACAGTTGGTGCACAGTGATGTATGGGGGCTAATTTCAGTAAGATCTCTTGGAGGCTCGCGCTACTATGTCACCTTCATTGATGATTCCACTAAAAAGAGTTTGAGAACAGATAATGGTGGTGAGCCAGAGTACTATACAGAAGCTATGCAAGTGAAAGATTCTATCAAGTGGGAGTTAGCCATGAAAGAGGAGATGAACTCCCTAGAGACGAATCAGACTTGGGTGTTGACTAAGCTGCCAGAAGGAAAGAGCCTCACAGAACAAATGGGTGTACTGTATCAAGGAAAAGCATGATGACAAGAAAAGGTATGAGGCCAGACTTGTGGTGAAGGGCTTTCAGTGGTTGACTGAGGATGAGACACTAGCACTGAAGAAGATACTTGGTGCAGAGAATCCAACAAACATGTTGGCAAAGAGTGTAACCATTTAGAAATTGAGGCTATGCATGGCCTCAGTTGCCTTCCAAGTTACTTAATGAAGAGGAGGCAACCGCACTAGGAGCATCATCTAAGCTATAGAGATGAGGGTTATAAGAGAGTTACTTATATTAGAATATCAGTCTCCAAGTGGGAGATTGTTGGGTATGTGGAGCCTGATTGTGTGACACCCCTGTGAGAGGTACGAGAGAGCATTGGTTTAGATTAGAGGTGCGGGGACAATGCCCCTGCAGTAGGATACAAGCATAATTTGTATATGGTTAGGATTATAGTTTGATTATCTTGTAAATTGTACCCAGATAGGTTTAAGATTTGAATAAGTTTAAGATCCAGATAAGGTTAGGATTCAGATATGATTTACCCTCTTCTAGATATGCCTCATAGTTCTAATCCAGATATGTCTCAGAGTACTAATCTAGATATACCTCAGGTTTTTTCCTATATATAGTCAGTCCTTTGTAAGATGTAAGAGTACTTCAGATATTGAAATAAAACCTTAGTGCGGCTGTGGACGTAGGCAATCTTGCCAAACCATGTAAATCTCGTCTTGCTTGTGATTGTTTTCTACTTTGTTTTCTCTCTCGATCATTGGTGGGAATCAAATTTCCCAACAAAATTCATGTCACCTTGCACCGTAAGACCATAAAGACCCACTTTTAGTTTAATCAAAGCAGTGGATAGTAGCCCGTACTCTAACGTACAAGCAAGCAATTAAGGATAGAGAGTTATTGAACTTCATTTTTTTTCTCCCTTATATTTGAAATGAAAATATGGGTCTTTGGTGGATCAACAAACTCCCAAGGAAGTATTACACTTCCACGTGTAGTAAAATGTACTAATAGGGGTGATAACTTCAACAGATTAGGCTAAGGCCCCTGGCTCACATAACACAAAACATCCTGCCTACACATCACATTGGAAACAAGTATTGGTATTATAGAATAGACACAAAAAGCTTATGGAAACACAAATAACAAGAAATTAAATTATTTCAATAAAAAAAGTTAAACGTTGTGGAAAACATTAAAAACAGGGAATAAGTATTAAGTTATTGATAATCAACTAATAAGATGTGAAGAACTATTTTTTTTTAAAAAAAAAATTATTGTATAACTAAGACTTATTTGAAGTAAAAAATAAAAACTTTATGATTTTATTGTAAATATATGAAAAATAAACATTTTTTTATAAAAACCTCAAAAATATAAACATTAAAAAAACCAACTTTTTGTGTGCTAGCATAGCCCACATACCGCAAACCCTCTATGGCAAGCACGGTATTGTAGCACTATGCTAGAGGTCCATGTCTTGCCTGACCTAGACATAACATTGTAACACCATGTCTTGAGTGAGCATGGCCCACATTGTGCTAGCCCGTGGTTGAGCCTTAAAAGTCATGGTTCAATTGACACGTTTACCTTCTTTTTTGTAACATTTTTAGCATTAAAAAAAATAGTGAAAAAATCTTAAATTTAGGTAATCAATATAATTTAATCATATATTCATATTAACATTATCATTTTTAAAAATTAAAATTATTGTCTATCAAAAAAATTGTTTCCATGATGTGTGTTCACATCATACCACTTAGTTCAGAATTCTCTACCACAGTAAATGTTTATTACAAGTTTTTAGTCAAATTTGAATAGAATAATCTAGGGCCTTAGTAGAGTTTTGCGACTTGTAAAAACTTGTAGATGCACGGAGAGAATTTCATAGGATTAATTGTTTCCACTGAGTTAGGCGAATCTCCATTGTTCATTAAAGAGATGGAGTTATATAAATATTTTTAAAAATCCTTTTGAGGAACAACTTAAGAACATTTGTAAAACTTGTTAAAAGTAATACAAGCATTCTCCAAGTTCTCTAATGCATTTGATCTCTTTTCTTAAACCTTTTGTGTCCTAAAGTAGCTTCGACAATTCAGTGACCAAGAGAAGGGAAATGCTGTCTAATAAGCAAGTACCTCACAAAATTTTGCGTTATTAGTTTAAAATTAATAGTGAAGTTGGATTTTGGATGTGATTAAATCTTTTTTAATTATCACCTTTTCAACACTTTACGCATTTAAAAATTTAAAATAAAAATAAGTAAAAAGTCTTGAATGGGTTAAGATCGAGTTGGGTTGAGTCTGGGCTAAACATGTTGGATAATTTAGTTAATTGATACCAACCAAAATAAATAATTTTAATTAATTTATATAACAATAACATTATTCAATAATTTCTAATATTAAATGATAAACAACTTTTTTTCCCCAGAGAAATGTTGAGTCTGTTTATTTGGGTGTATTTCCAATTACATGTAATTAGAAATGCGGCACTTTTAAAAAACTGATGTTTGTTTAGATGTACTTACAAATCCAGATGTAAATGCAAATAACCCCAAACCCATTATCAGCTGTGTTTTATATTACGGTGAAATCCATCATAATATTGAATCTAATGTAATTGAAAAATACTTGAAAATTTTCAGCCTTGTGTTTGCTCACCCCCTTTTAAGAAACCCACCCTTTTCTTCATCATTATTGCTCTTCTCTTGTCACGTCGCCGGAACCGTAGCAACAACAGCACCAAAAATAAGGAAGAGATCGGATCTGAAGGACGCCCAGTCCGTCGTGCTCTTCTCTTATTCGTCGCTGGAACTGCAGCAACAACAACAACAAAAATAAGGAATATATCTGCTATGAACGACGCCCCACCCCGTCATGCTCTTCTCCTATCGCGTCGCCTAAACCACAGTAGCAACAACAACAAAAATAAGGAACAGATTGGCCGTCAACGACTCCCCAGCCTGTCGTGCTCTTCTCCTATCGCGTCACCATAACCGTAGCAACAACAACAACAACAAAAACAAGGGCTAGATCGTGTCGCCATCGTGTTCTTCTCTTGAATTTTCTGGTTTGTCTTCTTAGATTTTGTGATTTATCATCTTATGTATTTTCTGGTTATATCCTGTTTTCTTTTGGTTGTGGTATGTAATTATGGTCGACTCCAAAAGCTTAGAATTTTTTTTTTCCAATACATTGTTGTTTTTCTCTTATTAATGTTTGAAAAATAATGTCATATATATATAGGGAAACTAGAAGCTTTGATCACTCAATAACTTATCACTCAATAACTTACTAGTTATGGTAGGATGAAAATAAGTTGTGGTTTCATGATAACTATCATTGTCAAATACTATATAATTATTTCACATATCAATTTGTATTTTGTTTTCCCACTGTTTTTTAGAGTAAAAAGAGTAAGAAATTAACCTTAAAGTTGTGGTTTTTGGATGAGTATATATTGAATTGCTCATATTGTAGCATTAGTTTCGGATCATCTGTGTATTTAATAACTATTCAATTAATTTTGGAACCAATTCCAAAATTGAAATGTGAAATTTGAATATTGCAAAATTTGGTCTTAGTATATTGGCTTGCTTTATTGGTTGCAATTTTTGGCAGATAGAAATCTATCTCGGTGTTTTGTTGAAGTCTGTAACTGTTAGTATGTTGTCTATTGATCCATCAAAGAAGAATTCTTTTCAGCGGTTTATTTCTGATGGAGATTTGGTTATTGTATATGAGAGGCATGACAACATGAAGGCATTCAAAGTAAAGAAAGGCTCAAAACTACAAAATAGATTTAGGGTTTTTAAACATTCTGGATGGATTTCTACAATGAGATATTTTAGTGCATATTGATGTTGTGTTTGCTACAATTAAAATTGTTGTGTTTGCTACAATGGAGGGACACAATGAGTCTGAATGCAACCACGTCTCATCAGTTAAGAAATCCACATCAAGGCCATCAGGGACCATGAGATGGACACCGGCTGAGAGTCGCTATTTCATACGATTCATGGCCAACCAAGTTGAACAATAGCTAACGGTAGACAAAGGCTTCAACCACAAGCAATTTAAGGTGCAATTTGAGCTATGAAGGATATGTTTGGGGTGATAGTCACAGAGGTCAATGTGGGAAATCATTTGAGGACAATACAGAAGTGGTGGGTAAAGATTAAAAAATTGAAAGACATGAGTGGTGTGGGTTGGGACAACAACCTTAAAGTTATTATCATGGGTGAGGCTGAATACAGAGACTACATTCAAATATTTCTTTTCTTAGCTAAAATAGTTTTTTGGTAATAAATTGTAATGTTTAGAAATTGTATTATGTAGGTCTATTTACAAGATGAACCATATCTAAATAAGCCAATAAAGAATTACCACCTATTGGAGATTATATGTGGCAATGATCAAACACGTGGTCATTATGTCATTCAAATTGATGGAACCCAAATTGGCACAAATATGGACTTTGAGACGGCACCAGGACCAAGATCCCTGGATGACAATTTTGTTGATTTGTCATTCAGACACACATGATGCCTCCTTGTTTGTTAATACTCAAGTTGGCGCTTATGAACATACATCAACGACTAGTCTCCAGAGAAAGAAAGGTAAAAGCAAGTGCAAAGCAAATACTGATGATGAGCCACTTCGCGAGTTGGCGACCACCATAAACAAAGCATTTGAATCAGTTAGATTAAGCAAATCTCTTGCTTACTTTTACAAAAAAACTTTCAGAAGAATGAAGCTAAAAGAATATGGCTACTCTACACGACAAATTCTCTACACGACAAATTCGGAGGGTATATGAGCATTAGATGATGAATGATACACGAGCTCAAATGCTCTTTGGCATGGCTGAAGAAATGCGCAAGGATTGGTTGGAGGAATTTTTTGAATCATTTGGCTGATATTCTTAACTTGTGGAGATGGTAAGAAATTATGTTTTTTTTTCATTGCAAATTTACTTGAACATGAAACCTAAGGTGTGCTAATTTGTTTTACTTGCAGAATTAGGTCAACATGAAAGTGGATGAATCTTATTCCTCCTCGAGACGGCTTCTTTCTAGTGGGAATTTCTCATATGAATGGTTATATGTATGTTGATTTTGTGGACTTTTAAAACTTATGTTTATACTCTTTGACGTTTATGTGTATTTGAAGACTTTTATATGTATGTTTGTAAGAGTTTTTATATGGAGTTTACATGGGGAATTATATGTATTTTTTTGGACTTGTATGAGTCATTGTTTGAAATTAATACGTGTTTTTATTTTGCTTTCATATGTTGTTGTTTTAAGGTACTTGTTTGTATATAAAATTTTTTGTATTTCACAGTAGTGTTGTTTAAAAAATTATAGATTGTCATGCTTTATTTGGTACTAGTTTACTCGAGAGAATGAGTTGCAAATGCATCACTTATCAAATTATATCAATAACAATTGAAAATAGATGAAATATCTATGCAAATGTGTAGAAAGCATATATGAAAAATTTTGTACTTACTTTTTTAAGATTAATAATAATTGGTTCTTAGGTTTGCGTTGATAGTTAAAATTAATTGAAATAATTCCAATAATAATAGTAATTAAAATTCCATATTATTACAAAATATAATAACATTTTTAAAAGTTAATTTAATAATAAAATTATGATTTTATTAATATTACTATTTTTGATTTATATATATATCTTAAAAAAAATGAGATGTTAAACATGTGAGGGGTAATCTCACCATGGTGATCATATACCTCAAATACATCAAACCAAACACATTTTTTACAAATTCTTCCAACCAAACATACGATTTTAAAATCCTACATTTCAAATACATCTAAACAAACACATGATTTGTGTAAATTACATTGTAATATGAAATCCACTGTCTTTTCAATTATAGCTAATTTTTTTTTATTTTACACAAATTTTAAATTAAAATATAAATTTTAAATTATTAAACATATAAAATATATATTATTATTATTTTACACAAATTAATTTTTATTTTATTTTTATAAATTGGTGATAAGCACATTTTTTTTTTTGCATTATGCTTGAAAAGTTTCAATAAATACAAACAAAATAAGAAACCATTAGAATATGTATTGATTCCTCTAATTTTTTTATTTATTTTTAATATCATTGCATGGCAACTTTTTATTTTCTGTTCACAAATCAAAGAAATTTAAATTCCTCTCAATAATTATATTTTACTTTGGGCCGGAGATTCCCAAAAAAAAAAAAAAAATCAGAATTTTGAAAACGCATTGCTAAATGCACGTGTTCTTCGCACGGGTGTAAGAAAACCCAACGGTAATAAAACCCTAGACAATATCTTCAACCTCACTCCATTTTTCTCAAAACCCTTAAAACCCTCGCAATGGCGGAAATCTGATTTCCAGAGAGAAGGTTCGTGCTCGCTGGAAATGGCGCTTTCCTCGGTGCTCCGCCTCACCACGCCCTCCCTCATGCGCTGCCGTGTTTTCCTCCCATTGCTACCCGTCCCTCGCTCTGTCTTCTTCCGCACCGGCTCCGATCTCCGGTTTTTATCCTCCGGTGCCCGGAGGTCCGTTCGGCCTATGAGGGCGAAGCGGAGGGAGAGGGATGAAGCTGTCGGTGTGGCGGCTACGGAGCAGAAAGGGGATGATGGTAATGGGGGTTTGATGGTGAAGGAGAAGGATGGCGGAGGAGATGGGAGGGTTGTTCCCACAGAGCTTCATAAGGAGGCTACGGAGGCATACATGGCTTATGCGATGTCGGTTCTTCTTGGCCGAGCGCTTCCTGATGTTCGGGATGGGTTGAAGCCCGTTCATCGAAGGATATTGTGAGCAAGAATTCAATTTTCTTTTGTGCTTCTGTTTGGGTTTTGTGTTTTATAGCTGCGTTTTGCTAAATTTTTTCTTCATTTGATAGCTTAAATACTTCCCATATGTGGGTTTTCTAGGTTTGCGATGCATGAACTGGGGCTCTCATCTAGGAAACCATTCAAGAAATGTGCCAGAGTTGTTGGAGAGGTAAACAAGAAACGGAGTATTTTCTTTTGTTCAGTGTTATTTTATTCTTAGTTGTGTTGATAGTGTGCGGTTGTGTGTCTTTTTTAGTATATGATTTCATACCATTCATCTTGTACTTAGATAAATATTTTTTGGATAAACTCTTGTATGTGATTGGTTATGTATCTTTTGCAGGTGTTGGGTAAATATCATCCACATGGGGATACAGCAGTTTATGAGTCTTTAGTGAGAATGGCTCAGGTTGATATGTCTTTATGTCATTTTTGCATTTCTTTTTCTTTTTAATTATTTTACATGAATATATGGATCCCGTTAAGTGAACACTATTATTTAAGTAAAAAGCCAACTGTGATTCTAGCAGGGTCTGGGAAGGAGAAAAAATGTATGTGAACATTGGCCACATGAACTTAAATAAGATAGGTTGGCATTATACACCATTCCACAGCTGTTATTACCTATTGACACAATGTTCATTCTTGCATATGACACCAGTTTTTAAAATTTGTTTAGTGTTTATAGTGTTTCAGAGCAGCATCTATCAAATGTTGCATGATTGCAGTCATGGAGCTATGTCTAATTATGCATGCACTAATTATTTACTCTCTTACTGCCTTTATAAGTCCTCTATTATCTGCTGAAATTTAAGCAAACCTTCTTTATCTTTGTTTTGCTGCTCTTGTGGTTAAACCTTCTTCATCATTTAATATTCTGATATATGCATTATCATGCGTCTTGGTTATGCTTTATTTGCGTTTCAATTGAGCCTTAGTGTAATGCATAATTCAAACACTGGGAGAATTATTCATCCAGGAAGCAGGCCTCAAAGAGAGTAGATTGTCCTTATCCAAAAGTTATTAGACTACTGTAGAAAATTTCCATCTAATTTTAGCTTAGTTTAACTTGTTAATTCACTCATTCCTTATGAGAACAACTGAAAATAATTTGGTATATGTATGCTGGAAGAAATTTATGTGGTTTTATAACTAGTGAATTGTGGTGGTCTTAACTTCGTCCAAAAATGCCTCATCTTTTGTAAAATTTCATTAAAGATCTTTGAACAAGTTACAAAAGAAAAGATGATCAAGTTGCAAGTTATGGTCAGCTTCTTTGTAGGATTGACTAGCCTTTTCAGTTGAGTGTTATGGTAGCATGGCACCTAAACTCAAAAAGCACATGTTGCCTTCCTTCACCATTGGCAGTAATCTTCTTCTTCTTCTTTTTTTGTTTTGTTTTGTTTTTGTTTTTTTTGTGTGGTTTTATAGAGCACAAATGTGGTTTAATGTATCAGATCTCCTTTCAACCTTGCCCCTGATGGTCTCAATTTCTATTTCTGTGATCCTGCACACACATTCAAGTGCATTCTTAAATCTCAATTTCTTCGATTCAATTTAGAGCTTATGAAATTATATCAGTGTGATTTTATTTTTCTTCCTGTCTTTTTATTCAATTGCTATTACATTGGTTTGGATATTTGTCACCTAGTTTAGGATTATGTAATTTTTTTTTAAAATTAATGTGCTTCACCATTGTAGGACTTCTCCTTGCGTTCTCCGCTAATTCGAGGCCATGGAAATTTTGGATCAATTGATGCTGATCCCTCCTGCTGCAATGCGATACACTGAATGCAGATTGGAAGTAAGTGGCTCACTAACTATGATGATGTGTTCTATTCTAGTATGCTGTGTTTTTATGTCCCTTCTGTCTTAAAATTAAAACTCCTTGCTGGTTTTATGGAATATATGTAGTCTCATTTAGGTGAGCCTTGAGTCAACTTGCTTAAAGTAATTTCTAATTGATTATGATCCTTGTGAAACATGGACTATTTGGCTATAGGTACTTGCTTTTTGTGCTGCGGGTCTCCAGGCCTTAAGTAAACAGATAAATGCTTGTTTATTGGTTTAACAAATAGTGATACTTTTGGAACGTGAAAAATCAAGAACAATTATCCAGCAAGAAATGTCTTATAGCCAAACTGAGTATTGCTCATACAAGTTGTAAAAATTGTGTCGTGTTACGTTTCTTTCCATTGGTTGCAAAAACTGCACACAAGTTTGAGAATGCTCTTTACCGATAAGTCTATATAATGTTTTACTAAGAAATATGCTTAGTATTTGTGCATAATTTGTTATAATTTTGGTAAGATTTTAACATATTTACTCTTGTAACACTCATCTCTTTTATTGAAGTAGAAGATGGAAATTGACTCATGCCTTGGTTTATATTCTGATTGTTTGTGTTAAATTGTGTGTTGTACCTGTTATGCACTTGTTGATGTACGCTCACTTTTACACTTCCTGCATTCTTTGATTTGACCATGATAATTCTCATTGCTTGTTTTTTGCCATTTGCAGGCACTCACGGAAGCCATGCTCTTAACTGATTTAGAACTGGATACGGTGTGGAACCATAGTGGGATTTGTGATTTCAGCATGTCTGAGTTTAAAGTCCACTCTTTCTCTGTATCTGCTTATGAAACTGTTGTCTCTAATGTCAGGTTGACTTTGTACCAAATTTTGACAACTCTCAAAAGGAACCATCTCTTTTACCTGCACGTATTCCGACATTATTGTTGAATGGTTCTTCAGGCATCGCGGTATAACTCGAGTTCATTCTTCTGTTATTATATCTAAAGTATATTTTTTATTGATACCTCATGCACACAATTTATCATAAATTTGATACTAATCAATTCTTTTTTGCTTTGCCAGGTTGGCATGGCAACCAACATTCCTCCTCACAATCTAGAGGAGCTAGTGGATGCATTATCAGTGTTGATCCATAACCCTGAAGCTACAGTGAGTGTCTTCAACATTTTCTGACTGTTTTCCATGTATATTTGCATTTATATTGTTGAATATTATTTCAAGGAATCTCATATATACTCATGCTATTCATCGATTTCATTCTCAATGGTTGTTTTTATTATTTATTTATTTTTGTCTACTTAGGATGTGGGCTCATTCTGCCCATCAATATCGGCTCAACCTGAGTCTTTACTATAATTGGTATTTATTAAAGCAAGAACAAACTGAGAGAATACTGTAAAGGTGGCAGTGCTGGCTATTAGTGGCGGCACTGCCATTTCGTTTTGTTCTTAAGAGTTCCTTGAAAACTCTTAACAATATATATACAATAACAAGACGGTTATTATCCTATTAGTGATTGGATATCTGCTAGAAGGTTATCACTTTTTTGTCTTATTGGTAAGTATATTGGCTTTAACTTTGTTTTTTCTTGCTGCTATTTGTCTTGTTTGCCAGATATGGTTCAAAATATAGCTTCAGATATTAATTGAATAAGAGCAATAAGTGAAACTATGGTCTTGAGTTTCTTAGTAACAAAATTTACTAAAAAGTAATTTCTATCATTAAATTTCTTACAACCAATAGGTTTACTGGTGCATTTGAAAGATAACCCAGAAACAACAGAAACAATTTGATAATTGGTTTATATGAATTCTATGCTGTTGAGACCATACTTGAGAATAATATTGGACATTGAGAAGGTAGGATCACCAATTTTTCATCAAAAGATGAGTTGCCTTTGACATCATGACTTTTTTTCTTGATATTGGGCATAAAAAAAAATCCTTGGACAATCATCAGGTGTTCTGAAACACTATTGGGAATGCTCTTATTTTCCATAAAGATATGTTGGCTTAAGAAGGACTCCAAAGATAATTGAACTTGTACCTTTGCTAGCAGTAACCAATCATATCAACAAGCTTCTTTCTCATTATTAACATCAAATGTCTTCATGCTTTTGGAGTGCTTTCCTTAATTCCACTGTTGTTGCAAAAGCATGATCTTTACTTTATTTTGTTAAAGCTTCAAGAACTGTTGGAATACATGCCGGGACCAGACTTCCCAACCGGTGGATTAATCATGGGGAATGTGGGGTATCACAAAACCTACTTTCTTTATATATTGCTGACACATGTTTCTTATTATTTGGATTGTTTTGTAAACTCTCTGTTATGTTCACTTTGCAAGTATCTTAGAAGCATATAGAACGGGACGTGGGCGCATAATAGTTAGAGGGAAGACTGATGTGGAAGAACTTGATGAAAAAATCAAGCGCACAGCCATTATCATTAAGGAGGTGGGCTTTCCTTTTAACATTTGGATTATTAGCACTAATTCTCACATGTGTGGTTTTGGTATTGGCTTCTTTTTGTCAAAATATATCTTCATTAAGTCATATTATGTTTGATACAGGTTCCTTACCAGACAAATAAATCTGCTCTTGTGGAAAAGATTGCGGAACTTGTTGAAGATAAGGTACCATAGAGACATCCATGTTGTATGCGCATTTATATTTTATTGACTAGTTGTCATAGAATTCTGGCATGCTGTTTTCATAAAGTCTGAACATTTTCTTTGTTTCTCTTTTTTGGGTTTTCTTTAATCAGCTTTGGATGATATAATAAGTATTATGTTCTTCTGAAACTGTTAGCTATTGATGCCCTTAGCTATTATATACTTCAATATGAATATCGGTTGAATGATGAATTGGAGAATGGGATGGTGCTTTCTTAAAATCTTGGATGATCATATATTGATGTGCTGGTATAGGATAAGCACATAATTGTTTTGAAGAGATGAAATGATATGGTCTCTTATGACTACTGATGGAGCCTGTAGGTTCTTGTACCTGATCTATATTGCTCTGGAATACTTAAAATTAATTGTGTTTATTGGAAAAATTCATAGCGGAGAGATGCCAGAATTGAACTGGTTTTGGGAATCACACTGAATCTTATTGTGGATTGCAAGTGCCGGAGACCATTGAAAGAATAAATAAATGGAGTAGTGAACTTTTTGTGGTGTGAGGTACACTGTCAAGGTAGTTAGTCATTGGCAGTCATGTGGTGATCATAAGATTCCTGAATACTTGCTGTATCTATAGAATAAACAAAAGAAGTAAATAATGAACTTTGTATACAGCAAGCACACTGTCAAGGAAGTTACTGGGACTTGTGTGGTGATCATAAGATCCATGAAATACATGGCATATTGATGCATGAGATAGGTTTACCATTTGGATTTTGAACTTGTTGCAGAAGCAGTCATGTATATTTTTTTACCAAGCCGATTTTAAAAAGAAATCATTGTAAAAGAGATATGTAATATTGTTTGTTTTAGCTTATGATCACATGATCTTTGACCACTCTGGGAAATTTTCTTGATATTATCATGTATTGGTTTAGTGGTATATCTTGATATTGTCATCTATTTGTTTGGTGGCATATGTTAATATTGGCACCTATTGCTTTGGTGTTGTATTTACAAAAACATCTCTGCAGCCTTCCTCTATTTCTCTTTGTAGTGTTTTCATGGTGATCTGTGAACATGCAGAATTTCTCATGAAATCACCTTATCTAATTGTGCCATTATCTAGGTGCTTGAAGGCATTAGTGATATTCGGGATGAGAGTGATCGTTCAGGAATGCGGATAGTAATTGAGGTTTGTCTTGAAATGTCTTGATATATGATTGATTGCTGTGCTACTTGAAATAGTGTTCTACTGACTATGGTTGCAACCTCCCTTCTTAGCTAAAAAGAGCGTCAGATCCATCTATTGTCCTCAACAATCTATTTCGCCTTACTGCGCTTCAGTCTAGTTTCAGCTGCAACATGGTGGGGTGAGTATCATATGGTTCAAAATCTATGTTTCTTCAGAATATGCTAGCGGTATCCAAAGTGAAACTTGATCGCACATGGACACACATATATATGTGAGGCATCTTGGGAAAATATTTGAAACTCAAAGATATGACACGTGTATATTTGTGAAATTCAAAGATGTTTTCCTGCCATCTATGAGATTCTTGACAACTCTCTTGATTTGTTATTGTTTTTGATGATGTTTTGCTATTCCTCTGGTATAGCATTTTAAGTGTTATTTCTTATTTCATTGTCATTTTGGGTAATTTTTTAGTCTAGACAAGTGGATTTTCATGCCATTATTTATTTATTTATTTATTTATGCTTTAGCATTTCTCTACTAGACCCAGAGACTAATTTACCTTACCCAGCATAATTTGAAAGATGGATAATCACCATACATGGCCTGCCCCTGTGTAATACAAGTATTTGAAGGACAGTATATTTATGATTAACTCAGAATTTTTGGATAAAAAAAATTTAAGTGGACATTACTGTCATAACGTATCCACTGGAAAAAATTTCTTAAAAACACCTGTCATGTACAAACTGGTTTCAATGACATAGTGATTGTGTGATGCTTTACTGATCGCAGTTTGTTGAGAAATGTATGGCTGTCAGGAAGTAACTGAACTAAAGTCTTGCCTTTTAACAAGTGCAATTGCATTTAAGTATCAAGTTTAACAAAGTTTAGTTTATGTTTCTAGAAGATTGACTATACTGTGTACGGGTGAAGTGGAAAAGCAATTGTTATACGAAATAAGTACTTATAATGACTAGTGTCTTGCTTATTTGCACTTCAATTGCATTTAAATTTCAACTTTTACAACTTCTAAGGTACACCAGAGGAGTACGACTAATAACAAGTGTAAATTATATTTGAGCAATTTACAGTAGTGCCTTCACTAAGCTCCCATTTATGGAACTATAGTTGTGATGATGTACCCAGATTAGTCGTTTGTGCAAAGGGTCTCAGAATGTAAAAATTGCAAGAGCAAGAGGAGGCAATGATAAACTATGTGGAAGAAATTATGTTGTGTTAGTGTGCAATCTTACGCAGCTTTATTTTGTTGCTGCTGGCAGTGAGGTGCTTACTGTATTTCTTTGTTCAATGAGTGTAAATGAATTTTTTCTTTGATTTATTTTGAGAAATTTGCAATTTCATGCTTATCAATATTTAAATGATCTTTTTTTTTATATAGCATTCTCAATGGACAGCCAAAGTTAATGGGGTTAAAAGAATTGCTTCAGGTATTCCTGTTTAACATCTTTCATGGTTTCACTAGCACTACTCTCGCATTACCTGCTTCTGATGGAAACTTCTAGATAATTTTTCTCATGTGATATGATATGCTTATGCATAGTTGATTATATTGTACTTGTGATTCATTACTTGTTGTTCAAGAAAATAACTGTTTACTATGTCAGAAATTATTGAAATATTAAGTAAAATCTCACAACTGAACTTGAATTTCACTTAATTGTATGGTTTTTCAGGCCTTCCTTGACTTCAGATGTTCTGTTATTGAAAGACGTGCTAGGTTTAAGCTGTCTCAAGCACAGGAAAGGAAGCATATTGTGGAGGTATTAATCAGATATTAGAAGATATGTTGTCCATGCTTTTCACTCTGATGCAACCTGTTATTTTCTTTTCTTTTCTTTTTTCATTTATTTATTTTTCAGGGAATTATTGTGGGCCTTGATAATTTGGATGCCATTATCAATTTAATTAAGAAAACCTCAAGCAATGCTTCTGCCGTGGCTAGTTTGGTAAATGGTAAGAATTGGAGCTTTTGCTTTTATTGTAATTGTAATGAGGATGTATTATGTCTCAAAATAGAATTCTTTTCACTTGGGCTGGTGTGACTGATGGCTTGTGTCACGGGGCAAATCCTCTGATTCGGCACCGTGCGGCGACTGACTGCGTCCCGCGCACCAGCCTAGCCTTCTCCTCCGCCCTCCCAAGGATCTGGTCTAGAAAAGCAACAAAAGGTGAAAAACACCAAGTATAGAAGAGAGAAAAATAACTCTCTTGAAGTGATTAACTTTGACAACCTTGCCTAAAGGCTACAAGACTTCACTTGGCCTCCAATGGCCTCCCTTTGCCCTTTTATATAGGCAACCGGGTCCAGAGATAACCCCTCTGGATGAGGGTTAGACCATGCCGCGCACATCAGCCTTGCGTCGGCTGCTCGCGTCACCGCCGTCCGTACAGGTGGCGTCACTCGGTCATGCCTGGCACCACGCCCTGCGCCATGCTCCAAGCCATATCCTGCCAAGTCCATGCCCTGCACCCCTGCGCGAGTCATGCCCTGCGCCCCTGCGCGAGCCATGCCCTGCCAGCCCTGCGCCCTGCCTTGCTAGCGTCAGCCCTGCGCTCAGCGCGGGCGTCACTCCGGTACGCCGCGCCATGCCTCGGTCAGCCCTCCTTACCGATGGTGACCCGCCCATGCCGGTACCATATCCTTCGGTAAATGCCACATGACCAACTCAGCCATGTATGTATTCTAGGCCAATGCCTTAGAATATTTTTGGCCATCCTCTCTCGGCCCAGCACTATCGGTATCATCACGCCCCTCGCTCGGTCATGCGCGCACGGCCCTGCTGATGCGCCTTGATCATGCCCTGAGGTAGGTTGCGCGGGAGATCACCCCGCTCATGACCGAGATGTGATGATCGACCGTACACTCTGTGCTGCGCATGATCACGCCTTGATCATGCTCTCGGCCAAGCGGCCCGGTCATGCCCGTGCCAAGGGTGGACGCCGCTAAGCCCCACTACAGCTTGTGTGTATCTATTGTCACATCCTATCTTGCCGTATGTGTTTAAGAATGAGAATTGTTAGATTTTATATTTTGTCCTAGTGGGTCCTATATGGGTGCTACATAAGCTTAAGGGTCTTCTACCAAAAAGTTTCAAGACTTAGTGGCTGAACCCCTATACCTATATATAAACCCATTACACTTCTATCACACAACTGATGTGGGACTATATTTCCAACACTCTCCCTTAAGTTCAACTGGGTCATTTTTTTTTTCAGTTCGAACTTGCACAAACTTGTACACCTACCGGGATTTGTACACTACTTTGTGTTTCAAAAGTCCTACACACATGGACTCGTACACTACTTGTGTTTGAGAGGTTTTATTTTATTTTATTTTATATTGGGCTTTACTATATTTCTCTGATACCATGTTAGATTTTATATTTTGTCCTAGTGGATCCTATATAGGTGCTACATAAGTTTAGGGGTCTTCTACCAAAAAGTCTCAAGACTTAGTGGCGCAACCCCTATACCTATATATAAACCCATTACACTTCTATCACACAACCGATGTGGGATTATATTTCCAACAAGAATGAGCATTCCTAATCCATCCCAACTTCCATTCTCATTCCTATTCCATTCCATGATACTAAGCATGGCTTCGCCATCTGTGTTGAATCTCTCGATGCTTTTCAAAGTCATAGTCATTAATCAAATCATTGTTTTCATTTGTCTATGTAGCAGTTTCTTCACAAAAATTGGGCCACTCACAGAGCAATTATTTGCAAGACTATATGTATAAATTGATTTTTGATTACTCTGTCAACATGAGCCCAACTTAACTAGTGCCCCCATCCAAGTAATTTGAGAGAAGAAAGGGCTTGTTGCAAAACCTAGAACAACAACTAGTAGCTTTGTAGATTGGCTCTTTTGATAATTCTGTTTAAGCTCATGCTACTGATGGGAAATTCTGGATTTCTATATAATCACTGAAGCTATTTGCAACTCATTTGCTTGAGATGCTCAGTATAGTGATCCATGCTGGTCATTCACACTCCAAATCTTGATGGCATTTTCTTATTCTTATACATTTTCTGCCTGACGTTTCTTAGGGAACACTACCATTTTCTGCTCATTGTGTACAAATTTGTCCTCTTTACTTCTTCATCGCCCTGTTGAAAGATGAACATGCCAACCCGCTAGTTGGCTGTACATTGCATGAAATTGGTGGCAACAATCCATTAATTTATTCAGCGCCACCCTACCTATTTAAGCTTTGTTTTTATTATGGTAGAGTTGGGATGCTTTTGGAACCTCTGTTGCAGCTTCAGATCTACCTTTTGTATATATTGAATTTTTGGCTGCATTTTGTGATGGACATTATTATTCCCTATTCCACTGCCATGAATTTTGTATGGTAAAACAAAATTAAATTTTCTTGTGTTTATATCCCTATTTTGTGACATAATATCATTCCTGATTCGGCTACTAAGGCACAGTCAAGGTCAGAGAAACTACTTTGGTTTTGATTTAGATGCATATTTTATGACATTATATGGGGTAGTTTGAATAATCCATTTTGGGCAATCCCTTGTGTTCTAATGCATGCCCATGACTAAGTTTATTGCTTGATATGCATTTTTAAACCTGACTGTTGCATTTACTTCATTATAAGCCATCTAAATTGTGAACTCCACACTGCTGATTTTGGTCTAGACATGTTAATATATATATAGAGAAATAAATATATATATGGAGACATCATTCATTTTGATAAGTAAAATAAGTATTAAATCTCACAATTTCACTATTTTTGGTAGATATATTAAATGCTTCAAATTAATAATAACTACATATCTGAACTTGGGTAAGATTTAACTTGAATATTGGATATGCCCCCTAGGAAATTTTTAGTTGCTTGGGCTTTGTTACGTTGTTCATGAACAAAAATGTTATCTGTGAATCCTGTTCACAACTTTCCGATCGCAAAAGATATTTCAAATAAATTACAGTAACTTATATTGTAATGATTGATTTTCTATTTATTTGAAACTGTATAAAATTCATTCTTCTCTGGATATGGTGCACTCTTATTTATTCCACTACACATCACCAATAGGCTAATTCTTAATGATTTCTTGATTCAGAATACAATTTATCTGAGAAGCAAGCTGAAGCCTTATTGGACATTACACTTAGAAAGCTTACTTCCTTTGAGGTGAATCTTTTCTTTTCATGGTACAAATTTTCAATGTTTCGGAGTGAAAGTTTTCCACTCTTTGTTTTGTTATTCATAATTGAATAATGTCCCTTTTTTTTTGTTGCAGAGGAAGAGGTTTGTTGATGAACATAATTCCTTAATGGAACAGATTTCAAAGCTAAATGAGCTTTTGTCAAGTAAAAAACTCATTTTTGAGGTAATTTATTTACTCTTTCATATTATTGCTTGAAGTTCATTTTAGTGTCATCTCTCAATTATTTTCGTTAGCTATCTTCAGTGACACAAGAATAATCTGAAATATTCTTTTTTTTTTTTTTTCGAGAACTCCTATCTTGTTACCTTAACCTGGCAGTCCATGAATTTGTATTCGAATAGCAACTCCCATGATCAATTACCAAACTACCATTCTACTTCTCAACTTAGTTAAATACACATGATCAAGTTATTTACCCAAGTTAAAAATACTCCACTTGCTTAATTAAAACCTAATAAGTGTTTTATAGAGTTGTTAGCTGTGAGAAAATGATACTTTCAATTCTTATTCAAAGAAGAAAGAAAAGTACACCTCTTATAGGCACATTACACTCTATAAGAGACAGATTTACAGCTGTATGTCAATATAAAGGAATCATATTTCTATAATAATGTGTGCCTGAAAATCAGGCAAAACTTATGGCTATCTTATCTCTAAAAAGTAACCAACATATTCTTGAAAATCAGGGATTCTTCTACACTCCCCTTTAAGCTGGTGAATGGATGTCCTCCATTCTAAGCTTGCTAAAAATATCTTGAAACACACTGGTCGACAGATCCTTTGTGAGTATATTTGCTAACGGGTCCTTTGTTGAAACAAATTGAGTACAGATTAGGCCACTGCCAAGTTTCTCTTTGATGAAATGTCTATCGACTTCAACATGCTTTGTTCGATCATGTTGCATGGGATTATGAGTGATACTTATTGTTGATTTGTTGTCACAGTATAATCTCATTGGAACTTCCCATTTTATCTTCAAATCACCGGGAATTATTTTTAACCATAATAGCTCATATATTCCCAATGCTATTGATCTGAACTCAGATCCTGCACTTGATCTTGCTACTACATTTTGTCTTTTACTCCTCCATGGCACAAGATTACCACCCAAGAAAGTACAATAACCTGAAGATGATCTCCTGTCAACTAATGAACCTGCATAATCTGCATTAGTGTAGGTTTCTAATGTCAAGCTCCGTCTTTTCTTGAACAAGATCTCTTTCCCAGGATTGCCCTTCAAATATTGTAAAATTTTGTGTACTGCCTTAAGATGCATTTCTTTAGGATTTTGCATAAATTGGCTAACAAAATTCACTGCAAATGCAATATCTAGTCTCGTATGTGTTAAATAAATCAGCTTCCCAATAAGTCTTTGATAAGAACCTTTGTCCATCATGGAATCATCTGGACTCTGGAGCATCACATAATCCATGGTTGAACTTAATGGGTGTGTTTATTGGCTTGCAACCTAACTTCCCTGCTTCCTTTTATATGTCCAACACATATTTTTGCTGTGAAATAAAAATTCCTTGCTTTGAATACACCACTTCAATACCTAGAAAGTATTTTAACCGCCCAAGCGCTTTGATTTCAAATTCCCTCAGCAAGCACATTTTTAAATTATTCATCTCTTCTGTGTCATTGCCTTTAACTATAATATCATCCACATATACCAATAATGTTGTCACTGTTCCCGACTTTGAGTGTCTCACAAAGAAAGGTTTCCTTGACTCTGCTTATATCCTAAGGTAATCGTCGGCTTAGTGAACCTTCCAAACCAGGCCCTTGGTGATTGTTTAAGTCCATATAGAGCTTCCTTCAATTTACACACCATTCCTTTTTTAGATTCAAAACCAGGAGGGATCTCCATATAAATTTCCTCATCTAAATCACCATGAAGAAAAGCATTTTTTACACCAAATTGTTGTAGATTCCACCCAAAATTGGCTGCCAATGATAATAGGACTTGTACTGTACGCATTTTCGCAACCGGAGCAAAAGTTTCAAGGTTATTAATGCTGTATATTTGAGTATATCCTTTTGCAACCAACCTTGTATCTTTCTATAGAACCATCAGACCTATACTTCACTGTGAAAACCCATCTACATCCAAATAACTTCTTTCCTCTTGGTAATTTAATCAACTCCCATGTTTTTTTTTTTCCGGAGCCTCCATCTCCATTTTCTTTCCACTTCCTCTCTTTTACTACCTTAAATAGATTTCTCGGAATGGGAATTGCTTGAAGATTGCTAAGGAAAGCCCTATGACTTTGGAAAAGGTTTGGATAAGTCATGAACAAGTATAATGGATGTTTTGTGCAGGTCATAGTTCCTTTTCGAAGGACAATTGGCAGATCAACATTACTTGGTTGGTCAAATTAATCAATAGGTTGAGAAAGATCAGTTGGAGGTATAATGATTTCAGGCCTGGAACTTATTTCGAGTTGTTGAACAACAGCTTGAACAGGAAATTGCATTTGCACAGATTGAGAGAGGTATTTTTTTTCCTAGAATATACCTGCAATGGTTTAGTATTGTCTTGTTTTCCCGTATCCTCATCATTCTACTAGATGTAGGAGACTTATTAAGTGGTGTGGACTCAAAATGAATAGGTTTTGGTTCAATGGAAACAGCAGTAGACTCAACAAAAGTAGGATTTTGACAATCTCCAGCTGAGATATGTTGACAAGGAAAATCAAGAAAGCTATGCTGGCTAGGAAAGTCAAGGAATAAGTCCATTGTTCTATCTCTACTTAAGGTCTTCCCCTAAAGATAGGAATATTGAAAAAAAGATTGTTTCGACAGAAGTAATATCAGGTGAAACAATAAAATTTTTTGTAGGTGGATGAAAACATTTGTATCTTTATTTTTTTTTATGGAAGAATACCCAACTTAAACACGCTGAAGAGCTCGTGGATCAATTTTGCCCTTTTTTTTGTGAGTGAACATGAACAAAAGCAACACTTTCAAAGATTCTAGGGATAAGATTTTTTGAGGCACCAAAGCTTGGCAAAAATTTTATGAGAACATCTATTGACTTTTTGAAATCAAGTACCCTTGTTGGAAGCCTATTAATTAGATGGGCAGCGGTTAAGACAACTTCTCCCTAATATTGTTTAGGAACATTTTTTGAAACAATAATGCTGTTGTAGTATCTAGAAGGTGACCATTTTTGCGTTCTGCTACACCATATTGTTGAGATGTGGTAACACAAAAGGATTCATGAATGATCCCTTCTTTTGCAAAGAATGGAGTGAGTATTTGATTAAAATATTTTTTGGCATTGTCAAAATGAAATATCTTAATTTTCACATCAATTTGAGTTTTAATCATGTTATAGAATTTGGGAAAAGCAGCGCTGACTTTTGATTTATTTTTCAAAAGATAAATCCACATTACTCTAATACAATCATCGATAAATGATACAAACCACCTAGCACTAGAAGTATTTGGAGTTATAGAGGGTCCCCAATATCACTGTGAATTAGTTGAAAAGGAATATTAGTTTTGGCATTGCTTAATGGAAAGGAAACACATTTGTGTTTTGCAAGTTCCCAAACATTGCAATGAAAAGACTCAACTACCAACCCTTTAAAAATGGATGGAAACATTGAGTTAAGGACTTTAGATGACGGTTGACCTAAACGACGATTAGAAAGCCAAACTTTATTTTTATTGGACATGACAGACTCATAAAGGAATGATGTAGGCCTGGAAATTCCAACCGTATCTTTTCCACTTTGATTTTCCAGGTAATAAAGACCTTTCTCACTAGCAAGTCCAATCATCTTCTTCGTGCCATGTTCCTGAAACACAATGTCAGGGGAAAACATTACTTGACAATTAGAACCTTTAGTAAGTTTTTGAACAGAAATAAGGTTTGCAAATAGTTTTGGAATATGAAGAACATTTTTAATGGCAATGCAATTACTTAACTGAATGTCTCCTTGGCCTACTAAAGTGCTAATAGACTCATTACCTATGGTTATTTTTCAATGGCTAGAAAAAGGAGTGTAAGAAGTGAAATGTTTAGATATACATGTCATGTGATTTGTGGCTCTAGAATCAATTACTCACTGTAAGAATAGGAAAAATAATTTGGATATCAATTAGGAAAAGAGTACAAGGGTATATATAGAGAAATATTAGAGTTTTGTGGCATGGGCCCAATATGGCCCATTAACGAGTCTAAACTCTAACACTCCCTTTCAAGCTGAAGCATATATATATCGAACATGCCCAGTTTGTTACATTGATTACTAAAGATTTTAACACTTAAACCCTTGGTAAAGATATTCGCCAGTTGCTCAGATGACTGGGTGTATGGTGTAGAGATGACTCCCTTTAATACCATATCACGAACATAGTGACAATTAACCTCCACATGCTTGGTATGCGCATGGAATGTTGGATTGTTTGCAATGAAGATGACAACTTGATTATCACACTAACATTTGCATAGGTATCTTGATGGGGAATCCTAACTCAAACAAAAGAGATTGCACTCAAACCATCTCACAAGCTGTCTGTGCCATTGATCTGTACTATGCTTCAGCACTCGATCTTGAAATCACATTTTGCTTCTTGCTTCGCCAAGTAACCAATTTTCCACCAACATACGTACAGAAACCCGACGTTGACTTTCTGTCTCCTCTATCGCCAGCATAATCTGAGTCAGAATAGGCTGTAATGTCTAGGTGACAATGATTCTTATAGAGAAGACCTTTGCCATGAGCTTTTTGGACATATGCAAAAATTCTCAGAGCACCCTGCCAGTGAACCTTTTGTGGCTCATGCATAAATTGACTTAGGAGTCCAACTGCGTACGATATATTAGGGCGAGTAACTGTTAGATAAATGAGCTGGCGAATCAGACGTCTGTATGGACCTGGATCTTTGAGAGATGGGGAAGATGTCTCCCAGAAGGGTGGTGATTGCTCAATAGGTGTACTCCTGGTTTACAATCCAATAAACCAGTCTCCTCAAGCAAGTCCAACACATACTTTCGTTGTGAGAGCATCATCTTTCCTCTGGCATATGCAAACTCAATACTAAGAAAGTATCTGGGTCGTCTCATGTCTTGTGTAACGAAATGCTTTATTAAATGTTCATTAGTGTTATGAATGCCCTGATGATCGCTACCCGTCAACAAGAAGTCATCGACATATACTGCAAGTACAACACATTCAGATGAAGTGTTATAGAACACTGAGTGATCCACATTGCACCTGTGAAAATCATCTGCAATTGCAACTACACTAAACTTTTCAAACCATGCACGAGGACTCTATTTCAGACCATAAATCGCTTTCTTGAGCTGGCAAACTACATTTTACCCCTGAGCAACATACCTAGGAGGTTGCTCCATAAACATTGTCTCAACTAAGTCTCCATAGAGAAAGGTATTCTTTACATCGAGTTGACAGAGTGCTCATGATCGATTCATAGCTATCGACAGTAGAATGTGAATGGAATTTAGACGAGCAACTGGTGAAAAAGTTTCAGCATAATCAACACCATAAGTCTGAGTTAAACCATGGGCCACCAATCGGGTTTTGTAGCGATCAACTGTACCATTGGCTTTGTGCTTGACAGAAAAGACCCATCGGTAAGTGACAACGCTGGCATCAGCTGGGTGAGGCACGAGCTCCCATGTACCACGAGATCTCAAGGCTTCCATTTCCTCATCCATTGCCATTTGCCATTGTGGAAGCAGACGTGCATCCTGGTTGTTTCTGGGGATTGACTCAGCAGACAAAGAAAAAGCAAAGGTGCGGAAGGACGTGTGAAGATTATCATAAGAAACAAGAAGTGAGATGGGATGTTTGGTACAGTAACGAATACTTTGCGAAAGGTAATGGGAAGATCAAGAGACAGATCTGCATCGTTCGGGGTGACGATCGGAGGGGGCGGATCTGGCGGTGGTACATGTTGGCGGCAATGATAAACCTGTCCAAAACGGCCATCATTTGGAGGAGGCGTCACACTAGGCATAGGCACAAGCACAGGCGGAGTAACCGAAACAGGAATAAGGAGAACAATATCAGACGACGTAGTCAACAAATCGTGAGAACCTGAGTAAAAAAAAAAAGGATTAAGACTGAAAAAATGTGACATCAATAGACACATAGTACTTTCGACTAGTCAGGTGGTACAAATGATATCCACGTTGGGTGTGGGAATATTCGACACAGCCACATTTAAGCGCACGTGGGCACAACTTATCCAAACCAAGAGTTAAATCCTAAACAAAACCAACACAACCGAAAACACAAGGAGACAAGTGAAATAACTCGGTATCAAGTAGAAGACGACATAGAGGGACTTCTCCCCCTAGGAGTGCAGAAGGCATACGATTAATAAGATATACTGCAGTTAAGATAGCATCAAACCACAAATACATAAGGACATTACGTTCCACTAAGAGTGTGTGCAATATTTAAGATGTGACGATGCTTTCTTTTAGCAACTCCATTTTGCTGAGAGGTGTGTGAATAGGTGGTTTGATGAATAATCCCAAAGGACGCACAAAGAATTTACAGCAGAAGATTCAAATCCTAAAACATTATCAGTACGAATACATTTGAAAACAGTGAAAAACTGATTTTGTACTTCCAAAATAAATGTTTTAAGGACATCAACAATAGACCGACGATCTTTTAACAAATATACCCATGACACTCTAGCAAAATCATCAACAAACACAACATAGTAACGATGATCGGAAATAGACGCGACTCTAGAAGGACCCCAAACATTACAATTAACTAGATCAAAGGACGACCAACTAGACACTAGAATAGAATGTTTAAAGGTAGCACGATGATGCTTACCTAACTAACATGACTCACATTGAAATGACTCGACCCAAATCCTAGGCAAAGCCTACTGAAAACCACTAAGGATGACCCAATCTATAGTGCCATGTGAGTGATGACTAGGTGTCCGAAATAGAAGCTGTCAAACCACAAGGAATATCATCACGTACCAATGTATACACGCCGTCACCATGATTACGCCCTAAACCAATCCTCTTCCCTGTCTGCAGATCCTGAAAAGTGCAGTGGAAAGGGAAAAAAGCAATACTACAATTTAACTGTTTAGTAATCGCAGAAACCGATAGCAAGTTGACAAGAAATTCAAGTACGAAAAGAACATCATTAGTTTAAGCTGAGAGGAAGTCTGCACAACTCTTTCTCTCAACACTAAGCAAAATCGTCCATCGGTGGAGAAAGATTTTGAAAAAATATTTTTGTACCTGTCATGTGAGAGGAGGCTCCTGAGTTAATAATCCAGGAACTGTCCCTGGAAGCAAAAAAAGCATTATCTGAGGAAACAGGAGAATAGACTATAGCGTGAGAAACTGTGCCCTGTAGCTATTGGAACCACGCAATGTCAGCCTGAGATATAGTGACTAACTGTTCAACACCATAAGTAGGTAACGGATCGGCCAACTCTATACTAGCATTGGCCACTACTGGACGACCATGCTTATTCCAACAACGATTCTCAGTGTGGTCCATCCGTTGACAAAATGTGCACACAAACCTACTCCGATAATCACCACAGTCGGCTCCTCGATCACCACGAGAGGAGCCTTTACCACGCCCACGAGACGAAGACACGACGACAAAGAGACAAATCCTTCAGTAACGAGACAAGGATATAACTGGTGAGGGCTGAGGAATATCATCAGGTGCACGTAGAACAACGGGAACGGCGAGAGATGAATGACGGTTAGCGGAAGAGGTGGTCGCGGCGGGCGGCGGGTTGCAGGTTAGGGTTTGGAGTGGTGGCAGCTAGGGTCTAACCCAGTGCTCTGATACCATGTGAGAATGGGAAAAATAATTTGGATATCAATTAGTAAAAGAATACGAGGGTATATATAGAGAAATATTAGGGTTTTGTGGTATGGGCCCAATATGGCCTATTGATGAATCTAAACTCTTTACACTCACATTGGTGGAGAAATTTTTTCCGAGACAATAGCAAAACATAAAGAGAAAAACATACTTGAATAGGCTAGTGAGCATGTACTCGCTAAAAGTGGCTTCTCAAGAGACCCCAATAAGACCGTCAGCTTCTCGATCTCTTCCTTGTTGAACTCATATGTTGAGATTTGTGAATTGTCTTCAATGCTTTGCTGAATGCTCGCCATATGTGCTTGTCTTCTATAAAAAAAAAACTCCGATAATTCATTGAGGGCCTGCCATTGAGTTTCCAACATTGCTCTCTCATGTGGTGATGCTTCTTGCAGTAAGTGCAAAAGAAAGATTCCTTATTAAAGAGCTTGGATGGATATGAGTTTTAAACACATTTAGTAGGTTGTCATAGGCTTGATTCCTTAAGTTCTGCAATTTTAGACACAAGTGCAGATTCGTCTCTCATTTGAGTTTCAAGCATGTCACTTCTTCGACCCTCTTCGGCCTGAATGATAGAGATAGTCTCATTCAATATGAGCAAGTCTTCCTTCCCTAAAATATGCACTCTTGCAGCATCAAATTTTACATTAAGGCCGGCTAAAAAATCATAGATACACTCATTTTCTATGAATCGTTTTAGAATTGCAGCATCCTGACTACAACTCATTTGAATGCATTGATAATGATCCATCTCTTGCCATAAACCTTGCAAGTGGTTAGAGCATTCTATGACAGATTGATTCTCTTGCTTGGTTGCTGAAATCTATGTTTTAATTTGGTAAATTTGAGCAGCGTCATCTACTTTAGAATATGTCTATCTAATAGCATCCCAAATCTCCTTGGCACTACCAAGAAACATACATGTATCATTTATCTCTGTAAGCATTGAATTCCACAACCATGACATCACCATCGAATCTGGCTCATCCCATGCTTTAAATCTAGGGTCTTTTTTTAAGGACCTGTTTCTAACAGATGACTCAACTTTCCTCTACGTTTGAAGAACGTTCAAACTAGTTGTGACCACTTCAAATAATTCTTTCCATTCAACTGATATGTTGCTTGGATGTTATGCAAATCTCCTGTTGAAGAGCAATTGGACTCTCTATTGTAGGAGCATCCGAACCAGAACTGGTTTCAACGAATTTTGACATCATTGCTTGAAAGGATTTTGGAAAAAGAAAAAAAATATAGGTGGAACAAGTAAAAAAAGAAGGAATTCAATCAAAGAATGACAAATGCAGAATGAAAAATATCCTTCAAGAAAGATCTACCAGCTATGATACCATGTAGAGTTGTTAGCTGTGAGAAGAGGATACTTTCAATTCTTTTTCAAAGAAGAAGAAAAAAAATACACGTCTCTTATAGGCACATTGCACCACATAAGCGACAAATTTACAGCTGTATATAAATATAAAAGAATTATATCCCTATAATAATGTTTGTGCTTGAAAATTAGGCAAAACTTATGGCTGTCTTATCTCTGAAAAGCAGCCATCAAATTCCTGAAAATCAGGGATTCTTCTACATGTTTCAACCTTAGAGTAATTTTTTTTTATTATGTGTGAGTAGGTAATTATGAGCTTTAATTTTTGTCTATTTGTTAGTAACAAAATTTCCATGAATTAGTTTGCAGTTACTAAAGACTTATTTGTTAATTTCTTTGAAGAAATTATTTGACGAAAAAATTGAGAAATAAATAAAAATAGCAGAATATCATTTTGACCTTCTCAAAAGTATTTATGTCAGTCCACTAGTTATATGTTTCCCACTTACACATCAACCAATACAAATGTATCATATTAACTTTTTCCTTTTTCCCTCCAAAACATCATATCCCAATATTCATAAAGGTTTCCCTTAAACCTAAACCTTATATTCCAACCAAGCAAAGTTTTTTTTTTTTTTTGCCATCATCATGTGCAAATGGGAAAGTGTTAGCCAACCTAGTTATTTATTTATTTGTTTAATTGTTTATTTATTTTGGCATGATAACAATTATCTTACTGGAACTTTAAAGACTGATGCAAGTGATAAAGAATTTTGAGTTCTTGTTGTGGCTGTGCAATTCTTATAATGTGCAAACTGGAAAGATACTTCCTTTTCCTAGTTAAGGCAAGAAAGCAAGCCACATTAGCTTCGTTGTACTTTCCTAAATATTGTTTCAAAAATCAATAATCAAAAGGACATGTACCGTGCCTAATATGCAGTAGGATGCTGGAATTTTATGCCCTTAATAGAGAGTTTTGGTTATAGTGTCTGTTAATAGGCCCACCTGTTCATAGCTGTTCTTTGTCTGCTGAACTTTCTGTTTTGTAATAATGCTGTGCTTTTCTGTACGAGTTTTAACTGGTCTTGCTCCATGAGTAGTTATAGGAAGACCTTACAACCGAAATCCTTGAGTTGTTAGACTGTAGTTTGGGATTTTAGTTGTTGATATCCGGAAAGAGATCCTGACTTGTTTCATTTATGATTGCATTTAGGACCTTGAGATCTTTAATTTTCTATTCAAAACGTGTAAGTCTTGGAATTTTGATCCAATATGTGTGAAATAAAATGAAAATGACGGTTAGTATTCTGTGTTGTAACATGAGGTTCTGGATTACATTGGATAACCCCTGATTACCAAGTTAACGGACTCCCTGCAAACTGGTTACAGAATTTTCTGGCAGCATATTGATGCCAACCATTTCTCTCCTTATGTCATATATTCAGATGGCAAGTATTCCATTGAGGAGCAAATCCAGTTAATATATTGGCGTTGACCTTTGATTCTTGAGTTTGTGGTTTTTTAAAAGGATGCTTTGAGTTCCACTGGAAGGTATCCTGTGAGTTGTAGAGTGTTGGATGCAAACCAAATAGATATTATGGGGACTTGTTTCACCCTAAAAGCTTAAGCTGATGGAAGACCCAAACTTATATGGCCCAGTCCAAGTTGATTACATTAACTGATATGAGATTGTTAGGATTCTAATACGGGCTCTTGATACAGATTAGTCTTTTGTGTAGCAACATTCTAAACAAATAGTTAATTATGTTAGATGTGAACTAAACATATAATGTATAGCCACATTTCATCGCAAAAGCTTAAGTTGATTGGGTGAGAGAACTAGACTACTGTATTATAGTCCAAGTTCACTATATTAATCAATATAAGAAGATAAGTAAGTCCAGTATGGACCATTTGATTAATCTCCTTTGTGTATGGCTTCGCCGGTGTTAGAGGTTTCAATCCCTATAATTATTTCCTGTGAATTTTATTGAATTAAGAGATTTGATACTAGGTAGGATCAATGCTGTTGGATAGTGTGTTGTTTTGTTTTTTATTTTTAATGTTTTTTTCTACATTGTGATATTGAAATTTATTTATACTAAAAATCTGGATGTATGTTAACACTGTAGTGTTATAGTGCTTATGTGCATGAAATATTCTGTTCGGTCATTTGATGTTCCTAGAAAATTGAAGCTTATAGTATCATGGCTTGTTTTTGTTTATTTTCTATTGTTTCAGCTAATAGAACAAGAAGCAATTGAGCTGAAGAATAAATTTGGAACTCCAAGACGTTCAGTATTGGAGGATTCAAATGAAGGCCATCTTGATGATATTGATGTAATTCCAAATGAAGAAATGCTTCTTGTAAGTCATGCAACTTACTTTGTTGCTTGTTAACGATGCTGCCTTGAGTGTGTAAAATTGATGACTTTGTGATATTTGTCACTGAATAGGCATTTAGTGAAAAGGGCTACGTGAAGAGAATGAAACCAAACACTTTTAACTTACAACATCGTGGTACAATTGGAAAATCTGTTGGAAAGATGCGAGTAAATGATCTGATGGCCGACTTTCTTGTCTGTCATGCACATGATCATATCCTGTATTTCAGGTAATATTTTTAATTGTGAATTCTATGTAGATCATGTGCCTTCTGTTAACATCTTTTATTTTCAATATCTTGTTAGGCATAGGTATATACAGGTAGAATTCACCTTTAACTATCAATGAAGATTATTTCTTTGATTATCTTGCTATGGTTAATTCTTACAACTTTTGTCAAACGCGGTTCTCATGTGTAGAGGTATGCCATGTAGTGGATACTAGATAGACATCCAGGGACAGGGAAATATGGAAAAAACTATTTGACCAGTCTGCTATATGCATCTTATTTTTCATTATCATGTGTGTGTGATTTCACATCTATCTGCTCTTTGTTGTATTTTCTGATTCCTTTAGTAGATTTTAAAGCATCTAAAGGTGGTAATATTCAGTATCTACATCAAAATAAAACTCTGATTTTTCTGTTCCATCTCTCTAAAAAAAGTCATACCTATGTTCTAGGATAAACAGCTGTTTTGCGACATAATTGTATGGTCTTTTTTATATGCCACAGTTCTAGTCTTTATTATAAAGTTTTCAGTGAGACATTTATATGCATGCAAGAAAATATATTGTGCCTGGCATATTGATATATAGTGAGAATTTTATCTTGCAGAATTTTGAATTAGTAAAAATCATTGCTTCCAATTGCTATAGCTGATAAAAACATAGTTATGCAATAATAATCGATACACATAAGGTATTAATATATGGAGTTCATATTGCAGTGATAGAGGAATTGTGTACTCAGCTCGGGCTTATAGGATACCTGAATGCACTCGGACTGCAGCTGGCACTCCATTAGTCCAGGTGTGTTAATTTTCTTGTGCTCAATGATCTAATCATAGGCTATCTGAAGTTTTAACTGTGATTTTATTTTTTTGTGTTTCTGGTATCCAGTTCTTGTCACTGTCTGATGGTGAAAGGATAACCTCTGTGATTCCTGTTAGTGAATTTGCTGGTGATCAGTACCTGCTCATGCTGACTGTGAATGGTTATATCAAGAAAGTTCCTTTAAATGTTTTCTCTGCAATTAGAACAACAGGAATTATCGCAATACAGCTGGTTTGCTGCCTCTTCTTCAATGCACTTGTTGACTATTTATATTTCTTCATTTATAATCTTACTGTTTTACCAGGTTCCTGGTGATGAGCTAAGATGGGTCCGCCGTTGTGCTGACGATGACCTTGTTGCGATAGCTTCGCAGAATGGAATGGTTATTGTAAATTCTTGTAACATGGTGAGAAATTATTTAATTCTAAATTCAAGTACATTTATTTATTTATTTATTGAGATTCTAAAATGGTTTTGGAAATAAGATGGAAAAACAAAAAAAACAAAATGCTTGTACGAAAACAGACATCAGGGACATAGAATAAATAGTAGTCTTTTCCTCAAAGTCAGACATTGGGTTTAAGGAAACCAACTGTTAGTTATTGTACATAGTGCTTATAGGTTTTAAAAAGAATATGCTCAGCTTGATAAAAACCATGGAGTGATGTATGCTTGATGATATTGTCCATTTGTTTACAATGTGCACACTTGGATCTGTTATGGCTCTTCATATGCAATTAGAAGTCCTTATGAATTTGGATGGCTATGGGATATACAATAAATGAAGGATATCCGGAGGAAAATAAGAACTTCAAGACATCACCTGCTATGAGATAGTCTTCTTGATGAACGTGCCAAAGGTTTAGATGATTATGTTAAAATGAATGTAGCTAATAATACTTGTTATTTGCATGTACTTAAAAAATTTTGGCCCTCAAGCCTTTTTCTAATCTAATGTTATTGGCCAGGAAGATCCTGTGCAGAATGGAAAAGACCAATTTGATAACCTTCCATTTGACTTCTACCTTGTCTTATAGGTCCTCTTTCATGGGTTTTAATTTATATTGAACAGGTGCTTTGAGAGAGAATTTATTGAATTTTTACTCGTATGCCATGAAATAAAATGCTTGTTTTAGTTGTCTGCCTTTTAGGTTGGTGACTTTGCTATGGTTCTCTCTTATTACTTCAATCTATATATTAAATATGAAAATCACATGCCTTCTGCCAACAAATTCCTCAGCCATTTAATATATATTCAATTTCAATAAAATCTCTATAGGATTATATATTGAATGGAGTTGCCCTTATCTAGTAGATGAACAAGGGATTGCTTACTGGTGTCTTTTCCAGATGAAGAGATCAATTATGAGACATAAAAATGCCTTGAAGTCATTCTTAGCTGTTCCATAATCAAGAGATCCTTTATAATTCAAATCTTTTACAATAAACCTAGGAATATTAGGAAATATAAAACATTTATATGTAAAGTTCATTTGGTATTCTGCCTAGCGAATTTCATTGTATGGTATGTATTTTGCAAGCTGATTATTGTCCAATGATTATCTTCTACTAAATTCTGATGTTCCATCGAAAGTACATCTTATATCTGGTATTCACCTTGTTAATCATACATGCCATGCCATTATCATAACTACAGCTCCGTGCATATGGAAGGAACACAAGGGGTGTGGTTTCTATGCGACTGAAGGAAGGTGACAAGATGGCATCAATGGACATAGTACCAGCAGCGATGTTTAAAGACTTGCAAAATTCATCAGGCAATTCTGAGATCCAGTAAGTCTAATTGTGTCAGTAAAAGCAATGACAATCATTTACATTGAGTGCTGTGCAGGCATGAGTGAAAATGATGAGGAAGTGGTATTCAAAGGTTTGTAACTACTAGATTCTCAATCTATTGTAGGGGCAGAGATCTCAGACCACCATGGTTGCTCTTCATTTCTGAAAGTGGTCACGGGAAGCGTGTGCCTCTGAGTAACTTTCGACAATCAAAATTTAATAGAGTGGGTCTGAGAGGTTACAAGGTGATTTTTTTTAAAACATTAATTTAAATTTATACCTTAATTTATGTTAGCATCTCAGTTTACATGACAAAAGAATTTGATGTTTTGCTCAACAACCCAATCTTACCAAGCAAACCTTTTGATTTTAGCTCCCAGAAGATTATCGTCTTGCTGCAGTATTTGTTGTTGGGTTTTCTCTGGCAGGTAGCTTCTTGTGCTTTTCCCCCTTCATTTAAAAAGGTGTACATGTTTCAGTATCATTTGCATGCAAACACTTATCCCTGCAGAGGATGGTGAAAGTGACGAACATGTTGTCCTAGTCAGCCAAAGTGGGACTATCAACAGAATCAAGGTTCGAGATGTATCTATACAATCAAGATTTGCAAGGTAGATGTCTTCCATGTCATATATTTTTATTTTCTGATTTTGTGTTTTTCTTGTGCCCTCATGAATCCCTTCACTGTTAAGTATCTTGTGGTCTTGCCAACCGGTTGATTTCTACTATTTCTGTATCATTAACATGATAGCTTAGTGTTCTTCAAGTTCAAGCATACCAAAGTCTGCTGATTCTCATCTTTTTATTTGCTATTGGACTTACTTTGTGTCAGGCCGAAAAGTGAACTAGTGCAACATAATGTGATTATTATCCTGTCTGTTTGTTAGTGTATACACGTGTAGTTTGCCATGTTCATTATTTGCAGATAACTGTAGAAGAATGAATTATTATCAGGAAATCCAATGTCTTTTAAGTTCTAGCATGACAAAAACTAGACAATTTTAGGAGGTCATGTGGTCCTGACAAATTTACTATAAATAATTAACAAAATTCTGGGGTTCTAATTAATATGACACTTAACTATTGGCAATATGTTCTTTCAGGGGTGTTATCTTAATGCGATTGGAGCATGCAGGGAAAATCCAATCTGCTTCTTTAATTTCTGCCGCCACTGATGATGTTGTTAATGATGATATTGACGTGTGAGAATTTAGACAAGTATCTGCTGGCTACACTCCAGAAATTCCAAATCAGTCCCCCTTTTTTTTGTTTTCCTCTAAAATTGGGAGGTGTAGGTTAAGAGGTGGCAAGGTTGATTTTCAAGCCTTTGTTTATTTTTTTTGGGATGGGGATTAGGAAGACTCTTGCTGGTGTTGTTAGTCAATATTCCATTCCCATGTTGTACTACGACTCTATAAAGAGGTCATGAAAATTCCTTGCCTATTTACAACTAACTACAAGATACATGACAGCAAGCATCAGATGTTTCTTATTGTATGATCACACGTAACATTTAAGCAAATTAAAATGGTGAATATTTTTGTTACCAAAAAAGACTTTCATAGTTTATTTTGAAGAGGAGATTAAGAAAAAAATCACTCTAGGGTCTACTTGGTTACAGGATCTTTGACACCAAAGTTGCGAATGTTATTTGCTAGGTTTACATGTTTCAAAGGATTTAATTTGGTAAATAACACGTTAATGCGTTACTCAAATGAAAGATTTAAGAAAAATTTCCCGTCCTAATTGACCACTTTGAAACATCACTCAGGGTAAGGCACTGAAAAGAAAATTAGTAAAGTGATACATTACCAGCTTAATTAAGATAATAATCACAAAACAAAAACAACTTGAACCCAAAAAACAAAAAAAAAACTCCATGTAGCAACATATAAGAAACAAAAATACTAGAAATAAACCAGAAACACAGTTGTACCACGACTACAACAAGAAAAAGTAGAATCTGAGTGATCCAATGACTTTTGAGTTAACCCATTTCCAATACACTTGACCACTCTGGCAAGCATCTCAACCCTGTGGCATCAGCACAATGAAAAATCATTAGCTCAGTAAGCCGTTGAAGAAAGGCCAAATTGCATGCCCGCCCTTATTAAAGACGGTAATTTTTGAGAAAATTTACATACCACTATAAAAATGGAAAACTACACATGAAAACCATATTTGCTTATATACTATCGAAAAACTTACTTGCGAGGCCCTTTCAAAAATGGTTAACACAGAAATAGAAAATGTTTTTATTTGTTCAAATACTAGTATCTTTAATTTTAAAATCAGTCTACAAATTTTAGAGAAATATAAATTGATCCTTAATTATTTCTACGTTATTTACTTCTAAAAATGAATAAAAGACCTTAAAAGACATTTAAGGTTATTTATTAAAAAAAAAATTACCTTGTTTTCAATCAAAATGTGTACAAAGAAATGAAAATAATTTGTAAAGGTACGCAAACAAATATCTTTTCTACAAAGGATTATTTTCGCAAATACCATTTTTACAAATGGTGTAGCACTTAAAACATTTTTGGAAGGGTTATTATTTACGATTTAAAATCAACTTGGAGATTCTTAGCCACTTTGATTTCTCCTTCTATCAGAAAGAACAAGCCTTTTTATAAATTTTTTAGTTGTTTGTTGGACAAGGGATATATAAACAAATAATAATGATTTGTAAGAATATAAGCAAATGCCCATTTTTGCAAAGGGCTATATGGAAGCAGAAAAACACTTCAAGAAACAAATTTGGGTTTATATTTGCTACCTTGTTTGCAATGTTGCTAGAGAGCCAGTCCAACCCCTCGTATAAACCTTCGCCAGACGTAGCACAGGTGCTTTGGATGTACCTAGTATACAGCAACACAATTACCTTAAGACTTACAAATATATGTGAATAATTTTTCTAAAAGATATAGGATCAAGCTGATGGATTACACAAGCTTATCATAAGTTTGATAAATGACACCATCTATTGCTAGTTTAGAGTTACAATACACCACCAGGCACCTCATCCAGATAAATGAATGATGTGAAGAAGCATCAGGAACATCAAGCATGACAGAAAGACAAAGCATCTTGAAAACCGAGGGGCTTCAACCCGAGGGAATTCAATAAAAGAGCACACTCTACCTTGGTCAGAGTATTGTAAATTGTCACTTTCAATGGGCACCTTGATATCATCAGCAAGGTAGCATGAGAAAATTGCTAATAACATGCTTTTGTCCTTAAACTTCAATGAATCCATGAGAATATCTACTCAGTGGACATTTAAAAGCACAATTCTGAAGACCAAATCAAACTGGCAAATGCCATTAAAAAAAAAAAGGAATTATTGTGATTTGCAAGTCATTATCTGCTGCTCCCGAACATAACCAAAATTGCAATTATCAAAACGGTTTCATGGCCAAAGGAAACTTCTTCAATCCTTCCAATTACATGAATAAATTATGAAATCAGATGCAAGATATAGCTTGACAACGTGAACACACATCTTCCCTTTCCATTAGCTTGTCTATCTACACTTTAGCCTCAAACAACTAACATATATATATTGACAGCAAAGTTGATAACAAAACTAGCAAGACATGCTTCAAATGCAAAGAAATGAAGTCTTATAATAGTAAAATCAGATCAGGTTAGGCATTAAACAGTTCATATGGGTAATTGTAAGGGTCCATCTTGAAATAAACCAGGCAAACATGACACATCGGGAGCTTGATAAAGGGCAGGTAAAATCAAGAGAAATGGTGTGGGGCTTGTTTATAGAAGCATTTAATTGGCAACAAAGCCAAACAGCAAATTAAAATAAGGAGACATCAAAACGTGATTTATTTTTAAGGAACTCTTATTGTTATTCTTTGGAAATAAATCAACAAAGCTGTACTGCAATTAATATAGATCAGTTACTAGCAAAAGTAACATAAATATCAAGAATTGCAAAAAAAAAAAAAAGTACCAGTGCCGCTGACGCAGGGAATGCAGACCAAGCTTATCAGTGATTTCAGCAGCATTCATTGCATTGGGCAGATCTTGCTTGTTTGCAAACACAAGCAAAACAGCATCACGTAACTCATCCTACCAAGATTCCAAAAGATGCCATCAAAATTCCAAATAGAAATATAGTAAAGAAGATAAAATTGGTGTCCAAGGATGTTCCTAGAGCATGAAGATATGGCAAAATAAACAGCAGCATGCAACTTATTCACCACAAGAAGGAAACTTTAAATAAATTTCTGAAAGATGTAAGGTAATTTACACATCAAAATTATACAATATTATTAAATTGAATCAAAACCACATAGCATCTAATGTGAACTTTTAAAAAGCAACCTTCTAGCCTAAGCACCAGGTATTGTACTGAAAATAATGGTTATTATATAGATTAAAAAACCCATCTAGATCCATAAAATGACCATTATATTATATGATAAGAGTGGATCATTGACTATTAAATCCTGCTTGAAAGAATACTTCATTTAATAATAAAAAAGAAGCACCATATTACACAACGTAACCATAGTTTTCTTCCTGAATGAATAAAAATCATCAATGTTTTTGCATAGGGCCACATAATATTTAAGCAACTCCACATAATGCTCATTTAATTATACTTACATGGAAAAAAAATATGTAAAGCATTCTATTAACAGAGAAATTTTATTTATAGTCACATTAAAAAGAGATGAAAGAAACATGTCCAGTTATCAGCATCAATTAACTAACATATGCACACGCGCACGCACACGGGCACACACATGCACAGATTCACATTGATTTTATAGGAGCAAAAAACATTTTAGTAAAACAAGTAATATTATGCAAATAAATACATACACACTGAATTGCTTTTAGAGAGCTTAGGACAGAAGATTTTAATCATCTTAAAACTCAAATTCAAATTAAATAAACTTTTTAAAATCATGGGAATCACTATTCCGAGGATTTGAAAAGAAACAATTAAAAAAAAATAAAAAATGGAGTTTAAAAAAAACGTAATTAAAAAAATAGAGTGAGATTTGAAAATTAAGATGGAGAATAAAATGAAACGGAGGTGAGTGCAATCAGAATTTTTTCTTAATAAAAAAAGTTAAAGTTGGATCATGTAATTCAGATAGAATAGTAAAAATATAAGAATACATAATTTTTGTCCCTAGACATTTATCCAGGTAACACCGATAGTCTCTCTTGAAAATTGGCATGAGTGCCACAATTCAAGAATTTGGTCTAGGAGAAAGACAAATGTACCTCATTTAACATCCGGTGTAACTCATCCCTTGCCTCAACAACACGATCCCTGTCATTGCTGTCCACCACAAAGATAAGACCCTGGGTGTTCTGGAAGTAGTGCCTCCACAAAGGTCTAATCTGTTTTTTTACCAATTTACTTCATTAGAATTTACACGACTGGTTAAAGTTATAATAACCTCTTAATTTTGGAAATGATTGTGAAAAAACTTCAAGAATTGTAATGCTCATCATATATTCGGTTCAATAGATCATAACAATAAGACTAAATACCAAAAAAATAAAATAAAGGTGTTCAAGACCAATCACAAAAAATCAGAAATTAAAAAACATAAAAGAATTAAATCATACTTTTTTTTTCATATTTAACCCCTTCCTACTTATGTTACTTTCCAGTGCATGGCGAAAAAAAAAAATCATGGCACGGAACCTTTTTATTTATCCTATTTATTTTATTTTATTTTTATCATATGAGAGATGGTTATATTCAAAATTGGGTAGTATCAATAAAGCACATTTATTTTTACCCTTATGAAATAAGGATTCAAATACAGTTAATCTGTTTAATCTAGAACATAAAAATATTTCTCCAATTAAAAAGAGAATTAAGTTGTGATAAATATTTGATTTCATACTAATTTTTAGTAACAAGAATTGCAGAGGACTGAAAATCCTCATGACACCAATTCAAATATAATTCTTGACATGCAAATAATATACCCCATAGCTATTCATGCAAATTAATCAAGAATTGTTCTGTAAGGCTACCATAATACTGTCAATATATATAAATTCAAACTAATATAATAACTGCAAATGACTAAGATCAATATATTACCTTATCTTGGCCACCAACATCCCAAACAGTGAAGCTAATGTTCTTGTACTCCACCGTCTCAACATTGAATCCTGCATCATCACCAAGAACATCTTCACAAAGCCCAATAGAGAATAGTGCGTAGCTATTGCAACAATAACCTCATGTTGACCAACAAATGATGTCATTCTATCATAATAGAATACAAGTTGCAACTCAACATGATCAAACACAAGCCTTGTAGCAAACATATGAAAAGATACAAATCAACGGATTAAATTAGTACCCCAAAAAAAAAAAAAAAAAAAAAAACTGTATCAAATTCTGAAGAAGCACTCTGTTGTCAACCAGAACTTACAGCCATAAATGTCTCAAACTCTATTACCTCAGAAAAGCACCATGTAGTCTAGAAATAAGAATCTGGTAATAAAGATGGCTCAGGATCTAATTATGTGATTGGCTTTCATCATAACAACAGTCTTGTATCATGTGTTTTGCTTAAGCTCATTATTAAAATTTGAGAGGCACTAGCTTCCATCAGATCACTTCTTCACTTGAAGTTCGATGCTACGGATTATAATTCAGCCGAAGTATTTCTATGACAAGTGTACCGTTAGACTGTTTTCACATAGCAGGGATGACAAAAGCCACATATCTAATGATTCAAGAAAGTGCCAGAGTTAATACAGCTAGAGCAAATCATTATAATTTCTGCTATCTAAAATAAGAAAGATCGCATGAAACCCACAACATATGCAACACAACTCAAAATTAAATTGCTGATGAACAATGTATACGATATTTCAACTATTTAGGTTGTGAGGGTAATCAATTTTCAGATGATCAGGAGAAGAAATTAGTAAGATCCACATAATTCAAGATTTCTCGATAAGAATAGATATAGAGAGAAGGAGAGAGGGCTCACCGATAGTGGGGATGGTAGTGACAATCTCTCCAAGCTTGAGCTTATAGAGGATGGTGGTCTTACCAGCAGCATCGAGACCAACCATGAGGATCCTCATCTCCTTCTTGGCAAACAACCGACTGAAAAGCTTCGTGAACGTGAGCCCCATCTCTACAATCCTGCAAACACGAAGCCACAACCAAAACAAACCCTAAGGGCCACAAAACAACAAAACCAACACAGATCTACAGCAGAGATCAAGAAATCAAGCCAGATCTGACCTCAAACCCTAGAAAACCTAAAAAACATTATAAAAAATCCAAGATCCATGAACCAAAGTGATCAAGAAACAGAGATGAGCCTCCGATCCAAACGGATCACCAGATCCAATACATCAAAATCAAGATCAGAGCCGAGAGAAATCCAGATCTAGATCAACATCAAGAGAGAGATGGAGGGCTTACCGAGAGATGGACGGATTCAAGACGTCGAAGGACGCTGTGGTTCTCGGATCTCTCTACGGCTCACGCTTTAAAGAGGAACGGAACTCGGAGAGGAGAAGAACGATGAGAAAATGGGCTGAAAATGGAAGCAATGGGCGGTGGTCTATTTATAGAGACAGCGAGGAGAGAGAGAGAGAGAGAGAGATCCTGCGTTGAGGTTAAGCGAGCTGGGGCACGTGCGAGGACGCGTTTAGATGCCCGTGATTTAAATTTTTTTAAATAATTTTCTAAAAAAATTAAAATAAAGAAAATGTTCTTTTTTTTTTAATGTTCTTTGAAAAAATAATATATTCGTGAATGTGAATACGGAGGAAAGAATTTTTTTATTTTGGTCAAAATCCAAAAATAAATAAATAAGAAAACCCTTGAATTTTACAGGAAATTAAGAAAATACCCCTGATTTTCTCATAAATCGCCTCACTATATAAACAAGGAAAATTAAAAAAAAAAAAAAAACCTTGTTGTTTCATGTATTTGTAAAATAGGGACGGTTGATTTTTTTAATTAAAAAAAACAATTAATTGTGTTAATTTTTTCTTACTTAGCAAAGGCAAGATCTTCATTTTATTTAAAAGCTAGCCTATATAAAATATATATTTTTTTTATTTATTAATCTCTCTCAAATTTTTATTATAAAATAAAAATATGAAAATCCTATGATCGAATGAAATCATATTTGAGATTATGTTTTTTTTATGTCAAGCTTGTCAGATTTTTAATTGAATTAATAATTTTCTAAAAGCTAACACTGGTTTCATTTTCTGTAAGTGGAATCTATGTATTCTTAAATAAAAAGAAAAAAAAACTTTGTCCCTATCTTACAAATCCGTGAAATCACATATAGAAGATTTTAAAGTGTTACTTATGTTATTTTAAATATTATTATTTGTGATATCTCTTGATAAAAGCCAATATTATCCGATTAAGATTACACATATGGAAAGTTATTTTACAATTTGATCCTTAAACCGGTTTTGCAAATCATAATAAATGATGCCATGAATTTTGCAGTCTCATATAAATCATTTTTATGTGGCAGTACAAAGCTATCGATATGAAAAGTAATTATACAAATTTCTCCTTGAACTTGTCTTACAAATCAAAATACATAATGTATGCATTTTATGACATCTTTAATCCCATATATATCATTTTTTTTTTAGTACAAGCTAATATTATTTAACGGGGATTATATTATATTTTTGTTCTCATTTGCTTCGTTAAAATTTGTGCACATCTCTATTTTTTTAACTGCTTTGGCAAAAGAAAAAAAAAATTGTTTAACCAAATTACACATGGAAAGTAATTTACAATTTGCTCCTTGAACTGGATGGTCTGGCAAGTCATAATTCACAATTGAATATGCGTGCCCACATGAAGAGTTGATTAATAATTAGGTGGGTGATGAAACTCTCTCATGAACCTAATTTAGCCCGTCCAAAAAATGGAAATATCATTGCTATAATTATGTGATCTACCTTCTACTTGGAGATTTATTGCACCAAACGATTTGATATATGTCATGTGGCAATGAAATTAATTTAAACCAATGAATTATTATTCCATGGTGACTTGACACACATCCAATATTTTTAGTGCAATACACCAACTTGACCTAATATTTTTTATGAGTGTAACTGAAATTTATAAGATTTCAAAAGAAATTCATAAAAGATGACAACTGTAGTGGGTGAGCAAAAGTGTAGGGTAGAAACTTTTATAGTACCAGTAACCAGAGTATTGTTTTAGTACAATTCTGGGTTTAGTACTGTTTAGAGTACTGTTTCAAATGGGTTTAATGGGTCATTTGTGGGAAAAGTTGTATCCTTCTTCTCCAGAGTTGCATGACAAAGAGAATTTATTAGATCAGTTTTGTTCCTAAAATTTTTTTTGCCGTACATGTATATGTCAGGACTTTTCATTGTTCTATCTAACATTTGCCTAGATTAACAAATTCATAGGTAGTCAATAAATCACTATAACTAATGCATCATTATACATGTCTCTATTGTTTAACAACCACTTAATAAGATGGTGTTTGTCGTCTTTATAAAAAAAAAATCATAAGAAAACAATATGAAATACCTGTTCGTCCAAATCTATTTTACAAATAATCCAAATGAGATTAAAAGTCTTAATAGCAGTGCCAATCAACATCCTAATCCAGATTCCTTAAAATTTATAAATCAAAAATAAGATTATAATCAGTCTGCAACTAAAAAAAAATCTATTCTTGTGTTTTACTGAAATGAAAATCATCAGACAAGAAAGAATAAAAACGAGAGTTAATTGTTAATTGCTGGTTGATAGATCTACAGACATGGGAATATCAAAACCAAGAGCAACTCCAAGAGGAAACCTAATAAGGTAATAAGAAGCCACATTCACATAAGCAACCACACTCTGCCAGCCAGCTCCAACAACAGCACTTTATATCATGCACCACATGCAATAAAAAATCTAAAACAAAACTCTCAAGCTGTCATCAGGTTTATTAAGGGCCTTTTTGTTTGGTTATATAACTAGAGTTGCATGTAGCTTCAATGTATTTGTAATTTGCGTAGAGTATTTTGCTGTAGGAAAATAGTGTTCATTTGCAATTTGGGTTGTATATTGAGTTACATGAGCTTGAGTTGCAGTAACTATAAGATCATATGTTTGATATAAATGCCAGTCAAAATTATAGAAGATGAAAATCTGAAATTCGTTGAAGCACTTGAAACTTGAAAAATAAAAGATACATGATAAGCAAAAACTGTCACGCCCCGAGCTCGGCTCGCCGGACCCGGTACGTAGACAAATGGTCGCAAACCCACAAGGTGTGAACCCTATAAGTCTGCAAGGCCTCAAAACCTGATTTAGAGCAGAAAATACGACAAACTAGTTAAGTTACAGGATTACAGACTTTACAGGGTATACAAAGTAGGGGTACAAGAAATTCAAAATACAAAAATTATAGGAATACAGGAATAGACAATAACGAGAACTCAAATTTTACAACAAAATAAGACAACACCTACAGACAATCTTTCAAGATCCACACCGGTCTACCACTTTTCATCTGAAAAAGAATTTAAAGCAAATCAATGAGCTCACTAGCCCAGTAAGTAACCTAGAGATTATTTAAAAAACATGGTTTATAAATCTCAATTTCAAATATCGAGAGCATCCACCTCTCAAACTTAGACAAAATAGAGCTTAACAAATACAAAGTAAATAGTCCATCAGGGGTATAGTTCTCAAATAATATTATTAACTAAAATATTGTAACCAAAAGAATTATCAGATTTCAAAGCTGTAAATAAGAAATATAGAACATCGCCAAATATGATCATAAGTCTTCCAAAGCATAGTTAGACTAAACCAGAAATTTCAGACGTGTGTTTCAAGTATACCGGATTTCCAGAATAATACAAACCTCTAAAATTATAATTTAAACAAAAATACAAAGTATAATATTCTAATAAAAAAATGTTTCCAAATATGTCCTTCACCAAAATTTGAAACCAAGAAACGTGATTTTAGAAATACAGAAACTTCAAGGTAAAACAAAAGTTGTGTTTTTGCAAACAAAATCCAAAATCAAAAGATCAAAGCAGAAAGTAACAGATTCTAGTGTATGTCTCCAAATTCACTATAAATGCCAGAAGTCATTTATTTACCCTCGGTGACCCGAGACAGAATATCAGGTGAACGTTAATTATTTCACCGAACGGATACGGTGCGAAACTGCAGTCTCATTTTTCGAGAATTTCTTGTCAACAAGATCAAAGTTTAACCCCCCACTGACAGGGTTGCACGTTGCTTATTTGGAAACCAAAACATTGAGATACAAAATATTTGCACAGTACAAATTCATAAATTTCTAAATTCCTCAAATTCACACATACTCAAAAATATTGATAAATATGAAGATCTCACTTCAAGAAAAATAAGTAGATAACCATAAATGAAATATAAAGATTTATGCAACCAAAATATTTAAAATTATTCAAAACACCAGCTCTTTCAAAATTAAAGTAAAACAATTATGCAAATAAATAAATAAATAAATAAATAAATAATGAAAATAATTTAGTCAACCCAAAAGATAGCTGATCATACCAATGTCCGGATAAATATAATATCCACATTTTAAAACAATTAACTAAAAATACCTAAAAATGCATAATGAAATAATAGACAATTATTTTATCAATAAATAATTTTTCAAATATTGAAAGTACGAGATTAATGGTGGATTCCTTACTTGGTACAAGACAAACTTCCAAACCCAATTCGAACACCAATTTCAACCCACAACAAGAGTCCTCAAATACAATGCCAAAGAAGACAACTAGAGTGTGTGTGGGAATGGTTGAACAGGAAGCCATTGGCCAGCCATTACTTTTGAGTTGCAAGCCTCGAACATCACTGAATTAAAGGAGAATAGTTAGGGCACCAACATCAGTGTGTGGGTTGATGACTAACACTTGGTTTGCTTTGGGACATGCTGGATAATGGTTCATCCTCATCCTTTCATATATGCTCTATATTTGGCCAACTCAAGGATCCACACATATAAACCTCTCAAAGATTACAAATTTCTATTCTCAAACAAGTGTACATTAGAAATGCAAAATCCTCAGGTTAGTGATCCCATATCACAAGAAGGAACCAACCCTAATATCTAACAAACCTGCCATCACCTAGAAACCATTATTGACTCCTTTTGAACCAACAGTACCCCCAACTTCTTTGACAACTTTGCCAAACAAATCATTGCTTCAATCCTCTGAAATTCTCACAACCCAAAAGTTGCCATCATGCATATTAATCAACACCAAGAACACGTTGGAATTTATGATGAATAAGATCAAAAACAAGGAAACAACCTCACCGACAACCAAAACCATTCAGAAAGCTTGAATCTTTAAGCTTTATATCCTCTTTCCACCTCAGTTATTGACAAGTCCCAATGGGATAATAACAACATCAACAATTACCAAAACTAATCAACAAAAGTAAGCAAGTGAGATGAAGAAAAAGAAGAAGAAGAAGAAGAAGAGACGACTAAAACTATGAATTGATGGCGATGAGAAGCCAATGGCTCTCACTCTAAGCAAAGAGATGAACATAAAGAAGACAAAGATGGGCAAAAATAAAATGACACTTTGCTGCCCACCCACAGTCTCTCTTTCTCTCCGATTATGGATAAAAAGTTTTGGGGTTGCTAATGACTTGGCTTAACCTTCTAACAAGAAGATGGCAACAAGGATTAAAAATGAGGCTTAAGACAAGCTTAAGAATTGATGTAAAAGTTTGCAGGATTTTGGCCTGGAATCCAGGGCTTGTATATGTGTTACAAATGAATGGGGATAAAAAAGCTGGGGCCCACAAAAACAACCCAAAATTGCAATTTTCTTTGCTTTGGCTCCAAGCTCTTGTTGCACAATTTAGAACTACAGGCTTTGGTCTCAGCAACATATCTCAATAGTAACTCATATAATGAGAAGTAAGTTGGAAGCTATTGCCAAGCATATAAAATATCAGACAATTAGCCTAGAATGATACATAGTTCTGCTTTGCGCATGTTGTTAGTCATGTTGTAACTATTGGTTATGACTAATCCAATGTGTACTGAACTTGTTGGTCTTGTAAGTGTACTTGTCTTGTGTCTGCAACATGGGTATTTTATGGTAGTTGTTTTATTGTGATGGTTCTGATAAATAATGTCAAAGGGGGATTGTTAATTATCTATTAAATAATCTCTCTAAGGTAATAAATTTTCATTGTCCCAGTATTATTAATTTATAAAAATTTTACTGTGTTTGTGATATCACTGATATGAATATGCATGAAAGATTCTTGGTCAAAATAAAAAAATATAAATAAATAGACAGTTCAAAGAAAAGCCCTGAGTTTTACCAAAAAAAAAAAAAAAAATCCTAAAAAACCCAGATTTTTCTTCCAAATTGCTGCAGTATAAACAAGTCAAATATGCATGAGATTTATATTATTACTTATGATATTTTTTGACCCATATATATCATCTTTATAGTGTAGTATAAGCCAATATCATCCTATTATATTACACATATGCAACATTATTTTACAATTTGCTTCTTGAACTGGTCTTGCAAATCATAATACATAACACATGCATTGGCATGGCCACCATACATAATTTGGGGCAAAAAATTTAGATATGACTGACTATACCCACAATATAGATACAGAGTAGGTTTACTGAAAGTTGAAGCTCTCTCTTGAATCTCATTAAGCCCGCCTATCTGATCTGGCCTTTTACTTGGAGATACTCTTACCTCCACACAAAAGTATTGCGCGAAACCATTGAATATGTATTACGTGACGACTAAATTAATTCGAACCATTGATTTATGGCACATATCCAACAATTTTAGCGCAATACATTGAGTGTAGACTAAATTTCCGCCTTAATTTATCACACATTTTCTTCTTTAACAATATTAGATTCTTTGGATGATGGCAAGAGCCATTTGTTAACTCGTGTTTGAGCTAACATTACCTGCAAATCCATGGCAAATGATAACTCAAAAAATAACTTATACAAACTGAAGAATATAATGCACATAAACACTTGAAAACCGGCATATCTTTTATGGAATCAGGATACTTATCATGGTTAAAGAAGTGAAAATATTTTTCAAGATAAATGGATACATAATTAACTAATATGGTTGTCTCAAAATTCCAATCAAGTCAACCTAACATTTAGATAATTGGATTGTAAATAGAGTATTTGCTCAAAATTTTCAAGATTGTAACTGAAATTTAAGGTACTTCAAAATAAAATTCCAAAAAGGAGCAACATGAGATACCTGTTTGTCCCAATCTGTTCTCCAAGTAATCCAAATGAGAACAAAAGTCTGAATAGCAGTGCCAATCAACATCCCTATCCAGATCCCCTAAAATTATAAATTGGTAGTAAGTAAAAAATCTATTGATGTGTTATACTAAAACGAAAATCGTCAAATAGGAAAGACTAAAATCAACATTTAATTTCTAGTTGAGAAGTCCAGAGATATGGGAATGTCGAAATTAAAGATCAACAGAAAATTGAAATGCATACCTTTACTTGATAACCTATCAAGTATCCGAGCACAACTCCAAGGGGAATCCCAATAAGGTAATAAGAAGCCACATTAACATAAGCAACCACACTCTGCCAGCCAGCTCCAACAGCCACCCCTTATCATCCAAAAAATAGAAAATAAAGAATACAGAAACAAGAAGAAATGTTGATAATTGATCTCAAGAAAAACAAAAACAAAACTCTCGAGATGTCATCATATTTACTAAGGGCTTTTTTGGCTGGACATAAATAGAGTTGCATGTAACTTCAGTGTATTTGTAATTTGATCGACATAATAGAGTTCGTTTGCAATTTGAGTTGTATATTGAGTTGCATGAACTTGAGTTGCAGTAACTACAAGATTATAGGGTTGACATAAATGCATGAAAAGTATTAGACTAAACCCAAAAACACATCAAATCATAAAAGATGAGAATCTGAAATTCATTGGTGTACTTGGAAGTTAAAAACAGTCATGCAATTAGCAATGGAGGCCTCACTCTTTAAAAGAGAACATGAAAATTAGTGTTGCCAATGTAATCCCAAAAGATATTAATAATGTTCAACCTTACATGTAATAAATACTAAGTCATAAATATCCTCATATTATTAAAATTATAATACTACCATAACAAGAAGCTTACCAGAAAGTACTGGTTGGATGCTGTTAAGCAGAATGGAGAAAGCAAGCAAGGGAGAAAGATCAGCAACTGCTGCAGCTACTTCTGGACTCTCCGTGAAGAAATATGCTATATTGCCTCTGAATAGAAGGAACATTACAAAGAGTATTGCCCCGATGAGCAGTGAGGTGATCACAACAACAACAATTGAAAATTTTGCTCTCTTTGCACTTCCAGCTCCAAGTTCATTAGCCACCCTGACACTGAAAATCCAAATAAAGTACAAATGATAAGCATCGCAACCCAAAATTGCAATTTTCTTTTCTTCTGGTTCCAAGCTCATCTGGTATAGTTTAGAACTTCAGAGTTTGCTTTGGGCAACAAATCTCAATAAAAACAGATATAATGAGAAGTAAATTGGTAGCTATTGCTAAGTATAATATTGGATAATTAGCCCAGAATGATAGTTCGCAGATGAAACATGAATGAATGCACTCTATTTTTCAATAACCAAACAGTCATGCAGTAAAGAAAACAAAAAAAAGTTTATAGTGGAACAGAAAAAAAATCTATGAACAATACCCTGAAGCTGACAAGAAACCAAGAGATATCATCAACTCCCACCCATTGATATTGAGGCTGCTCACAATCAAAAAAAGGAAAGAGAAGAAAAGAAATCAACATAATAATACAGATAATAAACAGCAAGAATAAAACTTCAATGCTTAAAGATTCATCTTACCAGATAGACAGTGCGTCAATGGCTACCTCAGCATCTTTCATATGTCCTGTTAGTAGTATCAGAATGGTGTTGTACCAAAGTTCCAAACTGTTGAAAACAATAGAAGTTCTCATCAAATATTCAAATTACATAATATCACTTAAAATTGATATTTTCTTACATACCCCTGCAAAGCCAAGATGCTCACATTGCACCAATTAGACCACAATCAGTTGAGAAACAATGATATTATGCAGGGATAATGATGAAATTACATCTCAAACATGTCTACAACTTTTGCATATCCCTTTATAAAACCTTCAATATTGCCCATGTGCACACATCAGAAATTTCTAACTAAGATATTGTGTAGGGATTGAAAGAAAACATGTCTAAAATCATCAGCTTAGGTATTTATAGGGTTCTGCATATATTTCCTTGCAGAAAAACCTTATGACCAGAAATAAAAGTTATCTAAATAATGACTTCTGCACAAGTTGTTAGCGTGTATGCATACCTGTATGTATGTTAGATGTATATATGTATGTATATATGTACATGTGGTATATTTGTATTATCCATTGCATATATGTAGACCAAAGGGTGGTTGTTCAACACAACAAGAATTGATCTATTCTCTGATCTGTCTTCTATCACAAGTAACCTTGAAACAATATATATTAAAAATTAAACTATCACTTAAAAAAGAACCTCCATTGTCAAACCAATCTCACCAACATATTTGTGTACTTTACCCAACAATCCATAACAACAAAAAACTAAATTTCTTAGTTAAAAAAAAAAAATAATAAATAAACAAAACTAGTGATCCTATTTTGGCATAGAAGAAATTCTGACAACAAAATAAAACCTCAAATTTGTGTGCAAGCATTTAAATTCACAAATTCATGACAGTGTATATATAAATATGAAAAAAAAAGCCTTTAAAACATACACACACAGAAGGTAGAAGAAGAGCATGGATGTTTAGGGGATTTACCAGATCATAGCACCGGAAGACAATGAGAGCCTAACAACAGGCCACAACGAGCGGAAGGCGCTCAATGAAAAGCCGGTCCAAGTTTCAGGGCATCCGCCGCACGCCACATACACAAACAAGCCTATGTTCGGGATCCATATCGCCACAATGAGTGTGCTCATGGCTCCCGGAAGCCCAAACGAGAGCTTGGACACAAGGAACCAAGAAAGCAAGATATGGACACCAAGCGAGAAGGCAGCGTAGTAGGCGATGATGATGTTCTTGCTCTGGGATTGCAGGTACATTTGGAAGGTGAAGTAGAAGACGTAGGAGAAGATGATGGGGATGAACCAGAGAGAGATGGTGCCGGCCATGGATGCAATGGAGTTTTCTTGGCCGAGGAGGCGGAGGATGGGAGCGGTGAAGATGAAGAGAGGGAGGAGAACAATGGCGCAAGCCAAGAGGACGACCCATGATCTTTGGAGGTAGATGCCGAGCATGTGTCTTTGTCCGGCGCCGAAAGCTTGCCCGCACAGCGTCTCCAATGCGCTCGCCATGCCCAGCTGCAGCCAGCCATGAATTCATGAACAAGAGCGTGAAGAGAGTGCAGGGAACCATGCATTTAAAAACAAAAAAAAAAGCGAGAAATAAAATTTACAAAATAAATAAATAAATGGTGATTTTTTGAAAATCTATTATCAATGATGATTCACTAACCAAATTATGTTAATATATATATATATATATATATATATATATATTTCTTTAGTTAAAATGCGTTTGGATTAGCCTGTGAGATAGGCTTTTTTTTTGTAAAAAGAATAGTGTTACAAAGATTTTTTTTTTTTTTAACTCGTTTAAGACCAATTTTATGGATTGTTGCCTTAACAAGAAAAACTCACACTAAAAAAATATTTTTGAAAATATTTAAAAAAATTTATTTTTTAACTCGTTTGACACTAACCTAAGAACATTTGACTCTAAAAATTTGAGTGACTCTCCCAATGAATGACTAAACACGTGTATTTGAGGGAGTTTATTCGCATTGTAAAAAAAATATATAAATAAATATAACATATTACTCTCCCGTACTTTTTATTTATTCATTTTAACTGCATCACATTGATTAAAAAAATTAATTAAAATTAGTTGGTAATCTAAAATTTATAAAAATTATATTAATCTTCCACGATTATCCTTATTTAAAATATATTCTAAAAAACATGTAATTTAATATAATTTAGTGGAACTTGTAAAAGTACATATAAAGATTAAATTTGAAAAAACAATATTTAATGCCTTATAAAATTTTTAAATGAACAAATAAAAAAGACCAAAGAAATTTTTTAAAATAAGACAAGTAAAAACACCGAAGAGAGTATAAATTTCTAGTAAAATTTTTGGAGGTATATTTTTTGATAATCACAGCCTCTAAAGCTCAAATCAAACACTTCACATATTATTCGTCCAATTTAATTATTTAAATAAATATTTTTCGAAAAAATATAATTCTTATTAAATATTAATATTAATACATATTTATTATTAATTTGAAAATTAAATTTTAAATTTAAAGTACTGACAATCAAAATTTAATCAATTCTATACAAGAAATTTTCATCCAAAATAATTTAACAAAAACCTCGTTGATTCATCTTTTTATCCCTGAACAAATTAAATGTCACCACCATGGTCCATCTCTGAACAGTTTCTTCAAATAAATACAACAGTTCATTTTCAACCATCATTTTCACATATAATTATATAAATAATTGAAAAACTTTAAACTGTTACTTGACGTGTTTGGAATTTTGGATAGAAATTTAAAAACGTAGTCATTTTGCAAAAGTAAGTTTACACTTCTTAAATATAATCTATCCAAATTAAGTCGCATAAATTAAGAATAGTCAACAAATTTTTAAAAATGCAAACGTTTGTTGATAAAATTTAAAGTTTACATAAAATTAATTTCTAATGATTTAAGTTTTATAAAAAATAATTTAAGGTTGATTAAAGGTTTTGCACAACCAAATTCAAACAATCAAATTATTTTGACAAAAAAAAAAAAAAACAATGAAAGTACAAAATCAACTCAAACACCAACCAAACGCCTATTTTCTTTAAACAATCATTAAAAAAAAAGAAACAATTGGTGGTCCAACAGGGTTCGTCAAATTACATAATTCTAACAAGTGCCACGGACAAGATCAAATTTGCTAGCTAAACCTTTCAAAATCCTCTCTCTGTCTCTCTCTGTGTGACTCATCTTTAAATGAAGGTCAAAAAAACATGATCTATCATTGGAAGTATCTGCACATGCTCTAAACAAACCAAAGCCACAACTATACGAATCAATCTACGAAACAATGAGAGGGACCGCAAAATAATGGAGTGGTTTTTTCCCTTTATGACCTCTGTCCCTAGCGAATAACCTCATAAAGTAGGACCAAATCAAACAAATATTTCTAGTATTTTCTACTTTGAAAAACAAGAAGAAAAGTACTTTTCCTTTTCCATCAGCAATGACCTTAGCCATGACGTACAACCAGCTATAGAGACTCATCAGACTTTAATGCCATGGCTGGAATCTAGAGATAGGAAAAACCTTGTTGATGAACACTTAAAACAATTGAAAAGACAGGTGAAAAAGCATGTCCTTGCAACGGATTGGTATATTGTTCTGTGTTAGATTTTTTTTAAGATAATCTGTAGCGCAAGTAGAAATAAGATTAAAAAACTGTAATTAATTAAATTATTATATTAATTATGATTAAATAGTTGATATCAAAATATACTTTGCACTGCATAATGATTGGATGTAAATCTAACGGTCACGATTAATATCTATAAAATTTAAATTTTACAAATGTTGTTAAATGATGAACCCTTTTATATATATATATATAATCTTAAAACACAATTCGATGTCTTTATCTCTACTCGTATATTTAAAAAACAAAAACTAATCATAGCGGGTTGTAATTTTCCCACGGATTTAATACTTCAGTTACGTGAAACACTGGCCAACAAATTTGAACATTTAAAAAAGCACTACTACAAGTTTTAGAAAAGAAATTTCCAAGTTTCCACATGTGTTCAGGACAATAATGCAAAACAAAAATCTTAGTTATACAGCTAAAATAGGACAATGTCCCTCAAAAGTCTCAATCTACTATAGATAGCTGAGAAATAGCTGTCATAATAATAATAATAATAATAATAATAACCCCACGACGGGGGGAAAAAGGGATTCACTTTTATGATTTGTTTATAGTTATTGAATTTTTAAAAGAAAAAAAAAGGGACATTGTTTTACTACGTACGTCTCTATTGCTTGCTTAGCAAGGCTATTCCCATGTACCGGTGAAAATCTAATCCCTAAGTTTGCGATCTGATCTCCAGTGATGATGATCAGACGGACTCAGAGGGAGCATATATATACCAACTTCATCACTTCACTTCAATTCTTTGAATTAGTCCAAAATGTAAGATTAAAATTTGCTAATCTTTTCTTTTCCAAAGCTTTAAAGTACTTCAACATCCATCAAAACATTCTCTTGTTCTTCAATTGAAAACGAAAGAGAGAGATAGAGAGAAGAGGAAACAGTTCAATCCGTTCTCTGAATGCAAACCCTAATCGTTCTTAGATTTGAACGGCATGTGATGATGATGATGATCGGAGAGGAAATAGTTTAATCGGTTCTCTTATTGCAAACCCTAATTTTCTCTAGATTTGAACGCCATGTGATGATGATGATGATCGGGGAGAGAGAGAGAGAGAGAGAGAGGGAGAGAAAGAGTACCAGGATGCCATTGGCGAAGCGGAGGAGGACGGTGGAGGTGAGAGCGAAGGCGGCGAGCTCGATCGAGCCGATGTGGCCGATGAAGGCTTGGGTGATGACGCTGACTCCGAAAATGGAGAATCTGGCGAAGATCGCCGGACCGGCGACCACCCAGAGCTTCTTGTTCTCCTCCTTTACTCTCCTCCATAGCCCCTTCTCTTCTTCTCCTTCTTCTTCGCCATTGCGAATCTCCAGAAGCTTCTCCTTAATCTCGCTCCCCATCTCTCTCTCTCTCTCTCTATCTCTCTCTCGCTAGAAAGCTCTCGGGGCTGGCAATGGAGAAGTGAATCATGAGCTGAGGCATGGATGGACTTATATAGAGAGAGACTTGTGGGTTTTTTCTTTTTCTTTTTTCTTTTTTTTTAATTGTTTTTTTAATTAATATAATATTGTATTTTTGAGAATTTTCTTGCTGAAATTAAATAATTATATTTCTGACAATAAAATTTTGTTATAAAGACAAACTATGTAGATTGTTCTAGAATCAATTATAAGAGTGCACCGCATGATGAATATAATCCAAATGGTACACTTTCTTTGTTGCTCCCTGTCATATTTAGATTTTTTTTTTCAAATTTTTTCTCATTTTTAAAAGTTTTATAAACATTAAATATTTTTTTAAAATTTATATATATTTTTTAAAGTGTGAATATTAATAGGAATAAATAACTCTAATAAAAGTAAAAGTGTTTTATTATACAGTTTTTTTTTTTTTTTAATTTTAAAGATTTTAATGACAATCTTAAAATTTATGCAAAGCTTATATGTGATAATTAAAATGAAATGAAGGGAGTGTTAGTTAAGTTTTAAATTTTTTTTATTTTCTTTTTATTTATTATTTTTAAACATAAATAGAACATTAATTATTTTTTCCTATATTTATTCTATATCACTACTTTCTAAGATTATATATGATCAAAGAATAAATGCATTATTCTTTCAAAATATATCTCATAATTAAGCCAATGATGACTCTAACTAAAAATAAGTTGCCTTTTTATTTTCCAATTTTTTTTTATTTTTGATTGAAATTAGATATCTTTAATTTTTTATTTCTAAAAAAATGGTGGAAATAAATATTTAAATTTCCAGATTGATTTTTTCCACATTTTAAAAATTATTATAGGAGGGAGTATTTTTTTTATAATTTTTGATCAAAAATATATATCTTTAGTTTTTTATTTAAAAAAATTTGGTGGGAATAAATGTTCAAATTGTCATATCTTAAAATATATGGAATGAGGGAATATTTGTCTTGAAGATAAAGTATGCATCAATTATGGAAAAAGAGTAGGATAGTGCATTTAAGAATAAAAAGAGTGCACATTTAATGGCATAATAAAATAAAAAATAATTTTGAAAAATTAGATGATATTTTGCCAAAATTAAAACAAGCAACTAATTTTTTTTAATACATATGAAATAGTTAAAAGTGACAGTTAAGTAACAGAGGGAGTAAAATTTAAGAGAAAATTTCTTGGTTGTCAAAAAAAAAAAAAAAAAAAGAATAATTACTAATAAATCCTTCTAAAAATAATACTAGCTTATATCCTAGTAACCTTTGTTACCATAGAAATAAAAAATAAATTAAAAATTTACAAAGAGATATACAAGAAAAAAACTTAAAACTTAAATTAAAGTCATAAAATTACGATTAAAAAAATAATCCCTCTCCTTTTGTACAAATAAAGGTGGCATGATAATATCAATTATTGTTACATTATTATTATTATTATTATTATTATTTGAAAATAAAATCCTAGGAAAGTGTTGGATATAATGATTATAATCAAAGGTGCAAGACTCTTGTGGTCATAAATAAAGGTAATAAATAAATAAATAAACACAACCACACACAAGTTTTTATGTTACTTTCTCTCCTTGTTATAATTTGTACGTTCTCAAAATATAATATTTCTTAATATTATAAAATCAGATTTAAAGAAAACTAAGCAAACTACAAGTTTTCATCAATAAACCTAGACAAAATATAATAATCTTAGTCAATGCAATCGGACCACACATTATACATATTTAAAACAAACGTGCCACTGCAAATTCAATGGATCACATGATTCAAATCCAAATTCCAACTTGACGTTTAAATTATTTTTTTAATGAAATAAATAAATAAATAAACAAATAACAATCTTAGTAGATGTGAGGCAAAGGAGGGCCCACAATGCCATCAAAGTGAGTTGGCACATTATTATTAATGAGTTTGTATTGTTTATATGGTTTTATTAGTGACGTGTAGTAGTGACATTTCCTTAAAAACACAGACATCAGATATGATAGTGATTTATTTATTTATTTATTATTATTATAATTGTTGTTGTTATTATTATTGTCTGGTTTTTTATACAGTGAAGTGTTTAATGTGGCATCTGGGGTTGTTTGATTACCTGTAAGTAGCTGTAATGTAACTGATTTTACATGTAAAATGTTGTTTGGTATGTTGTAAAATGAGTTTTATATATAAAATATTTTATAGTTTATTATACTTTTGCAGCATTTCAACTTACAATAAAATTTGCTGTAAGTTGAAATGCAGTATTGGAAGTGGTATCCAATCACCATTATATTCATCTTATATTTAATTATAAAAATATTTAATAAAATAAATTATTTTTAAATTTAATTATAAAATATTTTTATGTAATAAAATAAAAAAATATTAAAGTAATATTTTTATAATTAAATATTTTTATGACAAAAATATTTTTTAATTGAAAATATTATATTGTTTTTAAAAATTAATTTTAAAAACTCTTTAAGTAATAAAATTAAATAAATATTATAGTTTTTATATTTTAATATTTATATAAATAAATAATTTTATCATAAAATATTTTATTAAGAGCATAGATCTCGAGGCGATCTAAAATATTCAAATCTCAAGATCAGCCAACAGACAGATCTCAAGGCGATCTAAAATGTTCAAATCTCAAGATCAGCCAAGAGCATAGATCTCAAGGCGATATAAAATATTCAAATCTCAAAATTGCCCTTGAGAACATATCTCGAGGCAAAATGCAAATTATAAGATTGCCCATGATAACATATATCCCAAGGCAATCTCAAATCTCAGGATAGCCCGAATACATATCTCAAGGCAATCTCAAATTTCATATAGACTGAGAACATATCTCGAGGCACCAAAACACATATCTCGAGGCAAAATGGATTTAAATTTTGAAAATTTAAATTTCGAATTTAATCCTATTCTCTTTAAAAAAAATTATTAATTAAAAAAATTAAAAAAAATTAAAAAAATTATTAAAATTTGAAATTTGAATTTTGATTGATCCTATTGTTGTGATTCTACCGAGAGGTTGGGGATTAAGGATAAGAATGATACAAATGTGGGGGGATTTTCTTTAAAGAGGGGGATTTTCGTCTCATGTGAGAGAATTTTTTTGGGTTTTTTCATTGAAAAGAAGGAAGTGACAAAAAAAAAAAAAAGGATTTCTTTGGATATTGAGTACGGAAAAAAAGAAAAAAAAAAAAAGGAAAGAATTAGAAAAAAAAAAAAATATCCTGATTGTCTTAAGCAAAGTAGAAGGTGATCATTTTTTTTTCTTTTATTGTTACAATATATATGTAATAAAGCCTTAGAACCCCTCCTTTTTTTTATCGTGAAGCGTCACAGGTAAGTAAAAAAAAATATGAGTGATAAAAATATTATATACTAATGCATATTATATATATAAAATAAAATAAAATAAAATAAAATAATTAATTAATAATAAAAAAAAGGTTTTAGCCGCCCCTATCTCCAAGAAGCCCCGCCGACGAGCTCTCCCACCATGAGCGTAACATCGCTCGCATCAACAATGATGGGTTTGGCAGCTACCCGGGCTCCGTCCTCGCCGCGCAGCGCGAATGGAAGATGCTATTTCTTAGACAGCCTGATGATTTCTAATTCAATCGCATCCAGCCTGCTCTGCTTAAGTCGCAATCGGTGATCGAGTCTATCATCAACACTGGCGACGTTGATGAGGTGTATCTCATTGACAACGCAATGACCGCCGTTGCAATCGTGCTTCAGAAAGTCTCATGGGTGTTCTCTGAGGGCACTTTCTCGCACGGCGATACTGTACTGATGCTCCACTATGCGTACGGAACCGTCAAGAAATCCATCCAGGCCTATGTCTCCCGAGCCGATGGTCACGTTATCGTGGTCCCACTTCTCTTGCCTGTTTCATCAGACGCTAAAATCATCAACGAATTCAAGAAAGCCCTGAGTCTTGGCAAGGTTGGCGGTCGGAAGGTTCGGCTGGTTGTCATCGATCATACCACGTTGATTCCTAGCGTGGTGATTCCGGTGAAAGAGTTAACTAGAATCTGCCGTGAAGAGGGCGTTGGTCAGGTGTTTGATGCTGCCTACGCTATTGGGAACTTCAAGATTGATGTGCAAGATATTGGCGCCGCCGTCGGGATGTTTCTTGCTTCGGTCGATATATGCCTCAAATGGTGGTCATACCACCAGGATTGGATTTTAGCTATGTGCACATGTAGGATTTGAGTAAGAGTGATGCTGATCTTGCTAAGATGATAAGCCCTGATGGAGCTCAGAGCAGAAGAGATCTCCTTCCAATATGGAATGAGATGATGAGGTTCTTTACGAATCCTCACAAGCTAATGATTCTGGCCTTCTCTCGGCATGATCCTAAGAAGAATGTGACGACCTTGCTTAAGGCCTTTGGTGAATACCACCCCCTTCGAGAACTTGCTAACATGACACTGATTCTTGGAAACAAAGATGATATCGAAGAGATGTCTGGTAGTGGTGTGACAGTTCTCACCACTGCACTGAAGCTGATTGACAAATATGATCTCTATAGTCTGGTGGCTTATCCTAAGCATCTGAGATTTATCGCCTTGCTGCCAAGACGAAGAGGGTCTTCATTAATCAAGTGCTGGCTAAACCATTTGGCCTTACTCTCATAGAGGCTGCTGCTCATGTTTTACCTGTGGTTGCAACCAAGAATGGAGGACCAGCGGACATTATGAAGGCATTGAAAAATGGTGTCTTGGTGGATCCTCACGATTATAATGCCATTTCTGCTGCCCTCCTGAAATTGGTTGCTGACAATGGGTTTTGGATGGAATGCTGGAAGAATGGCCTAAAGAATATCCATCGTTTCTCATGGCCTGAACATTTCCGGAAATATCTATCACATGTTGAGCACTACCAGAGCTATCAAACTGCCACTAGTCTGGAAATCATGGCACGCATGGAAGAGCCGATGAGCGACTCTCTCAGGGATGTTGAGACTTATCACTCAGGTTCTCTGTAGATAGAGGTGACCTACAAACCAATGGCGGTGTTAGCTCCATTGTGGAAGTTCTCCATCAACATCGACATGATCATACACAATTCCTGACGAACAACACATACATGTTTGGCCCTAGGAAGATGGTACAAATTCAGTGGTAATGGCCCAAAGGAGAATAAGAGCTCATTTTGAGTTCATAACCAAACTGGGAGTTGAAATGTGGTGTTTCCATGATAGAGATATTGCTCCAAATGGTAAAACATTGGCAAAATCAAATGCAAACTTAGATGAAATAATCAAGCTCGCTGCTAAACTTCAGAAGGGAACTAAAATCCTGCCATTATAGGGCACTGCTCAGTTGTTCATGCATCCAAAGTACATGCATGGAGCTACTACCATCTCTGAATTAGGAGCATACATATATGTTGCGGCTTGAGTCAAGAAAACCATGGAGGTCACATGCTATCTAGGAGAAGAAAATTTTGTCTTTCGGGGCAAGAGAGAAGGTTATCAGACTCTTCTATATACTGATATGAAAAGAGAGCTTGATCACCTAGCGAGATTTCTTCAAGCAGTTGTTGACTAAAAAAAAAAAAGATTGGATTTAATGGGACTCTACTCGTAGAACCGAAATCTCAAGAACATGTTGAGGATTTTGCTCAGATGTTATGCTGCTGAGTGGAGAAGTCTATTAATCTTTATGGCTGCAGTTAATGTTGTCTAATTAAGATGTGTTAACTAACTTCTAGTTTGTCATCTATCTTTGTTAGTTGTGTTTGTTGTTTTATGGCTTTAACTGTGTGTAATTGATGATGTGTCTGCATCTAAACAGAATGGCATCTTTGCTTGCTTGTTCTGCTTTTTATGCTAGCTTGATGTGAATTATGTATGATGAGAATTTTCAGTGAGTTAGTGCTCAACTGAACTTGCAAGTGTTTTTTGTTTGCTTTGCACTTCTTCTTATTCTCTTTTGACAGTGGTATCAAAGATAATGGCAATTGGAGGAGGCTCAGGAAGCTCTTCTGCGAATGTTCCTTACTTTGATGGTGAAGATTACAGCCTTTGGAGTCTAAAGATGAGACTATGCTCCTGTCTAGAGATCTCTGGAGCATAGTTGAAAAAGGTTATAAAGAGGATGAAGAAGATGAACACAAGCTGGTTGAGAACATTAAAAGGAATGCTAAAGCTTTGTTTCTTATTCAACAAGCTTTAGACAAGAAGGTGTTGATCCGCATCTCACAAACCTGGAATGCAAAGAAAGCATGGGACATCTTGAAGAATGAGTTCCAAGGATGTTCAAAGAGCACAGCAGCAAAGCTACACACTCACCGACAAGAACTTGAGAACATTCGCATGAAGGAGGGTGAATCAGTGCAGGACTACATCAGCCATGTCTTGACTATAGTGTATCAAATACAGTCACTTGGTGAAGAGTTCAAAGAGCAAGATATTGTCAGCAAAATATTGAGAAGCTTGACATCCAAATTTTGTCATGTTGTGTCCTCAATTGTTGAAGCAAAGGACTTGTCAAAGATGACAGTTGATGAGCTGAGTAGTTCGTTGAAAGGTCATGAAGGTCGACTTGACATGTATTCAGATAATATGGAAGTAAAGGCTCTCCAGGTGAAATCCAAAGCAATAGCAGGAAGCAGCTCTACAAATCTCGCAAGAGGGCGAGGTAGAGGAGCTTTTAGAGATCGTGGAAAAGGTAGAGGCCGTGGTAGAAGCTCTAAAACAAGTGAAACTCAACCTGAGTTCAAACAAAACAGAAGTAGAATGTAATGTCACCATTGTAAGAAGTTCGGGCACATAAAAGCCCAATGTTGGTTCAAGAACAAAGCTTTGAATGTGACTGAAGAAACAAAAGATTCAAATGAAGGGCTATTGCTCATAGCAAGTACTGATTCAAAGAACAAAGCTGGAGGTACTTGGCTTATTGATAGTGGCTGTTCCAACCACATGTCAGGGAACAAAGAGCTCTTTCACAGTATTGAAGAAGTTCCTCATCAAATCATCAGACTAGGAGATGGTAATACACTCCAAGTTGCAGGAGTTGGGACTGTACTACTTCAAGCAAGCTCTTGAAAGAATTATATTCTTTCGAATGTCCAATTTGTGCCAAATTTGGTACATAACTTGTTGAGTGTTAGGCAACTCATGTCAACTGGTTATAATGTTGAGTTTTCAGGTGGAGAATGCATAATTAGGGAGTCCCAAACAAGCATGCGGGTGGCTAGAGTTCGCATGACAACTCATAGGCTCTTTCCATTTAATGCAAATAATGTAGATTCAGCTCACATTGCACATGGAGCTGAACTCACTTCAAAGTTGTGGCACAGGAGATATGGCCACTTAAATTTGAGAAACTTGAAGCAATTATCAACACAACAATTAGTTGAAGGAGTACCTACCATTATACACACATCACCATGTGAAGCATGCTCCATTGGAAAACAAGCAAGGCAGGAATTTCCAAGAGATCAAGCACACAGAGCAATGGCACCACTCGAATTGATCCATGGTGACTTAGTTGGACCGATGCAAATGCCTTCTCTCGGAGGTAATCGGTATTTTTTTTCTGTTAACTGACCATCATTCGAGCTATAGTTGGGTGTATTTTATTTAGTGTAAATCTGATGCTCTGCGGATATTTAAGAGCTTCAAGCTTTTAGTGGAAAATCAATATTCTTTGCCGTTGAAGTCTCTCCGTACAGATCGAGGTGGGGAGTTCACTTCAAGAGATTTCAAAGCTTTCTGTGAGGCCACAGGTATAAAGCACCAACAGGCTGCTCCCTGAACACCACAACAGAACGGTGTGGCCGAACGCAAGAACCGCACGGTCACGGAGATGGCCAGAACTATGTTGGCAAATATAAAGATCCCTACTGAGTTGTGGGCTGAAACTGTTGTTGCAACAGTTCACATTCTCAACCGATCTCCTACGAGTGCGCTGGAGAAGAAGACTCGATATGAAGCCTTGACTAGAATACGACCCAAGGTTGACCATTTGCGTGTCTTCGGATGCGTTTGTTACGTACTCATTTATCCACAAATCAGAAAGAAGCTTGATGCCAAGTCAACAAAAGCTATTTTCATTGGCTACACAGAGGATTCTATAGCCTACAAGTGTCTGGATCCTATTACTAGACATGTCCATGTCAGTAGGGAGGTGAACTTTTTTGAGAATCTTCGCTGGGATTGGTCGAACTCAGTTGACTCAGCTACACCAAACTACATGCCCATTGTTGACGTGGAGGAAGAGATTGAAGCAAATCAAGAAGGAATTTCTCAGTCGTTAGATCAAAATAATGAACGACTTAAGTTATCTCTCCATTCAACCAACATACCTTCTCAGCTTCAGACTCCTTCCACCAGAGAAGATGGATCGCCAACAAGGTACCGAGATCTGACTGACATTTACAATACTTGTTCCTTTGCATTAATCTCTGCAGACCCAATACTCTTCGAAGAAGCAGTGAAAGATGAAGGTTGGGTAGCTGCTATGCAAGAGGAAATGGAAGCTATAAACAAGAACAAAACTTGGAAGCTCTCTCTCTCTTGCCAGAAGACAAACGCGCTATTGGTTTGAAATGGGTGTACAAGACAAAGTACAACTCAGATGGCTCTGTGTTTAGGAAAAAGACAAGAATTGTTGCCAAGGGCTATGCACAACAAGAGGGAGTTGATTTTACTGAAATTTTTTCACCAGTAGCTAGAATGGAGACCATTCACTCTTTTTTGCTTTGAGTGCGCAGAGAGGATGGTGTATTTTTCAGTTGGATGTCAAGACCGCCTTCTTGAATGGAGAATTAAAGGAAGAAGTTTTTGTTTCTCAACCTGAAGGGTTTGTTGTGAAAGAGAAGGAAGATCATGTCTATAAATTACAAAAATCCTTGTACGGGCTTTGTCAAGCTCCAAGAGCCTGGTACAGTTGCATTGATCAACACTTCAAGCAACTTGGCTTCACCCGAACTATCAACGAGCCAACTGTTTACAAAAAGCTCAAAGGAGATTCAGATTTCTTGTTGTTGTGTCTCTATGTAGATGATATTATCTACATGGGATCATTATCTGAAATGCTGTTGGAATTCAAGGAAAGTATGATGAAGAAATTTGAAATGATTAATCTTGGACCTCTTATATATTTCCTTGGCCTTGAGGTAAAGCAATCAAAGGGGTCATTATTTGTGTCACAGCAAAGATATGCAGAGGAGTTGCTCAAGTAGACAGGAATGTTAAATTGTAAACTAGTTTCTACTCCAATGAATGCAAATGAAAAGCTGCAATTGAAGGACAATTCAGGATGCATGTGCAAATCCTTCTCAGTATAGAATGATGGTTGGAAGTCTACTTTACTAAACCCATACAAGGCCAGACATCATGTATGCTGTTGGAATTGTATCTAGATACATGCAAGCTCCAACCATGCACCAGTTGGGTGCTGTGAAAAGAATTCTGCATTAAATCTCTGGAACATTGAGTTTTGGGCTCCATTACTTCCATTCAAATAACTTCAAGCTCAGTGGTTTTACTGATCTCCGGTGAAAAAAAAAATCCTTCTTCCTCAAAGGGGATCATCTACCTCTTGCAAGCGCTTTCAAGTGACAGCGATTGGAGTGGATCATCAGATGATAGAAGAAGCACGATTAGGTGGATTTTTTCTCTTGGTTCTGCAGCAATTGCATGGTGTTCTAAGAAGCAAATGATCACTGCATTATCTAGTACAGAAGCTGAATATATATCAGCAACTTCTGCTGCCTGTGAAGCAATTTGGTTGAGGCGTCTCTTGAAGGAGCTGAGTGAAGATTCAGCTGAACCTACTATCATATTTTGTGATAATAAATCAGCCATATCAATCATTAAAAATCCTTCTATGCATGGTCGCACTAAACACATTGATACTCGCTTTCATTTTATTCGAGATCTTGTGAACAATGGTGAGATAGATGTTGTTTATTGCAGCACCAATGAGCAGGTTGCAGATGTCTTTACTAAGGCACTCTCATCAAGTAAGTTTGAGTATTATAGAGAGGCTTTAGGACTGAAGAATTTCTGAGCAAGGGGAGGATGTTTAGGATTTTGCTCATATGTTATGCTGTTGAGTGGAGAAGTCTATTAATCTTTATGGCTGCAGTGAATGTTGTCTAATTAAGATGTGTTAGCCAACTTCTAGTTTGTCATCTATCTTTGTTAGTTGTGTTTGTTGTTTTATGGCTTTCACTGTGTGTAATTGATGCTGTGTCTGCATCTAAACAGAATGGCATCTTTGCCTGCTTGTTCTGCTTTTTATGCTAGCTTGATGATGGATTATGTATGATGAGAATTTTCAGTGAGTTAGTGCTCAACTGAACTTGCAAGTGTTTTCTGTTTGCTTTGCACTTCTTCTTATTCTCTTTTGACAGAACATACTAAGCATCGATATGACGGGGACGCTGCAACCATATCATCTTTCCTTCAGAAGTATGGTTTTTCCAGAGAATTCAAATTATATATTTAGTGTAACCATGTTACTCTGTCTGGTTATAGCTGCCATCATGAGCTTGAAACTACGAGAATAAATGGCTTGTTTGGTAATACTGATGCAAATACTGATGATCTTCAGATTGGTTAAGATATAGATCAGTTCCTTACAGACATAGGAGAGATAACCTTGATCATGTTAAGTGTAATCAGAAACGAAGAACCTGTTGATCCTGTGCCAAGGAAGAGGCTAAGAAGCTGCAAAGTTGAAGCCGTTGAATCTACTCTAGTTCAAAGCCAAGTACCTTCTGGTCTTGTACTAAGGAAGAAACACCGACCTGAAGCTATGTTGAATGCTGAAGCTGGGCTCTCTCAGCTTTCTTTTCCCTCAATTGATGTGAGGAAAACTCTCTGATCCAGAAGAACATAGTTATGGATGTGCATGCTCACAATGTTTAGAGTCCTGAAGCTCGCCGACATGTCACCGCACCTAGATCAAGAAATTCAATTGAAGCATAAGTTGGAGTTCTCAAATAAATTTATAAGCATATGATGTTAACAGTAAATCCATAACATAAAAAGCTTTTTCTACAATATTATCCTTGAATCTGGTTTCCTATTTTCTATGTAAATCATAATATCATAAAAAGCGTATTTTCGATCCCACAAGGGCAACAGGAACAGACAATAGTGATGTTCTCCCAGGATACAACAGTCATCTTCGGCGCGACGCACAAAAGAAATATGCGCATTTATGTCTGCATTATGTGCTTACACGAGTTCAGAATTTTCAAGCCAAATTAGGAAATTTGCACCACCCCTGCGCATAAGAGAACATAACCATTAAACCAAAGTTGAAGGTTAATGAATAGTGGCATATATAAGATGGGTGAAGTCCTTGCAAATAGGCAATGTGGTACTAAACTAAATATGAATGTTTTGAAACCAAAGATGGGCCCAATATACATGGGCCTCTAACAATCTCCCCCATTTCAAAATATTTAGACAGTAGAAAAGAAAACAAAGCATAAGAAGGTAATGCATCAAAACTAGTGCCTTGTGGGCTATGAACCAATTCCTAGAATATATAAGAAGTGACTCATAAGAACTTGGTGAAATAAAATTTCTATGAACCATCATTCCTTGTTGTAAATTAATCATCTCATAAATCACATTATCTTCTTGAAAACTGAGCAACTCTAATCAGGTTGGCACCTCTTTGCCATCTGCCAAATGCCTGGAATTCATAAGTGCTCTAGAAAAACTTGCCTGAGTTTTTTTTTTCATAGAAAGCGGCTCCACCTTCACACTTATATAGGTGAATCCATCAGGTGTAAAATTGCAATTATAAACACCATTCAAAATTGAACAATGGAATTCATTAAGAATCAAATTCATCCTTTATACATTGCAATTACACTATAAACCATAGGAAGGGATAAGAAATAGATAGTGTATCTCCAATCAACCGATGACTTGTTTTTACCCATATGAACCTATTTCTTGGGTCACCAATTACATAGGTTGGGTTACCATCATTGTTGAATTTTGTTATAGGTAACAATCCCATTCCCCTCGATGTCTCACACATTAGTTTTCCACCTAGTACTTTAGTTAAAGGATTAGCTAAATTTACCTCTAATTTAGGTTGGGTTAAAACTTTAGTCCAAAATTAATAGTTCCTTTCAAATATTTTAATATCCTGATCAAGGAAACCCAATGATCCTTATTTGGACTATGTGTATATCTGCTCAATCTGCTAACTGCATAAGCAATGTCAAGACGAGTACAATTCATCAAATACATTAAACTACCAATCACTTGTGCATATTCATTTTGAGAAGTACTAACCCCTTTATTCTTTCTTAAATGGAAAGCACTATCATATGGGGTTGAGACAAGTTTGCAATTAAATTGATTAAATTTCTTTAATATTTTTTCCACATAATTTTCTTGTGAAAGCATTATCCTATCATCTAATTTAGAAATTTTAATTCCAAGAATAAAATGTGCTTCACCCATGTCCTTCATGTCAAACTTAGATGAAAGAAAATTCTGTCTCAATTACTATTTCTAAAGAAGTACAAAAAATAAGCATGTCATCTGCATATAAACAAATTATAACACCCACATTATTAGAAAATTTGTTGTAGATACATTTATCAGCTTCATTTATAAATTAACCATTTTAGACTAAAACATGATTAAATTTTTCATGCCATTGTTTTGGAGCTTGTTTAAGCCCATATAACGATTTCATAAGTTTACATACCTTATGCTTGTTGCTAGGAATCACATACCCTTTGGGTTGATCGACATATATTTCTTCTTCGAGATCTCCATTTAGAAAAGCTGTTTTAACATCCATTTGATGAATAATTAAATTGCTAATAACAGCTAATGCAATTAGAATTCGAATAGAAGAAATTCTAGTAACAGGAGCATAAGTATCAAAGTAATCAATTTCTTTCTTTTGAGAATATCCTTTAGCTATTAATCTAGCTTTATATTTATCAATAGACCCATCTAGTTTAAGCTTTTTCTTAAAAATCCATTTGCAACCTATAGTTTTAGAACTAGGCAGTAGGTCTACTAATTCCCAAGTATGATTAGATAAAATTGAATCTAATTCACTATTAATAGCTTCATTCTAAAACATAGCATCAAGGAAGGTGATAGCTTGAGGATCATCCTCCACAAGAAAAGTAATAAAGTCATTTCCAAAACTATTTCCTTTTCTAGTCCTTTTACTCCTTAGTTCAAATTCAGAAACATCAATATTCATCGAATTAATATTAGGAGTAATATGAGGTGAATGTGCAATGTTACCAACACATGATTTCAAAGGAAAAATATGTTTGAAAAAATCTGCATTTTTAGACTCCACAGTAGTATTAGGTTCCATAATGTCACTCTTAACAACCATGAATTTATATGCAGCATTATTCAAAGCATATCTAATTAGCATACAATCAAAAGTTTTGGGACCAATTTTCCTCTTTTTAGAATCAGGTAATAATACTTTTGCTAAGTAACCTCAAACTTTAAGATATTTTCAATTAGGTACATACCCTTTTCATAATTCAAAAGGAGTTTTAATAGTCTTCTTAAAAGGAATTCTATTTTGAATATGATAAACTGATAAAATAGCTTCTCCCCATAAATTATTAGGAGCACCTGAACTAATTAACATGCCATTCATCATATCCTTAAGAGTTCTATTTTTCTGTTCAACTATTCCATTAAAAGCAGGTGAATATGGAGGAGTAGTCTCATGTATTATACCACGGTTTTCACAAAAGGCTTTCAAAAAATTATCTTCATATTCTCCACCTCTATCTGATCTAAGCCTTTTGATCTTCTTATTTAGTTGATTCTCAACTTCAGTTTTATACTTTATAAACATTTCACATGTTTCATCTTTTGATCTAAGCAAATATAAAACAGTATATCTAGATAAATCATCAACAAAAGTAATATAATATTTTTTACCTCCTCTAGCCATAGAATGTTTTAAATCACCTAGATCAGAATGAATTAAACCTAACAATTCAGATTCTCTTTCAATTGACTTACAACCTTTTTTGTTTATTTAGATTCTACACAGATTTCACCTTTGTCAATTTTATTAGAATTTGTCATGTTATGAATTAAGCCTAATTCTCTCATTTTCTTATTATATGAAAAGTTCACATGTCCCAATCTAGCATGGCATAAATCAATTGAGTTCACTATGTAAGCAGAAGAAGATGATTTATATCAATTGTTAACATTGAGTACATTCAGAATAAATAAACCTTGGCTACAATACCCCTTCCAAATGAAAATTTCACTTTTAGACATTACTAGTTTATCTGACTCGAAGGCGACTTTTATTCCAGCCTTTCCAAGCAGTAAGACAGATACTAGATTAACACGGATATCGGGGGCATGCAACACATCATTCAGAATTAAAGTTTTCCCTGATGTAAGTTTATTAGAAGTACCTTTGCTTTGAAAATCCTAATTAGATTTGAAGCCCTCCTTCTTATTTCCTTTGAATCTTTGTTCCGAATCTTTGAAGTTTTGGGGCAGAAAAAGCTGTGGTTCTTCAAAAAATTAATAAAACAGATGAAAAGAAGTCCAAAAACAAATAGAACGATACACAAAGGAAATCAGTGCATTCGTGTCCGTATCATGTGCCTACACGAGTTTAAAATTTTCAATAAAACCTGCTCGTAAGAGAGCAAAACCACTAAACTAAAGTTGAAGGCTAATGAATAGTGGCATACATAAGGTGGGTGAAGTCATTGTAAATAGGCAATGTGATACTAAATTAAATAGAAATATTTTGAAACCAAAGATGGGCCCAATATACTTGGGCCTCTAACAACATCATCACCCAAAAAGTAAGGTCGGGATAAAAGATAATAAATTGAAGGTTCTAAGAGGTTCTTTATAAGACCTTCCAAGCCTACTAATCTTAGATACAAAGTTTTGTCCACATGATTGAAAAAATACATTTTTTAATTCATAAAAGCATATTAGTAGCTTATCATCTTCTTTTCTTATCCCTCTAAAATATAACAAATGGCCCTTAACAATTTGAAGATGGTCAACCATTGGATAGCCCAATGGTATGACACTAATGTGTTAAAGAGGGAGGTTATGAGTTCAAATCCTCTCCCCAACAGTACTGTTCCCTGTACTGTTTATATATTGTTCACCCGGGATATTTGTACTATTCTATACTGTTCAGATAATGTACACCGGGCTCTAATACTATTCATATACCGGGGCGTTTGTCGCCTATTATTCAAAAAAAAAAAAAAAAAAAACAATTTGAAGATGAAAACAATATAGATACTTTGATTGAGTGCATAATCCAACTTGAGGTCAACATCATATATATATATATATATATATATATATATATAATAAAGACCATCCGGGGGGTAATCTCTTGCAGCCACAAAGATATGAATGATGAAAAGTTTTTCATTAGTTATCGCATGATGAAAAGCAAGTTGACGTCCTCATTCCAAAACTCAGCTGTTTTACAATCCAATCTCAAGTGGCAAGTAAAAATTTGGTGAGATCATGTCAATTTCATGCATATGATGTAAAAGTTGCTCAATGGAATAAAGTCTTGATATATATATGCTTGTGCATTTACAAACAAAAAAGTAATATTAATTTGATAAGATAAAATATTTGAAATATCATTGCAAATTTGGATTGGAACTGTGATAAATATGAGATTTATTATTCTACTCACAACGCCCAGAGAATTCTCTGCTTGTTTGAATTAGAAAGTTTTGGAGATGTTGATTCATACAACACTAATTTTTTTTTCTCAATCACATATTTTTAGGACTAAAGAATGGATGTGGACAATAAATATGATTTGAACCTAAAATTTTAAGGTGGAAATGGAATGAATTACCAACTACCATAGTAAAAGTTTTTTTTTTGCCAGTTTTTCTTACTTGAATTATAGTCGTTTTTAATATTTTTAAAAAATCAATATTTTTTCATCTTTTAATATTAAAATATAACATGGTTTTATGAGAGGGCTTCTAGGAGTTATGAAGAGATGGGATTAGTATGTGTTTTTTAGATAGAATTGTGGGCATATCACAAATAGGATTCAAATCTAAAACTTTGATATTCATACTTCATTATTGCAAGGGTTATTCTCTGTTTGTTAACGAAAAAAAAAGTTAAATAAAGATATTCATATTTCATTTAAAATATATAAATTTAAATTGCAGTGGATGGAAAGGATTGACTATATATATATATAGACACTAGAAATAATAAAAAATTGAAAAAATGGCACCTTAAGTGTAATTCTAAAAAAATAGTCGCTATGAAATTGACGAGTTTATTAACTAATGTTATACAAAACTCTTTTTAAATCAATTTTTTTTGGATTTCATTCAATTTTTATGTTTAATTATTAATTAGGATTAACAAGCTGTTAATATTAGATTAATATCTAATCAAACACAACAAGGTGATTCTTTTTGTTTTCTCACTGTCATGATATATAAAAAAGTTTTTTAAAAAACTAACAACATTAAATTAATTAGTAGAACCACATAAAATTTTCTTTAGGCATGAAATATCCATCTAACTTTCCAATATTATTACTAGTCCACATTAAACTTAGTTTGTTTTTAACTCGTCTTTAGTCATTAGAGGTATTGAATTAATATTTTACTTTTTTAATTTTGGTACATCAAAACTTCCGCTATTTTATCTCTTATTTTTATCTCATATTTTCTTTTTTGCTGTTTTATTTTATATTTAAGTATTTTTTTTGTGTTGTTTAGAACTTTTTTATATTACATTTGTTATAAAACTTCATTAACAATGCTCATGTTTCTTCAATGAATTTAGATAGATATCGGAGAGGAAGAAGAAAGAAGAAAAATAAAAGTGATTTTAATAAATTAATAGATCTAACAAAGATAAATTTAAATAACTAAATAAAAGAATATGAATATGAGTAGAAGTATGAGCAAATATTTTAATATTTAAAAGTTTTAAAAATATAAGTTCACATATATAAAACTTTGTTTTTAAATAAATTATATTAAAGAGCTTGGCATTAAGGAGTTGGACTTTCAATATATTGGCAAATTATATAAAAAAATTATATGAATTCAAAATCAACTAAAATTATATATATAATAGTAAAATTCTCTCATTTGCGAAGTGGAACCAAACTATACATATAGCATGGTGTAGGTGTTAGATAACTTAAATAAGCATTTAATAGTCTATTCAAGCACAGTACCTAACCATAGTTAATGGTATATCACAATACTCAACATTATCTAACGTTGTAATAGTATAGTAATTAATAGTAAACTTTACATATTACTTTAGCCGTTGTTAAATTATGATTTAATAAAAACATTTCTAAATTTTAAAAAGTTAAGCATGTACCGGAAAACATATTATATATATATATATATATATATATATACATCCAAACAGTGATTACTGTTTATATTACTGTAGTAACTACTGTTTATTAATGTCATCCGTTAGATCTTGATTCAACAATTGATAATGGACGTCTATAGATTTTTTATCTATGGATGTCCATAGATAACTTGTCCTCTATATATATATATATATATATATATATTTTTTTTTTTTTACCTTATATATATCACATGCTTATTGCGGCTTTTACTACTGACGGCAAGATGGGAAGTCAATGCAGCTCATCCAACGGCCAGGAGTGTCTCAAAAGCATCACGATTCCCGCGCGTGCGTTAATCCGCATCCATATAAACTTACCCTCCATCTCTTAATCCCATCCCTTGATGAGCATATAAAAGGACCATCAGCCGTCCATATTAGAGCGATGGCGTGCAATCTATTTAACGAGGCGTAGCAATATCATCTCCCATCCTCGGCCAACGCGTCTTATTTCTTATATAAATAAATAAATAAATAAATAAAATATATTATTTATTTATTTTTAATTTTTTAGTTGGCTTTCATGCCTTCTTTCTAAAGTTCCCTTTTTTTTATAAAACCTCGAATTCGAAGTCGAAAAGGCCCTTCGTTCGTTTACTGTTCATTTGATTTGGTTTCAAATCCTCTGATTCAGCCCTTCTGGTATGCGTTCTAGGCTTCGATTTCTCTTTTGTTTGATGATGATTGTAGAAATTTCTTGATTTTTTGGTGGTTTATTTTTTTTTTCTGGAATTTGTTTTAATTTTGAACAATTTCTTGTTGTTTTTCATTTGAATTGTGATATAGAGCGAGTGATTTTTTGTTTAGGAAGTATGAGATTGAATTCATTGGTTGGTGATTAATGATTGATGCTTTGTGTGTTGGAATTCTGTTGGCATTTTGGAGTTCATGGGTTGATTTTATTCTTTGTGAGAAATATGGCTTCAAGTTGTGGTTTTTATTCCAGTTTCACAGTTACGTTGCGTAGCTATAGTGAATGCATCGACTTTGCTGTAAATCTCTTAAGAATGTATCAATTTCCTGTTTAATTCTTCTTTGATGATTCTTTGTCATCAGTTTGGTTTTTTTTCTTTTTTTGGCTTCTAAAAGCAGTTGAAACATTATTTAGGAACAAAATACACTAGAAACTCTCTCATACATAACTGAAGCATGGGTGGAGGGTTTCAAGAAAAAAAAATGTAGCATCTGTTAATACTGTAAAACTCTGGAGAAACCATCAATCTCCTGTCTAATTCATCTTTGATTATTCTTTGTAATCAATTTGCAATTGTTGTTGGGACTTAAAGCAGTTGACACACTATTTATAAACAAATTCAGTTGGAAAATCTCTATTCTGCATAACTGCAACCTGGTGAAGGAATGTGTAGCTATAGTGAATGCATCTATTTCTACTGTTAAACTCTTGAGAAAGCATCTATTTATTGATTCTTTGTGTCTGTTTTTTTTATTTGGGTGAGTCCAAAAGAGTTGAAACATTTATTAGGTACAAGTGCACAAGGAAAATCTCTTTTGTTAGCTGCGAACTGGTTGGAGAGTTTTAAAATATTGTTTCAACTCCTTAGTTTTCCAATTCCTTCTTAGAACCAAGCAAGCAGCAGCAATAGCCTCAATTGGTGATTTAATTTCTTTTTTTTGGATTTGTTTTGGTTGGTGGCATGTGGAAAAGACTAGGGTTTGGCATATTTTGTCTTTGGTTGTAGGACACCATTAAGATTTTAGGATGGCATAAACTAATGAAACATGCGTGTATGGTGGGTTGTGATAATGATTTGGATTGGTTAACTGCTCTTGGCTCTGAAGGGGTAGATAAATTGCATGTTTATAAACCCTTTTGATTCTAAAATTTAAATGTTATTCGCTAGTTAAATAAAGACCTACCACTCTTTAGTGCATAAGCTGACAAATTGCTTTGATTTCCTTATGCTTTATATCAGGTGGCATAAGAATGCATTTTACATGATCCAGTTTTTGCAATCATTATCGATGGCTGGGTTGCAAGATGATGTTGCCTTTATGTTTTTCCATGTTTCAGAAACTCATTAACTCCAAGTTCGAGCTTGTTTATCTGTTTTTTATATTTGGATTAAATTATAGTATTTTAAACTACTTTGGGTGATATTATTGGCTGCACTTTTGAAAAGCCAGCGGCCCAGCACTTCTGATCTTCTCTTGCAATTATGATTTTCCAGTTTTTGCAATCATTATCAATAGCTGGGTTACAAGATGATGTTGCCTTTATGTTTTTCCATGTTTCAGAAACTCATTAACTCCAAGTTCAAGCTTGTTTATCTGTTTTTTATATTTTGATTAAATTATAGTAATTTAAACTACTTTGGGTGATATTATTGGCTGCACTTTTGGTAAGCCAGCTGTCCAGCACTTCTGATCTTCTCTTGCGATTATGATTTTCCTCCTCTCATGTGTCAATGAAATCCATTTCTCTTAAACATTGAGTTTAAAAAAAGCAGGCAAGACAGATTTTCAGTGTAAATCGTATCTAATCTTCATTCAGATTTTTATGTTTTTTCTGATTTTATGTCTTCTTTGATGATTTCTGCTTTCTTCATATTGGTTTTCAACCATAAGTTACCTTATTCATGTTTCTGTGTATTTAGGACTGAAAATATGTGAACAAAAGGATGTTTTGCTGGCTAAATGTGGTTTAGAGTTTAAGAGCAAAAGTTCAGAGTTAGAATTTTCTTGCATGCATATTTATGACTTCATCATATTGCTGGTTACAGGCATAATTAGCATAGCCTGACCATGTTATCGGGGAACTTGAGGAGGCGGCTTCATCATGGAGACCTTGATGGCCGAAGAAATGAACATGTTGACACCTCAGGAACAGATGGTCTAAATGAACCTCTCCTTGGAACGTACAGTTATGATGAGCCTACTAAGGTAGGCTAGGTGGCATATTATATCTTTCTTTCTGGAAGAATGAATGTAGTTGAGAGCAGATGATTTTCAGTTATTATTTAATTTAACTATTTTTGTTTTTTCTAGGAATATGGAGATACGAGGCAGCAAGACATCTGGGATGACAGAAAGAAGGAGCAACTCCATTGGGCACAGCTTTTCTGCAACTTGGTTGCACAATGGGGACAATGGCTTGGTAGTTTCTCTACCTATTTGTTATTAAAAATGAACCCATAAATTTCTTAGTGCGATATGAAGTCCCTGTTTTTACTAGTACTTGGCCTGATGTGTGGATGACCTTTTTATGCACAAGCTAACGAACTATAGTTTGGATTCTTCATCAAATAAATAGGAACATAGTTGTATCAAGTCCAGAAGAGTGGCAAGTCTTGATTATGTTCTTTTCTTTGACATATTAGGCTTGCAGAGAGTATCGGCTGCATGGTACCACTTGTGTAGCACATATTTGTTAATGACCCAACAAATAACATTACCTTTTAAATGTAGTACGGACAAAATACTGCAGGAGAAGTTTCTTTCAGAATACCGATTATGTTATGGAAGAGGTGTAGTTAATTATCTTAGAAATAATCAAACAACCGATTGCTAGTGCATGATTCTGTTTTTCGTTCCATATTTATTTCTCATATTGTTACACGCTGTAGCAGGAAAGACCTGATAATTGGTTACTTAGTAGAATTTATCTACTTCTTATACTTGTTAATTTTATCATGGCGTACTGTTTCGCTTCTGTGAGTAGTGCCAAACCTGAGGGCATCTTCTAAACAGGGTGTAGAATTTACCCATAACTTTTTATATGCATTATATAAGAATTTCTTGCCCACTTGCTATGACTTATGGCCATCTTGAAGCTTTATTATTACTAGTCTTTTGCTTTTGTCCTCTGTTTTCACCTGTTTGCTGTAGTTGATGACTGACAATATCTTCATGCAGCGAATATCATTCACAACTCCGGATCAGTTTTAGGAAGGATGTTACCTCCCATCAGTTTTAGTGGACAAGATAATTTGTCTTTATTGCTTAGTCCTTTACAGGTCAGTTTTTGTTTCATCCAACTTTCTCAAAGATGATAACCTTTATTTTCTGGTGGATTGTGTGAAATCTTGGGAACCTTTCTGATATATAAGTTTGCATAAAAGTTGTATAATAATGGTAGTGATAAGCCATACCTATATTTATGTTTTTTGTCTGTGCTTACTGTTTTTGGCTGCTTATTGAAATTTAATATCCATTGTTGACAAATCTTGGCTCTTTATGAATAATGCCTCTTCTACATTCAATTCTTCATGATTTCAATAAGATTTTAAGCACGGCTGTATTAGAAAGAAAAAAAGAAAAAAGAAAAAAGTAAACTATTTGTACTTCATCCTCTGTGTTTGTTATTGATTCTATAACTGTAAAATTTACAGGAAGAAAGATTGAGAAACTTGAAGCAGAGATTGGGGATTCCTTTTGATAGTGCTCGTGTTGATCATCAGGTATGCCTTACCATCAACTTGTTCATCTTTTTCATAATGAACTTGTGCAATCAAATTTTGTTTTGGTTTGATATTTACATTTATCTTCAAATGATATGGGTGTAATAAGTTGAGTAGAACTAGTTGGATCTTTGTAGGACGCCCTAAGGCAACTTTGGAGACTTGCTTATCCAGGCCGACAAGTGCCTCCTTTGAAATCAGAATTGTGGAAAGAGATGGGTTGGCAAGGTTCTGATCCATCAACAGACTTCAGGTACTCATGTGTTTATTAAGTGTAACTATGATATTCAATTAAAAGAAAGGGCATTAATCTCACACATGTTCGACAAATTTATGTGCAGGGGTGGTGGATTTGTATCATTGGAAAACCTCATTTTTTTCGCCAAGACCTATCCAGTAACTATTACCTCTTTGCTGATGGCTGCCTAGTAAAATGAAAAATAAACCAAACCTCTGCCCTAATTTAACTATTTCTTACACAGGATTCCTTCCAAGGACTTCTACACAAACGAGACGGAAGGCGAGCTGAATGGGAATATCCTTTTGCTGTGGCTGGCATAAACATATCATTCATGTTGGTGCAGATGTTGGGATTGGAATTAGGTAACAAATATAAGAAAGAACAACAACATGAATCGAACTAGGGTTTCGTGATGCATGAAAAATTTGTTCTCATTAGCAGGTAGACCGAGTTCTAAAGCGGGAATTTGCTTTATCAAGCTACTCGGAGAAGATGAGATGGCATTCGACAACCTTTACTGTATTGCTTTTCAGATGATGGATGCACAGTGGTTGGCAAAGCGAGCTTCATATATGGAATTCAATGTACATTTTGGTTTAGCAATCTTGTTCGTTTAGCCTATCGGAGTTTCTCTTTACTAATATCAGTACTTCACTTATTCCAGGAAGTTTTGAAGGCGACCAGAACACAACTAGAGCGCGAGCTTTCCTTAGATGATGTTTTCAGCGTTAGAGACTTGCCGGCATATAACATGTTGACTCGGTAGTTTCATAACCCTTCCTCTATCTATTGATCGCTACCTGACCTTTTTGTGTTAGGTGGATATCCGAGCATGTATAATTTCTATACTGTTATACAAAATGCGACAATAAACTGCACCTTTACAAGTATATATAATAATACATTATAATGCAACTTCATAATCCATTTTCTGTCTTAATGAATGCAAACAAATTTCATTTGGAAACCATAAGAGATCACATTATATGCACCAGACGCTTGGGGAAAAAGATCATCCTAAATCAAAATCAAAATACCTTCTCTGAAACTTGCACTTTATAACCATCTTTAGCTCTGATAAAAGCAGGTAAAAATCTCAATAAATAAATCATATAGTTAGAGTTCACATGTTATACACCTCAAGAGCGGAAAAATCATTGGTCTATACCTATATGACATTACAAATACTATGCCTTCTTGAATGATGCTATCATAAATCAACTTGTCCCTACTAAATCATCTTTGCCAAAATGGCGAGTTTCATCTAGTGTCCTGTGGCCTCCATTGTTTGTTCCGACAAAACCAGGTAAACATCTCAGTTCCACAAAGCACAACACACAAATCATAGAGTTAGACATCACATATATATGCACTTCAAGATCGGAAAAATCTCATCATCCTCTTCATATACTGCATTACCGGCATTATCATAGAGCAAGTTTCACCAATTGTTTTTCCTGAGCAATTATGCATAGATCACAATTCTGCAAAGCACAACACATAAATCATCATCGTCATCATCGTCTACTTTCCTTCTCGCTCGTTCATTCTACTTCGAGTAGAACAATACCAAAGACAACCGAAAAATCCTCTAAAACCATTGTCTATCAGAACCAAAATCCTAGTTTTGAATTTCCCTGAAACCAGTGAACTCAACCTTTCCTTGAATAGCATCCACAACCCCGGGCACATCACTCTCAAACCTACTCACAAATTTGTCCAAGAACCACTGCTGGCCCATCATCAAATGCCTTGCACGCACTCCATTCTTGAGCTTGACAACCTTATTCGACACCAGCAATGCCAGCACCGCACACCTCGGCACGATCCTCTTCTCCAAGCTCAATGAAATCACCACCGGATTCGCCATCAAGTATGACCTCTCCCATCCAAGCTTCCCTTCCAAGAACTCCACATGCGCTGTGATCTTCTCATCTGACACTGACATGCAGTAAGGATGCTTTGCAAAGGCAGCAAAGACGTCCTCTTTCGACCAGCCCAGTGACCGGTAAGTCTCCAATTTCCTCTGCCAAACTCTCTCAGGCAATTTGTCGAACACCCCAAGTGCATGAGCGAAGATGGGGGATTGAGGGTTGATGCCAAAGGATTTGAGGGTGGTGATGGAGTTGGAGAACGAAGTGGGGGATTCTAACAAACACCTTGGGTGCATTGAGATGAGCTTGAGGATGACGGGCATGGGGACATTGTTTTGCTGCAAGGTGTCGACTTTGGGGAGGAGGAGCTTGCGGAGGTCGGCGGTGAGGAGGGAGCGGGACTTGTTGATGGCGGCGGCAGCGGCAGAGCGGGAGCCGAGGAGGGATTGGAGAAGGTTAAGGTTGGGGAGCATGCGGTTGGGGAGGCTCCAGAGGAGAAGAGAAGGGGAGGAGGAAAGGAGAGAAGGGAGGTCGGAGATGCCGAGAGAGAGGAAGAAGTCGAGCTTGGGTTTGAGAGTGGAGGAAGGGGAGGAGAGGAGGAGCTTGGGGCGGCGAGAGACGAGGGAGGAGATGTGGGATTTGGAGAAGTTGTAGGAGCGGAGAAGGGAGAGGACGGAGTGAGGGGTTTTGGTGGTTTTCAGGTGGAGTTTGGAGGAGGCGGCGATGGCGGCCGAGCGGGAGAGGCCGCAGGAGTTGATGAGGAAGTAGATGGTGAAGGATGGGTCGATACTGGTGCTGATGCTCGAGGTTTTGATGGTGATGGTGATGGTCGTGGGTTTTCGTTTTAGGGTTTGCACAAGTGTTTGCATTCTGGAGACTCAGAAGCATAAGCTGCTGCTACTCTCACTGTCTCTTAAATTTTTTAAATGAAGATGGAGGAGGGATAGTTCATACTACAAAAAAGACTCAAAGAACTAGTGGCATTGCGCATCTCATATCATATAAGAGGTCAGGTTTTCAAATGAGTGTTTTTCCCATATATATATATATATATATATATTGAAATTTACTCACAATATGGATTTTCACATCAAGCCATGTCCTCAAGTAGATGACGAGTTGGTTTTTTAAAATATTAAAATATTGGTTATTTTTCAGACACATCCTCTTTTTTAAAAAAACATGAAAATAAGATTTTTTTTTTATTATTATTTTTAAACTATTTTAAAGTTATTATTTTAAAAAAATTAATTAATTTTTCGACAGTATTTATTTTTTTAAAATATGTTATTATTATTACATTTTTTTGTTTTGGAAGCCATTTTTAAAAACGGTTATTATTTTTAACATAATTATTTTTAAACAATCACAAAAGTGAATTTTTTTTATATATTTTTAAGTTTTTATTTTTTTAATGGTAATTATTTTGAAAAAAGCATTATTATTATTATTATTATTATTTTGGTTCAACAACTTGTTTATAGTTTAAATAATAACCATCAACGCATGTCATTTCTTGTCATGTAAGTATAACAAACTTCGTGTGTCATGGATGTCATTTTTAATTAAAACAAAAAAATTAAAAATATAACATGGACAAAATAAAATTTATAGTTTTGAAATCTACAGTAAATAAATATAATCTCTATCTAATATTAAAAATAATAATAATAATAATAATAATAATAATAATAATAATAATAAACACATCAAAATATTTTTTAAAAAATAAAAACAAAAATTTTAAGCAATTTAAGCCACATATACGTTTTTAAAAAAATGCAAATAATTCGTATTTTAATAATAATAATAATAATAATAATAATAATAACAACAACAACATATTTTTCAAAATAATTACAGCTGAAAAAATATATTTTTTAAAAAATAATAACTTAAAAAAGGTTTAAAAATAAAAAAAACTTATTTTTGTAATTTTTTAAAAGAGAAGGATGTGAATAAAAATAATTAATATATTAATATTTCTAAAACCTCAACTCACCATCTAATTGATGACATGACTTGATGTGATATTTTCAAACAAACGGTGAATTAATTTCACATGGGTCATTTTAATAATTTAAAAAAAAAATAAAAGGCTATATTTGAAGAAAAAAAAAAAACCCTTTTCAAATTCCCATAGGGCATGTATTTTAAAAACGCCCTTGAATTTTAAATTTAAATGTGAATAATATAAATATATCTTACAGTATTATTAGATTTGCATTTAGTTATTATGTATAGTAAATAATTCTAATTCTACATATTTTCTTTACAAATAATACTTATTAAATAATAATTTAACGGGTGCCATCAAATATCTTAAGAGAGCAATAACGAGAATGAACATTATGTTTTGCAAATTAAATGGACTGTACATATAATTACTTTTTTAACAAAGATATTTATTTATTTTTATAATCTATTCATGAATCAATCTTAATTTTTGTTATTCTGTAAAGAACAATTAAAAATATATAATCATCATCACGTGATTTTTTTTTAATATAAACTTTAAATTCAAACTTTTAAAATCCTTAAATTTTAAAAGTATAAAAAATTATAAAACCATATTTAAAATTTAAAAATCTCAAACCAAAAATTATAGAATTTTAAACCTAAACAGTAAATCACAAACGGGTTTAAATTAAGAGTTTAAATTTATGATTTAGATAATAAAAAAATGTATTTATTTATTTATTTTTAAGAAAAAAAAGGAAAGAAAAGAGAGAAAGAATAACATGGGATACCAACTTGAGATCCACGTCATTTAGGAAACTTATTCGGTAAAAATGTTATTACTCAAAAAAGACATCCCTCTCAACTAGAAGACTTAGAAACTGGGGAGGCTTGCAACGATGCCCCAGTGAAGCGAGCATCACAATTGTAACAAAGACCTTTCTTTCGACCTACAGCCATTTCCGCAGGGGTCATCCGTTTTATAGGGAGAGATGGTGAACGGTTGTTATTGGGATTTGCGCCAGATGGTAATGGAGCTCTATTAGTAGGTGGTTGTGTCTAATGGAGAGAAGATATTCTATTTTCAGCTGGAGGGTTAGGGAGGGATTAGAGAGAAGTAACGTCGAGTTCTATTCTGAATTAACTTCGTGTGATATTAATTTAAACTGAATTCAAACTATATAAAGTGGCCCATTACTTTATCTAATAGGAATCCTAAGTTTTAGATAATGATCTACTAAAGTGGAGTTAATCCGATGGTAAGGATTATATATAGGACAGCACCAGGGGTCCCCAATATATCGTTCTTGTAAATACCTAGCTCTATCGGTGGGAGAGGACGTGATAGATTGGAAGAGCCCCTGGTTATTTCAAGCGTGGACTTAAAGGCTCTCATTATCTTCAACAATTTGCTATGGCTGGAGGTAAGTGATCCTGCTTCTGTAAATAATATACGACATAGATGTCGTAATTAAGTTTGATGAAATCTAACATACCATGCAAACCTTTGAAGGGGAAAGCCATAGGATTGGTAGAAGGGTAGTATAACTCGAGGGTTTTGGTGGGTTGTAATGACAAGAGTTTTACAGAGTATGGTGAGTTTGGAGTTGGCGGTATTCGCAACCGCCGGCAAGAGTCCACAGGTTTGTCTAAGAAATGAGATGACAGGAATAGTTAGGGGAAGTGAGATATGGGAGATCGTCCAAGAATGGAGAAGCAGGGATCGACAGGGAAACATCACCGAGAGTATTACAGGGAGAAGCATTGTCGTTGGCTAAGCTTTGTGAAACGATGAGGGGCGAGCATTAGTCGTACATATATGGCAGAAGTCTTCGGTTTTTTTTTTTTTTTTTTTTTTTTGAGGCGCCAATAAAGCCAAGCCTTAGTGTTGAGCACTAAAAAAGCCAAGGCTGAGACCCTCTCCTTACTACTTGTCTGGTGAGGCAGGTAAGAAATGGCTTGCTAGGTTTTGTCCTCTCTGACGATCAGCAGCTACAATAGTGGCAATAGAAGAAGAAGTTGCCTACTAGATCCACCGTCAATGAGGACAACTACATCACATCTCAACATAGATCCAATAAAATTAAGAGTGGAAGGAACCACTTGAATTATCAGTGCATGGAAGGAGAAGCAAGGTAGCTCGCCAGTCCGTTCATCATTAGTCTGTCGGTTAGCCTGCTGAAGTTGTAGTGTGTTTCTAGGAAATTCAGGTAACCCTAGTAAAGCTTCGAATGGGGTAATCTCCACAGAAATATCTTGGGAGAGTGCCTCGTTGTCACTCTCAGCTAGAAGACACAGAAATTGGGGAGGCTTGCAACGATGCCCCGGAGTGAAGACAATGTCGGGTACCCAAAGATGATTGTGGAAAACTGTGAAGGGCAAAAGTCATAGGATTGGTAGAAGGGTAATATAGGTCGAGTATATGTATATATAAACATAAAATGTATAGGTACATATATATGTGTGTGTATATTCATATGTATATATGTATGTATATGTAAATATACATATATATGTTTATATAAAATATATATGTGTATAAGTATATGTATGTGTGTGTGTATATTTCTATATATGTATATATGTGTGTATATATGTATATACATTAATATATGTATGTGTATATATGCATATACATTAGATTACAGGGGTTGAAATGAAAAATTCTCACCTCATAAGCAGTAAAAAAAGCCTTCATCTCAAGCTTCACTCCCTCCCTTCCCTTCGATCAAATGCTAGGGTTTCTCTTCCTCACTGATGCTTCTCCGAATCTCCATTCGGGTTCCCAGGATCCCATCATTCGCCTTTTTCTCTACTCTCCAAGCCCCATCTCTCACCTCCTACCTCACCGACGTCTGCGGCCTCTCGCCGGCGGCCGCCATTGCTGCCTCCTCCAAGCTCAGCTTCATCTCTGATTGGAGTAGGGTCAGCACCAAGAGGAACCCTGACTCCGTCCTTGCCTTCTTCCGATCCCATGGCTTCACCCCATCCCAGATCACCAAGCTCATCTCCATGTACCCGCGCTTCCTCCTCTCCAATCCTGCCCGGACATTGCAGCCAAAGATGGACTTCTATCTCCGCGCCGGGTTCTCCCCCTCCACTATCACCAAGCTCATCTCCTCCGACATCGATCTCTTGCGGTCAAGCTTGAGGAAACGAATAATCCCTTCCTTTGATTTCCTCAAGACCATCCTCCACACCGATGAGCATGTGGTCGCCGCCGTAAAGCGCTCAACTTGGCTTTTCCATGTTAATCTTGAGAAGAAAATGGCGCCCAACATTGATACCCTGCATCGCATAGGTGTCCCCACTGCCAATATTGCCAAACTTGCAAAAACCCACCCTTCAGTGCTAATGCAGAGCTCCGGGCGGTTTGGAGAATCACTTGAGAGGGTCTTGTGGATGGGCCACCGCCCTGGTGACGCTATGTTCATTCGCGCCTTCCATTCAGTCTCTGCCATTAGTGTGGCTACTTTGAAGAGGAAGTTGGAGGTCTATAAGAGCTTTGGGTTGCCAGAAGACAAGGTTGTCTCTCGCGTGAATCAGAAGCCCATGATTGTGAATCTCTCTGAGGATAACATCAGGAAGAGCTTTGGCTTCTTCATAGAGAAGCTAAAATGGGCTCCAGATTTTGTGTTTTCCTCTCCAGTGCTTCTCACCTTAAGCCTTGAGAAAAGGGTTGCTCCACGGGTCTCTGTGTATGAAATGCTAGTATCCAAGAATTTGTGGGGAGAGAAACCAATTGTCCCTCGGTTCTTTTTCATCAGTGATGAGAAGTTCAGTAAGAGATATTTGCCAAGTTTCCAAAATGAATGCCCTGAAGTATTGGAGACTTATAAGGCAATGAGGAGGGAGTGAGTTTGAATCTCACTCTGTAGATGAAAGCCTAACCCCTTTGCTTCACTTCCAGGCCAGTTTTTCATATCCTGTCATTTTACTTTACTGTTCTTTTCTCATATTATATTTGTTTTGGCTGTTGGTTTGGCATGAATTGGAATATCATGGACTACTGATTATTGTGAAAAGCCTTATCATACCAATTAGATTCTATTATCTTGTTTGATGTTGTCAGGTTGACATAGTCAGGGGAAAAATGAATATTTATTTCTATGTGCAATACCAATTCACAAAAATTGTGCAATTGACCAAAATATACCCGAGTGTAGGGAGTTTTCTTTGGCCAAAATGAGAGACTTGCTGTTCTTTGATCATATTTGGTCTGATGTTTTTTCGCATTTGAACTAAGGTTTTATTTGTTACCGGAAGCTGCCACCATGCATGCATACATCAATACAGGTTTTGTTCAAACTAACTGCATCTTATATTATAATGCTAGAGGGTGCTCTGGGAATTTGTGTTCATTTTAGATTCATTTTTCACAATTTGAATGAAGTTGGGGATGGCATCCTTTTATTTTCTTTTTTCTCATTGACATTTTCATGTGGACTCAAGCGTGTTATCTTAATTCCTCTGGAGTTTTCAAATGCCTCTCTTGCTTGAAGTATAAAGAATCAATAGGGCTATTTTTGTTTCTACAAGCATATCAGCTTTTAGAGTGGTAAAATTTAATAAACAAAAATAGCTCTATTAAGGTGTCGAATATGTCTCTCCAATCATTGCCTTCATGTTTAAGGATTAAATTATATTTTGAGTAATGCTTTAGCTTTTAGCTGCTACTCACATTTTCTTATTTTTTGGAGAGTTTTGTGATACATCATAATGCATAAATCACTCTCTTGCATTATGTACTCATCATGCAACGGGACTTGTATTTATCCTTTTAAAATTTGTTATTTGCGTCATTAAAATATGAAATAAATTTCATATCACTTTTAAGTTGACAACTACATCTTAGAGATTAATGGCCAAGTTTGTGATCAAATTGGAAGAAGACAAAGAGGTATGCCATAAAATTAGAAAGTTTATACTGGCTCTTGCCAATTGATTGTAGATATTATTATTATTATTTTTTGACTTGAACTAGCTAGTGCAATATGCCTGGTTCTTCTCTATTTAGAGAATATAGTCGAATATTAAATGATTATTGTAGTTATCCTCTATAATGGAGAGCTATCATCATTAGAATTGGATTAAGCACAAGATGCACCTTAAGATGCGTCAAATCACGTAGATATAAGTATTTCTTGAGATTTACTCATAATCTTGCATAAGTATAGACTGGAAAAAAAAATCTAATTTCTATGTATCATAAATGCAGATTAACTAATATTTAGTACTAATCTTACTCCAGATATTCGGATATGAGAACCATGTGATGCTTAACTCTTTAAAAACAATACCCAAGTGATATTTTAAGATTTGTTTCTTTCAAGAAATCATGTTTTAAACTATGATACAATCTTCAAATATCAGTAGGGCACTGGTGCTTTTCCAAGTAGAAATTGAAAAAATCACTTACACATGCAAAAGACAAATTTTATCTACAAATTTCTGAACATTTAAAATGAAATGGATCCTGAATCTTGGTCAAGTTTCTCCATCTATGATTTGTAATGTGTCTGACAAATGACTGAAAGGCTGGCCAATCCTGCTTAAAATTTTGTGAAATCAAACTCATAGCCATAGATAACAGATGGTAACTTTATGAATTTTGAAATTTAGAATTTTAAGTTTTTAACTACTCATTTTGCAGTGCATGGTCTGTTAGTTTTGGAAATTAATAATTCTGGTTAAGATAAGAAACTAGTCATGGTAGATAGAAATGGATGCCAAAATTAAGGGTTTTAATGCATTTTTCATTAAAGAATGTCATGACCTTGTCCATAAGCAAGTCCCTTGAACCTCCTAGAGAAAATGATGAGGAGGATGTATGCATAGGATGAGAACAAATTGGCATTATATGTGAGGGGCACTAGTTTAGACTTGCCAAGGATGCAAATTTTGTCTGAAAGAACTTCAGATAAGTTCCGTTGAACCCTTCAGAATAAGTTTATTTAAGAAGGATGGTTTTGATATATTCTGGAAGGAACCAAATCCAGACGTAAAACCCGCAACCTAGATTTCAGTCTTTCGTAAACTGGATCTGAGTTTTTTTTTTATTCATCAATATGTAGTCTAGATTGATCAAATTTTAGTCTTATTTAACCTTCAGCAGGTCCCATCTTGTTTGTGCAACTAGATTTCAGTCTTTTATAAGCTGAATCTGTGTTTATTTTATTGGTTAAGATTCAGTCTGAATTGAGCAATTCTTGATCTTATTTAACCTTCAGCAGGTCCCATCTTGTTAGTTTGCACAAACAATGATTCAGCTCATCAATAATCTTTAATTGGTAGTGAAGTTGATGTTGTTTGTGGATTCTTGAAAGAAAATGGTTTTTAACTTTCAGAATTATACAGAACACAGTGGAACTCTGACCCTTCTCCAATTGCCTCCGTTGTTGAAATGTAGTTGTCTTATGAACTGAAAAGTATTTTAATCGGTGACTTTTGATGTGTGATGGGTCACAATCTTAAGTTTCACATTATCTGTAAAAAAAAGTAAAAAAGTAAAAAAAAATAATCAAGCTGTCAACTGGGTGTTGTCAAATGAAGGTTGCAGCTCAGCTGATTGGATCTTATTCATGATCTTTTGATATTTGTGGTTGACAATTACCTTTTTACGGATGGTCACACAGTGGCACACAAGTCCTCTTCCCTCATATGCAATAAGGGGGAGAGTGCCCTATACCTTTTTTACTTTCATATTTTGATATGAAGTATTTTTCTCAAATCCTGAATGAAGAAAAACTCGCTATTTCCTTTTTTTTCCTTAAAATTATACATGTCTGCACTAGAATTTTATTTGACTGAAAGCTATCAGCATTGACACTTATTGAGCTTGTGCTTGCAATATTGCTTTATTTCAGCTTAGAAAGACATTGCAATTTCTGAAAATGTGGTTAAGTTAATACCATTTCTCAAGATAGTCTTCTTAATTGCAGGCATTTTGTTTGCCAGGCACCCTGGTGATGTACTGTCTAGTCTGAATTTTGGGAAAGAAATTATCTGGATCTCATCTTACAAGGGCATTACCTGACTTGCAGTTTTCTGACTAAACTACAGCAGATAATGTAATTGCTTAAGATTATGGATCAAAACCAATTCATATGTTCAGGAATCAAGATCAATTGACACCTTTCATTGATGTGGGTTGTCCATTTCATTCCCAGGCTTCATTTTTATCACAAGCTGGGATTTCAACTGCAAAATCTCAAGACATTTGTATTAAACTTAACCTCGTCTTATTGTTGTTTGATTGCTTCCGAATGGATTGTTTTGATTTTAAGAATCTGTACATAAAACCATATAGGCCTTATGTTAATATCATCAATTTTTATTTTACAAAAATTACTGGTATGTCGTTAAGTTAATAGTGATTATGAAATAATTTTGTTCTCATTTTCTTTGCTTAATGAGAAATAAAAGAAATGTAGTAAATTTAAAATTTAATTGGTCAAATAAAGAGGAAACTTCCTAATTGATTGACGTTATATACCCAGACACTACTGGCGTCTCTTTTAGTTTTGAGGTGCACCAAAATGTATTTGATATAATGATATTTTTAATATTATTATTTGAATAAAAAACTACAATTTTAAGATAGAAGGATTCATTCAACGTAGTTCAAAAATTAAAATAATAATAAAATTTTTATTTAAAAGTAGATCAAGAAAGATATAGCTATGTTTTTTTTTTTTTTTTTTTTTTTTTGCTGCCAAAATGAACGGTTAGGCCGTTAAGAAAGACAGGGGTATGCACAAGCCTCAAAAGAGCAAGTGGGAGTGAGACCTGCGCACACATGGACGTTATGATTATCTGCACATAACCACTACTCACACTAACAGAAATGTGTCTTTATCCATAATTCGAATTTTCACTTGTGTAAAGTTTTAATGGGGACCCGGCTACCAATAGACCTTTTGGTTATTAATATAGTATAGGACATCGTTGCCGCACTCAAATGCTTGACTTGGACGCTCCATGTCAATTTCAAGAACAAAATGCAACATTGAGATCCTTGAAGAGTGAGTATTGCGAACCTCGCAAAAACCCAACCTTTTTCGCTCATGCAAAGCAACGCCCATTTTAATATCCGTGGAGAGGGTCTTAAAGACGAGCCTCAGTTCCTCTGATGCTATGTTCATTCATGTCTTTCAAAAGTGTTCTCAGAACTGGATCAGACCAACGTTCCGACTGATTGAACCGATGCTAAAACCAATCTAGTTATCTAATTAAATCGGAATTGTAATTGAGCTAATGAAAACCAGTCAAAACTAGCAATTTTTAAATGAACCGGTAAAAAATTGATAGACTTATTAGCTAACATATGGCCGTATACCACAACCTAAGAGGCTTATGGTAACCATGTACAGTGCGGCAGAAATTTTCAAGCATTGATCCTTGGCAATTCCCCAGCAGAATTATGATAATTATTACCAACTCAGCCCTAACCCTAATTCCCCATGGAAATGATATTACATTCACCAAGAAACTATAATTACAAATGCCCCTGCATTGCTTCCAAATAATAACAACAATGACATAACCAAAATCATTGCACACAATTTGCAAAACTACATGCTACCATTTTGCCAAGAACCTTGTGTGAAAAGCATTACAATTTGAAATGAAAGCTTGATTGCATTTTATCCGTGCTTGTGAATTGAAAGGTCTTGAGTTCGAGCCTCTCAGATTATAATTCACATTATGAGTCCACTGTGGGAATTCTGTATGAGGAATATCTCTCGTTCTCCCCTGTACGGTTGCATAGGGGAAAGTTTATCTTTAGAAAGTCAGTAAAGCCACCGTCTGATGTATTTCTGTGCCCGTTTGTCCTTCACTTTATCGCTTGTCTCTTCGTAAAAAAAAATGAAAGCTTGATGAAAACTCACTTCGAGAGTATGGAGGAAAATCAATAACCAGGCACACTCCTCCACGAGTAATATGTAGTGCATGTCTCGTAAAAGCCTACAATCAAAATGAACTTCTGAATAAAAACCTGATGCCTTTTTTCAATGAAACTAAAATAAGAGTTGAGCATCCCAACTTATGAAATGTTCATCTTAATTTGATCGTGTGAAGAGCAGGGGTGGAACCAGGACTCGATGGCAGGGGACTGAAGCCCAAAGGCAAAACAAAGAAATATAAAATATAAAATATAATCCAACAAAATAATTATTTTAAATAAAGAATAATGTTCTAATATAACAAAATTTTTAATACACATATTAAGAAAAATATAAAGTACAATTTAAATTTTTGTTATTACCTATAACAAATATATGAGATTTTCAATAATTCAACTAATAAGAATACATCTCAAGTTTGCATTTTTTAAAAAATAGTAAAATTAATCCCTCTCATTATAAACAACCAAACTATTATTTATAAAATAAACTTTTGTTCTTTCACTCTAGCATATATGGTATATTATAACATATATACACATATGTTATAATATATTTGTTAAGTCTCATGATCAATTTAAACTTTTTTTAAATTACTAAAATTTGTATATAAGATTTTTTATTAAAATTTTGAAATCCTAGTAATTTTTAAATTTAAAAATAAAATATGAAAAAAAATACACCAAAAGGAATTTGGACTTCGGTGTGTTAAGAGGTCACATACTTTATGGGTAAACCCACTAACCACTCAAGCACAATCACATTACACACTTTCATGTGTCTAAATATTGTATTTTAGATTAATTGAAATATAGAAAAATAAAAAAACTATCGAATCTTATATTGTTTGAAAAATATTTTCTCCGGCACCGAAAGCGGGCTTCAGCCCCTACTAGCCCCCCCTAATTCCGCGCCACTGGCTATGTTAATTTCATCAATTAATGTTCTTAAAAATTGATCCATGGCAAAGCATTGAGAGAGGGTCTGGTGTTCCATGTGAACAATCTAACTAGGTGATTTCTTCTTCTCATCTCTCTCTCTCTCTCTCTCTCTCTCTCTCTCTATATATATATATATATATATATGGCTTTGACAATTGTTGTATGAGTTTTGACTTTTTTAAATAAGTGATGAGGCCAAAAAAAAAAGTACAGTAATTTTATTGTCAACGCCTCTATCGGAGGACCTATATTTCCTGGTTTTTGAGAAAATGTTCCTCCATGCCTTATGCTTTGTCCATATTAAACCTAAGGATATGTAATGTTTTGTTTTTTTAATCCTTTTAAACCTTGAGCTACAGTAATCGTATAGTTTTTCACTCTCAATATATATAATATACATCTATCTGTCTATAGGTTGTAGGTTTTGACAATTGGTGTATGATTCTTGATTTTTTTTAAATAAACATAGAGCATAGATGATGAGGCCAATGGGAAGAAAAGTTAAGTAATTAAGTTTAAAATTCACCCTTCATGTCAACACCTACATCCCAGGACTTGCATCTGATTTTTTTTTTTTTAATAAGATGTTCCTCCATGGTTAATGTTTTGTCCATATTAAACTATGAGAAGATGTAATGTTTTGTTTTTTTAATCTTTTTTAAACTTTGTTCTACAATAATCATATGAACCATTAGCATGTGATTAAATTTTATTATTATTAGACCCTTTCTATCTCTAATTCCTTTAATTTATATAAAAAAAATTATTTATATGCCTAGAGATACCCGCAACGTTAGCACGAATCTCACATGTATTACATTTTTAATTAGAGGTTTGGTGTTTCGCAAGAGAAAGAAAATCCTATGTGTGTATAGTTTAAAGCTCATCCGATTTGCCAACACCTGCATCTCACATAATATGTTATAAACTTAATTATTGACTCTCATCCCAATAATGTTCTCTCTATTAAATATGAAAATTTGTCATCTTTTGTGTGTTTGCATTTTTAAAATCTGATTCTATAGTAATCGCATGGTATTCATTAACATGTGATTATACAGTCATACACATCCTATATAATACTTCATAAGATTTCTCTCCAATATGATTGATTCCCCCCATAATTGGTCTCTGAAGTCAGTCCCAGTTCTCCAATCCACTGAGGTCTTCCAATCCTTGTTTAGCCCATTGAGAGATTATTGAATTTCAAAAAAGATTTGGTTTGATCCTCCTCTCTCTCGCAAGAAATCAATCATAGACCGACCATCTTTGAGACCCTCTCCACGGATTCCCTAAACCGGGTGTTGCTTGGCATGACCAAAAAAGGTTGGGTTTTTGGGATATTGGCAATGCTCACCCCGCAAGGATCTTAAGGGGCGTTTAGATTCTGGATTGAATCTTTGGGAGTGGGAATCACAAGCACCTATGCATCCCAGTCCCATGTTTGGGTTAAAGTAATGGGAGTCCCATTACTTTGATGGGATAGTTGGACCATCCCATCAAGAGGAGTCCCATTACCCCCAAAATTGGGGGTAATGGGATTCATGAGAAGGGTAATAGGGTGTAATACCCATATTACCCCTCTCTTTACATTTAATTAATATTTGAAATTAATATAATTAATTAATAAATTTAATTATATTAATTTCAAATAAATAATAATTAAAAAATAATGATATTTAAATTATTTTATAAGTGAAAATTTTTATTTTTGTTAATTATATGTTAATAAAAAATTATTACTTTAAATAATTAATTATAATAATTTAAATTATAATAACATATGTAACATAATAAAATAATTTGCAGTTGAAATTTGAACATGGATGTCAGGTCAATGGATGCCCATTATTATTTTATAAAGAAAATGGTTATAACTTATAAGGTGCATAAACCGCAAGAATTGAACTTGAAATTTGAACATCTCTTTTACTTCTCATTGAAGCAAAGAAAAAGAGGTGAATAAAATAATGATTTTCACAATCACTATAACTAAAACCACATACAAGTAATTTTTGTAAAATAAAAATTGATGATGTTAACATAGGGCTTATATGTTTTTATGTACACATTCTTTCAATCAAAACAATCCATTTGAAAACAAACAACCATAAAAAACACAAGGTTAACTTAATACAAATGTTTTAAGGTTTTGCAGTTGAAATCCCTGCTTGTCATAAAAATGACCCCTGGGAATGAAATGGACAACCACATCAATGAAAGGTGTCAATTGATCTTGATTCCTTAACATAAGAATTGATTTTGATCCAAAATCTTAAGCACTTACTTACATTGTCTGCTGTAGTTTAGTCAGAAAACTCTGCAAGTCCGGTAATGCCCTTGTAAGTTGGGATCCAGATGATTTCTTTCCCAAAATTCAGACTAAACAGTGCATCACCCAGGAGCCCAGTAAACAGAATGTCTGCAATTAAGAAAACAATCTTGAGAAGTGGTATTAACTTCACCACATTTTCAGAAATTGCAAGAACTTTCTAAGCTGAAATAATGCAATATTTGCAAGCACAAGCTCAATATGTCACTGCTGAAAGCATTGGGTCAAATAAAACTCTAGTGCAGACACATATAATTTGAAGGCAAAAAAAAAAAGGAAATAGCAAGTTTTCATTTGAGAAAAATACTTCATATCAAAATATGAAAGTAAAAAAGGTATATGGCAACCTCCCCCTTATTGCATATGAGGGAAGAAAACTTGTGTGCCACTGTGTGACCATCTGTAAAAAGGTAATTGTCAACCACAAATATCAAAAGATCATGAATAAGATCCAATCAGCTGAGCTGCAACCTTCATTTGACAACCCAGTTGACAGCTTGATAATTTATTTTTTTATTTTTTTACTTTTTCTTACAGATAATGTGAAACTTAAGATTGTGGCCCATCACACTTCAAAAAAGTCACAGATTAAAATACTTCACAGTTCGTAAGACAACTACAATTCAATAACAGAGGCAATTGGACAAGGGTCAGTGTTCCACTGTGTTCTGTATAATTCTGAATGTTCAAAACCATTTTCTTTCAAGAATCCACAAACAACATCAACTTCAGTACCAATTAAAGATTATTGATGTGCTGAATCATTGTTTGTGCAAACTAACAAGATGGGACCTGCTGAAGGTTAAATAAGATCAAGAATTGCTCAAATCAGACTGAATCTAAACCAATAAAAAGAACACAGATTCAGCTTATAAAAGACTGAAATCTAGTTGCACAAACAAGATGGGCCCTGCTGAAGGTTAAATAAGACTAAGATTTGATCAATCTAGACTGCATGTTGACGAATAAGAAAAAACGCAGATTCAGTTTACGAAAGACTGAAATCTAGGTTGCGGGTTTTAGGTCTGGATTTGGTTCCTTCCAGAATGTATCAAAACCATCCTTCTTGAATAAACTTATTCTGAATTGGTCAATGGAACTTATTCTGAAGTTCTTTCAGACAGAATTGGCATCCTTGGCAAATCTAAACTAATTCCCTCACATATAATGCCGATTTGTTCTCATCCTATGCATACATCCTCCTCATCATTTTCTCAAGGAGATTCAAGGGGCTTGCTTATGGACAAGGTCATGACATTCTTTAATGAAAAATGCGTTAAAACCCCTAATTTTGGCCTCCACTTCTATCTACCATGACTAGCTTCTTATCTCAACCTGAATTTTTAATTCCTAAAACAATCAGACTATGCACTGCAAAATGAGTGGCCAAAAACTTAAATCCTAAATTTCAAAATTCATAAGGTTACCATCTGTTATCTTTGGCTATGAGTTTGATTTCACAAAATTTTACACAGGATTGGCCAGCCTTCCAGTCATTTGTCAGACACATTACAAATCATAGATGGAGAAAAACTTGACCAAGATTCAGGATCCATTTCATTTAACATGTACAGAAATTTGTAGATAAAATTTGTCTTTTACATGTGTAACCGATTTATAAAATTTCTCCTTGGAAAAGCACCACTGCCCTACTGACATTTGTAGATTGTATCATAGTTTGAAACATGATTTCTTGAAAGAAACAGATCTTAAAAGTATTCCTTGGGTATTATTTTTAAAGAATTAAGCATCACACGGCTCTCATGTCTGAATATCTGGAGTAAGATTAGTACTAAAATATTAGTTAATCTGCATTTCTGATACATAGAAATTAGAATTTTTCTTCCCAGTCTATACTTATGCAAGATTATGAGTGACTCTCAAGAAACACTTATATCTACGTGGTAAACTGACCACTTGATCATGATTTGACGCAGCTTAAGTTGCATCTTGTGCTTAATCCAATGCTAATGATGATAGCTCTCTATTGTAGAGGATAACTATAATAATCATTTAATATTCTTTTTGAGTATATTCTCTAAATAGAGAAGAACCAGGGATATTGCACTAGCTTGGTCAAGTCAAAAAGAAAATATATATCTGCAATCAATTGGCAAGAGCCAGTATAATAAATTTATTTCACATTTTAATGACACAAATAATAAATTTTAAAAGGATAAATACAAGTTCCTTGTATCATGGAATTCCATTGCATGATGAGCACATAATGCAAGAGTGGATTATGCATTATAATGTACCACAAAACTCTCCAAAAAATAAGAAAATGTGAGTAGCAGCTAAAAGCTAAAGCATTACTCCAAATATAATTTAATCCTTAAACATGAAGGCAGTGAAGGGAGAGACATATTCAACACCTTAATAGGGATATTTTTGTTTATTAAATTTTACCACTCAAAAAGTTGATATGCTTGTAGAAACATAAGTAACGAGCAAAAGAACCTATGGCGTTGATTCTTTATGCTTCAGGCAAGAGAGGCATTTGATAACTCCAGAGGAGGAATTATGATAATACACTTGAGTCCACATGAAACTGTCAACGAGAAAAAAGAAAATAAACGGATGCCATGCCCAACTTCATTGAAATTGTGAAAAATGAATCTAAAATGAGCACAAAACTCCCAGAGCACTATGTAGCATAATAAATTTGAACAAAACCTGTTTTGATGTATGCATGCATGGTGGCAGATTCCGGTAACAAACAAAGCCTTAGTTCAAATGCTAAAAAACATCAGACCAAATATAATCAAAGAACAGCAAGTCTCTCATTTTGGCCAAAGAAGACTCCCTACACTCAGGTATATTTTGGTCAAGTTGCACAATTTTTGTGAATTGGAGTTGCACATAGAAATAAATGTTCATTTTTTACCTGATTATGTCAACCTGACAATATCAAACAAGATGATAGAATCAAATTAGTATGATCAGGCTTTTCACAGCAATCAGTAGCCCATGATTTGCCAATTCATGCTAAACCAACAGCCAAAACAAATAGAATATGAGAAAAGAACTGGATATGAAAAACTGGCCTGGAAGTGAAGCAAGGGAGTTAGCCTTTCATCTCCAGAGTGAGATTCAAACTCACTCCCTCCTCATTGCCATATAAGTCTCCAAAACTTCAGGGCATTCATTTTGGAAACTTAGCAAATATCTCTTACTGAACTTCTCATCACTGAGGAAAAAGAACCGAGGGACAATTGGTTTCTCTCCCCACAAATTCTTGGATACTAGAATTTCATACACAGAGACCCGTGGAGCAACCCTTTTCTCAAGGCTTAAGGTGAGAAGCACAGGGGAGGAAAACACAAAATCAGGAGCCCATTTTAGCTTCTCCATGAAGAATCCAAAGCTCTTCCTGATGTTATCCTCAGAGAGATTCACAATCATGGGCTTCTGCTTCACGCGAGAGACAATCTTGTCTTCTGGCAACCCAAAGCTCTTATAGACCTCCAACTTCCTCTTCAAAGTAGCCACACTAATGGCAGAGACTGAATGGAGGGCGATAATGAACATAGCATCACCAGGGCAGTGGCCCATCCGCAAGACCCTCTCAAGTGATTCTCCAAACCGCCCGGAGCTCTGCATGAGCACTGAAGGGTGGGTTTTTGCAAGTTTGGCAATATTGGCAGTGGGGACACCTATGCGATGCAGGGTATCAATGTTGGGCGCCATTTTCTTCCCGAGATTAACATGGAAAACCCAAGTTGAGCGCTTTACGGCGGCGACCACATGCTCATCGGTATGAAGGATGGTCTTGAGGAAATCAAAGGAAGGGATTATTCGTTTCTTCAAGCTTGACCGCAAGAGATCGACGTTGGAGGAGATAAGCTTGGTGATAGTGGAGGGGGAGAAGCCGGAGCGGAGATAGAAGTCCATCTTTGGCTTCAATGTCCGGGCGGGATCGGAGAGGAGGAAGCGCGGGTACCTGGAGATGAGCTTGGTGATCTGGGATGGGGTGAAGCCATGGGATCGGAAGAAGGCAAGGACGGAGTCAGGGTTGCTCTTGGTGCTAACCCTACTCCAATCAGAGATGGAGCTGAGCTTGGAGGAGGCAGCAATGGCGGCGGCCGGCGAGAGGCCCCAGACGTCGGTGAGGTAGGAGGTGAGAGATGGGGCTTGGAGAGTAGAGAAAAAGGCGAATGGTGGGATCCTGGGAACCCGAACGGAGATTCGGAGAAGCATCGGTGAGGAAGTAAAGCCCTAGCGTTTGATCGAGAAGAGGGAGTGAAGGGTTGGGAGGGGTTTTGCAGTGTTTAGGAGGTAACCCTTGTTTGGGGGAGAAGAGTTGTGTGGGGGAGGGTCAAGGAGAATTGGCATGAGCAATTTTACCCTTATTATAGTAGTTTAATTACAGCCTAAAATTACACTTCCTTTCTTTGCGATAACCAGGATCTATTGAATATTTTTTTATTTGATAAAATTAATTAAAAAATATATATCTCTTTTATTTTGAATGTGATAAAGTTATATTTATATTTAGTTTTATTTTTAATTTTTATCTCTTAATTTTAAATTACGACAAACCACGTAATTTTAATCTGTTAAATATAATTAAAAAATATATTTATTTTATTTTTTTTCTTTTACTTTACTTTATGAACCCTCACTACATCTGATCCTAGCAAGCCTTTAGAGAAAGGCTTTTACCGCGAGAGAAGAATTTTTTTCACTTGTAATCCTTCTAATCTAATTTTTATTTATGTTTCCCTGAAAGTAGAAAGTTTTTTGTTTTTCAATTTGGCCCTCTTTTACAATAATATTGTGAAAATGACTTTATGGCCATATTTTTTATCAAAATAGCCTTAAGACTATCACATCAATGCAAAGTCAATGGCTATGTGTTGACTGAGCTACTAACTGGTATTTTAAAAATATTTTTCTTTTTGCATTTTAACTCATCATCTCTTTAATAATTATTTAAATAGTTTATTTTGTGACTTTTTTTATCCTTTTTTTTTAATTGTTATTAAAATATAAAATATTATTTCACATTAGAATTATTATTATTAACTTGAGGATTATTAAAATAAGAATTATTTTAAATTATTTTATCAATATTTTTAATTATTATTAGAGTGAAAATTATTGGAGTAGAAATTATTTAAAATTGTTTGTATTATTATTAATAAAATATTATTATTATAGTTAGAATTATTTTAAATCATTTTATTGATAAATTTATGTTTTGATGATGACTTTAATCGGAGGGTGATCGAGTGATCGAGCCGCGGCACCGACGGGACTTTCCAGGCAATGACGACATCCCGACCCGGCACCCCCATCACATCACTTGGCATCACATAAAAACCTCCTCGGGTCAAGTTTCACCGAACCTAGCAAAACCAGGTCGCTGAAGGACTGCCACCACAAGCATGAGCCACTCGGTCCCCAGCCAAGGTCTGGGTGGCTCATCGGCAGGCACCTGGACATACCATGGCCTTGCGTGCCATGTCCTAATGGAGCGCCACCAGTGTGGCCCCAATGCACCCAACTAAGATGAACACCGGCACACGCAGCAGATGGCAGAGCACCATTGGGGCTGACTCTTGGGTCAAAATATTAATAAAATAATTTAAAATAATTTTCATTTTAATAATTCTTTAGTTGAATAATAATAATTCTAATTTCAAATAATGTTTTCTATTTCGATAACAATTTAAAAAAAATTGGGTTAAAAAACCATAAATAAGTTATTTAAATAATTATAAAAAAGATGAGGAGTTAAAATGCAAAAAAAACCTATTTCTAAAAAAGTAATGTTATATAAAACGAAAATCTTGTCGAAATATTTGCATGACTGATGTGTACACGATTCTCTCTCTCTCTCCTAATCAGCCACTTAAGAAAAACAACAAAGTTTTCCTTTTTTTCCTTAATTCCTCTTTCTCACTTTGTCTTCGCCAGTTCGCTGGCCACCAAACTCGTCGCTCGCAGCCATTGCCACCGATGGTGACAAGCACAATGAAGCGAGGTTCAGCTGCCGGCGATTGGCACAAGTTGGCCTAGGATGGAAACTTTGTTAGTCATGAGTAAATTTCCACTAAATGTTCTGCAGGAGGAACCAAGGTGGATTTCTTCACAATGATAAATTGATCCCATTAAACAACTAAATCAATGATAATAACAATTATAGAGGAAATAATATACATAACACAATGATATATTTAGCTCTCCCTGAAAGAAAAGTAACATGCCACCAAAAATTTGCCTCAATGGTCGCAGATAAATATGGTTTCCTTATTATCCAACAAATTTAAGTTTTCATTGTAACTAACAATAAACACTGTACTATGTTATTTCAAATCAGAAATCGTAAAAGATTTACAACCTTTCATAATTTACTTGAAAAGGGCTCATCATTTCAGAATTCAAAGGAGATGAGAAAATTGTCGAAGAATCTTTGAGTAAAGGTAAAGAAAGAATGGGAAATGAGAAGCAGTAGAAAACAATCAAGTAAAAAGAAGTTGACACACTTTTCAGGGGATGTTTTTCTTGAATAGCAAGCTTCATTAAAGTCTAGGTGGATAAAAATGATGGCTCAAATGGATTTCACTCTTTGATAAAAAAGATGACAAGCTTTAAAGAAGAATTCCAACCATCGAATTTTAGAGGTGGTAGAGAAAACACAATCACATCAAGCAAACAATCACACAGAAAGATAGATTCTGCCAATTTGACTCAACATCCATCTTGGCGGTAGCGACGACGAGCGACGAGGTTGGTGGCATGCTTGTGATGGATTTGGATGGCGCCGTAGAGGAAAGGTTCGGAGACGAAGGGCAATGGGTGCGAGCGACAAGTTTGGTGGCCGATGAAGATGAAGTGAGAAAGAGAAACTAGGGAAAGAGGAAAGCTTTGTTGTTTTCTGACAAGATTTTCATTTTATATAGCATTATTCTTTTTAAAATAACTTGTCACCAGCCAAGTTAGCACATGAATACTAACTGGGCATTGATGTGCTAACCCAAGGGCCATTTTGATAAATATTAATATAAAAGAGGGTTAAATAGGGGGAAAACTTTTTTTATATATAACAAATACGATAAATGTAGTTAATTTGGGAGAAGACACATATGGACTAGGAATTGATCATTGTTCTGAAACTTGGAATCAGGAAATTTAAAACACTTGAAGGGTGTCATCACTATTTTCACAATGGGTCAATGTCATTGCGTTACTAATCCGTAAGTCTAAAAACTTTTGTATTCTTTAAAATAGAATGGGGCAGTTTTTAAAACTTTTAGTTCCCTAAATAAATTTTCAAGTTTTTCAACTTTTAAAATATTATTATTATTATTATTATTATTATATATATATATATATATTGAATTTTAACTGGAGACGGGTTCTATGCGGTAGGGAGTGCTCTCCACACTGCATAAACCAGAATTTCTTTTCCAATTCCCTGTCCCTACAGGGAGCGACCAGGATTCCTCCTCCTCAAGTGAGGGTGGAGAACCTGAACCAAGCCTATTTCTCATCCTCTTTTTACTAATCTCAATAGAATTCTTTGAAGGGTTTGCTTCACCACTAAACTCATATTAAAAGGTGACATTACTACATGACATCTTCTACTCTAAATTCAAATTTTGTAATGAATTCCCCATAATTTGCATGGTTAAATCAAGTGTTGTTGATCTTCTTTTTAATTATCAACATAAATCACGCTCTCATAATTTTATATTTTGAATGAAAATTGTGTTGATAATTCTGCTACATAAGGTGTGAATATTTTTTAAAATATTAAACCACTATCGCAATGACCAAGCTATTAAGATATTTGACACCTACAAGAGATGAAAAAGCAATGGCTAAGCAAGTAAAGAATTTGTCTACCGCAAGCAGCACACAAGAGATAATAATCCAATGGACTCGATTCCATGATAACTATCACGGAACCAAGACGTAGTTCATTAGCCATTGATTTATAAATTTTGTTATTTATTCATTATATAATATAAGGTTAGTAATTACATGAAAAGATTATTGGACTTTTACTTTAGAAGTCATTAAATTAAAGTAATCCAACCGGTGAGAATGAGTCACGTCTCAATTCCGTTATAATTACCACGAAACCCTATCCGTGGATCATTTCTCCCTCCCAATGCTTAATTAAATCTTAAATATTATGTTTGTGCGGTGGTTTATCCACGCTCTAATTTTTTTTTAAGATATTGATGGTGCATGGGCTTAATTGGAATGCTAAGTAGTTTAATTAATAATAAAATTATAATTAATAAATCATATGGTTATATATCTTTTTTCTTTCATTAGAAATAATTAATAATTTTAATTGAAAACAAAATTATAATTTTTTTTTCCTTTTCATTTTCCCTTCTTAATCTAGTAAGATTTATCAAACAAATTCTTTTCTCACTTGCTCACACTAGGGGGAAGCCGACCTAGTTGGCCCAAAACCCGTCGGTTCAACTGACTCAGTGGGCCTGTACTGTAGCATGCCCAGTTACAAGTATCCCAACCTGATGACCCAGTGGATTGATACGCCGAGTCACTATAGGCCAACTCGGCAGGTTGACCTATGGTATTGGACCAGGTTTTGTATTTTAAAAAAACAAAACAACCAACATACAACCACCAAGATTCCAACCAAAGATATCCTTTTCGCCATGAAACATCTTAACCATTCCACTAAGCCTTTTTTCTATAAACTAGGAAAACCAAAAGTCTGAATTTTAGGGCCAAGTTATTTACTTTAATTGTTTTTAGCAACTATTTAAAAAAGAATAGGTATTACTCACCATTTTTTTTTTGTGTGTTACTCAACATTATAATATATTATTTTTATATGTATTACTCACCTCTGTTATTAATATTATATTAAATGAATAGAAAAATATAATGTCAATAATGTGTAATAGTATAACCATATTGTTAATGTAAAACTATAATCTTTTCTACATATTTTTTTTGTATTTTCAGGTGAAATATTTAAAATCTTGTATATTTTTAAACATATTATTCATTTAAAATCATAATATTCACTAAAATTTTTGTGAATAAATAATTAACTTAAAATTTTGTTAAATTAATAACAAAGTTTTTGCTCCAATGTAACTTACAAATTTTTTATTTATCTTCATTAACCAAATATTTCAAAGAAAGTAATTTAAATTATGATATAAATATTAATTAAAATCATTAATATTATAAATTTTTATTGATTTATAATTTTCATATTTAAGAATAACGTGTATTTAACCAAATAAATTAAAAATTAAAAATTTAGTTATCATTATTTATTTGAAATTATCTTAAATATTTTTGAATTTTTAAAAAATTATATATATATATATATATATATATATATATATATATATATATATATATATATATATATATATATATATATATATTGGGTAAAACAAGGTATTCAACACTGTCGTTGGTGGTGGTTTTTTAGTAAAATATATAAATAATAAATTACTCATATGATATGTAACTTTAGTCCCAGCTAATCTTTAAAAATTAACCTGATAACCTCCTATAAAAATGAGTGATATGTTCACAATTAGACCTGTCCAAGGGCTGCCCACTCAGGCCCAAAGCCTGCCCAAAAAATGAGAGGGCTTAGACAAATATATAAAGCCCGATGTCCGGGCCTTGGACAAAAAAAAAACCCCATTTTAAAAATGGCATGGGTTTGGTTTTCATTATTAAAAGCCTGACCTGGGCCGGCCTGAATTATAAAATATATTAATTAATTAATGTTGTATATATATACTTATATATATAATGGTTTGAATTGCTATTGATTATTTATTAATTAGTTTTCTATATACTTATATAATATATATTTATTGTTGATTACCATTAATTATAATGGTTTGAATTTTAGTTGTTGTAATTAAATAAATATTTGCATTTGGTATTTTAAGTTTTAAGTGTTTTGTAGAATAATATTTGGTCATATTTACATATTAATATTATTGTTAATTTTTTTTTATAACTTATATATTATTTGATGAAAAACCTATTTGGACAGGCTTGGGTGAACCTTCGGTAGAGGTTATTATATTTGAGTGGGTTCTGACAAGAGTTTAAACCCAAATTTTCAGGCTGGGCTGGGTTTGTACAAACTTAAAATTTAGTAATTATGGATGAGGCCCGGCCCATGGACAGGTCTATTTACAAAAACCCAATTTTTTTAACTTTTATATTAATTTTAATATTTTAAAATACCAATTTATTAAATTAATAAAATCAAGCTGGCCGCCCCTGCAACCAGTGGGTTCTGGCCTAGCCCACCGGTTATGGAAGGAGGCCCAGGCTAGATATGAGCACCCTAAGGTGTGACCCGGACTTGCCAAGCCAAACCTATCCAGTGGGTTAGAAGGTGGGACGAGTAGGTTCTGAGTCCATCAAAAACCGGCCCGACGAGCTCAGTTAACCGGACCGCGCCCACCTCTAGCTCACACTCTCCTCCTTCTCTTTTTCTTTTTATTTTTTAATCCAAACACTATAAAAAATAATAAATATTCATCCATTCTAATAATAAAAATTGTAATTTTATTAATTTTATTTAAGATCTGTTATTTTTGAGTTTTTTTTTTCATTTTGCTGGTTATATAAATGATCTGATGCAAGTAAAAAATAAAAAAAAGATAAAAAAAAAACCCCATTTAAAAAAATAGACCGGATTTTTTTTTTTTTGAAAAATTTCCTATTAAAGTTTTTATCACTTTTTAAACAAACATCCATAATTTATTTTTAATCCCTTAATAAGAAGGTTTTTTTTAACGAATTATAAATAAAAACGCGTACATTTATAAATTTGAAAACACAAAGGAGTTATTTGCAAAAACTCGGTTCTTCGTTGAAGTATATCGTTTCTACACGGATCGCTGAAATTTGGAGCTACTCGTGAGATCGATCGAAGTGCGTCCTCGTCGTTCTTTTCCTTCGTTGGTTTGGCCCCCTCTTTCCCTTCTTTCTCATTTTTTGATTCTCTTTAATTGTGTTTCCGCTGAGTTTGGCCGCGGATTCTGGTGAGAAGTGATCGATCTGCGGTTTTTGACCCTGGGTTGAGGATCTCTGCCCAAATTCCCTCTTGCTTTTGAATCATCTCTTTTGTGTGTTTAATTTTGGGAGTAATCAATAAAAGTTGCGCAAAAAGTCATTTTGATTCATGATGAAGTTGATTGTTGTGTTGTTTCTCTATTTTAATTCATATTGTTTTTTTTTTTAATTTTTTTAGGTTTTGAGTATTTGATGTTCTGTTGATTAGTTCTTTTGAATATGTTTGCAATTATTTTGTTTGTCTTTGTCTTTTCCGTTTACTGTGAGTTGTTTCGTTTCCTGATCAACTAGGTCTGTATTATTCTTGGGAAAAAATCTAGCTTTGAGGCTGACACTGTTTCAGATTTGCTGGAGTTTGTGATTTCTGATTTAATATCATGGAGTTTATATGTAATTCTCAACATTTATTCATTACTTTATCTTTTGTGGTTTGCCCTTGTGTTTTGATTTTGTTTGGCTTGAAAATGCTAAGCTTTGCTTCATTGAATTGTTTGTTTGTGATGCTAATTTCTTGCAGTTATTTTATTTTCATGGTGTAGTGGAGTGTTTGACTGTTTTAATTGATATGGCGTCTAGAAGACAAGTTCGCTATAGCCCGCTCTCTCAGGATGATGATAATGGTAGGGAAGATGACCTCCGTTTTTCTTACAACCCCAAGGCTTTGGATCGAATCCCATGGAAGTCAATAGCTCTTGCACTTTTTCTTCTGTCATTGGGTTGTCTTCTGCTCTTTCTTTCGGTCTTCATCTTCACAGGCCATATGGGTGGTGATCAATCACAGGCCTATGGTCTGTTGATGCTTGGCATACTTTCATTTCTTCCTGGTATGGTCATCTTGTCATTTCTCCCTTTTTCACGCCTAGTGTTAAAGTCTCTATTTGTTCATTTGTTTCCACTTAAGTATTTCTTTTTTTATATGGCATAGCTTATTGTATTAATCGATTTCAATTGATAGTTGATGGTACAAAAGAGCATGCTCAACTTGCTTTTGGTCTTTTGTGCCAACAAAACTTTGTTTCATACCATGATTGATGGGCACATCATTATTTCCCAATATGATCTTTCTGTTGGATTCGAACTTTGAGTATCAGTTTGGATGATGGAAGTACTTTAAGGTAGATGCCTGCATGTAAGAAGTAGTACTTCATTATGGACATTTGTAGGAAGTTTTACATGATGAGAAAATTAGTACTATTACTTTGATGTAAATATAAGAGGCATAATGAAAAGTGAGATTAGTTTGGAGAGTAATTTGTTCACAAGCTGGAACATCTACTCATCTCTGGCAACAACTTCTCAACTTAGGATTCACATCTCAATCATTTTGCTATCTTCCTTTTCCCAATAGCCAAGTCTATTGTTGAAATCAGTAGCCTTTTACTTTGAACCTCATAAAAACATTATTTTTGGAATCATCAATAGCTTAGTTGAACAATTATTTGTTCTTGATTGGAGTAACCCAATGTGTAGGCATTATCTGTGTTCATTCAATCACTAACAGCACTGCTTCCTTGATGACTTTGGAGAGCACTGTTTGGGAGATCTTTGCCCCATTTTTTGCTATCAATTGCATTGGGTTGGATAAGATTTTGTTGCCACTTCTTAAATTTTTTCAAATGGCACAAGTATGGGAATGTTGATTATGATGTTGTCAATCATAAAGGCTGCAATGACAGCTTTATATACATGTAAAATATGCTTGGTGAAGTGTTGTTAGTTCATCAATGTTGGAATGCTAGCTCTCCTTGCGATTGTGTCAAGTACTCTAGTTCTTGTTGTCTGTTGAATTGTCGGATTGAAATGCAAATCTAACATGCGATTACTATGGATTAATTATATATTGCGCCATGAATGTGATGTGGTGCTATAGATATTATGTGGTTCATTGCTAGTTCCATAGCCATATTATTTAGTATGTGAGATGGAGGATTAAGAGTATTTTGTAGATCATGCAAGTTACCCTTTTTTTTTTGTCTTCTTCTTCTTTAACTAGAACTTAAAACTCTGATAATTATATCTAGAATGTTGCAAATTGCCAGCAATTCACATTGTTGCATGTTAGACTATCTGGACCTCACTTGTTGCTTAAATTTAATTATGCTGGACCTTTTCTTGTTATTGTCCTTATTTTTGTTAAGTAAAATTCTTATAGACCAAAGTAGCCATACTATACTTGGTCATTTTGGCTACGTTAATTTCTCTCAGTTCTTTCTTGGTTCATGACTAGTGACTACCTAGCACAGTCATGGTCTCTTTTTTAATATTTAATCTCCAGAGAGTCTTGCCATACTCTGCTAGTTCTTTCTTTGTTATCTTAGTAATCAAATTTATCTGTGGGATCTGTGATTGATGCTTCTCTTCGCTAGGCATCTCTCTTTAAAAAGTCTCATGTAGCTAGACTATGACTGATGACATCTGAGTTCCTCATGGATTCCCTTTTCTCAGCAGTTTTGCTTCTAACCTTCATTATCCTTAGTTGACTTACATGGTCCTGATGTAACTAATTGGCTTTATTGGAGACAAGACACACAAGACCCTATAACTGGTTTCATTACGCTTGATATTTTTAACCCTAGATGTTCATTATTGTTATTCTCATAATGGTACACTCGTCTTGCTCTTGGACCTTTTCTTCCTTATCATCAAATGCAATGCCCTAAACACGACTGGCTACGTCACACGTTTTGTATGGTCTGTTCCTTCTTTGGCTTTCTCCTCTGCCTGGCCATCATACTCCAGGGTTCTGTGTCTAAGTCCGCATTCATGTTGATCTATATACAACAGAAATTAAATGAATCCAGGGCTTTGTCCTACAACAGCATCTGTTATACATAATCACTCCTGTCCTTACAGTCATGATTTTGATACTTCTATGTTCTGCTTCACCATCTCATGCCCTCATAAGTCACATTAAAGCCAGATATATTTCACTTCCCAAGTATAACTATATATCATAATATCATTGGTGTGCTTTTGTGTTGTGTTCTTGTGCTTCTATGATGGAACATAAAAGATCTTTCTTTGTTGGACATCAGTGGTGGTTTTAATAGCCCTTGAGCAATTTCCTGCTTGGGTTTGAAGTTGATTTTTAGTAACCTTATTCATTATTCATTTTCTTTATGCAAGAGTATGGTCACCTTACCTCTTTCATTTTTTGGGAAATTGATATGGAAGTTATTGATTTAGTGGATGGAGATATGGATAAATTTGTTTCAGGCTTCAGAAGTGCTGCTACCTATGATAAAAATATGTCTTTGTCTAGTAACTAAATTGCTTCATTGACATGGTGATAATGAATTTCATTGCTTGAGGTGACCTAAGTAAATCTCAGGGAAATAAGAAGATGTTTCATGTTTGTGTCTTTAAGAATACATAAGCTGCAAAGCAAGCTTGTAGAAACTATAAGGGCACAATTTCTCGGACTTCCTAATAGCATCTCATGGCTGAAGCATCACAAGCTTTCAAATAAACTGGATGATTATTTCATTTCCATAATAGATTAAGTCACATTTAAAATCCGAATGAGACTCATCATCTTTGAACAATTTTTTAGATGTACAAATACTCTTCACACTTTCAAATTAAGAGAGCATTTCATAAGTTTGGCTGATCGGTTCTCATTTCAGTTTGACTGAAAAAAAGGCATCATATTTTTATTTATAAGTTCATTTTGATTGCAGGCTTTTACGAGACACGTGTTGCATATTACTCATGGAGGGGTGCACCTGGTTATCGATTTTCCTCCATACCCGGTTACTGATCCGGAGGAAGTTTTGATCAAGCTTTCATTTCAAGTTGTATTGTTTTTTACTCAGCAGTCTTAGCAAAATGGTTTATAACATGTAGTTTTGTTTAGTAGATTGTATGTAATTGCTGCTTTGTTGCTTGAAATTATTGACATCGGATATTTACATCATAGAGACCACATTATTCTACTGATGATTTTGGTGATGTTATTGGTGTGTTGTTCTTTGGAAGCAATGCAGGAGCATTCATAAGTTATAGTTTTTTGGTGAATTAAATTTCATATCCATTGGAGATTTGATTATTTTCTATGTAAAGTTTTGCAAGTATGTATCACCTAAAGTTATTAATTGTATGTATATTTTAATATATGCGTGTGTGTGTGTGTGTTTTGATCCATTTGTGTTTTTAGGAGCCATTGGCTCTAAAACAACTAAGAGCAAGTACAAGGGGTAGAGGAGCAAATACAAGGGTGGTTTTTTTTTGGGATGTGTGTGTTGTGTGTGTGTGTTTTGTAGGGGTGGGCCATGGGGTGCATGCACAGAGGTTTATAAACAAAGCTATTTTTATATTTTTTTTTCTAAATTATTATTATTTTTATAAATGTTTGTAAAATAATACTGTAGGAGCCAAACGTTTTAAATTAATTAAGAGCAATTATAGCGGGTGGATCTCTGTTTTTTTTTTTTTTTTGGATGCATATAGAAAGATTTAAATAAAGCTATTTAGTAATAATATTTTTAATAGATAGGCATTCATTTAATTTAAAAATAATAATAATAATTTTTTTCTTTTATTTAAATCTTTAACAGTAAGCAGGTTTTTAGAATTTCATGTGTAGTATTTTGTAATATTTATGTTAAAAGATTTTAGAGATTAAGTTTTATAATGTTTTATAATTTTTAGAATCCAGTGATTTATGTCGTTTAAATTTAAAGTTTATTAAAATAAATGATGTGGATAATGACATCGATACCAATAATGCATCACACTAACGGTGACAAACTTCACTTAACAGTCACTATCAGTTATTTTTTAAAAAATATTTTCCTTTGAAATATGTCTTGACACTTTACCATAGTTTAAATTAACTTAACCAAAAAAGTAAATATATATTTTGAATACTACTTGATATGGTGATCTCTTTTGAAAAATCAATTATTCAAGTTTCTCCCCTTTAAAAATAAAAACACACACACATATATATATATTGAAAAACAAAGAATTGCATATTGTACTTACATTGTTTATTTTCAGTTCAATCTCAATTGCACTCACATTGTTTATTTTCAATTCAATTGTAATTGCACTTACATGGTTTATTTTCAGTTCAATTGTAACTATAACAAGAGATGGTGAGAAGAAGAGAAGGAAAAAAACCCAAAAAAGGTTCTAAGTCTCCAACACTGAGTGTGTCAACTAGCCAAGACATTATGCTAGATATCCTCTCTTGGATCCCAGTTCTAATTGTACTAAAATTCAAAAGAGTATCTAAACTATGGTATTCCATCATCTCTGAACCTTACTTCATGATAATTCACACATCTCGGCGTGATCTCGATGACATTTCGATCTTTTTACTTCAAACAAGAGCCGGAATTCAACCATACTCACTCACACTTAGTAAACAACCTTCACTTCCAGATCCCTCACTCTGCATCATCAAACAACAAGCTATAAGTATCACTGCTCGGTCCGACATCTGTTTGTCAGTAATTCACTCGTCCAACGGTCTTCTATTGTGCCGAGCAATGGTACCAGATGGTAATTCTTACCCGATGTTTTACTATATATACAATCCTATCACAATGAAGTTCAAACATGTATCGATTTCTAAAGCAAACAATAGACTAAGACATGTGGTCGATACTATTCTATTGCCTGATCATCGAGTTCTAGTACTCGAAGAAGAGTTCGTATTTATAAACACTACATATAAATATCACTATCACATTAGCATATATTCATCTACCTCTTGTGTATGGAAAACTCGGCGAAAGCCTTTAGACATTCAAGGCAAGATCGACGTAAAAATTCAAGGTGTCTTTTGGAACGGGACGGCTAATTGGGTGAGTACCGATCACAAAGACGGAGATCAGCATGTTGTTTCTGTCAATACAAAGAACTATGAAATACGAAAAATACTACTAGAAGAGAATGAAGAAGTTAACCCAAAGTATTTCTCATATTTAGGAGAGTCTAGAGGACAATTGCACTTAATTGTGCATTCTGATTATCAGTGTTTACAATTTAGTATCATGGAAGCTGTGAGAGATTTTTCGGTATGGCGACATTTATATTATGTCGATTTGAGATCATTGTTTTGGTACATGATCAGTAATTCTGTTGTGGTAGAGGTAACACCACTTTATGTTTTCAGAGGAGTGAAAGAAGAGGATGATAAATTGTTGATGCTTGTCAATGAAAACATGATCATGTCTTGCAATCTTACAAACATGACTTATTATGAGATCTGTAACATTGGCAAAATTGGAAGAAGAGGAATTCCTAAATGTGTTGCTTTCCCTTTGAATCCTAGTTTCTCTTCTGCTTTTTGAATTCTAAGCAAGCAATTTCATATAGTTGTTTTCTTGTGTACAGTTACGATTGATAAGGTGTAAGGTGTAGATATAAAGTATGATAATTGTATATTTATTGAATTAATAGAAATTTTATTATTATTATTACTACTACAATTTGGTTTTCAAAATTCTTCGCTCTTGTTCTCAATTTGATGTTTGAAAATTCTATAGATGGATTTGGATATATATATATATATAAACCACAATACCATTAAAATAAAATATAAGGCTGCAATTTGATTACAACATGAAAAATGAGTGAAAAAGAAAATTTTTCGTAGAATATTTTTTCATGGAAAAACTTTTCAAGGAAAACAAAAAAATGATTGTTTGACTAGCATTATTTTCTATCTAGAAAATCAAGAATTTTCTATGAAAAATTCTTATTTTATTGTTTGATTGCACCTATTTTCTATAGAAAATGTAACAATTTATAATGGAAAAAATCTCATTTGTTGTTTGATTGCATCAATTTTCCCCGGAAAAAATTATATTTTTCATGAAAAAATTTTTATATTCTCCAACAAAATTACTTTTTTTTTTTAATTTTATTCATATATTAATTTAGTTTAGTTTATAAAAATTAGATGTCAAATAATAATTTTTTACAAAATTCTATTAAAAATATAATTTTACATATTATATAACTTAGTTTGTAAAAATAAAAAACTAAAACATAGTTTTTTTTAAATATAGGCAAATATCAATAAATCAAATTTTATATATATTTTAAATATTTTAAAAATATTATGTTTTAGATTATCGATATTAATTTGTTAAAAAATGGATTTTTTCAATAAAAATAAAAATCCTATAGAGAGATTGAGATATATTAAAAATTAAAAATAAAACCAAAAAAAGAAGGAGAAAAATAAAAACCGAGAAAGATAAAAAATATAAAAAGAGAGATATCTAATTTATAAAAAAACTGTTTTTTTAAATAAAAATAAAACCCCTAACAAAGAGATATTTTTAAAAATTAAAAAAAAAACAAAAGTATATATATATATATATATATATATATATATATATATAGAGAGAGAGAGAGAGAGAGAGAGAGAGAATGATAAAAATGGCGGAAGGGGGTTGTGAACTTTATTCTCAAACTTGTTGTACAAATTTGATTATTTTAATAAATAAATATTAAATGTTATATTATACAAGAAAAGAAACCAGCGGATCAACGACAGAATACTTATTTATTTAATAATATTTTTTACAACTTCTTTTTGGGTGGGGGATGACAACTTTTTCACAAAATTGAGGAAAAAAAAAGGGTCGTGACCAACTTTGTGTAAAAATTTTTATGGAAATTTTTTACTATTAAATAACCCATTTGATTAGAAAATTCTTGATAAAAAGATTTTCCATAAAAAAAATAAGCAATTAAACACAGCCTTAAAAAAAAAAATGATATAATAAAGACAACAGTAGAGAATGAGCCAAAGTGGTTTCCGCAAACTAATCAAGTGGTTTGGGTAAACTAATCAGATGTAGAAATCAGTATATAAATTTTTGGGTTTTTGGAGAATAAATGGTATTTGGCTATGAAATTATACTCACTAATATATTATTTTACATAACTAAACTCTAGAAAATCTCCCAAGAATGGTTAAGACATCATAACCAACACAGCTCCATACACGGCCCTGGTCAACTTTGACCAATAAATGTACATGGATATATATAAAAACCAAACTAAACTTGTGAATAAGGTTCACTATCACTGTAAGTTGGAACTTTGTCGAACGTCTATTATCACTTTAGGAAGTTGGCGTGCAACATATTCCATAAATAAAAACTATTGATATATAAATTTATATATAGATAAATAGAAGAACATTCACATCTAAACCGTATAAGATGTGATGGAACTCAATGTTTTAGCGGTTCTCAAAAGAAAACATGCCAATAATAATGCATCTCCCAAGAATGTAACTAGAATTAAGTCAGAGAACACAATTGTTACACTGACCCGGGTGACCCCTCAAAACTCCTAATTCCTAAACATCTTTTAATCATCAGGAGACAAGACCAACATTAGACAGTTCTGCATCAACATACTTCTCACATCACCAACGACCAAATGGTCTATTAGTAGCTGGATCCCCAATAGAACCCTTCACAAGTGGTGAAAATTCAAATCTTGGATGAGGGCACATTTCTGGGAGTGTGAGTAGTGATTATGTGCGGGTGGTCCCTGCGCCCATGTGTGCACAGGCTCTGCTCACACTTGCTCTGCCGAGGATTGTGCACGCCCTGTCTTAGTGACTAGGCCGCTCATCTTGGCGAGAAAAAAAAAAAAACATACTCCTCACATCATCCCTACTGTCACGGGGCAAATCCACGCTAAGCCCCGCTACACCTACCACCATACACTTTCACTCATACCACTCTCCTATTTCCTTTAAACTCAAGATCCTAAAATGTCAATAGTAGCTAGCCATACGCACTATCAAAATAATTGAAGTAGTATTCATACGCACACTAAAAATCCAATCCTCAACGGTCACCATACTACACATGAACATTAATGAGAAAAGAGGAAAAAACAACCCTACTCACCAGCTTCAAATAAAAGAGTGGTAAAGGTACCTTATTAGTTGGAAACAAGAACATTAACGTATCACTAGCATATCAATAATTTGCATCCGCCATGTAAAACCATTATGAACAAATATTTTTACTTGGCTGAGCACCATGCAGTTAGTAAAGCTGCTTATTTATAAGAAAACCACACGGTCAACAACTTAGATCTTGCTTCCAACACCTGTCACCATGATATGATTCAAAGTAATAAAAAGCTGCATGCCAAAATCTGAAAGAATTTGAAAGAGGCGGTAGGTATTATCATCTCCAACAAATGCACCAGCAAATGTCTGAGAGTATGTTAGAACCGCTACTGAAGCCTACAGAATTCTGATCAACCAGTCCAAAACAAAGACGACAACCACTAACTGAAACGAATATTTACAGCTATGTTGTGTTTGGTTTGACTAGCATCATACTAGTTGCCACAAAAATAAGACATCAGACTGTAACCAGAACTCAGCAGAAAAACATGGAACTGCTGACTTTCTCATGCAACCGGGGCAGTTCCGGAACGACGACATTACCTGCAGCTGAGGCACCCCCATGGCTTGAAGACGTCTCTGACATTTCATCAAACTTCATAAACTGACCCATCTGCGTTGCTGCAAGATGGGCATAGCAAACAGGGGCAACTGCAGAGAACGAAAGCAAACACGTCAGGCTGAAGTCATGCAATGAACACAATGAAACAAGCTTGCTGATGCAATTGATATGATTATTCACATTACAAACAAAGATGGATCAAGTAGCTTCCAGAAAGGAGATTGAGTAGGCCCAAAAGCGAACCCCACCGACATATTTCTATTTTACTAATGTCATAATATAAACCTCCTAAGTGTAGGCACCAATTAAAAACACAGGACTAAAGAAAAAAGTGTTAATAGTGACGGAATTATGATACCATTCAACTTGTTTGTTAGTAAGCTATTTGGTAATTCATCTGCCATTCATCAAAATAAGATGACCAATGCAACTTTGTTTTTGATCTAAATAATTTAAATGAGGTTACCATTCTCTATATATAGAGATGCCTGAAGGGAAGAAAATAAGATTTAAGACCAAAACTAAGAAAAAAAGAGTCACTGTGCTCGGGAACAATAATTTTTTATGCAACTTGACCTAAGCAATGACTTGCAATTCTAAATAAATGAAACCCAATACCATAGACCAATGGTGCAGAGACTGACAATAAAGTTGAAACAGGCAAAATTCATTTCTGAATAGTGAACAGAATAAATAACCTAATAGAATTTTCCTGAATACTCTACCCAAAGATATGATTCTCTTGTTGGTGGGCATAAAACATTGAAGGAAATTAAACATAAAATATTCACAGATAGAAACACCATACCAACAGAAATAGCAGTTGTGCTCCGCTGGTAACTGAAACCGAAACCAGAAAAGACATTCAATTCAAGTATAAATAGCAAACCAATGAATAGTAAACTCAAGGAAACCAATCAGGTGATTCAAAACATAAAACATACACATAAGATAGCGAATGCACAAGCTCTTGCAAGTCATCAGCGGAAAAGCCAATCTCATCCAGCAGAACATGATAATGAGTTGGTCTAGTTGTTCCCTGTTGAGGTATCAGGAAATGTGGCAATTTGTAAGTACTACAGCAGTAAAGATGAGATGAAGCTTAATATAAACCAAAGGTAAGTAATCAACTTCAAGACTTCATAATAACCAGAGAGGGAAAGAGATGAACAGAAGGCAATAAAATAAACTGGAACATAAGAAAACCAGAGCAAAGATTAGGAAACATACAATCATCCCAGCATGTGAGCACATGTAAAAATCATAGTTTCTAGGATGACAAACTTTACTGTCGATAACTGTGCCTGCAAATCAAACAAGGCAGAATTTCAGAGATTCCTAAAATAAACCCAGCACACAGTAAATACATGAAAGGATGTACGGAACTAAGAAACAACAAAAAAGTTAAAAGAACAAAAAAACAGCAGAAAGCTCACCAGGTGGAACATTATCAGGAGAATTAGGCTGGAAAAACTTAGTGTGGTGATTCTTTTGGGCCACAATGACAGTGAACTTGGGACACCACTTCTCATCAAGGAATTTGCATGCCTGGAACAAATGACAACTTACACACTCAATTCCCTTGCAACATTAGATAGCCCTTAATCATTTATGGATACAACCATAATTTTCTAAGAAAATCGACAGGGAAGAAAAGAACCTCAATGATTTGATCCAATTCAATGTTTAGGACCTGATTGAACTGTGACTCACTGACTCCATCCCTAGAAAAGAGATGGAAAGGAAGAGATTCAGTACAGTTTCATAAGAAAATCAAAACAAAAAAACACCATATGTCAAATCCTAATTTAAGGTACATATCATATCCAGGTTTCCAGAAAAATGAATATGAATCTACATAAACACTTCACTCAGCATTACCGGAAAATAATAATCTGATCGGGTTTCCTCTTCCCAGAACTTGTATAGAAATCAATCAGCAGTTCCCTGAATGATAAAATGGCATAGCATTAATAGATCTGCACACCTTTGCAAACAGAAGAGAAGATACAATTAAAAAATTACAGAATCTTCATTCGATTGATTCCATAAGCTATCTTACAAAAAAAATGTAGATTATTACTCACATTATGAGATAATGGACTTTCTATTAAAAAAAATCAACTTAAAACACACCGCATAATTCCTGAATCCTCAGTATCTGATATAGGCTTGAACAAAGAGTCAATCATCTCAACCTTTGGAGATTGGGTTCGAACTGATGCCCTGTACCGAGAAATTAATGGCCATGCCCGGGAACTCACAACCTAAAGAACAAGAATAAAACACCAAGTGGAAAAAATCACAAACAAGACTTCAGAAGAAATCCACATCCATATAATAAAATATCTAGCAAGAGCATCCAAAGATGAACAATATAGAACCATTTATAAAATTACCGCAGCAATTGATGGAACATCTGATTGCCCAGGAGAGCCATGAGACACATCCATACCCAGTATTATTGTTGGAGTCTTGGAAATCAGAGGCATGGAAGGTGACTGTTCAACTTGCAAAAATGAATTCATGCCACCAAGCTGCAGACCAAATAGGGGGGGATTGGCGTTAAAACACAGAAGCGTCAAGCAAAAATTTATTGAATAATTTTAGGCATGCACACCTTGGCATTAATTTTCAAAAGCACATTTGTTATGTATTGGTCATTGACTCTTGTTGGGGCCATGCACTGAGTAACAATGCCAAAGTCAGCAAGACATTTTCGCTTCCAAGGTCCTGAAAAGAAGTTGTGAAGATAATAATACCATACTTCCAAGATCATATGTACAGTGTAGCAAAAGAGTGGTAGAAGGAAATCAAACCATAAATATCAGAATTCTTTCTCTCTGCAAGGAGACAAAGGAGAAATCTGGGAGCACCCGGTAGCTTGGACTTAACCTGCTCAAACATATCTTCTACTCTAGCAATGGGTGGAGCACGCCTCATAGAAGGGTTCTCATCAAATACATCAAACGGCTGCTCTATAGTCTGCAACCATGAGTAACAAACCTCCATATGAACATCTAAAGTACATAAGCAATTCTTGATTAATTCAGGTTATACAATCATAACATCAACTTACGATTCCCTTCATGTTCCCGCACTTGATCAGATCTCTTATCAGACTTCGTACATCACAACGAGCAGAAAAGTTTACAACTGCCCAGCGATCGACAGTTGATGGCTCAATTAGTTTCTGCCATCATACACCAGCAAAAACTGGTTGGCACTGGAATGCTATGAAAATAATCAACCAAGAGCTTGATAAAAAATAATATATCAAATACCTTGTTATTGAAGTTCCATCGTCCGTTTCTTGGGAAAAAATCTTCACCATTACCAACCTTCAACTGCCACAAATAAAAATAAAGAACCAGCAAGTCATCCCAAAATAATTCTTTCTACATTTAAAGGGAAAACACCCAGAACCATAAAAGACAACAATGCAGCAGCAAGGAGTGCAAGATAAGAAAAGGAACAAACCCTAGGAGCTGATAGGACACGTCCATCAATTTGTGTAAATTGTGTGGCTATTGAAACTCCACAAGCACGCAACATCGGATCAGCATCATAGTTATTGTATTTCAAGGCCTGAAATAGATGGCATGTAAAAAGATGCACTCAGTCAAAAATATAACAGGTCACCCCAAATTATAAAAAAAAAAAAAAAAAAAAAAAAACAAATGCGAACTGACCTCACTGAGAACATTCATTCTTTCTTGAGGTTTCTGTCTAGATTTTTCCACAAGTGAAGATCTCTGAAGTGTAGACAATGCCTTTGTGTATCTTTGCAATGACACCAAACTGCAGAGCTGAAAGGAAGCAGCAAAATTATGACTGAAGAAATTACGGAAAACATAACTAGTACAGGAAGCTACTGATAAACAAACCAACCTACCTCTATGGGAATATAGGTAGGCCGCTTTGGTTTCCCAACATTGATGCATGGCAAATCAGCAGAATATCTCAGCTCTACACCACGAATCTTCACAAAATATTCAAAAACTGTAATTTCAGTAGACTGGACATCACACTCACTGTTCCCATTCCTCCCACTTCTCTGCTTAAGTGTGAACCTGCAAAAAAAATTGAGTCAGTTCCCATGAAATAAGAACAAACCTTAGAAACTTGAATAAATAACTGGGAAAGTCAGACATCAGATCAAGCAATTGAGGACAAAAAACTGGTACGTAGACAAGCTAAACCAATTTAATGACTGGTGGAGTCACTACAAAGATCAATTGTACATTTCAAAGACAAGGAAATTAGATTTACGCGAGGACGATAGTCCAAAATAATTGGCCAGCAGGAAGACCCCGTAATAGCCTGACAAAGAATAATTATACCACCCATCACATAAAAATAAAGCCAAGCACAAGCGACTCACAATTGCTGATTGCAGGGCAGTTCACTCAAACCAACAATCTTGTATTCTGTGTTTGAAGGAGCAGCTTTTATCCTTAAATTCTTCAGCATACGTTTTGCCTGTCAATGCATGAAAATAACCATTAGGTAAAATGCTGAGATCAGAGCAAATATCAGCATTTAACTCAATTTCAACTTACTTTTGACCAATCAATTTGATAAGGATCTCTAACATTCTGATTAGCTATGAGAAAGTCTATAACAGGGCCAGGTCTAACTATCATGGTGGTTGAGACATCTGCAAACAAAAGTTAAGACAATTGCTATATGAAAAACAAAGCTAACACACACACACACCCCAATGAACACAGACACCTGCCAAAATGGCCAACTACAATTTTTGTGAGCACTGCATACCAATATTCAATGAGAGACCTCCTTGTGTGGTTCGAAAGCTGGAATGGAAACCTCTGCATCCCAACACACCACCTCCCAAATCAGTAAAATTTGTCGGATTATTTTGAAAATAGGACTGCCGCACAAGAAGGCAACCCCTGGAAAAATAAACAAATAAATTAATTAAAGTTCATGTGATAAGACAACCCCTCTGACTGAGGTTACAGATAAATGACTTGCAAAATAAAACACTATCAACATACTGTTTGGCAGCATGCTGACGCAGAACTATGTCAAGCACCCTGAAAGCTTCCTGGGAATTTTCACTTTCCTGACCTTTCAAAGCTAGGGCAATAGACTGCATCGGAATTTTAGCTGCAAAACTCAGCTCAACTTTAAAGGTCTTAGTATGATATGGCCGCCTAACACGCTTCCTGTCATTTTCACCTGGGCTATCATGGCCACCTGGGCTGCCATTGGCAGCACTCCTGTACAGTAAAAACAATTAAAAGACGAGGAAAAACCTTGTCCACATAGAAAACCAGAAGAACAACCAGAATTAGCTGCGTAACATGGAGAATGCAGAGAACGAGACATACTTGTTGGAAGACATGTCTTCCAGAACAACTGTGAATTCATTGTTCACATGAGGCAGAGACCCAATGGTAAAGAGACTCTTCTCCCCATCATAAGCAAAATCTTTGTTCCCCAGCTCAGTATCATAGGTCTGATGCAGCTTGTCAATAACTCTCCTACCAATGCCCTTCCCATCAACAGGGCGATCATCCTCATATTTCAGAGACACCTGGTTCAAAAAACATAACAATCCAGTGACCACACAGATAACCCGCAGCCACAATAGTGAACATCAAAACTTAGAGCAACATACACTGTAGTGGTAGAAGTAATCTTCCACATTCCTCACAGAAACTCTGAAGTGGTTGGTAAGAAGAGATATGGACTGTCCTTTCCTCGCCTGGCCTGCTGGCCTCGCCATAGGCACTCTCTTAGGCTTTGCAGACTTCCTTGGTGGTGAAGCATGCCCAGCACGCTCACCATCAGCTTTTGCAGGGGTCACATTAGGTGGTATGGGAGGTGGAGGAGGCAATGCCTCTGAATCAGACCCATCTTGCCCATCCATCAAGAAAACTAAACAAGAATTTCCAAAACAAACAAAAACAACAAAAAAAAATTAGCTCTTAAACATAGACCATAACAACATTAAAAAAAAAACAAAGAAATTAGAAGAACAATGATAATGCACATGCTAAAAATGACATCAACATACTTCTTGTTTCATGATTATATTAATTTTCCCTTGGATACCTAATGCATTACCTATTTTACATTTATAGAAATTAAAGTATGAATTCATAATTACTTCAGGTGGCAATAATGGAAAACAACAGATAACTCTGATAATATGCATATCATTACAAAAAAAAAACACGCAAGAAGATACCTCACGTTCTAGGCATTTTTCCAGCAAAATGCCTAAAGCCAGGCCTATTTTGCAGGTATATAGAAAAAAAATGCAAGAAAATGTTCAGAAAAATGAAAACCAAAACGAGCCTGCGTTCACAGAAGGGGTCTTACGATAACCAAGCAAAAATCAACCGAAACCATCAAATGAAACGGCAAAAGACGGATATCAGACTCTAAAACGCAAATCCATCTAAAGCATCACTAAAACACCAAAAATACCAAACAAATCTCACTCCAAACAGACTAAACCATCGAAAAATCTCACCAAAACCCAAAAACAAGCAAACACTACACAAATTGAAACAAACCCCAAAATCAAAACAACTTCATCAAAGATGAAACCCATTCCACCATAAACCATCATCGGACCCCCGAAACCCTCCAAACCCCAAACAACGCACACATCTCAAAACACCATCAACCCTAAAATCCACACACAAAGAGCACCATCAACAACATAAATACCCAAAAAAGAAAAAACACACAGAAAAACACAAAAATCCACAGATCTTTGAGAGAAAACCTCAGAAACGAACACAGATCATGCCAAAATAAAATGCAGAGAAAGCACCACCGAAACCCTAGAAAACCTAACCACATACCTCACAGAGGATTCCGAGAACCAGAGAACCGATCTTCACCGCAGAGCTCTCTCTCTCCCTCTATCTGTCTCTCGGTGAGCTTGCTCTCTATGGAAACCCTTCCTTTTATATCAGCACTCGTTCTCAGCGAGCCGCACGATAAAACCCTCGCCATTTGGCACGCGCACGTGCGGCACCCACTCCCTTCCTATAAATTTTACATTTACCACCCTGTAACTTTTCACATTCTTTTTCCCCTCGGTTCCCTGTGTAGCTGTATATAGTTTTATTTATTTCATGATATTTATAATTTCCTTAAATATTTTTTATACTAAAAATGTTGGCGATAAGATTATAGGATACTTCCAAATGATTATAACGCATTAAATATAATATCCGATATCTGTACTATTATTATTACGGTTTCTATAAAAAAAAAAAAAGTATGGGATGCCGAAAGGTTTATTTTTTTCTATTTCAGAGGGGTTAGATGTAACTTTGCAAATTTCTCACCCCTACTGAGATGTCGAAACGGCGACATCCAACGCTTTGAGATTCGTGCCTGGCTTGTAACCCCAGTTTCGTATTCGACGGTTAGGATTCGGGGACCACTTGATAACGTCATCAGAACCGTCGGATCCGGCCGCACAAAGACTCTGTAACTAAAACCGCTTTAAAAGCAGAGAACGAGGTGACGTCGAAGTTGGAGCGGGTCGGGCCCAGCACAAGTCGCTGTCAGCGGTAGTTTCGTCTTTTCATTCAATTTCCCAAATATAGAAGAAGGGTATTTTGGGGATTTCAGTTGCACCATGAGATTTTGAATTTCGCGGTCTCATTTATATCGCACTGATTTTGAATCGCTTTCGTTTGTTACGCCGTTAGATCGCCCGACGTCGGCGAGATTATGTGAGTTTTTTTTAGATTTTCAAAAATGTCCTCAATCATTACCTTTTTTACCCACCATTTCTTATAATAATTACAGATTTTTAGTTTATTTTTATAACATTTTAAATCTGAAAATTTAGAATTTTTTATTGGAGACTTTAAAATCCTTTTAGGGTGTGTTTGTTTCAAGGGATTTGGAGTTACTTGTAACTCCAAATCCCTTGTGTTTTGAAATCATGTGTTTGTTTTGTGGGATTTGCTTTTCCATAGGATTTCAAAACACCATGGTGGAGGGATTTGGTTTTACGGTCAAAATGACCGTAAAACCAAATCCCGGGAGTTCAAAACCAATGTATATGCATATATACATATACATATACACAGACATATGCATATATACACACATACATATACTTATACACATACACATATGCATACATATACATATACATACACACACATACGCATACGCATACACATACTCATACATATACATATACGCATACGCATACATATACAAATTTATATAAACATACATATACATATACATATACATATTTATATAAACATACATATACACTTCTAGATATACTTGTACATAGTATGTTTACATATACAAATACACCTATATATGTATGTATATATGTGCATATATGCACAGATACACATACATATACTCATATACATATATGTATACACACATATGCACACATATACATATATTTATACAGATATATATACTCAATACATATACTTATACACATGTTTTCCAATTTCAGATTTTCAAATCCTTCCAAACAAACATAAAATCTTATAATACAGTAATTCCAGTTACATCCAACCAAACACAAGATTTAACTGCACTGCATTTTGAAATCCAAGTATTTCCAGTTACATTGTAACTAGAAATCCACTGCATTTAGAACTACATCCAACCAAACGCTACCTTAATTGATAGAATAAATTTGATGTTGGTTGTGGAAGATCTGGTGATATGATCAGTTAAATAAATCAGAATTTTTATAAATAAAATTAAAACAGATAACATAAAAATAAATATCAATTAATTTCTATTATTATTAAATAGGTCAAAATATCAAAATGGTCCCTATAGTTTGCGTTTTCCGCCCTTTTAGTCCCTCTAATATAAAATCCGTCTTTTTCGTCCTCGTATTTGCACATTTCTATCATTTTAGTCCCTTTAATTGACGGATCAGCCCTTTTGTTCTTTTCAGCTAATAAATTAGAGGGACTAAAAAAGATGAAAATGTGCAAATACAAGGACCAAAATGGCTGATTTTATATTAGAAGGATTAAAAGAGCGAAAATCGCAAAATAAATGGACTATTTTGATATTTACACCTATTAAATACACTTTTTAAATTTATAGAAAATTTATATTATTATTATATTGTACTTGTCGGATAGGGCTGTTGGGATAATATTGTAGGGGTATTTACGGGAATTTATAAGAAACAGTAGGCATTAAAGCAGAGCAGTCAGAGAATGCCATCGGGTTCTCCATCAGTAATAGCAATATTTTTCACCCAAAAACCGACTTTGTTTTGAGACTTACACTGAAAGCCGATTTATTATATCTGACGTGGCACATTTGTTGACAGTACGGGTTCTGATTCACGGTGCATTTAAGGGTTTGGCTATCTTTATAAATGGAACGGTTGAAGTATTAAAAAAGGAAGTTTAACTGCACCTGAAAAATAGACTCATTAACGGACCCTATGAACGGAAACAATTCTGACAGATGAGGTGGCGGATCGGTCAAAATTTTGGTACGATTCTGATGGTGTGTAAGAGTTTGTTAATTTATTCTAGCAAAAGGGTCTGCTGCTCCGCCGGAATGGAATAAGTGTAAAGAGAGATTCACTTGTCTAAATGACGTGGCACTGATTTGACCTTTGGATGTAATCTTGGCATCAGACGGCCCATCATCCACCATTAATATTATTTGTTATTTTTAAATGTTATTTTAACAATATATTAAAATGTAACATTTATTATTAGTGATTAAGATTTTCAAAACAAAAAATGTTTAAATATAGTATGGAATCAAGATAATCTGATTTTTTTTTTTTGGATATTTTATTGATTTTTTTTAATATAGCTTTTTTGAAATTTTGATTTTTAAGAATTAAAATAAAGTTTTTGTTGAATTATTGTTCTATTATATGTATAACGTATTAACAATTAATATGTGTAATTTTTTATGTGCTGACAAAAACAGGTTAAAGCATAAATAAATAAATTATTTTTTATAATGCATGCAAATACCTAGACCTCTTTTTATGGATTATAAATTAAAAAAATTAATTAATTATTGCCATATAAATACAAATATGAGTAAATATAGACCTTCCCATTTTGGACAACTTTGCATTAAATATAAATTTAAATGTAAGGAACTTATTGTATGATTTTAATTCCACATTATATATGAATGTTTTAACATTTCCATATTTAAAATGTTACCAAATATGGAAAAATATGAAAAATTTAAATATAACTAACATTTTTTCTATTTGTAAGAATTCAAATTAACTGATATTTAAATCCATTTTTTTTAATGGGACAAATACCTAAAGCAGGGGACTAAGGCAAAAAAGGATCAAACAATTGTTGCCTCTATTTCTATGACTTATATTATCATCTTACTCATTTCAACCAATTTTAATTTATTTAATTAAAGACATACATTTCGCATTAAATCATTATGATGAAATTTATTATTTCTTGAAAATATAAAATAACAAACTAAGTAATAAATATTAATTTGTACTTTTTTAACTTGAAAATTTTAATACAACACTATTTAAAACAAAACTTTATTTATATATATGATTTTTAATTTATGATTTCATGTGATTTTGAAAATATTGGGATGGATATGATCACCAACTTCTTTCGTGCATTTGGAATGGGTGTCCAATTACTTTTCTTGATAACTTTCATTCTATTCGCAAAGACCATTATTTTAGAAGAAAATTATTCATTAGTTTTTGCAATTTTTTAAATATCTCATGCAGTACTTCTTATATTTCAATTTTTCACAGTTTTTTTTTCAGTTTGCTTATTTTTCAGTCTCTACAAACAATATTTATTTTTCATTTATTAAATATTTTTTTATTTAACATTGTATGTTTACATTTGAAATGTAACGATTTTGTTTAATATTAGTTTCTGATGTTTAATATCTTGGTTTTTTATTTACTATTTTATGCTTCCCTTTAAAAACTATGGGCATTTTAATCAAAAGCACTGGAAAGTAAGATGTCATATGGTGTAAAAAAACAAATGAAGGACTTTTTTGAAATATGAAATAGTACACAGATTTTTTATTAGGTGAGATAGTTGAAGGATAATATGAACAATTATCTTTTACTTGTTTCATTTTAAAGGTTTTTTTTTTTATCTTTTTACTTATCCATTTATAAAATCTATGAAACATTAAATATTTTTTTTTTAAATTTATGATTTATATTTAATGTATTTACTATAATTTCTAATAAATTATATTTAACGATAAACTTGGAAGGTTAATACAATCTTTTATAAAATTTAGATTATCAATTAACTTCAACCGATTTTCTAATTCATGTGAATTATTTTGTTTGTTTGTTTGTTTATATTTGTGTTGTTTGTTATTTTAAAAAAGGTGTCCAATTTTAAACAACATTAATAATTTTTAATAAAATTTTAAGGGTTGTTTTATTTATTTACATCATAGTTTGTAATCAATGTACATTTATATATTTTTATAAAAAAAAAATATAAAAATCAATTTTACATAATATATTTTAAAACATGAACTCAACAAACCAAATCATCCTAACTTATCCCAATGATATTTCCTTTATTTTATTTTTTATCTTAATTTTATAACTATTGCAGTTTGAAAAAGAACTAGAGGATATTAATAGATCAATAAAATAAAAATGGCTCAAAAATGATTAAAAAACAACCTAATGCAACCTAATAACAAGAAAGGGGTTTTTTTTTTTAAGGAAAGAAATACAAGGAAACTAGAAAATAAATAAATAGTCAGCTTTAATTGGAAAGTGTCAAGAGTTTTTTTTTTTCAAAAAAAAAATTTTTAATATCATTGAATCAAATTAAATAAAAAAATACATCTAAAACTTGCAAGTGATATAAAAGGAAATACAGTTGGAATTAAATCTCTGAATGATTTGTTTTTCTTTTAAATGTCACGATGATAAAGGGGTGACTTCACATCGTTTTGTTTTGTTTTGGTTTTTTTTTTCGTTTTTATTTTAGTTTTGCTGTCAAATTTTAAAAAACAAAAACAATAAAACAAAAAACAAAAACACTTTTTGTTAGTATAAAATTATTATTATGTTTTTTTGTCAAATACATATATTTTATATATTTTATATTTTTTTTTTGTATTAGTTTAGTTGATTGTATTATTAAATATATTTATATTAGATATATCTGATTTTTCAAAAATTAAGAGAATGAGGGGCTATAGAAACGTAATCATGGATGCTTTTTTGGAGTTCAAGTAAAAAGTAAATAATTCAAACAATTTTTAAGTTATATTTTTATTGTTGCAAGTCGCCCCCACTGAATCAGGCATGAAAAAACCCGGTCACATGGCAAATTCGACTGTGAACTGGTTGACTTGGCGGATCATAATGCTAGGATTTAATTTTGACAATACTTAATAATAATAATAATAATAATTATTATTATTATTATTATAATTATTATTTCATTAAAACCACACAATCATATATACTTATTAATATTAATTTTCAATTTATAATCAATAAATAGAATTACAAATATACATATATTTCATAAACATAACAACAAATAAAACAATAAATGTGAGTAATTTCATTATAAATTATAAAAAAAAATTTATTCTAACTAAATAAAGAAAAAAAACTCGATAGATTTGATCATCAACACAAAAAGGATAAGAATCAAGGAGTAAAATTTCTTATATATTCTAACAAAACCAGCAAATAAATAAATAATTGCATAGAGAAGTTCAATAATTATATATTAATATATTAAATTGGTAACAAAGACAAAAACCAAGAAAATAAATGGCATAGGTAGAAAACACCAATCTATAAATAACCATTTATCAATTTAAGTATCAAATATAAGCAATTATTTTTATATTATAATTATGGTTTTAATATTATATGTGCTCATTATTAATTATTATAATATATAATAATTGATTATTGATCCGTTCAACCCGGTCGAACTTATGGGTCATTAACCCTTGAACTTGACCGGGTCAATGCTTGGGCCGAATCAAAATGAAAATTTGGCCAATATGGCAACGCCGGTAATTTAAATAGCATTTTATTTACAAGGATTTAAATAAATTTTTTTGACAATTAATTATGAAAATTTGCTTTATATATATATATATAATATGTAATTTTGATGAGAATTAATCAAAGCAAAATTTAGTAAACTCAGATAAAAATTTACCAAAATTCTTTCAACATGCAGTTTATTATTTTTGAGCTTATTATGATTGCATGAGATAAATAATAAAATTAATTGAACTTAAACCACAAAAATATATCATAAAACAACAAGAAGCAAAATAATTGATGAAAATGATTATATATATATATATATATATATATATATAAGAACATACTTGTCATTGTCACAAGCTTCTAGGAACAACATAAATAGAAATATAAATCTTTTACCCATCATCAAGCATTGAAGATAACATTCTTTAATAATCTTTCAATAAAATAAATGAACACGTTTTCTTAAACCCAATCAATAAGAGCAACTTTCATTGGGTTTTGTTGTTCCTGTGGAGACAAATCAGTGCATTTATTGATGATGTTACGAGCTGCAGAATATGATAAATTAAGTTGTTAGTTCCATTTTTTTTTTTCAAAATTTTTTTTTTAAACTTCCTCCTTAATTGTCTCTCGCTATTAATATGTTTGATCTGCACAAATTTTTATAACAAGCTTTGTATTATTTTAATGATCAATCTATAGTGGTGGTCAATGATCGGTCCATAAAAACTAAAATTTAAATTTGTCTAAACTCGGCCCAATCCGAAAATTAGAGTCTTAACCTTTGTCAGAACTGGCCCAAATTTAATGACCTCTATTCAAAGTCTGCAGAGCCCACTTAAATAGGGTTTTCATCAAATGATATATATAAGTTTTAAAAAAAAATTAACAATATTATTAATATGTGACAAAATACTTCAAAATTAAAATATCAAATGCAAATTTTTATTCAATTACAAAAACTAAAATTCAAACTATTATAATCATCAGCAATCACAAATGAATATATATTATATAAGTATATACAAAACTAATTAATAAATATTTTTTATAATTTGGGCATGACCGAGCCAAGCTTTTAACAATGAAAACTAAACCGGACCGTTTTTAAAATAGGTTTCTTTTTTTATCCAAGGTCCGGACATAGGCCCTTATATATTTGTCCAAACCCTTCCAATTTTCAAGCAGGGCTTCGAACTTGGGTGAATAGCCAGGCCCTTAAACAAGTCTAATGACCAGCGATTGGTCATAGTGGTTGATGATGGCTAGTAACTCAATAGTGATAGTGGCCAAATAATACCGGTGACTGACCAACAACAGTCAATGATGGTTGACCATTGGTTGTCACAAATGATCAGTTTCCTGTTGATAGTGATTGTTGGTGGCCAGCTGGTGATGATGATAGCATTCGGTTGAGATGGACATGACATCACTATAATTTTTCGTTTTACTACAAAAGCAATAATATTTTTAATTATCATGTCTTTCGCTTAAATTCTAGTACTATGATTTTGATGGGATAAAAAACCACCAAGTTGTGCTGCCTCTCGCTACTTTTTTTTCTATACCCCTATCTCATTTACAAATTAAACACTATAAAAAAGAAAAGATTGTGTTGTATTGTCTCCCAATTATTTTTTTTTCCACTATCAAACACAACATAAGTGTTTATTATATGCCCATTTCACCTAATTACAAATACCCATTTCTTTCCATCTGTTTATGCATGTAAGGTGTCAGTAGCAATGGAAAACAGTGTAGTTAAACAAATTGATAAGTTTTTATTTTAAAATAAACTTTTACATTAAATACATGTACAAATAATTTTTTGAGACATAAAAATTGTATGTAAAAATTTATAACAAGATAATCGTATACATTTCAACCGTCAATTTGATAGTCTACAACCAACCTTGTTAAATGCATAATCAGTGCCACGTGCTAACCATGAAAGAGCTTCTTTTTAAGTTAATGTACTTTTTTTTAAGCCCCCAATATATATGTTGGGATATTTGTAGTGTTTTGGTTGATTTTTGTTATTTGATTAATAACTATACTTGAATTTTAGGAATTAATCATGTTTGAATAATTTCTAATTAAAAAATGATATAGATTTGGACTAAAGAATGTTAAAGAAAGATGGGCACCATTTTTTTTTTGTAAACTTAAAGTTTTTGGGGTTTTTTTAAAACCTTTATTTTTAAATAAAATCAAATAAAACATGTTATTATATTTTTAAAAAATCACATCAATTTTAAAGATGTAGTGTTTTACTTTATCATTTGTTATCTGATTCACCTGTGTTTGAAATTCTGAAATATAGTACCCTTGAATAATTATTAATTGAAATATGAAATGATATAGGTTTGGACTAAAGATGAAGTACATAAATTTTGACTTCCATGATGCTCAAATGTTTGACACACTAAATAACAGATGATGTGATTTTTGACCTATGTGATTATATTTATTCAAAAAATATATCAAATTTTAAGTCTAATGATAAAAAAATAATTAATAATGATTATGCAATTAAAGAGTCATTTTTTTTTTTTTTTATGAAAACAGGTATATCACAATTAAAACACGAACCATCGATTTTTGAATAAAATAACAACTAATCTTATTAAAGGGGAACTTGTCCATGAATATCCAATATATATACGCACGTATATATACTCATGTTACTTTAAATCCACAACTTCCCATCTATTGGGTCCAATCCATTCGGTGGGTGGATCAATAATAGGTTCCAAGGACCAAGTTAACCAAAAAAAAAAAAAAACTATGTCAATTATTGGAAGACAAAAGTGTAATTAGCAAGAGAGAGGCTTGGATGTATTCTTCATTTGTATGATTGAGAAGTGGATACTGTTCACACATTTGAGAAAAAGAGATAGGAGAAACCAAGAAGAAAGTGGAAGGAAGAAGAGAGGGTTGAGCTAGAGTAAGAGGTTGATCGGAGTTCATCCAAGCTTATTGGAGTGATTCTTGCAAGTAGTTCTCCTCGGCCTTAGGGTTTGCTTTCTCATTTTATCTTCTTCTTAATGTTTGTTGTCTGAAATTCTCTTGTTGATGAATGTGTTGATGCTGTTGGAGACCCCAAAGGAAAACAACGGGAAGCAAACAAATAATATTGGGAAAAGAATTACATAAACCTTTATTCATAGAACTATTTATAGACTTTACAAAAACTAGTTGAACTCAAACTTCATAGTTTATCTAATATCTAATAACTAGATAACACCTTATCATAAACCAAATCAAGTCCTAATCTAATTATGAATTATATATAACATTATCTAATATCTAATAACTAGGTAACACTTTATCATAAACCAAATCAAGTCCTAATATAATTATGAATTATATCCAACACTCCCCCTTGATTCATAATTGCACACTCCAAGTAAGGAGCATAGATAAACATGCTTCTGAGCTGATAATCCTTTTGTGAAAATATCAGCTAGTTGTTCTTCTGTACTGCAATGATCCAAAGCAACCTGTGCTTCTGCAATTAGACCTCTAATGAAATGATAACGAAGGTCTATATGCTTAGTTCTGCCATGAAAAGTGGGATTCTTGGCAATAGTGATTGTTGACTTATTGTCACACAGAATTTGTGTTGGTCCTGCCTGCATTTGTTTGAAATCTGATAAAAGTCTTCTGAGCCACACTGCTTGACAAGCTGCTGATGTTGCAGCTATATACTCTGCTTCTGATGTTGAAAGAGCCACCACTTCTTGCTTTTTAGAACTCCATGTGACTGCACTTGATCCCAACAAAAATACACTTCCTGAAGTGCTCTTCCTATCCTCAATTGATCCGGCCCAATCACTATCTGTGTAGCCTTGTAACTTGAACTTTGGCACACTCCCATACATGATCCCATAGTCTTGTGTTCCATCAATATACCTTAGAATTCTCTTTGCAGCTCCCATATGCTGCCTTGAAGGAGAGCTCATAAACCTTGAGATAACACTCACTGAGTAGGAAATATCAGGCCTGGTGTGGGTCAAATATAACAAACCACCAACAATACTTCTATACACCATTGCATCAGCTTTCTCTACTCCATCATTCACTTGAAGCTTCTCTCTTGCATTCATTGGTGTGTCCACACTATTGCAATGCATCATATTAAATTTCCTGAGCAAATCTTGAGCATACCTTTTTTGAAATACAAAGATACCTTCCTGGTCTTGTTTAACCTCCAAACCTAGGAAATATTGAAGTAAGCCGAGATCACTCATCTCAAATGTGATCATCATCTTGTGTTTAAACTCTTGAACCATTGCTTGTGAAGAGCCCATGCAAATAATATCATCAACATACAAACAGATCACCAATAGATCATTACCTTGGCTCTTGCTGTACAAGGTTGGTTCTGTCTCACTTCTTTCATACCCATTGTTGGAAAAGAAGGTATCTATGCAGCTGTACCAAGCCCGAGGTGCTTGCCGCAATCCATAAAGGGCTTTCCTCAACCTGTAAACCATGTGCTCTTCTCCTTCAACTATGAATCCCTCAGGCTGTGTAACATAAACTTCTTCTTGAAGTTCGCCATTGAGAAAGGCAGACTTCACATACAACTGATGAACAGGCCAATGTTGTTGTGCAGCAATTGAGAGGAACACTCTTACTATCTCAAACCGGGCTACCGATGAAAAGGTTTCTTCAAAATCAATTCCTTCTTGTTGTGCATAGCCTTTTGCCACAAGGCGAGCTTTGTACTTCTGTAGAGACCCATCTGCATTCAACTTGGTCTTGAACACCCATTTTAGACCTACCGCCTTCTTTCCTTCTGGTAAATCTGATAATTCCCAGGTTTGATTCTTCTGGATGGCTTGCATCTCTATTGTCATTGCTTCTCTCCACTCTTCCCATTGTGCAGCTTCATTATAAGAGACGGGATCTGAGACAGAAAGAGCAAATGAGCATTCATTATACCTCTCCATGAGAGATCGGGTGTCTTCAGGAAGAGTGGTTCTTGCTTTTTTATAGATCCCTCTAAGTGATCGGATTTTGGCACCACGAACACCATCAAACGAGCTACTGGAGCTTGTGCTTTGTTGTTGACCAACTATAGGAGGTGTTGACTGGCCTGGAGCTGGCATTGACTGGTCTGCAGGAGGGGTTGACCAGCCTGAAGTTGGGTACTGACCGGCTGAAGCTTGACTGCCAAAATTCTGACCGGCTGGAATGCTTTGGCAATGGTGTTGACCAAAATCTGGAGAACGTTGACCGGCTGGGGAGTTGCCTTGGTGCTGAGTTCCGCTGTTTGACCAGGACGTTGTTTGCCTAGCTGCTGAAGTTGAGCTACTCGGTTGAAGTCGACCGCATGCTGGAGGTTGACCGGTTGAAGGACTGTTGCTAGGTGTGGTGCTGCTACTTGATGATGGGGAGCTTCTACTTGGTTCATCTTGAAGCTCCAAGGGGACATCTTGTTGTTCCTCCTCTTGGGTATTGGACCAATTCCACCATGCCTTCTCATCAAAGATAATATCTCTACTCACCAAGACCTTATTAGTTACAGGGTTAAACAATTTATACCCTTTGGTTTCCATATGGTACCCAATAAAAATACCTTTTTGTGATTTAGCATCAAGCTTTTGACGGGTGTTGGCATTATTCATGAAATAAGCCACACATCCAAACACCTTCAAGTGTGAGACAGAAGGTTTTATACCTGTGAAAGCTTCAAAAGGTGTCTTATTCGCCACGGCCTTTGTTGGTGAGATATTCAAAAGATAGACCGCTGTGGATACTGCTTCTCCCCAGAATTCATTGGGAAGATTTCTCTCTTTTAACATGCTTCGGGCCATCTCCACCACCGTCCGGTTCTTTCTCTCTGCTACCCCGTTTTGTTGCGGAGTGTAAGGAGCAGTCAATTGTCTTCTGATGCCTTGCTCTTCACAATAATTGCTGAACTCATTTGACATAAACTCTCCTCCACGATCAGATCGAAGCGTCGTAATGTAGTACCCTGACTGCTTCTCTACTTGGGCTTTGAATTTGCGAAAGTACTCAAGGCTTTGTGATTTGAACTTGATGAAATAGACCCAACTCATCCTACTATAATCATCAGTAAAGAGGATAAAGTATGAATTACCTCCAAGTGATGTTGTTTGCATTGGTCCACAAAGATCCACATGCACAAGTTCAAGTGGATTTGACGCTCTCCACGCTCGATCGGAGGGAAAAGGTGGCCTACTTTGCTTGCCATAGATGCATCCTTCACACACTGGGATGTCATTAACTTGAGGTAGTCCCTTCACCATCTTCTTGTGATTCAGCAATTGCAGGCTTTTCATATTCAGATGCCCGTAACGTAGATGCCATAACTTGGAGTCATCACCTTGCTTTGCTATCAAACTGAGGCTGTTAACAGTTGAAACCTCAAGGGGAAACATGCGATTGGAGGACATTGGAACAGTTGCTACTTCAAAGTCAGTTTGCTTGTCTCGGATGCAACACTTTGTTTCTTCAAAAGAAACTACATAGCCACTCTGCAATAATTGACCAACACTGAGAAGATTATGAGCAATACCCGGTGCATATTGCACATCTCTCAGGAGCTTAATCTTCCTGTCTGAAGATTTGAGAGCCACCGTGCCTTTCCCTTCTACAACAATCTTCTTGTTATCACCCAACCTCACAGTATGCTTATGAGTTTCATCTAACTCTTCAAACAACTCCCGTATTCCTGTTAGATGATTTGAGCATCCACTATCTAGAAGCCATACACTTGAAGCAGGTGGGTTAGTATCACTATGAGTAACAAAAAGATTGCTTTCACAATGCTCATAGCTTTCTTGGCTCTCACAACTTTCTTCTGCCATATTTGCGTGCTTCTCAAGAAGCCGACACTCAGCTTTAATGTGGCCAAACTTCTTGCAATAGTGACATTGAAGATTGCTCTTGTGGTTCAGCTTAGGGTTGTAGTGTTGCCTGTTGTCATCTTGTTGCCTTTCATCATTGTGGCCTCCTCGGCCTCTGCCTCTGCCCCTACTAGATGCTCTTCCTCTTGATCCATCTCTGCCGCTTCTCCCGCGGCCTCTACCTGCACCGTATGCGTCTCCTTCCACTTGCAGGACCTTCTCCTCAGTCTTCTCATCATGCCTGAGGATTCTGGCTTCATGAGCTCGCAAACTGCCACTCAGCTCATCGACTGTGTAAGTCTTCAAGTCCTTTGACTCTTCAATGGCCGCCACGACATGATCAAAACGCGAAGTCAAACTCCGAAGGATCTTCGCCACTACCGTCTGATCCTTGATCAGATCGCCATAGCATCTCATCTGGTTGATGATTGTCATCACCCTTGAGATGTAATCCTGCACCAACTCGCCAGGCTTCATGGTTGCAGTCTCAAAATCATGTCGTAATGTCTGGAGCTTCACCACCAAAACCTTTGATGATCCTTGAAACTCCGTCTTCAACGTCGTCCATGCCTCCTTGAACGTCTCGGCTGCCACTATCCGGGAGAAGATAGATTCATGAACGGCCTGTTGGATCAGAAACAAGGCCTTTGAATCCTGCCGTCGATTCTCCTTCATCTTTACTTCATCGTCAGAGTCGGTGTAGCCATGCTCCACAAGATCCCAGAGATCCTGTGACTTGAATAGGGTCCGCATTTTTGTACTCCAATATTCATAGGACTCCCCCTTGAAGATAGGCAAGGAGGGTTGAGTAGAACTCCCGTTGCTTGCCATGATCTTCTAACCTTAGCTCTTGATACCAAATGTTGGAGACCCCAAAGGAAAACAACGGGAAGCAAACAAATAATATTGGGAAAAGAATTACATAAACCTTTATTCATAGAACTATTTATAGACTTTACAAAACTAGTTGAACTCAAACTTCATAGTTTATCTAATATCTAATAACTAGATAACACCTTATCATAAACCAAATCAAGTCCTAATCTAATTATGAATTATATCTAACATTATCTAATATCTAATAACTAGGTAACACTTTATCATAAACCAAATCAAGTCCTAATCTAATTATGAATTATATCCAACAGATGCTTTATTGTTATTTCTCTAGTAGCACCTAGAGAAGACTCTTGTCATTTCATAGTTGATATAGTGAAGCTTATTTAAGAGGCTCTTAGGAGTCCCATGGTTTTTTCTCTTGATTTGAAGGGTTTTTACGCTAAAATTGTTGTATTGTTTGGTTGTGTGTTTGATCATCTCATTCTAATAAGAATTAAGGGGTTTTGTAGTTGTTTAAGCTTGGTTTGAAGCCTTGAAATGTTGTAGAACCATTTGGGAAGACATTTGAAGCTCTATGGAAGTTTTTCAAGCTTGGCTATGAAGCACGCGGGCAGTGTGCAGGCCACACAGGATCGCCAATGAAGTGCGTGGGTTGTTCACTGCCGCATGAAGCCCACACGTGAACAGCGATTTGCTACAGAAGTGGGGAACAGTGCCATAAAACATTGTTTGCTACAGTGCTATTGTTGGCCAGTGAAATGTGCGGTTGTTCACAGCCGCATGAAACTCGCACATAAACAGTAATAGTGCTACAATGTAATGACAACTAATGGTGCTACAGTAACTTCGGTAGAAAATTTCACTTTTCCGAAATCGGAAAACCCCCAACACCATCATTATTTTTCCTTTGGTATTTTTCTTCTTTGCTTTGCGTGTTTGTTATTTCTCCGATTATTAGTTTTTTTTTTAATTTTAATCTCTATGAAATGGGCCATGGATCACAAATTGCAAGACTTAAATTAATAATGCATCACAATGATTATTTACTCTTATATAATTTTGTCTTTCTTCAATTTTAGTTAATCTCCATTTTACATCTTGTGTGTTGTAATTCTGATAATCACAGCATATTTTTAAAGTTAATTGAAGCTTATATTTTAATCATTTACAAACTTTTTTTGTATATTTTAAAATCATAATAATATTTGAGTGAGAGACACAATTTCATTCTTTGAAGAAGAGAATGAGAGGGCTAAGATTTAATTCATTTAAATTTTGTTTCTTGATAATTATACAATGTTAATTGTTTGAGTTTAATCTTCTACTTATTACTATGATAGTAATATCTCAATTTCAATACAAAACATTATAACTGACATGATAATATTGATTATATATATATGTTCTGGTTATAATTATTTCGGTGAATTTATTTAGTTAAAAAGTTCGACTCTTCCTTTTATCAACTTAAATTTTAGGTTAAATTTATTGTATTTTTGTAAGGCTGAAACCAAAAAATTCAATTCAAAACTATTTTTAATTCAAGCTCGGAACACAAATGATACGATAACTAAAAATATAAATAAATCCAAGAAAGGTATAAAGGCCCTAACATGATTCACATGGTTTGAGCTTGAAGAAAATCACATACTTATATATATAGCATGGTCCATGCATAATTAAGATATTTGACCATTAGATTTATTTAAACCTCTCATTTTACATGAAATGTTTTATATAACCAAACACATTATTATTCATAACAAATAAAAATATTTTTGTCAAAATCACGTGGTGTGTTTGTGTTTTTTTTTCAACGGATCATATTTTATATATATATTTTTTTATATATCACATAGTTTGTTTTATTAAATAAAAAAATATTAACTACCATTTAATTTATCACCATCAGTGTGTATAAAGTGTTAGTGTTTAAGAGACGGGTTTGAATCTTAGCTTGCACAGGCAAAGAGTGCAAATGTTGTAAATATCACATAGTTTGTTTTATTAAATAAAAAAAATATTAACTACCATTTAATTTATCGCCATAGGTGTGTATAAAGTGTTAGCGTTGAAGAGATGAGTTTGAATCTTAGCTTGCATAGGCAAAGAGTGCAAATGTTGTAAAAATCAATTCATCGTGTGTGACTGTTGGTAGCACTTGGCTTGTTCACTATTTAAAATTAAATAATAATAATAATAATAATAATATAATATATTTGATAACAAATGAATACTCAAAATGAATCAAATATTTCATGATGAATACATAATTGCAAATAGTTATTTTTTTTTAGGACTTGAATGATTAAAACGTGGGAAATGATGCGCATTGAAATTTAACTGTTTCAAAATGGTTTTCAAAGCCCTAATGCATTTTTTTAGAATTGTTTTGACTTTATAGTTTGTTTGCTTTTATTAATATTTACATTTTATTTATTCATAAATTTAGTATGCATTTTGATATTTTGTTAATTAAATAAAAAGCATGTGAAACATCAAATTTAATTTGCTTTTTTCGGTCATCCTTCATTGTGTGTGTGTGTATATATATATACATTATATTTTGTTGGCATCTATAAATGTTTATTTATATTTATTTCTCTCTGTATATTATTTTTTTTCATTTTAATAAAAAAAACTAAAAACTTAAACTTAATTAATTATTCTGCAAATTCATTTTTAAAAAATGGTCAAAAGCTCAAACCTCTAATCTTCAATTCAATTAAAAACATTCCAAATTCTCTCCTTATTGTTATCTTCAAATTATATAATTCAATTTAAATTAAACTAGTCAAAATTTCAGTTTTCTTGTTCAATTCTCACATAAATTCTATCAAATAACTCAAACACATAAATAACACAATAAAGTTAATAAAAAAATCAAACATTTAATTAAGAAAAGTTAAACAACCAAACATTGAGAAGGTTAAATAAATCAACTAAACATTGCGCGTGTATATATATATATATATATATATATATATATATACACATTATATTTTGCTGCCATCTATAAATATTTATTTATATTTATTCCTCTTTGTATATTATTTTCTTTCATTTTAATAAAAAAACAAAAGAATTAAACTTGATTAATTATTCTACAAATTCATTTTTAAAAAATGGTCAAAAGCTCAAACCTCTAATCTTCAAGACTTCAATTCAATTCAAAACATTCCAAATTCTCTCCTTATTCTTATATTCAAATCATATAATTCAATTTGAATTAGACTAGTCGAATTTTCAGGTTTTTTTTTTATTTTCACATAAATTTTATAAAATAACTCAAACACATAAATAACACGATAAAGTAAATAAAAAAATCAAAAATTTAATTAAGAAAACTTGAACAACCAAACATCGAGAAATTTAAATAAATCGACTAAACAAGAAACAAAAAATCAAAATCAAAATCAAGATAATCAAATCCACCATGAACTAGGTACACGAGACATCAAAAATACACTCGATCTACTCTCATTCTCGTCCCGCTCGATATCATCATCCTCGATCTTCTTCTTCTTCATCATCGTCGTCGATAAGGAAACTCGACACAAAGGACAAGTATCTCCCCATGAATCAAGCCATTTATCCAAACAAGCCAAATGAAAAACATGGTGACACTTAATCTCTCTAATCTTATCACCTTCATTAACTTCACACAAACAAAACACACACACCACTTGCTCTTCTTTATCAACTTGATCATCATGCCCTCCTTCATACTTAACAACACTTAGTTTCAAGTCACACATTTTCCCATCATTGCCCATGGTACCACTTTGATACAAATGCATGTGGTTTTGATTCCCAGAAATTGGAGGCAAAGTGAAGTGAGTTCTTGCATCAATCATTGAAGTGCTTGCATGGTGGTAATGGTGTTTGATGAGAGTAATGAGGATATAAATGGAAATAATGAAACAAGGGATGAAGATAATGGAAATCAAGATGGATAATAAAAACATTGCTAAGTACTCCATGATATATGCTTGCATAGCAATAGAGTTTTAGAAGCATGTATTATATACGTGTGTGTATGTGCGTGTGTGGTTGTGTGTGTGAATGAATTGATTTATGCATAAGTTTAGAGCTAGCTTGCAAAACATGCAATAGTTTTTTAAAGTTTGTTTTGAATGCATCGTACTAAAACGTGAACGAATTGAATTCTTTAAAAGCTTGCTTTGTTGACTCAACATTTATTGCATGAATTTTGTAAGAGAGATTTAAGTGAGGAAACAAATAAATTCTTAGGTGCAGTTTGGTTCGTGGTAATGATATTATTACCACGTAATGAAATTACCATGGTAATAATATCGGGAATGCTATATACCTAGGAATGTTGTGGTAATTTATGATAACTATGTTTGGTTAGAAACTTATATTACATAGTAATCAGCTTAGTAATATTCAAAATTTTCCAAAATATCCTTGTGTCTACCATTTTGTGCAAATTTAAATTTAAAGTAAAATAAAATTTTGGATAAAAAAAATAAATTTTCAAAGTTGAACATATTCCCAAAATAATGTTATTCAAATATAATTTTTTTATCTAACGAATAAAGTATGAAAATTATTATTTTTAAATAAAGGGTATATCTGTCAAAAAAATGTTTCAGATTACCACCCACTTAGGGGTCGTTTGGCATCGTTTCTGTTTTCTTGTTTTTTGTTTTTGTTTTGTTTTTGCTTTGTTTTCGTTTTATTTTCAATTTTTTGAAAACAAAAACATGTTTGGATACACTGACTATTTTCTATTTTAAAAAGTTGTAAACAAAAACATGTTTGGTTAGTATATAACGTTTTTTTTTATCGTTTTTTTTCAAATCCATATTTTTAATTTTTTTTATAAAACTTTATTTTTCATATTAGTTTACTTGATTATATTATTAAATAAAATTCATAACATAAATTATTATTATTATATTATATTATATTATATCATAGTTTATCCAAAATCAAGGGTAAAACAATTGTTTTCACAAATAATTTCTAAAAATATATATTTTTATATTATATAAACTAATTTGTAAAATATCAAGCCAAAATAATAAAATTGAATAAATATTTTTTTAAAAAATATATATTTTTTTAAATTATTATTATTAATTTGTAAAAACTTTTATATTTTTTACAAAAATAAAAATTAAAAATTAAAAGGAGAGAGAGAGAGAGTGTGTGTGTGTGAGCAAGAGAAAGGAGTAAAAGAGGGAGGTTTCATTGTGGGAGGAAGAGTTTTGAAAACATTTCCAAAACAATTGAAAACATAAAATTGTTGTTTTCTGTTTTTTTGGAAACATGAGGATTGTTGCTAAAATTTTTGAAAATAAAAACGAGCTACCAAACATGTTTTCTCAGTTTTGTTTCCAAAACATGAAGTTAAAAACAAAAAACAGGAATTGGCAACAATGCCCAACATAGCCACCTATTTTGGTGGTAATGGGATTACCAAGTTTCTTGGTAATCTTTGAAGGTTGGTAATAAAAAATTACTATCAATATTACTATCATCACCAATCCAAACGTGGTAATCTTTTCAGATTACCATATAACAGACGGTAATATTTTCACATTACCGTGAACTAAACGCCCATTGTTCGGGGAGTTGATAAGCTAATTTCTGTGGATGTTGGGACTGCCCCTTAAATTAGAGGTAGTTATAGATGCTATAACGAAACTTGGTAAAAAGATAATATTGAGAAATTTTTGAAGATAGGGCAATGTCTCAACGAGAAAATAGATCTTTTACTACCAATCATAAGTAATTAGTTTGATGTGTTTGATTTGACTTGTACGTTGGTTAAACATACTTATCAAATGAAAGTACAATGAAAGTACAAAGTTAAATAAGGAGAATTGCTTATAAACTTTTTAAAAATTCTATAATTGCATATTTACCCTATAAAAATATAATTATATATATACTGCTAAAAAATATAGGTAATTGTGGATATACCCCTATAATTAGATTCAATTAACAGAAGTTAATCAAACTTTATTAACTATAGTTATAATTTGGATTAAGATATATAAAAAGTCCAAAATAACCCTTGTAAATGGTCATTTTACAATAAAAAAACTTTTCAAAGTTATACATGCAAAGGGTATAATGGTCATTTTATATATCTGCTATTTGTTAACATATAATTTTTCAGCCAATTTGAAGTGGTATATACACAATTATATGTATTATTCAGGGGTATGTATACAATTATATTTTATTTGGGGGCAAATATGCAATTTCAAAATTATTCAAGGGTACACCTGCAAAAACCTCAATTAAATATTGTTTTGTTTGGTTGTGAACAAAATGGGTGGGGAAAAATATTTACCATCCCGTTTGGATGGAGGTACTCAACTACTCATCCCCCTCTAGAGGGGGATGTTTACTAATTCCAATGTTTGGGTGTGCATTGGTGGCTATGATTACCCTACATGGAGTGATGTTATCACATGATAGGAGGTGATCACTGATCATCATTCCCCCCAATTTTAGGGGGAATGAAGAGAAGGGAGGGGTAATGGACATTAAATGTCCATCTTACTCTGTCCCAATATTTATATATATATAATATTAAAATAATTAATTTACAATGATTAGATAATAATTGTATATTAAATAAATAAAATTTTGGGGCTAATGGTCATTTTTTATGAAAAATTCCTATTTTACTCTAATCTAATTTATTTTTATTAAAAAATGTTAATTTAATTAATAATTAGAGTAATTAATTCCAATATTATTAAATGAAGATATGTTATTTAAATATTTAATTTAAATATTAAAATTAGTAAATGATATTTAAAATATTTATAAATAAATAAAATTAATTAATTAACAGTTAATTATAACAATTTAATCATAAAGTGAGGAATTTAATTAAATATTTAAACATAATTAAATATTTTATAACTAAAAAATTGATTAATTTAATTGGTTAATTATAATAATTAACATGAATAATACAAAATGTTGTTATAAATAAAATTATTTATTATTAAACAAAAACTTATTATATTATTTAGTATCATTTGTGTATATTAAGGGGCCGTTTGGTTCGTGGTAATAACATATTGCCACATAATGAGATTACCATGGTAATATGGGTTGGAATGTTATATGCTTGGGAATATTGTGGTAATTTGATATAACCATGTTTAGTTGGGAACTCTTATTACTGGGAATAGTTCATTACCTTGTTTGGTTCATGGTAATCAATTTGGTAAAATATAAAAAGTTATGAGATTACCATGGTAATCCAAGATAGACACCAAATTTGGTGGTAATAGGATTACCGCCTTCTTGGTAATATTCTCCTATTGGTAATGTCATATTACCATCCAGATTACCACGTAACAAGTGGTAATCTTTCTCAGTGCAATACCAAACGTGGTAATCTTTTCATATTACTACGTAACAGGCGGTAATATTTTCACATTACCGTTAACCAAACTCCTCCTAAAGGCACAAACATAATTACTCGTTATCTTCTTTTTTTTTACTTTTCTCATTTCAATAAATTATTTATCTACTTTTCTCATTCCCAGTGAATTACTCTCTCAACCAAACAAAGTTTTCATTCTCATCCCCCTCCCCAGAGTTTTTATTTTTACCCTCCTCCCTATACTTTTCATTCACCATTCCGCCATCCAAATGTCATCTTGGAATAAGTTAGAAGTCACATGGAACAAAATTAACTTCACTTGTGTTATGCTTATAATTAACTTACTTCCTTACTCGGATTGTAAGTGTCTAGGTTTTTTTTTAAAATTATGTCCCAAATCATTACATATCTAATTTAACGACTAATTTTTAAATATAATTTTATTAACATATTTAAATACATTGTTCTCCATCACATCAAAATTTGCCACTATGCATCATGCAATCATGCAAATTAAAAAGAAATATACTTTTCAGGGAACATCATCAGGTTTAAAACTCAGAATTAGCACAAAAAATCAAAATTTTATTTGAAAAATCTCACATGAGAACGATCTAAACGAGCAAATGAACCGAGAATTGAGAGATTCGGGACCCCTTCTAGAGTTGCCGGAGAGGAGGCAATGGTGGCTGAGAAAAATGGATCGGGCTGAACTAGATGAAAGGAAAATATTAATTTTATTCGAAGAATTCTTAGGAAAATATTAATTTTATAAATATCCCGTTACTCATATTTTATAATATTCCGTTGCTCATATTCCGTTGCAACGGACGTTCCTGGCAAATTTAGCGGGTAAATTTTAGCAACTGAATAGCAATGGAACATATTTCATTGCTTTTATTCCGTTGCTAGTCAACTTTTTCTATTGCTATGTCTTAAAATTTTGGTAGCAATTTTTCCGTTACCTATTGCTATGTCTTTCAATATTTAATACCTATTGCTATGTCTTAAAAAGTTGACTAGCAATAGGTAACGGAAAAATTGAGTTCCGTTACCTGGACATAGCAATAGTTTTAGTAAATATGACTTTCATATTTAATAACAATGGAATATATTTATATTCCGTTGCTAATCAACTTTTTATGTTGCAATTTTGATATTATTTTGGTAGCAATTTTTCCATTACCTATTGCTGGATTTCTCGTAGTGTCCCAAGGCAAAAAAATTTAATTTTTATTTGATTATTAAAGATAAATTTTGCATGGTATGATAAATTTGATATTTTAATAAATATTTAAAAATATATTTTTAAAATAAAATTAATTATGTTATATGAGGACCTGTAACCCCGGGGTTATTTTAAAGATAAATAATTAGTTTTTATGGATATTAGAAATTTGAAAATTAGAAGTTTGAATTTTAATTTTGTAAATATATTATACAATAATTTTATTAAATAAATATGTTTTAATGAAATATATAAATATAAATAGTTAATAAGTTGTATGAAATAATTGTGACTTGTGAGTACCATTTTATAATATAAAGATAAATTAATGAGCAAGAGTTTAAATGTTTAATGGATTGAAAAAATATTAATATTTATCACTAAATAAATAATATATAAAGTTATTTCATATTTGTTGTTACAATTATATTTAAACTCAGTTATTTTAAATTAATTTTCTATTAACTATGAAAGTCATATTTATTTAAACTTATTAATAACTAAAAAAATATTATCAAATAAATATTTATTGATTATATATATAATATTATATTAATGTTGAAATAATTTTTAACAAATACACTAAATATATATATTATTTTTTTTGTTGGAGAATCGGGAGTGGGGAGGGGATCCCGACGGGCAGGGAAAGCATTCCCCGCCCCCGCCCTGCTAGGCGAGGATGAATTTTTCCCCGCTCTCCGCCCCGCGGGGATGTCTTGGAGAATCCCCGCCCTGTCGGGGCGGAGTTCCGCAGGAAACGAGGATTCTCCGCCGCACTTGCATCCCTATCCTTCATTGTGTGTATATATATTTCTATATACATTATATTTTACTAGCATCTATAAATATGTATTTAAGTTTACACCTCTCTGCATATTATTTCCTTTCACTTTAATAAAAAAAAAACTAAAGAATTAAACTCAATTGATTAATTATTCTATAAATTCAATGTAAAAAAATGGTCAAAAGCCCAAATCTCTAATCTTCAATTCAATTAAAACCAGTCTAAATTCTCTCCTTTCTTATCTTCAAATTATATAATTCAATTTGAATTCAACTAATCAACTTTTGGGTGTCTTGTTAAATTTTCACATAAACTCAATCAAACAACTCAAACACATAAATAACACTATAAAGTATAAATTTTTAAAAAAAATCAAACATTTAATTAAGAAAAGTTGAACAACCAAACATTATTGCGAAAGTTAAATAAATCAACTGAACAAGAAGAACAAAGATCAAGATAATTAAATCCACCATGAACTTGGTACACGAGACAGCGAAAATACACTCGAACTACTCTCATTCTCGTCCCGCTCGATATCGTCATCCTCGATCTTCTTCTTCTTCTCCATCATCGTCGTCGATAATGAAACTCGACACAAAGGACAAGTATCTCCCCATAAATCAAGCCATTTATCCAAACAAGCCAAATGAAAAACATGGTGACACTTAATCTCTCTAATCTGATCACCTTCATTAACTTCGCACAAACAAAACACACACACCACATGCTCTTCTTTATCAACTTGATCATCATGCCCTCCTTCATACTTAACAACACTTAGTTTTAAGTCACACACTTTCCCATCATTGCCCATGGTACCACTTTGATACAAATGCATGTGGTTTTGATTCAAAGAAATTGGAGGCAAAGGGAAGTGAGTTCTTGCATCAATCATTAAAGTGTTTGCATGGTGGTAATGGAGTTTGATGAGAGTAATATAAATGGAAATAATGAAGCAAGGGATGAAGATAATGGAAGCCAAGATGGATAATAGAAGCATTGCTAAGTACTCCATGATATATGCTTGAATAGCAATAGAGTTTCAGAGGCATGATATATATATATACATTTATGGATAAATTTAGAGCTAGCTAGCTAGCTTGCAAAACATGCAATGGTTTTTTAAAGTTCGTTTTTGAATGAATGGTGCTAATTAAAACGTGAACGAATTGAATTCTTTAAAAGCTTGCTTGTTAACTTAACATTTATTGCATGAATTTTGTATGAGAAATTAAGTGGGAAAACAATTATTAGTTTGAAGGTGTTTGGTTTGACTTGTACGTTGGCCAAACTTACATATGAAATGAAAGTACGTAATTAAATGTTGTTTTGTTTGGTTTGGAAGTGAAAAAACCAGGTGGAAAAAAATTATTTACAATAAGTTGGAAGTCACACGGAACAAAACTTTACTTATACTTAACTTACTCCCTTTCTTTTATTTCAAAGTGTCAATTTCTAAAAATAAATTATGTCCCAAATTTTCTACTTACATATTTAATCTTAGGACTAATTTTTAATTGTAATTTTACCAACATATTTAAATACATTGTTATATATTTCTATCACTAAATGCATAACTATAGTCTTAATAGATGGAAAGAGAAATAGACAAAATAAAAAAAATAAATTAAAATTTTAAAAATTTTTAATTATAACTATTTTTTTTTTTTACGAAAAACTGTTAAGGTAACACTTATAATGAGCTGAATAGAGTATTATTATAGTTTGATTTTCACTAAAAGCAACAAATTTATATTGCAATCACTAATTTTCAAAATAACCAAATTGCCTCTCATTCCCATTTATATTAGATCAATCTTATGCTTGGTGAAGTAAAATCTCCATTATTTAGTATATATATATATAGTTTGAAAAATATTTTAATTAAATTTAACTAGGCACATATATGAATAAAATTGTATATTCTTTTTTGTCATTTTTACTGAATAAATTATTTTTCAATATTTTAATTAAACTATTTAAAAGTTATCTAATTGTGTAGTTTTGCCAAACACTCAAACTATTCATTTTAAAGTTAAAAACTAGTTATAAGTCAAAATAAAAAAATAAAAATAAAATAAATAACAACACTAAGCACGTTTTTGTTTATAAACTAGGGTTGATGTGTCGTTAATTGCGGGAGATAGATAGATTAAAGTAAAGGGTTTAAGGGCGATGGAGATAATATTTTAGGTTAATTATTTTATCAAGTTATGCAATTCATTATCTATTTACCTAAATATTTTGTACTCTTGATATAATTATCAAACTTAGCTCATACAAAGAATGATTATTATTATTATTAGCTCGTTCATGCTAAACCTCATTATTTTAAATTGTAACATACTGACGTATGCCTCATGTTCAAATATAAATCATAAAATATTAGAAATCACGGACTAGTTCACTGGTAACTACCTGTGTTTATGATTGAGAGTCTCAAGTTCGAGCCTCTAAGATTACAATTCACTTTATGGATCCTCTATGAGAGTTATTTGTGAGGAATACCTCTCGTTCTCCTCTTTAGGGTTGATAATGGGGGTTTATATTTAGGAGATCAGCCCTTTACTTTGTTGCTTGTCGACTTTGTTAACAAAAAAAAAAAATCATATAATATCATTACATGAACTCCACTTGCCATATTTGATGTAAGATCATTTAATTAGTTCATCATCTATCTCATTAAAATTGAGATAGGTGGGTTGCCAACCTATCCCAATAAATAAGACATTAATATTATTTTTAATGATTATAGACTTTATCTAGTCTCATTCATGTTTGACCTTGTTGGGTTTTTGCCCATTTGGGCTATAAAAATAAGCTAGGGCTTTGGCCCAATATAAGAAAGAAAAAAAAATGAAGCTATGTCAATTGGTGCAAAGGGCAAGTACAAAGTTAGGTTTTCACATAAAACCCTATTTGATGAATTCTCTCATTTGTTGGAGGGAGAGAGGGTGAAAGAAAGAGAGAGGCTAGAGGCTAAGAAGAAGAGGAAAAAAAAAAGGGATTAGGGCTTGAGCAAGTAAGATGATCAGACGACAAATCGGTGCAGGATCTTGCCCAAATCTCTGGTAGAGAATCCTTGCAAGAGGCTCTCCTAACCTATTGGGTTTGATCTTCCTTTAATCTCTTCTTGATGTCTTTATTGTATAGATCCATCATAGTGATGATGTGTGTGTTGTCAAGAGTGAGCTCTTAACTTGTCATGCTTTCATTGTTGTAATCCTCTAGTTATATCTAGAGAGAACACCCTCTTGTATCTCATTATTGACATAGTGGAAGCTTTGTAAAAGGTTCTAACGAGTCCCGTGATTTTTTCCTTGATTTGAAGGGTTTTCCACTCTAAAATCGTTGTCTTGCATTGTTTTATATTTGATTATCTCATTCTAACAAGAATTGAGGGGTTTGGTAGTGTTTTAAGCTTGTTTTGAAGCTTTGAAGGATTGTAGAAGGCTTGGGAAGATAATAGAAGCCTTAAGAAACTTCTACAAGCTTGGCTGTGAGATATGCGGCCGTATAGGGTCGGCAATGAAGTGTGTGGGTAATTCGCGACAGCACAAGGCCCGCACGTGAACAATGATTTTTTTAAATACCGGTGAACAACGATTTTCTACAGTACTTGTTTGGCATCATGTAGCAATATTGCTACAGTGCTTCGGTATATTTTTTCACTATTACATAGCTGGAAAACACCAACAACCCCAACAGACCTCTTCCTGTTCAGGTTATTTATGGTACTGACGACTGACTTGGTTGTAATCACAAAGCATTCGCTCAAAACATTGTGATAGTTTCGAGATTAGGAACCAATTATCAGCATGCATAACAAAACTTTAATAAATAAAAAAAAAAGTTTTCAATGGTAACTAACACCAAGCATATCATTATTGTTGATAATCAAAATAATAAAATTTAAAATATTAAAACAAATAACAAAATAACTTATGTTTTAGAAATTTCTGAATACAAAAAATTGGCAGTGAGAAGGAAAGATGAAGTACAAAGCCATTTAATTTAACCATTAATATGGAAATCATGTCATTTGCAAGAAGTATTTGTAAAAGTATTTTATAAAAGCAATATATCTTATTTATTCATAGGCCACACTCTGGTTTTCCATGCTTCTCATTCAGCTCAAATAATATATACACTAGATAAACTCGGGTTAAAAATATATTAAAAAAAATAAAATTTAATTATATTAAAAATCCACATCAATAAAAATAGACGAAAAAATAAACGACAATTAGGCATAAGACTCAATTGACTTCATCTTAATAATATAGGAATCTTTTCAGAGCAAATTAAAATAGAAAGACTAAAAAGACAGATTGAATATAATAGAAGAGCTAAATAAGATATTTTATCTATTTATATATATATACATAATGTCTATCGTAAAATTTACTCACCAAACATGCAAGTAATAATTTTTATTTTTATTTCTATTTTTGCGCTTGAAAACTTTCTTAAACTATCAAACCAAAAAAAAAAAAATTACAAACTCAAGTAAACTAAAAATTGGGGAAAAGAAAAATAAAATCAGTGCATGACAATTTATTGACTAAAATACCCTCATACCAAGAAAGCGACTTGAGTGGTTCCCAGGGACAAAGCAGTAATAAAGGAGAAGATAAGGAATTTTAAACAAAGCGAGATGTTTGAGATGAAGGACAAAGATAAAAGCCGAGTTGGAGTTCTAAGCTCTCACTTGATCCCCATGGCTTCCTCCGAGAAGGACGCCGCCCTCGCCGCCGCCGCCTCCCCCGCTGCCGCTGACACCCCGACCATGTCAGGCACCTCCTTCTCTTTCTATTCATGTCGCTTTTGGTGCTTCTTCGTTGGTTGATTTGTTTGTTTGGTTGCTCTTGATTCGCTTGAAATGTTTAGGGTTTTTAGTAGTTTATGTGGTTATTTGCTTCTTTGAATGTTTCTTGTGGCTGCAGTGTCATCAAATTTATCAAATTTGTTTTTTTTTTTGAAGATTGGAGGAAATGATTTAGGGTTTAGTTGTTGTTTGGTTTTTGATGGATTCTTTAATCTTGCTTTTTTAATGCAGATTTGACAAGATTATAAATAAGGAAATTCCTTCCACTGTGGTTTATGAGGATGACAAGGTATAGTGTTTTTTTCGTTTGAATGGAATGTCGGGTTGTGTTCAATGCTTTTGGGTTCTTTATCAATTTAGTTGATATAAATGGTTGAGAATGTAGCTTTTCTTATTTGTATGGGTTGAATGTTATTACTCTTAATGCAGCTTTGCCAAAAGGGAATTCTTTTGTGGCCTGGTGAACTTATGGATGAAGTGGAATACCATTTTTTTTTTTTTTTTGAATGTTTTCTGGCTGATTTTTTTTAAATCATGGAAGCAAGTGTAGAAGGAGCTCATCAAGTTCAACTATATAATTCACATGTATGATAGTTGGTTGTGGAAATTTTATGATTCATCATGTGAATGTGCTTTACATTGCCACAAATACCATAAGTTTTGTCTTATAATGTTCAAAAACACAAATTTTCTTAAATTTTATTTTTATTGGCCTAGGAAATGTTCTTTTGTAGGTACATAATTTAGTTGGAAATTCTCTCTAGGCATAAACTTGAGATTTTGACTGATTTCCACTTTAACTTCATATGGCATGCCTCCATCTGTTTGTGTTGCCCTACCAGCACCTATGCCACACAAAAACCAATAAGGTTTGCAAGATTTCTGAAAAGTTCACATATCATCTTGCTTATACCTTTTCTTCTCACTGGTTTGTTTTTTGCCTGCTCTAACACTTACAATATTAGGCTCACCATATGATTAAGTGTTGATGCATTCAATTAGTTTGCTTTTCATGGGAGGGTTGAAGATGATTTAAATTTTGAAGCTATAACCCAATGTGTATGTCCAGCAATATGTTCAATGATACTATGAACGTGACATTGTTTCTGCCTATTTCTTTTTGAAACAACTCAGACAAATTAGTTTGGCTGGTTAGCTTTGGCATTATAGAATTGTTTAATCTTCAACATATTGTCTGTGATTGATGATTTTTGGTGGTTTAGATAATTGGCCCTAGCTTAACCTTCTTTGTAGCTTAGTCATTGGATTTAGAGATCTTGAATAGTATTTTTTGTATTATGTTGTTTTTATTTATTTATTTATTGTGTGGCAAAGGCTTTCATCTTGTTCATAAATCTTGATTATTTAATAAATCAAGATTGATCATGGGCTCTAACTTTTTATCATATCTTCTGTTTGGTAGGTTCTTGCATTTAGAGACATAGAACCTCAAGCTCCGACACATATCTTAATCATCCCTAAGGTTAAGGATGGATTGAGTGGGCTCTCAAAGGTATATATTTTGTTTTTTATTGTTCAATGAATTATCATATTTCTTATTTCTTTAAACTTATAGTCTGATGGTAAGTAGCACAAAGGTATCTTCATGGGCCACTATAATGTTTATGCTTACATAGTCACTTTGTATTCTCATGTTTTTAAAGTTTTTAGTCAGAAAGAGGTGGTGCATCATTTGTTCTCCGGCCTTCATTTTTTTCCTTGGCTGGCTATACCACTTTTATTTTCCTTTGAGTTTCAACTGACAGAGCAATTTGATTTGACATAATATCATATCATCCTGTGTTATGAGTGTTTGTAGGCAGAGGAGAGGCACATTGAGATACTTGGCTATCTCCTGTACATAGCTAAGGTTGTTGCTAAGCAGGAAGGGCTTGATGATGGGTTTAGAATTGTGATCAATGATGGGCCAAAAGGATGTATGTTTTATTTCCATCTCTTCTGAATTTTGATGGGCTGTTCAAGTGGTTTATTGATCAACTCATTGTGTTTTACAGGTCAATCGGTTTATCATCTTCACATTCATCTTATTGGTGGGCGACAGATGAACTGGCCCCCAGGCTAATATGAATCTTCTGGCTGTTATCTTGAGATTGGTAAGATTCATCCAAAGATCTCTTTAAATAAATTGGACTGATGCAATCAGATTGTGACTGCGTAAGAATTAAACCACTATTTAAGGAATGTACTTCTGATCCTTGGATTTCAGCTTTTCATTGTGTTTGTTACTTTGTTGTACTTAGTTTGAAATGACCCCTTTATTGCTTGCTGATGGACATATTTGGTTGAATTATAATTGGTAAGCTATCATATGACTGGTAAATATTCTTATTTCCAGTTTGTTTTAAATGGATGATGAAATTGGTTTGCTATGTTAAATTTGCAATAGATGAAATGTTTTCTGATTGTTTATCAGTGAGAATCTGGATCTCATGGAAACAAAATCTTTGAATCATTTCTGATCAGTTAATTTGGTACTGTTCTTTAAAGTTCAACTGAGATTTTAGAAATAATTGGCAATTCATTGTTCTTCCTTTTCATATATTCTCATAGATGACCATTTCTCCCCCTTTTCTCTGTTTTGTTTGTCATCTTGGAATCATACACAACTTATTCCATATTTAACTCTAATTCGAGTATTTACTATATATGTTCTATTATTCATCAAGAAAGCATTTCAGTTTTAAGACATCAATGAATGTGTCAAGAAGACAGTTATGAACAAAATCTACTGATACCCCTTTTTTTTTTTATTTCTTTTCATTTGTTTTTCATGCTTAAGGATTTGCAGGCATAGGCTATTGATTTGGTTTGACAGTTAAACTGTTAAATAAGACATGCATGCATATCTAAATTAGAATTGGCCTGTATTTCTATTTTCTTTTCTTGCATTGCTTGTTTCCGTATTCTTTTCAGGAAGGTTTATGCTTAAGAACCAAGAAAGAAATTTTACCTTTTTTAGCTGTTCTTTTTTTTTTTTTTTTCTCAAAGAGGATGACTGGGATCTTCAAATGATTTTATTCAGAGCATCACATATAATGTATGTTGTTCCCATGCATTAAAGAACAAAATTAAAACAAGAGACAGTTCAATGTGGATGTTTGGTTTTAGGCATGTGAGGACTTAATTAGGCATCAAATTGCTCTATTTCCATGTTAATGCACTTGACACACGCATTTTGGAATTACACATATGCACCCCAATAAGATCTTGAAATTACTTATGTATCCTCCTAAAGATTAAGATAAATATATATATATATATATATATATATATATATATATATATATATATATAAACTGGCAATATATGAATCCCAATTTACTGGGGCACATTTGAACAGGAATAAATGTAATTTTAGCATTTTTTTTTAAAAATAAGGGTATGCATGTGAAAAGGCCATACTTATAAATTTCAAATCAAAACTTTCCAAAATTTTTCTTTTCTTAACTATGTTCTCCATCTGAAGAGTTATCTTATTATTGGAATCTATTCATTAAAATCAAATTCTAGTTTTAAAATTCAGAATAGTTATTTAAATTGGAAAAACAAAGGGTACAATTTGAATGGAAAAAAATAAGCACAAGATAAGAAAAAGCACAAAATAGAAAACAAAAAACAAGTCAAGAGAACAACCCTACAAAACTTGAATAACATGGAAGCATGTTTGATATATATATATATATATATATATATATATATAATTTTTTCCTTGGGTGTTTTTTTTAACTTAGGTGAGATTGGTGTTCGTTTAAATTTTTATATATATGAAAAAACTCACGGGAGGGATTTAGGTTTTATAGTACTCTTTAATGTATCATCTTGGAAAACCAATGAATAAAAAATAAAATATAAAAAATAAAAGAAAGTGATTAGTGTTTGATATGCACCCTAGGAAGTTGGTTGAACCAGCTAAGCTTAAGAACAAATTAGCATAAAAAGGTGGTTAATTAGACTGGTCAATGGCTAATAACTACTTGACATCAGGTTGTGTGTCATTTGTTCTTGAATCTTGGTCACATGACCACTGTTTGCAAAACCATTAGTCAAAGTAGCATCACATGATCAAACCATTCTTAATCTTAATCACATAATATCATGTATTTGTCTTCTTTTGGGTTCCTTTCTTTGTTTTTAATATGAAATCTTGTAAATTTTGAATTCATTTGTTTGGTTTACCAAAATACCCTTGTAGATTTTTTTTTTTGGCAAGACCATATATGTAAAAATGACATTAAAAAAAAAAAATATTTGCGACACTTAGTGCAGTGGTAAGGCACTAGCAATGCATGGGCAGGCGAGGTCTAAACCTCGAACTCACAATTATAGTAGTATTATTTATTTGGGTCTTTAGTACCATAGAACGCTGTTCATTCACTGTTTATTAGGTTATAGTGTGGATCTCTGTAAGAGACATAATATTCTCCATCCCTTCAAAGTTGCATAGTACGGGGATTTATCATTATAGGGTTTGATTTCTGATAATATCATTTTAGGCACATGTGGCAGGTCGTTATTTTTCCACGTATTAACCCATTCTATATGGTAAATCTTTTGGTAGAATACCATATTTAGTTTGTCTAATATAGTTAATCTGCTCTTTTGATCCCTCTAATATAATTTGTCCCTAGGAAGTCCTTGTATTTTATTTTTTGAGAAATGGAAGTCCTCACAAGGGCTTCCTAGGAACAAGTTATATTAGAAAAATAAACTTATATTTTCTAAAAATTAAAATACATGGACTTTCTAGGGATAAATCATATTAGAGGGGCCCAAAAGACAGATTAATTATATTAGGGGGACTAAATAGAGTATTCTACTAAATCTTTTAGGTCCTCGTTAAGCTACCGAAATTAGTGTATCTCCATATCAGTCTGTTTTTTTAAAGATTAAATTTCAATAAACAGAAGAGAAAATTGCTTGTATACCCCCTTACAAAAGTGGGCAATTGCTAATATATCCTTGTAAAAGTCATGTTTGCCCGCATTCCCCATGATACACATTCAAAAATTTTATAAAGAAGGACACTTCTTTGAAAAGGGACGAGAAGAAGAGCGCCAGGGGCATTTGGTCTTTCCATAAATTTTCTTAAGTTGATTTTTTGGTCAAACACCTATGTAAAGTAAATATAATTTTTTTACAAAGACATAAGAAACAGTGCTGACTCAGCACATGTTATACCTTTTCTTTTTCTTTTTTAAAATCAACAAATCTTTTCTACTGAACAGCTAATGACAGAGTTGCATGCAAATGTGCAAATCAAGCATAACTTGTTCTACTTCTTTTACTTATATTTCTTCCTCATTTTTTCTCTCACACACTGATTATTTATTTTATTTTTAATCACTGAGAATGAACACATGCTTTGATGCAATAACAACCTTTCTCTCAATCCTCTCTTCCATTCCTCATCATCCATGTGCTTCTTTCACTATATATATATATATATATCTTCTCAGTGTGTGCTTCAGTGCATCATGTGCTATAGTCTGAAAATACACACACTCTCTCTGAAAAGGACATTAGTCCTTGTGATGAGTCAAAGAGATCCATAGTTTTATATATATATACATATTATATATCTAGTTTGGTTCTATGATTTCACTGATTAAACACAAGACAATGGAGAAGAAGAGCATGAGAAATGCTTTGGCCATTATTATCTCTTTGATTCTTCTACACTTGCATGCATGCTCTGCTTCACCTTCTTTCTCTGTTGAGAGAACTTCTTTAGTTGTTATGAGAAGAACTCAACCAATTAGAAGGTTGATGATGCAATTTATGGCTTCAAGCTCTGTTGATTTTCAAAGATATAAAGCTAAAGCCATCCTGTCAGGGAAGTTGGCAAAGGAGAGCTTGAGAAACGTCCCTGCAAGCAAGTCCAATCCAATCCAAAATTAAAAGCTACTTCTCTTTCTTCTTTGTGTATTTTTTTTTCCTCTTTAGTTTAGAGGTTTTTTTGTAGGAATAGTTTGTGGGATTTTGTAAATTTTTCATCAAGTAGAACATTTTGTTTGGTTTTGATCTGGTTTTTTGACCAGTTTTGGTAATGAATTCCAAGGATTATTATCACTTCCCACTGTGTTTCTCTGTGCAAATTCAAATCAATGCAAACAAAAGCACTGAACATTTCTGATCCAATATATAATTTTTGTTTACAATGATGTTTGGTATTTTCCTTGAAAGGCTACCTTTGTAAAGGTTGACATGAGCCGAAATCAATGGCCTTTTGCAGCATCTTCAACAGCATCATCTGGCTTTCTTTCAGGAATGTCAAATATACATCAGGTGCTAATCTACATTTCCGATCAATTGAAAGACGGTTTTCGGATTTCAATGACTCATTGCCGGGATGCCGGAGCTGTTTGTGGCTGGCCATAGAAACCGATCCCTGGGGGCGGATGAAATCCCGCTTGCGCTGATTGCTGCTGTTGCTGCGGTGGAGGTGGAAGCAGAGGCAGTGGTGGGATCGATCTTGGTCCGCTCATCAATGGATGGGATGACAAAGGTGGCGGCGGTGGTATGACATTACCTCCAAAGGTGAAAGGTGGTGGCGGTGGCATTGGCATCCCGAACATGGGCCCACTGCTGGGCGGGTTGAATTGCTGAATTCCTGGTGGCGGAGGTCGTGGAGGAAGCGGTGGTGGAGGCGGAGCAAATTGTGGCATTTGGTTGATTTGTACCAATAGAGGATTCAGTGGCGGCTGCTGCTGTTGCCCTTGTACTACGTACGGGTTAGCCATTTCAGGCATGGGCGCAGGCACGGGTGTCTCTAGCTTTGGTTTTTTCACAGATGCAGCTTCTTCAGCAACCAGACTTGACAAAGCAGAAACAAGCATCTGTGCAGAGGAAGTAGAGGCGGTCAGCTTTGCGGCAATGGCAGCGGCAGTTTTCTTGTTATCTTCCGTCGCACTGCTCATGGATGTTGCCATTGAAGTTGCTGGTTGAACGGGCATATTCAGTGCCACTGAAAGTAAGTTAAGTTTGTGCTTCAAGTTACCACAATGTTCGGTCTCGTTCTTAGCAACCTGCAACAACGAACCAGCCATCAGATTGAAGAGTATGTGTTAGAGGACTATAAGAAAGATTACCATGATACTTACTTGTAAGTGAGAGCGAACAAGCTCCATCTTCGATTCCTGACATGCGTGCCAATCCTTAGGTGAGAACGGATAACAAATCAAGTGACAAAAAGGTAGAGCATATAAGTTTGAACAAGAAACCTGCTCTTGAAGTGCATCTTTCAGCAGAAGAATCAAAGCAGCTCTTGAGGCCTGAACATTTTCGAGTTTCTCGACACACTGTTTCAGAATGGTTTCCTGCTCTTGGAGATTGTGCAACACATGTGACCCGTTTTGATGATCTGATACAAGTACCAAAACTTCATGTAAGAAACATAAGTGTGATCACCAGAATGTAACAAATATATATATATATAATGTTTTCTGTAGATATCACATGAATATCATCGATGTGTTTCAGCAAGATGCATTGTGCACAAATGTGCATGCATGCAAAGAACCTGGATGCAACACTTCGAACATTTGAGCATATCCAGTGATAGCTCTGTTGAAATGATTTTACTGCAGCATAACATTAGCCCCGTAAGCATATGGTTAGATCAACCATAATAAAAGAGTTGATCATCAATGATGCCCAACAACTCAAATTCATAGAATTTAAATTCAACTAGTGTTGTGAATTTAATGCAAATTAAACGTATCATATAAGTCCTATTCCACCCAAAAGCTTAAGCTAAAAGGATGAAAGATCCAGGCTAATGTATTTAGATCCACATTTACCATATTAGTTGATGTTAATCTAATATGCCCTTTTGATATTTGCTAGTTTATTTTAACTAGCTATGCTGCAAACAAACCAATTAAATCTACTCTGATACTTTGTTAGATATAAAATAGATGCGAAACATAGGCCTATATGTTCAAATCATTATTTTTTATTTTTTTGCGAAGATTTTTGCGAAGATGAGTGGCCAAGCCGCTAAGAAAGGCAGGGGCATGCACAAACCTCGACAGAGCAAGTGTGGGCGGGATTCACACATACGTGGGCGTTGGAATCACCTGCACACAACCACTACTCACACTCCCAGAAATGTGCCATCTCCTGTGATTCAAACTCTCACCACTTGTGAAGGGTTCAAATCATTATTTACCAAATGAAACTGTTGTGGGACTATTAGTTATTCTAATACGTTACTTAATATGTGTCAATCAATTAATTTGGATACTATTTTAGATGCAAACCAAATGTATTATCTAGGCCATATTTAACTAAAAAACTTTAGTTGATAGAATGAGAAACCAAGGTTTATATATTCAGATCTATATTTACCAAATCAACTGGCTGTTAATTAGTCTAATACAGAAAAATGTTCAATTGAAGCAGAATGTAGTATGTACTGGATGCTTGAGCAAGATATTGCTCCAGAGTCATCTAGAGTTTCTCAACTCCATGCCAAAGAAAAGGTATTGCAAAGGCAACAACAAACAAAGAAAGCCTAAAAAAAAAGGTGAAAATAGAAGCAAGAAGAATGAAATTATCGGTAAAAAGATCTCCATGGCATAAAAGTCAGCATGCGGATCTTTAGGAGTTATAAAGTCATACAGAAAGATTTTCTTCAGCCTTGCCTTCACTTCATATTTATCCTTGACCATTTTTATTCCCTACCTTCCAATTGTGATCAATGGCGTAACAAAAGAAAACAGACAAAAAGATGTTCCACGTAGAATTAGATGTATGTTAACTTTTCACCAAATATAATAAGAAAATAAGATAAACCAAAATAAAAGCACTAAGAAAAGCCAATAACTATGTTTACAAGCATAATCTCTATGGCATATCTTAAGAAATAGTTAAAGCAAATAACTTTCACCTTGAGTGCATGCATCATCAACATCTTTCTGCATCTTTTCCAATAGACTAGCAGTAGATTTGCACTTGTTCAAAGTAGTGTCTTCAGTTAAATGTTCATCAAGTATTGGTTGATATGCAGTTACTATCTTTTCCAGCATTCCTCCAACAGCCAATTTCTAATAATAACATAAAATGCATGTGCAACATTACATCGATCATATGACTTACAAAAGATATACTCCATAGGTAAAGATGAAGTACTAGAGGAATAGCTTAGAAGTTGAATGAAAATCACTCACGACTCGCATTGAATGGGAATCTTTCTTCACTATTTTAATAGACTGGGAACCTTTTCCACTATTCTCCAACACAGGAAGATGTTCATTTCCAAAAATTTCCTCCTTAAGGCCTCGGCCTCGAGATCCAAAAACTTTTCGCTCATCCCAGATGGTCACCTGTAATGTCACAACAACTATAAGATAGGCAACTGATGATCATTGTTATTCTCTATTCTGAACTAAATATTAGGAATATGGTTGAATCCAAAGACCACCCTTACAGTGAAAGCTTAAATCAGAGTTTATAGCATCAGGGGGAAAAAAAGAATAGGAGAATGCCAATCAGGAATGCTGGTGGGATTCCTGAAGGGGGAGCTTCTGAGTTAGTGGAGGAGACTTCTCAAAATCATAATTAATTAATAGTTCCACTTTTGCTAATTTGATAAATGTGGATTTGAATATATATAAGCTTGGGTTTCCCATCCTATCAACTTAAGCTTTTGGGTAAAATCACACCCAATTCATATGTTTGGTTAGTACCCAATATAGTAGTAGAGTTTGGGTAGCTTGATTTATTTGAAACAGTGTCTAGCTAAAATAGATTAGCATATATAAAGCCAGAGGGTGTATAAGATTAAGTAATAGTTCTACACTGGTTAATCAGGCATAGGCAGCATGCTTGGTTTATATTTAACAATAAATAATGTTTGAGAGTTTCAAAAGTACTCTGTTTAAGCCTAAATACTTTTAACCTTTTTCACATTGATATTTCAAAACCAATCTCAAATATAGTATTATAACACTATTTTATTGTTCAAATACAACAAGTGACAAGATCAGCAACTCTAATGGCAAAATCATCAAGACTCCATTTTCTAATTCAATCACTTGGATCAAATCTGACCCACACTTGATCAGTATCCGATCATCCTATTGGATGGTATGGTAAGCCAATCGGGATTTAAAACCATTCAACAGTGTGCTAATCATGAACTGAATCATGAATCATCAGGTATAAAAACAGCAGAAAATGCAACCGTTGATAAATATGAGTAACTTTGCCTCCAACATGCATGGTAAATATGAGTAATATTTGAAGAAAATGGAATAAAGAAATATGATGCATCCTTTGAAAAATGACATTGAAAAATTCATGCTATCTCAGCCAATTTTTTTGAACATAATAAAAAAATAAAAAAAAAACAAGCTTCTGAGGAAGAAAAGGAAGTGAGACTTACAAGCCTAATCACTTCATGCTTGCCATGGCTGTTGCCATTTGCATATACACTCTTCATAGCTCCTGCAAGTACCTTCCAGAATTCATTCACAAACTCGCTCCCTTTCCGTCGGCTATTCTGTAGTATGTCATTTGCCAGATAAAGGAAAGGTATCCTTCGCTCATTAGGAGAGTTGTTAAAATACTTTTCCCAGGTTTCAACTATATGGTTAGCTTTCTTCCGATGAAGAATGCACCACTGTGACAGCGCTGATCAAGAATTAAGGTGAAAAACCAGAGAAAAGGTAAATGTAATTCAACAGTGTAGACAAGTAGAGAAATACCAAAATTATGCTCTAAGACTCCAAAAAGAGATTCTATACCTAAATCGCCACAACTTCATTTTATAAGTATAAAGGTGCCAATTAACATTTTAAATAAGCTTTACAGTTTATTGCAAGAGAATACAGTAAATCTCCATGTTGTTCCTCCCCACCTCTATTCAGCAGCTATATATATAAATATGAAATCACTTCGAAAATGGCAGTCATAATCATTATATCCACTTGATTTAAGATAAAATTATGGCGAATAAGTATACACTAACCGAAGAGGAAAGCATTGACTCAGGAGCCATTAAAGCATCAAAGAGAAAAAGACTCACCAGATTGACATAATACTAGGTATTTCATTGTTATTGCGCGCCATTTGCTTCATCTAGTCCAGTACTCATGATAGCACACAACCATATAGATGCAGCTGCTATTTTTTAAATATAATATTACTCGACACCTCAGATCATGTTCCTCCCCTAAAATAAGCAGATTTTGGACAGCTGTCTATGAGGATGTTTGAGGATCTTACCAACTCGAAGTTCTCAAAATACTAGTCAGTCATGTTGTCACACCTTCCCAGTCAGACTGTCAGACCTTCATGGTTTCTTATGCAACCAGTTCCTAAAATAAGCAACGAAACTATCATGCTGATATTCTCATAGTTTCTTTCATAAAAGGCAGGTTTTCCCTATATAAGAGAGTTGCTGATCAATACTAAAGGCATAGTCTTTAAAAAATTTTTGTAAAGGGATTCCTTATAATCTAGCAATCCATCAACAGTAGTATGCAATCATGCAATCTGCATAAAAGGATACTTTCAATAGATTGTTGTGAATTATTCAGTTTAGACAGCTTCTCTTCCAATATCTGGCTATTAAAGGCACTACTCATCTTGCCTTTCCCTATAGTATGCTCACATGAATGAGATTTTCCTGCACAACGAGTGGCAATAAAATAAGCATAACACAGCATGTGCTTGAAGCAACAATGAATGCCGAAGAAACAAAAAATGTAGCATTATGTTCTATAAAAGGTCTAGGAAAAAGAAAAGACAACAAGCTAACAACAAAATATATTAGTCAACCCATTAAAAGCATCACATAAAATGGACATGTTTCGACTGAGAATTAGTTACAATCAAATTACCTTCATACATAACAACTGACATCTCAAAGACAACGTATGTAAATCGCAGTTCCATACACAAGAAATATAACCATTATATTAAATATAATTGATGAAGGCCTGAATCTCACAAATAAAATGCACTATGGTAATAGCCTCGTAATCCAAAGTTTTTTTCTTCAATATAATATAAATAACAAGGAAATAGCATATAAATATAAGAAAGAAGCCTATAATGAGAATTAACAATAAGGGCCATGTTTCGCATGAAAAAAATAAACCAAAAGGAATGTAACACTTGTCTTGGAGCAGTTTATTTCTCATCCTTGTAGTTATAACTCGGTGTGCTTTGAAGGAGCAAAACTAATTTCTACACAAGTGACCCTGATGTTCATAATGTGTTAGTTGTGGCCATCACGGCACTTAAGCCAGAAGTACAGCTAAATGAATGGGAAGTGTGACACCAGTAACCTTTCCAAAGCCAGGTGCTTGACTGAGAATTGGAAGGATATAAATCGTTATGTAGTTTAGAATTTTTGCATTTTCAGAATCAAACTCCATGAAAATGAGATGGACAGGAGCGCAACACTAGATAAAAAGTTCACATAATGTGATATATTTCACGGCCATCTTCTGTTTCATTTTCTGTTCTTGTACTATCAGAACACTTCCTCCTTTAACTTAAAACCTACTTTAGTCTCCTCATTAGAAAACCTTGCAATGCCCTAATAACTTAATCACTTAAAAGCAAAGTTTCAAGACAGTAACGTCCGAAAGTAGTCAGCAGATATTGGAATCCAAGTCAAAGATAACTAGTAGGGCCCTAGAATTTGCTAACCATTAGAAAGTAGAGAGGGAAAGTGTCTTTCATTGACTTAAAAAGGCTTCAGTTACTGAAAAGGTAGCATCTATGATGAAACATTAACTAGGTTGCTATCATGAGTTCCTCATACCATCCAACTTTTGAATAAATGGACCAATACTTTTTGAATGGCATGACAACCTCAAAATAGACTCAAATTATGATGGACCGCCTATATAAGGAAAAACTTCATCTTCAGAATGGTTTGAGCAGGCATTAATCTATGCTAAAAAACAAATGAGAACAAACTAATTCAAGTAAGAATACACCCACTTTATCAGAATTCAAGAGGCACTAACCATGGCAGATATCTGAACAAGGACATTTTTCTATAATCCTTTATCCAAAACTATAGCATCAAAAATAAATCACAATAGACATTTTCTTCAAGAAGAGACATTTCCTCAATCCAATTTCTGAACCAAATTCACCAACCAATCATGGCTGACGCCTTAAATGATGGCAAAATGGTCATCCCAAATCCTTTTATGTTTTTCTTATATTCTCCGAAACCAACAAATTGATCAAACTATTAACAAAACTAGAAAAAGTCAGCCAAAACGTCCAATCATTGGAATAGCAAAGTAATGTCAACACATCCAAAATGCTCCAACACATTCATCTGTCAACCATTACCATCTACACCCGTCTATACAACTTCCAACCACTTCCAAACCATATCAACCCACAACCAAATATGACAAAGCAATCTAACTATTACCAAAAGAAGAAAAGACACCCAAGCTAATCAATCACTTGAATTACAAAATAATGCCAAAACATCCAATTTGCACAAGCCCATTCATCTATCCACCATCACCATCTACACCAATTTCCCAAAACTACACTTACTCCTCTTTTGTATTCTCCGAAACCGACAAAATCAATCCAACTATTACCCACAAATAAATAAACCAGAAAAAAAAAAAAAAAATCCAAACTGTCCAAACATTAGATTTACAAACTAACATCAACACATCCAAAATGCGCCTTCCTATTCATCTTTCCACCACCACCATCTTCACCAATTCCCCAAAAACTACACCTTTTTGGCAAAAACATACCAAAGCTAAAATCATCAAACAGCAATCATAAATCCTAATTCACAAGCTTGAATTCCTAGTAAACACTTACCCACAACTTCCTTCCAACCACACATCACACACAAACAAAACCACCCTATAAATTATAAAATAAACTAAAAAAATCAATAATTTCCTAAACAGAACTAGAAAACATCCAAGAAGCAGGAATAAAAATGCCCTAAAACACAGCAATAACAAGCTGCAAAGAAGAGAGAGAGGAAGGATAAAGAGTGCATACCGAGGGAGAGGGGCGGCAAGATGCCGCCTTTCCAAGAGATTCGAGGTCAGGGTACTGGATTGCAGCTCTGGTGTGGAAGTTCCGTGGATGGCAAAGCGAGCAAGGTTGGGGACACAGAGTGTGCCAAGAGGTTTTGGGGAAAACCAGGAAAAGCCTCTCTTCTGTTTTTTCCCCTCTATATTAATTGTCATGTAATATATATAATGTTTTTTTTTAATATTTATTTCACTGAAATAAAAGGGATGGATATCTTGAAATCTTACTTAAGATACCAAAATATAAAATAAAATAATTATATAAATTAAAAAAAAATTAAAAAAAGGATTCATTTTATAATAAAAAATGGCTCAAAGTCATATACTTAAAATAAATTTTTGATACATGATTTGTAAAATACTAAATAATAATAATAATAATAATAATAATTTATAGTAAAACATTCTTCTCCGGGTCATTGGAGTGTTTGACAAATTTGATTTTTTTTTTTTTTTTGAAAAATAGAAGTTATTTATGTTAATTTTGCTTAAATTCGAAAATTCTTAACATTTTTATCTAAGTATTGTGATATAAAATATAACTATAACTATTTATATATATAATGTTAAGGGTGTCTATCTATCTTAAAAAAATTATTTTGTATATTGTAAAAAAGTAATAATGAATAAAATAACCTTTAAAAATGTGCAATTGTTATATAACCTTTAAAAATGATATTTTTATCCCGAAACATGGGGAAAATTTTTAAAAATAAAAAAATCCATCAATAATTCTATACAACTTATATGTTGATTTTAACCATAATAGGCTATATATAAATAAAGATAGTTTTATTTTATAAAAGTGTATGCAAACAATTTTCTCTGATTTTTTAATAAAATTACGAAAATACCTTTTCATTTTGGCCAAACCAAATAGATGTAAAGTAGTTTTCTTTTCCAAAAAGATTACACACAAGACACTTATTAGAATAATTTATTCCATCTAGTTTTATTAATTAATTATTTTTGATAAAACATGCTCTGATTTAACATCCTCAAAGCCTGAGTATCTTTTACTACATTGTAAAGAAAAGAAAAAAACAGCGTTTTGAGTTGCAAAATATATATATATATTTCAAAATTTAATTAATATTAAAAAAGAATTTAGTAACTTTTTGTTGTTTTAACTTGGATAAAATATTTTTTATATATAAAATATCTTATATATACTTAATTTCAATATTTGATTATGTACATTAAAATTTATAAATAAAAAATAAAAAATATATATTTTGCTCAATTTAAAACACAAAGATCATCAGGTTGATCAAGTAAAATAAAATTAAGAATTTATTAACTCAGTAGTAACTCAATTATTTAAGTGTTTCTATTTCTATTTGGATCACCAAATTATGAAAAATTTAATTAAATCACATAATTTTAGAGTTATGGTCAATGGGGTAAGTGGTGCCTATACGGTTAATTATAAGTTGATATGGCATGCCACATCACATATATTTTATCATGTCAGCGATATCACGTTTCATTCAGATCTCCTCTTTCCCCACTAACGTCATTAACAACATAAGTATTAATGACCCAATTAACCATGAATCTAAAATTAGATGACTTAATTAAAATTTTTCATAATTTGGCGATATAGTACTCGAATAGTTACGTTACAAACCATGTAATTCACCCTAAAATTAAATAAAAAGTGGCAAATAAATAATATATCCCATAATAACTAATTTTGCTATTTTTCAGGGGTGACAAGTAAAAAAAACCTCATAATTTTATTGAAGAAAAACAAGCAAGCTGATGAAAGGACAGACCAATGGCACGTTGTAAATATGGATGGAATCCAAGGGCGATAAAGATTTAAAATTATTTATATATTAATTTTTGAAAAGTATCTATAAAAGAACTGAATAGATATATGCGGGAATATCCCCAAAGCCCCAACCATTTAAACCCTAGCAATCCTCAGCTTCGCAATTCCCTGCAATAATCTCCTTTTTCTCACAATTTCCCACATTTTTCTTTCATTCTTGATCAGCTAAATCAATCCTGAGTTGTTTGAATAAATGATTACTTGTTCCAGCTCGGAAAGGTGAGATTTTTTTTTTTTTTTTGGTGGTAATTTCTCATGGATGGAAACTTGTTAATTAGTCTGAAAAATTCATGTTTTAGATGGTATCTTTGATAGGTTGTATGCAAATTTAGGCTTTGCCTTTCTTTTAATTGTTTTTTTTTTGGGGGTTTTGTAATTTTGGTATAGTTTAATTGTTTTTATGCATTCCTGGTTCTATGTGTTGGATGTATAGATTGCAATCTATTCACAGTTTTATTTCTAACTGGTTGATTATTTTTAACTTTTAGAACATTGACTTTTGTTTGTTTCATTCCTGAAAGAAATGGGTATGTTGTTTTCTTTTTTTCTTTTAAAGAAATTTGATTTGGTATTTTACATAGTGTTTGTCTTGTTTTCATTAGTTTCAATGGATTATTTTCAACTTTCAGAACATTCTTGTTTTGTTAGTTTTTGTTTAATTTGCTTCAATAGATCAGACATTAGTGTTTCTAAATTTTATCCCAAAATATTTGTTGCCTATGAATGACTTTACTGAAAGAATGTGTATATATGTAAGTGTACTATGATTACTTTTTTTTTCTTCCCTAAATTGGATATAATGAAGCTCTATGTTGTATTATAATTGCAAAGTTCCTCGTGTATAGCATAAGTTCTATGGAAAGCAAATAAACCAACTTAATGATGTATACCTTAATGACAATGATTGGCCAAAATGTTTTTTATGCCGGCTGATGAAATGTGAACTCTCTTGAATGTTTGATCGGTTATTTTATTTCCACTTGTGCTATAATAATTGAACATTTCAAATAAATCTATGTTGGTTTACTGCTGTTGATTGCTACGTATAATTTTTATGCCGATCTGTCAAGTTATGCTTTACAGGTATCTATAATTCGGGTTTATAATCTGCACTCGTAATAAGGAACAAGAAATCAAAATGGCTCATCTGCTGACAGCTTGTTGTAGTGTGAACCCCTCTCCCACGACCAAAACCTACTTGAAACTACCAAGCCGGTGTTCATCTATCGGCCGTACTTCTGTCACCTTTCAATCTTGCAGACCACTGTACAGAAGTTCAATTTCAGTTAGGAAGAAATCTATTAAACCATATCAGATAAATGCAACCGCTGCCTCTATAGGCCAAGATGTTGAAAACAGGCTTCAACCCGGGTCCCACCAGATTCTGGATAATGGAAATTCATCGAAACAGAAAAGGGTGATGGTCATTGGTGGTGATGGTTATTGTGGATGGGCAACAGCCCTCCATCTTTCCAACAAAAATTATGAGGTTGCTATAGTTGATAATCTTGTCCGGCGGTTGTTTGATCACCAGCTTGGCCTTGATTCCCTCACACCAATATCTTCTATCCACAATCGTGTGCGATGCTGGAAATCTCTTACCGGCAAAACTATCCAACTTCACATTGGTGACATTTGTGATTTTGAGTTCCTAACTGAAGCCTTCAAATCTTTTGAGCCTGATGCTGTTGTCCACTTCGGCGAGCAACGATCTGCACCTTACTCCATGATTGATAGGTCGAGAGCTATTTTCACACAGCACAACAATGTGATTGGAACTCTAAATGTTCTGTTCGCCATCAAGGAATTCAGCGAAGAGTGTCACTTAGTGAAACTCGGGACCATGGGTGAGTATGGAACTCCGAACATTGATATTGAGGAAGGATACATAACAATCACCCATAATGGAAGAACCGATACTTTGCCATATCCAAAGCAAGCCAGCTCCTTCTATCACTTGAGTAAGGTGCATGATTCAAATAACATTGCGTTTACCTGTAAGGCTTGGGGGATTAGGGCGACGGATTTAAACCAAGGAGTTGTATATGGAGTTAAGACAGATGAAACTGAAATGCATGAAGAGCTGTGCAACAGATTTGATTATGATGGCGTGTTCGGAACAGCCTTGAATAGGTTCTGTGTTCAAGCTGCTGTCGGGCACCCGCTTACTGTCTATGGCAAAGGTGGACAGGTAAACTTCTAAAAGCCTTCCGCCCTTGTGATCTTATCATAAGCCGATACTAAAAAATGACTATTCAACAGTCCATGAAACAAATAATGTTTTCCTTTGTTTTATATTTTGCATATGATTTCCGTTGCATATTTTGAAGCTCGCTGCTTGCATTTTATTCAAAGGAGAACAAATCAGGACAAGTTTGCGGAACCATTTTTGCTATTCACTGTATATTTATTGAATGATAAACCGATGACATCTCAATGAATTTAAGCAATCTACATGTCAAGCTAATTGTTAAAGTGATCTTTTATGCAGTTCTCATCGATCATTTCTGCCTCACTTAAACGTTGTAACTTTTATACCAATATGGATATTGCCAGAGATAAAGTCCGAACCTCATTCATCTCTTATTCTGAGTTTTCTTTGACTCTTTTCAGACTCGTGGTTATCTCGACATCAGAGACACAGTGCAATGTGTTGAGCTAGCCATTGCCAACCCAGCCAAACGAGGTGAGTTCCGAGTGTTCAACCAGTTCACAGAACAGTTTTCGGTAAATGACCTTGCAAGACTTGTTACCAAAGCTGGCAAAAAGCTTGGATTGGATGTGGAAACCATATCAGTGCCAAATCCACGAGTTGAAGCAGAAGAACACTACTACAATGCGAAACACACCAAGCTCATTGAGCTCGGTCTCAAGCCTCACCTTCTATCTGATTCTCTTCTGGATTCACTGCTGAACTTTGCTATTGAGTACAAGGATCGCGTCGATGTTAAGCAAATAATGCCGAGTGTTTCTTGGAAGAAAATAGGTGTGAAGCCTTTGACGGTGCCGGCCTAGAAACAGACGTCGGGATGGGAGGAATAGGGTTATATTTGTATAATGTCAATAGCATAAAGTTGGCTTTGTTTTTGTTGTATTATTTTCTTTATTTGGATGTTATCTTTGATGTTAAAACTTGCCTTCTAATTTTAGCTTTGAAAGATTCATGTGTGAACCTTGTTGTTCTTGACTTAGGTTTGTTGTGATTTGTTCTAATAGATTTTTAGCCATGTTTGTGTTTTGTTTGATAGATTAAATGGATGGATGGTTGAATTGGAATAATGTTTTTTTTTTTTTTTTCCAAATATTCAATTTAATTTTGCATTAGCTTATTTTGAATGTTATATATATATATATATATATATATATATATATATATATATATAACCCTTGATAATTTTCGAAAGATTCATGACCTAGATGCATTGGTCCTATTGTGAAAAATATTGATGTGAGACATTCAAAAAGTTCCGAATTCAAATTTTGCTATTGCTGGTATTCATGTGGGACATTTAAAAAGTCCAAAGTTCAAATCTCGCTAATTGTTCTCAGTTGTAGGTGTAAACATACAACCTGCACCTAGTATAGATTATGAGTGTGAACTTATTATCTGCCCTCCTTGTCACTGGATGATGACTCATAAATTAGATGTTCAATTTCCGCCCTGTCTGCATGCCTTAACAGCACTTATTGTATTTATAAAAAATGGATTCAAATGCTTCACATTTTAATTTAATTTATTTTGATAGACAAAGTGTGTGATAAACAAATTATGAATGAAAGAATGAGTGTATTCATTAGATAGAAACCACCCTATATAAATATAAGAGAGGTGTACATATGAGTATGTATACACAATAGTATATGTATAAGATAAAATATAGTACGAGTATTCTAACACATCCTTCAAACTCACGGTGGGTCATAAACCGAGAGTTTGTCAACTAGAAATTGAAACCGAGAGACAATATGTGTCTTAGTGAAAAGATCAGCAAGCTGCTGTGTGGAGGCAACATAAGGAAAAAGAATATTGCCAGCAAGATAATGATGACGAACAAAGTGGAGAACGGTCTCAAAGTGTTTCGTATGTTCATGAAATACCGGGTTGGCTGCTATTTTAATGGCACTTTGGTTATCACAGAAGATAGGAGTGGGGGCAGAGATAGAGATACGAAAGTCCTTCAAAATCTGATGCAGCCAAAGAACCTCCTTAGCAGTAGAGGTCATAGCATTATACTCAGCCTCAGCAGTAGAAAGAGCAATAGTAGATTGTTCTTGCTTTTCCAAGAAATAAGGGAATCTCTAAGGAAAATGCAGAAACCAATAGTAGAACGTTGATCAGAGGCATCACCTGCCTAATCATCGTCACAATAGGCGCGCAACTCAAGAGAAGATGCGGCAGAAAAAAGTAAAAAGCGAGATATAGTGCCACGAAGATAATGAAGAACTCGTAATAGGGCAGCGTAATAAGTAGAACGAGAAGCACTCACAAACTGATTAAGAACACGAACAGCATATGTAATATCAGGCCGAGTGATGGTCAGATAAACGAGAGCGCCAATAAGCGCACGATAGTGAGTAGGATCAGGCAGAAGCTCACTATCAGAAGAGAAAAGTCGGTGATGCAGCTCAATAGAGGTAGAGGCAGTGTGGAGATCAGTGATATCAGCTCATCGAAAAATGTTAAATATGTACTTCTGTTGAGACACCAATTAGCCTCGACGAGAGTAGGCAACCTCAAGACCCAGAAAGTAACGTAGAGGACCAAGATCTTTCATTTACAACTCGGTGTGTAACTGTTGTTTCAAGGAAAGAACAGTATTAACATCATCACCAATAATAACCATATTGTCAACATAAAGAAGAAGAATAGTGATGCCACGAGGAGCCTACCGAATGAAGAGAGCATAATTATGAGAGCTCTCGGTGAACCAAGAGTAAGGATCACACTGCGAAATCGCTCAAACCAGGCACGAGGAGCCTGTTTGAGCCCATAGATAGCTCAGCGAAGATGGCAGACATGCTAAGAAGGATGAGAGAAACCAGGAGGAGTCATATAAACGTCCTCAAAGAGATCTCCATGTAGGAAGGCATTAGTGACATCTAACTAATGAAGTGGCCAGTGGCGAGTAGCAGCAATAGCAAAAAGAAGACGAACAATAGTCAACTTGGCTATAGGAGCAAATGTTTTCTCATAATCAATGCCATACTCCTGAGTAAAGCCACGAGCAACAAGACGCGCTTTGTGGTGCTCAATACTACCATCGGCTTGGGTCTTGACTCGATATACCCACTGACAACTGATAGGAGTAACACCAGATGGAAGAGGAACAAGATCCCATGTATGCATGCGCTGAAGAGCATCAAGTTCCTCTATCATAGTTTGTTGCCACTGGGGATATTTTACAGTCTCACGATAAGACTGCGGCTCAAAATACGAGTGAATAGTAGCAAGAAAGACTTGGAAGTCAGAAAAGTAGGTAGAGGAGAGAGAAAGGGCGTACCGAGCAGGAGAGCGGTCTAGATAACGACGAGGAACTGCAGGAGCATCTTCAGCGGAGGATGGGTCAGCGGAGAGAGGAGACGAATCACTGGAATTATTAATGCACCCAGAGGAAGAGGAAGGAGAAACAAGAGAAGTATCAATAGAGACATTTGGAGAGGACACAGAAGTGGTAGTGGAACTTGGGAGAACTATAGAAGGGAGAGAAGAGGATGCACTAACAGAAGACTGAAGAAAGGAAAGATTTGGGAAAGATGAAGAGAAGTAAGGGATATCTTCAAGAAAGGTGACGTGACGGGAAATACGAAGACGGCAGGAATGGGGATCATAACAACTATAACCCTTGTGTTCAGAGCTATATCCAAGGAAAATACACATGGCAGAACGGGGAGAGAGTTTGGTTCTCTCAACAGTAGGCAAAAGAACAAAACAGGTGTAACCGAACGTGCGAAGATGACCATAGGAGGGAGGAAGGGAGTAAAGACGTTCATAAGGTGTGATGCCAGAGATAGTGGAAGTAGGAGTGCGATTGATGAGATAGACAGATGTAAGAATGGTTTCAGCCAAGAATGATTGAGGAACGGAAGAGGCAAAAAGAAGTGCACGTTTAGTGTCTAAGATATGACGATGTTTTGCGTCTGGGTCAACTGCATGAGCCACAGGCAAAGAGTTGATGAAACTTGGCATCTCGCACGCCTCCTCCTTAATATCTTCCACTCTAACCCCACCCCTCCTACTTCCCCTCCATCATCCTCATCACAATCACCAAATCCCCACCACAACGCGTTTGCAATCAACCCTAAACCCCAACCAAAACTCGATACCGACGCCTCTCCAACCCTTATCCGTACCGCCAAAACAAATCCTAGAAACTAACACCTAAAAACCCCTCAAACCCCAACCCTATCAGCAAGAAAAACTGTGATTCCACCGGAAAAACGGAGAAAAGAACTTCCAGCGACCTCGCTGAAACCCTAGACAAAATATAAATGAAAGAATGAGTGTGTTCATTAGATAGAAAACCACCCCATATAAATACAAGAGAGGTGTACATATGAGTATGTATACACAATACTATACTATAGATATAGTATAGTATTGTGTATACATACTCATATGTACACCTCTCTTGTATTTATATGGGGTGGCTTCTATATAATGAACACACTCATTCTTTCATTCATACTTTGTCTATCACACACTTTGTCTATCATAGTATCAGAGCCGGTCAATCTCGCCGGAATCTTGTTTGGTCCGGTTTATGACATTGATGTCGTTTGTTCCATACCTTCTTGACGGCACTTTGTAGACCCTCAAACGTGATTTGTTAGCTCTCCAATGAGCCTTGTTTCACCGATGTTTGTTCCGTCAAATCTCTGTTAACTCCCAGTTGAGTTTTGTCTCGTCAACACCTTGTTCCAATCAGTCTTGTTAGTTTCCAGACGAGCCTTGCAAGCCTTGAGTGTTCTCCGACGAGTCTTGCAAGCCTTGTTCTCCGACGAGCCCTGCAAGCCTTGTTCACCCCGCATCCTTGTGCTTACCTGTCGCAACTAGTCCAGCAAACAATCCCGCCTCTCAACCGACGTAAACCATCTGAGCACCAGTCCAATAACCGTTGTCAGACGATCTCGCTGTCGACTCGATTTGCAACCTCCAACGAGCTCCGACGAGCTCCAATCACCTATAATTCCCGACAGCCTTTGAATTTCCCAACCAAACCAACAACGATATCCTTTATCTTATTTTGTCCTTTTCCTTTGTTTTTCCTTGATTCCCCGACCAAGCCCACCCACTAACTTCATTTGCTCTTTCTTGATTTCCCCACCACCCCCACACACTAACTTCAAGTCCCAAAGCACTGTCATCTTCTATTTGTTTTGATTCCCGCCATTTTGTATATATATAAACTAACAAGACTGACTATAACAAGGTGTTGACGAGACAAAACTCAATTGGGAGTTAACAGAGACTGGACGGAACAAATGTCGGTGAAACAATGCTGATCGGAGAGCTAACAAATCACGTTGTAGTGTCTACAAAGTGCCGTCAAGAAGGTATGGAACAAACGACAATGTCATGGACCGGACCAAACAAAATTCCGACGAGATCAACCGGCTTTGATACCATGATAGATAAAGTATAAATGAAATAATGAGTGCGTTCATTAGATAAAAACCACCCCATATAAATACAAGAGAGATATATATATGAGTATGTATACCCAATAGTATATATACAAGATACAATATAGTATAAGTATTCTAACATATTTTTTTAAATATAATTTACATTTTTAAAGAAATTATACTTTACCCCACCCCTCCCGTGATCTCGTCAGCCTCAATGAACTCATGCCTCATTGAGATGGAACGAAAAAGGATTAAATAACAATTTATATATTTTAAAAAAACAAATATATTTAATATTTAAAAAATACAAATATATATATATATATATATCTTGGTCATAAAAAAAATCCAAACAAAATTTTTTTAATAAAGACAAACTACAGATTTAAACACTTCACTTTTGGGAAAAAATAAATAAATAAATAAAACGCCCATTTCTACAACAGAAGTGAAGCAACCATTTTTTTCATTTTTTATTATTATTATTATTATTAGTATTATTATTGATAAATGAACACACAAATCATGAAAAATTTTCATTTATTACCACCCGACAAGAAAATGTATTTTTTTTTTAAAAAAAAAACTTTCTTGTACTACTCTTTACTTTTACCCCCCATTTTCCACTGATCCACAAACAAAGTCAAGTAAAATAAACCATAAATATGCATCTACCACTTCTGTTTTAAAAAGCAAAGAACTATCAAAATTAAAAAAAAAAAAAAAGGAACTAAAATAAAATGAACCAACAAGAAAGCCACAGCCAGAAATGGTTCAGATCCTAACAAGCAAAATTTCAACATCTTGGAACAGACCCTGAGTTTTGTTTTCCAAATTGACTGCTCCAGTGACCTAAAATTAAGCAAAAAAAGAAAAAAGTAAATAAAAGTTACAGTCACTAATTTTCTCATCTCAGAGCTGTAATTTAGAAGAACATACCTCTCTGCTTTGTCCATTAAGTTCATTCTCCATCCGAATCTTTCGGTCTCCGGTAATGGAAATAGGCAAACTGAACGAGAATCTGTTTGTCGAGTTAAAGACTTCTTGCAAGAAGTGTCGGTAATAATTGGTGTACAAGTTAATACTTTCTAAATAAACAGCAAATATATGGAATGAAAGCTGATAAATAGACGAAGTTGAGGATACGAAAGTATCAAGAAGGACACAACCACCTGCATCTACTAACCATGGAAGGTTTGGTTTGATTTTATGCCACTCCAAGCTATTCACAAGTATGCTGGATATGAGAGTATAAAGTTATTATTCGGACGGGGAAAAAAAAAAATTTAGCACGAGCAAAGCAAAAGATGACCGCAAAGTGATATACCTTCCCACATATGTAGCATTGCCGATCAACGCAAAGCCGAACATAAAAGGACTCAGACCCTGTAGAGAGGCCAAAATGAAATTAGCCATCGAAAGATAATTTGTCCGAGCTTTTCACATCTATATATAATTTCTCTTCAGTGCAAATTAACTGACATTTCAACATAATTCCTCCTATTAGGAAACCACTTCTCCGGCAATGAGAGTGTTTGCATTGTCATAGGAATAAAAAAGCAGCAAAAGCATTAATAAAAGTAGTTTTGTTGTGTGTGTGCGCGCGTGTGCTGCCAACTTTGTGCTTCAAGGAAAAATCCTTGTCAGTCCTGAGAAGCAATTGGGTCTGATTTTTTTTTACCAAAATGACGCTTTATTTTTGGACATGGAAAGAGCTTTTATAGTAACTTGTCAAACCACAAAACTGATTAAATCACTCAAAAAACTTTTAAAGAGAAACGGTTATAGAAAACCATCAGTTTGTAAGCACATGATTTCAGAGAAAAGCAGAAGAAAAGAACTTGCCTCAACATTGCCTCTTCTTATCTGCAATTTCAAAGAAAGCAACATGTTAGAATTTTGATAACTTCTGCATAAATTTAGCAGCATAGCTTGTATGCTTGAATCTCACATTTAAACAAATTTGGGGAAGCCTTCCACCCATATATATAGCCGCCATTGCCCAGCCGAGGATAGTTCCTATTCCATTATTTGCGCCTTCTTGTACAATTGCCAACTGAATGGCCTTTTCCTAATCAAATGCCAAGATAACAAATTAATAATCATAATTCTGAGCTTCACTTTGTCGTTTAACTTCTGTTACCTGCAAAAGCCTTCGGCTCACAAACACAACCATTCCATGAGTATGCGCATAGCTATTGTCGACAGGATTACGGAAATTCAAGCTTCCCAAAAGAAGCAAAACCGAAGAAACCTGGACAAGAAAATATGACATTATATGCTCGTTCTACTGATTGCAATTGCAACAGCAAAAAGAACCTCACCGCACACAATACGCTTTTTGTGTTTACAGGCGGTGTAGATTGTGTAGGGGCAAACCGACCAATCAAAGGCTCTATTGTAGAATGCTGACTGTGAAAAAGTGGAGGAGTTCTGGGTGAAAGGCGGGAATGTGCTATCCATGATCCTGCTGTTGGAATTGGGCTACTTGATAAAGACCTCGCTGATCTGATGTGTTTGAAGTAAGATGATTTAGTATCTAACATCAAATAGTTTGATTTATATTCATATTACAAGCAAATTTATTCATATTCTACTAAAGGCTAATATCTGCCAATGGAATTCTATCTTTTAGCGTTTAAATCCATTGAAAACTTACTTGTAGTACAAATCTCTCCCGGCCGAACCAAAATGATGTAACGGGACACTGACAGGAATTGGTGAACTCGGTGCTCGAGGCTGATCCTCGGTAGAGCCAGAATCACTATCTTGTACAATTGCAACCGAACTTGTGCTCGATCCTAGCAACTTCTCTTTTGCAACCTCGCTTTGTTCTTCTTGTTTCTGAATTAAAATTCAACAAGACAAAAGTTGTCAAGTATTGTGGAGCAAATAATTGAAATTAAACAGTATAGCATCTCCTACTCATGAATCTATAAGTTATTTTCAGGGAATCAAGTTGTTTTTTTTCCCATTTTGATACATACATACATACATACATATATACATATATATATATACACACACACTTCAACTCATACAGTATTTCATCGTCATTGCTTTCACAAGTGAAAATACCAGAAATTGGTTTGAGAGTATTCCCATAAGAAACAATATATATTTTTATACAACAAAACAGCCTTCGGTCATGTTATTATGCAGTGCCACTCCTTACATGAGCTCTCGTCTTCAACTCTCAGTGCTTCCATGTCATGAGTAAATTTGAATATCATTTTTTCCCCTTAATTTAGTACTGGAATAAGAAGTTCTGATTTCTTAATGAGTTTATCAAATATCAATATAATGGTCTATAAATACATAGCACACTTAAACATGTTGCTGCTTATATGAACGCATGGCAAGTACTCATCATTAAAATGCCTAAAAAAAAATCCAATACTAATTTGGCTACGATATTCATTTTGCTTCAGAGTCATCTAAATGGTCATGTGGAAACCGACAAAAAATAACATCAGAAACTAATCAGCTTTTGATCCAGAACGATACCGTGGGATATATCAGCTGGCAGAATACTTGATCTGACTATGAGGAAATAAAATTAAAGAGCATAGCTCTTTAGAACTAAGGAGATGTGGAAAATATATTAAATAACATTGTGAGCTTGGATTGTTCCTTTTTTTTTTGGGAAAAAAAATATGAAGCTCAGAAACAAATTTAAGCTTAATGGCAGGCACCATCAATGTCCAGATGCTACCAACATTATGCACTGGAAAGAATAATATGATTCCATAGAAGTATCTAATTCAAATCTTGATAAGTAAATGCAAAATCATTGATACATTATGATGACCGTATTCTATGACAGGAAATTTTCTCAGGACAGCAGTGTTGGTATGACGCAAATATCGCTTGGTACCCTGTGGAAATTCTGGAACTAATTAGAGGTGATCTATGGCTGTCAGAAAAAAAATTAATTGCAGAAAAACTGAACAAATTGGAATCTGCCTTCTTTAGTTTCACAGAAAAAAAAAGGAATGTCTAAGAGTCTGATTCATTCAAAATAATTATAAACAGATACATATGACATCTCTTTATGTAATGAATGTGCATGACCACCGTACAAAAATGTAGTATGCAATACAGATAGAATTTGATTTCCTCCCCTTCTGCTTGGTATAATAGATAGAAGATGAATTGAATGCTATCTCAAAAAGAACTTGGCGACAAAAGCTTAATAGTTTTTTATATTAGAATCTGCAAGTTGCTTTATATTGTGACAAACAAATAAATGCTGACCTTATGAAATTGATGACGTCTACTTTCTTTCAAACGAGGATATATATGGCCGTAATATATTGTTTGTGCTGTCAGGATAGCTGTAGTTGCTGTGTATAACTGTAGAAATAAATGAAATTTCCTCTGTGAAATCCTTTTATACTTAACCACAAGATAACTGTCTTTAGGTAGAATCCTTACCAATGCCATGTAGAATTGTGTTGGCAGCTGCAAATGTCAAAGCAAAAAGTAAAGTAAGAAAAGCCATAACAAAAAAAACATAAATAACAGGTATCAGATAAACTTTAAGATGAATAGCGGCGTATCTTCATGATTAGGCAAATATTTCTAGTTTTTGTATGTGTGAGAAGTATATGTAAGGTGTAAGTGCACTTTTGGTCCTTGAACTCTGCCCATAAATTCATTTTAAACACTGAAAAAATGTTTGTTTCATGCCTTGAAATTGATTTGCAATGTAATAATTTCACAATTGAGCATTGGGAGATGCTATAATAAATTAGATAAAAGAAGACTTACCGTTGAAGGTTCTAGGAGACAGCCGGTTACATTAAAAAGATCTCTGGAAAATATAAAAGTCAATATCAATTTCAAATATGTATTAAAAATATGATACATTTTTAAGACTAGAAACGAACTATCCACACTTATTAGCGACGGCAAGAAAATCATTTTTAAGACCAGAAACGAACAAATTCTACACTTATTAATGTCGGCGAGAAAAACAAACTTCGTAAAATAAAAAAGGGGGCATTGTCAAATATTTTCACGACAAAATAAACTTAAAAGTTAGAAACAAAGATTATACACTACCCGACAATCCACGCCATCAGAAAAGCAATGGAAAGCCCCTCCGTAGATTTCTCTCTATAACTCGTGACGATCTGAGGAACCTCAGCAACACCCCAACTGATAACACTGATAAGTCCAAGGGTCAAAGACATGCCATCTTTCACACCACACAAACAATAGCTCAAGTACACCCGAGCCCATTCCGAGCAATGTAGGTTGCTTGGGCAAACAGGAGGTGCTGCCTTTAGTGGTAACCCCATCAGATGCAGCAACCAACTACAATCTTAAATGTTTGACAGGAATTGGGTCAATCCATACAATTTATTAAAAAGTAAAAAGGGAAGGTCAGGAAAATGATACTCTGAAGATTGAGAATCAAATTATGCATCCATCAAAGTTCTTAAAATTTCAGCAGAATTCTTACTACATATATGGACACCGAAACAGACAGAATATCACTCTGAGAGAATCAAGATCTTGGATAATTAACAACCAACTGACCAGCTATATTCTTTCATTCATCTCAAAGTTAAACAACAACTTAAAATTTAAGTTAAAAGGGACAGGAATAGAACATGAATTGGAAACTCCAACACACAAAACACATACAAACAAGTCAAGTAAATGTATCCTTTCATTCATCACACACCTAAGCAACAAATTCAAAAACCTTCAACAAAATTACATCAATTCACACATGAAAACCAAATTGAAACCACCACAAAATCCCACCAAACACAAAACATAGCTCTTCAATCATCAAATCCAGCAATCCATCTAAAACCTCAACAACAAACCTAAACCTAAACCTAATCCAAGTCCCCACTCAACAAATAAACATTAAACTACCAAATAAAAATCCCAAAAACCATATATATAAAAAAAAAAAAGCTCATTTAACATCCATCAATCCATCTTAATCATCCAAACTCTTATTCCACACATGAACACCTCAAAATGGATACACAGAAACAAAAAAAAACAAAAAAAATGCACCACTAAACCTTTATTTCACTAGAAAAACAGATAAAAAAACAACAGGAAAAAGAGATCCAAGATCTCCTAAAAGGGGTTTCACCTGATCTGAAAGACAGTCCAACAAGGGAGCAGAGGCAGTGCTGGAAGTCTGTGTGATTAGAAAAACAGAAAGAAGATGAGAGAGAGAAGATGTGAAGAGGAAGAATAGTAAATGTGACTGCAGACTGCAGCTTTGGTTCCCGTGTATTTTTTTGGCGGGTATTTTGGGGGTTGGTTTGGCAGTTTTTGCTTTGCTGCCACGTTCATTGGACACGTGGCACTCAAATAGCCTCTCTCACTAGCGGAGTGTTTCTGAGGTTTTAAGGAATTCTAAGTTTTTATTTTTATTTTTATTTTTATTTTCCATTTTTATTTTTTGTTTTTTTATTTTTAGAGCAGGAAGAAGATGTGGATGTTTTTTTTTAATAAAATGGAAAGACACAAAAATTTAGAGTTAATATTTTAATATATAAATATTTTCTATTTTAATTGGTTGAGATTTGATTCTATCTTCTTAGTAAAAATATGAATGTTTTATAAAAAAACCAAAAGGCTAAAATGGAGAAGTTGCTGGTAATAGAGTTTTTTTTCTATGCACCTTCTTAAAATATTATAATATTAAATTTTTAATTTTTTTTGTTAAAAAATATTTTCAATGAAAGAATAGAAAGTGAGAAATTGTAATAATAAAAAAACTATAATTATAATTTATTTTAAAATAACCCATAATCTTTTGTTCTATTGACACTGGGCCTTTATGTAGGGTGTTTGTGTCCTACTGAGGAGCTAGATTCGAACCTTAATTTACTTAGAGTGAGAATATATGTCTTAAGAGATTAATTCTACATTTATGTATGTCCACAATGTGGTTTGTCGACGTTTAAAAAAAATCTATTTTAAAATAAATAGTTTTATTTTCGGAAATAAAACTATTTACGGAAATAAATTGATGTTTTTAATATTATTTAATTAATAATATTTTAAAATTCAAACAGATTTTTTATGGAATTTGTATAAATCTGGAAAAATTATGGATGTATATATGAAATGCCCCTTAAAAGCAAATTAGCAAAATAGAAAGAAAAAAAAATTAACACATGATAGCAATACTAATTTCCTACCAAATATATGCAATCGATATCTTAGATATTGAGAAAATCAAATGTTTATAGATAAAAATAAATAAATAAAATGAAAGAAATAAATAAATCATGATTTTTTACTAAATTTGCAAACTATGCCTTACAACAAAAACTCCCGTGCAACTCAAAAAATAAAATAAAATTTTATGTCTATGATTTATAATTTTATTGCCTTGTAAATGCATTATCTTCCTATTTTTTTCATTATATTGTTACATAAATGATGTCTTTATCTATATCAAAATTACATCAATATATAATTTAAGTTTATTTTTATTATCATATATATATAAAGAATACTAATGACTATTTAATCAATTAGTATAGAATTTTTTACTCTCTGTCATAAAATATTCATTTCGTTGAGAAAACCGGTTTAAATTTTAGTTTGTTTTTTTAAATAACAATTATAATAATAATAGCATAATAATAATAATAATAACAACAACAACAACGCCAACGAAGCAAGCAGAACATATAAAAAGCAGAGTGATCAGTGATTGAATGTGATGCTTGAAAAGATTAGTTATCTTTTTAACTTTGTCTTATTTCTTTTTGTTTGATAAGAACTCTTTGTTGTTGTGGTGGTACATGTCATAATGCACAATTAAAAGTATAAATAAGTCAAGATGGTTGTGACCCTTCATCAAGTATGATAAAAATAGCAATGGGACATCACTCTATATGGACATCAATTATTGCCCATTTTTTTAAATAAACCAAAATAATAAATAAATAAATAACTCTATATAAATTTAATGTATAAATTGGTTAATTTTGGTTCACTTGGCATAAAACCGGCATTTCAAATGCATTGCAACTAAAAATCAGTGTTTGGAATATAGACAAATATTAAAAAATGTCAACTAATTAATTAATAGTTTAAATACACACATATATATATATGCATTTATAAATATAATCATTTAACTAATGAAATTAAAGATGCGTATAATCACGTCCGAGTTCTTTTTTTTTTTCCTTAGATCATTAATATTTCAAAATTTTATTAACCAACAGAATTATTATTGGCTAACAATATCTACATATGTACTTATAAAAATCTTAATTTCGCTTTGAAAAAGAAAAATTTTATAACAACCAATAATGGAATGTTATGAGAGAATAATGAATGGGCAAACTTAAAATTGAATCCATAAATCGATAGTACTATTGCATTATTACACGTACATTATAAAATATTATAACAACACTGTTTATTTACTGTTATGAGTCTCATATGAGAGGATATCATTTTCCTCTACCCGATAAATCTCTAGATGATCGTTAAACCATCATAAATGATGCATCATACCTACTTATCTCTTAACACTCCCTTGTAAGTTGTAAGGCAATTGCTTATTGCCTTTGTCATTAAAAAAAAATAACAATACACATAATTTTTTTAAAAAAAATTATATAAAATTATTAAATTATCTTTTAAATATTGCTTAGTACCACTTGCATTGGCAGTGGGCTCTATGGTTAAGCATAATAGGAACAAATTCACACCGAGACAGATTAGCATACACCTAAAAGCTAATCAGAAAGATGTTTTTGTTATTATAAAAAATTATAAAGATGAGAAAAATAAAAAAAACTCAGAGATTATTTAAAAAAAAAAGGGAAACCACATTCATTTAAAAATAAATAAATAATAAAAAAAAGAACAACACATAATCCACAATGAATGAAGACTGAAAAAAAAAAAATCAAACAGAACAACAAAAGCAAAAAAGTACATCCAAAAAGCTGTAAGGTTCCAAATAATAATAGCTAATTTTGCCTTAAAAAAAATTAGTGGAATAAACTGAATGCACTGAAGATCCAATGTTATTTAATATATTTTATTAATAATTAAATTATATATATATATATATATATATATATATATATATATATATATATATATATATATATATATCTATATATATATATATATGTTGTGAAAAAATATTCCAGCAGACAGGCCCTTTAAACCAATTTTATTAATTTGATATTATTTACAAAATATCGTGCTGACCAACTTAACCCTTTTCTTTTTTATTTTATTTTTTCATTTTTCTCTTGCCAAATTTTTTTATTATTTATGAAAATATTTGAAGTTTACATATTTTTACCTTTGAGAACATATACTGTGTCATTTTATAATTTAAAAAAAATTATAAGAAGCACATATATTTTCAAAGTTTTTTTTAATAATTTATTCTTTCTAGTCTTTTTTTTACTTATCACATTTTAGAGCTTTTTTTAAATTTTTTTAATTTGTCTATTTGAAAAATATGTGAAGTATTAAATATTTTTTTTTTCAAATTTACCCTTTATATTTAATGTATTTTTATAACTTCCAATGAATTATATTCAACTACACATTTTTTAAAGCATATTTAAATAAGAGTAATATTAAAAATTTAATATAAATTTTATAAATTTTATATTACCAACTAATTTTTACCAATTTTTTTTAATTCATGTGATTTAATTAAAATAGACAAGTAAAAAAAAAAAACCAGACGAAGTATTATATTTTAAATATAATTTACATTTTAAATAATTATGTTTTTTTAGAACGAAAAGGATTAAACAATAATTAATATATTTTTAAATATCAAATATATTAAACAATAATTTTGCCAATTCAAGAGATTACCCGAGCCCGTGTCACCCTGGGGTGATCCGTGAACCATCGAGCCAACCTGGCCTGGTGGGTTATAATTGTGGACCAACTGATAAAGGCCGACCTGAACCCACCGGGCCAACCTGACCTGGTGCGTAATTACTATAGATCAGCCCGAACCTGCCGGGTCAGAGGCCGACCTAAACCCACCGGGCTTGATTAACTGGCCCGTGCCCACCTGTTGGGCACTTTGTCATTCCCTTTTCTTTATTCAATAAAATAAAAATAAAAATAAAAATAAATAAATAAAAATTAAAACACATAAATAAATAAAAGTTAAAACACACTATGTTCCCACCATGCACTATTATTCTCCATCATTCCAAGAACAGCCCAAAACCATTCAAAAAGAAAACAAACCAACAACATTCTGAACACACATTCAACATCAAAACACATCCACTTTCCAGAAGCTCACTGCACAAAATTCATAGAATTCAGTATAGGAAAATATGCATGAAACTCAGGCACAGAAGCAGAACAAGGGAGACGATAGCCGGAGCAGTAACAATCCGAGATTTTAGCACAGAGAAAATCTCAGGAAAAAACCTTGTTGAATATAGTATAGACAGAAGAAGAAATAAAAATAAAAATACATGAGAAATATCAGCAGATATATGTTTGACAGTAGAATTATTTCGGAGGATCCATCCCCATTGTTTGAATAGGCGGAGCGATCACCACTGGAATGCCAAGAACCGGACTGGATCCTTGAGACCTCTCGCGAATCTCACGGTATTCTTGGCAGATGGCACACAAGTGGCAGCACACATGCGTGGCGCAGTCACCACAGGGTGCTTCCTATGAATGATAAAGGTAAACAAAAAAGGATTAATATGATGAAATTGAAGTGCAGCAACAACTCTCAAACCAAATAAAAGTTGTCTAGCCAAACCATTTATAGGCTTATTGACCAAAGATTATTATCATCTATCATAAATCAACCTTCAAAATAATCCAAAAGGTTGATCAGTGTGACGCATTCGCCCTATCAATTGTTCACTGAGAGTAAATGATGGCCTTCAGATTAGTGCAAACCACAAATTTGACAATTTTATAGAAAACTATAAAATCAAATAATTCATTTTATTTTTTTCTCTATTTGTTTACATCATTTAATATACAGATAAATGTGCTGTGGGATCAAAAACTCACAAAAGGCTGTTACAACTTTAAAGCAGAAAGATCAAATTATTTGGACCTATTTATGTAATCATCAAAGGTAATCAAGCGGGTAAATACTGTACTGTGAATTAAAAAGGATATTGTGACAAATAAAGAACAATAAAAAGGGAAATACTTTGGTGCTAGATGCAAGAAAGACAACAAAGTGTCTTCCATTGGGAGTGAATCAAGGGGCCTTGACATACCTGGAGATTATACTTTGCCCGTAATGCCCTGCGGTATCCTCCAGCATAACAAGCAACCACAGATCCTGTTAATCCAAACAGAATACCTCCAGTACACAGACAGCATAGGCTATTGACAAGGCCCCACAAAACAAAGTGGGTCATGCATGACCCTGCTAAGGTTCCTGAGCCCAAGAATTCTGCATTTTTGGCAAACAGAAAGCAAGGACAGAAGCTTCCTATACAGCCTAGCAGTTTTAAGAGAATATGAGGTTAGCAAGTCCATATCTTCACTCACAAAGTTCGATAATCATAAGGAAATTAACACTTTCTAATGAAGATTAAATATTGTGCAAAAATGAACAATATCTATGTTATGATCATTCTGATGAAGATTGAGATCATTACAGCACATGAAATACCTGCTGAAGTCTACTGGAAAACTTGCCAAAATCAAATCTAAATTTGGAAGTTAAAAAAAATCTCACAATTGTGAAACAAACACATAAGCTAGGCTGTTTAGTGACAAATTTAAGAATGGCACCTTGACGTAAAAGAAAACAAAAATCTCACTCTCAGGGCTAGCCTCCCTAAGTATTTCATAGAATGGGATGGACCTGATGGACATGTGGCCAATTTCAAGTTCAACCAAATCCCAGGCTTAAATCCTAATGATTCCAACAAGATTCACACAAACCTTGGTGTATTCCCTACCTATTGATAGCTCCATCATGGAGAAAAGTTTTTGGACTAAGACCATGCATAGTGTTCTATATCTGCCAAATGCAGCAAATAAGAAGTCTCTCCCTTGTAAGCATCTAATTGAAGCACTTATTTGCATTTGACTTGTGCCATATAGATCCATGCATCTTTTATTGTCTTGAAGAAAACTGATCATTGTTAGTATGCCATGTATAATAGGTGATCAATAACAATCTTTAGAAAAAGACTATTGTATTTCCCATCAAGTATCAATAAAGCCAGAATCTATGCTAAAACTTTCCTTTGTCGTTATCCTTACTAAAAGTTTTCCAAAGACAAAAACCTCAGTTTGCATCAGCTCCTACTATAACAAACTCTGGTCCATTTTACAAAGACTGGATGACAATGCTAGCAAACAGAACCATTCTCACCAGATAAATGAAGTGAGAATTATTGTATCACATTATCCAGAATGTTTTACCCAAAATACTAGCAGTGATTGGTTTTACTACAAGGTTATCATTTTCACAAGGATGAAAACTAGTGCAAAAATTTGTCAACAACAATTTAATTTCAAATATAAATCAAGGGAAAAAATGAGATCAATTAGCATAAACCAATATTGTCTGCAACAGATAAAAATCATAATACTAATCTGACAAAAATAATAGTTTTAATTTGAATGTCACCATACAGATCAGGAGGCAAAAAGTATCATACAGCTTGGCATATCATCACAGCATGCACAAATTCCAGAAGACCACTGTACAGGATCTGGTTGACTAGCCGGATGCTGAGAAGGCTGCCTAACATCCACAACATTACTCTCAAATTCATTGTCTTCCTGTTGTAACGGTAACGGTATATATTGAGGTGGTACATAACCGCCTTGTGCTTTCATTCTCTGAAAAAACAAAGCAAAAAAAAAAAAAAAAAACGAAAAACACACACACACACACATTGTTCAATACTTACCATTCTGAAAAATACATCAAACCACAAACTTTGCGCAAAGTATGATTCCACAATGATTTTCTCAAGTTCATTCAAATATAAATAACCATCTTAGAAATAATTCAAATGAACGAATGGACAACACTCAAAACCTAATAATCTTTTTCCTGGAATACTCCAACAAAATAATCAATAAAAATACCAAAATTTGGGGCAAATAAATGAACCAAGAAATCAATGAAGTCCAAGTGTAGAACACGAAGAAAAGAAGCTTCCAAACAAGTAAAGATACAAGCTTTAAATTATCTCACAGCATTCACAAACGAAACGCATATGCCATCAAATCAGATGAAATGAATATCAAATTGATCCTAGAATGAAACCCTAGAAGGCAAAACGCATAGAAATTTGAAATTACGAAACAAAAATCAAAATTTTCCAGAAAAGATCGCGAATTTGATACCTTTCTTTCGAGGCTCGTTAGGGTTTGTTCGAGAGAAAGACGAACAGAGAAAGAGCTCGCGTTCAGAAGCCCAACAAAACCCTCCGGCCCAATTAATTGTTTGCTTCTTGAGCATTTTTCAAAGAAGCCCCTATAAAATAAAATATGATTATTTTTTACTTTGCACCCCTTGAGCAAAAGAAAAATTACTTGAGACTTTTCAATATTACTTCTCACCCCCTTCTTTAATTTTTTTTTTAATTTTATTTAACCCTAGCAACAATCAGAATATATTTAAAAATAAATTAAAAATTAAAAAAAAAGTGAAATTATATTATAATTAATTAGGTGTCAGTGTTGTCTAATCAATGATAATACTTCCAAATAAGTGCATGTACCTTAAAAAATTAATTTGGCTTAATTATTAAGCAAATGTTACATGGTTTGGTTGGCTTGATGTTGCCACTTGCCATTTGCCAATGTACTTTTTGGATGAGCAATTAGAGAGAGGACCACTTAAGTTTTTCTTCTTTTCTTCTCTTTCCAAATGAAGTTGAACTTTCATCTTTTGGTTTTTTTATTTTATTTAAAATTTTATTTTTATTAAAAATGACTTTGGGATATTTCTTGGACAATAAGTTAGAATAGATTGGGATTAAAAAATTATTCTTGGAGAAATATTTAATAATAAGTTATTATTTTTTAAAAAATATTAATGTAATATGAAATAAAAGTTTTATTTATTTGTAGTGTGAAAAATGACTCTTATTGTAGATAAGAATAAAATATTTATTTCAACATATTATATATAATAATTTTTATGTTGTCGAACTCCCAAACTACAAAACACATAAAGTTTGTAACATGTATTTTGTCTGATTTAATACAAAAAATTTATTTGTGATTTACGTGATTTTTTGAATTATAAATATTTTTTGAGATCTATGATGGTAGAGGAGAGATCAAGACAATAGGTCTAATTTCGTAGTCTACTATTAATTTTGTTGAGAATATGAAAACAATATAAATTTGTTTAAAGAATTTATGATAAGACTACGCTTTAAAAAAAAACAACCCATGATTTATATTAGTTGAGCCACCACCATTTAGAATCATTTTCTATTCATGAAGGTTTTTTTTTTTTTCCTTTTAATTTTAAGTTCTTATGTAAATTTATATGTTTTTCCTCATAAATATACAAAATCATGCTTTGGCTTCGGTGATTATTTTAATATCAGTTTCATTTCAACATAATCTTCATTTATTAACCAATGTGAAAATGTAAATACTAAACCCTAAACCCTAACATATACCCTAGACCTTGTACACCACTACACCTTTACACGTACTCCTAAACCCTAATCCCTAAACCAAACCCAAAACCCTAAACATTTTCCCAAACCATCACCCTAAACCCTATCACATAAATCTTCCAATAACCAAGTAGTTCACCATTTAATATATATATATATATATATATAATACATCTTTTAAGGACGTCCAATTATCAGCTATTGGATCGTGATTCAACGGACGACATTAATAAATATAATAACTGTTCTAAATTGTAATTACTGTATATATTATTGTAGTAACTACTGTTTATCAATATTAGCTGTTGAACAGAGATCCAACCGTTAATAATGGATATTTATAGAGTTTTTTTCTAAAAAAATGGTATATATATATATAGTAAGAAGCCCTGACAGAAAAACCAAAAAAGATATATATATTATAAAGAAAATGAAAGTGAGATCATGTGTTGCTGAGTCAGAGATTCCCTTGGTGATGGATGATAGCATGGGATGAATTGTGTAAATAAGCCAAATGCTTTTGAGGCAGCCAACTTTAACATTCATTCATTCATTCACTCATTAATGGCTATAGGGATTCCAACACCTTCTTTGTCCTTGCCCCACTTTCAATGACTTAATTATTTCCTTTTTCATGGATGCATCAAAACTTCATCATTTAATTCTTCCCTCTTTGGTAGTTTTTTTTTTCTATTCCTTTTTTTTGACCTTTAATATGAATTAATTAAAATAAAAAAATAATTACAAATATAACTATTTTTTATTTTAAAAGATTAATGAGTAATTCTTACCTTCAATCTTCTCACATATTTGGACCATTTTGTAATAAATATATAAATAAAATAAAAGTGTTTATTTTTCTTTTATGCAAGGGCTTGCAGTACCTTGCTTGGTTTAGTTTGTAGATTGTGACTTCTTAGAAAAAGCTGATCAAAGACTGAAAATATAAAAATTAAAATTAAATTAAATTAAATTTTAATGCATTTATAATCAGAGTTTAACCATAAACAATGAAATAGTAAAGATTTATTTAATGAGTTAAAAGTTTGATATCATAAATACCAAGGTTTATTATTTATGTATAAAAATAAATAAACAGGTTTCTTTGTAATTTGAGTGGTATAAAATAAAGTAGAGGGTGTTTTATAAATTTTCATATATTTTTAACCTAAGTAATGGAAGTAATTAATATATTATATAATTTTTTTTTTGGAGGTGAGAAAATCTATATATGTAATTAATTATATTTTAAAGGTTATACAAACAAAGACCATTAATCTATCAGACATCTTCTTGTACCGCCTAGCACATGTTTGTACTTTTATTAATACAAAAAATACTTTGATATTATAACTAATGATTTATTGAGTATATAAATATAATAAGAAAGAATCAATGATATGTTTTTTTTCAACATAAATAAACGTAGGACAATAATTTAGATCTCAATCTTTCATATTTAGAACATAACATGAGACCCAATATATATATATATATATATATATATATATATATATTTAAGTGTTCCTCTAGTTGAGAAGGTAAATTGGAATCTCAGTTTATATAAGATAAAAGTACAGATGTGTTGAAAGATTAACTCTATATTTGTGTATGTTCCTGACCTCACTTGTCGACATTTCGTGAAAAAAAATCATAACTTTATATTTTAAAAAACCATTTTTTTTATGATTTATGAATTAACTAAAAAAGAATCACATGTTATCAACTAAAGGGTCACTGAAAAGTGATTGTTAAAAATGTGATCAAAAGAATATATTATAAGATAAGATAAATTAGTAATTTTTTTTTTGGGTGTAAAAAAAGGTCTTTCTTCAAGTCCATCAACTTTTGCTCAAAAGGGAAGGCTCCTGTCCTTGTATTATTACAAACTAGAAAACTTTAAAGTCTCTTTACAATGAAACATATCAAATGGATGAGTTTGTTCATGTAAAGACCTTCCACTAGTTGTAAAATAATAATAATAATAATAATAATAATAATAATAATAAAGAAAAGCTACTTTTCTTAATACTTTTTTATAAAGTTAAATAAAGAGATAATTTAAATAAGGACAAAAGTATATGATGATCAACCTAAGTAAATCATCGTGTACTTTAAAATCCGTGATCGATTACAAAAATTTCTTAATTAACTAAAACTCTATTTAAAAATTTCAGCAAATGATCAATTTAATAAATGGTTTAGGAAAATTAACATTATCTAATCATGTCATTATAGTTAATTTGATTTGGAAACATCAATTTCATTCTTTTAATTTCAAGACCAATAAGAAAACACATGAATTAAAATGAACTAAATAAATAAATAGAAAACTAGTCAAAAGATAAGAAACACAACTTAATTTCATCTAAGTTTCTAAAATTGTTTATCAATGAAAGATGTTGTCTTTTGACTCTTTTCTTTCTTCCTTTTTTTTTTTTTTTTGTTAATTCCAATCAATTCATGTTTTGTTATAATAAGTGGTACATATATATTTCCCTAAAAATAATTATTTTTAGGGAAATTTTGCATATATGAATTTATTTTATAGAGACTCACATGAAAAAAAAAATAAAAAAAAATAATAAAATAATTGGTAGATGGAAAACCTATAATGTATAGGATATTTTTTATGCATATAAACCCATATAAAAGTTTACTATTACAAATATACCTTGCTATGAATCATTTTTGCATATTTGCCCTCATAAAAATAAAATATTCAATGTATCTTTTGCAGTAAAAGTATCAGCTTTTTTTTTTTTTTTTAATTTATTATTTATTCCTAATTTTTTCTCTAATCCATATAACATGGTAAAATTCAAGTTTAATGGGAAAAAAAAGGAAAAAAAAACATTAAAAAAAAAGTCTTTTTTTTTTGGGTGCTTTCTAATGGACAAAACCATGGTTTGCTCCAGAGTACATTAATGGAGAAGGAATGGGGGGCTCCACACTACCATTCGCTCCACACTATCCGATGATGCTTTCTGCATGAAAATCATCGGCTTTGTACCTTCGAGTTTTTCTATGGTGGTGGACAAGAGGCGGAGAGATTGAGAGGTTCCTCTTCTTCTTCTACAGAGCTAATCCACTGGTATGCAGAATGTGGTGATGTTCTAATTGTTTTTTGTTTTTTGTTTTTAAAGTGTTTGTTGGATTTGATGTTTGTTTCTTTTGGGATTTGATGCATGAGTGAGAATTTTTTTTTTTTTGGATGTGATTTGGTGATGGAGTGTTTGGATGGTTGTAAAAAGATGGGATTTTTAATTGGTTTCTGTTGGATTTGGAGTTCACGGGGATTGGATCAGTGCAAAATATTGAACTCATTGGAAGTTTGTGAGCATGAATACTTATTATTATTATTTTTTACTTTATTTTTTAAAGTATCATCTGTGAAATGCTTGGATTTTGGTTGATTACTTATTTGGGGTAGTTAAGTAGAGCTTTTCACTTAGTTATTGTTCTGATGATTTTAGTATTATTCTTTATTTAAGCTTATTGTTTTTGCTTCTTCACTGCCACTCAATCAGTTGTTACCTTTTGATAGATTAAATTATGTCATGGTCTTACTCTAAGAATCAGAGAAAGAATCAGAGTGATATTGGTATCATGTAGTGTGAAATGGAGCACTCTTATGGATCTTATTTGTTTAGTTTTGAAGAAAAGTACCAGAGAAAAAGATGGAAAATTTCATGCATTTTGGTTGTTATTCTTGTAGTACATGCTGTAATGGTCCATATAAATATATGCATTAATAGAAGAAGATCCATTTTCGGTTTCTTTAATTGTGTCTAATGGTTGTAGGTATCTGGACTTCTATACATCTACTTTTCATATGAATTTGATTTTTGAATGTTGTATTTATTGAATGATATAAAAAACTCAAGTAAGACTTCTGAATTTGATGTTTAATTGTGCTTTGTGACAGGATTTATACAGTTTTCAGAACTTTTGAGAACCTATTTTCAGGATTGGAGGTTGATGTACAACTGTTTCTACTATAATGGGAACTTCAAGCTCGAAGATCGAAGATGATAAGGCTCTTGCATTATGTAGAGAAAGGAAACGTCTTGTAAGGCAGGCTCTTGATGGAAGATGTTTGCTTGCAGATGCGCATGTTTCTTATATTCAGTCTCTCAGAAACACTGGAACTGCACTTAGAAAATTTGTAGACCCTGAAAGTCCTACAGAATCCTATTTGAACACATCAGCATCTGCGAGACTTGAACCTCTTGCTTCAGCTGAAATTTCAGCTTTGTTATTCTCAAAATCATCCTCATCTTTCTCAAGACATGTGGTGACGGTGGAGTCAATTTCTCCAGTTCCTTCACGAATCAATTCAGTGCAGTTTCATGAGGATCATATGAAAGCTGGCAGAAGTTTCTCTATGACGGTCGAGGAGAAACCTCCAATCCCCATAACGGCAACACTCCAAACTGAGGACAATTCTCAGAAGGACACAGTATCACAATCAGAGGAGAATTTAGCTACTGAAACTATGCAAATCCCTGAAAGTCCACCATGGGATTATTTTAAAACTTCCCATTCGGTTGAGAACCAGTACTCCTTTCAAGATGGACATGGTTTGTACCATGAGCTTGACAATGGTGGTTATGCCAAGCAGCTCAGAGAAGAGGAAGGCAGTCTTGGATTGGAAGAGGAGGGTGAAAATGCCTCCACAAATGCAAGGGATGACTTTGCAGATTCAGAAGAGGATTTTGACGAACCATCTACTGCACCGTTAGTTCGAATATTCAGAAACAGGAATGAAGTTTTAGATTCCAATTCAGTCGAGGAATCTCCGAAGGGTGTATCCATGGAAACTGTTGTTTTGGAAACTGAAACTGAACAGCGAAATGAGCAGCAGGCCATTACTAATAACAGCTTCCATGATGAAAACTGTTCAATTTCAACACCAAAAGCAACCCCTTCTGTTGCTGCACATCCTGTGAATGGAAATGGTAAAGAACAGTCTTCTGCAAATATTATCGCAGCAGAGGTCTTCCTGTCATGCATGAGGGAAATTGAAATTTTGTTTCTAAGGGCTTCTGAATCTGGGAAGGAAGTCCCAAGGATGCTCGAGGCAAACAAAGTGAACTTCCGCCCTTTGTTCACTGATGATAAAGGTCTGCTCTAGATACATCTCATGTAAATTTGTTTGCATTTCGATCATCCGCAATTTATATCTTATAACATGTCAGAAAAATCAGTCAAACAATATGCTTATTTCCACATTTTCTTTATTTGCGAGACCATGATTTTTTTTTTCTTTTTTGGTGCAGCGCACAAGTCAGGGGCATCGAATTTTCTGACATCTTGTCTCAGCTGTTGTTGGGAAGATGTTCATCTTCCTGAGGGTAAGCCCCTCATTATTTCTGCACAATAAAATTAGGCTCTTGTGCATTGTGATTTTTTTACCGGACTGCAATTTTCTGTTTTTGACACATGAATGAAGGTTGACTTGATTATTTTCAATTACTTGTATTAAATTTGCATCCAGTTATGCATTTTCTTTCTTTTCAAAGATTAACAGAATCATTTTAGCCCTCAAATTTCTGATCTCAAGCACTTATACTATTTGTGGTTATATGTAGAAACTGCTCCAAGTGAAGTGAATGCCTTAACTTTCCATAGATCAGCTTCATCACTGTCATCATCATCAAGAAACTTTACTGGGGTGACTTCAAAAGGTGATGTCGAGGACTTTGGTAATAATATCTTCAGCAGCGTATGCATGACTTCAGGTAGTCATGCCTCAACACTAGATAGGCTTTATGCATGGGAGAGAAAACTTTGCGATGAAGTCAAGGTACACATTTCTTTCCAAATGCTTTGATATGGAATCCTTTCAACTGATTCTGAAAAAAAAAATTGTTTGTTGATTGACTTGGTGCTTCCCTCAGAGAGTTTGAATGTTCTGTTACCGCTGTGTCTAAATTTGAGTCCCTGAATTTAACACTGATTGTTCAGTGATATTAATATGAGCAAATGTTGCTGTTTGATTTGAGTTTCTTGCATTATGGTCATTAGTGGGAAGCTAGTTTGCAGAGTATTGCTTTTTTAAATATATATATTTTTTAACTATCCAGTTGTTTAATTTGGAAAGTTTTAATGATCTTCAGGCGAGTGGCATCATTCGTAAGAAATATGAGATGAAATGTAAGTTGCTCAGAAGTCAGGAGTCCAAAGCGGAAAGCCCTTATAAGATTGACAAAACCCGAGCAATGGTGAAGGACTTGCATTCAAGAATTATAGTTGCGCTCCACAGAATTGATACAATATCAAAGAAAATTGAGGAATTGAGAGATAAAGAGCTCCAACCACAACTCGAGGAATTAATTGGCGGGTATGTTCTCAAATCCTTTGTACGCCACTTGTAACTAGAGATTGCATGCAAACCAAATAAGGAAATCTCTTACATTGAGTTTAATTTGATGAAAAGTGTTCTTTGTCTACTTCTTACATGCAGATTGACAAGAATGTGGGAAACAATGCTCGACTGCCATAAACATCAGCACAACATTATAATGTCAGTGTGCAACAACGGCAGCTCTAGTATCTCGGTAAAACCAGAATCTCATCGGCAAGCTGTTCTCCTTCTTGAGTTTGAGCTGAATTCTCTTGGCTCGAGCTTCACCCAATGGATCTCAGCTCACAAATCCTACTTAGAATCGATAAACGGGTGGCTCCTCAAATGTGTGTACCCTTTACGGCATAAGTCCTCAAAGAAAGGAAAATATCTAGAGTTTTCACCGCGAAATGATGGGGCTCCACCAATCTTTGTGACATGCGGGGACTGGTTAGCATTCCTTAAAGATAAGAATTTTCCGGCCGGGGAAGTGGAAACTGCTATACAAAATTTGCTTACAATTACAGCCAAATTCTTGCCGAATCAAGAGAAAGGTCATGGTAATAAAAGCAAACCTGTAGAAGACATTCAAATGAATGAGACAACAGATAAAGTTATATGGAATATCGACAATTTTCAATCTAGTCTTGTGGTACTTCTAGATCAGCTGAAGATATTTGGCGAGACCTCACTCGAGAAGTATGTAGTCCTCCAGAAGTCCATTGATTCTGCTCGTCGTGCTTATGGAAATTAATTGGATGTGAGTTTGATCAGTTTTTCCGTATTGTTGTCTTGAAGATGAAAAAAGCAGTGATTACATTGGGTTTATGTGAATTCGACATGAAAATTACATAGTAATTCAGATAAATTTTTCACCTTGTAAATTAATTAGGGGAATAAAGTGGGATTATGACAGATGAATGTATGAAATTCCTGGAATAAACACTTGCATAGCTTTGATATTACTTTGAAATGATCAAATGGTTGTGTTTGTTGGCTCATAGCAATAGATGCATTAATTTTTCTTGTTTTGGTATAATTTGAAGTGGTTTTCATAGTATGAAAAAGTTCATGTTGAGTGATTATTTGAATATTGGGTTACCTTTTAGTAGGTCACTTAACTATAGTCTTGTTTCATTTTGGTAACCAAGCTTCATTTTGCATCAAAATGGTCATTCATCTTTGTTTTTGTTTTATCGGGTTGTCACTCGATTGATTTGAGAACCAAATAGTTGATATAGCTGCCGGAAAATCTGTCTCAGCTCCCCTATGACACATAAACTATCCTATTTGGCTTGTCCACATCACCCAAGTTATTCACCTCAGCCAAAAGCCTCCATGTTAGCATTCTTATTTAGAGAAAATACCCTCACGTCGGAGCAAGGGTCATCTCCTTCTCCACTTCAAAGAGACAAGGCGAGTGGGGAGGACAAAGGCTTGCATTAACTAGCGCAGAAGAGCAAGAGAAGTTTGGTCGAACATGATGGCATTGAACTGGGAGATACTACCAACTGGGGAGGAAAATGTTTTGAAGAGTCTGGCGAGAGATGAAGAAGTGGCACCAAGCTACAATGAGGAGTTCTTAAGCAACAATCACGTGCCTGGGAGGAGGTTTGATACATCAACAAAGTCACTATGTGACAACACAACATCTGACGAGGCAAGCAAGATGGTGATTGGGTGAAGGAGTAAGAGGGCAAAGATGCCCAATACAAGGCGGGCCGAGTTTGTTACAAATGCTAGGGTGGCAAATCAATGATGGAGAGAGGGGCATGCTGAAGAATGAGTTTGTTATGTCGACGTGGAAAGGAGATAAAAGGCAAGGCAATGGAAGAAGAAGTGTAGAGAATTAAAAAGAGAGTCATATGCTTAGATCTGAGTAGTAAAGAAGCTTCGACGAGCATCTTCGGTGATCGGAATCAAAAGGAGGTTTCCTCTCAGTTATCTTGCTGCTTTTTGAGTGTGTTTTGAGTTGAAGCTATGGATATGTTAAGCTCTTTGGTTTAATTATCTTTGTTTGGTTATTTCTTGTTATTAGTGGTAGATTATTGATGTGAACATTAGTTGATCTGTTGATTACCCTGGAATGTGTTGGGGTTTATTAGATCTACAGTTATTCACTATTTCATTGAATTTCCAGTAATGCATGAATGTTTTTCAGCGGAGATTTGTCATTGGTTATGGGTTTTCAGTTGAAAGATTAATTCTTTGTTACATTCTTGGCTGATAATTGAGTTCATTCATTACATTTGGTGCTTTTGTTGAGAGGCATTGAGTGATTGATGATGGCCTAGGCTACTAGAATGAAGGATTTATATGCTAAGATGGATATGATCCTCACTACTATGGAATAGAGGGGGGGAAAATTATGATGGCCATGATCATAGTGCAGAGAAAGTTAAGGAGTTAGAACAATCATTGAACACTATATCCAAGTTTATTGAAGCCCAACAAGTTCAAGGTTCTAACAATGCCTCCTCTTCATTACCTTAATCTCAAATGGAGTATTTGGAGTAACCAACACATAGAAGAATTCAATCTTATCAACCTTGGGTAGTGAAGGTTGATTTTCCAAGGTTTGAGGGAAGTGAGATACTACAGTGGATATTCAAAGTTGAACAATATTTTGAATACTACAGAGTGGAAGACATAAAGAGATTACAGCTTGCAATGATTCATTTTGAAAGGCATGTTGTATCTTGGTATCAAATGTTACAGAAATCAGGAGTCTTAACATCTTAGGCAGCATTGATGAGAGCATTAGAACAAGCTTATGGGCCTTCAGCGTATGAGAGTCCAGATTATGAATTATTTATACTTTTCCAAGAAGATTCTATCTCCAATTATTATATTACTTTCACTACATTGGCCAATAGGGTTGAAGGCATGGCTCTTTCTGCCCCTTCTGTCTCATTTTATCAATGGGTTGAAGAAAGACATTTAGAGGGATGTGATACCATGGAGGTCAGAATCTATTATTGCAACATTGGCTCTAGCTAAATTACATGAAGAGAAGTACATTAGCGAGAGCAAAGTAGTAAACAAAAAGCAGTCATATAATCTTGATCTGAGCTCCATCACTAATCCTAACAAGAAGCTGATAACACTAGCAATTCCCTTTAGAGCAGCCAATGTGTTGTCAATTGTAGGAACATTCAGTGTTCAACTGACAGTACTTTCAATAGGAAGTCAAAATTCACAGTGCAGAAAGATTACTTTTAATGAGATGCAATTGAGAAAGGCCAAAGGGTTGTGCTTCAACTATGAGGAGAAATTCACCCCATCTCATAGGTGTACTAATAGAAGATTGCTTCTATTACAATGGAATGAAAATTTTCAAGAAAATTCTTTACCAGATGATGCTAAGTATGTAGTAGAATTAGAAGAAAATTCACAAGTGGATGATCAGAGTTCCATGAGTTCTCTAAATGCAATGAATAGTTTAGCAGTTACTAGCATTTCAAGATTTTTTTGGGACAGTTAATAGACATCTAGTGAAAATACTGTTGGATGGGGGAAGTGATGACAACTTTATACAACTCAGGTTAGCCAAATTCCTTAATTTGGAGATACAACCTACTAAGCCATTTAAATTTTTGGTTGATAATGGACATGCATTGCGTGTGGAGGGAATGGTTGCTGAATTACCATTCAAAGGACAAGGTTATCTTTTAAAATTTTCTATTTTTCTATTAACAATAGCAGGAGCTGAAATTATATTGGGACTTGCTTTGTTAGCCACATTAGGGGCTCATATGGTAGATTGTAGCATTTTTTCAATTCAATTCTACCATAATGGACAGTTTATATCATTACATGGTGATAAAGAAAATATGCCTTAGTCAATTTCTATGCATCAGTTGAACAGGTTGGCTACAACTAAATCCATTGCAAAATGTAATGAAGTGATTGCAGATGAAATTAGGGAGGAAGGCAATTTTAGTTGCACTTCTATGCTCACAAATAAGATAGAAGAATAGCAAATTCAATTTACTGCATAAATGCATGAGAATTTAAACCAGTTGTTGCTAAAGTATCAACATGTTTTTGATGTGCCTAAGGGTCTTCCACCTTCAAGGAATTGTGATCATCGGATTCTTTTAATGGAGGGAGCACAACCAGTGAAAGTAAGGCCTTATAGGTATCCTCAGCCAGAAAAATGAGATTGAAGTGATGGTATCACAAATGCTGAAAGAGGGGTTGATAGAGGGCAGTAACAACCCTTTTTCTTCACTAGTTATTTTAATTAAAAAGAAAGATGGTTCATGGAGGTTCTGCACTTATTATAGGGCCTTGGATGCCATAACAGTGAAAGATGCTTTCCCAATTCTTGTAGTAGATGAGCTATTAGATGAATTAAATGGTGCCATAATTTTTTCCAAGCTAGACTTAAGGTCAAGCTATCACCAAGTTCTGTTACATTCAACTGATAAACATAAGATTGCTTTTAGGACTCACCATGGTCATTTCCAACGGCTTGTAGTGTCTTTTGGATTATCTAATGCACTAGCTACCTTCCAATCACTGATGAATGAAAATTTTCATTTTGCAATGAGAAGGTTTGAGTTAATTTTTTTATTTTTTATTTCTATGATGTTTTGATCTACAGTCAAGACTGAGAGAGTCATATTAAGCATATGGAGTCGGTGTTGTTGGCTCTCATTTACAATCACTTGTATGCTAAATATTCCAAATGCAGTTTTGGAATATTGTAAATTGAATACTTGGGGATTTAGTCTCAGTTGAAGGAGTACATATGGATGAATCAAAAGTGGAGGCAATATTGAACTAGTGGGAACCTGCAAACATCAAGCAATTAAGAAGTTTTCTTGGGCTCAGTGGTTATTACAGAAGGTTTATACAGAACTATGCTACCATAGCCTCTCCACTTACTTATTTACTTAAAAAAGATTGTTTCAAATGGTCAAGTGTAGCCAAGGAAGCTTTCTCAAGACTGGAAAATGCTATTGTTTATGCTCCTATTCTTAAACTACTTGATTTGGTGGTGCTCTTTATATTGGAGATGGATGCATTTAAATCAGGTATAGGAGTAGTACTGAGTCAATGCAATCACCTTATAGCTTACTTTTCCAGGAAATTAAATCCATATATGCATAAGCAATTAGACAGTATTTAATTGGGCACAAATTTGTAATCAAAATTGACCAAGAGGCATTGAAACATCTTGGTCAATAAGCTATACAAACTCGAGAGCACCAAAAGTGGCTTCCAGAATTATCGGGTTATGATTTTTCTATAGAGTACAAACTAGGGAAAGAAAACATTGTTGTTGATGCCTTATCAAGAAGCTTTATGGCTTTTTCTTCTATGCACTGTGAATTGAGTACTCAAATTCGACAGTTACAATTACAGGATTCAAATTGTGTAGATGTAATACAAAAATTGAAATCACAGCAACAAGTAGATGTCAATTATGTTTGGAAGAATGATCTAGTATGGTATGCAAGAAAAATTATGGTGCATGATAATTCTTCACTCAAAACCTCATTATTATATGAGTATTATGCTATTCCACTGGGGAGTCATGCATGGTCTTTGAGAACATATGCAAGGTTATCACTACAATATTTTTGGCAAGGTATGAGAAAAGATGTTGCTGAATTTGTCAGAAATTGTTTGACTTGTCAAAAGGCTAAATCAACTCACACATACCTAGGAGGATTATTACAACCATTACCAGTTCCAAATCAAATTTGGGAATATATTACTATAGATTTCACAGTAGGATTGCCATTATCTAGAGATTATATAGTGAAATATGTGATCAATGATAGACTATCAAAATTTGGGTATTTCATTCCATTGAAGGCAGAATTTAACAGTGCCGTATGGCAGAGGCTTTCGTTAAGAATGTAGTCAAATTACATGAAATTCCCAAAACAATTGTCAGTGATAGAGATAGAGTGCTCATGAGTAAATTTTGGCAGCATCTTTTCAAGGCTATGGGACCTTCTTTAGCTATGTCTTCTTCTTATCACCCACAAACTGATAGACAATCAGAAGCTCTGAACAAATGTTTGGAAATGTATTTGCTTTGTTTTGTCTCAGAAAATTCTAAATTTTGGGTGCAGTTATTACCTTGGGCACAATTTTGGTATAATATTGCATTTCATAGCAGTTTAGAAATGACTCCATTTCAATTTGTTTTTGGAAGAGATCCTCTACAATTGATTACATACTATTCCAATGACAAGGATCCTCCTGAAGTAGCTAATCTTCTATAACAAAGAGACAAAGTCCTAGCAAAGTTAAAGCAAAATCTTCTCAAAGCTCAAATAAGAATGAAGAAGCTGCAGACAAAAATAGAACATAAATATCATTTGAAGAGGGAGATTTGTATTAGTTAAACTGCAACCATATCAACAAAATTAATTGGTTTTAAGTTAGAATCAAAAGCTTGGTATGAGATACTTTGGCCCTTTCAAGATTTTGAAGAAAATTGGGACAATTTCTTATAGATTGCAATTACCCCCTGAAGCTCATTTGCATCCAGTTTTTCATGTTTTAGTTCTTACGAAATGCAATGGAGATCCTCAAAATTTTTCCTCCAATATTCCACTACCATTAATTACTATTGAAGACCACAAGTTGTTCTACAATTTAGAACCATTCTTATAAATGGTCATCAAATTGTTCAGGGATTAGTTCAATGGAGTCATCTATCATCAGAAGACAATACCTTGGAAGACATTAATAAGTTATTGGAGCATTTTCCTAATCCAGGCCTTAGGGGAAAGGCCAATTTTAATGTAGGGGGTGTTGTTCTCAAGAGTCTGGCTGGAGATGAAGAAGTGGCGCCAAGCTACAATGAAGAGTTTTTAAATAGAAGGCACATGCCTGGGAGGAGGTCCGACACATCAACAAAGTCATTATGTGCTAGTGCAACATTTGACGAGACAAGCAAGATGGTGATTGGGCGAAGGAGTAAGAGGGCAAGGATGGCCAATGCAAGGCTGGGCGGGTTTGTTACAAATGCCAGAGTGGCAAATCAATGATGGAAAGAGGAGCAGACTGAAGAATGAGTTTGTTATGCTGACGTGGAAAAAAGATAAAAGGTAGAGTAATGAACGAAGAAGGGTAGAGAATTAAGAAGAGAGTAATAGGCTTGGATCTAAGTAGCAGAGAAGCTCCAACGAGCATCTCTGGAGACTGGAATCAAGAGGGAGGTTTCCTCTTAATTATCTTACTGCTTGTTGCGTGTGTTTTAAGTTGGATCTATGGATCTGTTAAGCTCTTTGGTTTAATTACCTTTGTTTGGTTATTTCTTTTTGTTAGTATTGGATTGTTGATGTGAACATTGGTTGATCTGTTGATTATTCTGGAATGTGTTAGGATTTATTAGATCTGCAGTTAGCCACTGTTTCATTGAATTTCCAATAATGAATGAATGTTTTTCAATGGAGATTTGCCACAGATGCTGGGTTTTCAGTTGAAAGATTAATTCCTTGATACATTCTCTACTGATAATTGAGTTCATGCATTATAGAAGCACCAATCTACTATAAGGTTTTTTTAGTCCCTTCATGCATTGGTTTTCAACTTTGAAATACAAGTTATGTCAAGTTAAGTACCACATCCTAGGAGTTTGGATTTAGGGTTTCAATTTAGGGTACTTTTTTTTTTTTTTCAATTTAGGATCTAAAATGCGATTTAAGTACTACATCTCGGGATTTTGATTGAATTGTGCACATTGATGCCAGTTGCATTCCCCATGATGTTGGATAGCCTGTTTACGCATATGTACTAATGAGGGGAGTTATTTAGTTTGTGTTTCCTTACATAATTATTATTATTATTTTTTTGACAAAATCAACAAACGATAAAGTAAAGGACAAGCGAGTACGGAGGTGCACAAGTTACAGTGGCTTTAAACCATGAATAATTAAATCATGCACTTGCACACCTTTTACTTGTTTATCAGGTGTCTTGTGAAGAAAATTGATATAATGGTACTTCATGTGAATATATTTTTTTTAATGTTGGAGTAGACATTGCCACATAAATAAATAATATTAAAATCAATGGCCAAACAACATATTTCAACATGATTTAACCTCACTCTATAATTACCTTATATAGTGTAACTTTTATGCTGATTGAATTTAGCATAAAAGTAAACTTATACCTACTGATTGGATTCACCATTAATAAAATCTATGTATGCTATGTTTAGCTGCTTATTTTAGCCTTCTTTTTTGCTGTTATGTCAATTAGAAATTTTTATTTGATTTTTATATTGAATTGTTAGATTAGATAGTAATGGTTTACGTATAGAAAGCAATAACCTAATTTTGATTTTTACGCTTTTAGTTTCAGCACTGGATGTTGAATTATTCACAATACGTATGCATTATATAGTTGATGGTATAAAAAGAATGGCAAGATATGTAGACTATTATTGTGCAGACCAAATATCAAGGCTTGAGCTATTGACTGTGGCCAAAAAATTTGAATTCGAAATGAAAGAATATAATATTTGGTGGTTGGATGTTCATAGTGAAAATAAAAGACTCAAAAAAATATAAATTGATTTAGATGCTCTGTCAATGACTATGATTGTGGATTGCAGTAAGGTGATAAATATACACATTAGGATTATCAACGCTTGTAATTAATATGGATGTGTTGTTGGTGTTAGTGGTGATTATGGAGGTGGCCTAGGTGGTGGTAGTGATCATGGAGATTGCCTTAATGCTTAATTGCTTAGGGAAAAGCTTAAAAAAATAGTAGATAAAGAAAAAAGAAGTTGTGTTTGTAGATGAAGATTTAGAAGATATTTTGACTGAGAGCATTGGTGAGGGAAAAATGGTGGATGAAAAAATTAATTTCCATGATCCAGAGAACCGGTTTTGAAAGGATTCAGAGGAAGAATTTGAATTATTATAAAATAAATTAAAATATTATAATAATATTTTATATTTTTAATAATTAATAAAAACTTAATATATATAAATTCTATTGGTATCCTTACACAAATCCGTTGTCGTCTAGTCCGGTTAGGATATCTGGCTTTCACCCAGGCGACCCGGGTTCAAATCCCGGCAACGGAACTAATTCAAAAATTTTTCTTTTTTTTTATATATTTTTTGCCCAAAAAATATATATATATACCTAATTTTCTTCAATAATAGTCTACATACTTCTGTTCTAAAACACTAACTAATACACAGATGAAAATCAAATAACATGACAACTTTCAGTAATCCGACAGACAAAATTTTATCGTTTTCGCGGGTCGGATGGTAACATTGAAAGGTTTAAGCCTCTTCAGCGTGATGCAAGCACCTTGTTGACAGGATTGGCCTCAAAACCGTGCACCCTGAGCCGATAGATGCATGTCTGAATTGAGTTTCCATGGTTGGAGGTGACCTCCAATCGAACAGTGTCGACGGCAGTTAGAGTATGAGGATCCATGTTGAATGTTTGCACATTGTTCTTCCCAAGGTCATATTCAAAATCTAAGAGCTGCACCATTGACTGAGCTTTGTTGATCTTGTCAGTGACCTCTGATTGAATCCATCCATACACCCGACCTGTCTTCGGGGCAGCAGATCTGTCATAAGAAACACTCTGCGTGTGCCACAAGAAGACATTAGCCTTGAAAAAAGATGGCATAATTTATAGAGAAATCTCGAGTCCCACACGAACATGTTACACTTGAAAAAAGACTACATAGTTTATAGAGAACTAATGACCTTCATAGTTTTCATTATGTACTTCTATTTTACTATTTTTGTTTGGCACTACCACAATTGACAAGTATACAGGAAAAAATGGGAAAAGAAACAAACACAAAGCATACAAGAAAATTGAAATGAGATAATTATGATACGGGACAAACAGTTTTAGTCTTCGTTTTCTATCCAATTCTGTTTGTGTGAAGTTTGGCTAGATTAACCAATGCTTGCATAATATGGCTCACGCTTAAATGTAAAACAACATGAACCAGAGTCTGTTGTGTGACAGTAAAACAAAGAAGATTACTTGCTGAAAGTTACCAGAAAATGTAGTAAGAAAAGAGGAAAGAAAACGCATATCTGGCATAAAATTAAATTTAATAGTTACAATTTGGCATATTTTATGAAAAAAGGTCTCAAAATATAATAGCTGTGAATTTTTATCATAAAAAATAGATACATAACCATAGAATAAATACAAAGTCCTTTATACTTGCTACTTGAAAGTTGTATGACTTTTAACTCTTAACAATCAAAAGCACAAATTACAGTTTATATCAGAGTCCAACTGGAACAAAACATATATTTGCATGAACCAATCAAAGAACAAAGAGAGGAATGTTTGTTTTAAGAAATTGTCCTCCAAGCCACATCGCCCTTATGTTTGCATTGGAGGTTGCTAAATTGTCATAATCCTAATTGTTTAGCTCAAAAGACAGGGCTAAATTTACTCTCTTCTGATGTGAATACCATAGGCACTGGGCATAAGGTAGTAATGCATGTCGGCTACATGGGATAAGATGGGTAAAAGTAGATTAGCTATTCCACCAGTTAATGCTGATCTCTTCGGGCCATTTCTAGTTTCATAAGGAATCCAGATAAGAAATTTATATCCCATTTATCCCCAAACTAAACCCATTGTCTGAGAAGAGGCAGCATCTAGATGTGCATCAAAAATCAAATACCAGCTTTGCTTAAAACTCATATCAATCACATCCTTCAAATACAGACAAAGCTCTTGTTTAACAAATCATAGCTCCAAAAATGCTTCTAAATAAACGTTGCAGTACATTAATGTCGCAAGAAAATGTAAAATGCCTAAAAAAAATCCCAAATGAGCAACAGCAGAAAGTTTTCAGCTAGAGTCAGTCATTTGGGCACACCATGTAAAATCAGATGTAACTTGCGAATACAGTTCAATTGCTATATCACTCTAGTTCCAATTATAATTCCATGTGATATGACAACATAGAAGGCAAATTAGTCAACTTTTTCTTGGGATTGCAAGGATGGGTAAGGGATATCTTTTCATTGAAAACTTTCATTGATTTTGTCAAGGAAATATAATCAAGAACTAATCTTCTATTCTGTAGTGAAAAAGGATCATGACTATATTAGCACACAAACATAAAGCATGCCAATAATTAACATGGCACATCAAAACTGCTCTTGAAGAAGATAGTCACCACAGAATTATAAATTTGATGATCTTAAAAAGTCTACTTACATCAAACGCCGTACATAGTAAAAAAATATTATTACATTACCTCAAATATTTAAATTAAAAAAAAAACTCAGCCAAAGTTACTTCTGGCTAGAGGTGTCACATTAAGCTAATAACATGTACTAAACCTTAACAAGACTGTTAACATCCTACTTATTCTTTTAAATGTTGTCTTCATAATCAACAATTTGCCCACTATAAAAAGGGGGGAAAAGCCTGAAGTGACCCATATTTTCTATGTCAACACTACCAAGTTCACAATGAAGATAGTAAGAACAAAACTCAAGATTGATTAAATATTTCCAGTGCATGGATGCAGTGACGAGTAAGACGAGAAATACCTCAGAGACATGCTCTAATGTGATTGCCTCAATAAAAACCGCTGTTCTGAGTTTGATGTCGACAAACCCAGTGCTTCCTTTCAATGCAAAACACTGGCCAGGCTCTCCAAAACTTGGCTCCAACATTTTCTTGGCATTCTGATGAATATGATTCCTACCCGGGACTTTAAGCCAACTGGAAGGTCTTCCAAAAAAACCAGGTTCTGAATGTCCAACAATCCTAGCACCACCAGAAGCTAAAGCATAATCAGGCCTTCCTATCCCATCAGCAGCATGCTTCTCAATCTCTTTTTCAACAATAGCCTTTGCTAAAGCCCTTACTTCATCTAAACTGACATCATTACCACTACCATTAAAATTTCTACTCTTTTTCAACTCACTCCAAAACCTCTCAAATTCTTCCTTCGACAGAAGTCCCATTTCTTTCAGCTCACCTAATGACCTGCCCAAACTGTTGGTTCTACCTTCCAGCTCCTTCAATTCATTCTCAATAAGAACAGCCCTCTCCTCAATTTCCTTTTTCAAGTCCCTCTTCACAAGCCCAATACCATTTTCAATTTTCTTATCCAGAACTTCTAGCTGGACCTGCAACATTGCTGTCATCTTCTTTACAGAAGACTCAAGGTTAGAAACCTGGCTCTCATAATCCAATGAAGCAAATGGAGAATGGTTATTATATTCAGCTCTATTAGTCCACCCATATATGGTCTGCCCCAACCACAGAAGAGCTGCGAGAAGGAGCAAATTCTTTGTGACAATACTTAAAATAGTATGCCACTTGTTTCTCTCATGTTTCGACTCTTTTTTGCAAGGTGGAGACCCTCTCTTTAGTTGTTTCTCTCCTTCACCATGCTTCTCAACATTTGTTTTTTCCGAAATGGATCTCCTTCTTGTACCTGCTTTTGAGTTAAAGTCCAAGGTCAACGTTGTGTCAACATCGTTGCCTGGGCTAGTGAAATTTCCAACATTAGCTGCCGACATTGTAGAATCTGATACTTGTCGAGTTCCTCCAAAAAACAACCTAAAATAACGAGACAAAAAACAAACAGAAGAACAAATAAAGATCAAATAATTCCAACAGAAACCAGTATATCACGGAAGACGCCCAAATATTAAATTTTCAATTTTAGAAAAAGTTAACGTGAATGAGGGCAGGACTCGCTCTCACACAATAAAGCCTCTTATTGTAAGAAGGATACTAATACCTCTCTTTCTTGGTCATAGGACTAAGACCAATTGTATACAGAGGAAAATTTTTCATCTTCAAGAAAGTTGTTTACTTTCATCAGATTTGTCAAGATGGAAGTTCAATCTCATCAGCACAAAAACACAAATGCTATTGCATTGAAGTAAAAGTGATGAATCTAATATAGAAAATAAACAAATTTAATTTACATTACCAATATTAGCAATAAACTTTCTCCGAGATTTTACCATCTAGTTTGCATTCCATATTCAATATAAATGCAAGCAACCAAACAAGTAAAAGAAAACACTCCTCTATGAAAAAAGTCAAATCTTTCGGCAAATACTATAACCATGAGGTTCAAAAGCATCTGTTTTCACTGCGCTCAAGCAACTCCAAAAAAACCCCAAAGGGATCAATTCAACACTTTCTCATAGTACAAACCTTAGCAAGCTCCAAACCAAGACCAAAACCACCTCAAAGAAATCACCAACAAACACAAAGACAAACAACAAAATCTCAAAAAACTCATAAAAAATCCAAAAAAATGGAATAAAAACAAGAACAAGAACGAAACGGTTGTGCTTCAAATGATTCATATAACCGAATCCAAGAATGGAGGGAGGAGGATACCGTCGAGAGATGCGGCCCGTGCTCCGGCGGCTTCAAGGGCAACGTCGTCGCCGTAAATGCTGAGAATTCGAAATTGGGAGCGCAAAGACGAGTGATTTGGATTTCAATTTCACGAGAAAGAGAAACAAAATGGAAAAAGCTTCTTCAGAGTTCAGACACGGTTGTTGAAAAAAAATACCGTTTTATTTAATATTTATATCTATTTTTTAAAAAAATTATTTTTATTTCAAAATTTTATTTTATTTGGATTTTTAGAGAGATTAATTATTAATAATAAGTAAATAAATTTAATACGAAATTAGAAAATATAATTTATTTATAGCAATATGTTAAAAAAATTGGATAAATCAAAAATTTATTAAGAAAAACATAACAAACAGTAACAACCATGGAAAAAAAATAAAAAAATTTATTTTATAAATTTTATTTATTTCTAAAAAGAAGTCAAAAGGAATAACTTATAAAGTTTCAACAAAATAAAAATATATATATATATATATATATATAAATAATTTATAATTTCATGGAACTTGCCGGGAAGTTCGACTAAATCGATTGCGTCATCAATGATGACGCACTCCACTTCCACTGCCGCCACGTCATCGCTTTCGCAAATGCGTTCTTTTTCTCCTCTCATTTATATCCCCACTTTGTCACTTTATTTACACTCTACACCACTCACTCTCCACAGTGGCACACTCGTAAATAACTGGCAAGACAAGGCCCATTCACTTCCGTTGAATCAACCCAACGACCCGAACAAAAAGCACAACTCACAAAAGTAAATTAAATTATATTAAATTTAATTAAAATCAAAAGATAATAAACAAATTAAAATAAGGAATTTTTTTATTTTGTATTACAAAAATAAATAAAATAAACCAAAGAAGATGGGATGAGACTCAAGCTCAAATCCAAGTCAAGAAGTTCAAACTCAAGGCCAAGCCCAAACCCAAGCCCAAGCCCAAGTCCGACTCCAAACAAGTCAAATCAATACAAAAATAAAGCACAAGTCAACTCAAGGCAATTAATTATATAATTTTTTTTCTCCTATATGTCCGGATGTCCCTGTAAATTAACCTAATTACGAGTTTATCCCTCAATAAACCCAAATATTATAAATCTTTTAAAATTTGATTTGCCCGCATATATACCCATCCAGTCATGTTCAATAACTAAAGAAACTACATGCATATATACTATTAAAAAAATTACTCTTTTATTCATTGCATATAAATAAAAATTAATATTGGTAAGGGGGTAATTTAAGAATTTAAATAAAAATATTATTATTATTATAAAAATTCATTATTTATATGATTTATAATATATTTTGATGGTGTATGTAGAGTTAAGAATATATGTGCAAACAAATTTTTATAACTATACATGATATTCAGTTTTATTAAAGATACACATAATTCGACGAATTTCATGTGTATAACAAAACAAAACTATTTTAGTAAAAACACGATATTATTTATACCATCTTTGTACATTTTTAACCATTTTACATTTTTTTTACAATTTTGTATAAAAATATATTCATCTCAAATTAAAATATTTGTAGTAAAAAATTTCAACATATTTAAATGAAAGGGTAAAAAAAAAATTCAAAAAGATGTTAAATAATAGGCAATAGACCATGATTTGATGGTCATTCACATTAAAAAAAGTCAAATAAATGTTTTTTTTTATCTAGTTCAACTAAAAATACAATAATTAAATAACATTATATAATATTTTATTTATTTCTAAACACTTGTCAAAAAGGAATAACTCAAAAGTTTCAATAAAATAAAAAAATATAAATAATTTATGACACCATATGTGTCCGTAAAAATTGTCTAGAAAAGTTTGTTTGTTTGTTTTTTTTTGTTTAACTGTTTGAATGCCCATAAAAAGTTCGCTTCAAAGAGAGTGGATTTCAAAGATATAAGATTTGTTTATTAATTATGTTGGAAGTTTGAGATTTTTGAACTTGTACCTCTATTGGAAGATTGGGATTTTCATTAGAGGTTTAAGAAATTAGGTTTGTTATTCTGTTTTCATTGCTACATATTATGAATTATTTTTATTTTCTTCTTTTTCATGTTTTTGGAATGGCTTTCATATGGTCTTTTTTGTTTATTTATGAAGTGGGTTTATTGGTTATGTGTAATCTTGAATATCTAAGCATGTTGCTTATTTTTTTCCCATCATTCTCCATTCTCTATGTAAGTTTTTTTACAAATTATCGGAGATCTTGTATATTTCATTCATGTTATCTTTGCTCAAATTTGATAGATATAAGACATTAATTATGTATGCTTGAGTTATTGGTTATGTGTAATTTTGAATATCTAAGCATCTTGCTTATTTTTTCCCATCATTCTCCATTCTCTGTAAGATTTTTCTTGCAAATTGTGAGAGAACTTGTATATTTTATTCATGTTATCTTTGCTCAAATTTGATAGATACAAGACCTTAATTATGTATGCTTGAGTCATGTTACTCTAACTATCCTCCATTGAATTAGTTTTGATAAGTGTCTTGATTTTTTTCATTTATGCTATGAAGTATACTAACTATAATTTTAATTAATCCTATTGTGATTTTTTTTTGCTTTATGTCATTTTTTGGTTTGGTTCTATAAAGATCTAATGAGATATCTGGATCATCTCCTTTGGTTCGCTACTTGGCATTTCTTAGCAGTGTCATTTGATGATTTTGTACATTTTTTTTTTTTATGTTTAGATATGGGAGAAGATCCAATGCATGAACTAAGTCAAATGGAACATTTGATGATTTTGCACATTTTTTTTTTTATGTTTAGATATGAGAAAAGATCCAATGCATGAACTAAGTCAAATAAAACCAAATGGGTCAAGTTTTACAAATCTTTTGTTTTCCATTAATCTGTTTGATGTAGTTGGAAGCTTGGTAGCAACAAACTCGACACGACAAAGCTTGGTAGAAAATAACTATGCAACGGGAAGCTCGGCGAAGGAAATCTTAAAAGTGAAAAGCTCTCTTTTGGGAAGCTTTAATTGGTAGGTACTCCAACAAAATATTATTCTCCCCAGTAATTATAGAAGTGAATTATTGAACTTGGCTAAATTGTTAATTCTCTTGTCATTTGTGTTAAAGCAAGGAATATCATTCAAAAGAAAATATGATACAACTTAATGATGGAGAGGAAAATTAGAAACAATGTAGTTATGACAACAATAAGGTTAGTTTATAGTTAATAGTTATTGTAATTAGATACATGATATTAATAATTTCAAAATAATAAATAAGTGGATTTTTTTTTTTTTTTTTGGGACAAGAATGGTGACATTTGTGGTGATGGTATCCCCAAATTGGGTAAAACCTTTGGCACTAACAAAGAAGCATACTCAATTTACAATGCTTATGCATTGAATGCTAGATTTAGCATAAGGTAAGGATGCGTTAAGAGAAATAAAAATGGTGTGGTGAATTGTCGGAAATTTTGTTGTTCCAAATAAGGGAATCGTATTCAAGACAAGAGGTATGAGAATTTAAAAATTTATCGGGCGGAGACAAGAACAAGTTGTTTAGCTCATATGATAATTTCATGTAAAGATGCCGGGATATTTAAGTATCAAGTTTTAAAGGACAACATAATCATGAACTTGCACGGAAAGAGTTTACACATATGTTACGATCACACCGAAAAATTAGTGCAGCTAAATCAACACAAGTAGAATTGGCTTATGAGGCAGGGTTTACACCAACAGAAATATATGAGTTGTAACATAAGATGGTTGGAGGTTAGTCGAATGTTGGTTTTATGAAGACCCATTTTTTGTATATGATATGCACTTAGATGATGAAGGAATGATTACAAACATTTTTGGGCTGATGGGAAAAGAAGATCAGATTATGAAGTTTTTGGTGATGTAGTTACATTTGATACTACTTTTCGAACAAACAATTATGATAAACTTTTTGCTCCATTGTTGGGGATCAATAATCATTGTCAAACAATAGTGTTTGGTGCAGCTCTTCTATATCAAGAGAATGTGGAATCATTTGTTTGGTTATTTCAAACATTCATAGGGGTGATGAATGGGAAATGTCTAACTACTATTCTAACTGATCAAAGTGCTGCAATAGCAATAATGATAGCCTTCCCAACTACTCATCATCGCCTTTGCATTTGGTACATATACTAAAATGCAGCCAAACATTTTGTACATGTATTTTTTGGTATGCACTCTTTTGCTATTGCATTTCAACAAGTTATATATGACTATGAAGATGAAGCATCTTTTTTTGAAGCATGGGAAAATCTACTTGAAAAATATAATTTAAGAGAGAACCCATGGCTTTTTAAATTATTTGAAGAAAGAAAAAAGTTGGCAATGGTATACGGTCGACATATTTTTTTGTGGAAATATGATGAGCACCCAAAGAAGTGAGAGAGTCAATAGTGTATTAAGGAATTATTTGACATCAAAACTTAGGGTAGTAAGATTTTTTGAACAATTTGAGAGAGTTTTAAAAGATAAGCGATATGCAGAGCTTCAAGAAGATTACAAGATGATGGATCAACAAATATTATCAAAGGAGTTGTGCCCAATCTTAAGACAAATGGTGCAATTGTACACTCCGAGTATTTTCCAAAAGTTGAAGGATGAACACGATAAGATTCTTTATGTGGTGGGTGAATTAGTAAATGAAGCAAATAATTTGAAGACCTACAAGGCTGTTCATCTTGATGCTCCCTGCTATGCAAGCTTGGTGACATTTAATTGCTCAACTGAGACAATTGAATGTAGTTGTAGAAAATTTGAATTTTCTGGAATTCCTTGTATGCACATGTTGCGTGTCTTAGATGTAAATTAGGAAATTATGCTTCCCAATAAGAACATAATGAAAATGTGGACTAGGAAAGCACGAGATATGGATACTTGCATTTTTGTATCCATCACAACAAAAGAAGACCCTAGGGTGGCAACAAGCAAGAGATACATGGATGTGTGTTATCATTATCAGAAATTAATTTTAGAAGCATCTGAATATGAAGAAGCTTATAAAGATGTTGTGCGTCATTACTTTGTACTTGATGTAAAGGTGAAGGACATTGTGAAGATGTCTCATTTAGGGAAAGGAGATTATCATCAACAATTGATATATTGAATCAGAATTCGTCTCATGACTATCATGGTGCTAGAGGATTGGCAATAAAATACAAGGCATGTCGTGGCGATCGTAGCACTAAAAGAATAAAAGGGCCACTAGAGCAACCAAAAAAAAAAAAAAAAAAGCAACACCTGTGACTTGTGACTGATACTTTTTTTTCTTTAATTGTAATGGAAATAATCATTGTAAAATTATATTTTTTGTTGGCTTGCAGGTGATGCATTGACTTGATTTCAATTAAGGAGTTAAGTGCTATGTGTAGGTGGTTATATTGACCTAAATTGTTGATTTCCAGTCAACTATCTATCCTTGATGGCATTTGCTGATTTTATGCAAGTATGATGCAACAATTGTACTAAAAAATCATTTATGTAATCATGTTCTAGGAGATGCAAAATTCATCGATCCATTGACAATGCAGAATTCATCAGATTTAGGAGCAATGGTCCAATTGAATTGCTCTTTTGGATTTTATAGACATGTCTTTTTGTAGCAACAAATATGCAATTTTGATGGATGATGTTTGTGCACTTATACATCTATCAAAACAAGAGCTTGCTAATTTTGATAGATTTTGTTTGTACTATACGCAAAACCATGATTGAATTTGGTGTGTGCAGTGCATAGGATGGCTTTTAAATATTCAATAGAAAGTGGTTAAATTTTGATTATTTTTAAATTTATGATATGCTTAAGAGATTTAGGAAAAATTGTCCGATTGGATTGCTCTTTTGAATTTTAGAAATGTGTTGTTGCAGCAAGAAATATGCAATTTTGATAAATGATATTTATGCACATATAAGTCTAACAAAAGGCCAACATGCTATTTTTCAAATTTGAAAATTTTCTAGAGAAAGAAATTTTTGGGTTTTGGGCATGTAGTGAATGTCTTAGATTTTGTTTGTGCCATGTGCAAAACCATAATTGAATTTAGTGCATGTAATGCATGGGATGGCTTTTAAATATGATTGTTTTCAGATTCTTTGAATGATAGAAGGTTGTTAAATTCTAATTATTTTTAGAATTTCTAATGTATGCAACCTGTCCAAATCTGAAGCAAATGGCATTTAGGTCAACGTAATATTTTATATAACATTCATGTGGTAGCTACTTTTGTTATAAAGGCAAACAATGACTTTTGGTGTTCTTTTAAATGTTGGCATGTTATTAATTTATCTTGTTGCTTATCTGTTTGACAACAACTTATTTGGTAAGAACTGATTTTGTGGCATTCACATTAGAGAGGGACCAATTATTTGATCACAAGAACTTTATTTACATTATACTGCCCAAAAGTAAGACACTCATTTACATTATATTTTCTTAGCAGCCCTTCATTAAGTGGTTTGATGCTTATTTAAAAACTCTGACAAAACCAAAATAAAATACAACAAAAAATGACCAACAAAATCTTTAGAATGACTTGTAATAGATTTAATAGAAAAATGACACTTTTCTGTACTGGGAGAAAGTGATATCACTTTTAGCACTTCTTATATTCATTTATCAGAAAATGAAAATAAAAATAAAAATAAAAAATTTAAGTGTTAATTGAAGTTATATAAGTTTAAAAAAAAATTAAAAATGAGAGAAAATAGAATTTTTATAAATTGACTAATTCCTCCCTTGCCCACTTTAGTTAAAAAAAAAATGCTAAATAAGTTTAGTGTAAAATTCACTTCAAATGAAAATGGGAGCACTTCTCCCGCTTCAGGACAAATGAAAATCAATCCACTTCCTGCACTTCAATCCAAATGAATAGACCAATCTTAGTCCGATTCGGATATCTAACTTTCACCCCGGCAATCCGGGTTCAAATCCCGGCAACAAAAATTTTTTTTTTTTTTCAATCCCGGCAACGGGAACTATTCAAAATATCTTTTTAAAAAAAAAAACAAATATTTTAGGGGAAAAAATATACCTAATTTTCTTCGATAATAGTCTACATACTTCTGTTCAAAAACACTAACTAATACACAGATGAAAATCAAATAACATGACAACTTCCAATCATCCCATTACACAACAAACGCGTCTGCACCAAACCAGTGAAAGAACATCCGCCGACAAAATTCCATCGTTTTCGCGGGCCGGATGGTAACATTGAAAGGTCTAAGCCTCTTCAGTGTGATGCAAGCACCTTGTTGACAGGATCGGCCTCAAAACCGTGCACCCTGAGCCGATAGATGCATGTCTGAATTGAGTTTCCATGGTTGGAGGTGACCTCCAAGCGAACAGTGTCAACAACAGTCATAGTTTGAGGATCGATGTCGAATGTTTGCACATTGTTCTTCTCAAGATCATATTCGAAATCTAAGAGCTGCACCATTGACTGAGTTTCGTTGATCGCGTCAGTGACCTCTGATTCAAGCCATCCAAACACCCGACCTGTCTTTGGGGCACTAGATCTGTCATAAGAAACACTCTGCGTGTGCAACAGGAAGACATTAGACTTGAACAAAGATGGCATAAGTTATAGAGAAATCTTGAGTGACACACGAAGACGTTACACTTGAAAAATGACTACATAATTTATAGAGAACTAATGACCTTCATAGTTTTCATTATGTACTTCTATTTTACTATTTTTGTTTAGTACTACCACAATTGACAAATATGCAGGAAAAAATGGGAAAAGAAACAAACACAAAGCATACAAGAAACTTGAAATGAGATAATTATGATACAAGACAAACAGTTTTAGACTTCGTTTCTATGCAATTCTGTTTGAGTTAAGTTTGGCTAGATTAACCAATGCTTGCATAATATGGCTCACACTTAAATGTAAAACAACATAAACAAAAATCTGCTGTGTGACAGCAAAACAAAGAAGATTACTTGCTGAAAGTTTACCAGAAAATGTAGAAAGAAAAGAGGAAAGAAAACGCATATCTGGTATAAAATTAAATTTAAGAGTTACGATTTGGCTTATTTTATAGAAAAAAAGGTCTTAAAATATAGTAGCTGTGAATTTTTATCATAAAAAATAATACATAACCATAGAATAAATACAAAGTCCTTTATACTTGCTACTTGAAAGGTGTGTGACACTCTGACTTCTAACTCAATCAAAGACACAAATTACAGTTTATATCAGAGTCGAACAGGAACAAAACATATATTTGTATGAACCAATCAAAGAACAAAGAGAGGAATGTTTGTTCTAAGAAATTGACCTCCAAAGCCACATCGCCCTTATGTTTGCATTGGAGGTTGCTAAATTGTCATAATACTGATTGTTTAGCGCAAAAAAAGGGGGCTAAATTTACTCTCCTCTGATGTAAATACCATAGGCATTAGGCATAAGGTAGGAATGCCTGTCGCCTACATGGGATAAGATGGGGTAAATGTAGATTAGCTATTCCACCAGCTAATGCTGATCTCTTAGGCCATTTCCTGTTTAGTAAGGAATCCAGATAAGAATTTTATATCCCATTTATCCCCAAACTAAACCAATTGCCTGAGAAGAGGCAGCATCTAGATGTGCATCAAATACCAGCTTTGCTTAAAACTCATAGAATTCACATCCTTCAAAAAGACAAAGCTCTTATTTAAAAAATCATAGCTCCAAAAATGTTTCTAAATATATGTTACAGTACATTCATGTCGCAAGAAAATGTAATATGCCTAAAAAAATCCCAAATGAGCAACTGTAGAAAGGTTTCAGTTAGAGTCAGTTATTTGGACACACAACGTAAAATCAAGATGTAACTTGAGAATAAAATTCGGTTGCTATATGATGTAACTTGAGAATAAAATTCGGTTGCTATATCACTCTAGTTACAATTATAATTCCATGTGATACGACGACAACATAGAAGGCAAATTATCAGGAAAGGAAAGAATTACCGACAGGAAGACCTAGCAGAAATTCAGTTACTGAAGATGGTGGAACCAAGATATGGATAGGTTATGCAACATTTTATAAAAATGCACTTCTTTTATCCATTTAACAATCAGCTCAATTTGCTGGTCAGCCATGCCATGCACCATAAGCTCTTCATTTACTTTCTTCGGTCGTACGTTTTAGTAATGTCTCAAGTTGACCAAATAAATTTGTTGTAGGGTTTAATCTGACATTGTTTAATATCTAAATGGCTAGTCTAGTTAAATACCATAATCAAGAACAACTGAGTGACTAGAAAAATGTAACTTTATTATCACGACAATAAGCAAATGTAGCAATTATTTCAAGTCAGTCACATGCAAAATGCAAATAACTCAGTTTAATGTTGAAAGGTAGCTTGAGCATGTGTTTGACTTAAAATAAGAAGTTGAAGCCTGCAGAACTCATTGAAAGCCAAAACGTTTTCTTAGGCTATTGTCATGAGCCTATTCCACAAAATCCCCAGTTAAAAGCTTGTGCTGGAAAAGTTTTCTAAAAAACAGATAGAATGGAGTTCAATGAATTCTTTCTGCAAAAGTTATAGGGAGAAGACCTCTTTCCCCTCAAGCTCTTTTAACAGAAAGATCAACCAAAGGCACCCCAAAGACACAAATCATTATTAAATTATAAAGGTGATAATTCCATAAACACCCCCCGGTTGTTTTCAAATTAGTGAACTTTTCTTTGGGATTGGAAGAATCGGTAAGGGATGTCTTTTCATTAAAAACTTTGATTGATTTTGTCAAGGAAATACAATCAAGAACTAATCTTCTATTTTGTAGTGAAAAAGGATCATGACTTTTTTAGCACACAAGCATAAAGCATGTCAATAATTAACATGGCACATCAACACGGCTCTTGAAGAAGATAGTCACCACATAATTATAAATTTAATGATTTTAAAAAGGATATGATTTTACAATGGTTTTCTATCTCTACTTGATACCTTATGCAATAGAACTGTTCTAACGGAATCAAAGGTTTCCATTCTAGTAAAAACTGCAGAAGTTAATATACTTACAAAAATTCAAAAAAATCTACTTACATCAAAGGCCATACATACTAAAAAAATATTATTACATTATCTCAAATATTTAAATGCAAAAAAATAAAAAAAGAGCTCAGTCAAAGTTACTTCTGGCTAGAGGTGTCACATTTAGCTAATAACATGTTCTAAACCTTAACAAGACTGTTCAAATAAATGTTTAACATCCTACTCATTCTTTTAAATGTTGTCTTCATAATCAACAATTTGCCCACTATAAAAAGGGGGGAAAAGCCTGAAGTGACCCATATTTTCTATGTCAACACTACTATGTTCACAATGAAGATAGGAAGAACAAAACTCAAGATGAATTAAATATTTCCAGTGCATGGATGTGGTAACGACTAAGGCGAGAAATACCTCAGAGACATGCTCTAATGTGATTGCCTTAATAAAAACTGTTGTTCGGAGTTTGATATCTGCAAACCCATTGCTTCCTTTCAATGCAAAACACTGGCCAGGCTCTCCAAAACTTGGCTCCAACATTTTGTTGGCATTCTGATGGATATAATTCCTACCCGGGACTCTAAGCCAACTGGAAGGTCTTCCAAAAGCACAGGGTTCTGAATGTCCAACAATCCTAGCACCACCAGAAGCTAAAGCATAATCAGGCCTTCCTATCCCATCAGCAGCATGCTTCTCAATCTCTTTTTCAACAATAGCCTTTGCTAAAACCCTTATTTCATCCAAACTGACATCATTACCACTACCTTCAAAATTTCTACTCTTTTTCAACTCATCCCAAAAACTCTCAAATTCTTCCTTCGACAGAAGTCCCATTTCCTTCAGCTCACCTAATGACCTGCCCAAACTGTTGGTTCTACCTTCCAGCTCCTTCAATTCATTCTCAATAAGAACAGACCTCTCCTCAATTTCCTTTTTCAAGTCCCTCTTCACAAGCCCAATACCATTTTCAATTTTCTTATCCAGAACTTCTAGCTGGACCTGCAACATTGCTGTCATCTTCTTTACAGAAGACTCAAGGTTAGAAACCTGGCTCTCATAATCCAATGAAGCAAATGGAGAATGGTCATTATATTCAGCTCTATTAGTCCACCCATATATGGTCTGCCCCAACCACAGAAGAGCTGCAAGAAGGAGCAAATTCTTTGTGACAATACTTAAAATAGTATGCCACTTGTTTCTCTCATGTTTCGACACTCTTTTACGAGGTGGAGAAATCAACTCTCTCTTTAGTTGTTTCTCTCCTTCTCCGTGCTTCTCAACATTTGGTTTTTCCAAAATGGGCCTCCTTCTCGTACCTGCTTTTGAGTTAAAGTCCAAGGTCAACGACGTGTCAACATCGTTGCCTGGGCTAGTGAAATTTCCAACATTAGCTGCCGACATGGTAGAATCTGATACTTGTCGAGTTCCTCCGAAAAAACAACCTAAAATGACAAGACAAAAAACAAATAGCAGAATAAATAAAGATCAAATAATTCCAACAGAAACTGGTATATCACCGACGAAGCCAAAAAATTAAATTTTCAATTTTAGAAAAAGTTAACATGAATGAGGGCAGGACTCACGCTCACACTCTAAAGCCTCTTATTGTAAGAAGGATGCTAATACCTCTCTTTCTTCGTCATAGGACTAAGACCAATTGTATACAGAGGAAAAATTTCCATCTTCAAGAAAATTGTTTACTTTCATCAGATTTGTCAAGATGGAAGTTCAATCCCATCAGCACAAAAACACAAATGCTATTGAATTGCAGTAAAAGTGATGAATCTAATATAGAAAAGAAACAAATTTAATTTACATCACCAATCTTAGCAATAAATCTTCTCTGAGATTTTACCATCTAGTGTGCATTCCATATTCAATATACATGCAAACAACCAAACAAGTAAAAGGCTCCTCTATGAAAAAACTCAAATCTTTCGGCAAATATTATAACCATGAGGTTCAAAAGCATCTGTTTTCACTGCGCTCAAGCAAATCCACTGAAAAAAAAAACCCAAAGGGATCAATTCAACACCTTCTCAAAGTACAAACCCTAGCAAGCGCCAGACCAAGACCAAAACAACCTCAGAGAAATCATCAACAAACACAAAGACAAACAACAAAATCTCAAAAAACTCATCAAAAATCCAAAAAAATGGAATAAAAAACAAGAACAAGAATGGAACGGTTGTGCTTCAAATGATTCACATAACCGGATCCAAGAATGGAGGGAGGAGGATACCGTCGATAGATGCGGGCCGTGCTCCGGCGGATTCTAGGGCAACGTCGTCGCTGTGAAAGCTGAGAATTCGAAATTGGGAGCGCAAAGACGAGTGATTTGGATTTGGATTTCAATTTCACGAGAAAGAGAGAAAAAATGAAAAGGTTCTTTCGGCCAGACACGGTTGGGAAGATAATATACCGTTTTATTTAAGTGAAAACTATTTAATAATCCCTCTATAGTTTGCACTTTCACAATAAATCCCTCCAAATTTTTGTATTCCTTAAAAGTCCCTTTTTTATTATGTTTTTCTTTTTCAGTTCAGATGCTTCAAACGGTGTTAAAATTGTAGTTAAGTGGCTTTGGAATTTACCTGATTATCCCTGACTGGATAAACAAAAGCCTAGGCCCGTGAAATGATAATAATGCCCTCATGTCTTGGACGGTTGGATTTACCAAGCATTGGCATCCGAGATAGCTTTCTCCATCAAAAGCGCAATTGTTCATCTTCTACTTATTGTACTAAAGCTGGAGGCGATCCTCTTTCTTGTAGTCGTTTTCCTTGTGGTATTCCTCTTTCATCTTGTCTGCATCCATTGCTCTCTCGTTGAAGGCCTTCCATTGAAGGTATTTCGGCAACATCCTCGAAGAAAAATCCCAGTCGAGAAGTGAGAACACATGCTTGGATCGGCCCTTCAAGCAGAATGAGGATAATGTTGTGTGTAGTGTATAGTTTTAGTGTTTGTAGTGTGGATGTTTATTTCCTATGTACCATTAATTAGTTTATGTGTAAAATTCTACATTTTGTGATGTGTATTAGGTTATGTTTGTCATTTTGGTTGTTTATTTTCATGTGTATTATGCTTCACTTTCTATGTATAATAAGGTGTTTGTCTTTCAGTTATTGACTAATAATGTGAGTTTTTTGACAACAATCGAAGATGGCGACAACACTAGTAAATGCAAGGTGTTATCTTACTCCTGTTGTGGAAATGATCTTAGAGTTGAAGAAAATGAGCAGGCGATACTAGGAGATCTTCCGAGGAATGTCTTTTGCTCATTTGATGGATGTCGCACCCATGATACAAGAGATAGGAGTGCTTGACGCGCTACTACAGGTTTATGATGATCGCAACCAACTATTCAAGATAGGAGAAAACATGCTGACATTTAAGGCAGAAGCGTGACACTCATTCTCGCCCTCCGCTACAATGGAGATATTATGTCCTTTAAGCATGAGAGGGTCCAATTTGAGTTTGAGCATACATTTCTCAACAAAATGCATATCCGTCATTGTGACGCAATAAAAGAAAACCTTTTTAAACTTGTACATAGGAAAGACAGTGAGAAAGAAACATTTGTGAAGCATCTTGTGGTCCACTTCATGACCATCGTCTTCTTCCCCAATATTTCTATGAATGTACCAATATTCGCAGCAAGGTACTCTGATGATCTTGCCTCACACGATGATTACGTTTAGGCCCATTGCATTCACAGGTGGTTGATGGCCGATGTCCCAATGACAGCAGCACGTGTGCAGCTGTAGTGTAAAGGAAAGTACATAACGACAAGCTATTTGAAAGGATGTGCCGTTATCCTAATCATAAAGACAACGTTGTCCTAATCACATGTGTTGTCCTAATCTACGAGGTAACAGGAAGTGTGAAGAAATAGTGTCTGAGAAGGACACCCCAAATAATGTGTTACGGGGAAAGCAGTTTCCACAAAGGCAATGTCAATCGGTCTTTTGTTGAAATCTCTTAAAGGGAAATAAGTAAGTGTAATACCCTGAACCATTGGATGCCTGTTGAAAAGTATATTCAGGGTATTATCGTAGTGACAGTAAAATTTTTCTACAGAGCATTTTTGTTGAGAAACCCAAATGGAAAGAACAAGGACCTAGGTGTGAGAGTTTATAGAAAATTTTGGGTTTACAAGTAATTAAAAGGATTTGATTTAAACTGTTTTCAAAGACCAAGGACTAAAAGGTAAGTTTTCAGAGACCTTTTGAAAATACTATTTCATGATACAGGGACCGTTGGTGATTTTTTAGGGATCTTTTTGTAAGAAATTATATTTTCAGAGACTAACAATGAATTTTGACAGAAAACTTAAGTTGAGAAGAAGAATCTGGAAATGGATGGTTTTATTCTCCTTCTTCATAAGTGCTACAGTGTTTTGGAGAAAAAAAAGAATCTGGAAATGGGAGGTTTTGAGGAGATGAGCTTGGAAATCGTCGGAGGGAGCTCGTCGGAGGGATGGTTTGGCTTGGTAAGAATTTTTCTTGTTGTATTTTCATGAATGGGTGTATGTGTGCATGTATGTATGTATGTATGGTTGATTTGATGAAGAAGATGGATTTGAGTAGAAAAATATGGTTTATGATTGTAGATGATGAATGCTTCAATTTCCTTTGAAATACTTGTATTTTTGGAATTGGATCTTGCTTGGAATGATGAAGAAATTTTCGGGTTTACTGTAGATTACTGTAGAAACCGAGACTAGGGTTTGTTTTGGGTTAATTAAGTTGATGATGATAATTAAGATGTTAATGAAGATGGTTAGATGGAATTGGTTGAGTTAGCCAAATTGACTTGGTTGGATCAAACCAAGTTGGAGTAAGTTGGTTGAATTTATTAATTGATTTGGTTGAGTTGGCTTGATCAAATCAAGTGAAGTGGATTTGATTTGGTTGAGTCTAAGTTCATTAAATTAGGTTGGAGTTGGGTTTGGCTTGTCAAGTTGAAGTTGGTTGGGTTCATTTGGGTTTGGATGAGAGTAAGGAATTGGTTTGGTGCTACCAATTGAGAATTGATTTGATTTGGACCCAATGTGTAATCTAGTTGGATTGAATTTAAGTTAAGTTGGCTGAAATTGATTTGGGCTTAGTTCAAATGTTGGGCTAATTGCTTTTGCTTGAACCAATTAAAAGAGAATTGGATTCAGTTGAACCAAGCTGATTTAAGAGATTTGTATAAGAATTGTAATTGGTTCAATGTTGGTTTGTTAAATTGAACTTGGTTCAAGTTGGTTTAAGATGATCTAGCCCCAATTGAGTTGGTTTAAGTGTAATTGGAGACCAGTTTGATTATGCAAGGTCGGATTTTAATCGATTAAAGTAAGTGGGCCCAATTAGAGAGTTAGTTATTAGTTCTTATATGTTCTTTTGGGTTCAACTATGTCTTTAGTTGTCGAATTTATTTATGTTATTTTTCGTTCTCCTGTTAGGTGTTGTTCAGACTTGGGAGAGAGTTCCAGGTCTAGCAAGAAACATAAGGAAGATCAGGTGAGTTGATAGTAGCTATTATTTTAAATAATTGGTTAATTGTTACTATTTTGAAATAAATATTTAATAGCTAGTATTTTGGAAATAATTGTTTAATTATATCATTTTATTATATTTAATTATGTATAATGTTAAAGGATACTTATATTTATTTGGAGTTGCCATGTTATAGCAATCATATTGATATATTTGATTTTGTATAAGTATACATAGTTCACTGTAAAAAAAATACATGTATATATGATTTAATTATTTATTTCATGTATTTATTTTAATGGTTTCATATGCTTTGATTTTGAGATGATTTTGTGAAACCATGTGCGCATATTAAAATAATTTTACTGGCAATGCTTGTGGAATTGGTTTTTATTCCTAGTATGTGGAATGGCATCATGGATTAGGACTTTACGAGTATTATGGATGTATTATATTGTTGAGCTTTTCACATAATTTGATGGTGACTACGAACTTTAGTCCGACACTGCAGTGTGGGGTCCCATGGTCCGGCCTGATAAGAGGCGGCGTGGTCAACCATGAGTTTACCCCTACTCAAGAGGTGCATAGGGCCATTGACAGGGTTTAATTCTGTTGAGAAACCCGGGGTCACCACACAGGAATCTCAATGGCCAACGTCACAGTTATGAAAACCTTGATGGCTCTTAACCTAGTTGTGATGGCGGGTAAGTCGAGAAGTGTTTTTAGGCCAATGATTTGAGATCAATTTTACAGTTCAGTTGTGCATACATGTTATTGTGGATTGTGATGAGAGGGCGAAGCCCAGATGTCGCTCTCAGGAGGACAGTCTCTCACAAAAATTTATATTTTCTTGGAAATTGCTTTGTTTATATATAAAAAATATATATATAAAAAAAAAATCTATATAAAAAAAATAATAACAATACATGTCCTAATTTAAATCAAAATCAAAATAAAATATTTAAATCTCACGGTCAGCCAAGAGCACAGATCTCGAGGCGATCAAAATACACAAATCCTAGGATCAGCTGAGAGCACAGATCTCGAGGTGATCTAAAATATCCAAATATCAAGATCAGCCAAGAGCACAGATCTCGAGGCGATCTAAAAAATCCAAATATCAAGATCAGCCAAGAGCATAAATCTCGAGGCGATTTAAAAATATCCAAATATCAAGATTGTCCAAGAGCACAGATCTCGATGCGATCAAAATATTCAGATCCTAAGATCAGCCGAGGGCACATATCTCAAGGCGATCAAAATATTTAAACCCCGAAGCGATTCCTGTCCCAAGATCAAACATGGGTACAAATCACGAGGCAAAAAATTTTAATTAAATTAAATTAAATTAAAATATATCAAAATCAAACAACATAATATATATATATATATATATATATATATATATATATATATATATATATATATAATCAAATCAAATCAAATCAAATTAAATCTATAAAAATAAAAAAAATAAAATAATAATAATAAATAAAATAAAATAAAAAAAGATAATATAAATATAAATATAAAAAAAATAGATGAAGAATATATAAAATCAAATCAAATCAGATAAAAAAAATATAATAATACAACATAAAATAAAATAATATTAAAAAAAATCGAATAAAATAATAATAAAATCAAATCAAATAATATATATATATATATATATATATATATATATATATATATATATATATATATATATATATATATATATATATATATATATATATATATATATATATATATATATATATATATATATATATATAATCCGATAATATATAAAAAAAAATAATAACCATAAAATAATAAATAAAATAAAACAATCAAAATAAATCAAATCAGATAAAGGTATAAAATAAATAAAATCAGATAATATGTATATATATATAAAATAAAATAAAATAATAATATAATAAAACAAACAAATCAAATAAATATATAATAATAATAAATAATAAAATAAAACGAAATAAACTTAATAATAATAATAATAATAATAATAATAATAATAAAGAATATAATATATATATATTTATATATAGATAACGATAAATATAATGGTAAACAAAATAATAATAATAATAATAATAATAATAATAATATAAAAAAAATATTAAATTAAAAATAAAAAAAATAAAAAAAAATCGTCGTGGCGCGTCGTGGTTCCTCACGATCAGCACAACCGCCCGGCCTCACGTTTGCCTCACCACCATGCAACCTCCCGGCCTCACGTTCGCCTCACCACCATGCAACCGCCCACGGGCTTTTAAAAGGAAGGGAAGAGGAGCCCGACGGGGGAGGAAATTCAGAAGGATTCAGGGAGAGACGAAGGAAGTGAAGAAGAAAGCAAAGAAAGAAGACGAAGGTCTTGATTCTCTCCTTACCCTACCAAACATCTATACATATATATTTATAAAAAAAAAAATTATTATCGTTGCCTGTCGCCTGCCAACGCTGCTGTAGCCGCTGTCGCTGTTGCTACCGCTGCCTCGAATCGCTGTGGCCAACGCGAGCGAGGGTGGAATACCCCTCGCTCGCTTGGTCGATGATTCAAAGCTCCCACTGCCGATGTTGCTGCCATCATCACCGCTGGAGAGGAAGATAGACAAATGAAGATGACATTAATTCTCGGTGACTGCAAAATGATCTAACTGACCATAACCGCAGCCAGAGAAAGAAAAGAATTGACGAAGAAGGTGGCGCCAGTTCCTGAAGACGCCAAAAGAATCCAGAACAAGAAATGCCACCACTTGCAAGCGCCTAAAAAAATAAAAAAAAATAAAAAAATATATATGGTTCTTGCTTCCAACTCCTCTCTCATTCAAGGTCCTGCTCCCTTCCCTTTCCGGAATACTCTAATAAGAATGACTTGAAGGTTGTGCTCGGAGTCCTTGAGAGCCTTTCGCTGATCTAAGAAAGTTCATGGTCTTGTTGTCAAAGCAGGGTTTGAGTTGGATGTCTCTGTGATGAATATTCTCATTGTATTCCAAATATGAAGATGTTGAAGTTGCCAGACATTGTTTCGAGAACATGTCAGACACATGTTTCACGGATTGCTCTGATTCATGGTTATGTTTCGTTGGTGGCTAAACTAGTGATCGTGGAGAATATGTCACAATGGTGTTGGTGAGTTTGGTTTACTGGACATCTCCAAGCGCGTCCTTTTGGTTAAGTTTTCTGTTGAAGGCAATAGAATCTCTCAGATGCTTCCAGTTGGTTTCTTAAGTTAGAAAAAAAGCATGTCTTCTTGCAATCGACATGGAGATAGAAGAGCACATTAAGAAGGCCTTACAAAAAGATGTTTCTCTTTTAAAAGATGATGAGAACGTCTGTACCTCATCATTTGGAGATGACACAGCTGTTTGGCTTCTAGTTTCTGCAGCATTAGACTCAGAGGATGTAGATGATGATAAAGTTAGAGATTCAAAAAGACCAGCTGGAGGGTAGAGGCTCGCTCTTCTAAAAAAAAAGGGGTTTTCGTTGGACATGCTTTCGATAGCAGGGTTTCCGTATTAGATACATTGGCTGATTATTGTATATGTGGAACCCAAGATGGCCTTGTATACATCTGGGAATTGTCTTCTGGGAGAAAACTAGCCAATCTGCGTCAATTCAAGTGTGGTGTTTCATGCATTAAAGCTGATGCCAAGTCTGGTACGTTGATAGTTGCTAGCAAGGAGGGGCAGTTGCTGGTTTATGTTCAATCTCAAGTAAAAAAAATGCAAATCCAACTGGTGATGCGGTGCTGATTATATTCAATGATTATTCTCCCCTCATTTGTTTGCATTAAGCCTGCATGGATTCATCTCTGAAGTTGTTTATGAAGATTGTTCTCTCTCTGTGGCTACCATGTCCTCATGTGCCCTTTTGCAAGCCGGAATCTGGATCAGTGATCATGTACCCAAGCTGTAAAAAAAAAAAAAAAAAAAACCGATCTAGTGAACATGCAAAAAAAAAAAAAAAAAAAAAAAATTGAAGATTGATTGCCATCAGTGCTATCATTGCTAATCTTTATTAGCATTAGAAGTTGTTTGTCTTTTCTTATTCCACTTTTGTATGTATTATATGAGACAAACTTTGTATAAAAGATTTGGATTACTTCAATGTTATCCCCTAGAGCGTACTGAATGCCCACCGTTTTTAAAGCATTAAGTTGCATGGGATGGACATAGCATGAAGATGGCAACATGGACTTGGGAGTTTTATATATGCTTGAATATATTTCTTTTAGGAAAAGCAAATTGCATGGCATTCACGTAGGGGAACAGCAAGAGGAAATTTTTTATAATGGAGGCTACTCATTTCCAAAGAAGCATGGGTAAATAAATAAATTAAAAAAAAAAAAAAAGTCAAATGGGCGGGTCCCACTATGCACATGGGGATTGAGATAATAAACATGGATATATTCACATGGAAACAACAACCAAATTGATATAAAACAAAAGAAAATAATAATAATAATATCGCAAGGCAGCAATGAGATATATACCCCAAACAACAGTGAAGTATGCAACGCGGTGACAAGGCACAGGCAGCGGCAACGATATATATATATATATATATATATATATATATATATATATATATATATATATACATATAAAAAATTTATAATTTTATAAATTTTCTTGTCCTTACTTGTACTCAAGCCCTTAATCGGAGGTTCCCAAGATTTTAATCTGGGGTAATTAATAATAGAGGCTTGCCTCTATTAGGAATGGAAGAGTCCACAAAAATAAAATAAAAAAAAAATAAAAATAAAAAAAAATAAATTACATTTGTGATTCGATATATCACCTGGTGTCTCTTCACCGACACGATGCCAGGGCGCATATTTTTGATCCCACATGCTTGGATGATGATTTGTGATGAATTTATATTTTAAAAGCTCTTAAAAGTTGTATTTTGCCAAAAATTTTGGTATTTGTGAAAATTGGGAAGTTATTTAAGAAATTGATCTTGATATACTTTAGATACGCTATATTTAATTATTTGGAATTATTGAGCCACTATCGACCAATTGAAATGTGTTACAGTTGCAGGAGTAAGACCCTACTAGATTTCCTGTGCGAGTATAGAGCCAGTTAGGGTTGAATCCAGGGTTCAGTGGGTCATTTTTTTCTATTATTGGTGTCGTCATCTTGTAGCGGTTGTACCCGCATGTTGAAGGAATCATGTTTGTTGTATTAATGTATTTAAACCTGTAGTTGATATAAAGTTGTTAATCGTGTTTGTAAGTCTGATTTGGTTTGTCAAGGGTGTCAGTTTCCAGTTAAAAAGAGATTTTCAACTGATGGGTGCCACATTTACCTCGGTAGAAGGGGTGGGTGTGACAGTAAGTATGTAATCTACCTATGTGTTATGTTTGCAAAATCTGTGCAATGAGTTTTTTAGTGTATATAATAATGTTTTTGGGTCTGTTTGATATGTGAAAAAATGAGGGACATGACAACACAAACTTTTTTGTCTTTTGTTTGATTTGCAAATGTATTTAAGGTACAACACAACAACATATTTGAGTACAGCACAAGTTGAAAAAAAAAATTGTCCCACCAAAACCATGGTACAAGTTTTAAGTTATGTGACAGCACAACAAAAGCCAATCTTGCCTCACTTCAAATCCAAAAATTACAACAAAAAACTAAAACCGCATCCCACCAAAAAAAATTTTACAGTTATCATTCAACGCTCTGCAAGATCTCCTCCACCGCCATAAACCTCCTTTGCTTCTCCCTCTCCTTCTCCGGTCTTCCTTTCTGCCACAGCACTCTCCTCCTTTTCTCTTCACCTTCTCCTTCTTGCTTTCTCTTTTCTTTGAGAATTCTAGGGGTTCCAGGCACCCTCCAAGATCTACTGGTCTTCTATGCGAATTTTCTAGGTTTATTTGTTAAGTAAAAAAAGATTATTATGTTAAGATAACATGCTTCTTATCTCTAATTATAATAAACATATTCTATATTGTGAATTATTAGTTAAAAATATCAAGATAATTAGTTTTTTAATAAGATAAGAAATGTTAACAAAATTGTAATATATTTTTCATAAGTAATTATTAGTTAATATATTTAAAATTTTAAAAATATATATTTGTGGTAAGTAATTTTAAAATATTTTTTTGTTATGAATTGTTTTTATTCCTAACTAACATAGGACTATATAGAGGGTATTACAGTAATTTTATATTTAATTGTTTTGTACTAATTTGTATTGTCCGTTGAATATTAAATGGGCACGAGACAAGAACTTGTGTTGTACTACAATCACTTGTGATGTGTTGTACTCATTGTGATGTACCATTGTGTGAATCAAACAAACCCTTGATGTGTATTATTACGTTTACATGTGTATTATCTTAGCTTCATGTGTATTATACATGGTTCATGTGTAGCTTTTGATAGTTTCTGTGTAGATTTTGTATTACCTGTATGATATGATGACGATCTTTAAACTTATATGCGCTTGCTTTGTAGTTCTTAAAACTTATTCTAGCCAATGATGAGGAGAATGCATTGGTTGCCATTGTCAGACAGGAGACCATGAAGCAAGGCTTTAAGAGATCGTCGGAAGTGGGCGACACAAAAAAAAAAAAAGGACCAGACAACGTTCCCCGCCAACCAGGCCAATTAAAAAAAATCATGCCCCCACAAAGTCTTCTAGAAAACCAAGTGGAGAAGCGGCAAGGAAGTGACCTCAGGAGGATTCCTTCCAGTCAACCCTGCAAGATTCACCTGTCGTTGATCATCGTTGAGAGATTGGTTGATGTACAACAAGGTGACGATGATATACGAAGGCTATTATAACGCATATTGATTGAACTTCATGAACTGCGAGCTCGTATAGCCGAGTGCGACACCATGGATGAAACTCACTTGAGGGCCGACTAAAAGTCACCGTCTTCGGATTCTGACATCTAAAGAGATACAATGGATCGTGCTCCTCCTCCTTCTTTAAGTATAAGGTTCAAGAGACTAGTACGGTCTTGGAAAGGCCGCTCTGGCCAGCACGGTGGAAAGATGACTACGAATGATGAAATTCCTCAACAAGTGAAGATGGGACTTTACTCGAAGGTTAAGGTTCCACCACCGGAAATTGCAACACAAAGTCGAGAAATGGACATGTCAAGAGCGGTTGTTGAGTTTCTTGATCCTGAAGGCACTCGAGGCAAAATCCCTAACACACCCGAGACGAAATAACTCATTTTTGAGGCCCCAATGCCTGCCCTTGTTCCAGTGAATTCCACCGGCAAAGGCGGTAAGGTGGGTAATGCGCCGTACGACTAAGCTACACACAAGTACACAATTTTAAACCCCTACGCTGAACTTTTTAGATATGTACGCATACACAATTTTGATGAGTATTGCCCAGTATTACTCTTTCAATACTTTCCTGAGTCGAGCATTGGCTTTCATGAAGTTCACCTCCAAATGATACAGGTAATAACCATGCGCCAATGAGGGGAAGACTTTGACAATTGCATTCACAAGACCCTTGGACAGATCCGAGATAAATGCAATAATTTTGTCATAGTCATCTTGGTCGTTCAACGTCTCCCCAAGAGTAGAAAGAAACCACGTCCAATTCTCATTTGTTTCGTTGTCAACAATAGCGAATGCTACATGGAACAGACCCTCATTGTCATCTTTGTCGATTGCATCTAATAGAATCTCGATTGGACCCCAACAAACAAGCCCCAAAAGAGAAGAAAGCACGTTTAAACTGCTCACCGTCATTCTCATTGGTGACAACACTACCAGATTTTTTCTCCGCCACTTTGTCATCATACTAGAGAAGCAAATTGTAGCTACTAACCTCGCTACCATGAATGGCGGCCCTGACAACCTTCTTCCCTATCCAAGCACACTTATTCAGTAGGTGAACACCATGATCCCGCAATATGTCATTTTGTATGTCGACAACTCTATACAATAGATGCTTCTTAAGTTTCTACATAACACAATGGAAGACCCATTTTTTGCTTGCTTTGGAGCATGTTGTTGTGACTATGCCTCCACCTCAAATGTGTGTTGCTTGCATTGTCTTCACCCAAAAAGTGTCTACATTTCCCTCTTTGGATGCATGTACATGCCACTGGCAATGCAGAACAGCGCACTAGATAGTCACACGAAGTTTATAATTTTTTATAAATGTAAAATCAAAATTTAATGTTGTCTTATGGCGTTGCTATGTAGGGCATCTTTGAACTAATCTGCATTGTCAAAGTGTTGGCCTACTTTTAAAGTCGATCCATTATATGTTTGTGAACACTGAGCAGTACTAAGTGCCCCCGCGGGAGAATGTTGGGACAGAAAAGTCTCGACCTCGGCATTCATGCTTTCTGAAAGAAGTCCCCATGTGACAATAAGTAACACAAAGCTGAATATCACTAACAATGTACATTACACATAAAACATAAAAACTACGCAAAACATAGAGTCATACATGGTAGTGTTGTATTTTAAACACATAGATATTGTAATACATAGGAAGTTCTAATAATACACAGGAGCCTAATTTAATACACATGAATGCTTTTAAATACATAGGATCACACAAAATAAAAGTAACCAGTACTAGCACTCATTGGTGTATTACGATGGGATCAAGGTGCCCGAGTTGCCATCCACTAAGCCACTCACATCCTTGACGGTGATGTCACGACAGTTTTTTTGAAAGTATAGCGTATGTGACACATACATTGAAAGTCCGCATCCGATTCAATTGAGCAAAACGTTTTGTACGAGTTAAGTGTCATGAACTTCACTCTTATCTGAGAAACATCCAGTACTCAATACTTACATATATCACCCACAACTGTTTCCCATGAACTTAAGACAGTGAATTAAAGCAGATGTTCTTCGCTTTTGTATCGCACTATGGCACAAAAAGTTTCCATGCATGGAGTTTGAAAAAACTCGTAAGGTTATCTGTTATTAGTACCAGTCTTTACTATAAAAAAATAAGATGATGCAAAGTCTAAGAAAGCACTTTCCACAACCACTAAAAGATGGAAAATAAGATGAAGAAGTAGAGAGTAAACAAACCAACAAAAGGACTTCTACAAATTTGAGCTCCTAGGAGGAACAAAAGCAAGAATAAAACACAGGGAGCTTTACCCAAAATCCCAAAGGAGAAGAAGATGAAGAAGAATAAAATGAAGAAGAAGAACAAGGAAGAGAAAAATGAAAAGTATCTGACAAGGAAGCTTCTTTGGGATTTTGGCCGTACATTTTTTTAAAAGAAGATGTGACATGGCGGGAAAAATTTCACTAATTTTTACTTTTCACACATGGGCATTTTTGAAAAATCACATGGAATTAACTGATGGTCTTAACGCCTAGGATTCAAAGGAAAATGGCTGAATAAAAGAGAGACTAAATGGACTTTCGCAATGTCATAGGGACTAAACAAGAAGAATGAAACTTGCCAAGAACTAATAAGTAATTTTCTTTTATTTAATATTTATATCTATTTTTTTAATAATTTTTATTTCAAAATTTTATTTTGTTTGGATTTTTGGAGAGATGGATTTTCAATAATAATTAAATAAATTAAATAGGAAATTGCAAAACATTGTTTGTTTAGAGCAATGTCTCAAAATTTACTTGAACTGTGGTAAGAAAATTGATTTTTTTTTTTTTGTTTTAAGTAAATGGACAAGACATTCGCTTTATTGTGAGATGAAGCGGTGGTAGTGGTAATTGATATATATGTTATAAAAATAAAAAATTAAAAAAAAAAAGAGAGAGAAGATATTTAAAAGGCAAGATGATAAATTTTAGAAATTTTTCAAGAAAATGATTAAAATGTTTAGATGAAAGTAATAGTAAGTACCTCTAATCCTTTCAATTTTCCGATAAGTTATTTAACTTTGTTAAAAAGTGAAAATATATTTACATATTAGATTACTAAATAGGTTTTTTTTTTAATGATGTGGATGCCAAGTTAGGACATCCATGTTATTTTTTTATAAATTTTAAATTCAAAATGTATAATTTTTTAAACGGGGAAGTACCCAAAAGTCCCCATGAAGATTCGTTATTCCAGAAAAATCCCTGTAAGTTTGCATTTTCCTGCAGGGTCCCTCCTTTTTGAAATATTTCTTTTTGAGTCCAAACCACATTGACGGTGTGAAGTTTAGGGTTAAATTCGATTGGAAATGACCATAATGCCCTTGTGAAATCCAGCCATCATTACGTGTGTGAAATGACAAATTTGCCCAGCTTTTTCCTTGGGAACTCGCGAGGGCCAACGAGGCCTTGGGATGCGCGCACGAAACCCTACGAGCGAACGGGCGCAACCCTAAAATATTATACACAGAAACCAATATTATACACAGAAAAGCCAATATTATACACAGGAAAGCCAATATTATACACAGGAAACACAAATATTATACACAGAAAAGTAATAATATAACACACCAAATTATTCACATAAAGTAATAATATATTTCATGGACGTACTTACATTAAATGAGATTTGACATAAAGTTACTTTTTACTTTTTGGTACATGGGCATTTATGTAATTTCCACCCGTATTAAATGATGGAAGTAACACCGGGGACGAAATTGAATTTGCTTTTAAAAAGGAGGGATCTAAAGAGAAATCAAAATGTCAGAGGGACTGCAGTGGAAGTTTGAAACTTTTCAGGGACTTTTAAGTAATTTTCCCTTTTTTAAATTCTAAAACTATAAAACATTATAAAACTCTATAAAATCTTTAATCCAAAAATATAAAACCCAATACCCAAAATTCTAAAAACCTAAACCCTAAACAATAAACCACAAATTTTAAATACTAAATAGTAAAGAAGGCGTAATATTTATAGTTTATGATTAAGTGTTTAAATGTGAGGTTTACATGATAAATAAAATTTAGTTAAAAATAAAAGAGAGAGAGAAAGATGACCTTATCTTGACACCACATCATTCAACAAAGATATTGGGAAATCTATCTTATAAAAAAAAAAAAAAAAAAATTTAATCACCAAAAGTATTCTTGATTTTCATCATTTTATTTTTAAAAATTTTAAATTAAATTAAAATCACAAAATTTTCTTCTATTTTACTCACTTGTGTGTGATCACATTCCCTTTGCCTTTGCATTTGTGCATTTACCCCATTATCCTTTGCACCTTATCATTGGCGGTGCTAAAGGTATTTTTTATATTTTATTAAAAATATTAAAAGCACGGAATTAGATACAAAATCATAGAAAGAATAAGAAGTAAAAATTAAATGAAATCATCAGAATGAAAATAAAATATAAACCGAGTTTTAATAATTTTCCCAACCTATTTAAAATGATGAAAATGGTGAAACTATTTAATATATTTTTATCTTTTTATCTCTTTCGATGAGAAAATGGTGAAAGATTTGGAAAAATAAAATAAAATGAAATAAAATAAAATGAAATAAAATAAAATATTAAAAATTAAAAAGATAATAAAAAAAATTAAAATAAGAAAATTTTATTTTTAATATTATTAAAAAAATAAGGAAATTAAACTAAAGAAGAAGGGTATGAGACCCAAGCTCAAATCCAAGTCAAGAAGTTCGAACTCAAACTAGAGTCCAGTTCAAATTGAAGTCAAGCCCAAGCCCAAGCCCAAGCCCGACTCCAAAGGAAGTCAAACACTTTCTAAAATAAAGCACAAGTCAAGCCTAACATCAATACAATTCAAGGCAATTAATTATATAAGTTTTTTTTTCCCATATGTCCATGAAAATTCACTTAATTATGAGTTTATCCCTTAGTAAACTCAAATATTATATCTTTTAAAATTTGATTTGCCTCCATATATACCACTCTAATTATGTTAAATAACTAAAAAATACATGTATATATAGTATTGAAAAAATTGTTCATTTTATTCATTACATATAAATAAAAATTAGCATTGATAAGAGGTAATTCAAGAATTTAAATAAAAAAATATTTTTTATCATTATAAAAAATTCACTATTTATATAATTTATAAAATATTTTGATGGCGTATCATATTTGGTTTTATTAAGGATATACAAATAATTCGACAAATTTCATGTATATGAATAAGACAGCCATTTTAATAAATAACAAGATGATTTTATTTATACCATTTATGGACACTTCTAACCATTTTGCATTTTTTTTTTGTATTTTACAGTTTTATGGGAAAAAAATATATTTATCTCAAATTAAAATATTTGAAGTAAAAAATTTCACTATATTTAAATGAGAGGGTAAAAAAAATAAAAAATTTGTTTAAATAATAGGCAATAGACCATGATTTGGTCATTGGTCAATCCACATTATTTTTTATAAAAAAAAAAAAATAAACGTTTCTTACCTAGTCCAACTAAAAACATAATAACTATATAATATTTTATTTAAACAGCAGTCAAAAGGAATAACTCATAAAGTTTCAATAAAATAAATAAATAATTTATAATTTTATGGAACTTGCCAGGAAGCTCCACTTAATTAATCGCTTACGTCATCATGACGCACTCCATATCTCTCCCGCCACGTCATCGCTGTCGCAAAAGCATTCTTTTTCTCCTCCCACTTTCACCCCCACTTTCTCACTTTATTTACACTCTAAATCAGTCCATCTCTACAGTGGCACACTCGTAAATAACCAGCAAACCCAGGCCCATTCACATCCGTTGAATCAACCCCGACGACGCGAAAATCAAAGCACGACTCACACGATCACGATAGATAGCGACCGTTGATGTCGGCGCAACAAAGATCCACCGTCAATCCCGCCTCGGAAACAGATCTCACCCCCCGATTTCACAACCCACGTGCGCGTCCCCATCGTCCTGGGTCCCACCAACAACGCGTCTTCAAGCCCACGTGTCACCATCATACACAATCATCCTCGAGATCACCACCAACTACTAATTCCAAGACAAACCAACGGTTGGATGAACAGGACGAATAAAAACGAGACACATGGCACACAAAACGCGGTTTCTCCGACCACCTCTCTTTATATATTAGTTCTGGAACCCCAACCCTGAGTTCCTCTCCGACTGAACTTGACTTCCTGAAACTCTTGTAACTCGACTTCCGCGGTGAGGGTACGAATCCCGAGGCGATGGCGGAGAGCTGTTTGGACACGTGGGCTTTCAGCGCTGCTTTCGCACGTGAGAACGCGGCGCTGACACGTGCGCTTCAGATCTCACTCTCCGACGAGAGGCCACCGGAGCTTCCTCCAGTGATCATGGTCCAACCCGAACCAGAAACTGAACCGGGTGAGAAACAGAACCGTGGGCCGGACCGGTTCAGCCCGACGGGGAGAGTCGGGAAGCGGAAGGGTCGGGTGGCACGGCGGGCGTCGACGACGTACATCACGGCGGACCCGGCGAACTTTCGTGAGATGGTTCAGAGGATGACGGGGGTTCAATTTGGTGAACCGAGTGTTCCGGTTCAGGTGTCGGGTCGGGAGAGGTTGAACCGGGGTGTGGAGGAGGAGCAGCAGCGGCAGTTGTGGGGGTTGCCGTCGACGTTGGACACGTCATCGGTTCATTTGGTGAACCGGGTTGAGATGGTTGAACCGGCGGGGGAGGTTGGACCGGGGTTTGAGTTGGAGCCGGTGGTGAGTTTTCCGACTTTGGAGTCGTGGGGGGTTTTCTGAGAAATGTGCATTTGGGGTTGATCTCGGGGGTTTTTCAGCCGTTCGATCAGGATCGGACGGTGGTGGTGGTTTGGGGTTGATGTTGGGGTTTTTTCAACCGTTCGATCAGGATCGGACGGTGCTGGTGGTGGTTGTATAGATTTCTCGTTTTTTTTGGCTAACCAGATGTAGTCTTCTTGACTTCTGGTCTTTGTTTTTGGATTTGTTTGTTGATGTACTGCGGACTAGTATTTTGTTGATGCTTTTTTTTTTTAATTTCCTTTTTGTTTTAATTTTTTGTATAATAAAAAGTAAATTATTAAAATTAGTGGAGTTTATACTTTAGTTTTTGCTTAGTGAGAATGATATATTACAGGAAAAGCTTTTATGTGACAATAACTTAATAAATATTAATTAATATGAAATTTTGAATATAAATTATTATTTAACCGCAAAACACCCAATACTTCTCTATAAGTGAGTTGATTTCCTGTTATACAATTTATATATATATATATATATATATATATATAATAAAACAAGAACAATCAACCCCAAAAATAGTCTGGCAAAAAATTAAAAAAAAGGATTAAAACAAAAAAATAATGAGAAAGGCATGACTCTGAACCATGTTCTGAGAAGAAAAGAAAGCAGGCTCTGTGCAGTTTTTATGCCCTTCCAACTGCTAACTGGAAATAACCGATATTTCTTCGATGTCTTCAATCTATACTTTCTCATCAAGCTCTTTTGAATCTGACAGCAGACCATGTTTCTGAGACTTGTTATCGATCGGTAATGAAAAGCTCTTGCGTTCTTTACCGCCGGGCTTTGACGATGCATTGCCATACCAGATCATTCCTAACACTGCTAACAGCATGCCGAGAACCACATGAAGATTAAGACCCTCTTTACCAAAGAATATGAATCCCAAGACCAAGACAAGAATGGTTTTCATGTGGCCGAGGACTTGGAATGACACTGCAGTGAATCGGCCAATGCATATGAACTGACTGAGATTGGTACCGATCGCAATTGTGCATGATAAAATGATAAAGACCTGCATCATGATCAGGATGATCAGTCAGTGGAACTAGGAGTTAATTATAATTAATATGAGCATGATTTAGGTATCAGTACTTACCACGGCAGTCACATTGTAGTCGAACATATCTACTCTTTTATTTGTCAACCAATAATCCAGAAAGGGCCCTAACAGCAACAATGACGCTGCTTGCGCCGGTGCAGTGTGGCCTAGAAGGTTGAAAGATCCGAGTGCATACTTCTTTTGAAGAAAATGGACATACTGGCACACACAAGAAAATCATCCATATTTAAATAAGATGTTATTTAACAATTTACGGCCAACATATTTCTTTACCGACACATAAGAAGTGAAGTCACAGCAGCAGGCCCTTTATAATGATCTACATTTATCCTTGGAAAAAAAATTTCATTGATGAAAGTCTACGATAGGTCACTGAACTAGATTCAAATCTTCATTTTGGCCATTGAACACAAGAAGGTTGTTTCGGTCCCTGAACAACATAAATATGTCCACTTTCTGCTGTTGTGACACATCAATTGAGTTAAAAACTAAAATAATACATTAGATGGACACACTGCCATGCCGCCAACAAAGTGAGACAAATGAATCAAAGTCGTTATTTTCATGTAGTTTAGGGATCAGAGAGATGTTCTTTTGGTGTTCAGAGACCAAAATGAACATTTGGGGTAGAGTTTAGGGATCAAGTGTAAAATTTGACCCATTTCATTTTCTTATCTTTGTTTAAAACAAGTTCAAGCAAATTCAAAGTTAAAGTAAGTGACTAATCAGAAATCCAGATCTATGACTTACATATTGTTGCAAAGACGTGCTCCAAACTGCTACAACTGCAGCTAATAAACCTCTACCATTAACACTCACATCAGTCACAGTACACACTGCAACTCCCACCAATACCACCACTATGCTAAGCTTTGTGTCTCTGGAGTAGCGAACCTTATCCAACAGAACTTCTAGTAAACATGATACAGGGATCATGCATAGCTTTGCAATCTGATAATCAACGGAGAGACCAAAATAATTGCATAGTTTACTTATCTGGACAACGAAAACCATGAATTATCTAAAGAGAGTTGAACTTACCTGATAAAATCCCACTGAGTTCCACATCAAACTTACATTCATCCCAACAATCGATAAGTTAGCAAATAGGACAAACTTGACAAGTTCAGAAAACGGTAGCTGAGTGGGCTGAATGTATCCTAACCATCTAAGAACTAAGGTCATCAGAGTGGTGGTGGCAAAATGCAAGCCAGTTAATGTAGTAGCTGCAAGACATAGTCACCAGTCAGATAAAATTTCATGGTTTGATGATCCCACAAATATGATCCTGATTACGATCTTCAATTGCAGCAATGCCATAATAATTATTTGAGCTAAAAAAGAATGACTATTACGTATTTATGACAGCATTACAATAATAATTGAACAGAAATTTAGGGATTTATGAGAAGAAATGGGATACCAAAACTGTAACCATGGGTTGCCATCAATGCTTTATTCACCAAGATGATTCCAACTGAGGTGACAATGTTAAACATCCAAGAGGCGGCATCTAATGCTGCCTTCTTGTTTGCCTTGCTTGCAGGTGCCATGTCCACTAAGTTTTACTTCCACTCAATGCTATATGCACTTTCTCATAAGCTTCTCTAATAGGCTTCTAAATAAACAATTATGCATCTACACATACAAATAAAAAACCATGTCAAATTCTGTCAGTTACGATTAACAATAGCAATAAAAAGAGCTCTGCTTGTAAGACATTTTAGATACATACAAAACGTGTTAATTCTCTAGGAGAAGATTTTAAAATTTTCCCATAGCATAGATACCAATGCAAGTAAAATTATTTTCCATTCACAAGTATAACACAGTTTCCTGGTTGCATACACCATGAGGTAGAAAATTTATTAAATATGCAAATAAAAGATAACAGAAAATGAGTAGTCCATGTCCATGGGAAGGGTGTGCTGTGTGTGTAAAGCCAGGTTCAGTGGAAATCATGGTTACCAAACATGTTGGCTTACTCTGGTACTATAAACTTAAATATGGGAGGGAATTTGTTATTCCTATGGTTGGTTTAAAATTTATGAAATTATTCCCAAGACCCATTTATTCCCAGGTACATATCATTCCCACAACTGGTGGCTTTCTATATTCCCACAGGGCGTTGGGTATACATTATTCACATGTGTTATTCCCATGGTTAGCATTAGTAGCATATTCTCAGAGAAATATTTTTGTAAACCAAACAATGGAATCAAGTATTTATTGGTTTATTATTCCAAGGAATCTACAATTCTAGGAATCCATATTGCCATGATATTATACCAAGCCTTGCACCAAACACCCCCTTAGACTAAGTAATGGGCTGCTACATAAGTTCTGTGAATGGAATGATAATTTTGAGATATCTAATAGTGTTTCAAACTATCAATCATAATTAGAATCAAGATATTACTTCAAGGCTCAAAGGGAATTATTTATTTTCAAATGCCATGAGATAGTAACATAAACAAATTCATTAAAATGTGAACCTGCCATCAATATTCATTTTGCAACAATTACAGTTAAAGACAATAAGAGAGTCATCGTCCTATATAATTATAAGTCATCAATACATCTTTAAACCTATTATAAAGAAATAGATATTTTGGTAAATAGAGAATTTCAAATTCCTTCTCAACCAAACCAAATGAACCACACACAGGAAGAGAGAGAGAGAGAGAGGTGAAATTATGCAAAACAAAAACACAGCACTATAACACAGTGAATGTACCCACAGATCAGTAGAAATATAAGTTATGATCATGCTATAAGCTTAATGTTCCAAATTTAGAATTCCTGTAAAGCAAAAGTCTAATTGAAGGTTTCTTTGGAAAAATACATGAAATAACTTTTACCACTCATGATCAAGCCAATGTCGGGCCAGTCAAATTTGGTAGGTTATTAGCTCAGTGAACATTATCAATGCTCGAAGCTAATAACAAAACATGAAGACTGAAGCAAGTTGACTAGTGACAAGACCCAATTTGTGCGACTAGGATGAGATTAAGTAAAGCATTGAGACCAAATTTCTAAAAGAAATCCCTCACGAAGGAAAGGGATAGTAGAGACGAAACAATAAATGCGATCAAATGAATCAAATTACTCCCATGAAAAAAAAAATTTAAGAAACCACACAAAGCAGGGAAACAACCTTATAGATATGAAATTTAAATTAAGATCATAAGAACACTTGCAGTAAGCTGAGATTTGTGCTCTGAAAGACTGATTGCTGAATTTATTTTTCTTTTTGCTCTACTGTTCACCTTCAATAGATTTGATATGATACTTTGCATGTCAAAAAAATTTTACCATCCAATAAGAACAGAGACATGAGAAACAATCCTAAAGATATTACATTTAGATTAAGATCAAAAGAATACCTGGAGTAATCTAGGGTTTGCACTATGGAAGTTGATTGCTTTTCATTTTCATTTGTTCCACTCTACACTAGATTTGAAATGGTCAAGTGCTAATTATGTATACATTAAATGTCAAATAGTTTCATCTATCAAATCAGAACAAGGACACGCAGTTAAAGCACTCATACTAAATCAAATTTAAAGAAAACTTAGTTTCCAAAAATCAGAGCTTATCATGCGTTCAATAAAAAAGACAAAAAGAATCACAATTTCCACCACCATGAACTCCAAGAGCTCCAGCAAACCCTAATCAAGCAACAATACCCCCAATCTGCGCATGGATCTACAAAGATTTCAGATTCCCAACATTTCCCAATGACTCACCTCGAATTCCAGCCACCATTGAATCAAAAACCAAAACTTTAAACACATGCACACAAAATCGCAGCGGAAAAACCAAATCCGCAAACAAAAAACACAAATCCAATGCCACAAGATCTGGAAAAACAAAGAGATGAAGTGAGAGTTGGGAATTACTACATGAGGGGTTGAGATCTGGATCTCAAACTGCGGAGACGGTGGAAATCATCCGAATGGGAATCAAAATTTCAATGCTTTTATTGGTGAAATCTTTGGAGAGAAGACCAAGTGCGGCTTCTCTTCTCGAAATTTGTTCACTTTTTTTTTTTTTTTTTTAAGGCTTAAATTTTTTAATGCTTTTATTGTTTTATTTATTTATTTATTTTATTTATTTATCTTAATTCGTTTTCCCGGTTTTCTTGGAGAAACTCAACGCTGGAGTGCGATTGGACAATGACAACGTTGTGTTTGCATTTAGGACCCTGCAAAAGTGACTAATCGCTTAACTCATTAAAATTTTATTTGTTTTATATATTGGGTCCGTTTGATATGCGAAAAAATGAGGGACATGAAAGCACAAACTCTCTTGTCTCTGGTTTGATTTGCAAATGTGTTTTTCCATTTTATATATAGGTTTTTTCCGCTTAATATATATATATATATATATATATATATTAACATATTCACATCATTAAAAAAATCAGTTAAGATTAGTTATCATCTTAAATTTATAAAAAATTGTAATAATTTTTCAAAATTACCCTCAATTAAAATCCATCGAGATTTTATTAATTTTTTCATAATTTAATTGTATCTTTTATTCTCTATCCTCATGTTCTTTTTTATTCGTCTATTTTAACTGATTCACACCAATTAAAAAAATTAGTTAAGATTAGTTATCATCTTAAATTTATAAAAAATTATAGTAATTTTTCAAAATTACCCTCAGTTAAAATCCATCGAGATTTTATTAATTTTTTATAATTTAATTGTATCTTTTATTCTCTTTCCAATGTTCCTTTTTATTTATCCATTTTAACTGGTTCACACCATTAAAAAAAATCGATTAAGATTGAAATTTTATTATTTTTTTGTAATTTAATTGTATCGTTTATTATCTTTTCACATAGTGTTTTAGTTTTAAAAAAATTAAAAAATGTAATAGTATATTTAAAAAAGGATAAAGTTGAAAATAATTATTTAATGCTCTGTAGATATTTTAGATGAACATGTAAAAAGAAAAAAAATTTAATTGGATAAGTAAATAGAGCCGGGAGAGTATTTAAAATTTTACCTAATTACATGTATATCTCTCACTAAAATCAAATACCATGTTTATTTTTATTATTATTATTTCAACTTTTGATTTGTTTGCACATATATGCTCTTATGACCTGCGTATGCGAGTATAATATATTATAAATTATATAATACTTAGTTGTTATAATAATAACAATAATAATAGTGATAAAGGACCTTTGGTTCAATGGCACCAGTCCATTGTGAAAGCCATGGTTTTACAATGAGCTTATAATTTGATTTAAAACATGCTAGACGCAGCGGTGGCAAAAAATTTCTTAGTTATGGGTATGGATTTACTGTTTACTCCACTCGTTGATTTAAAACATGCTAGACACAGCGGTAGTAAAAAATTTCCTAGTTATGAGTATGGATTTACTGTTTACTCCACTCGTCGACTGGTTGAGAGTGCATGGGCAAGCCCGTATTGCCCTTGTGCACATGACCTAAGCTGTATATGCATTTTAGTAAAAAAAAATAATAATAGTAATTGAATTTTATTTAAATTCCTAAATTACCACCGAATTGTTAATTTTTATTTATATACAATAAATAAACTAGTATAAAATTTTTAGGGGTATATATGTACAAGCTTTTTTTGGTCATTTAACATGTAATAAATATGTTTTTATGGTGTATGCAAATAAAGGAGTATATATTGAAATGCATACATTTAATTAGGTGAATATTTGGAGGTATACATGGATAAAGATGAATATATGTTAAATAACTAAAACTTCATGGCATCATCAAACTCTAGCGTGAAGTGAACCGACTTATACACCCACCGGGTCCGAGTTCATTTGGGGTCATGCTACCACTCATACATAGGTCAAAAGACCTCAATGATAAATTAGTCAGCCCCTGTACCCCAATTTGGGTTATACATGATGTCTCTAATGAAAGCACCAAATGTCATATATAAGAGTGGATATGTATCTAAAAAAATCACTATAATAGAGGATTGTCTGTCACTTATATGCACATGGGCTCTCTATCAATCAGCCGATGCGGGACTGATTCTAAGTTTTTTAAAATATATTTGAATTCGAAGAAAAAACTTTGGCAATGAATAAAGTTTCATTTAGCTTGTAAAGCACGGACAGTGGTTATTGCAAATAACCTTCAAGTTATTTTGTAAATGTTCAAAGGACCTCTAAGTCATTTTCCTATAAAAATATACATGTCCTAAATCCGTCCAAAAAAAATAAATATTTTAAATAAAAAAATATTAAAAAAAATTAATTAAATAATAGTTTACTGTTATGGATAATCAAAATGAGAATAAAGTTTTTCACTTTGGCCAAAACACTATTAAAAAAAGGTAAATAAAAAAACTGAAAATTTGAATTAAATATTTTTGCTTGAATATATAAATAATAGAATTTTAAGCTTTTTCCAAAAGAGAAAAAAGAAATTGATCTAAGTAGGTTAGATTTTAAAAGAACTTAATCTTCAATTTTTGTATAAATTAATAGTGAATATTATTTAGAATATCAAACTTTCTTATGATTAAAATAATACCTGTCATGTTGTTTTCAATTTTTCTTTTAATTTTTTTATGCATAAAAAATTTAAAAATGAAATAAATGAAAATGACTTTTCAACAAGGATTTAAAAACCAGACCGGTTGGTGAACCGGTTCGTGGTTCAACGGTTTTATGTTTTTTTAATTTTTTTAATAAATAAAATTTCAAAAAAGAAAGAAAAGTTTAAAAAATTATAAAAAAATCTCAAAAAATCAGAAAAATGGGGAAAATTAGAAATTTAATAAATATAACTACAAAATTTAAAATTTATTATTTTTACTAGCTCACAAGTCATAATCCCTATAAGAAACAAATTTTATTTTTAAAATACAAATATAAAATTACAAGTCTACAAGACTCAAGACAAGAGTTAAATTGCCTTTATAAAGTCACAAAGTGTCAAAATGTTAATTCTACATAAAATTGAAATTTTCAAAGTACAAATATACAAGGATACAACTATAAAAAAAATATTTAAAAATAAATAATTAAATAAAATAGCAGTATACAATAATAACAAAAAAAACAATAAAAAATGAGGAATATAATAAAATACAAGTATATAATATCTTGTTTTTTGTTTTTTTGGAACATATTTAACTTTAAAAATTAAAAAAAAAATACATTAACCGGTCAGTCCGGCTATTTAGTGTTTTATATGCTTAACCGGACCGGTTTATTGGCCGGTTCCCGGGTCAACTGGTTGAACCAGCCGGTCCTGTCTGGTTTTTACAACCTTGCTTTTCAATGACATTTTCCTTGGTTAAGCCCTAAATTATCAAATTTTAATAAAATAAAAACAAATAAATAATATTAGCTGAACTTCTTATCCCTTGTTTTGTGCGGTTATAACTAATTGTGAAAAGTCATATGGAATTATACACAATATGTAGAAGATATATATTTTTTTCAAGAAAATATATGATAATAATAAAAATCTAAATCATTCTCTCATCCAACAATTAATTCAATTAAATGAGGCCAAGTACTTGTTTTGGTCTAGTCTTTGTGCTATTGATTATTTGGAAAGTTGACATAAATGTGTGTGTGTGTGTGTGTGTGTGCGTGTGTGTGTGTGTGTCATCTTTGTACTTATACACTTTAAAAGAGTATAAAAAAAATCCACCATTTACACGCTTTAATATAACATAAGAAATTTTTTTTTTTAAAATAATAGGAAAGTAATACTAAATCCTCAAATACTTTCAATTATACAAAAAGTCCTTCAAATTTATCAAGCCCATAACTTTTATTTTAAAATCCATATTAAATTAAAATTATAAAATTACTCCTATCTTAATTTATTAATCACTGGTACTTGTATTGTTATATTTATACTCAAGTTTAAGAGTTACGAGTTAGCTTTCTTCACATATGCTTCACCGCAATCGAGCCTAGTATCACACTCCAATCCAAGCCATTATTAGAGGTATTTTTGGTATTTTATTAAAATGTTAAGAATACCTAACTAGATAAAAAAAAAACTTAAAAACAAAGGAAAAAAATAAAGGACTATAAGATTATAATGAAAATATATAAGGTGTTTTTAGTAATTTTCTAATAATAATTATCCATTCACAAATAACAATTACTTTGTCATTTTGTTGCTGAAAATTAAAAGTAATAATAATAAAAAAACTTTGTGTGGGTACTTTATTTGAACCAGTCTAAATGGTACTTTGGAATAAGTCTTTACTTTGGAAATTTCAGTGCAAAAGATAAAACATTAGCTGTATCCTATCAAGAGTCATCATCAGTAGGATATTTATTTGAAAATATACTTAATATAATAAAAATATAAAAATATTAAACTACCATATTAAATATAAAATTATTATATTATCATTATAACACAATGAAGGGTTTTACTTGTTACCCATGGAAAATTGTGAAACTATATCCATAATTTATTTATTAAAACTAATTAAATATATAATATGTTATAATTATATAAATAAAGTGGTAAATCAAATAAGCTTATCAAATGTTAAAGCATCTAAACTTGGTTCAAAATAAAAATAAAAATAAAATTATAAAAAACACAATTAAGGCAATTTCACTATTTTACAAGGTGTGCCAAGTAAAAGCTCCAATATGTATTTATATCATGCTTGACCCAGACTTTCTCCAAGTCAAGTAAAAAGCTCATTTTTCCACAGTGCTGTCTTTTTCACTCATATATATATATATATATATATATATATATATATATATAGTTTTGGTATGAGAATTGTCATCTAAGTTTGCTACATGGGCAACTCATGTGTGAAGAGGTATTCAAAGTGTGAAGATGTTTCTCATCTTCCTCAATCTCCCGGTGAGCTCCTCAACTTATTATTATTATTATTATTATTATTATTATTATTAGGTTATTTATTCTAGGTGGTTTTCATAACAAAAGTATGAAGATTTAGTTTGCTTTGTTATTAGTGATGTTGTTCTAATTAGTTTAGGCAAGACATGAAATTTTAATACTAAAAATATGGTTGACATGTGAAAACATTTTAGTTATTTATTTTTCAAAAATTATTGATAAATCATGAGTAGAATTTGAAGTCTCGATGCTAAAAAAAATATTCCACTTATGTTAAAAAGTATATAAATTTGATAATTATTTTTAAATATATACTAAAAGATTATTAAAAATACTGATAGTAATACTAACAGGAAAATTTGAACTATTTCTTTTTGTTTAGCATTTCTGTGTCATACCACTAGATTCTTCACCAAATAGCTAAACTTTATTTTCAAACCATTTAATTTATTTATTAAATTTTAATTTTAAAAAATATGTAAGTTGGCATAGCTTTGGACTTGATCATTATTAATTTACTTTAATTTATAATAATAATAATAATAATAATAATAAATGGTTATTGATATTAATTATTTTTTAAAATTAAAATTAAATATGAAAGAATATATTAAAATATAAACCGGATCGGGTACCCGGTTTTTCGGATCAGCAAAAACACCGGATCAGATATCGGATATCCGGATCCGAATTTAAGTTTCATATATTCCATGAATTTGTTTTATACAACAACATCAACATTCATAAAAATAAACAAATATGAAAAACTTATAACATACAAAGAGAATTAAAACCTTACATTATTCACCCCACAAAAAAAAAATCATAAAAAAATAATAAAGAGCTTTATCAATTTTAGACATTAAAAAAAAAATCAAATATCTTTTGAAGCATCAATCTTAGAGAGAGATGGAGGCTAGAGAGAAGAGACGGGGTGATGGACGTTAAGAACTAGAAGGCTAGGATTTAAAATGTTTTTCTTTTTTACTTTTAACGCTAGAAGAGTTTAAATTTATTAATATGTACATATATAAATATAACTATATAAGCAATTAAGTATATAATTATTTAAGTTTTTAAATTTGGGATTTTGATTTTTTTTTTTTTCTACATAAGCACTTGTAAAATTTTAAATTTTTAATTTCTCCTGACCCGGATCCGATCCAGTTTTTACCTTAAAAATTCGGACCGGGTACCCGACTTTCTTTTTCGGATCGGGTACCCAAAAAATTCGGTAAAAAAACCGGATATCGGATCGGATCATCAGATCCGGATTTTTTTTGCTCCCCTAGTGTTTAGATTCAAATGGGAGTGGGGTGTGTATCTCTTCCGGTGAGGATTGATTTTTCCGGCGAAGGACCGTCCGGGCTTCGCCGGAGTTTGGCCGGCGAAGCTGCTTTGGAGGTTCGGCTCCGGTCTATCGCCATGGTATGGCTTCTAATTAAGGGATTAGGGTTTGGGAATTGGGGATTAGGGATTGAACGCATTCTAGGATTTTCATTGGATTTGTACTATATCCGCATGAACTGCATCCAAGCGTTTAGTCAATGGAGTATTTCTAAAAATTGGTTTTTTTTTTTGGAAAAAGGATGTTTGTTTTGGTAATTTGATTATTCACTTCGGCTCTAACCAAAGTAACTGAATGTGCACTACTGAAAGATCAACATAGCTTGCTCACTTTTTCAATAATTGATGCTTTTTTGTGTTGTGTAATTTAGCATTTCATTGTGATGCTGAGTGGAAACCAAATTCTTATTGATATGGGCTTAAAATATTGTTTTAGGTGCTGGTTTTACTAAGAAAAATAGGTGTGTTTTGGGGTGTTATTTTAGAGAAATGTTTATTTTTGTAAATTAAGCACTTTTAGGGTCCATTTGCATTCTTCTATAAATTAAGTCCCAAGTTTCTAATTTAGGGATTTGGAATTGGGAGGTATTGTGTGCATTCTAGAATTTTCATGGGATTTTCACACCCTTCACATTCGATAGATCACTATATCATGGAAACCAAATTCTTATTGGTAAGTGCTTAAACTATCGTTTTTAGTGCTTGTTTTACTCCGAAGGATAGGTGTGTTATGGTGTTCATTTGGAGAAGTGTTTATCTTGTAAATTAAGCACTTTTAGTGTCCATTTGGATTCACTTGTAAAACTAAATGCCAAGTTTCTAGTTTAAAAAACAAAGAAAGAAAAGCCATGATTGCTTATTTTGTAAAATAAGCACTTATGATAAAACGGGCCCTTAGAAAGAAAAAAAAAAATGAATCGAAACAGACTACTAATGCTTAGGAATAGCATTTTTAAAGGCTTCTAGTATGCAACTAGTATATGATCGTGTTGTTCAATATGGACATCCTCTTTGATATTTGTCACACATGTTTGTAGCTAAGTGCTAGGAGTTTTTCATTATAGTGCTTGTAAGTTGTTATCATTATTATACTCAATTTGTTGTTCTTTTTTTTCTTTCTTTTTTTTTTTTTTCATTCTCACAATTGCAATTCAAAGATATATGCTTTATAATCTGTGTACATGGACTACATTGTTATTTTGAAGCCTTCTTTCACCTGCAAATTGTTATAACTTTTATATGTTTAACCCCTTTAACAAGGTGCAATACTTAGGAATATCATTGTCAGATTAATACCATTAATGTTTTACTGGCATCCAAATTGCTTTCTTATATAATTGCATGAATGACTTTATTTGTTTGCTATGCAAACTGTGGACCTGTGTTCATAATGTGTTTACAGAGCAATCTGATATGTTCACAAATGCAGTCATTGACAATATATCCATTTCATAGCGCAATTTGAATATTTGCTCATTAGCATATCCGAAATTCCTTGTAATCTGATCAGGTTTGAATTACTGTACAAGGTTCATTATTTCTTTTCCCCTTTATTTTCCATTGGCGTCAATGATCAAACACTTATCTCATCTAACACAATTGTCAATATTGGTCAAGCTTTATGTACTATTTCACTTGGTGATTGCTTCTATTATGTCATTGCAGAGAATCTATGTCATGTCAGTTCAACAAATTCAAACAAAATAGCATCAGCTGCCGCTGTTGTTGGTTCTCCTCCATCATTCACGGTTGATGCACTGGCTGCATTTAGTTTGAAATCCTTTGCACTGAATGATCTTAAGCAAGCTTCTAAAAACTTCAACCGGGAATATTTTCTTGGCGAGGGAGAATTTGGTTGTGTCTTCAAAGGATGGATCGACAAAAACACATTTGTTCCTAGTAGACCAGGTACCGGTATTGGCGTCGCTATCAAGAAGCTAAAACCAAATAGCTTTCAAGGGCACCAGGAATGGCTTGTATGTAGTTCAAACATCTCTTCCTTTGCTATTAGTATTGATATGTGTCAGTTCATTTCATTTCAATAAGACATTTTGAGAGTTTTAACTTTGACTTTTGAGCTTGCAGACAGAAGTGACTTATTTGGCACAGCTTCGCCATGAAAACTTGGTGAAACTCATTGGATACTGCTTGGAAGGTGATGAGCGGCTTATCGTGTATGAACACATGCAGCGAGGCAGCTTGGACAATCATTTATTCAGAAGTATGCTTCTTTTGAAGGACACTGATCTTCTTGATCTTATAATTACTCCTTCCTCTGCATGACATTCTGTGACATGCTATATGTTCTCAACATCAAACATTATTTTCCTCAGTTCTTTTTTCACAATTCCTATAGGTGGTGCGCTGTCGATTCCTTGGGCAACCCGAGTAAACATTGCCATCGATGTTGCTCGAGGAGTAACATTCTTGCATAGCTTAGAAATCCAAGTAATATATCGTGACTTGAAGGCTGGAAATGTTCTTCTTAACTCGGTACAGAAAGCAGTTTAGTTTTCTCTGCTCTCATCAATCTTTGCCAATAAATCAAAGAACCTTTGTTGCTAAATTTTGATGCAGGACTTCAAAGCAAAACTCTCGGATTTCGGTTTGGCAAGAAATGGCCCGGCCGGTAACGACACTCATGTTTCAACCAGGGTAGTCGGCACATATGGTTATGCTGCTCCAGAATATGTTGCCACAGGTTATATTTCTGTCAGTCTATCTGCAATGCATTCATTTTATAAGTCTTTTTTTCATTCAGTGGAATTCATTCTTTAGAATTGAAAGATAGAAAAAATCTCACCTTTATAATAACTTCAACCAAAATTGGTTTACACAAGTAAATCTCAGTTATATATCTAGTGAAATTCCATACATTAATTGGCAGCATTCATCCAATGTGTGTCAGTGAGGCATAAATTCCAAATCAATGGTTTCAACGTCTTTCTATATAATGGAATGACCTAATATATATCTAACACATTATATATTCTATGCCAGGGCGGTTGAGTGCGAAGAGCGATGTATACAGTTTTGGAGTGTTATTAATAGATCTGTTTTCGGGAAGAAGAGCAGAGGAAGTACTTAGGAGTTGCCGGAACAAATCTTTAATTGACAAATGGAAAATGCTTAGGTTCATGAGCACAGGGCAAGACGGAGAATACACAAAGAGAAAAGCACAAGTTATTGCCGAACTAATTGTCAAGTGTCTCCAGGTGAATCCTAAGAAGAGACCAGACATGAATGAAGTTCTGTGTACACTAGAACAACTCCAAACAACCAAAGCAAGGACTCATTCAATGTCATAGTATTTTGTCATTCAAAGAAAAGAAGAACAAGGTTGTTGTTGACTTGGTTCTTTATGTATTATGTTGGAGAGAAGCACTAAATTGCAAGAAACTCATTGCAGGTTGTGGTACTTTTATGAGTACAAATGAATGGATTGGGTTTGAGAATTTGAACATGATATTTAGTTGTTCAATTTTGCCTTTTGGTTAATTTATTGTGATCAGGGTGATTATTTATCAAATTGCTTGTGCAGTGATTTTTTTTTTTTTGCTATTAAAATTCCCATAGATTTTTTTTTTTAATATATATATATATATATATATATATATATATATATATATATAGTCTCCTTTCAGGTGATGGATAACTAAATTTTTTTTAACTGTTGTTGTTAAAAGCTATATATATATAGTCTCCTTTCAGGTGATGGATAACTAAATTTTTTTTAACTGTTGTTGTTAAAAGCTATACTTAAAATAAATAAATAAATAAAAGTTCACTATGTGGAACTTTTTGATTGTTATACTCTCTCCGTTCTTTTTTACTTGTCACATTTACCTAATTCATAAAGTTAAAATTAATTAGTTACTTATATTTTATAAAAAATTTCATTACTTTTCAAAATTATCCTTATTTAAAATTCTACTAAAGTAGTGTTTGTTTGGAGGAATTTGGAGTTACATATAACTTGAGTACTTGGTTTTTAGAAATCCAGTGTTTGATTCACAGGATTCTAAAGACCCATATAACCCAAATTACATCCAATGAAAGATTTGGTCTTACGTTTAAATTGGGCATAAGTTAAAATCCCGGAAGTTGAAAATCCTTAGGTGTTGTATATATATATATGCGTGTATATACATATACATATACATAAAATATATACACATACACATATGCATATATACACACATACATATACTTATACACACACACATATATATACATATATATTTTATATAAACATACATAGGTATGTTTACATATACATACATACATATACATATATACACTTCCACATACATACATACACATGTATACATATACATATATACATATGTATATACACACATATATACATATACATATACCAAGTATTGTTACTTATACATCTACTCACACACATATATGTGTATATATATATGTATATATTCACGCACATATACATAGACTTGTGTGTGTATATATATATATATATATATATATATATATACTATTTATGTGCATAGATATGTATATACACACACATATACATACACTTATACACACATGTTTTTCAATTCCAGATTTACAAATTCTTCCAAACAAATAAAAAAAAATATTATAATATAGTAATTCCAGTTACACCCAACCAAATACAAAATTTGACTGCACTGTATTTTGAAAACTAAGTATTTCTAGTTACATTATAACTGAAAATCCATTACATTTAGAATCACATCCAACCAAACACCACATAAGTAAAGTATATGATTTAATATTTTGTTAATTGTGATTTATTGAAAATTGTACAAGTACATTAAAAGGGTAAATTTAAACAAAATTATTTAATATTGCACAAAATTTTTATTGTGACAAGTAAAAAAGAACAGAAAAATAAAGTTTTTTCACTGACCAGTGACCACCCCCTCTTTAATTTTATTTTGCTTGGCACTTTCTAGAGCAACTCTTGAAATTTTAACCTACAATGATATGATTTTTTTTACCATTTTATTTATATAGTTTTTAATATTATTAGATATTATATAAACAATTGGTTATAATAAAAAAATCACGTGCCATTTATTATTTAAAAAAAAAAAAGTTAATTTTACCTAATTTAAAAAAATAAAAATAAAAATTTAGTTTTAAAAAATGATAAACAACCTCCCCCAATAGAGTGGTAGTCAATGGTTATAATTCTTTCCAACTTAATTGTTATTAGTGGAAGTCAATGGTTATAATTTTTTCCAACTTAATTATTAAGAGTTCATAGTTGCCTACATTTATATATAATAAAATTTCTCATAGAGTAAAAGTGCAATTATCACAATAGTCTAGCAGTTAAGACATTAAACTACTATAAGTGAAATCGAGAGTTTAATTTTCTTTCCAATACGTAGCTAATACATAAATAATGTCGGTGCGCAGCAACATTGTCAAAAGGAAAAATAATAAGATAAGAAAAGTTAACGGTGGAAATTAACTTCAATATTTTCAAGGGGTGGAAAAGAAAGAAAATAACGCCATATCAACCAATTACGTGCATGTGCATGCATGCATTCATCATGCATGATTATTATTATTATTATTATATTCTTTTACAAGTTATCTGGGTCCAAGTCTTGCTATAACAGTGCATAACTTTTTTCCAAGAAACAATTAATTAGAATCTTGACCAAGTGTTTATTGCACGGATATGACAATTTCTTTGGAAAATAAATTTCAAACTTTGCCAACTTGGTCTGAAGAATTTAAAATACACATCATTGAAAATTGTGATCTTCTCTAATCTCTTCCTTGACCAACCATTTCAGTCAATAAAAGTGCTTCTCTTCCTTCAATTTGATCTATATTTTGTTCAAAATTAACAGTGTTTTATGTTTCTGATTCAAGAATTTCTCTATGGGCAACTTTTGTTTCAAGCATTCCAATTCCTCTGCTGATCATCAGTCATCCTCCTTACCTTCAAGTGAGTAATTTCCTCAGCTTTAAATCTTTACTGTTTGGTTGTTGAGTTCTTGATGTTATGTTAGTATATATATTTTCTTTGATTTTTTATTTTATGTATTGAAGTTTGGTTCTAATTCATGATATGCTCACCATATGCTTGTTTCTTTTCATGAATGAGTTTTAATTGTGTTTTTATGCTCAATTTGTATTGATATGCAGATGATTGTTTTGAAATTATTTATGATTGCAGAGAATCTATTTTGAGTTTTAGTGTTGCTAGTTTGATTTCATTGTTACTGAATGATACATGATGCAATATTTAGGCTAATTTTGTATGAATACTAAAATGATTGTATTGAATTTGCTTTTGATTGCTGAGAATCCATTTCTTGTTTGTAATATCTCTTGTTCAACAAATTCAGGAAAAATTTTCAGTGTTGTGATTTCTTCTTTTATGGATGATGCATCAGTTATATTAATGTATTGACATTGCTTTTGATTGCAGAGAATCCATTTCTTGTTTATAATACCTCTGGTTCAACAAATTCAGGAAAAAAAAAATTCATTGTTGTTACTATGATGAAATCCATTTATTGTTTGTAATAAAACCTCTGGTCCGACAAATTTAGGCAAAAAAATTTCGGTGTTGTTAGTTTGATTTCATCATCAATGAATGATACATCAGTCATATTAATGTATTGAAATTGTTTTTAATTGCAGAGAATCCACTTCCTTTTTCTAACACCTCTGGTTCAACAAATTCAAGCAAAATAACTTCCAATTTCAGCATTGTTAGTTCGACGTCATCGTTGCCAAGTGATGCATCAGTTATAATTGGATTGAAATCATTCACTTTCAATGATCTCAAGAATGCAACAAGAAACTTCAGAGCTGAAACTTTGCTTGGTGAGGGAGGATTCGGTTGCGTCTTCAAAGGATGGATCGATGAAAACACGCTCCTTCCAACAAGACCCGGAGATGGCATTGTCGTCGCTATCAAGAAACTCAAAAGAGAAAGCTTTCAAGGACACAAGGAATGGCTTGTATGTATCAAAATCATCGATACATCGAGACATGTTCTTTTAAATCCTTATACAATTAATTAGCCATTGACAACATCGATTCTTCGAATTTTTGTAGGCAGAAGTTACTTATTTGGGGCAGCTTCATCATGAAAATCTCGTGAAACTCATCGGTTACTGCTCGGAGGGCAATAATCGACTTTTAGTCTATGAATACATGCAAAGAGGCAGCTTAGAAAACCATTTATTCAAAAGTATGATACTACAAACTTGATCTCATTCAATTCGACTTCAATTAATCATAAATCTAAAATTTCTTTTATTCAAAGGAGGCGTTCAGCCAATTCCATGGGCAACAAGAGTTAGCATTGCAATCGATGTAGCTCGAGGAATTTGTTTCTTGCATAACTCAGAAATCCAAGTAATATTTCGAGATTTAAAGGCTTCGAATGTCCTTATCGACTTGGTATCGATCAAACTTTACTATATATTGCCAGTAATATTCAGGTCAACATTATTAAACTTTGCTGATAATTTCTCATATGCAGGACTACAATGCGAAACTCTCAGATTTCGGTCTAGCTAGAGACGGTCCGACTGACGGTAAGTCTCATGTTTCGACAAAAGTAATTGGAACCCGCGGTTATGCTGCTCCAGAATACATTGCAACAGGTATTACTTTTATTGTTCATTTTAGCACCTAAACTTGATCGATTTGTTCGCCGATACGTGTGTACATATGTTTAGAAACATACAAGTCTATAAGCATTAGTTCGAATACGATTAAACAAAACCATAGATTCTCTGACACATCATTTTTGCGCTAGGCCGGCTTAATGTGAAGAGTGATATATACAGTTTCGGCGTTGTAATGCTAGAATTATTATCGGGAAGACGAGCTGTCGATGCGAATAGAGGACCGTCGGAGGAGATGCTTGTCGATTGGGCGAAGCCGTTTTTGATGGATAGAAGGAAAATGTTTAGAATCATGGATATAAGATTGGAAGGTCAATACTCAAAGATTGGAGCTCAAACTCTTGCTACATTAGCAATGGAGTGTGTGAGTCCAGAGCCTAGAAATAGGCCTGATATAGTTCAAGTTCTTTCTATACTACAACAAGTTCAAACTTATAAATAGGAGCCAACCGCTGAAAGGTCAATTGGCGACCGGATTCCCTCAAAAAACTTTCCGTAAGTGATGAAAGTTCAATTTATGGGTGATGATACATTTTTGAGAGCGTAACCAATGATTATGCATAGTGGTCCCAACGCTCATTTACTCCGTCGAGAATCGTGCATGTTTATGCTTGCTTAGCAGTTTAACTGTTCATTTTCGTAAAAAAAAAAAAAAAAAAAAAAACAATTATTGCAAGCTATTGGATTTTTTTAATTATTTTTTAAATGTTAAAAATATATTTTGGTTTGGACATATCTTGAAAGTTTGGTATGCCAATTCTTGATTTGTATGTTGTTGTTTTTTTTTTTTTTTGTGAGAAATGTTGATAAAACCCTCAACCTCTCTGATTGAGAGGGAAATAAAATTGTGAAAAATTTGAGTATATTTGGTTGGATTATTCTCATTGAGGTTATAACGAGTAACTAGATATTGTAAGATTTATTTCACTATTTTTTTAATATATATATATCCTTAACCACAAACTTTTATGCTGGTTTGTGACAGTGTTAAAAATGAAAATTAATTTCATGTTAGTGTTAGTTAAATCAAAAGTTTAATAATCAAAGATTTCAGAATGATTTTGATTAGTATTAATTAAATTAAAGTGATAAATATAATTTTTTAAAAATAATTTTAAAAAAATTGTGAAATTTGTGTCTAATATTAATCCACTTAAACTAATATTAATTATGATAATTATTGAATACTTGCAATTGTTCATTATATCAGCCTCATGGCATTTATTTATACTTGGTTGTTTGATGTTACATAAACTTTGATGTGCTATTAATTAATTATTTTAAAAGAATTGCCGAAATTTTATTGGCTAAGTTGTGGATCATTGACTATTATCATTTTTTGTTTTTATTTAAAAATTATTCTTATGGTTGGTAATGATTTGATGACGTGGCAAGTCAGACACAAAGACCTCAACGATATATCTAAAAACATAATAAATTTAAAAATAACGATGTCATATGAAAAAAAGTCATTTTATGCCACCACCACCCTTATCCATATCCATATTTAATTATATATATATATATATATATATATATATATATATATATATATATATATAAGCTCACGTAAAAGCTCACGTCTTTTATGAATGTCCGTGGAACATTAGATTATCATTCAAGAGCCATAGAAAACTTTTGCTGAAAAAATAATTATATGTAAAGTTCTTGTAGGAAAAAATTTTGTATGTAATTATTTTTTTTTGTAAAGTAACATTACAATATTTGGTGTATGTAATAAAAATTGTAATTGAATTGCCTGTAAACTTAATTTCTCCACTTGGCGGGTCGGGTCCATTCCTCGAAAGACATTTTTATGGGATTCTTATCTATTACCCTTTGTTATTTTAGTTATCAAAAATAGATTTTTAATATAATTAAATGATATACTAATTTTGTGCAAATAATAATTAACATTTTGTCGTAAAGTATTTTTAGAATTTTTTAAATATGATTTTTATACTTTTTAACACACTAAAAAAAATATACAGTTTTAAACCCCATGCATTCCTTAAGTTTTATCCATTATACTATTTTATTTAGTTTAATATTATCATTATTGATATTATTTAACAATGTGTTAGAGTTTTTTTTATAAAAAAAAAGAAAAAAATTATTTAAAAGAGGGTAGTATAGTAATTTAATAATTATCAAACTTTTTTCAACCAATATTGTAATCACTTTCACACCACCCTCATGTGAATTATTTTTCATGGTAAAAAAGAAAGTGATTGTAAGGAGACCAATTATTTTTAAAATACCAAATAAGTGAAAATAATTCACTCATTTTCCTTTCACTCATACCAAATAGGTCCTAATATCATAATATGTATCATTTATAAAGATTTGCGATGACAGATATTTGTAAATAATGATATTTAGTAATATATATATATATATATATATATATAATTGATATATTTTTAAATAATATATGATATTTTTATTGATTAACGAGGAGGGAGATGATAAGTCAGGCATTACCTTCTATTTTTTTTAATAAATAAATTTAATGGAAGTTTCTTTGGAAAAATTAAAATTATGATCCTTATTATCTATTGGACAAAAACGGTGTTGCCTGTTAAGCATGATCAGCTGATCATCATCTCCACAACTCACTCAACTAATCGGAATGTTTCAGCCCGCATTCCAAACATGATTTTGTATTTTTAATTCAAATTTATTTTTATTTTTAATTTCTTAATTTGAATCAAATATCACTTTTTAAAAGGCGGTCTATTAATATTTGAATCCCTATTAAAACCCTTGATAAATAGTGAGAGTTTGAATCTAGGATGATGATACATTTTGGAAGTGTGAATAGTTGTTATGTGCGGATAATCCCAAAACCCATGTGTGTACGGACCCTGTCTCCACTTGCTCCGCTAAGATTTGTGCACATCTTTGCCTTCTTGAAAAAAAAAATGCAAGTGGTTTCTTATAAATTACTCATATATAAAAACTACTGGGAATACTTTAAAATCTCTCTAAGTTTCACTTATTCACAGATCGTCCAGCCAAATTTAGATATTTTCAAAAGGTTGTTCCTCTTTTTGACAGCTTACTTTCAGTTATTGTCATAAAGGTAGTTGGCGTTGGCTGAAATGCTCCACAACTTTTTTAAACAGAAACACATAATATTTAAAGAGAAATCGTTCATATCATCCTTCAAACTTTGTCACTTGATCAATAAATCCCTAAATTATTTCATATCCCCAAAAAGTTCTTTTTTTATTACACCATCTGATAATTTATTTTTCAGTATTTTTGAGAAATGCCCTCGACGATTTTAAATAGAAACACAAAATAGTAAACAATAAACTAAAATATTAAACATAAAAAACAAATATTAAATAAAAACGTTACATTTTAAATGAAAACTTGTGTAATTATACGGAAACCCATTAATAAACAGGAAATACATTTTGTAAGTAGGGCAAAATTGAAATTTTAACTAAAATAAAATGATGTAAAGATTGAAAAATAAGTAAACTGGAAAAAAAAAAAAAAAAAAAAAAAAAAAAAAAAAGACTCTAGAGAAAATTGAAATGGGGCAGAGTATAATTGAAAAATTATAAAGATTAATAAATAATTTTCCAAATAAAAAAAAGTTTACAAAACGACAAAAGTCAATACAAAGAAACAAATCATGTGTAACATGACTGAGAAAATTCAACACTTGAAATATTCTGATAATAAACAAGTGAAGTGGGCCCCACTTTATCAGCAAGCCTTGCAAGCAAAGAAGACTTGGAGTGCGGGAGTTCTCATCCCGAGATAATCTCCACCTTCCGATCATCATCGTACGGTCCTGATCCCCACTCTGTTGTCGATGAGTATCCAATCGGGGAACAGAGGTCATCGTCGGATCACCCATGAAGCTTGCATGAATCTCCGGCCACATCCCTTCTAAGAAACCCTATCCCAATCCCTTAAATCCTCGCTTTTGATCCCGCTTTCATCCATGCCTGCTCGGTCCTTGCCTCTGTTGATCCATATAGGTACAAAGTTCCCATTTTTGGCGTTTTCTTTGTCTTCTTTTCATGTTTTTTTCCATGCAAATTGATTGGTTGTGTATGATTTTTTTGGTTTTGCAATTGTATCTGTTTAAAGGTGGTGTGGATAATGCTTGAAATTGCGTTTTTTTAGGTGTGAATTTGTTTCTGTTTTTTATTTTTTATAGTTCGTTCATCTTTTGATTCTTGTTTTATTCGCTATGGGAGTGTTCATTTGTTGTGGTTTTATTAGATTGTAGGTGTTTCTTTTGATTCCTAATTTGCAGTTTTTGGATTTAATGCTATAAAAATGTGTTTTTTTTTAAAGGTGTGAATTGGTTGTGATGGAGTTGTTGTTTACACGTTTTTCATATTTTGTTCATCTTTTGATTCTTGCACGCTACGGAATTGGAGTATTTTTCCTTGTGGATTTTTTTTTTCTGATTATAGGTGTTTTTTGAATTTGTTTCTTATTTTGTTCGAGTCTTTTGTAGAAATTGCTATTAAAACAGTGTTCGACTGTGAATTGGCTGTGATGGGCTTACCATTTCTTTTGATTGTTCTGTTTGCAATCGGATGATTTTTAGGTTGTTTTTGTGGCTTCTGGCCTTCTTGGAAGTGGATTTGGTGAAGGGACAATGGGTGTTCGAAGAACTCTATGCACTGCTTTGTTTTCCATCCTGTTTGTTCTTTTCGCTTCTTGTGGATGTTCTGCTGATTGGTTGAAGTCGAACCAGACAGCAACTCTTCTTATTGATGGATCACCTCAGTCAGGCCGGAAGATGCCTGATAAACTCTTTGGTATCTTTTTTGAGGTGAATATTATCATTTCTTGTTGTACACGGGTAACTTCATCTTCCATTGTTTGTAGGTGGATTTTGTTTTCATCAACATGTCTACTTTGTCATTCACTCTGAAACATTGTTTTTTATTAGTCTGTAACAGAATGCATGCACAGAAATAGTCACCATCATTCTCAAAATTGGTTTTATGGTCAGAATAATCCTGATGCAGACTGTCTAATAGGAAATCAGACCTCGAGCTTGGGTGAATACAATTGAGCTTTGAAATGATGCTTTTGATTTAGAAAATGTAAATTTTAAATTATTATTGTTGAGCCCAAACATGTGTTTTATAGTTACACAGTTAATGCTTATGTAATTGTAAAGGTGTTCAATTTCTATAGGTTTCAAATTTCACAATTAGGGAAGTGAGAACATTGGATAATTTGTAGAAATACATTCTCTAAGACTATAGCTAGGATTCTTCTGATAGATATATCATGCTAACTTTATATGTTTCCTTCAACTTTTAAGTTAATTTCTGTGCATCTTGTTCCAGACTTGTGATTTATGCAAATTAGCTTAGTTTGCAAATTATTATTTATTTATTTATTTTGTGTGTGTGTGTGTGTATGTGTTTGCTTATTATAGTTCTAGTTGTCATCAAATGTTTTTGTTGTAAAGTTTATATTATGTAATTGTGTGTGTTCATTGTCCGTTTTCTTGATCTGTCTTATCATAGCGATAATCTTGTGTAGGAGATCAATCATGCAGGAGCTGGTGGGCTCTGGGCGGAGCTTGTGAGCAACAGGGGTGAGTCTAATACATAAACCTGGTCCTTTCTATTAGAGGAAAGAGTTTAATTCCTATAATTGAACTCAGTCTCATGATTCTCGTGCATATTATATTTCAGGGTTTGAAGCTGGGGGACAGACCACTCCATCAAATATCGATCCATGGTCCGTAATAGGGAATGAAACATATGTAACAGTGCAAACTGATCGCTCATCTTGTTTTAACCGTAACAAGATAGCCCTTCGCATGGAAGTACTATGTGATGATGAGGAATCCAATGCATGTCCAGCTGGTGGTGTTGGTATATATAACCCTGGGTTCTGGGGCATGGTACGAGCTTATAATTGTTTGTATCCGAAAGCTGTCAAATATATTAGCAGTTTACTATGTTTAAGTTATTTGATCAATCTACCTCAGGTCACACACTTCAAATTTTAGCCGGTTATATCATTATTTTCTTAGAAGTGTGGGCCACAGAGATTATTTAGTATCAAGTTATTTCTTGACAGATTTACTGTTTAGCTATATTAGGCTCAAGTTTTTTGACATTTGTAAGACCTAACCTATTTTCATTGTTGATCTTAGACTAAGGGTGTAATCGGTCGAGTTCGAGCCTAGTAGCAAGATAATTCGCTGCTCAATACTTGGCTTGAACTCGATTGAGTTTGTTTTTCTTTTTTAACTTGAGTTTGACTTGATTAAGCTCGATAAAGGCTAATAAACTCGATTTAGTCATAGGTATTTTTATGCTCGAGCTCGAACTCAATTATATATATATATAAAGTAATTTAAAACAAAGTAATATAATATTTACACACACAATTACAACTACTTAGTTAGGCTGACAAGCACTCGAGTCAAGTATTAAGATTCTCGAATTCGGCTTGCTCGACTCGACCAAGATCGAGTTGAGTTTGAGTTTTCCCTGAATTGAGCTCGAGCAACATGTGAGTAGTAGTGTATCATTTACACCCCTATCTTAGACTACCATTTTCATTTCATATCATGTATTATAGTGCCATTCCTTCCCTTTCCAATGATTTGTTTGTGCTAATGAGATTCTGTTTTCATTGTGATGTTGTAGAATATTGAAGAAGGGAAGGCCTATAATTTGGCTCTTTATGTTAAATCAATGGAACCCATAGACATATCAGTTTCACTAACAAGTGCAGATGGATTGCAAAGCCTTGCCACTGCTAACATTGCGTGAGTTTCTTTTATGTCATTAAAACATTTTTGAAGGTCATTTGGATAAAACTATTCTAATTGAAATAAGAATTAATTTTATCTCCTCTTGCAGACTTGCTACTTTGGAATTGTCAAACTGGACAAAGGTTGAGCTTCAGCTTGAAGCCAAAGGTTCAAATACAAATTCAAGACTTCAATTGACTACTACTAAAAAAGGTGTGATTTGGTTTGATCAAGTATCACTCATGCCTGTCGATACATACAAGGTAATTGCATATTGTTTATTATGTTCTTGCTTGTCTCATAATTGTCTCGTCTGTTGTTATCCGCTAGATATTGTCAGTGATGCTCAATTGAATGTGATACAAAATTTAGAAGCAAATGTTGAGAAGAAGGATGTGTGAAAATTGAAAAGTGAAAAAAAAAAAAATGCTGCACCTCTATCAACCTAGTTGTTGTTTTTCATTGACTATAACTACCTGTAAGTTTATACATTGTAGCCTGAGATATTAACTTAGCTTGGCAAAAGTGCATGCTGTGAGAACGATGATGGTTAACCCTGTTGCTTAAGAATGAAGATGATGCACCTTCTGCGTATCATGGACCCTAAAATTTTTTCGTTCTTGCATAGTTAACTGGATTCTGGACTTTCATATCAGAGAATTGAAATGCAAGTTTCAAGTGAAAGGAAAATCTCAATAGGCCAATTTTAGTAATATACGTGTCTATAGAGGTTTTCTTAAGCAGCTACCAAATTTATGATACACATTCAAAAAATTAGGTCTCTTGTATACAACAGTTAAGTGGATGGAAGAATAAAATATAATAGAATAGGCCGCTATTTTTATTGTATTTTATTTTATTTAATCTTTTTCAACAAATTGAGTCATTTAAGAACATGGAGAGGATTCACATGATGGAATTGGAATCTATCTGGTCTTTTTGTGTTGTATGTATTGCTGAAATTGTGGTTATTGATTTTTATAGGGCCATGGTTTCCGGAAGGAGCTGTTTTCCATGCTAGCAGATCTTAAACCCAGTTTTCTCAGATTTCCAGGTTTGTGAGCATTTGTCTTGTAAAATTTATGTATATGCAACAACAAATCAATTGCAAAGATACTATATGTAACCTACTGATGAGACTAGATCGATATCTTTTAATGGCATATTTAACTTAGAAGATGCCAAGATGGTGGACTCTGTAAAATCATTTCTTATAGCACATTCAATTAGTTAGTACTCACAAATTCATGTGCTTGCTCAAATTCTTAAGGTATTAATGTTTTGAAGATGATTTCTTAAATGGTAATTCAGCAACACCTTAATGTTTGGCATATCAAGCTTGTGCAACGGAATATTTAAGAGGTTGATTTTTTTTTTATATAAAATTTTTAGTGATGCATTTAGCTTTTAAAAAGTGATGGGCTACTATTCTGTATAGAGATGAGGGATTAACTGTCATATGAAGTTTTATTAGTTTGTCCGGAGGTTTACTTTGCTCCTGTTGCTTTAGGTGGTTGTTTTGTCGAAGGTGAGTGGCTTAGAAATGCCTTTAGGTGGACAGCAACCATTGGACCGTGGGAGGAGAGACCTGGTCATTTTGGTGATGTTTGGATGTATTGGACTGATGATGGGCTTGGATATTTTGAGTTTCTTCAGGTACGTATTTTAAGGTAACAGGATTGTAGACTTGTCATAAAGTTTACAGACATTCAAGAAGGGTTAGCTGAGTAGCAGACACTGTTGGCACATTGCAGCTTGCTGAAGATCTGGGCGCCTCTCCTGTCTGGGTGGTGAATAATGGTATATTTATTTGAGAAATGTGCTAAGAGTTTTATTTTATTTTTTTATTTTTGGTAAACAAATTGGCAAATTCTAATATATTTGAGTGGTTCTATTCAGGAGTCAGCCACAATGATCAAGTTGATACTTCTAGCATCTTACCATTTGTTCAGGCATGACTTCAGACTTCTTATATCTTTTCTTTTTTAACTTGTCATTGCATAATTAATTAATTATACAGGTCTTATTATTTGTCAATATACTTGTTTAGAAAAATGAGGTTCTTTTCATTCACACAGCCTGTATAGCAGTTAAAAAGTTAGGACCTGTTTATTAGCCAATAATGTGCTTCTCCTTAGTTAAGAGAGTTTATTTATTTATTTATTTGTTGATCTGTCTAGCATGATTGGAACATTTAAAACATGAAATAGTGCAGCATTGAAGAACTGATTTCATTTGGAATGGTTTTCTTGCAAGTATACTCATGGTAATCCTGTGTTCTATTTCTCTTGAAAAACAGCAGGGCGTGCATCCCATGTAAAATCTTTGCTGTGTGAAAGAATAATAAAATCTTCCACATGTGACTTGTATTAGAGTAACTAATAAACCCACATCAGTTAATCTAGTAAATATATATTGCATATAAAAATTTGGTTATCTCATCCTATTAGCTTTAAGCTTTGGGTTGTTTTAAACCAAGATAATATGCTTGATTTGCATCTAGTATGGTCATGTAGAGCATGGGCCTCTATTATTAATTAGGATGAGAAGTTGTTTAAAAATAAAGATCATGTGTTTAGGTGTTAGAGGTAGTTCGGTAATTTCAATTTTTGGCTTAGATAGGTGTATTAAATTATGAGCATTGGTCTTGAATTTTATTATATGTTGAGTTTATGGATAAGTCTAGATAAGTTTTATTTAAATAAGTCTTTCTCTAATCAAACTAGCTTAGTGAGTTCTCAGATCTCTATGAAAAGAGAGTTTAGTCTCTTTTTATCGATCAGTCACTGAAGTATTCTCTCTCTCTTTATTTTATAGCCTAATGCTTTATTTCATGGTGTGATTAGCTTTTCTTCTAAGTGTGATTGCTTAGATTCTCTAGCACATATCAAGGGGTTGTATTAGAGTAAATAATAGTCCTACATAAGTTAATTTAGTAAATGTGGATCTAAACATTACAAGCTTTGGCATGCATCCTGTTAATTAAGCTTTGGGTTGAATCAGGCCAAAATAATATTTTTTGGTTTGCATCTAACAACTTTTAATGCAAAGGACAAGTTTGAAAAAATCTAAATTTTGTGCACAAATAATTAATAACTGATTTCATAGTGAGGTTAGATACTATGTAGACAAGCTTTAGGTGTTATCTTTTACTGCAGGATGTCCTTGACAGTATTGAGTTTGCAAGGGGTGAACCTACCTCAAAATGGGGTTCTGTTCGTGCAGCAATGGGCCATCCTGCACCTTTCGAATTGAAATACATGGCGATTGGGAATGAGGATTGTGGGAAGAAAAACTATCGAGGTGACTTTTTCTGTAGTGAGGAATACCTATTGTCCTAGATCTCTACTGACGGGAAATGGTAAAACATGACCAATTACTTTTAAAATGTATACTTTACATTTTCTTGATGTGATGAGATCATAAGAATAATCTTATCTCAAATACTTTTGCATTAACTCTTGAGAAACGAATATAAGCTGACACTTTTTTCTTTTGAGTTTATAAACTTTAATAGCCGACAAGCTTGTTTTCTAGAATGAAAACCTGAGAAATTTTTTGTACTAATTTATTGAACATTGCTAGCTAAGCGATGCTGTTTCCTTATTGTTTCCTTATTGTTTTTTAAATGCAAACATGTTGAATACGTAGATGTGGTCCTCATTATTTAAAATATTGTCAAAAATAAAGATTCTTATTATACATCCATAATGGTTTTTTCTGCATGAAATATCAACCTTTTCTAACCTCGATCATAGTACAATACGTTCATGTGACGTACATTTGCCATTTGATTTTTGTATTATTTGGGGGGGAAACATAAGTCAATTATTTTATCCATGATGTGAACATTTCTGACAGGAAATTACCTTAAGTTCTACTACACAATAAAAGCTGCTTATCCAGACATTGAGCTTATTTCTAATTGTGATGGCTCTTCTACCAGATTGGATCATCCTGCTGATATGTATGATTTTCATGTATGAAATTTAAATGCTTCAGTGTCAAGCTTATTTATTTATTTATTTTGTCCCCTGTTAAATATGATATACTGACATGAAGTTCCATTCTTGTTTTCTACCCATTCTCTGAGGTAACTTTTTCTTGGATAGATTTATACCACGGCTAATGACATGTTTTCGAAAGTGCATCGGTTTGACCACACATCACGAGATGCAAACAGCCCGAAGGTTTGATGAACTCTATATTTTCAATATAATTAATGAGCCTTTGAAATTGAAAACCTAAATCTCTAGCTGGTTCAACAAAGATGCCGCGTATTAGCAACTAATTATTTCATTGTATATAGAGAAACATGTTTGAAATATCATTTTTCTCCAGGCATTTGTGAGTGAGTATGCCGTGACCGGAAATGATGCTGGTACCGGAAGCCTTTTAGCAGCATTAGCTGAAGCTGGCTTCCTAATCGGGTTGGAGCTGAACAGGTAAACCTATTCAATGTATTCATTATCCATTGGTTTTGTGTTCAGTACTGCAGAATGATTTCTATAGTAAATCTAAATCAACAATTTTAAGAACCTTCTTTTGGCATATTTATTGGTTGCCTAACATGTTTCAGGGCTTCATTAAACCCTTAATTTAGTAGAATTTCTGAATGTACAACTCTTAGTTGATCGGGAATTTGATGACTGTTTTCTTGTGAGATGTATTGACACTGTTGTAAATGAAGTTTGGTGAACTATGAACAGCAACCAAAACTTGACCTGTCATTTTGTTACGGCTGATAGCTGACATTATGTTTGCGCATATAGATTGAGCTATACAAACCAGAAAATCTTCTTTGCCATTGGAACATATGTGCTGACAGGACATTGTTGCTTTTTATGCAGTGATATTGTGGAGATGGCAAGTTACGCGCCGCTTTTCGTCAATGCCAATGACCGCAGGTAGCATGATTTTCTCTTCTTAGCTTTTGTAACTTACGTGTCATTTCAATTTTGTTGTGATACTAGTCAGGCTATTTTGAGTTGCGACACTAATTGACATTCTTGATGATACAGCTGCAATCAAATCTATTTTTTCTTTTTGTGGTTTACTTTTGCATTTGATAATCTAGAGACTTAGTCTGAAGATATTGTTTTATTTAGGTGGAATCCGGATGCCATCGTCTTCAACTCATGGCAGCATTACGGAACCCCCAGTTACTGGATGCAACACTTCTTTAAGGAATCTAACGGCGCCATGCTTCATCCTTCTGTACTCCAAACTAATTCTTCATCTTTGATTGCATCTGCTATTATCTGGACTAGTAAAGAGGATAGCAGCACTTTTCTAAAATTAAGGTTAATTTTGGCCATTTCTCCTTTTATTCATATTGTCTTTGGATAGATACTTTCGTTCATTTTGATCTTTTCATTTCTTCCTTTCTCTTCGGCAGAGTGACATTTTTATCATTTTGTTTCTTCATTCAGATTGTCAATTTTGGGAGCGATTACGTGAATCTTAATATTACTGTCTCTGGACTGCAAAATGCTTTAAACTCAGTTGGATCGACAAAGACTGAACTCACTTCTGGTGGTTTAATGGATGAAAATTCTTTCGCAGACCCACAAAAGGTATGACATCGGGCATCAAAACAGAAAGAACTTCTCGATAGTGTATACGTGTACATGCCAAAATTTACCTGACAAATGTATTTCTGTGAGTTATAACAATTTGATGATATGTTTTTATTCGATTGGTTTCGTATTTTCTGCAGGTGACGCCCCTTCAGAGTTTGCTCCAAAATGCTGGAACAGACATGAATGTTGAGCTTGCGCCGCATTCAATCACATCATTTGACTTAAAACTTGTTCCTACGTCATATATCGCTTCGATATAAGACGAACTTGTAAATGTGTAATACAAAGTTCTCTCGATTGCAATCCGGTGAGCTAATTGGTTATATTTGGACTATGTGGTACTGCAATCAATAATAAAAACCAAAATCTATTTGGTTTTTGCATCTTTCTATTGGCATTTTGCAGTTCAATGTTCTCAGTGAATGGTATCAAGAAACAACCACCTTTCATTAGTTACTACTGTCTGTGGACTCTGGAATGCCAGGGTTGATCCTTGACCAATTCAATATTACAAAAAAAAAAAAAAATCATTTTTAATATATGTATAAATATATAGTTTATTTCTGATAAAGTAAATAAGCTACATCAGAGATATATGCAGATATTAAGCTAATATTTCAACACATTTGTGTTATATTTTGTGTGAGTTGAGGTTTGAATTCATCGAGATCCAACTTGTTAGCTCATTCCTAATTTTTTATATTTCATTAAATTTTTTTAGTTAACGTGAAATTAGAAATTAGATCTTGGTGGTACAACTCCCCCTATTTTACTATAAGAAAAAAAACACGCAAGGCTTTTTTTTTTTTTTTTAATAACATTTGTAATACCCTAATTTTGTTTTAAATATATTTCATAATTTTTTTAGAAATGATTATGTTAATTTCATAATTTTAAACTAAAATAAAAATAATAACCTAAAAAAAGAAAGTTTTTGAAATACCGAACTTTTAAAAAATTAGAGGAATGTTTACTGCACCTTAAATATTATTTTAATAATTATAAAAAAAAAAATTAGATGCAATCATGCAAGTCGAGCTTAGAATGAATTTAAAAAATAAAATAAAATAAAATAAATAAATGTGAACTAAAATTTCATTTTCCAATAAATAAATAAATAAAAATAAATTTCTTACAAGTGTTTTATAAATTTTCGAAAATTTCCAAACATTGCCCGATAAACCCCGTGAAAGCGGGGTTTGGTTGCGAGGGGTGTCTCAAAAACCCTAGTTCATCATCCTCTCAAATCAATCAACGACTTCTATTCGATTCTTCAAAATGCCTGGTTTTCCTCATCCTGGATCCCTCACGATCTGTGAAATCAATCGTGAACTCAGTGCGTGTTTTTTTTCTTTTCAATTTTTTCTTTTTATGCTGGAAAGATTAATCCTTTTTATTCTTGATTTATGTAGTCATTGCTGAAAAGCTCTCAGATGAGCAAGCGAAGGAAACATATGGCAAAATTCTTGTGAGTTTTAAGCTTTCGTGAATCAACTGTTGAGATTATCCTTGAAAAATTGATACAATTTGATTATGCAATGCATTGTGGAGTTTGATGTTTATTTTTTTTCTTTTGATTCTCTTTTTTGCTTATTTTTGGAGCTGGATTTTTGTTCAGGGACTTGTTTTTAGTCCGGTTCCCTTCGAAGTGGATCTGTACCCATCTGATTCGGAGCAAATCAGAGAGCAGCAGCAGGAATCGAGTGAAGATGCTCGGAGAGGAGGTTTTGCTGGTTTCAAAGCTGGCATTTTTGAGCTTTTGATCCGTTTTTTCTCTCCAAACTCTGTAAGTCTTTGTTTTTTTTTTCTCCTCTTTCTACGAACACGAACCATTGAATGAAACCATTGATGCTTTGTGCTTATGCCCTTTTAGGCACAATGTAGAAATTGTTTATATTTTCCTCACAATCTGTTATGCTTTGCTATTACCTTGTCTCATAGAACACTAAAACTTTCTGTAGGTTTCATAACAAATATTGTAATGGTCTGTGCTATTTGAATCATTGCCATTTCTTTCAAATCCTACTTTCTTGGTGATGGTACAAGTACATCGCATCGCCCTTTCCATGTCAATTTTTAATGGTGTAGGATGATTTTGCATTTATTTGACTTTTATCTCTTGTTTTTGTTTTATCTGGATGATTGCCTCGGTATCTGTGGAACATATAAGGGAGAATGATAGTTGGCTCTCTCAGGGTGATATCTTTATTTTCTAACAACTATTTTTCTAGTTGAATGTGCTCACAAAAGAAGATGTCTATGGAGTAAGCTGGAATCCACATAAGCATTGTTTAGCATTTACCTCCGGGCGCAATCAAGTTACAATCCGTGATTATGAGGATTCAGGTTGAAATATATAGATCTTTGCTAATTCAGTTACACAGATTATTGTACTGACTTTATTGTCTGCAGTTATGGGTTTGGAAATATATTAGGCTCTTAATTTAGGATGCTTTCCTGAACAGAAGGAAAAGATCCGTGTGTTTTGACAAGTGAATTCCAAAGAGATGTCAAAGCACTTGAATGGAGACCAAACAGTGGGAAAACACTCTCTGTTGGTTGCACGTAAGTGGTATTATTTCTCTTAAATAAGTTATTTGAAAGTTTGATGTAGATGAGTCAATTTTCATATTCACAGGGGTGGAATATGTATTTGGTCGGCTTCATACCCAAGCAATGCAGCAATGGTTAGACCTGGTATTGCCTCATCTGCTGGTGGTGTTTCTAGAGCCTCTGGAGTGCGATGGACCCTGGTGGATTTTCTCCGAAGCCCTGATGGTGAACAGATTAGTGCGCTTTGCTGGAATCCTGATGGAAGATATCCTCTTAGTAATTAACCAATTGTTGCTGTCAAACTATAGACATGTTCTGTGTTGCATTGTACACTACTGCTTTTGTTTGATATGAAACTTATGGAATTGACAGATTGCCATGGGTTAAGCACTGTTTACTTTCTTTTAGAGCTTTTATAGGTAGTGATTCAGTAGATATTTTTCTCCATTTGAAATCAAATTGATTCTCAACATTTTCATTGTTAATTTTTTTGGGAAAGTTTTGTCCTTGATATTCCCAAACATTTTTGGCATCTGCCTCATCTGGGAGCTCTTCATTCACGATCTGGGATGTTGCTCAAGGTACTCTCTGTTGTGCATGTAATTTGTTAAGTTGAATTTGATTGCACTTGTTTTATTCTTCATTCAGATTTAATCATGTACTGGCTAAAATTATATTGAGAAGCATGCTTCTTTGAATCAATCTGTAGTTCTTATCTGGATTGGTGCAGTTCCTTAGGTTTAGTGCTTTATTCATTGAATTGGATCGCACTTCCTGTACATGTAATTTGTGATGTTGTGTTTGACTGGACTTCCTTTGTTGTAGATGCATATTTTATCTTGTATTGGCTATAGCTTTATATCAGAAAGTCTGTTATTTGGGATCAACCGGTATTTTATATTTTGAGTTGGCATAGTTCCTTTATTTATCTGGAAGCATCTTAGCCACAGTATCCTGAGTGCCACATATCTATTTCCTATGGAGTATAATATGCAATAAAAGCCTAATTTCCAGGAAATACTAATACTTAAATACCTACTTACCTTAGGTTTAGATATCTGAACTAGATTTAACATTATTTTTCCGCCAAACTTTTGCTCCTGAAAGCATTTTTGATTGATAATGGTCAAAGATGCAATGCAAATCTGCTACTTATGCATCTGTAGCAGAAGTACATCTCTTTTTTAATGCAAAGGATTGACAAGTCAGCATGATGTGCATTAGATTGCAAGATTTTATCTTATAACTTGTTTTATGTCTCATGACTTCCTAAGATTCTCGTTTTGATCAACAGGTCTAGGAACTCCTATTCGTCGAGGATTAGGAGCTATATCGATGTTGAAGTGGTCTCCAACAGGAGATTACTTTTTCACTGCAAAGTCGTAAGTCCTTTTTTTTTTTAGGGCACACTTAAGGTGTTTGAGAGAACATGATTGTAATGTAATCTTAATTGAATTGGTGCATTTTGTACTTTGCAGTGATGGAACATTCTATATTTGGGAGACCAACACTTGGACATCAGAACCATGGTCTTCGACAGGTGGAAATGTTAGTGTAAGTATAACAGTTATGTGATATGTTGTCCATAGAGTTGACTCAGTAGTAGCACTTTCAGTTGCATCTCACATTGTAATGTATGTATCATGTCTAAATTAAGAATGGTTATTTGTTTATACTTCACTATGTTTTTTATGTTTGTCGTTGGAAGAACTCTGCATGATGCCATTTGTTTCATCTCTAGGGCGCTGCATGGGATCCTGATGGACGCATGATATTGCTTGCGTTCTCACAGTCCACAACATTGGGTTCCATCCACTTTGCATCAAAACCCCCAGCTTTAGGTAAAGCAATTAATTTATTGTTGATATTCAGTTTTGATCATGATCTTCCTGAGTTATATGTTGATATGTGGTATTCAGATATCCCTAGACTCGCATAAAGCATCATATTTGATGCAATAGCTGGAGCCCTACAAATATAATGGTGTTATGTCTTTTCAAATAAATATTGTGTGACATTTGGTTATCCGTTTAGGATACTGCATTGTTTGAGTTACATTTTGGGATTTTGAACTCTGTTCCTATTTCTTTTCTCAATGGAGGAAAACTTGTTCCCACTTTTGCTAATCCAATATAGTTTTTATTTATTCAACATATACTAATGCATGACAGTTGTAAGTCCTGTCAATTTGTATAAAGGATTTGTATAGGCTTGGTTATTTTGAAAGTGGTTATCCTTGCTGCTTCCTGAATTTATACTAGTTTTGTTAACCATGATAGCAGACATCCTAGTGTGGCTATGGGTGGTTCCCTATGCAGTTCATGACTTGGGAGCTCTATTGCTTATGGTACACGCAAAGGCTTGAAAATTGTGTAAAGTGATACTCTATCGAATTAAATTGATTTATGATCAGAGAGTAGGTTTTTGAAAAAATTGAGACCAAAATGTGGTTCATGTCTCATATTCATTTACCATGATAAGCAATAAGTGTAATTTTTAATTAGAATGCTGCTCATCTCTTGCTTTAAGCTATATGTTCTCTTCATGCTTTGAAATTGCATATGATTGAGCATTTTTCCTATTCATATAGATGTGGGTTCGGTGAATGCAATAATTTTGCTTTGGTTTTGGCTTCAGATGCACATCTGCTACCTGTTGAATTACCTGAGATTGCCTTAACTGGCAGGTAAAATTTGTCTTTTATAATCTTATCCTTCAGATTTCATTGGTCTGTGTCATATTTAGTGAATTGAGTGTGAGGTCAATGCTTTCACCTTTTACTATGAACTGTTCCTATAATTGAGTACTACACATGTCCAAAATTTACCCCCTTTGGTTGTTTTGCGCCATTTTTTCTTTGAGATTTAACGTTGCCTACACTAAATCAACCATGATTATTTGTGGAAAGATAAAGATTAATGTTACTTTACTGTAATTTCAGCCATGGCATTGAAAAAATAGCATGGGATGCCTCAGGAGAGCGATTGGCATTGTCATTTCAAGGAGGTGATGACATGTATGATGGCCTTATTGCAGTTTATGATATTCGAAGAGCACCGCTCATCTCAACTTCATTAGTGTTAGTCCTACTCACTTCCCAATTTCAAATATTGGATAACTTTCTTTCCTGCAATTCCAAGATTTGACCAAAACTTGTCTAAACAAGATTCTCCCTCTGAAACAAAAATCTCAGTGGATTCATCAGAGGACCTGGAGAAAAGCCAAAGCCCCTCGCCTTTGCCTTCCACAACAAATTCAAGCAAGGGCCACTTTTAACTGTGGTAAAAATCAATTTCAGTCCTCCATCCTTTCAAAAGTCGATATTTATATGTTTGACACACTAACTTAATAAATCAATTGTTGAGTATGTGGTTCATCTTCCAAATCAGAATAACACTTTTCTTACTGCAGTGCTGGAGCTCTGGTTGGTGCTGTACATATCCCCTCATATTTCGCTCGCATATACTTCCTTGACCAAGGTAAATACTTTTACTTCAGTTTTTGTACATTACATGAAATTATAGGTAAGAGTAATTCCTGCCTCCAATTTTCTTCCAGTGTGTTTGTGAATGTGGCACCAATGTGATGAATCTAGAGACCATCGATCATTCCTGAAATCTTGTTTCATTGTCAATTGAAGTTCTTCATGTCGTGGACAAGAATGCTGCCGGATCGGATAAATACGAGTTTCAGTTCATAGATTTCTTTCTTCACAGCATCAATTTCTTTGACGTTTTCAGAATATCATACTGTGCAAGAAACCAATTTGATGATATCGTTGAATGAATAACTTGTTCAAGAAACCAATCTGTCAAAGGATCAATCAGGATTAATACTTATTTGTAGGTACAATATTTAACCATTCTTTGTTTACTTTTAGTCTGTTTCTATGATTTACTAGTGCTTGTTGTTTTATCCTTTATGTGAGGGTTTTTTGATTTATTTATTTATTTTTTTGCCGGAAATTTGATCATGTTTCTTATCAATTTGTACCTAGAGAAATGACTAGTTTCAGATTTATATAGTTTTAATCAGTGAACTGATGAGTTTTCACCACAACGGGTTTATACTTTTTTTTTATTATTATAAATTAAATGATATATTTTAACTAATAATATTTATTATACTAAATAATTTTTTAAAATTAAATTACTAATTAGTGAAATATATAGTGATTTTATTTTATTTTTTTGTGTGAAATAACAATCACAATGTAAGTGTTCTACCCCAACCGAGCACAGGATTGGGACTGGGATAGGAAGTTTTATAAAGAGAAAATTGGTTGCATGCCCCAATAAAAAATTCGTTTATTTATATATTATTACCAAATTATTTATTTATTTATTTATATGTCTTAATGGTTGGAAAGCAATTTATAAAATTTATTAAAATATAAATTAGTATTTGTATTTGTCTACCTCTTTTTCTCTTTTTTAAAATGAATGAAGATTAATGTATAAATGATAGTTTAATATTTTTATACAGTTTTTTAAATTGAATATTTTTTTGTCCGAGAGATAAAAAAATAAATAGGAATGATTTATAAGAGTATATTTATTTAACAATGAAATTTACAGTTTATTTTTCTTATGAAATAATCTTAAATACAATTTAAATATTCTAAACCAACCGAGCATAGATATGCAAGCTAAAAAGACTTTAATAAATGGATTGAGGGGGACAAGCCTCTGGTTTGCACATTAGGGAGTTAATGCTTTTATGTGAGTTTTGAACTCGCATCGTTTTCTTCTTATTCAAGAGATCTGAGTTAGTGCTGCTAATCATCTAAACCAATAGTTTTAAATTATTTGCACTTAAAATATATATTTTTTTAAATATGGATAAACCGAAACAAAAATATTCAAATTATATTATTTAAAAAAATAAAAAAAAGAATTATTTGCCGAACAAAGATTGAAGAAGTGGCCAAACGGCCCAAACGTGCTGAACATAACTCCAACGTGAAATTTGACTCATTCCCAAATATTTGGATCTAATATGAAGTGCTCCTTAATTTCCCCATTTGGCCTCCTCCATGAGACCCAACTTCCAACGTGATCATCACTACCATTAGTTTATCTTCAATCTAAACTAAATAATGTTAAAATTTTATCTTATTTTATTTTATTGATTCTAATTTAAATTATAGGCGTTGATTAATATAAATATTTTTAAAATTAATTATTAAGGATTGGGTGTTTGTTTTTGAGTTAAATGTTCTAATATAATACAATGCATAAGTATTTTTCCTTGAAATGGATGCCCATGAGATAATTTTTTTTATCCAAAATAAATTAACTATTTTTTTAGGCCCTAGGAAATTTACTGGGTGGTACAAACTTTAATTTTTTAAATATAAATATAATTAATAATTATTTATCTCAAAATAAATATTAATTAAATTCATCAAATATATAAAAAATAACTCCAAAACCAAATCAATTTATTTTGGAAGGGTCTATGGGAAAAAAAAAAATTATATTATCAATAGAATTGCTTGCATACCTTATAAAAATAGAGATTACGAATTATGTATTTTCATTTTCCAAGCAAGAAAAAAAATTAAGTTGAATATAACCAAATAAGAATGATTTTTCAGAGGATTTAAAAACAAATACAATTGAAAAAAAATTATTTTTTTTTCAGGGTATGCAAGCATTATTATTATTATTATTATTATTATTATTATTATTTACAGATCACGTGGCGAACACGTGCTTAGCTCTACCGTTGGAGTCGTTGGATTTCCCGCGAGAAACCCGCGGGAAATTTGGGATTGCCGCCCTGTTTGTTGTCCTGTCAACAATGGCACCAAAAGAACAGGACATACCAGCTCTCCATTTCTCTCTTTTCTTTTTTAGATTATAGAATTCAAACAATGCTGACATAGATTAGAGATATAGAAAATTCACAGCAAAAAAAATGCTCTTCGTTTGGTCCTATGCTTGTTGATTCTCTGGTTTAGCTTAGCTGTATTTGATCTAGAACATTGAGAGGGAGAGAGGAAGGAGAAAGAGAAAGACAACTCTTTGTACAAGAGTTTGATCTCCTTCCTCTATTTCTCTCTCTTTCTTTTAAGAATCTTTGTTTGGTTTGCTATGTTTGAGGATTTGATTGGAAAAAGATTGGATTTTGGTTTTGGTTTGAGCTTTGTTGTTTGAGAGGTTTTTTTTTTTCTATCAGAGATTATGGAAACTCAGGTGGCCAAGAGATTGTACCAAGTTTGGAAAGGAAGCAATGTAAGCCTTCTCTGATATGATCTTTTGTGAAATGTTCTGTTATTATTGGGTGATGGTGTTTTCTTGTGGTGAATTGTTTGTCAAGGATTGAGAAATGATGATCGCTTTATGTTTGTCAAAATGCTTCTTTGAAAATCCATGCAGAATATGTGTCTTGAGGATTAAGTAAATGGGGGAAATGATTCAATTCTTGTATTTGTTTCTCTTTTGATATAATTTTAGCTTTGTCTTGCATCTGGGAGGTTAGTTTTCCATGTTGAGATTTGATTTTTGAGAGCTCCTGAATTTGTATTCTAATGTAAAGCAATTCACGATGATCGATTACCAAAATAATGATTTCCTTGTTCTTGTATCTCATAGTTCTATATATATATTGTTGAAAAACTATTCATTTTGTTACTATCCATAAAATCTTATTGCAATACTTGGTTTCATTATTCTCAGAGGTTTTTCTGTGGTGGGAGACTGATATTTGGTCCAGATGTGATTTCTCTCCTTATGACAATTACTCTTATAGCTGGTCCTTCGATAGCATTTGCTTGTCAAATTATCGTAAAAATCCATAACAGGGAGAAGCTTGCATACCATCATCATACGTACGAGCATAGTCAAATACTTGGCTATCCAGTACTAATTGTGACACTAATCGTCACATTAGCAGTGAGTTATAATCGACTAATTCATTGTTAGTATTGTATTTTTCATTAGGACTTTTGATTGTGGAAATTTACGGTTTGTTTGTCTGATGGAGGATGCAGGATTTGATTTTTCTCTTCTTGACGTCCAGTAGAGATCCAGGAATAGTACCAAGAAGTGTTCGCCCACCAGAATCAGAAGAAACATTTGATGGTGCTACTCCATCAATGGAATGGGTCAGTGGAAGAACTCCACACTTGCGATTGCCAAGGACAAAGGATGTTAGCGTAAATGGTTTTGTCGTAAAAGTGAAGTACTGTGAGACATGTTTTCTATATCGCCCACCCCGTGCCTCTCATTGTTCGATTTGCAACAATTGTGTTCAGAAGTTCGACCACCATTGTCCATGGGTCGGACAGTGCATCGGACTGGTAAGTTCTTCGCATGTATCTCCTGGTTTTGGATGTGGAATTTTTCTGAAGATTGACAACTTTCATTCAAACAAATTGCAGCGTAACTATCGGTTCTTCTTCTTGTTTATATCATCATCGACATTTTTATGCATTTATGTCTTCACCATCTCATGGCTGAATATTATCGGCGAAAGGAAACACTATACCTCCCTTTGGAAGTCCATGACAAGCGAGGTCTTATCTCTTGTTCTCATCATTTATACATTCGTTGCTGTCTGGTTTGTCGGTGGGCTCACTGTGTTCCATGCCTACTTGATCAGCACAAATCAGGTAGATTTTCTTTTATATAAAAAATTCATGTGCTTGTAAATGCCATTATTTTAATTTGATTCTGAAAGTTTTCAATGTTGATAATCGATAACATATATTATTGTTACTATACATTATTAAATTGCTTCATGCTGATGCTGCAGACAACTTATGAGAACTTCCGATACCGTTATGATAAGAAAGAGAATCCTTACAACAAAGGTCTATTTGGAAACTTCAAAGATGTCTTCTTCTCAAAAATACCATCTTCGATGAATGATTTCAGATCGTGGGTGTTTGAAGATTCCAAAGAAACTGGAACTCATATTTCAACTAATGGAATCAGTATCATCAGTTCGAAGGAGAAAATTGACATAGAAATGGGCATGAAGTGTTCACCAGGCAGTAGTACACCGATTCCGAGCATATTACAGAATCTGGATTATAGCATCATTGATGATAATCTTAAGATGAATAATAGGCAGGAGGCTGATGTTAATCCTGATCCTTTTGATTTTCCAACTGCTCAAGAACCTCTAGTTGAAGGATCAAGAGATTCTGATGCATGCTGCAATGAGACACATGGACAAACTGTGACTGACACACCCAATGTAACTATCAGCACAAATGAAATTTCAAATCCAAACATACGCGATGGCGAGCTACCACAGACATGAGGTACATCTATTTATTCATATGATTTACTTTGACATCAAGCATAAAGTTTTCTTATGTTTCATATTGGCATGTAAATAAGAGTCATTTGTTTCTCACAATCTTCACAAATGATATGTGCTTTGCATATTTATGTGTTAACAGTTTGGCAGAAAATACGAAGTAACTGAGGAGCACATTTCGTAATGAGCATTTCCATTATGTATTATACCCATTGCTCACAAAGTTTATAGTACAATTCTAAACTGTAGGATTTATATCCTGTGCTGCATAAGGTTTTCAATTTTTGAGCATGAACTGAGTATATTCCATCAGAAATGAATATTCTGGTATATTATTGGTTTATCAAACACTGTAGAACATCACAACTATATCATTTTGAATTGTCGGTTTTCTGAATGTTGAAATAAGCAAGCACCTGCTGAAAGTTCTAAATTGTTGCTACATCTATAAATCATTCAAAACTACATGATACAGTTTAATTAGTCACAAGATATCTCACCTAAATGCAAATTTAGTGTGAGAACAACGATTATAGGCAAACCAGGATTATCGTATGTTTGTAAGACTATCTAAAACAAATTCAAGGATCATTGACATATGTTTTTTTGCAGGTAAGTGCTCTAACGAGGAGTATGTAAATCAGATTCAACAGAGTTTGTAAACAGGAAAGAAGAAGGAAGAACAAAAATAATAATTCAGTGCAATCTGTCTGTCCAACTCACAATTCAGGCTACAAATTTGCATTTGCTTTCAGCATGTAAGCGTGTCCATAGTTTGCATGGAAACAAGATATGTGCAGTATAAAAAGAACAAGTGTGCATGCAATCATCTTTTTTGTCCCTTTGATATTTCTCAGGAAACAGTAATTTATGTGTTTCTGTAGATACCTTTAGTATGAGTTTTATCTTGTAAAATGAAGTTTATTGTTTGTACAAGTGGAAATACAATCATGTTAATGTAGTTTCTCCAAAATAAAATTTCATCATTTGTTTCAAATACTGTTGATCAAAACAACTGAAACATGCAGATATCATTCAATTTCTTGAAAATAATTTCTCATTTCCCACAAGATTAATACATTAATCGGCAGCAAAGCCTTTGATATGTTGTAAACAACAAAAATATCATATATGCAGGAACGATTCAAATTCAAAGTTGATTGAAAAATTCATGTTGGGCATTTCCTGTGCACATACATTGAGTTGCGGCATTTCTGTTAACTAAAAGTAGCCATCTCGGCGATCTTGCTCTTCGGCTTCCTTGTTAGCAGTTTGAACAGATTTGAACCACAAGAAAGCCTGCAGTCAAAAAACAACATAAACAAACTAAGTCTCACTAAACAAAACAATACAATAAAGAACATCAAAAGCATGAATATTACCGATGCGGGTATTCCTGTGAAGACAAAAAAGCCGAGCAATGGCGCATAAAACACACTATCAGAATTCACGACCCCAAATACGGGTTTTTGGTTCGAGTACTCGAATATAGAACCAACCTGCGAATATAACAAGACTTAAATTTTATCATGCTTTGCCTGCAAAGTCTAAACTGAAAAGAAGTAATTACCGCAGCTATTGCAGTTATAGCTGATGCAAGTAAGTATGCATAGTATGGTATCTCAAATGCCGGTTTAGAACTTCCATTGTCTTCACCGCGAGCCCAAGGAGGTGGCTCATCGGAGTCAGGTCTAGCCCATGAAGGGATCTTGTCATCAGATTGGCTTGATTTTGCTGAACCTTCAGTAGCTGCAAACACGATGAATCTATCGTAGAATCGGCTACTGTGCTTCTTGCGTCTGCATTGACTTCTCTTCCAAATGCCGACTAAATTCAAATTTCCTAGAGATGCAAATGACCTCAATTGGAGACACCTTACATTGTAATGTTTTCTTGAGGCATTAAAAGGATCGAAAACACATATCGAGGCTATGGTACTCATTGTATCTTTATGATGCTGTTGTTGCCACTAGAAAATTTATGCTGAAACTAGATAGGAACACATTGTGCACAAGTGAGTAGTGATTTGAAGAAGATATTTTAATCAATCAACTGCTGTTCTTTAGATTGATAGTTTAAATCCTCAATGTAGCAAAGAATATATATACATCATTTCTCTTGAATGATATAGATAACCAAAAAAGTTTAATGTTTGAGAAATTGTTGAAAAAATAAGAAGGAAACAAAAGAGCAATTTTTTTTTTTTTGGGCAAATTACTGTGAGTTTCCTTCTGATTTCTTTTGTGAAAACAGACAATTCAATAATGAAATGAATATCTTAACAAAATGAGAGAATTGGAATGCATTTCAATTGTAAAATATCCTGACTCTGTATAAATAAGCCAAGAAGAAACAAAGACAATAAAAAATAAAAGTCACAAGCAGGTTGAAATAAAACACTAAAAATATTGAAGACAAAAAAAACCATTTTCTATATAGTTTGAAGAACTAACATAGGACTCATTAATCAATGTATAAATAATAATAATAACAAAAGAAGTTTGCTTACCATTTTTCTCCATTGTTTTTGTGAAGTGGGAGGAGTGATAGAAGAAGAAGAAGAAGAAGAAGAAGAGGATAAGGAACTGGTGAACTTAAAAACTAGTTCGCTTATTTTGTTGGGAACTGGCCAAAAAAAACCTCGAGATCCGTGCAAATAATAGTGGAAAGCTGGGACATTGATTGCTTGGTTTACAAAATAAAAAAATATTTTTCTAAATAAATATTTTATTTTAATTTTGTCCGCTCCACATAGATTGCCAGCTCGGTTTTGACAAGAAAAATAAAAAATCAATTGCCAAATAATTTAATAATTTACGGGATGTATAAAAAAACTTTGTGGTTTTTTATAATGTGTTTTTCTATTTCATGACATTGGTTTTTCTAGATTTGTTAAATGCTATGTTTTAAAAACCGGTGATTGTCAAAACATATCTAAAGTTTGTTATATGTATAAATTGTCCCTTTAAATTTGAGTATCTCTAAAAGCCCACTCTCTTTGAATACAATAATTTTGAAACACTCCGAGCATGTAAGATGGTTGACAGAGTTAGTTTTGAATTTTTTGGACAAAATTGTCCCTTGCCTATAATGATTTTTCCGCTTGAAGAGGAAATGGTTTTTTTAGTAATCCCGAGAGAACACTATTACTGGCACCGATATTTTTCTCTCTTCGCCTTTTCATCTTTTCCTTTTCTAAAGTTGTCATTCCTGGACATCTTCTGTAGGACCGAAGTTTCGTTCCACCACTTGATCGTAGGAGAACTCAAGCTCAATTCTTCAGCAATTCAATAGTTTGCGCTCTAAGGTATTGAGGCGAGGTGGGCACCGTTGAAGAAGTTCTGCAGTTTTTTTTTAAACATTCTGTGGGTTTTTTGGCCGTTTGATTTGTAAAGTAGTCTATTAAAAAGAAAGATTTTTTGGTTTGATGGTGTGATTATTGGATGATACTGTACTTTGCAGGGAGATTTTTCAGCCAGGGTTTTGTTTTTCTCTTATACAAATCGAAAGCGAAATTGTGCTAAAGGAGATTTTTCGATTGTTATGCAATCTCACATGTGTGTGTTCTTCATGGTGCTATCTAATGTTTACAATGTATGTTTCCCCATTAATTTGATATGGTTGCATTATGTAGTGTTTAATAGTATTAGTTTAATAAATGAGTTTTCCGTTTAATAATATAGCTTCCCGTTTAAGATTACTAAATACTGCTTAATGTATTGTTCTCGTAGGCTTGTGCTTATGGCAGTCAACCTTATTAATGGGCGATGCTACTTGACATCGGTAGTGGAGACTACGGCTGAATTGAAAGTTCACATGAGTGGATGACGTTGAGAGATCATCCGAAAGACATCGTTTGCAACACTCATTGAAATGAAACCTGTATTGCAAAAGAGGGCCCTTCTTGATTCTATGTTGCAAAGATATGATGGCCGCACCAATAAATTCAGGATCGGGGCAAGTCTGTTGAGTTTCAGGCTTGAAGATGTAGCTCTTATTCTTGGCCTACAATGTGATGGAGATGCAGTCATATATCAGAAGAAGAAAACACACACATCTTTTGAAGACAAGTATTTATCAAAAACCTACGAAAGACACAAAGACTCAATCAAGAAAACCCTTGACCAAATTGTTCGGAAGAGGGGAGAAGAAGATAATTTTGTAAAACTCCTTATGATTTACCTCATAGGTACTATCCTCTTCCTTATACATAATGCTCAGTGATGTATTAGATCGTTGATTATGTCGATGACCTACTTGAAATGGAACGATTCGCATTGCCACAGGCGACGCATATGTGACTTATGGAGGATGTTCCACAAACGGGTGCTAAAGTGCAAGTAAGATACGCTAGGAAGAAGACCAAGACATGGTATCTTAAAGGTTGCACAATCGCACTGAACATATGGTTTTATAAGCTCACCGGCACTGGCAATAAGTTACGTTTTGGAAAGACCCCAAGGATACTATGTTATGGTGAAAATAGTTATTGGAAGCAAGCATCGTTAGGACCGATGTTGTCATCGCTTGAAGGAAAAAAGGTAATAAATAATTAACAATGTGTGTTATAATTTCACACTGTACGCTAGTGTTTGTCTGCAGTGACATTTTTGTGTAGAAAACTTTGTTTCTGTACAAGTTTACGCGTTATCATGTAACTATAGTCTTTTCTGTTTAAAATAATGTTTTAGTGTTTAACAGTATTGGTTATTGTTTAAGTTTAGGGGTTACCGTTTACCAATATTAGTTTTTGTTTAAGATACCATTTATATGTTTACATTAATGTTAATTCTTTTTTTTTTTTTTTTTTTTTTTTTTTTGGGTTTCACTGAGATTATGTTGTTTACAAATGTTAGTTTCCTGAACTGGTCGCCACGAATAAGGAAGAAGAAGTCTTTGTTTGAGTCCAGTGGCGGAACCAGAACTTACCGGTAGAGAGGGCTGAAGTAAAGTGTAAAAAAATTATCAAATAAAATAATTATCTACAGTAAAAAATAAGTCAATAATATAACTACAATTTGAATATACATATAGTAAAACAAAGAGCATTAACTATAATTTGAACTACTATCGTTGTCATGATGTATCTGACTAAAAAAACAACTATGTTCAATTAAACAACTAAACAATCATTCATTCACTATAACATGTATAATATTATATTATAACAACTAATTTATATTTGCCATGCCACATTATCAACTTAATTTTTTAAAATTATTAATTTGTTTTTATAAATTTTATCAATATTATTCATAAAATTTTATTGAAAATTTAAATGCCACATTATCAACTTAATTTTTTTTCCTTAAATTTTTATAAAATTTAAAATTTCCGCAACTTTTTGAAAATAAGAAAACTTGTTATTAGTAAAAGTATCATAACTTAACACTACAACCCAATATCAACTTATTTTTTTAAATTATTAAATTATTTTTATAATTTTATTAATATTCATAAAATTTTATTTAAAATTTCAAATTTCAATGCCTCATTATCAATTTAATTTTTTTCCTTAATTTTTTTAAAATTTAAAATTTGAGTAATTTTTTAAAATAAGAAAATTTGTTTTTAATTAAGAAAAGTATCAAAAACTTAACATTACAAACCATTATCAACTTTTTTTTTAATTATTAATTTATTTTTATAAATTTTATTAGTATTATTCATAAATTTTTATTGAAAATTTCAAATTTCAATGCCTCATCATCAAGGTAAATTTTTCCTTAATTTTTTTTAAAATTTAAAATTTCAACAACTTTTAAAAATAAAAAAACTTATTTTAAATTAGTAAAAATATAAAAAAAAAACTCAACATTGCAACTTATGGAATTTGAACCAGGTGGGCTCTAATCATCAAATTCCCACTAACCATTCAAGCACATTAACATTACACAATGAATAAGTACAACTAAAATATTATCTAACATTAATATATATATAAAAAACCTAACTTCATCGGTGCCGGAAAGCAACCTCACCAGAGTAGAGGGGGGGGGGGGCTGAAGCCCCTGCTAGCCCCCCTTGGTTCCGCCCCTGGTGTAGGCTTAAAGAAAAAAAAAAATTTATTTTGTTTTGATTTTAGAATTTAATTACTTTCGTAACATTTTGTTAAAATAAAAAAAAGGGCAAAGTTCAAAAAAAACCTATGTGGTTTCAAGTTTTTTCAAATCACAGCCTGTGTGTTTTTTTTTTCAATTAACTACCTTGTGATTTTTTATTTTTGACAAATCAAAGAAAACCCGTCAACGCCGTAAGGTTTGCTTACGTGGCACATTTGCCCTGCGTTAATGGGTAAGCAAATTTTGACGGCGTTAACAGTTTTTCTTTTATTTGCAAAAATGAAAAACCACAAGGTAGTTAGTTGAAAAAAAAAACACACAGGCCGTGATTTGAAAAAATGTAAAACCACATGGGTTTTTTTTTTAACTTTGCCCTAAAAAAAATGTCATCTACGAATATCCATAGATGCATTGTTCACTAGATTTGTTTGCTGACAGCCGTTATATCACCATCCAATAGCTATTATTTATATAAATACTGTGTAAAGTTACTATGTATTATTGTGGATGTCCATAGATTCTAAATCTAGGGACGGTCTAGATGATAAGTTATCTAAAACTAATATTGTTATGTTTATATTACCACTTATCAATAGATCTTGCAAAGAAGGTTACATGCAATGAGGTTGATAACCGATGGGCTAAGGATGTAGACAAGGATGTGTTTGTGAGTGAAACTCTCCTAAAAAGCATGGCTATACTAATAATGAGTGCACTCAACCATCACACCCGTATCCTTCACGACGCTGCCTTACCCATGTGAGAAAAGAACCGATGCGCGGCCGGACCAATAGACTAAAAAGTCTTTGGTGAGTATTTGTATTTTGTAAATAAAATGGACTAGTAATGATGATTTTTTTAAAAAATTATTATATATATATATAAACTAAGACTATATAAACACTAGTATATAAACAATTACATACATAAGACGACTACCTATACACTTGGTTTTTATATGTGCATTAAGAGCTACATCAAATTTGAGAAAACTTGATCCGCCTAGCCCGTTTTGCCAGTCTAATTATCAACGTTCATTTGTATCAAATTATATGATAAGCTAAATAGGTATCTCCCAATTCAATGCTAAAACAGCAGAATTTGAAATGATATCACTAAAGAACAACAAAAGATCTAAAAATTTACTGAAAGAATTCAGATTGAACTTCCTTACAGGAGTGAAAAACAAGCGACCAGATAACAAAGCCTTTCCACATGAAGATTGCAAGGTTGCCATGCCAATTTAACATGGTGAAATACTAGAGATATTGAATTCAAGGAAATCTAAAGACCAAGAACATGGCACAAAAAACATTCAACTGATGCAGGTGTGGTGTATCTATCATCCTGGCATTGGATAAATTCCATCATATATATTCATGTTCCAAGACAAACAACCAAAAAACATAAACCAAGAGCAAGCCACAAAATTATGCACAACATAAGCAGGTGCAGTATATGTACCATCCTGACATCCAATCAATTCCATCATGTTCATGTACTTGGAAGATAAACAACAAAAGAAGCTTCAGCAGCATTCAAATAAGTACATCAATTTGAGGTATTGAAATGTTGCAAGAGTTGAGAAGGAAAGAAAAAACAAAGATATCATCACCTACAGAATTATCCAAGGCAAATCACAAACACTCATAAAACACACATGAAAAGAAATGCTAGTAGTAGAAAGATTCATAGAATACAAAAAGAGACGAAAATCAAGGGCAGAGAAGAGATAGAATCATCCTTTCTTTCACAAGGGAGATGACCAAATAAACTACCTGAAAAAGATCAAATAAGGATCACACATTATGATATGATCTGCTCAGAAAATTATATTGTTCAGGTGTTATGTCTTTTCATAGAGGCTTTTATCACTTGGCCATCATGACTTTAACAAACTCCTCGTAGTTGATTTGGCCATCACCGTCAACATCAGCCTCGCGAATCATCTCATCGACTTCCTCATCAGTCAGCTTCTCACCTAGGTTGGTCATGACATGACGGAGCTCAGCAGCAGAGATGAAGCCATTCTGGTCCTTGTCGAAAACACGGAAGGCCTCCTTCAGCTCCTCTTCAGAGTCAGTGTCCTTCATCTTACGAGCCATGAGGTTGAGGAACTCTGGGAAGTCAATGGTTCCATTGCCATCAACATCAACCTCATTTATCATATCCTGTAGCTCAGCCTCTGTTGGGTTCTGGCCCAATGAACGCATCACAGTTCCCAGCTCCTTGGTTGTGATGCAACCTGTTAATTTCCATCCAATGATCAAAAAACTGTAAGATTACCTAACAATATTCCTCTATGCCACAATTACATACTCAGTATTGAGGGAAAAAAAGGAGCTCCTAATCAGTCACCTAAATACCATACCGCCGAAGCAGAAATGTCCTTATCAAGCATGTCTTAAAATTTTGACATGCTGGCTATAGCCTATATAAGTAAGATTGAGAAGACAAATTGCCATTAAGAAGCAAAATGTTGAAAACAACGGACAGTTGACTATGTTCATGAGCAAAGGCATGTTAAACATGCAATTTTAGATATAAGGTGTGGGCAAAAACTACTAAAAATTCCAAAGCTACTGATATTAAGGGGTGAGAGAGTGTACAATTTTAAGGGGCAACATTTTATCTCCTAGAAAGATTCTATTTGGGCCATTCTAACAATTCACAAAATATGAGAACAATGTGTCCTCCTTCTAGGTGCATTTCCAAAAAAATCAAAAGGTCACCAAACAAAGCAAAACAGGAAACATCTGAATATATCAAGAAACTCATCCCTGCATTTAAAAAAAAATCATGAAACTCCTAAAAGTATTAGACAATCCAATCTACTAGGCCAACTAACAATGATCAGCATAATCACAAGCCCTAAAATTGATGCATAGCAGATTCAAGAATGTTGACCTATGCAACATATAAATTGTTGCCCATCACCTGTTTCTAAATGATAATAACATTACAAAAAGACTAAACTCTCTTCAGCAGCCACATAACAATATAGATCACATTAAACACATGCCTTGCTTTATTTGACAACACCTCAATGACACGTACGTTTTTTTGCACATTGTGCTACTAATGTCCTTGCCAAATGATTTGAAAGAAACAAAGAACATTATCCAGCAACAGAATAAACTCAAGGCAGAAATTCCAGATAAAATTTACAATTTTATACCACCAAACTTAAGATCTACAAATACTTCAAGAATTTCTAGATTCATAGGATAAGATAATATTTCTACATATGTATAAAATTTGGATCATGTACAAATCCGTGATTTTGATCTAATAAAATTTTTTTTATAAAAAAAACACATTTTTATCATCAAATTCCATTGGACTCTTGATATGATATATGATCCCGGACCAAATTATTAATTTAATACGAATTTCTATACATAAACAAGAAGAACCCTAATGTTTAGAAGTTTCGGACAAAAGGACAAACCGGCATCATCCACACCCAAATAAAAAACAAACAGCCATCAAAATCCAAAAAGAAAACAAAAATCTCGACCCAAAAAACCAAAACAAGAAATAAAACACGAAAGCCCTAATCTAATCAACCACAACCCACTGCCTGATCCAAAGAAGAAACCAACAAAACCATCAAACCGAGAGGGAAACAGAGTTTAAAAAGCAATTAGATCCGTAGAACCTAATTCTAAACAACAAAAAGCGCAAGAAATCACGAGACCAACATGGATCTAAACTGAAACTCTAAAAAACCACAAAAAATAAAAAATAAAAAATAAAAAGGAATATAGAATCATGGGATCAGATCAAACCATCTCCATCCTTGTCAAACAAGCTAAAGGCCTCCTTGAACTCAGAGATCTGATCATCCGTTAGCTGATCCGCCATTGATGATGCTTCTCAAAGGATCGTTCACGAAGAAGAGATCGAGCACGCCAGCAAACGAAGGAGAGAAGAAGAGAAGAAGAAGAGGATGAATGGAGAGATTTGTGAGAGAAAATAGGGCGGATGTGTGGCATGGTTTTATACGCGTGGAACACCCTAAACAAAACCCTAATTCAAATTTACGAAAATAACCTTCCCTGATTAAGATATTGACCTAGGCCTTCTCTTCTGAATGACATATTTGCCCCCACGTTTTCTAAGAGAGCTATATTTGGATATTTGAAATTTGTAAAAAAAATATAAATTGTGAATTTTTTTTTGTTTTTTTTTGGAGAAAATTGTTTATATGACCATGTGGTAGATTGTATACCTTCAAAAAGTAATTTTATTATTATTATTATTATTATTATTATTATATATTAAAATTTTATTAAAAAGGAATGAATTATTGTACAGTCGGCTTGATCGGGCGAGCGGGAGAGGGCTCTCGCCCAGCCATGAGCTTATACATTTGAAAAAAGAGAAAAATTTTTAAAAAATTCCTTAATTGCCAACATTAGTATAACTCAACAGTAAAACACAAGAGTCTCATACAGCAAAAAGTTGAGAGTTCAGATCTCTCATGTCCCGTGTGGTGGGCAATGTAAAAAGTGATTTATTCACTTTATTAAACAAAAAAATACCATATTTTTTATGTATGTATTTTTTTATAAAATAGATTATTTATAAAGATATACCAACAAATGTGGTTTTGTATTTTTATTTGGACTTTAAATTTATTGAAGCTATTTGTTTACTTTCTCATAAAATATTATATTTATGTTTTATTTTATAAAAATAAAATTCATTATTTGTTTAGAAATTTCATGTCAAATATATATTTGTGAACAAATGGAGAGCAACAACAGATTCAACGCTAAAGAACTATTTTGTTGCATGAAATTAGCTGTAAAATAGCTGAGTTGAATTAAAGTAAAATTGGGTTCATATATTCTCAGTTTATTTATAAATTCATATTATTCAATTTATTTTTATATAAGAAGTTTTCAAAAAAAATAATAATAATAAGTATAATTAGAATTAACTATAAAAATATTGATGAGGACATCACTATCAAAATTCATATTCAAGTTTCAATTGGTCCGATCACTTGTTCATGAAGTAAGCAGTTAAAAAACAAAAATTAAATACCATTGGAGAAATTTTGCCCCAAACTAATATGTGGAGGCCCCATTGATGATGATGATGAAGGTGTGTCACATGCGAAAAATCTATCATTCAAATTAGACTTTGTGAAAAAAAAAATCTTTAAGAATGCAAGTGCAACATAAAAAAACACAAAATCAAACTTAAAGGTTACTTACAATTTTAGTTTTAATAGAGAACCAATTTTAGCAAAATAATTGTTATTTTATTCCTTATTTAGTTTGGTTTAATCTGGGGATTGTAATGTTTGCATGCCAAAAAATTAGTATTTTTTCTATTTAGTTTGAATAATTTAGAAAATTTGACATTAATTTAGAGATTTTGTTAGTTGTCAAAATTCATTAACTCATCTATTTAATAAGTGGTTTCGGCTGAAATAATCAGATTATCTTTCAGCAGAAAATTTTGAGATTCTTTTTTAATTCTCTTTTGTTTCTTTGAAAAATATTCGAGCTTATGAGAGTTTTCGTGGCGCTCAGCCATCGACTTATCGAATAGCCTTTCACAACTGTTCATGGCGTCTTCACATATTGAAGTCGTTGCTTAACATAAGCGACAAATCGAAGTTCCTTCCCAAGCTAGCACTAGAAAACAATTTGGGTCAGTTCTGTTATATAAATGATTATATACCTCAAATTACAATAAACCAGATTAAAAAATTCAATTATACCATTCATAGCCATGTAGAAAAATACAATATTTTTATTTACACGTTATTTCATTCATACTACGATTTAAATAAAAAAAATATTTTTCCAGTTGCTAAAAAAATACAACAAAAAGAAAACCTTAGATTTAGTTAAATAACTAAATTTCTTTTTTTTTTTTAGTTTTTTTTTATAATTTACATTTTCTTAATTTTTATAAAATCTCAATTCCCTACACACACACACATATATATATATATATATATATATATGATTTACTCAATAATAACAAGAAACCAAAATTTCTAATTTCAATTGAAAAGGGGGCCACAAAATAGTAGATGTTTTGTGACATTCTGGTTGTGATAGAGATTGACAGATATAACGAATAAATAAATAAACAAAAACATGTTTCTATTTTGAGCTTACTAAATGAAAAGGGTTATTTCCGACAATTAGAAAAAATGAATAAAGAAAACAGACGTTCAAAAAATAAAATACCAACGAAGGGTATTTTCGTACTTTCGACCAGTGATTTGCCTTTGGATGGAAATGAGGTTAATTACGGTTATGCCATCGACGCGGTTCGAACGCGGAGTTGGCCGCGAGCGGTGGGCCCCTTAATTAGGGTTCTTAAACACTTGCGAGGGTGGGACCCACAGGGATCTTTGCTCTTTTTCTTTTTTTTTACTTTTTCTTTTCATCTTTCTCTTATTTTATTTTTTCTAAAATTATTTTTAGAAATTCATTTTAAACTTAGTAAATGTAGTTATTTTTAAGGAAAATCTCGAAAGTTAGAGAAAAACAGTACTTGCAAGAAACTATTTATATTTAAAGTGTAATATGCAATGGCCGTAATAACTGAACGGTTAAAATATATATAATAAAAGAAATGTGTATTCATATTGTTAAGAAAATAAAGTGAATTTTACATCTACTATCTCAAAAAAAAAAATTAAATAAATAAATAAATGTTCTAATTTCCTAAGATCAAGAGACAAAGATTGGAAAAATGAAAGAAAAAAAGAGGAAATTATTGAATATGTACACATATATATTCAATGCAGAGAGAGAGAGAGAGAGATTGACTAAAAACAAGAAGGGAAATTTCAATGCAGTTGTTGGATGTGTTCTATGAGGAAATTGTTTTATTTTTATACTTTTTTCAAAAGATCTGCTGATGAACTTGGAAAAATGGAAGAGGTATATTGAATGGAGAAGGGAAGAAATTTTGCTAAAAACAAAGATTTAAAATTGAGAAGAAAGATGAGTTGTTTTTTTTTTAATCTTTGTTTCCCTTTCATGACTGGATAGAAATATGAGAAGAATTAAAGAATACTTTTGACTGGAAAATGGCAGGAATTTGCAGGCAATTAAAAAAATACATATGGTCTTTAAACGAAGAAATACAGTACAAAACTAACCACTAAACTGAGAAAAAAAAAAAGGGAGTAATTTTAACTGCTGTTCAAAATTCAGTACTAGTCCTTGAATCAAAATAAGCAATTCAATATTTTCTGAGGCCAAATTGAATGTTCAAAGTACAATTCCAGAACCAAAATGTGGGTTGACTGACTCAAATGCATGAAACCCAAAAATTGACTGCAAATAGATGCCATGGGTTAGTAATATATAAGCATATATATATATTTTTTTTTTGCCAAGATGAGAGGCCTAACCACTAAGACAGGGACGTGCACAAGCCTCGGCGGAGCAAGTGGGAGTGGGGCCCGCGCACACATGGGCGCAGGGACCACCCGCACACAACCACTACTCACACTCCCAGAAATATGCTCTCACCCAAGATTCGAACTCTCACCACTTGTGAAGGGTTCTATTGGGGACCCGACTACTAAGTATTTCTGTGCCAATGGATAAAAGGATAACCTTTGCATTGGCAAATTTTGAAGTATACACATGACCAGAATGCATATAAAATTAAACCCAGCAAAACATAACAATTATAAGAGGATCAAATTAGAACAGTTAAATAGAAAACTAATTCATTTATTAGAATGCAAACAAAATTAAACCAGCAAAAGCATAACAATTATGAGAGAACAAATTAGAACACTTATATAGAAAACTAATTCGTTTATTAATGGATAACACGGTATAGAATGCACATAACCTTAAACCAGCAAATGCATAATAACTATGAGAGGAACAAATTAGAAAACTTATATAGAATACTAACTCGTTTATTAATGGAAAACAGCGTTGGGTATTAACTGTACTGGCATGGATCCTGCAATGGACTATATGTTTATGGTGGCTTCCCATAGTCGAAGCATTCCGTTACGTCCACCAGTGCATATCCTTTTCCGATCAAGGTCTGAAGCCACGCATCGTACCTGAAGAGGGTCATAAACCGAAAAGTGAATAATAAATGGCATTGAACAAGGTGAAACCATGCAGCTTCAGGAATGCATAGGTAATGTAATCAAACTACTGCAACAAGATTGTTTTTGGATTAGAATCAACATCTTGTATGCATAGTGGAAACAATCTATTTTATTTAGTAATTTGAATCACTGATAATAAAATAGAATTATGAAAAGGAACATCAATATTAATCGTAAAGCAGCAGTGTGGTCTTTGATCAGCAAGAGAACTAAAATCATAACTACACAATCAAATGAGAGTTTAAGAAAAAACAAAAAAAGGCATCCAAGTTTAGTTTTCAATTTGAAACTTTATATGTTCCATATAGGGTCAGAATAGATAATTCATGGTTGAACCTTATGCAACAGAAAGTATTTGGACTCTTTTGTACATCGGTTGTGTAACTACGTTAATGCAAGCAGACAAATGTCCAATATCTACGGTGCAATACGTAGCCAAAAGGTAATCAAAACTTTCACCAAAAATAAAAAAAAAGTAATATCGTGTGTTTGGGTTTGACGATGCTAAACACAATCAACTAAAAAGAAATGCAGAAATGCAACATTCACAAAAACATCAGCAGCAAAACGTGAAATATCTAGAAAAGTGAGATATAATACCACAGCAACAGTTCTTTGGGGTGTTCTGTACAATTGCCATCCTGCCATTTTAGATCCAGTGCTGGAGAAACCACCAAGTCTTTCTTGGGGGCGATGAAAGAGGGACATTGAATTGTCAGCAGCGCCAACCCCCAGCCAGTGTTCTGCCGCATTTATGGATAGAATAGAAGCTGAATGAAGTGTTAAATTTCTAACACATTTAATACCTCCTGCACAGTTCAAAGGAAAGAAAGGGACATTAAAAGAAAAGTTTCATGGGTTAATGAGGAATTTGCATTACCATCCTAAATACTGCCAAATATACTGACAAAGAAACAAATGCTGGGTGAAGAAAAGAACATCTGGAAGCAAATAAAATATGTGAAATTTCTTAGCATTATAGGCAACAACAATCATGTTTGTATAATTAAGAATATCAATGATCTTGGTCCATTATTGACAGAATAGCATGGCATTGGATGTTGTTGAAAATCATTTTTATCATATTTGCAATGGACAGTTCAATTAATAAATCTGATTCATAGTTTACCAAATGATACTTACATGACTAGTATAGCATAGCAATACATATAAACCTTGAAGATACCAAATCAACTTCACAGAATTAGCATCTCGTAGTTTGTATTCTTAACAAAAGTATAATGCATTTTGGATTATCTTAGCATTAAAATTTAAGTGCTAAAATAGCTACTGCATGACTTTAAATACTGGAATCAGTGCGCTCAGTTCATAACCAAATCGAATAAATGCATAACTTGAAAAAATAACTTAAGGCTACTGAAACTCTCTTTTCTGTCCCATTAACAAAACCAAAAAGTTCAAAGAACAGAGTATCCTATCCAAAGCCAATCAAACACTGGTATGATACCACAAGAAACAATATTATAAATGATAAAAACAGAAGATAAACAAGAAGTTTGAATTTAAGATCAATTATCTTCATGTAAACCTGCTTGGTGTTAAAGATAAGTCCTAGAAAAAAAAAAAATCTAAAATCAAGTTAAGGATAGAATCAATGTGAAAGAAAAAAAGAATAAAAGCCTTAGGTCTTACGGAAGCAGAGAATATGCTTTTAGTGAATTTACACACGGCGCAATTCATAAAGTGGCATTTCATTCACCTGAATCAAATAGGGTTGTGGAAAGAGGAAAAAGATAGAATACAAATGTGATAAATGATGCATCTCAGAGTCTAATTTTACCACAACCTTGTGGCAGGAAGCATTCCTCACATGTAATGCCTTAGAAGTTCTTGTAAGATTGTGAGCTGACTCCTCCTTATGCAGGGTAGATGAGAAACATGGGAAACAAATCTAGCTCAAAGTTTGGGGTTGATTGAACAATGTAAAATAACCCAAGTAAAAATGAGGGACTTTCATCTGTGACCTATAAATACCATGCTTTAGAAGTATTTCTAGTAATTAAATTAGTTAAAAGTACAACTGTAGTTAAAAGAGATATACTAAGGAAAGTCACCAATGGTAGCAACACAAACTAAGCAGAGATCTTAAGAAATGAATGCAAAAGGTAAACACTCATTTCTCACTCTAATGATGATAAAAACAGCAATAACTGGGGAAGAGTTTCTATCCCTCAACGAGTCCAATTTTTGTAAGTTGGCGAGTATGTTGCAGATCATCATAGGAGAATCCACCTATATGGCTATTGATACGGGTTAGTTATTATTGTAATAAAGGCTCTTATCTAGGGCACTCATAAATCAATCAACAGCACATGACAATAACATGCCAAACCCTTAAGAATCCCAGTTGAACTTGTATTATATCCTTGACTTTATAAATCTGCATTATTATGCGAAGCACAAAATTAAGGTCATTTAGGAACAGTTGGTAGAAACAAGCCAAGGCTTAATAATGGTCAAATTTGGAAGGTAACCCTTTATTGGCAAAAGGTATAAAGTATATAATATACCGAGATTAGGGTTTTCTGCATGTTTATCATAGTTATTGGGGAGAAAAATTGCCAATTATGGATGGCGTCAGTGGCAAATAAGACAAGGCAATATAAGACTCAGCACAACGGAGTAAATCCCAATAGTTATTCCTCAAAATAAGAATAACAAACCTTCTTCAGCTTCCCAAAACCGTATAAGTCCATCAGCAGAACCTAAAAGAAAACCACAACAGTTCAAATTGAAAATCACTTGGAAAACTAGATGAAAATTTGCTAGCAATGCGATTTAGTGCACTGCTTGTACAAAAACTAACTTATTACTATTCTAATAAGTGCATTAAAAGCGGAGACAACAGACCAGTGAATATTCCTTTATCTGACATCGAATATTCAACGCATAGAATTGGTCCAGCATGACAAGCTAAAACAGCATCACAAGTTCCTCTAGAAGCAGACCACATTCTAGCTGTCCAATCATCACTACCAGTAAGTATAGTGTCCCCAGCCATCCTTATAGACCTGGATTTAGTTACAGCTCATAAGTTAATAATAGTATTTAGCACAAAGTACCAGTCTTCTAATCTTACCGGATCCATTTAGTGTGCCCTTGTAGTTTTTGCATTTGCCTACCAGCACGGATATCCCAAATATTTGCTACCCTGGAAATACAATTGCTTGCTTATTAATTTCCTAGAAATATTAAAGCCAAATTGAAAATTTGCATAAGCATGTCTATTGAAAGTTGTATTTTTAAATCCTTTGACATACACATCTCTTCCTGCTGCGGCCAAGATTCCTGTAGTGTCATCATATTCCATGCAAAGAACTGCATTTGAGAAACGACCAACAGTTGCAACACAAGTATCAGTCCTCACATCCCACATCTTCACAGTCCCATCATGAGAGGCAGTAAGGACACGCTCGCCTGACAGCATCCTAACACAGCTTACCTAGAGAGGTATAGTTGGCATGCAAAAACAAATCTTCTTAAACATCTTCAGTTTAATCAAGAGTCAAGACTATCAATTGTTGCTTTTGATATTATTAAATGCATGTGACCAAAATAAGAAAAGCACTTCAGGTTCACGAAAATCATTTTTTAAGAAACTAAAAAGAGTTTACACACAAGCAAACAGATTATATGTAATATCAGGCAAGAAGCTCAGAACCTCAGGCACTAGCTAGACAACATAGCTCCGTCCATGGCATGCCAGAGTCTTACTTAAGCACTCAAATAGGATGCAAAAGTGGAGTAAAGCCACTAACTCACCAAGGCAGCTGCATTAAGATATGTGCAAAGCCTTATAGCAGGTGTATATGTGCAAATGTTCTGGAAACGAAAATAGACCATACAAAACAGTAATGCAAACAATGGCACTGCTGATGACTGTGCCCATACTTATTGGGTATGCCAACATGAAATGCATAACCCTGTGCCTGATGACTATTGCGTGAGCTACCATATCAAAGCAATAAGATCTTGTGATACCATACTGTTAACTTAATAATGAAAACTATAGCAAGTGATCTGATAAGAAAATACACACTAGTAATGACAGCAAATTTAAAGTTCAAACTCCGCTAACTATTTAAGGGAAAGCTGTAATCAGACCGGTCCATCATGCCCTTTTAACTCTTCCAGAAGTTGAGATGTTTGCTTATCCCAGACAATGACAGTTTGATCGTCAGATCCTGATACCACCTTACTACGATCAGAGCTAATTGCACGAATAGGCCTGCAAGAGGAAAACGATTATAAAGTTGTTGAGCCCCATAAAAATTAGAAGTCAGTTTGAAGAGAGTAAATCAAATTACAACATATCATACAAACTAATATTACCAAAGATTAAGGAAGCAAAAACAAAAAAAGTTTCTAGATCCTGCATAGCTAGAAAATATGTAGATAGTTAGATGTGTTCAAATTTTACGAATTTCAGTTATACCATGAGCCAACAAATTCCACAGCACGCTACTCGAACTCCCATAAATCCTAGAAGGAACCAAACAAGATATATGTGTTCATAGAGGAATAATTACTATTCTCTCAGAGATAATTGGAGAAACCAAATGAACAAATGTACAGCAACTCCACGATAATATAAATAGGAAAAGTGACAAAGGTGCAAGGGAAAATTTTGGTGGTTACAAGCAGACAAGCAGCCTGTAAATGGATGACCAGGCATTATAAATCATAATTCAGTTAGTAGACATAACCTAGCTTAATGTTTTTCATCATTTTGATCCTTTAGTGCCCCTTTCAATTTTTATAGCACCAAAGATCTTGTTATCATCTCTATTACTTTGACCAGCCGAAATTATATTTTGCTTCTCATCAAAAGGAGGGTCATGACTATACTTTGCATAAGAGCAGCTTCTTTACAAACCAATGTGCACATTTGTTAATTACTTGTATTTGACGTGTGTTATTGTCCCGCAAAGACCTATAATTATACTTGGATAATATGTCTATGTCCTTTGATACTTTTTAACTAATCCTCATTCAGCGTTCTTAGTATGAGTTGGTCAAGTAGTCAAACTTATCCTTTTCTCAAAGTGTCAGGCATTAGTTTAATCCAGTTCATTTTAATGTCAGTGAAGTTCCTTAGGGTAAGAGGAAAATAGACCACATTTTTGGCTTATTGACAATGTCAAATAATTATTTAGGAGTCTATTAAGACTAAAGCCCTACTCAGTTCTGTTAACTTTATGAACGTTTCCAGATTTTATACAAGTAGAAAATGCTGAACCTTTTGCATATTAAGTGCCCATGTAATTCATAGAAACAAAGCTATTCCACTTCTATAAAAAGAATAAAAGAAATAAAGTTATTTTTCCAAAGATTACTATGTTTTTAGAGGGTTTTTTTTAGCTTTATTAATATGCTATCATATCAAAATAGAATTCATTCATGCATGTTCACATTTTAAGAAGTGATTTCTTGGACTTAATCCCTTTAAACTAGAACAATAATCAACAACAAAATGAAGGTTTACAACCTATGCCAGCATTTAACCTTAACATTATCAAAAAATATTCATCACCTTGAGTGCCCTATGAGTGTAGCTCTAAGTTCAGAACCACGAAGACTGGGATCCCATATTTTAACCTGCAAACATTTTCAAAGTTCTTCAACATAGCATAAATAACAGATGGTATATTTCAGATGCATCTTTACATGGAAAGTTGCTGCAATAAAGATTAATCAATAATTCCTTCAACATGCTCAAAATGATCAATATTCAACAGAAATAAAAGAGAAAAAACATTAAAGTATACAATGATAATTCAATTTTTCAGTGTTATCCTTTATCAGTTACTCAGATTCTCAATGGTGATTGGAACAGATGCCCCTTTATATTGTGCCACACACGTTTATTGATGCTCCTTTTCAGACTACAGACAGATAAATACCACTTCAGCATTCTGTCACACAACAGTTACAAAATTAACCTTAGAATGGCATGATATCAGAAGTAATCCAATTACAATGGATGAATCCTTTCAGTGGAAAAAGTAGGATAGAATTTCATGAGCATATTTTACTGATAAGGTGACCTTTTGCCTAAAGTTAAGGTGAAGGGTATTAAAGCCTTGTGGGTTAAGTTTAGAAAACCCTAATCCCACTCTTATTTTAAAAGGGTTGTGCCTCAGTTGTATTTTAGTGTGAAAGACAACCTTAACTTGAGAAGAATTAGACCGTAAATCCTAGTTCGGAAGAGGGACAGGAGGAACAATTCTTTTGATTGGAATATTACGTTCTTTCCTTCAATGCTTTGTTTGTGTGTTTTGGATTGAATTAACAACTACTACTGTTTCCACAATACACATCCACAAATCAAAATAAAATCAACAAATTAAACAAATTCGATGTTTATTCATAACCTGTAGGAGGTCCAAGCCATAGAACATAAATTAACAAAGAAGAGGAAGCATGCAAAATTTTGATAAAAAGATATGGTTCGCATGCCTTAATCTTTGTTATTAGGTTGTCCTACTTAAGTTGATAATATATTAGTTACTTTGATCATATCCTTTATCTTATTAGGTTTGATCATTATTAGGTTTGTCCTACTTAAGTTGATAATATATTAGTTACTTTGATCATTATCCTTCATCTTATTAGGTTTGGTCATTGTCAAATTAGAAAATTGGAATTGCAATGGAATATAGCACATAAAGTAACATTTTAGATTGGAGCGCTGTAAATTAGCAAGAACCAGAACATAGGCTATATCTAAAAAATGAAGTACGTCAAATCACATGTATGACAAACTTAGGAAGGCTAAAAGCAAGCAATCACATTCGAGAATATGGATCCTCAATTTGAACTGTTCACAAAAAGGATTTCAATAAGGTCCATAAAATGGAGCCTGGATCCAAAGTAAGAAAAATAATATCACTTCCTTCATACATAATTTTCAAAATGATCATTAAGGGACAGTTGGCAACAAATCTAGAAATTTAGTCAAACTCAGAAGAAAGTTTCGGTTCACAATTACTTTTTATGAAGACTGTCACTTCTTCTTACCATTAAAATAATTAACATTTCAATAGAAAGTGAATTCTAAAGATCAGATATTCAGAATATTATGCTAGGTCTACAAACGCAACAATATGGACTCAATCCAAAAGCTTACCGTGCAGTCTGTACTTCCACTTATAAAAAAACCAGCATCTTCACGGTCACCAAAAAGGTCCCAAACCTCTCTTCTCGTAACACAATGTAGAGTGGTAACAGCACCAGTATGACCCTTGAGAACCCGTACATTGGATTGCAACTTTTTCTGCCCAGAAGTTGGAAGCTCTGTCTTTCGAGGAGAAGCACCAACCTCAGGTGTCGCTGAGTTTAAAAAATAATTACTTAAACAAGCATAGCAAATTTACAATGTGATAATATGCAGCAGCAAAGAGGCACACAATCATGCTTACAAATGTAGCATCATAAATCAGATTCAAGTAACCCAGATGAAAGAGATAAAGATACTTTTCTGATCACAACCAAGGGGACTTTGGGCAAGGATGTTTGCCACAGATACAAGAAACTAATTGGCAGTCAGGCATAATTAGCTTATCTGTTCCAGGTCTTAAGTTCAAGAAATGAAGAATTGCCTGCAAAGACTAGCAGGACAGAAATGAGTCTAGCAAAGGAGGGAGTACAATGAGTTTTGTTGTAGGGAGCCAGGTTTATCTTTAAGGCACAGGCTATATAAACATAACTGCATTGTGTTAGAGTAAAAAAAATATGTTTAAATTATGTGTAATTAGGTCTTTTAGGTTAAGTTTAGAAAACCCTAATCGTACTCTAGTTTAAAGAAAGTTGTGCCTTGATTGAATTTAGTGAGAAAAACTATTCTTTCAGTTCTCATGTTACATCCTTTTATTCAATAGTTTGTTTAATTGTTTTGGACGCATTAACATGAATCAATGGCCAAGTTGTAAAGAAAGAAAAGGAATTTTGGCTGTGGCACAGTAGCGGCAATGGCACCATTTTGGTCCTATTTGGCACTATCTTGCACTGTAGTAGTTTTCTTTGGAAGGATTTTTTTTCCGATGGAGTCTCATGATGAAATTAAAACAATTAAGGCTTGTTTAGACGTTGGCCAGTTTTCAGTTTCTTTTGAACAAACTCCTGATGTTTATTTCTTTTCCATCAATAGTTTAAGGGAGGATGTTAGAGTAATGATATATGTTTAAAATATAAGGGTAATTATGTCTTTTAGTTTATGTTTAGAAAACCCTAATCCTACTCTTATTTAAAGAGACTCGTGCCTCAATTGCATTCAGTGAGAAAGACAATTCTTTTATTTCTCCTACTATGTCTTTTTCTTCAATAGTTTATCTGCTTATTGTGGATTGCGTTAATAGCCCAGATGTAGTATGCATATAACAACAGAACTTAGACTAATAATATCATCAAAAATGCACATACAGAAAAGTAACATACCCTGACCATCCCCATCTGAAGTCCATTTGCGAACTCGGCTGAAAGAATTTGATCGTATACTTCTATCACGGCTAAACATGCTTTGTACCCAACTCCGACCCAAACCGGATGCTTCAGCTGGTTGTTGACTATCATCCACTGCATCTTGAGAACGAGGGGATGGCAAGCCATACGTTAATGATGACTGAGACTTTCCAGTTGGGCCCCAATACCCAACCCGAAGTTGTTGCATATGTGATAATAAACCCCTGAGTTTTATCTAAAACAAGTTCAATGAAACTGATTAGTCACCGCAAATGACAAGAACACTACTAGTTTGCCAGTGGTTTGCACAGAAACTAAAATATAAACAACTAGCATACAAGCTGCTTGTATCCAAGGTTGTTTTTCTCTGCAATTGTCTCAATTATGTGCCAAGCATCTGTATCAGAAAGTCCCAATCTGACCTGCACAAAGAAAGTAACTGAATAATAAAGACCACAGCACACAAGGACCAGAACCCCATACGGCCCAGGACTATGCATCATGACAAAAAGGTAGATAAGTACCATGTGGCCTGCCATTAAATAGAGTTGAGCTGTCACAAGAGATACATAATTTGCCAACCTGAGGAGTAGAAAATATTCAATTAGTAGGCCATAGAAGAAGCAAACAGAACCATGGTTACACATTCCATATTTTACCATGCTTCTTTGAGATAAACTAGAATAGTAAACAAGTTCAATACATAAAAAAATAAACGAGTTTGGATAAGTGATACTGTTAGTTCATATACTACAATATTCAAACTCTTACACTTTGTTTCAAGATACTCGCGAAATAAACTTGGATAGTTGACTTCAATAAATAAAGATAAGAAAATGTTTGAAGAATATCATTCTTACAGCTGACGAGGGCATCTGGTGTTTACAACTCTACAGCTAAACTAATCTAGTTTACTGAGTAACCAGCATGAAGATGGCTGCTCTTACATAAGATTCTAGAAGAAAAGTTCTGACAATATATTCACTAGCATATAATGTAGACTGTTTGTTATATCAATTTTCCTGCATTGAACCAAAAAGGGAATTGAAGATAAGAATTTTTCAAGAAATTTTTTATGAATTTGCAGTAGGTCATATGACAGCTTTTCTTGTATGTATGCGACTTGCAAATGATATCATTTGTTTTCACAATTCTATTTATCTTGCCACCAATCCAGTAAATTGTAGCATAGTAAACTGAGGAAAGAAAGGTTATGTGGCTGAGAATGTAGATTTGCAGCCAGAATTCTGAGTTCCCTATACTATGCCATTGGAAGAATTCTAAAGCTTCATTTGTACACTCCACAATAGACACATGGGACGTTGGTCCCTACAAATTCAGTCTACCAGATAAAATGACCTGATAATCCAGCTAAAAATCCCTAAAATGTTCCAAAGTAAGATTATCGTGGAATCTACAAAAAGAAAGAGCCATACTTGTTTGAAGAACGGTCCATTAAATATTCGAAGTACCCATCCCAGAACCTGCAACAAGTCCAATGAAATAACAACATAAACATCATAGAATGGTAATATAAGAATCAGAAATTTTTCACTGAATTTTACTAGCTAAACACAAGTTCTGTAGAATGTTACAGCAAGTTGGATGTCGCTTAATGAATTACAGACTGCATATTAAACAGATCACTTCAACTAGCAGGTCACATTTTAGAATCTGCAAACTCAATTATCATAAACATTTAGTTTCTTACATCATTGCAACAGGAAGAAAGAATACAATTATCAATCTACTCTATCAACTTCGACGATTTTGGTTTAAAAAAACCCTAAGATAATTAAAATGCGCAAATTATGTCAAAACTAAAAACCCACACAACAGTCTGTCCTCATGCTCTCCCTTATACTACACATTAAAGACATAGCAATTTTTTCCATGGTTCAGATTCATATAGTTTTTCCTTATTATAGGCAGGAAGATAATACAATTTAAAAAAGTAACAGAAGACCATTAACTCATAATGCTTCAGAGAATTACAGAGTACAGAGAAAATCAGATCTACAAACAACTCATACCTCAGCTCATCCCATAGAGAGAGAGAGTAAAGGTGACGTTGAACATAATCTGGAACATTACTGGAGTCTTTTCTGTACATCTCAGCAGATACCTCAAGGGCATCTCTTACAGTCATCATGTCATTGCGAGAGATAGCCCGATTTATTGCTGTTTTAAGCTGGACAGAGAAATAAGTAAGACCATAAATTGGAAGAACAAATCAATCAAAACTTGAAACATTCATGAGAAAGTTAGCAGACTGAACCACAGCAAACAAATACTACATCAAATCTAGATTATGGTGGTAAATAAAATTGACCTCAAAAACAATTAAATGAAATAGGAATAATGGCTGCAATCTTACTAACAGAACACACATCACTGACCCTATCAATATGCACAATGGATTTTGCCTAAACTGCACTTCAAATGTATGGAGGTAATATAGAATATTGGCTTGAGATTGGCTTTATATCTACTACATCAGAAATACTGGCACAAAAGATTTAATGACATAGCACATAAAATACCTCACATCATCACAACAACTTCCTTTCCTAATTTATTTGTCTCTCTGGCCGCCATTTGGGGCTTCTAGCAGGACTCACAAGCAGCCCCACCACCAGATGACCACAAACCAAAGCAGAATAAGCACCACTGTAGGTCTGGTGCATGTGTATATAGGATGGTTATGCCTGGAAATGAAGTGACTAGAGAACAAAAAAGGCAAATGAAGGATAATGTTTGCAACAGGGCATGTTAGAAGAAGAGGCCAAAAAGATCACGTGGGGACCATGAGTGTTCTATCAATGATAATTGATCGAGGACACGAGCAAGAAAGGGGAAAGAAGGGGCAAGGGAAAAGCTAGAATAGTACAAAGAGAAATGGGCATCCACAACAGAAGAGAAATTGTGACCTACAACCAACAAAAGTTATGTTGAGGTGGAGGGTGAATTCCACGGTGAAGGGCAAGTTGGTGGAAGGATGATAAAAAGTGCAACGACATGAAATTTTGTATAAGCCATATCAATAGTATCAGTGACCACGATTGCTGAAGGTCTGATAAATATTGTTAAACTAAGCAAATTTGTTTTGATCTGATAATTAGACAAGAGCCTACCACTTTCAATATTTGGCATCATTAATTAGATTGAAATAACAACAATATTTTAGGGCCATGCAAGCCAAGGGGAAATATGGACCAAGAGGAGAAGCACCAGAAAACAAATGTAACACTAGTATAGGTACAAAGAAGGGCAGCATTGTAAGTGAAGTTCCTCTACCAAATGATCTATAACAGCATGAAGTATTCACTCGAAACTAGTTGTTATACAGCAATAGCAATATAACAAAATTAGTGGGCAAAAATTTACTAAACATTGATTTTGGATGCAAATGAGTTAATGTCTGAAGTCCAAATCATGAATGTTGGTTGCTGAACACATAAAAGTGTTAAACACCCATTTTACACCAGTTCAATACTGCATAGTTTATGTGAAAATGACCTAACCATGAGTCAAAATCAAACAAATTGCTTTCATGTAACGTTTTATTTCAGACATGCAGACATAATTTGGTTTCAAGGGGAAAAAAAAGAAAATCTAGATGAGGCATTGTGTGTCTATGTCCACAAGCATGCATATATTGACATGTCTGCAATATACATAATCACATATGGACAGAATGTCATATATTTCCAAATAAATGAATTGCATAAATGCAATTGACATAACCAAAATAATTGTGCAGTCAACTTTTTTTTTTTCGTTTTGGGCTAAAAAAATTGATATCCATCATAGAACACGAGGATACAGGAATTGATAGAAAACAAATATATAAGATCGGCTCGAAATTTCAGATGCCACCACACTAAAACCTATCTCAAGGAAAGCATAAGTTGATGTACAGGACTCTTCTGAAAAGATAGCTGCTATCACTCCAGCCATGTTAATTAAGCAAGGGCATGGAGATGCAACAATGTGGATGTGTGCATTTCCATGCCATGCATATGCTATTGAACCAATCCAAAGTCAATAGAGAGTTAAAAGCTGGTTTTAGGAATTTCAGGCTGCTTCAGTACTCTCCTGACCATCCATTTGAAATTCAAGATACAGAGTTCCTGTAATTGACAAACACAAGTATGCACTTGCAAATGGTCCTTATCCAGTTCTATTATGAAAGAATCAAATTAAGCCCTGACTAGAAGTGACCATACATGCAAACACAGCTTTCAAATATGTGTGCACAAATAAAGAATCTAAGCTTATATCTGCCGCTTAAACTTTGAGGAATGAAGAACATTGAAGAAAATAATTTAAGAAAAAAAAAAGAAAGAAATGGTGATAGAAAACAAGAAAAAAAAGCAGGCAGAATCAGATGAGAAAAGAAAGAATAACATATAAAGCAACTACAACAAAATATGTACTAAAACACCATTTCCTTCTTTCTTGGAATTACTGACGGCATATGAATGATAATTTTCAACCTACCAATTTAATGAAGTTTCTACTATATTTTTCTAAAATTGTTGACCTACTTAACTTGTTTTGTGTCACTCATTTGTTCAGTAACCATTGGATTACTGATCTTGTAATAAAGAAGAACAATTTAGGGGGTGAGGAGTTGATCGGTGGTCGGAACCCAAACAACCTAGATGCCTAGGTAGATAGCCTACTCAGGGGAACGGATTAGGGTGTTAATGGGGTGGAGTTTTAATTTGGGTGGACTTCTGGGCTTCGATTTTGCTGTCAACAAGTTATCTAATGGATGGGACCTTTCTGTTACAACTCAATGGATTTTATTGAGTTGGACAGAGGCTAGTTTAAGCCTTGTTGGGGCAACTAAGACAATGGAAATAATTGGCTGCCTTACATAATATGCGTCCATCATTTGGCTTGTTACCACTTAGATGCCTGCTTGGTATTCTAGGTGACCGATTAAATGTCAAGCAATAATCCATATTATTCAGAATTTAGCATACAACGCCACGCATACATCAAGGTGCCTTGCTTCTATCAGACCATAAAGTGAGATTGATTGATCTTGCACTGATCAAAATTGGCTTCACAAACATTAAAACACTATTTCTCCATAAATAATCATTTAATCAACTCACCAATTCCTTCACCGCGATAAATTGTTCATCAGTTAAACGGCATTGCCAACCCTAAAGGAAATGGAATTGTTAATTGTAATTAAAAAAAAAAAAAATCAAGCTCCCAATAATTGCACCACATATTGTAATATGTGAAAGATCATTAATATTACCGAATGAATATGCTCTCTAATACATTCGACAAACCCACTTCCTCCAATTCCTTCAGCGTCAGATTCAATCAAAGCTACCAAACGAAAAAAAAGCTAGCAATTTTAGAACCACAGGCCACAAACAACCAAAAGACAAGCCAATAAAGTTAAAAAATCTAAAAAGTTATAAAGCAAAAAAGCTCAGTCTTTCATTACCAAGAATAGTGCCATATTCAAATGATGAAAGAGGGTCTTCAGATGCTCCAAGCCTTAGAAGGCGCAACCATAATCCCTGCAAATAGACAATATCAAATTAGCACATATCCACATAGATACTATTGCAGATGCAGAAATATATATATATATATATATATCACCAAAAAAAAAAACTTCATTCTAGTAGTGTTTTGAACGAGGCTCTATGAATTTTCCCAAATCCCTCAAAATCAAATATTCTCATAACAAAACCCTAATTCCCATCCCGCTGAGTAAGGATCAGGTTTTGAAGGGGCACATTGTTTGTTTAGACCATATCAACTAGTAGCCTAATGTCCAGATTTAACTCAACCAAGCCCGTTAGGGTTAAGAACATAGGTTATAACTCGTAGTAAGTTCCTATTATTTAAAATAGGGTTATTTTTCAAAATCACATTATTAAATAAAATGAGTATTACAAGAGCGCTCCTTTTAAAATATTTATTAAACTACCATTATAATTCTACATTAATCAGTGTGGCCCTCAAACTTCCAATTATTCTTCTCCTGTTGTGCATTCATGTGACCCCAATCATCTTATCTATGTTGTTTTTAAAACTCTTTTTTCTGATGTTATTTTTATTTTAGATCTTATTCACCCCAATTCCCCTAAAAACCCAATGCTTAATCTTTGTAAGTTTTGTTCATATTGTATTAAATTCATCTATTTGCAACTTAAATCTAATGTAGACTTTTACAAGCTCTATTGAGATTTAGAGACATCAATATTCGAAAAGTCCTGATTTTTATAATTTTTATTAAGAGTTTCAAGTTTTGATTATGATATACAACCTTTTTTTGTCAGAAAAGAAAGGAACCCAACTGAATATGATTAAAAATATAACTGCATTTGAATTGGATGGGGCTTTTGTTATATCTAGCCCTCATAATTTTTTTTTAATAACCACAATGGCCCCACGGCTATTATATTCATCAAAATGGCCCGGGGGCATCACTTTATATGCTCAGCAAAAGAAATCCTTTATTAAATTGTTCGGTTTATATTTTTCTGATACTTCTTCACCGCCCTTGTTCATGCACCGCTTTAACCTAAAGGTCATGGATTCTGATACTTCTTCAACACCATTCTCTGCAAATAAATCCTCCAACTGGAAAGCCTTTTCTACAGTAACATTGGTCTTCTTGGCATCTTCAGCCACAATTTCAGGGCTGTCTCCTACTTCATCACTGCTTTTCTCTGCAATCATATCCTCAAACTCCTTTGCATCTCCAACCACAACAGCCTCTGAGTTTTCTCCTAATTTGTCTCACCATCTCCTCCACAACACCATTGTCCTTCTCTTTTGTCTCTTCAACCTGAAACTCAGTATTTTCTCCAAATTTCTCATCCTCCTCATCCTTTTCAGTCTCTTTTAATGGCATTGGCTCCTCAACCTCTCCAATGATCACCACACCTCTTTCTCCTATTTTATCTTGCTTTCCGCCTTCACTGAGATCTCAGCCTCAGGTTTCACTCCACAATCCAATTCTAATCCATAAAAAAAAAAGGGCTCCCAGAATATATACGCGCACTCACACACATAAATGCCCAAAAAATAATAATAAACAATTTGCATGCCTAGTCAGCAGGTATATGATGGGGTGGCCCCAAGACCATTTTGATGAATATAATGGCCCTGGGGCAATTGTGGCTATATACATATATAAAATCGTGAGAGTTAAATAAATTTAAAAAAATGCCCAATTGAATATTATCAATGCAACAGAATGCCCATGCATAAACAAGCTAAACTTTTATCATTGTAAAATATTATACATGTCTTCAATTTTTCAACAAGTAAGCTATCATACTCTAATTTCTAACTGAATGAGTAATGATCCAATGGAACTAACTCTCAAATCCCTTAATGGTGATCACCTTTAGAGCTTTAGAAGGTAGTGAGACATACTTGACTTTATCTAATTTTGGATTCACTAATTCTTACAGTTTAGATTATCTCTAACATCTCTCTATTTAACAAATATTTACTTAAACTTGGAGGTAAGGCTGGGATAGATTGATCTATAGAATAGGTTTTCAAAAAAAAAAAAAGGATTAGGGTTTTGTGATAAATGATAAAATCTTTTTACAATCTCTTGTTGAAAAAGAAGCTTTAAAAGCAAAAAGAAATATAGATGCTGGGGTTGCATATGCTAATATACATTAGACAGAGAAAACCAGGAAAGACTGGGATTACATGAGTTATTGTATAGTACGGGATGAGATGGTGGATGAGTTAGAGAGACATAACCTTATTTTCCTAAATATTTTAGGAGTGCCCACCATGTCACCCTCTCACCATAACATGGTGTCAAATGCAATATTGTTTTGGCTCAATACTATTATATCAAAGTTGCCACAGAACCAATAGCCATCAGATATGCTGAGAGAGACCAAGCAAAGTAAACAGGAGTTTCCTAAAGTCACAGCAATGAGTTCACAAAACCTTTGGCAAAACATGGACACAGTAGCCTCCATAGTCTATGACAAATTGACCATATAGTATAAGAAACTAGGAAATACAAGCTGTGATTTCATGAGATGCTAATGTTTCGACTAGAGGAAGAATGTAGTAATGTCATTTATGACCACCATGCGTGTGCCATTTTCAAAATAGGATTGGACAGCCAAAAAAAAACTTATATTGAGGTCTATTCATGTAAATGATGGTTAAGCTTTTATCCTGAGACCAACTTCAGCATGCCAATTATTAAGTGAACAACAAAATAAGCCTATGCATAGAAACAGCTAAAATGTAGTGGCCAATAAAGCATCTACCTGCAGCTTCACTTTTATGTCCAAGACCATCCTCTCCCTCTCCGCCTGAACAAGGGGAATAACATTTGTTTTAGTTTATCATCAAAGTATCAGACATCAAATCATGCAGACATCAAATCATGCAGAAAATACAAGCTAAAATAACTTACAGCTCTCTCCCTGGGACTCAGACTTTCAGCTTTTGGATCCATACCATTTGGCACGGAGGGCGAGCTGAAAATAACAGATATTAGAAAAATAATCTACCAGGAAGAAGTATTTATCTTTCATGAAAATTAATCAATTCTTTAATTATTCTGCAAGTGAATTTCAGACGGAATGAGAAAGATGAAATAAAAATTAAAAAAAAAAAAACAACTCAAAATTTTAGAATCCATCAAATCAACAAGGGAAACTGCAACATGGCTCTGTTTCTTTTACAAATACCTAATAGTATGCCTTCCAGATCCACTAACTGAAGCCAAAATTGACCTCCGTTTTTCTTCCTGCTCCTCAGTTCTAATATTTGAAGGAAACCGATCATAACAGTATTTGGCAACCTCCCCTGAAAGTTCAGAAGGCTGATTAGCACAAGATCACCACTCAGTAATAAACTTTGCTATTTGTATACCAGTAGATTCAGTTATCAGTTGTGCCAAACACTTGGAGATGATAACAGAAACCAGATACAGTAATTTTTGCCGACTAAACTTCCTAGAATTGTTAGGAGATGACAGAAGAAGAGAACCAAAAAAGCCATTCTAAAAGAAAATTTACAACCACCTGAAGCTCCACCATCATCTGCATCAGGTTCAGCTATAGTTATGACCTCAGGCTCTACTAGAGTGGAGGGAAATATGCTAGTAGGATTTTGACCCCTCCCAGTTGCATCTTGTAATTTGTCGAGAAGATTGTTGTTGTTTTCATCTGAATTGATGCATCTTTCCAGATAATCCAGAAAACCTTGAGAATCTAAGAATTGTGTTATCTGGTAAGCGAGAATAAGATATTCAATAAGAGATTACAAAAATAAGATATTTAAGTAATCTCAAGTTAACTATTGAATTTGAATTCATCAACCTTCAAAATAAGCAGGAGTTGAAATTCTTACTCACACATGAGCAAAACCCAAACATGGAAAGAAGGACAAGATATACAATAAATGCACAATCATATTAACATCTGGAAGAATATATCATTGCAAAATCAGCAAAATTAGATTCACTGAAACACAACATGCACATTTTGAAGTAAATGAAGCACTCATATCCTACAAAAGGGTAAACTTTAACAAACATTACAAGCTGGGAGGCCTGGACTGTGATCCTTCATCACTATCTACAATATGTTAAATAGCAATGTCCAAAAAAAAATCTAATGATAGAATTTCGGAATTTCCAGACTTCCTAACATCATAAATCGACTAGTCACTAGATAAAATTTTGATTTTGACCCTTTCAAGTTTCACTACTATCTTCTTTAACAGTTGTGAATTGGTTTATGATAAATCACGTATTTTTTTTGCAGAAATTCCTGAACTATACTGCTACACATATTCATTTTAAACTTAGATTTGATCCTTGATAGGGATCTAAGTTTCTTTAGGTTGGAATATAAACATGTGTACCCTGTAAAAAGCCATTAATGCATATGCAGAACTGTCTGTTTGGTTAGGAGGTTAGCATGGTGGGATTAAGATTTGAAAGTTTGAAATTGTTCTGGGAAGACACTTTTATATGGAACTGACCAACCTTTGACACAATTAATACTAATCAAAATGTTACTAAATATATTTATTTAAATAATTACATCTTGTAAAAGAAGGTTGGGCAACCTTGAGTTGTTTGAGCCTTGGGGTAACCCCTCAACCAAACATAGTTATGCTGTTAGCCGATATGAAGGATTATTGGGTCATATGTAGATTTTTGTTTAATTGGTTATCTTGGGGTATTGATGCATTTATGATGACTACATTGGAAATAAGAGGATCTTCAGTTAAAATACAGAACCTTAAAACTCAGTCAGAATTACTGCAATGGTTCCACAGATTCCTGAGGTAGCAAGAATGAGAGTTGCAGATAAAATCAATAATTTTAGTCACATTACAGTGGAAGGTGAAGTTTGTAATGTTTAATGTTTAAAGGTATTTCTTTTTATTTTGCATAGCTTATAGTTTAAAGTGGCAAAAAGAAAGGGATCAAATGCACAAATCAAACTACAATCTATAGTAATATGAAACCAAAATTTGCCAAAGATCCACCATCTTATTGAAATTCAGAAAGCCATATTGCCTAATATTGAGTCATTGAACAAATTCTAAAAAAATCTTGAGTTTCTAGCTAAAACATATCAGCCTAAGGGTGCCACTGGCAACATAATCATCACAAGCTTTCAAAATGGGGTAAGTACAAATATTAACCAATTTATCAGCCTTTCCATTTTCATCTCTACTAGATAGCTAAGCATTTCCTAAACATCAGGTAGATCAGTCACCCTTTTCTCCCTCCATTTTAATAGCTCAATCCATTCACATGTGCAATCTAAATTTAGTTATAAATATTAAATATCTCATTGCCAAAAAGCATATGGCTTCAATTTCACTTTTTCCAATCTCAGCATAACTCTCTAGCACTCAAACTATAAGTTTGACACTTCCCTTACAAAGGTGGTCAGTTATTTATGTTCCTATGAAAAGAAACAATGCCGCATTCAAATTTTACACACACGCACACACAAAAAGAAAAATAAATAAAAAAATACAGCAATCGAAACCTACACATCTATTCGGGCATTTCACCTGTAGACACAGAAACAATAAATAAATAAAGAACAACAACAATAATAATAGAGCTACTTTTACAAGACAAAAATTAATAATAGATAATAAATAATATAATGCATGAAGTATATAGCCTACTGTAAATGTAAACCTGTATCTGATGCACACAAGATAAAACTGAAACTATGCTTACACCGGCTAAAATTACACAATTAGGCATTTTTTAAGAAACACAGCATGATGAGAATGCTTTTGTAGAGTTGAGGTCAAACCATGGTCATGGAATCAATTGGTTGATTAGTCGAGCGGGAACGCTTCTTTACAAATGCTTGAGAGTTGAAGACATTTGTTGCAGAAATTTCCTGAAGCAAATGCTATGAGATTGGACACAAAGCTAAATTCATACTAAGGATGAGAGAATCATATTGACACTCACAATGAAATTACGGTAACCACTGAGAAATGAAGCAAAGAATCTTAAGAATATGAGCCTGCAAATGAAATGCTATCAATAAAACCAGCCAGCCCAACTAATATATTTGAAAAAAAAATACAGAAACTACAAAAAGGCAGCAACAAATTGGATATCAGGAAGCTGCAATGCTAACTTGCACTATTTTACCATACGATTTCTCATTTAGTTGACTTTGTTCACAATTGAACAGCTGAAAACAATCTACCACCAGAACAAAGAAAATGCTTTATTAAGGCACCTGAGCTAAGTTCACTATCAAGCAAAGAAAAGTGTGATTCATAAAACTTCACTTGAAAAGGAAAATTTGAATACAAATTGCGCTAAACCTCATATACAGAAGCCACCCAGTAAAAGAAAAAATTTCTTATCACTCAGACAGAGAAGAGAAAGCGATAAAAATTCAGTTTATGGAATAATGAGATCAATTTCGAAACAAAACATTTCATCAGACACCAGTAGCTTAAAGTAAAACTTTGTTTATGGGTTTTTATATGGTTATGGTCTACGTCAAATCATTTGGTTTGCTTAACAATAGATATTCATCAATTTTCACTACAAAATTAATCCTCAACAAATGTTGCATCATAAGATTAGACAAAAGTCAGCACTCAAGGCATGACCCAGTATGGTATTAATAAATGCAATGTGGCAGCAGTTGAAGCCAGAAAGGAGGAGCTTAATTTGCTTGAGATGCAAAGGACGAGAATATGTGAGAAGAGCAGGTGGAATTTGCATTGAACATATAGAAGTAACCAACGAAATTTGAATCATTATCATTGATGTGTGAAAGTAACCAATGAAATTTAAAAAAAAAACTTCAAGGTAAATGAACGGGTAAATTTTTTGATAGGGTACCAAACTATGGTTCGTTTTCATTTTGGGGTCCAGACTTCAATTTGAATCAAAATGGTCACTCAAGTTTAATTTTGTTTCATTGGATGATCACCCAAGAGATTTTAGCATATTTTTAATGATTTGATGTTAAAAATTTCTATCAATATCTGAAATGAAATTGCCAATTGGGCGGCCAGTGTGCCATGCATATGTTGACAGAAAATTTTCGGCATTTATATCATTAAAAAAATAGGTCAGAATCTCTCGGGTAACCACCCTATAAAACAAAATTGAAGTTGGGTGACCATTTTGATTCAAATTGAAGTTCGGACCCCATAATGAAAAATGACCATAGTTTGATACCCTGCCAAAAAATTAACCCGTAAATGAACTGAGCTGTCTCAGACCTTACCCTAAATTCAGCCTAGAGCTGTGATAGTTAAGCTTAGCTTGAACATTTAATAGTCAAACTCATGCTTCAGGCGCATCTAACTTATTTTTCAAGGCGATTGCCTGTTCTCAAAACAATAACTGAGCATGGTTTTCACACCGGGCTGGGTCAACCCAGGTAGCCTACTTAGCATATGTATGGTTGGATAGAATGCTTTATTCATGATAAGGTAGGGCATTGGCTCTTTACGAAAATTAAATAAAATCAATATATACGAAGAGATTACTATCAATAGTATCAACAAATTAAGCCACTCAAGGCTGAACATAGAATTAGATAAACATGGTTTCCATGTTGCTTTCCAGGACTTCAAATCATTGATATTAAACATAGAATTAAAAATTAAAAAAAAAAAAAAAAGAACATACAAGGCAGCTTCACCTTAGTCGAAAATCATGCTCTGCTCCCCAGGGTTTGCGGCCACATCCAGCATATTGCTCAGAAATAACACCAAAATTTATCTTCATAAGATCTATCCCAACAACATTTGGATGGAGCAATTTCAAAATCTCACCACGTAAAAAACTAAACTCAGGATCTGGGATAGAAGGTATGTCTTCCGAAGTAGTGATGCTGTTGTGCTCAAGATCTACCACAACAACCTGCAAAATAACCTAGTAGGTCAAATTTTATTCTCGTTTGAGTTTCCCAATTCTTTGAAGGCAAAAATCCAGAAAAACAGATATTGAGAAATGTTCAATGAAACAAATTCACATGAATAGGCACATATGAAAAATCAAATATTATGACTACACTTGTATTATTTGACAAAAAATAAATGTAGAATTTTAACATATGATTTGAACTGACCTGTCAATAGATAAAACCAAGACAAATAATTTACCTCGTGTCACTGTCTCTTATGCCCAAGATAAGTTTAGTATTTAAAGAGTAATGATAAGCGCATATTCAAATAGTTGGGAACTGGGGATCATGGTAAAATATGGTATTCACAGTTCAAACCCAAATATATATCCATAAACAAGATGCAAGTCATCACTTTCCTTCTCATTTTGCATAAATTGTAATTACACCACTAGTGCACCACTCAAAGAAAATAACCATGGTTAGTATTGCTCAAAACTCATCATATAAATATATATGCGCACAAAAAGACACCACATAAAAATGCAAACATGCATACCCTTCTTCTTTACGTATGTTAGTTTATATTGCAGAACTTGGATCAACTCAGTGCACAAAGTTATAGCATATATGGAGAGGATATCTTCTCACTTCATACCTATCGTGCCTAGGCTTTTAAAGAAGCTATCAATTGATTGAACCGAGACTCACCATCTTGAAAAAATTTCTACATAAAAAATAATTGTCCAAAATTTTCATAGCTTAAACATGATTCATACAAAGTATCTAAAAGAAGGATAGTGGAAGGAATCATGTAACCAAGTAACAATTGCATAGCATGACTTATCATCATAGCAACAAAGATCCCTAAAAGTCTCCACAATCAACCAAACCTGAAGACTTAGGCGAAGACTACTATTGCAACAAAGGATTAAGGTAAGCCCTCAAGTCTGATGAAATATTCTTGACCTAGAGCTCCACTGAGTAACAATGTATAAGAATCTTCTTTGACATTGACCACAACTCTCCAATATACAAATAAGAACTTGTATGGTACCTTAGCAGCTATGCTTGGCCATTGCAGCGGCACTTAACCTTTAGCTTACAAGGGCCTACTTATGCCTATCCTCAACCTTCATAATCAACAACTCCAAGAACATATAAAATCCAAATGAAAATATAGTATATGCTGTATAGAGCATGCAATTGGCTTCAAGACTTGGTCAACTGTAGTAAGTAAATCACAAAATTCTTCAGATTTCTAGTGTACAGCATCTTGTTAGCATTGGAGAATACATGAGAGGCAACACGAAATTGGGTAGCTAGCTCAGACATCCTTTGAGCAATAAATGAGAGGGGGGCACTTAGGTGGACCTAGGTGTTGGTCTCCGGTGGTCATGTGTAGGGTTAACTCACATAGCTTGCTCTTTTTTCATTTATATTTCTTCCCTCTATCATTAGCTCATGCACACTCCCTATATTGTTCACCATCATCATCAAAGTAGTGAACAACATGAAAAGAAGAAAGAAATAGTAGCATGCCATCAGCTAAGAGTTGGTCATAGTGATATGATGAATGATGAGAAGTCAGAGTGACTCAAGTCACAGAAAACCTACCAAAGTAACAAAACACATGATGCAAATATAAATATGTACTTACACCATCAATCGCCAAGCCAGATGTGTCAACGTCAGAATGAAGTCCCATCATGTAGGGTGTGGGAGCATCAATGTAATCTACCCCACTAAAAAATAGTAGTGGAATATAAACATGCTACATCACAACAAGAAAGTTCACAATTTAGGAAAAGACGTAAGGCTTACTTGGTCAATTGTAGACACAAAGACAATAAAACAGAATATGCAGTTAAATTCGCACCTGCCACCTGAAGGGATAAATTAAATGGCAAATGGCCTCTGACACCAGAGTCAATAGGGTATACCTGTAAAAAAAGAGAAGACATGACCACTTTCAATCAAGAATCAGTTACATGAAAATCGCTCGAATATAACAAAAACGCAAACTATTTAAAACAGAAACCCAAAATTATGATTTCAACACACCAACTTTCTAAAACCAGTTGATACCTGGTGAACTTGGTCATTCCACAGAAATTACTTTACATAACAAATACAGATGCAAACCTAAAGTTAGCTGCTGCCTAAACTCTGAACAAGGGTATAATAGTATTGGCCAGGAAATCCCAAATTATCCACTTGACATCATGAATGAGTTACATCTCTGTTAATAATAATAGCCATGGAAATAAGCTACCAACGCAAATGCATCAATATCAAGGTAAAACTGTCTCTTATCACTACCCCTCTAAGTGTGTGACAAAGAAAAGATTTCTCATCGAAAGGAAAGAATCACATAAATACACTAGCCTAATGTTTAGCAATTAACTCCAGAATGAATGAAACCTCTCACAAACGTCAGATGGAATCAAGCCCACACAGTCTCACAAAATGAAACATCAAACCATGGAAAATTATGCTTTTCTTTTTTTTTTTATTGAAATATTGATGTATAAGATTTGAATAGTTAACACTTAGGCATTTCTGGATTAAGTTTTCATGGCTTATAAATTTCGATCTTTCACATAGATTTGCATATGACCAATTTCAATAAAAATGTGGTATGGCATAATCATGCAAGTGTTAAAGTGATGATTAAGTGGTTTTGATCAATGAGTAGCATCACAAGTCCTGAGGAGCCCACTGAAGTCAGTGGACATGCATATTGGTATTTAGTAAGTGCATCTTCATAGCACAACTTAGAAATGAAGTTCCCCACATTTACTATAAACTGAAGCCTCCTAACTGAAAGGATTAATAATTGGAAAGAGCATTTAATGATATGTTCTTTTATGTTAAAATATTGTTTATCCATCTGCTAGGGACCTCTATGCAAAAGTTACAAGACTTGCTGCTTTATTATTTGTGACAAAATTCAAAACTAAAAATTAAAAAAAAAAAAAACCAATACAGATGCATTAGAAAATTTAGAAATTGAGGTTATACTTATTGGATCGCAGCAATATTCTCCTTTCAAGCAACACTGCAGTAAAAAGTCTAATCAAGTTATCAACATCCAAGCACTGCACCAATGGCTGGAATGAAATCTGTTCATTTTTAACAGATGCTAGTAGTTAAAAATCTTCAGTAGTTTTGATTGGTTTAATCATAATATTAACTGCTTAATAATAATAATAATAATAATAAGAAGAAGAAGAAGAAGAAGAAGAAGAAAGAATATACATCTGCATGTGGGAGTCTCTCCTTAGATGGAGCCTCAGCAGAAAGAAGGCAGTTCTCGATAGCAAACATTACTCTATTTTTTCCTGGAGTGGGCAAAGGAACATTCGACACCATATATGCTATGACTTCCCACAGTGGCTTGCTGCATTTGGTCAACCCAGAAAATAAGTACTAGTAACAAAAGAAAAAACCAAAAAGAAAATGAAGGGGAAAAAAAGTAAAGCAAGTAACCTTTTGCATTAAAACATCAATAAGGTTGCAAAAGATGACAGTTACCACGAAGTGCAGAGGCAGATGAATCACCCAGATATGGTAAAAACTATTATATCTCATAGAAATACAAGCAAAGAAACAAACAAGAGGCAATACTTCAAGCATAAGCATTTAAATATATATGAGCTAATGAGGTAGTATTTACAATCAGTAAAAATTTTAGGCAGCAAGAATCTTAGTTGAAATCGTAAGATTACAGAAACATAAAAAATGCATACATCAGAGTGCAATTAAAATGAGGAAAGGTTAAGGGAAGCATACTTACCAAGTTAGCTGGACCATTCTTATCTGTTGTAAAACTAGCTTCACATGAAAATGCAATAAATAAGATGATTCTCATTCTAGGTTTGGATGTGTTACCTATTAGAATGCTTCTCATTTTATGTATGTTCATTAGAACTAAATAAAGTCTATTCATTTTACTTCTAAAAGTTTAGATGCAACCAAAATTCTTTCCATGTGTAGAACAATATGTAGTATACAATGCAAATAGGCTAAGAAAGAGAATAGGCTAAGCTAATATATACTCTTGCAATAACATAATATCACTAGATCTCAAGGGAATAAAATAGAAGAAAAATAAGTGGTTGTTCATGTCAATTGAGTTCAATGTATCAAATATTTAAAAAATATTTGTACTAAACATTTAAATAAAGCAAATAGAAAGAGAGGGAAGGAATTGTTATTGTTTGATTGAGATAAAAAAGAGCTCTATACCGTACAAACTACAAAGCAATATGTTTCTTATTTCAGCAACATGCAAAATTGCAATGCTTCAAAATTTTGCAATATTTATTTTCCATCAAAGGCAAAATATGCAGCTGGATCCACTTAAATAACTAATCTAAACACTTAATTAACAGAAATCAGAGTATATTAACATGTATTCATCCAATTAAAAATTGAGTTTGCATTACAAATTTATGATCCAACATATGGGGTGAATTACTGAAGCTCCTTACAGTTCACTCTCATAAAATTCACAGGAGCTATCCTCACTTAAAAGAGAATCAGGTAGGGAGGTGGATGCAAATTTCAGGAAACAATTTTCACCTAAATGACAACTCTGCGAATGAGGAGATTGCATCAAATAAAAACTTTGGGAAGGATATGGTGGCTGATAAGCAGATATAAGAACCAAATGTTACCTGCTCCCAGTAGGAGAAAAGCAAAGAATGAAAAGTTCTTCAAGTGCATCTCGAAGGACTTGAAAACTTGGTGAATGTGATACAAGGCAAATGCATTTATCAGCATAGGACTTTTCTGGAATTCGATATGCTTCAGCAATGTCTTCACAAATTGGATCCCGAAAAGCAATACAGCTCACATAAATTTTGGAACCATCCCCCTCTGCAACAAGTCTTTTCTTTTTCAATGGAGAAGTAGATAGCAAGAATAAAAGCATGATATATGTAGAAAACTCACTAACAGAGCATGAGCAGATAGCAAATGAAGAAAACACTAACAATAATACACAACTTCACATGCTCCAAATTTTATTTCTTGGTGTGCGTGTCAAGTCTAAAGATTTGCATTCAAGGTCAAACGAATTTCTAAAGAGTGAAATCTAGTAAAATTTTTAAGTTCCAAGCTCTACTTTTAAACATACCGCACTGATGAGACCAGTTATTCTGTTCTATGTTGATTTCAATAAAGTAGATATTGAATAATCACAAGTAATAAGACACAGTGCACTCTAGAAGATGGAAAACACAATATTAACAGGGAAAATAGGACAGTACAAGAAAAATTTTAGTAGTCATTGAGCATGGTACTATCACACTAATCACACATCTTAATACTTGTGTTCTACTGCTAATGTATACACAGTCACAATACATCCTCAGTTACACTGGCTGACAGATCCAATCATCCAATAGAACAGAAAATGGTGTAATAGCCCTTAGAAGAGGCAACAACCAGCTTAATCTTCAAGAAATGAATTTCTAATTATCAATCAGCATAATATCAGAAAAAAACAGTGGAAACCATTTACAGGTACCAATAAAACGTATGACAAAAGACACAGAAAAAGAACCTGTTAAAACAATAGGATAACTTCGGGGATAAGTTGAAAGATCATTCGAGTCAAGCCCCGAAGAATAAATTTCGATTCCTGCTGGAAGAACACACTGCAATTGTGACAAATACAAGATACAGCGTAAAAATACATTTTTTTTTCACTTAAAATCCCAGAAAATTGCAAACTATAAAAGCAAAAGTCTATAAACTAAATCACCGACTACAGCTGAATAAAGCTATTTTCAATTCATACTGAGAACCCCATTCGACCAAGATCATCATCAAATTCACCATCAAAACCAGAACAGAATCTAAACAACAATAAAAAGGGCTTTCCAGATCAAAAATCGAAGGAGCTTACAGTGGGGAGCTGAGGAGGAGGAGGAGGGTAAAGGGAGTGATTGGAGGGCGGGTACTGATCGAGAAACGAGGGCATATACATGACGCCAGTGCCCTGGAAGCCTTTGGTCATGTCCAAAGACCGGATCTCCGGCCCCAGGCCACAAACCACGAAGTACTCAAAGATCCGCGACGAAGACGCCATTGGATCTCAATCTCCCACCTAGGGTTTGGAGAGATCCTTCGCTGCTGCTCCGAGATCGAAGCTCCAATGTGATCCCAAGCTTGGAACGAGGAGTTCTCTTTGGGGATCGGAAGAGGACTTTGGCGCTCAATGGCGAATGCGCTGTTTAAAAGGGTTTGTTTTACAATTTGTATAAATATTAGGGTTCTTTTTGCAAAGTCTTTTGGGAATTTATTTAAAATTAAATTTTTTATTTATTTTATCTGGTTACACTTTTCAGTTGTTCTATATAATTTAATTTTTTTTTTTAATTTACCGGATAAGATTTTCGCTTCATGAATAAGATTTGTTAATAAGTTATATCGGTAAAGTTGTTATTGAATTAATAGAATTGGTTATAAATAAGTTGTATGACAGTTATATATATATATATATATATATATATATATATATATATATATATATATATATATATATCTGCTTTGCTTACGCAAATATCTTAAAAATGTTTGTTTATAATTGTTGGATCATTTATCTAATAATTATTTTTATATAGATATTGTGCAGCATATGATACTGTACAATATTATATAACTGTTTTATATTGTTTGTAAATAATTGAAGCTACTTATTTAATAATTTTAAATGTTAAAAAATTTTGCCAATACTTCTTCTTTGTTTGTACCTATTTTTTCATTACATGTTCCATTAGAGCCTTAATCCATCCAATCCATTAATTAACTCGTATTTATTTTTTTAGATATTCATGTTATTTTTATTATCTGTTCAATTAGAGATGCTAATATTTTTATTAAACTACTAGTTTGTTATTTGTTAGCTGTTCAGTTAGAACTGCTAAAGATTTTAATATATTTTTATTAAATAGAAACAACAAGAGAAGTGTAAAAAGAAAAGGAAAAAAATAATAGAGACATTTTTTATATTAAAAAAATTAAATAATTTTATGTTTGCAATTATAAGATATACATATATTATTAACAAATATAATCATATATAAAATATAATATGTATCCATATACATTCCCAAATATTAAAAAAAAAACACACAATAGAAATTGTATATATATGAGAATCTAAGTTTCTCACAAAATGTTTGATTAGGGAATAAACACTAAACACTATTTCCCCAACAAAACTTCACCTACCCCCAACAAAACATCTCCAAACACCTTTACAATATTACTCTTTAAGAATTTATTTATTTAAATAAACACATCAAACTTTGATCAATTTAACTAAAAATTTTTCCACCAACCTAATATTTAAAATTAATAATAATAAAAAAAAAAAACCAACAACACACACACAAACATGAAATGCCAATATCAAACTCCAGTTTCAACAATTCTGACAACAATAAAAATTGATTGATCATAATAAGAAACTACTTGATCTTTTGTAGCCAAGAAAAATCCAGCCAAAAGAACTGAACACAACCTGAGTGAGTTTCAAGCACATACATATTCTCCAGAAGCAAAACTTCCTCAGATGCAAAAGTTGTCATGGTCAACAAATTGATTACAGTCGAGCGAAAACCGTATTCCTTTACATATTACAGTAGATGCACTGAAGATAAATAAACCAAGAAACAAAACTTGGGAGCTATTATAAGTAACAAAAAGCTTGTGATTCATGGTGGGAAACCAATTACTTAAGAAGTAGTAGACGGTAGAGTGGTTTCAACATTTGAAGGCATCAGAACATTAAAGCCATCCGCCGCAGTTGATAAGAGCATCCCCGGAATCTGTTTATGCCAATGCAATTCCTTCAGATCCTTCTGACCCTGTAAAAGATGGACACATACTGTGAAGTAAGCTAAATTTATAGAAAGTAATCAAGTAGTAAGGCAGTTTGTGCGCGGTGATAGAACCTGATGAACAAAAAGGAGCTGGGGTGGCAAGTCTTCTGGTGCATTCACTTGCTCTTTCATCTTGGCTTTGAATTCAGCCTCTTCCTCCTCGTCTCTTTCCAATGAAAGGTCCCATATTCTGGAAATGAGAAAAAAAATGTGCAGTAGAGAACCTTAGAAATCACAATTGTTTTGAATTTATATCACGTAATCTGTTGAATATTGTCCACGGTGGAGGCTTACGTTAGCTGATTATCAGCGGAAGAAACAGAGATAGTGGATGCTTCATGAGGACTCCATTCTATAGAGGTGATAGGGAGCTTGTGATACTCAAAGTGAGCAACGAGTGATTCCCCCTGTAAATAGAAAGAAAGAATGAAAAATGGCAGATAGTTCATGTGATGTTAATATCCTCATTATATCAAGAGAACAAAGTTTTCTCAATGCAAATGACAGGAAAATGATGAATAGAAATTATATAACAATCCAATTTAAATATTTGACTAATCCAAATCATTTACTGATGGGTAAATGTGATGTTAACAAGTTTGATATTTAGATCAGAAAGAATTCATGCACTCATCATGACAAAATCAGACGTTCCATTCTCATAACGAGTGTTTTTTACAAACAATTGAGATAAAAATGTGTAATAATTCATGTATAATATACAAGCCAATACTTAAAAGGACATCAGAACCAAGCCAGTCAAACTTTGTTACTTGCACGGATTTATCTCCATAATAACTTTTTTTTTTTTTTGGTAAACATAATAACTTAATTTAATTTCAGATATCTTTGACACAAATTGAGAAATTCTGAGTGTATGTAATAAAAAGCCCTTACATAACTTTATAGGAAAGATCCACACAAGGTCTAAATGGTGATCATAAATATTAAATGTGATGCCGTTCTGTTGACACTAGAATTTGGCACAAAAATCAACAAATAGGATTAATAGATGAAGAAAAACATCAACTATTTCAATAAGAAGGTAAAAGTAATTACATAATCAGTGAAAAGAGTTGATACAGGATAAAAAATACACTCAAATAATATCCTGCACATGATGAAACCACAAGCATACCTTGATTAACCTAAGATCACGAATAGAGAAGGTACCATCATCACTTCCAGAGGCTATCATGCAGCTAGCCAGTCTATTCAAAATTGTCAAGTAAACAATGTAAGGGCAACAGCTCATAAGCACATGAAGGTTACAAATCATAACAAAAGAAGTCCCTTTGCTCACCGATTCCATGATATAACATTGACATCAGTGTTATGTGCCTTGATAGAAAGTGCTGGTTTGTTCCCCAGACGGGAATCCCATATGGCAATCTTTCCATCTACTGAACAAGAGGCAAAGACATCAGCTTCAGTTGGACTCCACTGTACAGAGGACATTGATGATAAAAAATTAATCAAATCATAGGTCAAGGAGCTAAATAGTGATGAAGCAACATAAAGTTCACTTTCATTAATTGGCTCTGCATAATTTAAAGGTATTAAAAAATAGAATACATACCTGAAGATCTTCCACGCTAGCATCATGTCCAACAAAAGGAGTAGTATTCACCTTCCATGTCTCCAACGATGGTTCCCACAGGTGAATACAACTATTGCAGTCGCCTTCAAAATAGCGGTAAATTCATCATTGAAAATTTCACATGGAGAAATAGATGCTTGAAACAAAATTAAGAATTCACACTGACAGACCAGATACAAGCCTTCCAGGAACAATAGGACTCCAATCAATTGCATAGCCTTCATTTTTGTGCCCCCCAAACTTCATTAAGGTAGATCCTTGATGTATGCTATTATCTCCTGTTCTGACATCTGCTTCAGATTCTGCCAGACTATTTAGAGCAGAAGTGAAGTCCCACACCTGTATAAATTCACAATCAGAAAAGGATTCTGGCAGAGTAAAGAAACAATCTAAATGTTGCCCATCACAGAAGAAATGAGGTGCGTGCGTGCGTGCGTGCGTGTGTGTGTGTGAGAGAGAGAGAGAGAGAGAGATTGGACCATTGATACATGTAAATGAAACAAATAACAATCTGAAACCACTCACTAAAGACAAGATTATCATGTATATGCATGATTGGAGGGTTCCATTAAGTTAGTTAAAGACACTTAGTTAATTTTTCACTGACATGTTGATGGAAGATTGAGGCAGCAATATAATTGCATCTGAAATAAGCCAAAAGCCAAGAACATCGCAATGGGGAACTGAAATTTCCACACATCTGACACACTAGGCAGAGTATGCCCAAATAACAATCAGAAAATTAAATAAGATATTTTACTAGCATAATAGGTGATGTGCTGGCAAAACATTGGTATCATTAGTGCAACCCCCAAAAGTTGAAAATAATGCATTCTTCTGTTATTAAACTAAAACGATTCATTGAAAAGTTTCAGAGTAATTGCACATTGCAGAATCTTTTCCCAAAAAAGTTAAAACTAAAAGAAAATGCAAATAGATGAGCAAGATTCATTACAACAACAAGCAGTAGAAACGCATCTTCAGAAATATCCTGTGTTAAATTCAGTAACTTCATCTCTAATGGCTTGAAATATTCAAGTTCAAATCATAGCCATACCTGAACATGGCCAGTATCAGCCCATGTAGCACATATATGAGGTTTTTGGGCCATTGAGCGTATGCGGTTTACACATCCTTGATGAGCTACCTTGTGCAACTGTTATGACATTTGATAGCGTAAGTAAGGTCTCTCCACAAAACATTCAATTTCTTGTAAAACAAAACAAAAGAGGACCTTAAACAACTCTTACTTGCAACACAGGTTGTTTGTCTCCACCATCCCCATCCTCCTCATCTTCATCACTGCTGCTATCACTATCCATCTCCTCGTCACCATCACCAGCCACAGGCATCAATTCACGTTTTTTCCCAGAAATATTGGAGAGTTTAAAAAGTGCAATATAGTTCCAAGATGCTTGCTCAGCCTGCAAGGAACCAAAACACAGTGAGGACTACAGATAAATTTACCAAATCCAGAAGCTAAATTCAACAAAAATTTCTACAGTAAACAAATGAGGGAAAATTACTCTTTGCATAATAATCAATATGTGAAACACAAAAGAAAAATACATTTAAAAGTATCACTCATGATATAAATCATTAAATCAATCATTATAAAGAACTGCAAATCCATGAAAAATGTGGACAGGAGGGCACGGGGTTCTTGGGGGGTGGGGGTAAGGGGGTTGGGGTGTTTGTCGGAAACCAAATAATGCCTGCCTAGTGTTCAGCATTACGTTAAGAACACAAAAGATGGAACACCATGAAAAAACACATTCATATTAACTCATATTCTTATTAGAAGTAAGGACCCTTACCTACTGCAAAATCAACCAAAACATCAAAATCTAAACAATAATTCTGATGTATACCTACTGCACAATCAATTAAAACATTAAAATCCAAACAATAATTGGGACACATCTAAAAATGCTTCTTATATCTGTATGGGGTTGTAATATGGCAAATATCATTGACATTGGAATTTTTAAAATCTTGCAACGGCATCATGAAAGGATCAATATAAAATTTTGAATGCAATTCACATCCATCAAAGTTCAACAATCTCTTCCATTTCACATTCAATCAGGTATGACAAATCTACTTCAATAAATAAAAATTAAAATTAAAAAAAAAAAAGAAAAGGGGAAAAACAGAGCTAAAAATAGAACCTGTGTGCCTGCAACTCCATACAATGTATGTGGAAACTCAGTGCGGATCAATCCCAAAGAATCATGGACGATATCAAAACTAGAAATACCATTAATAAATAAATAAGTAAATAATGAAAACTCCATCACTTCAAACAACAAAATCCACCATTAACTTTGTCCTCTACTACCTCAAACACGGCCAGCCGATACTGAAAGCATGCAGATAATTATATGCTGACGGATCGCACTGAAGCTCCTCCCCTTCCTCCAATTGATCCACTCCCGGCCGCCATACCTACCAAAATCCACCATGCCAATTCAATCCAATCAATTAACATAATCAAAACAAAAAAAAAAAAAAAACTCCTTTCCAACTTTTTCGCATATTGAATCACCTAATTCGATTAAAAAAACCGAACTTTCAAAATAAAAAAGTGAAAAATATTTACCTTTGCTGGAGCAGAGGGCACTGAAGACGAATCACCTTTCTTCGAACCCTAAGAAACCAAAGAAAACAAAACGAAAGACATTGTAATCATCCAAAAGAACAGAAATGAAACAAAGACGAGATAGAGAGATGGAGATGAAGACAGAGGAAAGAGAACCTTGTTCTTTCTCTTGAGCTTCTTAGGGTTCTTGAGACTTCGAACCATTGTGGCGCTGCAGCTGCCAAGGACCACGAAGTGGAGAAGAACTTCTAAACCCTAGTCCGTCGACGAAGATCGCAACCGGCGTCGAGCGACAGCACCGTTCTCCGGCGGGGGATTCCGGCGCAAGCTAGGGTTTTGCGCCTTCTCACTCTTCAATCGGTGAGAAAAACCGGGGTTCACCCCAACGGCTGAGATTTGAAGATTTGAGGAAAATTTTCTTTAAGGCCCCTATAAAAAGATATAATTATATTTTAGTTCTTTTTTATGGGCCATTTGGTCCGGTCCTTTTTTTCCTTGTCTAATTTAACTAAGAAAGTTAGTTAAAATTAGTTAGTATTCTTAAATTTATATTCCCTCCAGTCCTTTTACTTGTTGCTTTTCTTTGGTATTTTTACCCATGTTTTGAAACCCAGATTGAACTGAACCTGGCCAAAAAATCGAGTGAGGTCGGGGTATAGTGTTAACCCAATTGACATGGCTGAGTACCCAGTGAATAAGCCTACCGGGCCTAATCAAACCGGGTCAACCCAATTATATTATTATATGTTTAAAATTAAAATTTTTAATAATATATATGTAAGTATAAGTGGGTTATGTATAAAATTTACTTCAAAATTAAAACCCAGTGCATGATTTCTAAGTTTTATTATTTATTAGATTGTATTGTGAAACTTAAAAGCTTGTATTGTATTACTTTTTATATATTATTATTTTGTATTTGTTTGAATTTGTATTTAGGGTATTAAATTAATATTTATAAATTATAAGAAAACTATTTAATTGTTGAATTTTCTATTGTTGTTTTTTAAAATTTTTACTAACTTTTAATATATTATTTTTTTTATTTATATATAATTAAATTTATAAAAATATATATCATATTTATGATCAGGTCAATCCGATTTGATCATTGACCCACTTTAGGGTTTCAAAACATTGCTTTTTACTTATCCATTTAGTAAATTCATGAAGCATTACATGTGGTTTTGTTTTCAAATTTATCATTTATAATTAATGTAATTCTACAACTCTCAATAAATCATACCAACGGTATATTTTATTAAATAATATTTTAAATAAGGCTAATCTTGAAAAAAAAATTTAATAAATTTTAGATTTCAAACTAAGTTTAACTCAATTTCTTAATATGTGTTAATTAGTTAAAATTGACAACTAAAAATAATGGTGAGAGTAAAAGAGTATATAATCTTTCCAAGATTATTTTATTTAAAATATGGAGTTGAATATGATTTATTGAAAGTTGTTGATGTATATTAAATATAAGGATAAATTTGAAAAAAAAAATTTAATACTTAATAAATTTTTTAGATAGACAAATAAAAAAGACTAGAGGGACTAAGGATTTTATTTTTAAGTCAACAAGCAACAAAGCAAAGGACAAACGGATATCGAGATGCACTAGTTATGATGCTTGATTGACCTCCTAGGGATAAACCCCTTTGCCATGCAAACCCTGGAGGAGAGAATGACAGGTAATTGTAATTTGAGAGATTTGAACTTGAGACCTTTCAATCACTAGCACAAGTAGTTACTAGTGGGCTAGCCCACTATTCCTTGAAGGGAGTAAGTAATACACATTCATTTTGGAATAGCTGGTGGGAAATTGGGAGAAGTGGACTGATTTTCTTTTTTTTCTATATTTATATTTATTTGTTACAAAGTGGATTTAAAACTAAAATCATTTCAGCAATTTTTTTAATGAAATCATGTCAACCACTAGATAGCCCAATGGTATGACATAAAGAATGCAAGGGGGAGAGCAATGGTTGAAATCTTTCCCCTGGCAGTGTTGTTCCTGTACTATTCATGCAATGTACACTTGAGTCCAATACTATTTTATACTATTTACTGGACTAGGTGTGGGTCTCTTGTAGAAGAAACAGTGATTTCACCCCTCAATGGTTGCAAGGTGGGAGATTTTCTTAGGAGGCATGTAAGCCACCGTAACTTGTGCACTTTCGTACCTATTTGTCCCTTTAACAATCCCTTAAATGGGGAGATCTAGTCCCCTATTAGTAGAGCTCTCCATTTAAGAGATTTTGAATTAAGAGTTCAAGATAAAAAGGATTTTTTTTTTTTTTTTTAACCATTTCCTAACCTAAAAAAAAAACCTTACCAAACTTCTTTCCCGGTCTCGGTGTCCTGATATCTCCATCAATCTTACATCCTCCTTTTTATCTTGAACTCTTAGTTCAAAATCTCTTGCTCCACCTGCGTCCCAATCTTATCACCAATCAAGATCTCGCTATCTTCTTGTTCTATTCAAGTGAAAATTGTATTAATATTAAAACATAGTTTTACTGTATTTTAATTAATAATCAATTTTATTATGAGTTGAAATACAATAAGGGGTTGTTTGTGTCACACCCCGATCCGCAGGCCCATGGGACGCGACAATCCGAGGAGGGATACCTCGCCACTCAACCCTCCAATCGCCGCAATGATGCCCAAATAAACCTGGAATCATTAATAATAAACACAAGTACAGATTGGAGGAATACAAAGACACTTAGGGAAGCAACAACAACAACAGTAAAAAATACTTATATACAAGAGTTTAAGAAGTGTTTAAATACACAACCATACAATAGAGTTTTCAACATACTAGTGGATCCAAGACTTATAAAACATTTTCATGACCCAAACAAACATACATGAAAGCAAAGATGAACATAAAAGGTAGGAGACTAGCAAATGCTCTGCACGCTGCCAAACAGCTGCACTACTACTTACAATAGCCTGGGAAGAAGAAAGAGGGGTGAGCAACCTAAGTCACTTAGTGAGTGGGTTAGCACAACTCTACAAGAATATACCAAAATACACGGTATAAATCATCCCAATAAAGTTTTACCGACAATACAAATAGTTTAGAAAATAAATACATATTATAGTAATCCTTAACACAAATAGATAGTGCCAAGAAAGTCTTTGACCTGAACTAAGGTTTTTCAACAATAAATCCACGAAATATCAAATATAGGTTTTATACTATAAACCAAGATGATCATCAAGCCAAGTCTTTTACAATAATACATATAGATTAGCACAATTCCATATATACATATATATAACAAACTATATAATACGAGTTTCAAATTCCATAAAACATAAAACTCATTGTTAAATCAAATTTGGGGAGACTACCCTCCTAAGACCGACAGCTGGGTTTTCCCCCTCACCATAAATTCAAGATGACTAAACAAAATAATTGTAATAAATTACTTCTCAAAATTCAATTGTATGAAAAAAACACAAACTCTTTCAAATACCCAAATCGTAAGTATCCAGCAAGTAGTGGTCTAGAAAACTATCTAAACTTTCAACGTGGCCTCGGCTAGGTTCAAAACTGTCAAAGTATTCATGCCGTTGATGTTGACCCATAGGTTCACCATATGGTGACTCTGGTTCCCTGATGACCTTCTAAACAGGGTCCTTACGCCCCTTCCTAAATTAGTCGAAAGGATCAGCCTGTCTTTCGCGGCACCTCAAAAGGCTGGTTGCTAAGACCGCTACTATAGTGAGGTAACACCATCTAAGCCAAGTAATACACGAATAACACCACACATAGTCCAATAGCCAGTACAATAATAAATATCCAAGAATAACTACCATTTACACAAGGAAATGATGAAAACACAAGCATATCCAAGTTTGTGAAGCAAATCAATTAACAATTTACAAAACAAGTATCATCCTGAAAATCCTTTCCTTTAAACAACAATATTTTGCAAGTATGAATCATCAATAAATAAACTCATTTGAAGTCAATCAAAGCCTTGATTCAAATATAAAAGCCAAAAGAACTGAACTCAAGTAATAAACTATAATTATAGGTATTTTTCTAGTAGAATTATGCATAATTAATCCCACTCGCAAAAATAAATCACCTAGGCTTTGGACACGATTACTCCTCGGCGATCTCTTTTCCCCTTGGAAGAGGCTTCACTACCTAGTTAAAAGAATGCAAACCTTGAATAAAATATGAAAATGAAAGGATGGAAACCTAGAATGCAAGAATGCATGCCATAATACACTAACCCTAAAACTATAGGGCAAATGGCACAAATTTTTGGACCCAAAAGACCTGAAAATTAACAACAAACATTACCAAGGAAGTCCATGCATCAAGATTTATACTTTGGAACAAGAATTTCAAGAAAAAGACAATTTGCTCTCAATGCTACCAATGTTGTCAAACCCGAATCGGACCAGCAAGTTCAATCGGAAAAATCGGGAAACGACCATGAGGGCGGTCTGGCTACCCCCATTGGCCCGTCTTTGAAGAAAACGGCCAAAAATCGGATGACCCGGCCGGTTAACCCAGAAATCGGTGAACCAGCCGGATTAATGAGCTGAAACAAAATGAGAGGACGGCCAAGAGTGAGGGAGTTAGACAAGAGAGAGGATGGTTAAGAGAGAAAAGTCAGGGAGAAGACGGGGGGCTGAGTGAGAGAAAGAGAGAATGAGCCCTGATGTAACCCTAGGGAGATGTTTTTTTATATATATTTTACATTTTAAAAAAATCAATGATAAACGATAGTATATAATAAAACTAAAATTTGAAATATTAAAATTATCTTTTATTTTTAAAATCAAATAAAATATATAAATTTTAAATTTTAAATCTCATATGAAATTAATTATGTTTTTAATTATTAAAATATAAGTTATACTATTTTTTATCATTGTTAATTATTATTATATATTTTTTAAGATTTTATTGTTAACCCCGGTTTGATCCGGTCGACCCCATCGACCTCTGACCTCTGGGCTTGGTCGGGTCAATGTCTGGGCCAGGTCTGACTATCTTGAGTGCTACAGTACCCCCCCGAAATTCTAAGCATAAGGTTCATTCAAGATTCCAACAAATTTTGGGAAACAAACAAGGGAATCATACTCCAACAACCTTCTACACAACAACAAGAAAATAGTGCAAGAATCAAAGCTCAACCATGCTGATTTACCTCAAGCAGTAGGTTCATCTAGCAAGGATGAAGAAAATAAGGGGAAAACAAAAAGGGATGAGGTGTTTATCTTGTTAGCTTCAAGAGAGGAGAAAGGAAAGATGGAGTTTCAATCTATCATGTAGAGAAACATCATCCAAGGTCTTCTTCTTCTCTAAGAGAAAAGCAAAAACGAATAAAAGGAAAAGCATGGTTTTGAAAAGACAAGTATGACTTTGAAAGGACAAAAAACATGGCTTTGAAAAGACAAGAAGCATGACCTTGAAAAGACAAGTATGACATTTTATTTTAGCCCATGGGCTATTTCTGAAAGCTCTTACCCACGAAAAATGCACAGGAAAATTAGTCGAACATGATGGAGAAGTCAAGAGGAATCAAAATACCACAGTTTGGTTCTTTGTGCTCTAAAAATTGTCACTGCCACAAAAATTGAGTAATAAGATATTTAATTTTCATATGACAACCCTCCGACACATTTTTAACATTTTTCTTTAGCCATTCAAATTTCTAGCCACTTATTTTAAAAAATAAAAAAAATAAAAAAAAGTGATAAATTAAGTGACAAAATTATTTACTTATATACATCAACTTTCACACCATTTAAACCCCAATAAATAATAAAATCGTACAACATGATAAGAATGATAATATATATATATATATATATATATATATATATATATATATATATATATATATATATATATATATATATATATATATATAATACATCTTTTATAGATGTCCATAGATAAGAAATCTATGGACATCTATTTATCAGTCATTGGATCATGATTCAAGAATTGATATTGATAGACAGTAAAAACAGTAATTACTGCTGTTTATTAATGTTGATTATTGGATCGAGATCCAACGGTTGATAATAAACATCCATAGATTTGATAAATGACCCTCATATATAATTTTATTTTTTAACCCATCTATCTATAAGGGATATTGAGAGTTCAAATAAAATGGAACTTTTCACCTACTCAAATCTTCAAAAGATTTTTTTTGAGTTGTCATTCTTTTAACTTCCTCGCCTGCAAATTGTGATAATTCAAGACTGATCCCAACACACAGGAAAGCACCAACATTAATCTCTGCTACTCTCTCAATATAACAAACATCCATTCCATCATCAACTCATGAACAAGTGAGCAACAGCCAGGCACACTGGAACAACCTAAAAAAGATGAACATATATGGAAATGCAAATTTAGAGTAATTCTTGAGAGAAAAACATTTCAACCAACCAAAAACAGCACAACTAAGGCTCTTCTCTGTACATGAGGGGAAGGGGAGGAAGTTAAGGCTGCTTTCTTCGGCTATCGCAGCATAGGTTTGTAAAGGACGACGGTCACATACTTGGACTGAAACCGATGGGTCAATCCAAGAGCAACAAGTGACTGTGCAGCCCATCCTCTCTCTATGAAAAGGTGGTTCAAGATGACATGCGGTGGTTTTGTCGCTGGTTCCTCCTTGCCAAGAACGGTGAGGTGTAGATGTGGCGGTACTGCCAGTGGCTCCTTGGCGAAGTCCTCGTCGGCGGGGAATCGCTGGTTGTAAGTTGAGTCTGGTGATGGAGGGGGTTCGAATTCTGAAACACTTTGTAGGTCGTCTGGTACATATTCCTGAGTCAGATAAAAGCAACTGGTGTGATTTGGTTACTTCTTAGAATTCTGTTTAGAGATGCAAGAGGATGATAGCAAACAATTTTATAATTTAGGTGATAAGAAATACTGGAAAAAATTGATGGGTGCTTACATGGACATCAAGGAGATTTGAGATGAACCCCATCTCGTCCTCTGTATGTGGAAGATCAGGAATGTATCTTTGTTCTCCATCGACAATGAACCTGTATCGATAGACGCCAGATGGAAGAACCATCAAAATAGAATGTTCCATGCCGGACTTATACATAGCCTTCCTGAAAGGTAATATGCAAAAACATTATCACTTTTCAACATGTTATTGTTCTACACTACAACCCCAGTTTTAGCACATGAAGGCACTTACCTAGCAGTCCAGTTATCCCATGACCCCTCCACTAAGACTTCATTTCCACCATGACTCCAGATAATCATTGTCGGAACACCCTTTCCGAGGGGTGCATTCAGAGTCCCATGAGAGTCATTCATCCGTAACTGACTAAAAAATGGTGATATTTCAGCACCTCTCACCAAAGGGGCAACAGGAACCTGGAAACAAACTAGGTCATGTCAATTTGCTTTCTAAACTAACAAGCATGCTACCCATCTTCAACCAAGTGACAAAGCTTCACAGATTATAGCTGAAATCAATAATGTTTGCACAGGAAAATTTAAACAAATCCCATTTTCTAACCCATGCAAAAACAAGAAAGCGTGAAGAGGGAAAAAAATGACAAAAACCTCAGAAGTAAACATTAGAAAATCAGTTATCTTAATCTATAGATTACACCAGTATTTATAATTAACCATAATCTGAGTTCAGTTCTCAAACTCTAAGAATGAAGATAACTGCAATGATGCATGCATCTGGATTTATTTTTTGAAACAGCGTTGATGGTCATCAATGCATTGTAGCCATTTAAAGTGAGAAGAAAAGCAAAGAAGGTACTCGAGAACCAGCATTTGGCAAAATATAAAACTAAATTTGCACTAAAACTCAAACACATACTATTGTGCATGTATACCCATAAAAGAATCTTAACTGTTTGCAAATAACACTAAATCACATAAGCGACAGACTCCAATTTGGCTATATAGTAAATAAAACTTTTGCTTAATTTAAAAGCAGACTCTTAAAGGGGCAAGTTCCATCTGTGTGAGCAATCTAATAGACAATGATTAAGAAGAAGAAAAAGCGTAGACAAAATTCTCCACCGCATGACATGGTAGAATAGAAAACACAAGAGGATGTAGCAGTTGCCAAATCCACCATGCCCTTCATCGAAACATGATAATCAAGTTCTACTGAGAAGTGAGAAGTCTTTAAGAAAATAAAAGCACCAAAGGAAAGTGAAGTGCGATATTCCAAATGAAATAAATAATTACCACCAAGCTATTGTTAAAAAAAAACTCCCAAAATGAATTATTATATGTGAGGAAAAGCCTGGGCCAACAGTAGGTCAAGAAAAAGCCTGGGTTGCAAATGACTTGTTAAGAAAGTCCGTATGACTTTCCACCAAGAATTATTCTGCGTAGGGCAAAAGAGAAAAAATAATACATATGGCTTCAGGTCCAGGATTCATTAAAATAACCAATAAAAACAATGGCAAACAAAACACTTTTTTGATGCAACTAAACTATGTAAAATCAAATGGTTGTTAAAACCACAGACAATGTAGACAGTTATCATCTAATGGATTGCACAAAGCATTGGAGACTAATTAATGCAAATAATACAGATATGATCCCCACATTTACACTAGTCTAATCCCAAAAGGGCAATAGGAACTTGCCATAACCTTCCTTCATGTGGTCAACAATTCTCATGATTCAGTGAAGTTCTTGCAATGCCTACAGTAGGACAGATGCCTCCTTCAGATGCTCACAGGCTAATTTACCTTTTTTTTATCACCAGCATTCATCAAAGAGGCCACATTGGCCACTTCTAATTTCATAGTCTTGTATAGTTGAATAAAATTTGTGCCTTGTTCTAATGTACATTTGCACATAAAATCCTCAGTTAGAGAAGGTAATTACCAAGCATTTCTTTTAGACGCTTAGTTTTCACCAGGTGATAATTCAAGCTGACTATTCTTCCATTTATATGATTAATAACAGTCATCTAATTCTAAATCATGTGGAAAATATTCACATACAATACAAAATGTTAATGTAAACGTATTCAACCAGAGGGATCAAACCGGCTTGGCTATCTGTTTGAATGCTGAAAATTAGACAAATTCAGGTTGAAAGAAGGAAAACATCCCTCTCCGCCACAAACATTTCTCCCTTATTTCATTTTGGGAAGATACCATTCAACATCATACTGCCCAGTTTCCTCACACAAATTTAATAATAGACATAACTAAATCAAAGTTTTCACCAATGGTTTCCATGCCAACTGCCAAGTAGTGAACAAATGCATAAAACCACCAAGACAAACCAAAGCAGGTGCTCTTATCTATTTTAACAAAGGCATCACAAGTTGCACTACAACTGTAAGCACGCATCATCCTTTTATTATGGTTTCAATAATCACCCCTATCTAACAAGAACAACTAGTAATTGCCCAATAAAAAGAAATTGGATACAGATCATTGTCCTTCCATGCAGATGCCGCAAGGGTAAGGATATTCCTCCGTATATAGCATTGTAAATAGCAATTAAGAATTGTATGGTTCATATCGTTTTCATACACAACCGTTTGAATCTTATAGGATAATCGAATCTGATCAAGAATTGTTAATGAATCGTGCGAATCGGTGCCCAATCGATGAACTTGATATGCATAGGGAAGACAAAAAAGACAAAAATAGCCCAAGTAGGAAACCCAAGTCCACGATGATGCTAACACCATAATTAAAAAAAAATCAAAAAGAGAAAAGAAACATAGAAGAAAAAGGATCATCAATTATGTATTTTGATTTTCTTGTTCTTCCATTGCCATTCTTTTCTGTTTCTTGCCATTCTTCTCTGTGTTCTCAACATTATAAAACAATAAATTTAAAAATTAATTAAAAGGTAATGCTTTCTTTCAATAATAAATTAATTTTTATTTGGAGAAATTCTGTTATGGGGAAAAAAAAAATTCTTTTTTAATTAAAAAATATAATTAATCTTTAAAATAAGATTGTGATTATTTAATTAATCTTCAATTTTGTATTGAAAAAAAACTATTCTTGAAGTAATCAATGTTTAAAGATTTTGATTGAACTGAACCTTACAGTTCAATTCAAACTTCACGAACTTGGGATTTCCACTACTACCTTGGTAAATAGAATTAGAATATAAAATAGGATTGATGGGGAGGGATTTTGTGCATTTTACAAGCTTTAATTAAATTCAAAATTTACCATAAAACTAAAACTAGACAATGCATACAATATAGCTTGTTGAACCAAAGTGTTTGGACAGTTAACTGTAACCCTTAGTATAAATCATCTCAACCTTTGGTCAAAAGGATGAGATATTTATATGTCCAACACAAAATTCTATATAAGGATGTGTCACAATTTTTTATGATGATATTTTATAGTGGATTCCTTTGAAAAAAAAAGGAAATAGAAAACACTCACGCTATTTGTCTTCCAACTCACAACTATAATAAGATAACTAAATCAAATACAAACCAAAAACCCCAACCATATATAGTTAGCACAAAACTTGGGTTTCACAAGGAAGAGGGAATGGAGGGTGTGGGGTACAGATAAAATAAGGTAATAAATTAAGGACAAGAACACAGGACAATAAGGTAGAAAAAAAAACAGACGGGCATTGTAATGGAAAGAGAGATTTACAATAGACAAAGAGTAAACAGAATTATAAGCTTCATGTAGTTCATCTGTATGGTAAACATAAAGCCATTTAATACAAGTCTACATGGTAATTTAAAACACAAATCCATGCCTTTAATAAGGACAATCCAATATAAATAAAAATTATACAAGCACACATTCACTCAACAACACAACTCCACCAAATCAATTATAGAAGCAAGAGAATTATTCCCAAACAAGCACCCAATAAAACCATCATGAACGAGGATCCAGCTGGTATGAGTTTAAATTTAACAGTTTTACCCGGGAAATCAAGGATATATTCACTCAAATTGAACCCAGACACCTCACTCTCAAACTATATTAGTATATTTATCAAACATAAAGGTCTCAAATTGCATCGAAAAAAAATAAAATAAAATTTAACCAAAGATAAGAATCTTGCCGATAGTCAGAAGAAGTAAACCCATGACAAATCCCTAACTGCATCTAATTCTCTGCCAAAATCCCACACATACTACTATAGAAACTGTGTGAATCTAAATTTAACAGTTTTACACCAAAATGCAAGTAAATTTTTACCCCTCCTTGTCAAACCATATTGCCAAATAAAGGTCTCAAAAAGCATTAAAATTCAATAAAACTTAAACTCACCATCAATAAAAAGAAACAAACTCTTAAAAAAAAACCCTTTAAAAAGGAATCCAATTCTCTCCTAAAATTCCACTCACACTGCCCTAAAAACAGTATGAATTTACCAATAAATGCAAATAAAAATTCATTCAAATTGAACCCAGACCACTCAATCTCAAACCATATCATCAAACAAAGGTCTCAAAACGCATAACAAACAACAATCCTTTCATTCAGATCCAACCCCAATCCGCAAACCAAAGATCAAATCAAATGAATTCACATTACCTAAAATAAAAAAACACAAATCACATCCAGAGAAAACACAAAACAATCGAAACGCAAGAGACTCAGTACCTGTGGGGCAAACATGAGGGGCGATCTTGATCGGCCAGGGCTCTCCGGCGGCGTGTTGTCAATCGAATCAGAAGACCCAACTCGCCGCACACCGTCACTCCGCGGCTCCCCGTCGGATCCCGCCTCCTCATCGGGGCCGCCGGCGCCGTTCTCAGCCACCTTCGCGCCGGCATTCCCCATCGCCGGGATCTACAAGAATGAGGGGAGAAATCGAAGATTTGGAAAATGCCAACGAAGTTGGGTTTATTTACGGGGGATGCCACCGGCGGAGAAAATATAAGGTTGGATAAGAAAGAGGGGTGAGAATGGGAAATTGGAAGGGGGTTTTGGGAATCCAAGGGTTGGAGAAGGTGATGATGACGTGGCATTGTCCACGTGGATATCTGACACGTGTTGGTTTGGGAGTGGGGCCCGGTTTTAGGATGTTGTTGTGAAAATGAAAGGGGATTTTTTTTATTTGGTACAAGATGCTGATATGACTATAATGCCCTTGGTTTGGTGGATGGGTTGCATGCTCTTTTGTTTTTGAGAATTTAATTTAATTTTTTTTATGAATATGGTTATTTAATTTTTGAATAATTAAATTTAAAGATTAATGACCTTTTTAGTGTAATAAAAATTAATTATATTTCGAAACTAAATTTCCAATAATATATTTTACCAGATATAAATATATGTGTAAAAATAAAAAGAAGTAAACTCCTTTAAACTGAATTAGTTTCGTAAAAAATTGAATAAGAGTAGCAATAATTGGTTGTCTAAAAGTACAATAGAGATTGTGAAACGATCACACAAACCATATAACAATTTTAACTTGAAAAACTCTTTTAAAGAGAAGGATAAAAACCATGAGATCTCTCACTGGACCAAATGCAAGGCTTCATTATGAATCAATAAACAATATATGTGTACTAGTGCATCATAGCAAACATGAATGGCCATTAAAGAAAAACACAAAACTATTGAGAGATAAATTAGGGATGTGATTATTACAACAAAAGATGACCTTCCTGACCTCAATTGTCAATCTCCATTGTTAAGAATACACCTACAAATGTCTTTTAAAAATTGACAAAAATATTAGCCAAATTAGATGCTCTACTGATCCTAACATTAGATCAAACTGGCTAGTGCAAAAATACAACTCATAATACCTTTATTTTTAGAAAACTAGCTGTCAAAATTAGATCTCTGCTATTCATAATGAAGAACATTATGATCCAAAATACCTACTAAAAATCAACTCGATCAGATTGCAAATGAATTTGCTAAGTTAATGAAACTAGCTATAATATAAAATCTCTCACAAACTCTCCCTTTCTTTTTTTTCTCAAAGTGGGTACAAAAGCAATGACATACATAGAGAAAAATTATTAATTAAAAATTTTAATAGGTTAACATAACATGAGTCTTACAAAATTTGGCTTTCTCCATACAGTAAGAAAACCCAAACCCAACGCTTTTCTCACAATCATATACAAGTGCCCCTGATACTCCTTAAAATATAAGGGAACTCTTGGATAAGAATGAAACCTTTTTATTCCAGAAAAAATCCAGATTGTTAAAGGAGAGGACCTAACTTCCATTATAGTCCACAATCAACTAATTAGTAAAAAAAAAAAATTATATTAAACATTACAGTTGAGATTCAGACAAGTACTTGGGTAGGATCAAAACATTGGCAAATTAGTAAACCAAAGAAAAAACTAATTTATATTAACCACTATAGTTGGATTGCAAGGGTGCCATGAGCTTCATGTTTAATGATGGTGAGTGAGAAAATCTGATCAGGAATATTATTAATTCCATACCCATGTTTGGTAGCAGCAGTAATGGTGGATATATTGTGATAATGTTTATGAGTGGTAGAAAAATAGGGATCAAAGATGATGGATTTCCATAGTTTGCTCACACTCTTAAATCGTACCATAGATTTAGTTGGAAGTTTGTAGAGAATCTCAAACATTAGATCATTGCTGGTCGCCACCACTGATGATGGTAGTGTTATCTTGCTCATTATCTCCATCTTCAATAACTAATCAAGAGTTATGAGTTTATGTTTGGAGAAAGTTATTACATTAATCTGATTTACTTATAAAGAAGAATTGTGATTAGAATAATCTACGGATAATTTCTAAGTCTAATAGGATAAAATTTTAAAAATTTAAACAAGAAATTTTGAAATTTATTGTTAATATTACTTTAGATAAGCGGAACTTTCTCACTTTCTCATCCCGTGCACATGCCCTTATGTATATAATACTTGCTACTTTTGTTCAAAAATAATTGTAGGATAAGAGGTAAGATAATTAATTGGGATCACATTATAATTTATTTGTACATGAAATAATTTTGAATTTTTTATTTTGGGTTTTTTAGTGTTTTTTGTATTTACTCTTGTTTGTAGTATTATTTTTCACGTCCTCATCACATATGGGTAATAATTTGAATTTCAGTAAGATAAATAAATCAAATTTATTAATAAAGATAAAGACTTTTGTAAACCATATTCAAAATTCAGGCTAAATAAAAATATTTAAATTGCTTGCAACATATCAATTGCCTAAATTTTTATAAAAAATTGTATAACCTTGCTATTATTAAAAAAAAAAAAAAGAGGAACAAACAAATAGCATGCTAAAAATACAATAGCATAAAATATATTATTTCAAAACTAAAATTTATCTATTTGATAATCAAGCTATCCAAAGATATATATACAACTTATTATTCTTGCTACTTCAAATTTATCAATTTCAAATAAATAACAAACCCTTAATATGATTTACAAAGTACAAACTATAGCATCAAATACAATCCATTTTGGAAACGCTTCACAAGTACTTGGATGAACTCTATGTAAACAATAATTTTATATTTCATTAATAACAAAATTTGTGCCAAAATTGCAAAGATATAAATTAAATATTTATCATAAAAATATATGTGAAAAGGAATAATACTAATAAGAGAAATCATATCTTTTCACAGCTTGATTTTGATTTCAAAAGAAGGATGCAAATATATAAATACAAAAAAAAAAAAAAATTTATATCTGATTTTTTATGGACAAATTAATACAAACGAGCCTATACTACTTGCAACTAATCACCAAAACATCTATGACTATGTATATTGTGAATAAAAACTACAAGCATCATATCATGTAGTGGTGAGCCTGGGGTAATAAGGGATCAAATCATAAACTTCATAGTTTCCTTTTCTCCGATAAGTATCATAAATTCTTTCTAAAAATGGAAAATTGACTTTGATCTCACGAGTAGTTTTTTTTACAAGATTGTAATATAAGATCTTCAAATCCCTCAATGAGAATAACAACTCATCATCTTCTTCATCTTTTCCTAAAACCATATGCATTGGATATACAAAAAAAAAAAAATCATATTTCTTGAAATCAAGATCAATATTGTTATAAACAATAATCCATTTGGAAAAATCTTCTGTAGGCTCAATAATATAAAAACCAGAATTAAGTAGGCCTTCATGCATGATCAAATACAAGTGCCCTCTACATTCTTTAAAACAAAAGACAAATCTATGATGAAAGTAAAACCTATGAGTAGTAGTAATAGGAAGTAATAACTTTTTTATAGAAAAATCCATCACGTTCAAAGAAAGAATATAACTTTCCTCACGGTTATCCAAGATCACCCAATTAACAGAATTGTTAAAGAAAATGCCATTTTTGTAGGATGGTGTATGCAAGCTATGAGTCATGAATGAATATATGATCTCCCATGACTCAGTATTGGATGAATACATGCTAACATGACAGTCATAATGACCACTACCACCAAGATATTTAGGCCATCTCCAACCCAAAACTCTATATACAATGAAAGTTTCTCCAACCACAATCTCTATTTTTAACTCTAAAATAAAACATTCTAAAAATATTCTTCTTCAACCATTATCTCTATAAATAAATTTAATATCTTTAAATCTTTCAAAAAATATAAACTTAAATTATAAATTAATAATTTAATTAAAATATAAAATTATAATTATAAATTAAAAAAAAATTAAAAACAGAATTAAAAAAATCAAAACATAATTTTAAAAAAGAAACAAAAAAACAGATAAACAAGAATATATATATATATATATATATATATATATATATATATATATATATATATATATATATATATTAATTTAAAAAAAATAAAAAACAGAATTAAAAAAAAAGATACACAGAAAATTTTTAAATATATATAGATAATTATAAATTTAAATTAAAAAAATAAAAAACAGAATTTACAAAAAAGAAAATAAAAACAACATATAGAAATTGAAAAAAAAATCAAAATCAAAATCAAAATCAAAATACAAGAAAAAACAAAAAAACTGAAAAAAATAAAAAAAAATATATATATCGTTGCTACAGTGACACACAATATATTGCATGTCACTATAGCAAATCTCCAATCTGGAGCATGATTTGGCGCAGGATTGGAGATGGCTTTATAGGAGGAACCCAATGAGAGACAAAAGAGTTTACTATCAGGTGTAAGGATAATATCTAAAAGGAAGAATTGTTCATGTAAACCTGGAAGTCTTTTGAAATGCTTAGTCACTGGGTTGTATATATAGATAAGTTTTTTAGCCATGCAAATTAGTAAACCAAAGAAAGAACGGAATACATCAATGTTTATATTGTGACCAAAGGTTTTCTTGGCATCATGTTGGAGGATGGTAAGGGAAAGATTAGGGATTGAGGAGGATGAGTTGTTGAGGGGGAAGAAATGAGGGGTATTTCTAGATTGATGTATGAAACCAGTGATGGTGTATGGATGGTAGCAATGTGTATGAGTAGTAATGAAATAAGGATGAGAGATGATGGAGTGCCATAGTTTGCTCACACTTTTGAATCTGACCACTGAGTGTGTTGTAAGTTTGCAGAGGATCTCAAACACAAGGTCATTCTTAATTCCAACTTTGCTCATTGTTTTCACCTTCAAAAAACAATTGATCAAGAATTACTAGTTTTTGGTTTGTAAAAAATTGTTGAATTTATCTGATTTATTAATTAATTTATAGAGAAGCCACTACAAGAAATCATGTTTTTAGGGGCTATTTTATACTTATTTAGCGGCGGTTATAACCGCCGCTAATAAAACCGCCGATGCAATTCCCGGCGGTTTTATAGAACGTATACACTTACCGGTGGTTTGAAGGATTGTGATTAAGATAAGAATTTTAACCCAAAAAAAATCTTTTTCTTCTAGATATTTGTTAAGATCCTATAAATTACTTTAATTTTATTTTAAGGGTATTTGTCAATATAAATTAATAATTTTATTTTAATTATTTAAAGGTGTAAAATAGCTTACTTTTTAATAAGAGTTAAAGGAAATGTTAATTATACCCTAACCCAATTTCCGAATGACTCTCACGTGTACCGTGAGGTTATACCAAAGTATATTTTCATTGAGTAATTAATTACTGTTTATTTAATAAATTTTGTATGTGTATATAAAATTATATTTCATTAGTCGACTAAGCATGCATTTAGGCATATTAGATAAATTTAACACATAAAATTTTACTAATTGTTTGGTAAATTTTATGTTTAACAAATTACACTAGATATATTACATCCTCTCAATATGATCATAGTGATCAATTCGATTCAAGAGACATTAAAACTAAAAGTAATGATATTTTTACAAAACAAATTTTTGAAATGACGTGGATGTCAAGCTGGTAACCATGTCAATACCCACACCATTCTTTCTCTTTCTTTTAAAAATGATTTAATTTCTCTTTATTATGTAAATTCTCAATCTAAACTTTTAATCATAAACGGTAAAATTGAAACCCCATTCGTAAACCATAAATTATAAATCACAAACTCCTTACGGGGTTTACGATTTACTATTTAGGATTTAAGTTTATAGAATTTTGGGTATAAGGTTTTATAGTATTTGGATTTAAGATTTTAGGGTTTTAACTAGGATTTTAAAGTTTAAGGAACTTTGAAGTTTATGGAAATAAAATAAAATAATGTAGATGAGGACGTAGATGCGAAGTTTGCATCCACATCATCGGGAAATCTATTCAATAAACTTAAATATAGCATCTCTCTAAAATTAAATTTGTAAATCTAATACGGATAAACTTTTAAAAAATAAATAATAAAATTTAAATTAATACTAATTAAAAAAATATGTCGATTTGGATAATTAAATTGTAAGGTAAATTATAAGATATAAGATAAGTAATGATATTTTTACTAAATAGATTTTCCGATAGGTTTCTCGAATGACGTGGATACCAAGTTGGCATCTATGTTAGCATCCACGTGATTCTTTCTTTATCTCTATTTAAAAAAAAATTAAATTTCTTTCTATTATCAAAATCCTAAATTTAAACCTTTAATCATAAATAATAAAGCTAAAATTCCCCTAAATGTAAATCACAAACCCGATGGTTTGGAGTTTACTGTTTAGAGTTTAGGGCATAGGATTTAGGGTTTAAGGTTTAGGGCTTAGGATATGAGCACATTATAATTTCTCTAGCAAGAAAATTATTTAGAATTTTTTTATTTGTTATTAGTTTTTGTATTTATTCTTTTTTTGTTAGGCTATTCTTCACATCCTCGTTAGATAATGCTAATGATTTGAATTTTGATTGGCATCTCAACTTTAGTAAGATAAATAAATTAACTTTATTAATAAAGATAAAATTTTCGTAAAGCATATTCAAAATAGAGGCTAAATAAAAATATTTAAATTACTTTCAACCGATGATAAATAGTAAAGACTAAAGTTTTCTTTTTACAAAAGATTGTATGACCTAATGACCTTTGCTATCATTAAAAAAAGTAGAAGAGAACAAACAAACAACAAGCTAAAATACCATGGGATAAACTTTATTTTTTCAAAACCAAATTTATCTATTTGATGATAAAGTTATTTGAGAAATCCACAACCCAATTAATTTCTTTTACTTTAAATTTATCAAGTTTAAATTAATAGCTATCAAATGTGTTAATCTTGGTGTGGGTTCTTGCGAGAAAAAACAATATTTCTTTCCCTTCATGATTGCATTGCATGAGTAATTTATTCCTACGAAGTTGTTAAGCAGCACCATCCTTTTGATGACACGTGTTACTCTTGTCAAATAAATATATAAATATAATAAAATAAATAAAAAGTAACAATCCCACTCTTGATATAGGAAGTTCAAAGTATAGCATTAAACACAACCAATTTTAGAAACTCCTTATAAATATTTAATTAAGTTCCATCTAAATAATAAATATTTATTTTATTAATAAATAAATTTGCGTCAAGAGTGAAAAAGACATAAATTAAATATTTATACATATTTTTAAAGTAGATGTACATTTTTTTTTTTAAGATAACTTCACGAAAAATTTTTAATTTTTTTAAAATTTTTTATTGTGTTTAAAAAATTCTTTGTTTTTATTAAATATAATATTAGTAATGTGAAATATTTAATCCCATTGATTTATTTGCATTAAATACTCTATTATATATTTCAAACCAATTATAACTATTAAAATTATATTTTTAACATCAAACTCTTCCCTTGCTCTTATTAAGTTAAATGGTTCAATCGTGGAGTGAATAAGGTAAATAGAAATTTAAATATTATCATAGAATTTGAAATTATTTTTTATTCTACAAATTGTTAATCGCTTAATAGTAATTATAAATTAGCAAAAATCTTAACAAATAAAAAACTTCAACCATAGTTATAACAAAAAAAAACTAAGTATTATTTTTATAATTTTATTTAGTTTATAAAAATGACATCTAATTTGTTTTAACATAAAAAAAAAATTGAAGGGATGAATAAATTATTTCAAAAAAATAAAATTTGACTCACACAAGTTATAAAAACTCCAACTATTCATCAGGTTTGGCCAGTTTAAAATTTTTTAAGATAGGCTATACTTGGTTGATTGCATAAGTGTTTCATTTTGAGATATGAATTGGTTTAAAATTTAATAAATATATATAGTTATTCAATCATAAGCTCTATAGTTTGTGACTACATGCTTTTATTAATAGTAGAAATTGATTATTTTTAGGGTTTATGGAAAATGAATAGAGCTATAAATGAAAATTTAAAGATGTGTCCAATAATATAGAAAATCAAAATGATAGAAGGTGCTCAAATTTCAAAAAAGGAATGAGTTTCTAAACATGGCACGTATATTAACAAAATTTTAGTGAAGTGTAACAATAATTTAAAATGTTTATATTTATTGTAGCAAAGAGGTTTTTTCAAAATATTAATAAAATAATTTAAAATAATTCCTATTTTAATAATTAACAATAATAATTCTAATTTCAAATAATGTTTATATTTAAATAACAATTTTTCTTAAAAAAAATTGGTTTAAAAAACCACAAATAAATTATTGAAATAATTACAAAAGAAATGTGGGGTTAAAGTGCAAAAAATCATTAATTAAAAACAGAAATGTAATTAAAAACAAATAAAGGGTTAAAATAAAAAAATTGTATAAAAATTTAAAAAAATAATAAAAAATAATAAAAAAGGGATGGAATGGCACTGAAAACGGGATGGTTATTCCTGTTTTTATTAATAACAAAAATTAAAAAATATATATATATTGACAATGAAAATGGGATCAATCATGCCGTTTTCAAGCAAATCACACTAAGAAGGGGAAAAATAGTCTCGTTTTTCTTAAAAATAATTAATACCGACCAGTTTTACCTAAACTCGTAAATAATTTAAAATATACCTCTATTTTCGTAATTAAATAAAAAATAACTATTTAAAAAAACAGGTAATTACCAAAGAAACCCCAAAAGTTTGCAATATGCACAAAAAAACCCCACACATTTTCATATCCCTAAAAACACCCTCCTTTTGATTTTATAGAAATTTAAACCCCCCAATGCTGTAACGGTGATTGACGGTGTTAAGTTTGAATATATATGACGAAATTGCCCTTACGTGGGATGCTGTGTCATTTGAAGCGTGGATTGACTATAATGCCCTTGTGTGCAATGATGTTTCCGCTTAAAGAGGAAGCGGTTTATTTTTATTTGTTTAATCACTGGAGAACACCATTACTGGCGCCGGTTATTTCCTATCATCGCCGCTTCATCGGTTGGGCATCTTGCTATCATCGCCTGTTCGGCAGTGTTTCGAAGGAGAACTCCCGCTCTAGTCTTCGTCATTTCGTCGATTTTCCAACCAAGGTAATGAGGCGATGAAGCTGTGCGGTTTTTCTTTTGTTTTTCGCCATTTCGTTTGTAAAGTATCGTCTCTGTTGTTTTTTTTGGCCATACATTTTCATGGTTTCATTATTGGATGATATTGTAGTTTGCAGTGAGATTTTCCGTCTAGGGTTTTCTTTGTCTGTGCACAGTATCGAGAGCGAGAGTGTTGTGGTGCAGGAGATTTTTCGATGGTTATGCAAACTCATTCTGTTTTCAAATGATTATAATGTGTGTTTCCCCGTTAATTTGATGTGGGTATGAGTTGTGTTTAAAAGTATCAGTGTAATGGTTGGATTTTATGTTGAATACATGTCGTTTCCGTTTAACAATCGTACTCTCCGTTTAACAAAGGAAGTTTCTGTTTAATTAATAGAGTTATTGTTTAATAAATCACTCTAAACAAATGTATTGTTCTTCTTGTAGTGTATTGGTCATGGCGGTCAACCTAGTTAACGGCCGATGCTACTTGACACCGGTGGTCCAGACTTTGAATGAATTGAAAGTTCACATGACTGGACGACACTGGGAGATCATCAGAAGGACACCGTTCGCGGCTTTGACCGAGATTGAAGCCGTCCTCCAAGAGAGAGCCCTCCTTGATTCTCTGCTGCAGAGGTTCGATGGCCGCAGCAGCAAATTCAGGATCGGGGCCAGCCTCGTGAGTTTCAGACCTCAAGATGTGGGTCTCATCCTTGGTCTACGCTGTGATGGGAACGCAGTCGTATTCCAGAAGAAGAAGACACACTCGCCGTTCGAGCTGAGGTATTTTTCAAGATCTTACGAGAGAAATAAAGACTCCATCAAGAACACACTTGAGCGGATAGTTCGCGAGAGGGGGGAAGAGGAGAATTTTGTAAAGCTCCTCATGGTGTACCTCATGGGTACTATCCTCTTCCCTAACACTTCCTGCTCTGTTCCTGTTTGGATCGTTGACTACGTCGACGACCTACCAGCCATGGGACGATTTGCATGGGCTCAAGCGACCCACAAGTGGATAATGGAGGACGTTCCACAAGCGGCCGCTCGAGTGCAAGCGAGATGCGCCGGGAACAAGACAAACACGGGGTACGTCAAAGGTTGCTCGGTTGCGTTGACCACCTGGTTCTATGAGCTCACCGGCACCGGCAAGAAGTTGCATTTCGGAAAGACCCCAAGGATCCTGTGCTACGGTGAAAACAGCTACCGGAAGCAAGTGTCGACGGGGACTTTATTTTCATCACTTGAAGGAAAAGAGGTAATGAATCTATTTAATGAATCTTCATTTAAGTTTACCGTTTTTGTGTTTGACAATCTGTGTTAGTGTTTAAATATAATAATTCGTATTTAACAACTATGTTTACAATTTAAATTATTTTCTTAACATTTAACTCGTATGTTTATTGTTTAAACGTATTGGATTTTTACAATTGTTAGTTTCCCGAACTGGTCGCCGCCAACCAGGACGAACAAATATTTGTTGGGGCCATCCGCGGAGCTGCCACCGGCCACGGAGGTGTTATTCCTCCCGCTTCCGCTCCCGTTCCGCTGGCGAGCAAGACTCCCGCTCCGCCTGCGAGAAAGAGAGATGATCGGGCAGCATCGTCAAAGCGCGTCCGACGCCGATCACCTTCTCGGAGCCCGCACCGCGCACGGACTGCTCGCCGACGGGCAAGCCCCCTTCCACCCCCCTCCCCGACACCAACAGGCGACGAGCTGACCAGACGTCTATTGCAGACGTGCGAGTTAATGTTGCAAGAGATCCCACGTCTTGTTGCTCGCGTTGATGCTCTGGAGGCGCGTTCGCAGGCCACGACGAGGCCGGATGACTATGATACGATCTCCGGCAGCCCGAATGCAACGGACGCAGCCCCGGCGATTGCCAGAGACGACGTTCTCGCGAGGGCATTCGCGAGAGTCCCGCGCAGGAAGAGGCTTATGTGGAGGACTGCAACGATGTGTCTCCCTCGGCCGGCCGACGTCGAGGCAACAGAAGTACCAAATGCTGTCGAACCAACAATGGCGGAGGCTCAGCCAACTTCAGGTCCGAGCTCGCCATTGGAAAAAGGACAGGCAGCGGTGCCGCCGGCTGCAATGGATGTGTCTCTGCCCGATGATGCGACTGCCGCCGTCGACACGTTAATTGAATCCCTTGTCAGTGACCTCCCTGTGTTGAAGGCACCGGCGCCGGCGTACGATTGCTGCGCGACGAAGGCAGACACAATCCTGGCGCCAGTGGCACCAGAAGTGAATAAAGACTCCGTGGCATTGCCGGTGTCGAGTCAGCCCACGTTAGCAGCTGAACCGAAAAAAGACGCTGTCGCCGACGCTGTGGCCTTACCGGCACCGTCACATGTTAAAGACTCTGTGGCAGTACCGGAGTCGAATAAAGAGGCTGCCAAGGAAGGGCAACGAGACGTCGACGACGCTGTGGCCGTACCGGCACCGTCACATGTTAAAGACTCTGTGGCAGTACCGGAGTCGAATAAAGAGGCTGCCAAGGAAGGGCAACGAGACGTCGACGAGGCGCAGAAAAAATTCGTTCCGAAGAAGAAAAAATATGCCGGAATGTCGCGTCTCGACCAATTCGAAGAGAAGATAATAAGAATCTTCCTCAACTGTGTCATGGACTCGTAAGTATATTTATGTTAACAGTTAAATAAATACACTTGCGGTTTAACTATCTCCTTTAATATTTAATTGTTTGTAAATTGTATGTAACTATTTAAGTTATCAATTAACTATATCATTATCCACTTAACTATGAACGTTATTGTTTAACATCAGGACTACCGTATGGAGGACTGACGCAGTTCAGACGACACGCGAGGCCGTGTTCACGTTGGTCGAGGGTAAGGAGAATGTGACAGACGATGTCGTCGATGCCTTCGTCTGCATCATCCAGAAGTCGCTGAAGCTTCAACCGTATCCTTATAAGAAGCGCGCTTCCATTACCCGTCCACTTGCACTATTCCTCTCCCAAAGGGAGGACACGGCGGAAGACGCTCTCCACATGATAGACGATGCTGCGCGGAACGTCCACGAAGTCGACATCGTAATAATGCCTATAATTTTGCATGACCATTTCCATATCGTCGTTTTCGACAACATAGCGCAAGAGTACAGGCATTACTCTTCCTGCCAGAGCGAGGAATACGACGAAGACGCCGCCGAAATGGTAAGCTCCCGTGTTAACTATAACGGAAATAACTTACTTCCTAATTTTCCATCTCGACTTCAAAATTTATTTGTTTACAGCGGAAACTATTCGATAATTGCATCGAGATGGAGCTTGGCGAGGCGGCGACGTCCTCGTACGCCCTCATTCACGACAGGAGCACTCCAAGACAAAAACGAGGAAGTCTTGACTGCTCGGTGTATGTGATGCGGTTCATTGAGCAACTTCTTGCTGACGAAAAGCTTCGGGTACCGCAAACGGACGTGCCGTACTTACGTCTGAAATACGCCGCACGCATACTTTTGGATGGGAGGGCAGCCGGCGTCGGGGATAAAGGGGAGACGTCCTCGAGAGTCAATCCTGTATAAAGTTCTTTCTCAATTTTACTGTAAAGTTTGTAACATACATTCTTTTGCAATAACTAAGATAGTTAACATTTAACGAAAACCTTTAACTATACATACGATAAAAACTCTCTGTTTAAACTAAGATAGTTAACATTTAACGAAAACCTTTATATTATAACTATCAGATTCTATGTTTAAATATAAAATCCTTCGTGTACGTAATCAGGCTTCTGTGTGACAACACTGATTGAGAGAACGAAACGTTTTTTTTTTTTAACTATACATGGGAAGTCGTGGGCGGTTCGTAACGGGCACTGCAATAACTTGTCCGTGTTAGGCGGAGGTTGGGGATTTTGAATATATTCTCTTTTCGCCACTGTACGACCGGAATTAACCTTTCGAACATCGTCTCCACGGAGGACTTATGGCGACAACCCTAGTTAATGGGCGATGCTCCTTGGCAGCGGTAGCGGAGACGATAGCCGAATTGAAGGTCTACATGAATGGACAGCACTGGGAACTTATACGAATGACACCGTTCGAAGCATTGACTAAGGTGGGAGCGGTATTCCAAGACAGGGCCCTTCTTGATTTCCTATTGCAAAGTTACGATGACCGCACAAGCAAATTCAGGATCGGGACAAGCATGCTAAGTTTCAGGCCTGAAGATGTCGCCCTCGTTCTTGGTGTGTGTTGCAGTGGAGAGGAAGTCGTCTTTCAGAAGAAGAAATCACGCTCATCTTTCCAAGAGAGGTATTTCTCGAGAACGTACGAGAGACACAGAGACTCTATAAAGAGAACTCTTGAGCAAGTTGTTCGACAAAGTGGACAAGAAGAAAATTTTGTCAAACTCCTGATGGTTTACCTCATGGGTACGGTCCTCTTCCCAAATACGTCATGCTCTGTTCCAAATTGGGTCGTTGATTATGTCGACGATCTACGTGGCATGGGCCGATACGCATGGGCGCAGGCGACACACAAGTGGCTTATGGATGACGTCCCACAAGCTGCCGCAAGAGTGCGAGCAAGATGCGCCGGGGAGAAGATTCAGGCGGGGTTCGTGAAGGGTTGCTCGATCGCATTGAACATATGGTTTTACGAGCTAACCGGTTGCGGAAACAAAGTGAATTTGAGCAAGACACCAAGGATGCTTTGCTACGAGAAGCAAGGGTCGATACAAACCATTTTGCCATCTCTGGAAGGAAAGGAGGTAATCATACCGAATTCTCCGTATAATTATGGATATTACCATTTACTATATGTAGTCTCTGTTTAACTAGAAGCATTACTATTTAAATATTTCGTTTACCGTTTACATATTGACGTCTTTGTTTAAGAAAACATGTTCTCTAACCTTATCTTATATTGACGGACAATGCACGATGAAACTACAATCTCTCCCGAGCGAGTAAGCCGTCATTCACGTACTACGAGTTCAACGCGCCGTACGGGAACACCCCCCTTGCCGTCGGCTGCCCCCCCGACAACGGCAGCCACCCCGCCGGCTGAAAGGGACGATGTCAACGAACGTCTGCTGCAGGCGTGCCAGTTATTAACATCCGAATTCCGAGGGCTTGTTGCTCGGGTTGATGTAATGGAAGGACGGTCACATTCGAATGAGCCGTCCATACAAGCAAATGAAGTTCCCGGTTCGGAGACGCCGGAGGTAGACCAGGCGAATGCGGGGGCCTTCACTGAGACGAGCTCGGAATTTGACGACGATGAGGTCATTGCGGTCGCCATTCGAAGACGGTCGCAGACAGACACAAATCCGGGGACCGATGTCGTGGTCGCCGCATCGCATGCGGACAATAGCAACAATGAACCACCCGAACAGGTACGGCACGATTTCATTCCGCACCGGAAAAAATACCCCGGCCACACGCGGCTCGACATATTCGAGCAAGAGTTAATAACGATCTTCGTCAACTGCTATATTGACGAGTACGTAGGAAGTTTTTACATCAACATTAGCCTTTACCATTTAACTATAATTGTTACCGTTTAACCATATCTTTTAACGTTTAACTATGTCTGTTGTCGTTTAACTATTTCTTTTACTCGTTAATTATAGTTTTCTTTCTCTTACTGTGTCTGTTACCGTTTAACCGCAGCACTATCGTTTGGACTAATGGCTTTGTCAGCACTACACGGAGACAACTATTCTCCATGCTTGAAGGACAAGAAACGGTTCCCGACGATGTCATGGACGCGTTCGTATGCATAATTCAAAAGTCACTGAAGAGGGTACCATACCCTTATAAGAAACGCGCGTCCATCACACGTCCACTGGCATTGTTTATGTCCAAGCAGCCTGACGCGTGCGAGTCGACGCTCGCTATGATCGGAGACGCGGCGCGAAACCGGCATGAAGTTGACATTGTTATCTTCCCAATCATCATGATTGGCCGCTTCCATGTGGTGGTGCTTGACAATGACAAACAAGAATACAGGCATTATTCGTCATGCCAAGGTGACGAGTACGAGAGAGACGCGTTTGAAATGGTAAGTGCCTCGGTCATTCAGAGGAGACTTTTTAACATCAGTAGTTTATTAACATCAGTTTGTATATCTCAACAGAGGAGACTTTTTGACTATTGTGTGGACATGGAGTCCGGCGAGCCGGCGACTATACTGTACCCTCTAATTCACGACGATGCCACCGCACGACGGAGACGAGGAAGTGCCGACTGCGCCGTTTATGTGATGAGATTTATCGAGCAAATACTCGAAGGTGACAAGCTACGCCTTCCTCGAAAGGATCTACCATATTTCCGATTACAGTATGTTGCACGCATACTCATTGAAGGTCGAAGGACCAGAACCATAGAAAGAGGCGAGTCTTCGACTGGGGGGGGGGGGGAAACCGACTTGAGTTATTGTTTTGAGATATTATGTTTAACTAACTATGTTAATCTTTAACAAATGTTATTTATGTATAACTGTAAGTGTATATATTTAAATTTAAAAGTTTCTGTTTAACTATCAGCCTGGCCATTGTACTATCGGCATTGTAGTCCTTTAACATTAATACTTAAATGGTTAAAAGTAACCGTTTCTGTTTAACTATTAAACATAGAGACAGTTTCACACATGAAATGAAATATGTTTATTGCAAATACGAGAATAACTCATTACATAAATTGCAAATACGAGAATAAATATTAAACAAGGACACGTTTTAAAACAAGGACACTTCATCCCTGGCCATTGTATTATCTTCGCCTGCAAAATCTGTTGGTGTCTAGAAACCTTCATAAAGTTTTAAAACAATTGATGGGATATCTGATCGAACAGGGGATGTCCAGGATGCATATCAGTAATGTAATCGCCTCCGGATTCTCTGATCTCGAAGGATGGACCGATTACATTGCCGATATGTGTCCCGGCGATCCCCTGGTCGAGCAGATGTCGCATCAATTGTTTTTGTAACTTTATAATCTAATCACTCCACTCCAAGGCAATTTATACAGTAGACGGGAAATTGAAGGGTCGTTCAACTTGGCTGCTTCGATTCAGGAGATACATTAAATGTCTTCGAATGAGAATTCCAAGGGTCGATCAATTTTGACCGGACAACTACGCTTTGGTGTGATATGTACTACATTTCTATGTTATCCTTCAAACAAACCGTTCTCCATTTAAATATAACTTAAACCATTTAAATAGTAATGTCTCCATTTAACGAACATTGGTACTCATTGAAATAATATTTTTCTGTTTAAACTTACTGTGTAAATATCAAACATATAGACATAAATATGCTTATTATGAGTTAAGACAGGTGTTTATTTACAATGCCTACTCGGCGACAGGTTCAGTACAAGATCTACGATTATGGCCGGACGCGTGGCAGCGGCTGCACCGTAACTCGCGGACCGCGGAAGCTTGCGACTCGATCCTCTTCCGTCTGGGTCGCCCAGGTTGCCTTCTCGTAACCGGCGGACGCAGATGGAGTTCTCGATTGTCGTCTGTAGGCTTGTCGTCGTCTGGTATTGGGAAAATAGCTTCCCTATACGCCAGTTTGTATGTCTCGACGGTGAAGTAGTCGCTAATAAATTGATGAACGTTGGTGTCTGTCTGCATTATTGCAGCGCAAGCGTGTGTGCACGGGATACCATAAATTTGCCACCTGCGACATGAGCATGTTCTACCCGATAGATCGACGGAGTTGCTGCAATGGTCAAGGACTTCATAGCGATCATCGACACAACGACCAACATAAAGATTTCGGCTTTCCGCAACCACTTCGTCTACCTTCTTATGTATATCGGGGCATAAGTAGGTGTCCCATTTGTTCGCTTGCTCACGACGGGTGCATATCATCCGCATTAATTTGAACCTGTATCATAACAAATTATAATTGATTGTTAAGGTAAACCAAGAATAGTTAAACATAAACGTAATTATTTAAACAGAGAAAATTATAATTAAACACGAACCATCATAGTTAAACAGAAACCATTATAGGCAAACGTAAAGCACACGAAGTTAAACAGTGACGAAGAAGTTTAAACCGAATGAAAATCAAACATTCAAATACCGTATGGAGTCGACCATTCTCGTCACTGGTAGATGGCGAGCTTCTTTTATCCACGCATTGAAGGACTCTGCGACATTTGAATACATGTTGCCCCAACGTTGACCTTTAAACAAATAATTACACCAATGTGACAAATCTGACTTTTCAAGCAACCAGCGGTGCGCTTCTGGTGATATGGCCCGCAATTCATTCACCGTATCATCAAATTCTTTAGCCGTTGACGCCCACGCAATACGAAAACATATGGACCAGCACTCGTCCTTCAATGCCTTCCCAAGTCCGCCATTTGCTTTCATAAAATTCGCCTCCAAGTGTCGAAGGCAATAGGCATGTGGGGACGAGGGGAAGACCCTTGCAATGGCGTTCACAAGCCCCTTAGACCTGTCCGACACAAATGTAATAATCTCTTCATAATCGCCGTCATCGTATAACGCATCACCTAACTTGGAAATAAACCACGTCCAATTCGCATCTGTCTCGTTGTCGACGATACCGAAGGCCAAGTGGAAAAACCCATTGTTACCATCTTTGCCTGTGGCGCCCAGCAACGTACCACGATATTTTCCAAGAAGATGGGTACCGTCGACAAACAGCAGCGGCCTACAACCCCGCTTGAATCCCATGATACAAGCACGGAACGAGAAGAATGCGCGTTTAAAACGGTCACCGTCTCTTTCTACAATCGCAATGCTGCCGGGATTTGTCTCGGCCACCTTATCCACGTACCAAAGCAGCAGATCATAGCTGGCGACGTCGCTGCCGTCGAGAATCACCCGGGCACGCTCTTTACCCAACCAAGCTTGCTTGTATGGAATGTGGACACCGTGTTCCCGTAACATGTCCTTCTGAATGTCGATAGGCCTGTACAATGGCTGGCTTTTAAGCTTGTCAATCACTCGTGCGCTTACCCATTTGTTCGACGCTTTCGGATGTGACACCGAGCCAATTCCACCACCGCAATTGTGTGACGGGTGCATTGTCTTTATTCTGAACGTATTTTTATTGTATTCCTTCGATGCATGAAGGCGCCAGCCACAACCAACGGCAGCGCATTCTATAGTCACCCTGTGTTTCTCATTCTTTATGAATTTGAAGTCGAAATTCCTCTTGATTGCAAAATTCCGAAGCGCGTCTCTTAAATGGTCAACGTCTACGAAACGTTGTCCGATATCCAACGACAGCACTTCGGGATGATCCGAGGAGGACGGAAGACATGCTCCACCGTCCGGGTCGCCATGAGATGGAACAGGTGCGCTGGCAGAATCAGAATTCCTGCCAACACTTCAGTTAAGCGGAAAACATCAGTAACTTAATCGGAAACAAAATAAGTTACCTTGAAACATGTATATTTAAACAATAAAATAATAAGTTAAACACAGAAACTATTTGTTAAACGGAAAATGGTGTAGTTAAATAAAAAATACAATATTTAAACGGTAACTATAATAATTAGGCGAACACATATGACTTCAAAAGTAAAGATAAAGGATAAGAACTTTACAATGACAAGAATTCGTTTTGACTATGATGCGACAATGGCACATCATCTGTCTCAACAACGAGATCGACTGCAGCGCATTTGAAGAGTGAGTATACATGACACATGCGCTGGAAGTCAACCTCATTTTCTATTGGACAAATCGTTTTATGTCCATCGGGTGTGATAAACTTCACCCTAACATGGGAAACATCAAGACCCCATCGGTCACATATCTCCGCTAAGATTGAATCCCAAGAAGTCTGTGCCGTGAACACTAGCACTCGTCCCTCACCGTTGTATCTTGCAATTGCACAAAAACTCTCCATTAAAAACCTGAAACCTGCATATAAATAAATATAAATTGGTACTCTCACTTAAAGGATGATCAAAGTGATGGAAAGGAAGACATTCTCACCTTATCTCAGCTTATCGGCCAACCGGCGGAGTTCAAACGAATGCAAACGATGAATCTTCCAAACTTTATTTCAGAAAAATCAACGCAAGCAGGGATAAAAAAGATTGACAAAAGCCAAATAAAAAATGTTTAACATGATGTGACTGGGCGGTTTTTTTCCCACCATTTGCAAGGGCACGCACGGTATTTCACAGCATAAACCTTGTACAAATGAACGACAGGGGGGAAAAAGGAATTCAAACACTAACGGAAGGGCTTTCTGGGGTATTACAAACTTGCAGGGGCTGTCTGGGAAGTTTTGCAATTCGCGAGGGGTGAATAGTAATTTTCCCTTAAAAAAAACCTCCTTAATAAATCAATCAAATTTTAGACATTTAAATGATATTCAAATTTATATGTAAAAACTATTTTTCAAATTAGAAAAAAAAAAACCAAATTTGCTATTCCTTTTAAAACATTGCATTTATTTTACTTTATCAAAATACCCTCTATAAATTTAGATAATTTTTTTCTTCATACCATTTCAACTTACTTTTTCATAATTTTTTATTAATAGAAGAACGGTCCCGCAGTTTATGATAAATCCTCAAAAATACTTTGGAATTTTATATAAAAATTTTGAAAAATAAAAATAAAAAGTGATACAATATAATTAAGTAATAATAACAACAGTTCAATTTATTAAAATCTAATTATATTCTTAAAGCCCCATGGGCTATGGACCATGATATCCCAACCATGAATTTTGCCTCAAGATGTGAATATATGAACTATGGAAGCCTCTAAAATCCCAATCTCAAAGCGTACAAATGAGCATACAAATGGAGTATGAAAGACAATAGTTAAGCTTGAGTTTGTGTGAGAACTTGTTTGCAAGTCTCAATGTTAGTAAAGCAAACATGAAACACCCATGTTCCCTTGTTTCTTGTCTGTTACTGTGCATCATTATCAAATCTCAACTTCAAACATTCATTTGAATTTCTAATATCTAACATAATTCCAGTCTTTCTGACTTGAGATTTTCATTTTTCAATCTAGATTAAATTCTTTAATAGCTTGATTTGTGCTCTGATCTCTCTTGCAAATCCCCAAGTTTGTTGATTTTGTCGATCCAAATAAACCCAAGGTAAATCTCACATTCTCACCTCTTTAATAATTATTGTATGAGGGAATCATGGATTGATAATTTTTGCTATTGAGTTGGTAAACTATAGGTCTTAGGTTTGATTTTTAGTTGTTTTGGTTGCCATTCTTGACTGATTTTAGATTTTTTTTTTTTTTATTGATGCTAAATTTTGAACGATATGGACCATATGGCACTCGTGGTGGGCATGATAACAAGTAAAAACTGACATCGATGAGTAGCTTGAAAATTTTCAGTCATTTGATTCATTTCAAACATTCAGTGGAAATTAGAAAATTCAAAATTGTTTTATTGAGCAACTAAGCATGTGAAGCTTTGTCAGTTAATTTATATTTGTTTGATTCATTGATTATGTGTTTACATCGTTTAGTTTTGAAATTATTCGAAAGTGCAACATTGTGTTATTCCCATTTCCCATTGAGAATTTGTGATTGTGAGTTGATTAACTTGATTGTGTGTTTATTTGTGAAGTTATTTGTAGGTGAAGGCCTAGAGCATAGTGTTGTATTATTTCCATTGTGAATTTATAATTGTGACTTAAAACTTTGAAATGGTTTATATTTTGGAAGAAGATAGAAGCTTTTGTTTGTGGGATTACTAACCACTAAAAATCTTGGAATATGTGGGGTGAGCCGGTGGGGTTGTTTGGCATTAGATAATTATCATAATTTAGATTATATACTGACATGTTGTTTAATTATAAGATGATATTTTGATGTTTGATTTTATTTATTTTTATTTAAGATTTCAAAACTAGTGCATTTTTTGTTTATTTGATGGTGTAGCTTTATTTATGAAATTATCATTTCATCAATTAATTGAAGTGGTTTGGACTTAGGCATAGTGTAATATCTATGTTTATAGGGGGCCCCAACCCCAGTGAGTTTGAAGCCTTGCACTGGTTTTGAGTTTGGAAGTTATTCTAGTGTTTGATAGGTAAGTAAATTCACATTAATTTTTGTATTAATAAGAAAATATTATTTTTCAAAATTATGATTTTATATAGAATTATTGCATCAATAATTATCGAATATTTATTGAATAATTATTGCATGAAATAGAAAAATTAGGTTATGACTTAAAGTTAAGTTGTTTTTCAATTACATTATTTGTTAATTTAGGTTTTAATTGATTATTAGATTAATTGTTAATTATATATATGTGGAGAGAATTTTAATACCTAAACAGAAAAATTATGAATCGAAAGTAAATGTTTCTTCTGAAACTAGTACTAGAGCATAAAAGAGAACTCGCGTTGAGAGTCAATTTTTTTTTTTTTTTTTATTAAACCAACACTCCCTTAATTTTGTTTATGATTCCGCCACTGTTCACATGTACGCAGATAAGCTTCATCTAAACAACCAGACTCTTCAGTATGGGCATGAACATTCTAAATAGAAGATCCAGTGCCAATAGACTAAAAGATCGCTGGCGTACAAGAATGTGTATATATATACAACTTATTAGTTTTTGTACTTCAAATTTATAGATTTAAATAAATAACTAATCGATTTACTTTGGATAAGCTCCACGTAAATAATAATTATTTATTTTACTAATAAATATTCCTGCAAAAATTGCAAGGATATAAATTAAATATTTATCACAAAAATGTATGTAAAAAGGAATAATAAAAGAGATCACATCTTTTCACAGCTTGACTTTGATTTCAAAAGTCAAAAGAAGACTACAAATAAATAAAAAAATAAATCTTTATATTTGATTTTTCATGAACAAATACAAACAAGCCAATACAACTTCCAACTAATAACCAAAACTTCTATGACTATATATTGTGAATAAAAAGAAATAATAAATGTTGACACACACCAACATAACACACATAATCAATAAATGAAAATTCTACTAATATCATAGAGCGGTGAACCTTGGGTAACAAGGGATAAAGTAATGAATTTCATGACCTCTTTGTTTGAGATATACTTCATAAATTTTTTCAAGAAATGGAAAATTGACTTTGATCTCACGAGTGGTTCTTTTTACAAGATTATAAGATAAGATCTTCGAATCTTTTAATGGTAATAACAACTCATCATCTTCTTTTTCTTTTCCCAAAACCAAGTGCATTGGATATGCACAAAGAAGTTCATTTTTTTTTAAACCAAAATCAATGTTATAAACAATAATCCATTTGGAAAAATCTTTTATATGCTCGACGATATAAAAAGCTGAAATCAAACAAGCTTTTCGGACATAATCAAATACAAGTGCCCTCAGCATTCTTTAAAATACAAGACAAATCTTCGATGAAAATCTAACCCACTAGCAAAAGGAAAAGGAAGTGATAGTTTTTTTTATAGAAAAATCCACCATTCAAAGAAAAAACATAACTTCTATCGTTGCTAGTTCCAACTGATGTTAGTGTTACCTTACTCATTATCAAGAATTATTTTTTTTAGAAAGTATTGAATTCATGTGTTTTATTTATAGAGAAGGATTATGATTAGGATAAAATTAGAAATAAATTAATTAATGATTTTCTTCTAATAAGTTGCTTGAGATATATATTATTTAAATTAATAATTACTTATATTTTTTTAAATTGTATCCTAATCATAATATAATTCTACTTTATAAATAAATCAGATTAATTCAATAATTTCCAACAAACCAAAAACTCTTTACTGAAAGGGAAAATAATGAGCAACATTAACATCAGTTGGAACCAACAACAACTTTGTGTTTTAGATCCTCTAAACAAGAGCAATGGTCCAATTCAAAAGCCTAAGCAAACTTTGGCACTCATCAAAACAAAAACAACAAATTTCTCCATTGTCCATGAGTTCTTTGCAAGAATTGGAAAATTTGACAATTAGGAATAAGGATATCATGCTAACTACTGATGCATGAAACAAAACATGGTTCAAGCTCTAGCTTACATATAAAAGCTTCAGCTTGTAATGAGATGATTGCATATAAAACTCGACGACACGGTTCGGGAAGAGATGTTGCTTTTCTTTGACATAAGACCAAACCATCACAAGAAGAGAAGGAAAGTGGCACCTAAATAAATACAATATTATTGACACATTTATACAAAATTACAATACAAGCAGTTGAACATGAGTGTTTACAAATTTAGGTGTTTCTAAACCCTTACTTCTCATATCAATCATGAATCCACATGAAATCCTTATAGAACACTTGTGACATGAACACCATAACAGAACTACCAACAAAACAATATTCACAGGCAGACAACACATGATACATAAAGATCGAGGGCGCAATTATATTCTTTATGTACTGAAATCTCAAATTATTAGCTTCACAATTTTCTCTAGGATTTATCTAGTACATCCATTTTTACTACCACAAACAAAGTGACACTCACATAATCAGAAAAATCACTTGTTATAATGACAGACAATAAAATACATATAAAGGGTGCAATTATATACTAGTATCTACTAACATCTCAAGTGATTACCTTCACAATTGTTTGTAAGAATTATCCAGTATGGTCCTTTTTATTACCACAAACAAAGTGATACAGAGAAAATCAGAATATAAAAATTAACCAGAATAATCACATGTTATGGCAAAGATGTCAAAGAAGTCATGAACATGAAATCAATAAGAATGCATAGAGAAGTTATTTTAAAATAATAAAATAAGGGCATTCTTATCACAAGCTATTATGACCAAGGTTTACTAAAATCTAACTGCCAAATATTAATAAATAAATAAATAAACAAACAACGCTTTTGAATCCTCAATTACCAAAAGAACAATTCGAAAAATACTTATCCAACAGGATATGCTTACAAGGCCCATTAGTAGGATTAGGGGTGTAAATGATACACCTCTACTCGCAAGCTACTCGGGCTCGACTCGGTGAAAACTCAAACTCGGCTCAGTCGTGGTCGAGCCGAGCTCAAGCTCGAGTAGCTCGAGTAGTCGAGCGAACTGAGTTCGAGTATTGTGATACTTGGCTCGAGTGCTCGCGAGCCTAATCAAGCATATATGTATACATATAATATTAGATTTATTTAATGAAAATCAAGAGAAAAAACTTTCTAGTTCAAGCTCGAGCATAATGCTTATGGATATGGTTTTTTTTTAGCTTTTTTGAGTTTAGTTGAGAGAGCTCGAGTAGCTCGATTTGTGTATCGAGTCGAGCTCGAGCTATAAAATGAATACTCGATCAAGCTCAATCGATTACACCCCAAAGTAGGATTTGTTCAGCAGAGATTGTAGTTTGAAACATTACCACAAAAGCATGAACACCGGAGATTGTTGTTTGAAACATCACTATAAAAGCATGAACACCAAATCATTTCCAAAAGTAAAAATAGCACTAAACAACAAAACAACATATGCAGTTGCACAACTTTCAGGCTAGAGATTTCAGCAAGTTCTCTTCTGATTGGTCTAGTCAACTAGCAGTCAAGGATCTTCTACAAGAGCAAAGAGCCCTACGAGGGTATTCAGTCCAAAACCTAAGTATGTGCCCTAGAAAGAGAACTTATTTGACTAAACACCAACAAAGATTGTGCCAGACAAAATAGTCAAGATATTTGACAGATATTTATTGCTTTGGTACGTAGGCACACTTTCATAAGGAAAAAAAGCACACATGCCACCCACCTGCCTGGATTCGTATCTATATAAGTACTCATGTTTTAGATGAAACTAAAGACATCTCTTTAACTCACAGGGACACAAACGGCTTCAACTTTCATAGAGATTGTGGAATAACTCCTGGAACTTTGTTGTTAAATAGGTCCAAGCTGATAAGGCTCTTCAAATTAGCAAGTTCTGTTGGTATTGTCTCATTAATGTTATTGGCACTTGATTGTTACTCTCATAAAGCTCCCTGTAACAATCAGAAAATTGAAGATTACTTGATTCAAGCTCAAAAAATGTAAAAATAATCCACAATTTAAAAGAAATAGATTTCACAGAAAAATAAGGCTTTTATGTACCAGTGTATGGAATAAACAGAGTTGATTTTTTGGTAGGTCATTGAACTTTGGTCTTGTTTCATTTTGATTACCAAGCTTTAATTTGTATCAAAATGATTATTTATCTTTGATTATGATTCTTCGAAAGGTCACCCGCGAGTATCCAGAATCAGTTTGCTAACGTGGCAACTGAAAAATCACAGTTATCTTAAATGAGACACATCAACAAGTAGCCATGTCACATAAATCATCCCCGTCAGCAAAATAACGCCATATTAGCGTCTTCCTTCTTCCTCATCTTTCACCCTCAACCCATTACAAAGATGAACACCAACGACTGAAGATCCGGTCTCTAGTAACCCAGCTATAAACCTGAAAACATGTCTCAATTAATAATTAAATAAATAGATATATAAATAAAATCCCAACACAAAGTCATCACAAAACAACCAGACGGCAGTAAAGCAACTGCTATATATATATAACCTAGACACCCAAGCTCTCATAAATATAATAGTTTGATGAACAAGGGAAGTTCAAAGGCATGGTATGTGAATGCTTAGTCATCAAACTCCTCTTATGAGCTCTCTCTTCCAGTTTCCCTATCCTCTTAGCATGCCCACACACATACTACTGAGCCTTTCTTCCCTCTGGAGACAACCCAGTAATCTCTCCAACCATCCACCTTTTCACAAAAAACTCCAACATATCTCCATAATCCTTACTGGTATAAACACCAATCCTCTCTACAACGACAAAGTAATGCTTAAAAAGCTTCTCATCTTGCCCATCAAACAGCAACACAGCAGGCATGACTATCCTCTTCATCATCATCTCAGCCAATAACACCATCGTCATGTTTGGATCAACATCAAATAGCTTCTCAACAACCTTTGTGTAAGCCATCTCATGCCTCTTCTCATCTGCAGCAATGGTTCCACATATCTTAACAATTGTTACATCTCCATGAACTTTAGCAAGCCTCATCATATTTTCTGCTTGTATTCTATTGAGAAAGAAGGATGAAGAAGAAAGAAGATGTTGACGTGGAGTTATTTTGTTGACGGGGATGACTTATATGACATGCCCACTTGTTGATGTGTTTCAGTTGAGATTACTGTGATTTTTTAGTCGCCACGTCAGCAAATTGATTTTGGTTACTCGCGGGTGACCTTTGGAAGAATAATAATCAAAGATAAGTAATCATTTTGATATAAATTAAAGCTTGGTAATCAAAATGAAACAAGACTAAAGTTCAATGACCTGCCAAAAAATTAACTCGAATAAACATATAGAGAAACATAAACACCATACAGTTTAAGGGGGTTGGATATTTAAGTTGAAAACCAAAAAAAATAAATAAATTACTAAATAAACAAATAACACAATCGGGCAACATAAATAAACATTTTAAACAATGAAATAAAGTAATCAACCCAAAGAAATTTTTGGGCAGAATAAATATGCCTCTACGTACAATATTACTATTTATTTTTTACCCACTTCATTCTCATTTTAATAGGTTATGCATCCAAACATATGTATAAATTACTCTTCATCCAAACACACCCTAAAAGTGCTAACAATTATAAGAGAATAACTATTTTAAATCCAAAATAAATAAATAAACAAACAAATAAAGCTTTGATGCTGTTATTCTGCCAGAAGCATAAATCTGTCCAATTCTTTTCCTGACTTGTGAGCAGTAATAAACTTCTCTAACAACAATAAATTTTCACAAATTCAAATTTTTAAACCCTAACCATTACTTGTGGATAGAGTAACAATGGTAAATGTGGCTAGAAATTATTTCATCAATCAATTAACCAATCTATTTTGTGCCTCAAATGCAGTAAAACAACTATTGCACAATGTAGTACTAAGTAAAAAAAATTCAAGATACTTAGGCTCTGCTTGGATGGAGGTAAGGGGAGGTTTCATAAGGTAAGGTAAGTAAAGGAAAGGTAAAGAAAGATTATGAACTATGCATTGCTTGGATGGAAGGTAAGGTAATTGGAGGTTTGAAACCTTGTGGTGTTTGGTTAGGAGGTTAGTGGAGGTAAGGTTACATGGTATATTACTAAATTACCCTTATGATTAATAAAAAAGACAATGTTATTATATTTAATTTCATTAATAAAATTAATTAAACAATATCATTAATAGATTAAGTAATATTTTTCAATTTATATAATTCTCTATTTTTTATCATTATTATTTTTTTAATTATAGTTAAACTAATTATGGTTATTATTTTTATTAAGTATTAGTATTATTTATTATTTATATTATTATTATTACTATTATCATTATTATTATTATTATTATTATTATTATTATTATCATTATTATTATTATTGTTTTTTTATCATTATTATTATTATTATTAATTATTATTAATTATTAATTATTAATTATTATTATTATTATTATTATTATTATTATTATTTTATTATTATTATTATCATTATTATTATTGGAAATAGAAACTTTAAATATGTTGGAATTTTATGAATTCTATAAGGGCATTTTGGTCATATATAAAAAATACCCACTCCAAAACCTCCCCAACCCTCCACGGTTGAGAATGTTGGAAAACGTGGGGGTTTTAAAACCTCCCCAAACCGCCCTAACCCTTCCCAACCCTCCCCAACCCTCCCCCCAAGCATGGTTCCTCTCCAACCCTCCTTTTACCTTACCTCCAAAAACCCTCATCCAAGCAAGGGCCGTTTGGATCACAAGCACTTATACATCCCACTCTCATGTTTGGGTACGGTAATGAGAGTCCCATTGTCTTGATGGGATGGTTGATCAAGAGAAGTCCCATTACCCCCAAAATGGAATTCATAAGAGGGGTAATGGGGTGTAATACCCATATTACCCCTCGCTTTATATTTAATTAATATTTAAATTATTATAATTAAATATAATAATTAAAAAATAATGATATTTAAATTATTTTATAAGTGAATTTTTTTATTTTTTGTTAATTAATTATATGTTAATAAAAAATTATTACTTTAAATAATTAATTATAATAATTTAAATTATAATAACATATTTACATATTGATTAATATAATAAAATAATTTAAACATAATTATTTTTTAACTATTATTATTTTAATTATTATAATTAAATATGTTAATTAAATATGTGAATTAATTATATTAAGTTTAAATATTTAATTACAATAAATTAAAGTAAATAATTATATTCTAAATATTTAATAATAAATAATGTCAAATCTTTTTCATTGAACATAATTCATTATTTTATACAAATGATTTTATTTACACAAAAGAGTATATATGTAATTTTCATCATATCTCTCTCTTACTTTTTCCCATTCCTAACTCTCGTTCCCTCCAACCAAACACCTTCTTCATTATCATCCCTATTCCCCCTATTCTCATTCTCATTCCTCTTTTCTTTTCATTCCCCCTCTTCTCATTCATATTTCGCAATCCAAACGGCCCCTTAAGTTACTTACTACAAGTAATGCAAGTGTTCAAGCTTTACAAGTTCAGAACAGATAAATTTAAATGACCAACATTCTTGTACAAAAAAAATTATTACAAAGAAACCAATTTTCACACATTAAATTGAGAAATAACAACACTGAAACAAGAAAATCAAAAATTCCATGAGAGATTTTCAAGTGAACCAAACAAAGCAAAGTAGATAATGGATCAAACCGAGTTATATAAGCGAGTAATGCGCGGTTGTCCTCGTTGCAGGTGACCATTTAATATTCAATTTATTAATTTGGGACTAAACTTTAATTTAGAAATTTTGAATTTAAAATTTTCCTCTTTAAAGTCTATTTTTTATAAAAAAAATTATTGGAAAGTGGCTGGGCTTTTGGTTTTTAATTCTTTGCTTTTTTTTTATTATTCCAAATGCCATTTTCATATATATTTTTGAGAAATTAAAATAAAAAAAAATCCTATGGTTTCACAAGTTTGCGTAATGCAAAGCAATTTTTTTTTTTTTATGATATGTGCTTTTTTTATTAATTTCTCCCAAAATTTTATAGAAAAAAGATTTTTAACTAAAATAACAATTTTCTTTTTTTCAATAAAAATTAACGATGTTAATTTTTTTTTTTTTTTTTGAATTGGAGAAACCATGTATCATCAAATAAAAAAAAAGAAATTGTTCTAGTTTCACAAATTTGTGAATCACTTTGTCTTTTTTCCCATATTTTTTTAATAACAAAATATATAAAATTACATAACGCCATTTGTGGGTTATTTGTCAACGGCTCTTTTAAAAAAAATCATTTAGAAAGAGACTTTCGTTGAAAAAAAAAACAATTTTAAAATAAGAAAATACAAATAACATATCAAATAATAAAAAATTAATCAACTAATAATTAAATCACACGAAAAACTTAGGTAAAAAATCAACAAATCAAACATTTAAGGGGTGCATTTTTTTTACTAAAAAAAAATGAAAGATAGTATAGCACAAACTCTTTTACTCTATTTTGATTTATAAATGAGCTTGGAATGTAGCATAAGAAGTTGTTTGAGTGCATCACAAATTGTTAAAAACCTTATGTGAATCATTTGAAGAATAACATAAAAAAAAATTATGTTGTCAGTTGAATATCAAACAAAGAATGGTATAAGCACTTGTGCTATATCATAACTATTTATAGTGTATGTATTGTATTCCTTGTGTTATACTCATGTGCGAACCGAACCGATCTGTAGTGAAATTAATCACCAATTAAAACAAACAATAAGTTACAATCAATTCACATATGAAAACAACTCTTGATTAAGCTCTTCTCAGAGATCTAAGCTGAAAACTCATCAAGAACAACACACAAACTTCAGTTCAATACTGAAATAAACTCCAAAACAACAAACAAACACCAGGATCGGATAGATATGACAAAATACAATAGAAAATAGTAAAGTACTTGGGATCGAAATCCCTTCTGCCGCCGATCATCGGAGGCTCGCCTGAGATAATTAGTAAACAGGCCCACTTCTTTAGCAATATCTTCTTGTTCTCTTCCTCCTCTTTATCCTCTCTTTTATCTTCACTTTCTAGCACATTCCCACCCAACATCGGTCACTTGTTTTGCCTTGCTTCTATAGGTCCACGTTGATACCAACTGACGAACACGGTTAAGCGTGTGTTCGCCTTACACTTGCGTTCGCTCCTTCGCCACATCAGCCGTTTATTCTCTCCCTCATTGGTTGCTTTCTCATTTAAAGATCCTGAGCCCGTGCTCCGCACGTGAGGGCAGTTAAAACTAACTTCCTCTGGCGCCCTTTATTCTGCTTCCATAACACGATCCTGAGTTTATAATGTCCTATTTTAATAATATACACAGAATAAATAAAATTCATTTATGTTTCATTTTTATTTGGTGATTTTATGTAATGTAATTCTGTAAACAATTCATGTATCAGAAAAAATTTGAAATAATTTGATGAGTTCTTTCCTAAAAGTATTATTTGCCCCTTCAATGCCTAAGATTATTATAGGATTGCTAAAAGTTTGAATGCAAATAACTTTAGTAGATACAATAAATTTTTAAGCTTTCTACATCCAATATTAATGCAAAAAATTAAGAATTGAACACAAATAACTTTATTAGATATGAGTAGTAAAAAGGGTTATTTACATAAACCATCCAATTTGATTGATTTATTTATTTACTATTTTTAAATTAATTTTACAATAAACGTCCACAATTATTACAAAATTTTCTATCATTTTATACATTAAAAAATATTTTTTTGATTCAAGAAAATTATTATTTTTTATTTTTGCAATATAAATTTTAAAAAATAATTGAGAAGATGTTAAACAACACGTTAAATAGTCAATAGTGAATGAAAACAAGGCAAGAGCCCTGCTAAGAAGATATTTTTTATTCATGCCATTATTGGATAAGATGGAAGAAGGACAAGATCTATTATTTTATTTGTTTATTTAAAATTTCATGCCTTTTTCTGATAAGATGGGAAGGACAAAATGTATTAATTCAATTTAATTCGACATTATTGACATCAATTAACTCTTTGTCATTATCAAGCTCAATTAAAATAATAATTTATAAAAAGTTATAAAGAAACACAACACACGCTAGAGGAAGGGCTTGAACCTTCGACCTTGTGGTTAACAGCCACACGCTCTAACCAACTGAGCTACTCCAGCTTTGTTACTATTTAACAGTATAAACTATTTATTAATATTTATTTATTTCTAGAAAATAAAAATCAACCACAATAAAATTATTTATGTGATATATATTTTAAACCACCTATGAATTATCTATATCTAATTTATTTTTAAAAAATTAATTAATTATTATATTTCATTTTCTAAAAAATTTTATAATTATGTTTGAGAAGGGATTTCTGGAAAACACATTTTTAACTTTGATTTTCTATATATATTAAAGTTTTTCTAAATAATAATAAAAAAAATTATGTTACTTAAACCAGTAAAATTTTCAATTAAATAGAACCTTCTTCCGTTTGGATCACTTCAATTTTTCTACCCATTGGTTTGGGTTTAAAATATTTAGTGTGATTTTATTTATTATTATTTTTTCTTTTTTATGTTGCATGTGCATGGAAGTAATAATATATTTTATCAACAATTAACGAAGCATTCTCATTGAGAAAAAAAAACCAAGATAAAATAAATGTGATGTAAATTTATATTTATAGGAAACCATCGTTTATCTATTTCATTTTAACAGTGAACAGCATGAGCAAAGAGGATAATGTTTTTTCTTTTGATTCATGCAATCTCTTATTTTGGAATTTGCTCACACTTACTCAATATTATTTTTTTTTATAGATATATATAAAGTAAGTAAGCCACATATATTAATTAAAAAAATAGAAGCAACATAAAGACTATAACAAATCCACTAAATGTAAAAGGACTATAATTGAGAAAAGACAACAAAACTAGAGAAGCAAATACAATAAAAAGATATCACCACCCAACACAAGATAGATGAACATCTATAGGGCAAAACAAAAATTGTGAAGTTTAGCTTGCGCCTTGAAGAGAAGTACCATCTAAATTACTCATTTTTAGCATGGCATTGTAATCAAATTGTACAGATGAAGGATTCAAAAACCTTGAGAAAAGAACAGGATTGAGGACTCCTTGAATTGAATTGAAAATAACTAAAAACTCTTATTAAATAGTATTAATATTTTTTTATATGTGTTGTTATTAAATTTAATAATAAATAATTGTTAAAGTGGAAAATTTAATTTAGATTTTTAATTATGATAAATTAAATAACAATACTTAAAAAAATATAATTAAAAAGTATTAACATTCTATTTTTTTTTAGGTCTTATTAATAATATTAATAATGAATAATTGGTAAAGTGGAATATTTAATTCAAATATTTAAGTATGATAATGGAAGTAAAACAATATTTGAAATATTTTATTATTTAAAATAGATATTAATTTACTTTAATATGTTATGTTATATATAATGTTATTTATTACTATAAAAGTTTTAATGGTATTTTACTGTAGCAATTTACTAAACTTTTAGCAAAAATCCTGAGGCTCTTGCGGTTCCTTCACGCGCGTAAACCAGGCCATGAAGCTAACTCGAGAAAGACTTTAAAAAAAGTTTTTAGGGTTTTTTAAGGGGTCATCATCTCTTACCTTACACCACTAGCTCACTCTCATCTCCAAATCCGGGGTAAAGGAAGCTCAAGAAGACATCGTTATGAGTGAAAATCGAAGGAAGAAGCAAGATTCGTCAAGATCTACCCTCATCTCCTAGTGTAGAGGCTTGTAGAGGGCAAGGATGCCATCCCTTTGGTGGAGTCGTTGGAAACTCTCCACGGCTTGTTTTTCCTCATTCATCACTTGAGGGAGCTCTATATTGCTTTATTTGATTGTTTTTATTGATTTGAATATGTATTTTGTTAGCATGAACAACTAAACCCCAAGTTCACCGGATGTTGGTGAACCTTTGGGTGAACTTGCGTTGTTAGATGCTTTGATATATTTTTATTGCAATTGGTGTGTTTGAGATTCAAGCTTAGTGTTCTTTGATGTATTGGTATACATGAGAACTCTATATGTTGATTTCTAGGTTGTACTTAATTGCGTAACTAACGCCCTTGTACTAGACACACTTAGCTTGGAAGGGATTTATGTACAAATACGCTGTAACCATCGAGCATTTTGTGCCCCTCCTACATTAGGGTTGGACCTAGTTTGAGTATCGGTCCTAATTAGATATTTCCTTGCTTTTAATGCAATCGTAGGAGGATTTGATCGGAAGAAATTCTGTATTAATACTCGTATTGGATTAGGAGTTAGTTGCCGTGACCATCGGGTTGATTTATCTTAGGAATCTCTTGGTCCAAACCACTAGTTGCATGGTAGTTCTAGCATCCTTCTCACCTTAGTAACCCCAGGGGAATCTACATCCGTGACCCGTTTCATCTTTTGATTTTGACCACCACTTTACCTCGACTGTAGACATCCGTTCTAGAGTTCTTTCTATTTCTTTTATAATTTAAAGCACTCACTCGAATCTGTAAGTTAGACAACATGTGAAGAGGAAGTAAAGGTAGTTAGCTCCTTGAGCCCTAGGAATACAAATATGAATTCGCCATTTTAGTATATTTACTTTTTAATATGAATTGATGAATAATTTTAAAGAGTAAAGATGCATGCTATATGGTGATGAAGCATGCATTAAATATGCACTTATTTGTCTCCAACCATATATATCAATATATGTCCTAAATAATGACTATGGAGACAAGCTCCCAAGCCTATGAGCTTGACCCACTAATTAAAGGAGGCCCCCTCCAAGATCCTTAGAGGTCAATCATGGAAGTAGAGTAGTGAGAAATCCCTCAATGCTCCCACCCAACATGGTACCAAAGTATGACCAGCAAAAGTGCAACGTAGAAAGAGGGTCAACTATTCCAAATTGTGTTTTTACTTTTTATAATATTCTTCAAAATAATATAAATATAATTAGAAATATTGTAATTTACTGCTAATGTGATAAGAATCGAAAATTTGCTTTTATAAGTTGACCAACATAACATAAAATTAATAATATTATTCTATTATATATGTATCAAAAACGGAAGGAAATAATTCTAACTTTAAATATCTAATCTACCTGTATAAACTTTGAGTAATATTGATCATATTTTTGTAATGTTTTAATTAGGCATTCTTATATTTTAAATTTTTAATTGTGTGATGGCCGTGAGAGGTAAACAAAATAGTAAAAGTAGTAGTAATAATTATAGCAACATTAATTAAAAAAAACAAAAAATATATATTTATATTTGTGTTTTTCTTACATGCATTTTAATTAGTCTTCTCAACGTAAGGTTAAATTGAATTTGGAAAGGAAAACCTCATTATGATCCAATTTTTAATTAGTTCAAGCCAATGTAACATGTGTTTGGATGACATAAAAAATTCACATTAGAATCAATATATTTATATTATTCAACATGTGATTTTATGAATATATAATTTTAAAATTTTTAGGTCAATATATTGACTTAATTTAAGATGTGTCTTTGATTTTGCATTATAATGAAATTAATTAATATGCACATAACACTCTTATAATATTAATTTTAGATAATTATATGTATGATATGTATCTTTCTGATTAATGATGGAATATGATAGATGCGGTTTAAAATGGATAAAGATTTTCAAATCTCTCTAATCAATACTAAAACAAATTTTTTGATAATGTAATTTCAACAACCGAATTGAGTTCTTAGACTTCTATATGTCCACCCCACTTGCTTAGCAAATAAACAAACATAAACTCACCTTTCTCATTAGACACATACAAACAAATCATATTTCATTTTCATGATCTTCCACAACGTTGTATATATATATATAGGCCTTTTTGTAATTAAATTGTTACTTTATATAGTTAATTAATTACTTTGACAATATTAGCCTTGTTTTTTGAATCAATTTTTTCAAATTTCAATCAATGACACAATCACATGAATTAGAAGTGTTTTAACTCAAAGCGATTTGAGTAATACAGGGAAAATAGAAAATTTCAAGCTCATTAATTAATGCATGATACTAGAAGATTGAAAATTTCAAAGTCCAATCCATGCATGAAGAAGTGAAAAGTTTCCATATCTAGTCTAAAATTAAGACTTTGATCATGAGTGAAGCCAAGACTTACCAACTGATTTAGATATATGAAAACAAGTGCACCAACCATGCATCAAATGGTGCTGATTAAATCTCATGAACTTGAAAATTATAGTTATTTGATCATTCTAATAAACACCGAAAAATTAAAATGCAAATCTTTACAAACTCAATTAACCTTAATTTCTATAGTGTATGTATATTAGTAAAACTTCTCTTAAGTGTTCACCAAAACAGTAAGGGTGTGATTGACCATTGAATTTTGAGAAAATATAAGAAAAACTAGAGAAATTTATGGATCTTCAGCCAAATGCAAACAATTTTTCCAATTTCCATCAAAGAAGAAATTAAGCACATTCAAAGTGATATAAGTCTAAGCAACATTAGATTGATCATATGATTCATTCTAAGCATTAATCTTCAAATTTAATACATACCTTCAAGAATAGGAAGTGCTACTGCAAGGTAAGTGAGTGGCTTGACTTCCCAAACTTCAATTATCCTTTTTTTTTCTCACTTCAGCGAAAATATATACACTCAATTGGAAGTGGGGGAAGTGATTATTTATCATTGCTTCCCGTTTCTTCATTTTATAGGAAAACTAATCAAAGACCCAAGTGCTTCCACTTTCTGTAGAATCAACACAGAAAATTTTAAAAAGAAGCCACTTCATAGTGTCATTTTCACTTCATCCAATTCTATTCTTTGGTGGAGTTATCAAAAATGGGAATTATATTCTAACAAGTAAAGTTTTTATATGTATAGTTTATAACAGCATAAATTCAGGTAAAGCAGCAACAATTGTCATATTTCAAAAAGAAAAACTCATCAGAAGTAGTTTATAACAGCATAAATTCAGGTAAAGCAGCAACAATTGTCATATTTCAAAAAGAAAAAACTCATCAGAAGGAGAAATTTTAGCAAAATTGAGCAAGATTAGCACAATGAATAAGCAATCAAGTAATTGTTGATTCACTAGAAAGAATGTCAATCAATCATGCAAGAGTAATTAAACCAAAAAAAAACTAAAAACTGAAAGAATCTCAGCTGCAGCAAAGTCACTGAATAGAACAGATTCCCCAGTATATACATGTATACATGTATTTATAAAGAATTAGTCTTTAGAGAAGAAGAAATCATCTTTGCATACCTACTTCTTTCCTTTTTTTTTTTTATTCTCCTGAAAATCACAAACTTTATCAGAGAGAGAGAGAGAGAGAGAGTTTTGCATACCTTCACTGTGACTGCTCAAATGGGGATCCAGAACATGTCACACTTTGGTCCTAATTATAATCAATGAAAAGTAACCAGAGCTTAATTAGAAAGAGAAGGAGAGAAAGAGAGATTTTTTTGCATACCTTCACTGTTCACTATCAATTAAAAAACCAAAAGCAGAAATATATATATCCATAAGATATAAGATAACACGTACGGATCAATACCTTTCCTCCTCCCAAAACAACTTGCAAGAACTCAAGATCCATAAACCTTATTCATTAGTATCATTCTTATTAAATCCCCTCCACCTTGAGCTTAATCAACAGTTAACTCAGGACCACATGAAACTATAAAGACTATAACAATTAACAAAGCTAAAAATCAAACCACACACACACATATATAAAAATATATATGATATATATATCTATAATCACACAGTCAAAGACAACCAACCCAATTCAAACTCTATCCGCCGGCGGCCGGAAAAATCCTTGAGGAGGTTCATAAAACATAGACGGAGGCACAAACGCCGACCAACTCTCAGCAAAGCCATCATCTTCAACAGAAGAAGAAGTAGTAGTGGTGTCTGAAAGCTGAGAAGCCAAGGCAGCAGTAGTAGTGTTCTCAGGGAAGTTAGAGATGTCAGAGTCTTGACCAGTGACCTTCTGAACAAGCTCTCTAAAGTTAGCAGCACTTGTTTGGAACTTCATTGGATTAGAGATATACACCACCTTGATCTCCTTCTTCTTGCTCTTGCATTCTTTGCTGCTTCTCTTTTGTCCTAGCTGCTTGTTCTTTTGATGTTCAACAGTAGTACTACTTTGCTTTTCCATCTCTTCTTCTTCTTCTTCTTCTTCAGATCTCTCCATTCATATATGTCACTACCTATGTATATATATATAAGATATAAGAAGAGGAACAGAAGGAGGAGAAGATAGGGATGGAGAGAGCGGAAAGAGGAGATTCTAGGAAAGGAAAAGGTTGTGGAAAAGAAGGAGCATGTGAGCAGGAAAATTGAGAGGAGAGAGAAGGTTCCAAAAATAATGGGAGTGGGAAATATATATATATATATATATATATATAATATAATATAATATTTAATATTTTTAATATATATATATATATATAGTATAAATAAATAAATAAATAAATATTTAAAGGGAAGGACATCTCTGTCTATGGATGGAGGGGGGGTATCTATTAGATAATAATTTAGGACACGTGTCGGATTGAGAAAGGAGGAGATAGATATGATGACGTCATGTAGGGGCGGGAGAATGATGTCAGGCGGGAGTTTTTGGGTTTTGACCGTTGGATTTTGGGAATGGATGGTGGGGATTGGTTTTGTGGGGATTGGGTTTGGGAAAGGGAATTTATTAATTGTTTGGATTCTTTTTTTTTTTTTTTTTTTGGGTGGGGAGATGATTAATGAGTTAGATTTTTTTTTTTAATTGAGATAATTATTGGTTTAGAATTTGGGTTATTGAAGTTAATTGGGAGTAGAGATGTCTATGTCGCGTGTAAATGTTCAAAAAAAAAAAAAATGTGCCATGTGTAATTGTGAAAAATCTAAATCCAAAGTTGCTTTATCCATATACTGTTAATGTTCAATCAGATAAATGTTTATTTTTCTTTTAAAAAAATTAAGATAATTATTGTTTTAGAATTTGAGTTGTTGAAGTTAGATTTCAGTGATTTCAGGGTAAAGATGTAAATGTCAAGTTTAACTATGCAAAATTTGAATCCAAATTTGTCCCTTTTTCATGAGGGCTAAAAAATTAAAATTAAAAAAAAATAATAATCATTTATGTTTTTTTTTTATAAAACGTAGACAAGCAATTAGGGACGTGCAAATGAGCCAGGAATTGATCATCCAACTCGCACCTTCAATCGATGACTTGTTACTATCATTGCTATAAGCCTTTTAGTAATCATTTGTTGTTGAAAATTTAATATATATATATTTTTTATATATAATTATAATTTTGTTGATAACTTAATTTTTAAATTTTAAAAGAGGATATTTTGAATAAACAAGTATAAAAACTGAAAGCCTCAAATATATCGAAGTATTGTATTAAGCTAGATAATTATGTAAGTTGGCTTAAAAAACTTTAAAAACAATATTAAATATGAGAAAGTAAAATTGTTTAAATTATGGTAACATACTAATAAAATTAAAAATCTTTAATTAATACTAGTAATTAAGTAAACATTCCAATTATATATATTAACATGTATAAATGTGTTATTTGAATACTAACTCTCCCTTATAAATATGGTAGAAACTAAAGTTAAGTTAAAATTTATCATTTATTTTAATTTCTTAATTAATGATGAGTTAAATGTAAATGTTTCTAGGTTGACCGTATGGCTTTCAGAGTTGGTGTTGTAGCTAGCTAGTGTGTGTTTGATTAGTTATTAAATGTGAACAAACTTAAAGTCAAATAAGAGGTTGTTAGTTTTTAATAAATTATTAAATAATTTAATTTTTATGGTCTGTAATTGAGTTGAATGTAGACTTTTATAGGTGCTAGATGTGATCATGTGAAAGATGAGATTATTGAAGTTTTTTGGAATTCATGTTGTACTTTTGGATGGTCCACAGAGGTTGGAGATTGGTCTTGTATAATTTAAATTATAATTAAAAATCGTATGGGTAATTATTTGTTTATTTAATAATAATATATTCCAAAATATTTTTTATTTATGTGGATGCTATTTTAGTAAAATTGTTAGAGATATTTTAAGATAAGTCTATTTTTTTAATAAGAGGTATCCAAAATAATGATCATTTTGAAGAAAGAAACAAAGACATGCTTTTTAAGAGACTGTGTGTATCATTTTACTTAATTTATTCAATTAAAAAAAAAGCATTTTGAAAATTAAAACTTTGAACTTCTGGTTTTTCATTTAGAAAATAAGTGTTTGACTAACTCTTTTATATGTTGAGCTTGCCTTCCAATTAGGTTATCACAAACAAGAAAAAAAATTATATGTATTTTCAACATGAGCTTTTTTTAATTAATCTTTTACCATTCATATGGAAAACAAGTGGTTCATCACTTCTTTTGTAAATTAATTTTTAATGTGTTTTCTCAATTCTTTCATCACTAATCCTACTATTAAAAAATAGAACTAATTACAAAGAGATAAACACAACAATAACATAGATAAAAATAATTATAAAAAGTCAACGGCTCATATTGATTTCTACTCAATTTAATAGATTGATTAAATCTATCAGATCAACTTTTACTTAAACTGTTTAGTACATAGAGTCTATTATTTCCTTTGTCACTTGCTAGAGTCTGGGGGCGTGAGCGTTTGTGGGGATAAATCTTAAATGAGGGGCATATCAATACAATACTAGTGTGATGTGGATGTAAATTAGATCGACCGAATTATGTAAAAATCTTATGTGTTTGTTTCGATTTCTTATTTTTTGCTTTGCTTTATTGTTCTTGTCATTGCTCAAATTTAATCTTTTTTATTGATCCTCACATAAACATTATTAAATTGATTTAGCAATTTATCAAATGGATTTTTGCTTAAACTTTAACAAATTCATTTAGCATTTTTTTTTATATAGATATTAGATGATTTGCCAAATCTAGACATTCTATATACAATCTCCTATATAATAAAATTGAAGCCAATTAATATAAGTCTTTAAATTAACAAGGTCTCCTCTATAATAAAATTGAAACTAGTTAATATAAATTTTTAAATTAATTGAGTTTAGTCGAGGTTTAGATCAATTAAATAAATGACTTTAAGATTAAATATTTACAAATAAAAAAAAAGTAATTTATGAGAAATCTATGATAGCTTCCAATACTACTTTATCATAAAACTGATATGTCAAAGATGTAAAGAATATATATATATAAGTCCTTCGTGATGTTAGACTAAAGTTTAAAAGGGAGAGGAAATAAGGAAATAATTTTTTTTTTAATACCACAACAAAACAAAAGTGTGGTCCTTTTAACCAGATCGTATAGAATTGCTTTAGTAACTCTTAGACAAAATTGTTTTAAATTTTGTTGTTTTTCAACCCATATTATGTTATTGAATTTGTACCGTCCAATTATATATAAATAATCAAAATAAAATAAAATATATATATATATATATATATATAACATCAAAGAAAATTTTATATATAGGTACAGAAACAATCAATGTACTTGTGCATTTTAATAATATGGAATGATATGTAGGCCATACTATTTAATAAGACTCACATGATCTTATGGAAGGCTTTATTAATTGTCTTCTATACCAAAACCAAAAGCTAATTAGTCATTGCTTAATTATTATCATGTTAGACACAACTATATTTGCATGTATATATATTTATATTTGTGTGTGTGCACCACTTGACATGATAAGAGGGTCCCATAAATTGAAGGTATTATTTGACTTTGATGCATGACAGAACATGCTAGCTATTTGAGAATTGAACCTACCAAGGATCCAAAGTAGTTAGTTGTTATGATGAATGACCATGTCTTTGCCAACATATGCATATATATCTAAATTTATTATTACTTTCAATTTGTGTACATATATATACATATATATGTACGTATATTGTATATTTATATGTTATTGTCTTCTTATATAATTTATTTATATATTTATGGTGAGGCGTTCATTTTAGTACAATAAGATTTTTGGTCCCTATTTAGACACGAATCATTGAACTTGATTCTCATAAATGCTTCATTTATAAAACAATGAGTTCTTATATAAATATAAATATAAATAAATAAATTATATATATATTAAAATGTAACATGTTTGTTAGAATTTTTTTAAGTTAAAAAATGTGTTTATTATAAAATACTGAATTATGCTTTTAAAAAACATTTCTTAAAACTAATGTATTTTCAGAAATTTCATTATTATAACTAACAAAAAATTAAAGAATTAAAAGGTGAAAAGCAGATTTAATAGATTTGTAGAATCACTTATGGCTTTTAATTTTTACAAGTGAATTTAACCTGTCATAAATTGTTGCAGTTTTCAATAATTGTTTTTTTTTTAATGTGAACAAACCTCTGTACTTACCTAAATTATTGGTCTACAAATTCCTACATATTATAATAAAAAAATCTTTGGTCAAATACAGACACAAATAGTAGAATTTGATCCTCATCAATATTTATAAAATAATAAGTTCTTGCCGACTTTTACAAAGGAAAAAAATATTGTTAAAAATTAACATATTGCCTGAATTATTTTAAATAAAAAAATACATTTTGTTATAAAATAGCGAATTAACATATGTTTTCTAAAAACAAAATTTTCTTTTGAAAATAAATGTATTTTTAAAAAATTTATTGTTTAAACTAAAAAAATACCAAATAAATTTTAAAAGCACTCAAAATATTTATTTTTTCACGAGTGAATTCAAATAATGATAAACTACCCATGTATATAAAATCCTCCAAAAACTATTACTCTTATAAAAAAATATTTTTTTTATGAAATGTGAACAAATCACGTCAAGGGACTATACAAGTATGGAGTTATTATTTCAATACACCTATCCACTCAGTGCACTCACCTTATATGAACTGAGATATGAATCTATTTTTTTAGCAAAAACACGAATACTATACTTAAGGGACATAATACCAATAAACTAAAAAATAGTTGGCAAAATAAATAGATATTTATTTAAAAAAATAATATGAGAATGATATTGATGATATGATACTCTCTCAACAAATGAAAATGTGTGGTGGGGTGTCATTGTCCATTACAAATACAATAGCAATAGTTTCGTGTAGTTGCAAAAGAAAACAATTAAAGGTACATACAGTGCATGAAACTATGCAACCATTGGATGTTACTACTGCAAGTGTCTCTTGGGACCAACCTAAATAATTGCTCTCAACCCCATGAAGCTCTCTCTCTCTCTCTCTCTCTCTCTCTCTCTCTCTCTCTCTCTCTCTTTATTTATTTATTATTTTTCATTTTTGTGGACGTGGAGCTTTGAAGACCACTTTAGGGTTTTTTAATTAAAAATTAGGGTTTTTTTTTAGTGCGTATGCATTGATAATGTATTTTGATGGTTTTATTTTGTCGGTGCATGGGCACTTGCCGCATTACAAGGTCATTGTACAGTTGATCTTTTTTCATTAATTTTATGTCTCATATGTAGTACCAATGCCACAGCCAACTTCATTTCTCATGGATTTTGATGTGACACAGAATGGAAAAAAAAATTTAGAAATTGACCTTGATGTCCTTGATCAAGTTTAAATGGTATGACCGGTGTGTGTGTGTTTTTTTTACACTATACTTTGTAGATTTTTATTTATCAAAAATTACTTTTTTTTGTACTTTATTTTACGTAGTTACTTGTTATAGTGATTTCTATTACTTTACTATTGATATTGTTTATTGCATAAAAGTACATAGAATAATAAAAATAAATTCTTGGTATCGACCCATGAATTTTAGTAATGCAAAACTATTAAGAAATACTCTTTTGCAGAACTCTCAGTATTTTTTCCATATTAGTTTAGAGTTCGTGGCTCTTAAGGGATTAGTCGATCAAATATATAATTTAAAAAAATATTAAAAATTATACATATTTATCTTGTTTCTTAAGTTGTAAATTATCTAGGCCCGTATTAGTTAGAGCTCGTGGCATTTAAGAAATTAGTGAGGCATATAACAAGTAAATTTAATTTTTGAGTAGATATCGTACTATATCGTACTATAGTCTTTTTCATTTTGAGTATTAAATTTCAATTTATATCATTTCAGTCACTCAAATTTAATTTGTCTTCACCAGAAAGGTATCAAAAAGATTCCGATGAGAGCATGATAACATGTATGTTAGATTTGTCATATCAACACTAGTTCGTCATGTCATCTATATACGAGGACATGTCATATCATTAAAGAGAGTCATATGACCGTTTTTATAGACCAATTATCCGTGTTGATGTGGCACATGATATATCAAAAAGAGTGATCACTTGGCTTTCTTTGATAATGTGTTATGTTCTCGTACGTGGATGACATGATAACTAGTGTTGATGTGGCAAATTCAAAGTAAACGTTATCAAATTCTCCTGGAATTCCCACGGTAAATTCCTGATGAACACAAATTAAAGTCGGATTATCAAAATAATATAACTTCTCGTTTAATATTCAAAATGAAAAATGACCAACATATTTACCCTCTTCTAAAAAAAAATGAAATTAATTAAAAGCTATACATATTGATCTTGTTTGTTAAGTTCTAAATTATCAATTATAATATAACTTGATGCAGAGCATTTATTTCCCATTTGAAGTGGGTCATCAATATTCTGATTTGATCTTGATAGCACCACAATCCTACTATATATAAGAATCTAATCTATACTTTGTTACTTTATTTGTAAGTAACCTGTTATTGAACTCGGTTGAAAAAAAAATAAAAATAAAATAAAATAAAATGAATGTAATTGTTTAAAAAATTGTAATTAAATTAAAAAATGCAGTAAAGAGTAGAATTTTGAAATACAAAGACTTTTAAATAATATTTTAAATAAACTAAAACTTGGAAGGCATCTTTTTGGTGAAAAAGATATATTTAAAAATGACTATTTATTAGATATTCTATATAATTACATCATACAAAATTCACAATTTTAGTAATTGAGCGGTTCTTTCGGCTTTATTCTATTCCATTTTATTTTTTATTTTTTATTTTTCCACACTTAGTCAAAAGGGCTTTCATATTCATTGCCTTCTTTCACAAGTGGTAGATGTGATGCTTGATGGTGAAAATAAATTTTTAGAATTAATATTTATTTGATATTCTATGTAATTAGTTTCTGTATATATATTGGTTATCTAACAACAGATCAAAATACTTGAAACTTTATAAAGTAATAATAGATTTTAGGGTGAGTGTTTTTTAAACAAATAAACTTTTATCATTTGGACCAGTCTATTTATTAATTAAGTTAAATATCAACAAATTATGATATACATGCATACACTCCAACACTCAAAGATAGAAGAATCTAAAATTGAGTTAGATTTGAGTAATATGAAAATTAACTTGGATTTATAAATAAGAGATAAATATTAAAAATTTTGGAGAAAATAGAATTAATCATTGTCACTGTTCACCTAATTTTATACTAAAATTATTTTAGTGTGAAAAAAATGGCATAGAGTAATTTTTTTATAAATATTTTTAATTTATTTTAATTTTTCAAACTAAAATATCACAGCTATATTTTTATATAAAAATTAGAAATTTTAGTCTCTTTCCAAAATGTCCCTCAGTTTAAAATACACACACATACATATAAACACCAAGATAGTGATTTTTACATATAAAATAAATCTAATTGGAAAAAAAAAAAACAGAATTCAGACTATATCATGCATGATATAATTCATAGTTGCTTAAAAAAAAAAAATACAAAATAGAGATCACTGTTTTTATTTTAATTTAATTTTAAATTATTCCAACACTTAGTCAAACAGCCCTCCGTTTTATTAACCTCTTGCTAACATCAAAGTTATACATGGCGTGGTTATAAGTAACAATAATCTTAATCAGTTTCTTGTGTCTAAGTCATGCAATTAATGCATTATCTCATTCAAGGACCAATAATTTCAAACACTTAAAACTCCTTAACTCCTCCTCCAATAACCTTTCACTTATAAATTAACTTATTTGAATGAAAAGTATTTCTAAAAATAATCATATTTAATTCAGTCAACATTTAATCAAATTGTGACATCAGTTAACTTGTTCAAACATGCTATCTAAGAAGCAGCGAACAGTACGGAAAAGTTATTAAGAAGAAAAAAAAAAGATGACAAGAAAGATATATTATTAGTTAAATTGAGTGTCGATGCGTATAACTTTTTGATATATTAAATAAAAAATTATACGTGGGAAATCGACCACCATAAATAAATAAATAAATCTAAGTTAATGAAATGATAATTTGATATGATTTGAAACTATGGTTTACCTACTTCACTGTGACTTTGGTTGTTAAAATCTCATATTTTATTGCCATGCCAAAGCAAGTGATGTTGAAATTTGAGTACCTTGTTGCTTGCTAAATTTGCTTGATATTAATGTTAATTAAACCTTATCTTCTTAACTTGTCATCAAGTTGCCAATTAGAAATTCATAAGTAAAAAATAATAATTTTAAGTGTGGAAGAAATAAATAAAAAATAAAAAATGTCATATATATATATATATATATATAATATTTGAGTTATTTGACCATTGAAAACATTAACTTCAAATAAGATTCTTTTTTTTTTATATATATTGACTTTGAAATGGTAACTTATAATAAATAATCCAGTTCATTTGCTTAGACTTTTTATTTAAATTTGTGGTTGATTTAAAATATTATAGTACCATAAATTCAAATGGATGTAACTAATGAGCTGAAATATTTGATCAAGGACTAGTACTATACTACTTAATTGAACTACCTTTTTTATTACTTATCAAGGCATCAATTTTAAACAAAGCGATATTTGTTGTTTTTTTTTCATGCACTTTTTTTTTTTTAAATTCAAGGTTAAATTTCCATCATTGAGCTAACCTTTTTCATTAATTTGGTTGTAGATTTGGTTAGGTATTTTTATTGTGTTATGACTAAGTGGATAGGTTTATTTGACATTATTTTGATGTATAGTGGGGAAAAAGTTGTTATTTTCAGTGATTATAAAAGCATTGATTTGATATTTTCAACAACGTAAACTTCATCTTTAAATATGTTGGAAAAAAAGGAGAAATTGCTTTTTATGTCAATATTGATATTTTTAATGTTTGAAAAATGAAAATTTAATCCATTTTAAATCATAATAAAAGTTTTCAATAAGTGGACATTTATTATTTTTATTGTGCTATGACTAGGTGCGCACATAAAATGTTACTTATTGCCAACGACTATATGTCCTATTGGTACATGGGTCCCGATAAAGCTCTTCACCGAGTGGTGAGAGTTCGATTCTCGGGTGAGGGCATATTTCTGGGAGTTGTGAGCGGTGGTTGTGAGCAGGTGGTCCCAGCGCCAATGTGTGCTCGGGCCCTACCCCCACTTGTTCCGCCGAGGCTTGTGCACGCCCCTGGTAGTCTAGCAGGGCCTACGGGCTGTCTGTTCCTCTTAAAAAAAAAAAAAGTGTTACTTATTATATAAGAAATTTATCTGGTATTATTTTGATGTAACAAGAGGAATAGAGTTACTATTTTAAGTGATTATAAAAGTATTGATTGATTATTTTTAACAACTTAAACTTCGAAATAAGGGAAATTTTTTTTTTTTGTGCCACTTTATTAATATTATAGTGACTGAAAATGAAAATGGAATCTATTTCAAATCATGATTAATATTTTCTTTCAAGTAGGCAATGACTATATTTAGGATGGACCTAAACCAGACATGAAAATGATGTATATATATTTTATTTTTTATTAAATATAAACTTATAAATAAGTAAATAATAATAACATGGTAAAATGACATTATAGGCAACTGATTTTTTAAAAAATAAAAATAAAAAAAATAAAAATAAAAATAAAAAAGGAAAAAGAATAAAAACAACTATTACAATTATTGAAAATGAAGATAAGAATCTATCCCAAATCATGATTAAAGTGGGCAATGACTATTAGTTAAGATGGACCTAAACCGGAGTCCGAAAATGATGTATATATATATATTTTTTTTGTTTAATATTAAACTTATTTAAAAAAGATTAAATCTCAAAATAAATAAATAATAATGGTAAATGGGATTGGAAAACTAGTTTTTTTTTAATAATAATAAATTACAAGAAAAGGCATGAAAATTGGAGGTGCGGGGAATCGAACCCCGTGCCTCTCGCATGCGAAGCGAGCGCTCTACCATATGAGCTACACCCCCGAAGTTATAGTAATGTGAAAATAAACATATATAATATATTTATTATTAATATATTGTTCCTGTTTTTATAACAAAATAAAAATATATAATAAAAATAAAGTGATGAAGCGCATCTCTTCTGTCATTAATATAATAAATTTATTGATTAAATTATATTGTTATATTTTAATATCTACATTTTATTCCACTCTCCCGGTGAATATTTATCTATGCATTTTTTTTATACAATTGTTCTCATTTTTTTTTTCTTTTAATAAAACTATCCTCAAAATATTTGGTTTTTTTCCATTAAACTGATGTGTGATTGAAAGCAGTCTTCTTCAGTAGATTATTTTCTTCCATTCAAATCTTTTTATATTTTGCTTTGATTAATTATAATTATACAATATTTTATATGATGAAGATATATTTTGGTATTCATATATATATATTTGACAAAGTGAACAAGTCATGTCAGAGTCACCCAAAGACGTGAAGGTAGTAATATCTCACAGATATGTGCTTTCAACTTGTGTACTTGAACTAAAATTCGAACTCGTTTTTTTTTAACAAGACACAAATATTTTTGGTGAATACCAATAGATCAAAAATATATTTTACAAGAGCCCTGATATTTTGGTTGGCTTTGAAGTGTATGAATGTATGTATACACTTTTAAAAGTTGGTATCCATTCTCTACGTTAGTTTTGAAGTGTGTGTATATATATATATATTGTCATTTTAAAAATTCCTAAAAATAAAATAAAATCTTAAAAAGTTACACTACACCCAACTAAGATTGTATATGAGTTTAACTAATTGGGCTTGGCCCAAGAAAAAATTAAAAACGAATGGAATTTATTTTTAAAAATGTGAATTTAACTCTAGCTTGGAGCTAAAACCACATGAAACTAATTTAAAGATTAAGCTCAAACTCAAACTCAGTTTTGTTTTTTAAAATACAAATGGTAACAAAAACACCAACTTAAAATGTGTTAAAGAATAAATAGGTATAGAAATATAGCATTACCAGTGGCTTAACAACTTCTAAGAATTTATTATGTGGAACAGGCTAATACGTGAGACAATGATTATTTGTCACATATACCAAAATGATATATCAGGAATATAACTCCATGAAAGTAAATCTTGTTTTTATACAACTTTGAAACAGTGAAGAATACGAATTTTTCTCATAAGAGACCTTACACTGAGACCCAGTGTACAATAAATAAACAATATTATAAAGTGCTATATCCCAATAAATAATAAATAAACAGTACTTCTACACTTTCAACCCATACTTGTCCATTCAATGCCAATGTGCCTTACTATTAAACCATACCAGTACTAGCCGCTAGAACTCAATTCAAAACTCAACCTTTTAGCATTGTTTGAGTTTTTTGTTTTATCAAACTGAGAATATATATATATATATATATCAAGAAGACCCTTGAAAAAGAGAAGACCGTTGCCTCTCCCGCCAAATTCTCCACACCTCTCCTTTCAACTACCGTTGTTTCACAGACTCTTTCCTTTCCCTCTCTGGAAAACAAGCCTACCTCTTTTTAATTTTTTCCTATTTTTTCTCCCATTTCTTCCCAAAATTACATCCCTAACTCCTCCTTCCTCATTCCCCAACCCCAACCCTTATCTCCCCCATCCCTTCTATGGGCAATTGCTTCTGCTATGGGAAGTCCTCCGATCCTCAGGCCGATCCTCCGGCCGATCCCCCGCCCCCTTCCGATCCCCCTAACTCTACTGCCTCCCCTCATAAACCATCCCCTCCTCCATCTTCCACCGCTCGGCCTCACACTAAACCTGCCGCCATCGGTAGGTTAATTTTTATGTTTTTTTTCTTCTTTTAATCATGAATAAACCTCCAATAGAATTCGAACTCTTGACTTTTGAGTATACAGAAAATATTTCTGTATAACATAACATCTTAATATATCAAACCAGGCCCGGTCTTAGGACGACCGATGGAAGACATCCGTGCAACATACTCGATCGGTAAAGAGCTCGGCCGAGGCCAATTTGGCATCACTCACCTTTGCACACACAAGGCAACCGGCGAGCAGTTTGCATGCAAGACCATTGCCAAAAGAAAACTTGTCAATAAAGAGGATGTCGAGGATGTCCGGCGAGAAGTGCAAATTATGCATCATCTCACCGGACAACCAAACATTGTTGAGCTCAAAGGAGCTTATGAGGACAAGCAATCTGTGCATCTTGTGATGGAATTGTGTGCCGGAGGCGAGCTTTTCGATAGGATTATCGCAAAGGGGCATTACACCGAAAGAGCGGCCGCGTCGCTTTTGAGGACTATTGTTCAGATTGTCCATACTTGTCATTCGATGGGCGTCGTTCATCGCGATCTTAAGCCGGAGAACTTCCTCTTGTTGAGTAAGGATGAGAATTCCCCTCTCAAAGCCACTGACTTTGGACTCTCTGTGTTCTTCAAGCAAGGTTTGTTCATGCTAATTGTTCTTGTGAAATGGAAATGGATGCATGAATATGTAGAGAGTGTTGATTCATTATTGCATGAATTTAACTTCATGAAGATTGTTTTGATTAGTAGTTTTTTTTTGGTGGAATGGAAATGCATGCATTGCATGAAAATAGTAGTGGATTAATTAATGAAGAAGACTTATGTACTGAATTGAAGATTGAAGGAACTTCTAGGATTCAAAACACTTGTAATTTTCATGTAAGTTTTGTCATAGATACAAAAATAGATACTTGATTTTAGATTGTATTCATGAGATTTTTATTATTATTTTTTTCAACAATTTCATTTCTCTAATTTTATGTGTTTCGGTGTAAAAATCCTCACAAATCAGCTTTATTTACTTACACACCTTTTTAAAGAAAAATCAACTAAAAATTTTTATACGAAAATTACATTATCATCTATCATTTTCTCTTGTTAAAAAAAAAACCAATGACTAAATTTGTAACCTAAATTTTAACTATAAAACTATTTGTGAGGGATTGTTAGACTAACTAATAATTCCACACGGATTAATTTAGAAAATATGATTAAATTTTTAGTTGAATCGAATCTAAATAATATGTTATGTTTGTATCTCACAGGAGCTATACAAACATATATGATTATTATGATATTAGTTATTATTCATACATACATCCATACATATATAACATTCAACTCATCAACATGTATTTATTATTTTTATTAATTTTCTTATATAAATAAACAGGTGAGGTGCTTAAAGATATAGTAGGCAGTGCATATTACATAGCACCAGAAGTACTAAAAAGAAGATATGGTCCTGAGGTTGATATTTGGAGTATTGGAGTCATGCTCTACATTCTTCTTTGTGGTGTTCCTCCATTTTGGGCTGGTATTTTTATTTTTTATTTTTTGTAATTTGATTTGTTAAAACAATATATGTATTATATTAATTAATTAATTTTTTTAATGTATTAATTAACAGAGACTGAGCATGGAATTTTCAATGCCATTTTGAGAGGACAAGTTGATTTTGCAAGTGATCCTTGGCCAAATATTTCTGCTGCTGCAAAAGACCTTGTGAAAAAAATGCTCACTGTTGATCCTAGACAAAGAATTACTGCTTTTGAAGTTCTTAGTAAGTTTTTCTCTTCTCATGTATTTAAGTTAAAAACATTAAAATATTTTAAATTAGTCATTTATTAGGATATATCTCATATTATTATTATTATTATTATTATTATTATTATTATTATTATTATTATTATTATAAAAACTTGGATCTAATAGAAGTTTTGAAATGAGAAAATTATTTATGATGGATCAAAAAGTTAAATATTATAGGTTTAAGGGGTTTATGTGTCAACCTAGAAATTAACTACTTTATATATATAATTGTAGGGGTTTAAAAAGAGAAGAAGGTGTATTTTTTATTTTTTATGATTTTTATTTAATTTAACCCAGTGATAAATGGGCTAATTAATGTATTTTATTGGGATCATAAACAATAAATATTTGGTAATAAAAAAAAGGTTTTCATAAACAGATTAAACATATTATAAAATATGTTAGGTTTTTTCCCGTTTATCTCTGAATATTTGTCTAATTATATGTATATCTCTTAGTAAAATCAAATATCATTATCCCTTTGAATTCAATATATTTATATATATACCTCTCTACCCTATATATATATATTATTTAAATATATTGTAAATTATGTAAATATTAATTTTATAATAATAAAAAAAGACTTTATTTCAATTTGTAAATTTAATTTTTAATTAGGTGTAATGGGTAAAACTAGCTCAATTTTTTTAAAAGTATATATTTAAAAAATTTGAATTAATTACCATTAGAAAAATTTTAGGATTTAGATGTATTGAATAAAATAATTTTAATTTGTTAAAGGGCACAAATACAAAAATATTAATTTGATGATTATTAGGAATTTTTATTAGCATATATGCATAATTTTTTTAGCCACTTAACATGTAATAATAATGTAGTGCATGCATGATAAATAGGTAAATATCCAAATAAATTGCATTTTTACAAGTATACAAGCCATTTGGTTTTATTGAGGGGTATAAATACAATTAGGTGGATTTCCAAGGATAAACGAATAAAAACTGATATATTATTATAAAATTATATATATGTGAACCCATTATTTAGGATGTCTCTATTTTTTTAAATCTAGAGACGTTTGCAATAACTGTTGGATTTGCATCTAAGATGCATTTATGCACAGTTCCAAACAATGATCATACATAGTAAGTTTACATTAATGTCTTTATAAATAATAGCAGATAAATCATGATGCAGAGATTGTTAGCAAACATCTTTGATGAATAATGCATCTACGGACATCCATAAATGATATCTATGAGGATCAATCCTCTATGGACAACTATAGATAAAAAAATCTATAGATGTCCATTATCAACCGTTAAATCAAGATTCAACGACTAACAATGATGAACAGTAATTACTATAATAACATATACAGTAATTACTGTTTGGAACAGTACAATAAACAGTAACAACGCTCATCAATATCAGCTTTTGAATCGTGATCCAACACCTGATACTTGCACGTCCACATATTAGATTAATCTAATCTATGGACGTCCATAGAGAATGTAAATTCTCTCTCTCTATATATATATATTGCAATGTTGCATTTATATGTGTTTGTTAAAACAGATCATCCATGGATTAAAGAGGATGGTGAAGCACCTGATACACCACTTGATAATGCTGTTCTAAATAGATTGAAACAATTCACAGCAATGAACCAATTCAAGAAAGCTGCTCTAAGAGTAATCCTCTTCCTTCTCATTTGATTTTTTTATTTTTATTTTTATTTTCGCTTGCATAATCCATACAAAAATGAGTAATTACTAATATACCTTATAAAAAAAATTTACTTATCTACCATTTTTTATTATTTAAAAGTTATTTTAAGAAATTTATAAACAAAATTTTCATTTATTTGTTTTTTTATAATACCGACAAGCCACACCGCACACACACCTCAAATCTTCAACCATGGTTTGGAAGTGATTTGAATTCTCAATCTTTCATATGAGAGTTATTTGGACTACTGTGTGCGTCTATTATGCCAATAATTTATAAACAAAATATTGTATATGTTTTTTTAACTAAGGTTATAAAAACAAGTACAGTTTTTACAAGAGCATATTTATAATTATTCATTTTAAATGAATTCTCATTTGCAATTATTTGATTTATTTATTTATATCTTTTGCAAAAATAGGTAATTATTATTTTTTTTGAAAAAAAATAATATTTAGTTATATACGTTTATAGATTTCAGTTACTTAAAAACTTATAAAGAAACCATGCTGTTTTTTTAATAGGGGGTATGTAAACAATCATGATTTTTATTGGAGCGTGTTAATGAATACCAGTTTTAGAGGGATGTACAAATAATTTTCTTATTTACAAAATTTAAAAATAACAAAAATAAAGAATGTCACATGAATTGAAATTAAATGATAATAATTAAATGTGATTTTGTAGGTAATTGCTGGTTGTTTATCTGAAGAAGAGATAAGAGGTTTGAAGGAAATGTTCAAGAGCATGGACACTGATAATAGTGGAAGTATAACCCTTGAAGAATTAAAACAAGGGCTTTGCAAGCAAGGAACAAAGCTCACTGAAAATGAAGTCAAACAATTAATGGAAGCTGTATGTTTTTTTTTTTTAATTAAAAGTTTCTAAAATTTTCCTGGTTTTTCTTTTCCATATTTTATAAATTTATTTGATTTTTATCACAGGCTGATGCTGATGGAAATGGAACTATTGATTATGAGGAATTTATCACAGCAACCATGCATATGAACAGGATGGACAAAGAAGATCATCTTTACACTGCTTTTCAATATTTTGATAAAGATAACAGCGGGTACATAAGTGAATTATAATTTAATTGTTTTTTTTTGTTGAAAAAAACGACAAGCGCCTATCCCTATGGATTCGAATTATCACCGCTCCGCATATCACACGAGAGACTTATTTTTTGTGCCGCCAATCACTTGAACTAAGTAGCTTTGGCTAATTTACATGTTAAGTATATAATAACATTGTGTTAATAATTTATTTATTTGTATACTTTTTATTATTTTTAGGTATATTACGAAAGAGGAGCTCGAGCAAGCGCTCAAAGAGCAGGGCATGTTAGAAGGCCAAGAAATCAAAGAAATTATTTCAGATGCAGATGCTGATAATGTAAGAGATCTCGAACAATTTATTCTTTATTAGATTTTTTTATTTATTGTTTGTCTATTTTTTTAGGACGGAAGGATCAACTATGATGAATTTGCAGAGATGATGAGAAAAGGGAACCCGGAGCCAAACAATTTAAAAAAGAGGAGAGATGTCTTCATCTAATTATGCATGAGTCCTAAAATATGAAGAATTATCCAAATTACTCATCAAGTATCGTAAAATTCTTAATATTGTTGATGGAGGGGGATTTGAGGAGGGTGGGTGCAAATTTAGAATATATATATTTTTAAAAATGTTCATGATTTATCATGTGTAATATTAGATATTTTTCTTGAAGATTAATGGGGTTGGCTTCATTTAATTTCTTCCAAATTATATCATTTACAAAACAAAATCAAGTTATTTTTCACGGGTCTATATAAAATTTTAATGCAAATTTGTAATTAGTTATATTACTTCAAAAAATAATACCTTATTAAGTTAATTTAAGAGAGAACCCAGGGTATTTGTAAAATAATTAGATATATATTATATACATGATACTGTAAAATTGGCGGTAAATTGTTACTTAAATAGTGAATTGATAGACCAAACATTGAATCTCTGGGCTAACAATACTATAGAATATCACACAAAAGCTAATGTTACTATTCACTATTCATTGGGTTTCCTTGTAGGAGGATATTATTTCTCATCCCTCAGGGTTATATGCCAATGGGATTTATTAACTGGGTTTGGTTTTTTGAAAATTTTCTGGGTGTGGATATAGCAGAACTCTAATTGCTTCATATGACGTCTGAGTTTCTAACCTATTTAATAAATTCACCTAATCAACCATCGTAATTATTGTACCATCGTATATCCAGTCCTCTGATAACCCCTTTATACGGCAGTGCTTGTCGTCTTTGTAATATATATTTATCTATGGACGTTCATTATCAGCCGTTGGATCAAGATCCAACGGATGACATTGATGAACAGTAGTTGCTACAGTAATATGACAGTAATCACTGTTTGGAACAGTGATTACTGTTTATCAATGTCAGACATTAGATCACGATCCAACAGCTGATAGATAGACGTCCATAGATTTTTTATCTATGGACGTCCATAGAGGATGTATTGTCATATATATATATATATATATATATATATATATATATATACACACATATTACAAACGCAAATTACAATTTTCGCAGGGGTGTATAAGAAACTGTGAATTATATTTATTTATTTGTTTGTAAAATAAGTAATGTTAATAATTTATTAATAATTCAGACTATAATTTGCACAAACCTCCTTGAAAACCTTAATATCACATGTAAATATTTTGAACCTTAAGAAAAAACAAAGTTTTCAGGGGGCTAATTGTAAAATAACAAATAATAAAGGACAAAATTTGTGGAAAAATTAAACCCCAAAGAAAGCGACATCCCTTCATATTTCTAACCCTAAACGGAGTTCGAGGCCTCTTTCTCTCTTTCTCGATCGAGCCCGGCGGAGATCTGGTGATTTCTAGGGTTTTTGGAGGGGGATCGATTTGGGGTTGGTTTCTTGCTAGTCCTTTGAGTTGAAAGTTACTTTCTTGCAGTGGATTGAAGTGAGATTTTGGGGAATTTTGTGGTTTTAGGTTTGATTCTAGGGTTTTGATGGTTGGGGAAGGGTGAAGATGATGGATGCGAGGTAGGAAGAGCTGACGTTGAGTGGAAGATGTTAAGGAGGTGGCGGGCGGGATGCCGAGTTTCGTCAACTCGTTGCCTGCGGCTCGTGCTATGTATGCTGATAATTTATTGATTTCTGTTTTTTTTTTTTTGGATTCACTTGCTTGATTTGCTTGATTTTCTGTTTGGTTAATGAATTTACGCTTGAATTTATTGTTTTTGTTGGAAAGTTTGGGATTTGGTTGAGTTTGATTAATTACTACTTAGGTTTATGTCAAAATGGTGAGGGTTTGCTTTCCCGAATTTCGGAACTAGAAGAATTTCTGAGCTGACAATTATGGGCCTGCTTGTCTTTTATTTCTGTTTTCTTAGCTCCATGATATAAGAAAATTATGAGAATATGATTGACAAACCATTTTCAGAAAACATATTGTTATCTTTTTACCCCCTCGTTTTAGATAACTCCTAAAGATATTTTCTTAAAACAAAAAAGAAAAACAATTTTTTTTTTTTGGAAACAAAAATAAAAAATGAGAATATGGAAAATATTCTCAAAATAAACAGGCCCTAAGTGTGTTTGGCATTATTCATGCATGCGAAATATTGTGTGCTTACGCGGATTTGCTTATCGCACTCCGTTTTGGAGAAATCATTTTCAGTAGGAAATGTTTGTAGCTGTTGTTTTTAAATTATCTCTCAGTGAAATGTAACTGATGTGTACTTTTCATTGTTCTGATATTACCTAATGTGGATTGAGATGAAAATTTTGTCCTCCAGCTTGCCCAATTTACAGAATGGTTTATGCTCGGTACAGTGCATTGGAACTTCGAATCTAAAGGGTTAGGCTTAGACTTGTTGATCCTTCTGTTTATTGGTTAATATATATAGAAACCTCTTTACTATGTCGGGATTGTCAGCATCCTGTTCAGGAAAGCCTTGTTGACTTTGGACATGCTGTGTGTTTGGGCATTAATGGCAGTGTAATTAAAAGCGCTAGGCACCCTTAAGGTGCTAAGACATTTTATTGCCCGAGGCAAGAGGCGCCATGAAAGACGCACGCCTGAGCAAAGTAAAGCATCAGTTAATAAATAACTAATATATATAATTTTTGGGATAATTAAAGTTAAGCAAAGTAAAGCTTTAAGTCAGACAAAGCATAACATGAAGTCAAGAAAACACTTCTTAGATGTCTAGAACTAAAGCTTTTAGAGTGTAAATTCTATCTTCATGTCATTTAATTCTAAGCATCATCATCCTCATCATCTAAGCTAGCTTCAAGTCCAGCACTAGATTTAGAGTTGTTGCCTCTTCAATTTTCTCTAATTAATAAGTTAATTCCTTAATTCACTCATTATTTTTTAAAAAAAGATTACTTAAATCACCTAGATTTTTTATTCTAAATTTAGTAAGTGTGCCTTTTTTTAAAATCACCTAGTTTTTTATACCCTAAATTTATTTCCTTTTTATGAGTAAGTGTGCCTTTTTTAAAATCAACTGGTTTTTCCTCCCCTAAATTTATTTCCTTTCTTATTAATAAATGTGCCTTGTTAAAATCCCAATTAACACTAATTGAAAGCATTAAATATAGAGCTAATAGCAAAAAAAAAAAAAAAGGACATGTGCGCCTTTTTTATGCCTGGCGCCTTGCAAAAAGCGCTCGCCTGGGTTCGCCTCATTGAAGGCGCCTCACCCAAAGGGTGTTGAGGCACTGGGGCCTCGCCTCGCCTCGCCTCGCCTGAGCGCCTAAGCAAGCGCTTTTCTCGCTTTTAATAACACTATTTAATGGGTTTATTTAATAGGGAGGCTGGAGACTTAGCTGCTATTAGGGACTTGCAATAAACATTGTAACCAATTCGGAGGCTAGGGTTTTACGAGTTTGTGGTGAATAATTTTTGCTATCCTTTAACCAGAACTATGTGATGAAAGAACCATTGAAGTCTCTTAAGGAGAAATGATTTGTATTTGACCATGACACTAGTTAATAGAATTAGGAAGGTTCATTAATCAATATGGCATGCATTCATTTGCTAAAATGCGGTTCTTTTATTTGGCCCACACATCTTTGACTTCATGTTTTGCTACTCTTACCAATTCACAGGACAATGATTATCGTTATTCTCTGTGTTCTTCTGCATTGTGTTTTTCATTACTCATCTGTATTTGTTCTTAGCAATGTTACAAAGCACCTTATCTTTAACATTTGGATTTACAAGACATTTAGACACTTTGGGACTGTTTGGTGGACATGATAAGGACAATAGTATAGGATAAATTATTATATCATGCTATTATCTTTTGTTTGGTGAGTAAACAAGATATGATAGCTTTATCCTATTAACCCACTTTATCCGACCGACCACATGAAAACTAATTCTATGGGGAGGGTCAGGATAGAATCGGGTAGGATATGATAAAAATTTTAATTTATTTTTTGCCTTTTTTACTTGGTTTATCTTATATAGGTTTCATTGTATCCATTAATTTTAATTGTTAAACTCGAGGCTTGGGACATGAAGGTTGTCAATAACTAGATAGGAGATGAATTTCACTATTTTAAGAAGGGTTTCTTACATCGCGAAGAACTGGTTGAAGGGTCTCCGTCTATCTTGTGCTTGTACTTGTTGTTTTTATCTGAATCTCTTGTTTGATCATGTCGTATTTTTAATTTCTCTAGTCGGATAATTTTTTTTTAATTGATTTTGATGTGGAACAGGCTTAGATCTATTTATTTTGAATTTTCTTTGATCATATTTTTTTAAAATATATTATAAAAGGTAATTTTGTCTATTTACATACAATTCATATTATATCCTACTATTATTTGGTTTACCTCAAACGTAGAATAGGATAATAAAATGCTATTCGATGGTTTATCTGGTGCATATCAAACACATGATAAGATATGAGTTTATAATACCCATATTCTTTCCTACTCCTATCCAGTTCTCATATTCTTTCCGCCCTTATCATATGCTGTTTACCAAACGAGCCCTTCAAGGTTACATTACACTAGAAAATTTCAAGTCATTTTTGTATGAACTTTGCCCTTATCACCTAATGACAATTCTTAATTTTTCTCTGCTTTACCTATTTATAATCAGCAGTTTGTCACCCTCTTTGACTTGTAGGTTAAATATTCCACAAGATATATTATAAAGATTTGGTAAATTAAATATAATTCAAATGATTTCAGAGCACATTGATGTCTCTTATTTTTATTGTCGAAGGTTGTTGTGTCATACAACTCAGTATACTTGGAACTATCGATGAACATTTTTTCCTTTCAATGGTGATTATTAACAGACAAACATTTGTTTTTCTATTGAAGAATATGGTATTTTATTTTACAAAATTGATGATTAGTGTTTACAAATCATTCTTGTAGTGTTTCAGAAGGAAACCATATGCATCCTTCAAGAACTTCTGATTTTGGGGCATTGGAGCAGAACATTGGACATTGCATAGAGGAAACAACTATTCTAAGTCGAGGTATATGATTGTGAATTTTGCTTGGCATGCTAGTCTATAATGATTTTATCATTGTTCAGTGTTCCCTTTTTTTTAAAAAATCTTGTGTTCCTATTGGATTTTAAATTTAATGCCTTCTGTTTTGGTGGTAACAATGCAGTTTGTTTCTGAATTGTCAAATGCTCTTGATGGTTTATGCTTGAATTTATGTGTAACAAAATTTTAGACTGTAGTTATTTCAAGCTTCAAATAATTTATATATCTTGATAAAATCCGAGAAACTTGATTCCAATGCTAGCTTCTTTATTCAAATCTATTTTACCTTCAAAGAAAAAAAAAGAAGCTGGTTGCATTTCATTTTTGAAACAATCTCCAACCATATGGTATGGTTTATCTAGCTTAGTTGATAATGATGTCATCATTGTTCGGTGTTACAATTTTTTTTCAATCTTGTGTTCCTATTGGATTTTGAATTTAGAGTCTTCTGTTTTGGTGGTAAAAATGCAGGTTTTTGCACAATGTCAAATGCTCATGATGGTTCTTGCTTGAATGTATGTTTAGCAAAATTTTGGACTTTCTAATTATTTCAAGCTTTAAATAATTTAGACATCTTGATGAAATCTGAGAAAACTCGATTCTATTGCAAGCTTCTCTAGTCAAATCTATTTTATGTTTGAAAAAAGCTAGTTGCATTTCATTTTGAAATTATCTCCCCCAACCATATAGCATGGGTTGTCTAACTTGGTATCTGAATCTGCTTACAGAATCTGACTTGACCTTTCTTGTATGTGTTCTTATATGATCTCCTTTAGTGCAGATCCTGTGATTGATCCAAAACCAAGTAGTCAGGCTGTTGTTACTGATCTTCAGTTCAGTGCTAACACTAATGTACGTAGAAAAGATAATTTTCATTTGTTTTAGTGAAATATAAAGTTATACTTGCTGGTACGTGAGAAGTCCTATTCTGTTTTATCTATTTTATCTAATTACAGACGCATCCCTCCTCCGACATTGCTTCTCTCGCTGCTAGAATTGGGCCTCTAAAACTTCCACAAAGCGGGCAACAAGCGCATCCTGCATCAGTGTCCAGTTCTCACTTTGAGAACTGGGGTGAGTCTACAATGGCAGATGCCAGCCCTAGGACTGATACCTCCACAGATGTGGATCATGATGACAAGAATCAAAGGGTGATTTATTTTTCACTATTCTTAGAAATTTCTGTTGACGGGTTTAAGGAAATATTAATGTGTTTCTTTCTTGTGTGATTTATAAGGTTTTGTAATATGTCCTTTTATCAGTTTATCTAGCATCAAAACATTATTTTTCTATTTTCTGTTATTATTATTATTGTTTTCATATGCCCACCTTATTTTGTGGTCTTAGTTTTAAAATTACTAAAATTAGCCTTTGCTCTTGCTTGATGTGGGCAATAGAATGGTGCGTAAGTTGCAGGATGCCATTTAAGCTATATGTTTTAGGTGCCAGATAATTTATGGTTTATTCTTCTTGTTTGTCTTCATACTCAATTTGTTACCTTTCAACTGGTATGTTGATAAATCTCTTTATTTTGGAAATCAAGCCACGATGAGTTTGTAGTATATGCAGTCAGTACTTTATTCATTGTAATGCGGCTATCTCTTTAAATGTTTGATAAGAGATTCCTCTTGCTGCTGCTGTAGATCCTGGTTCACATGCTAATCTAGTTCAGGGTGGATAAACACAAGCTTTAATCTCCGTAACCCTTTTAGATGGGATTCAGAGACTAAAACTTGTAACTTCACCATAGGTCTGAAATATACCGGATCAATACTGAAAATGAACATAGAGCCATGAGCTTTACTCTGACTAATTTTTAATTACCATCTCACAAAAGTCTCTGACTCTCTCTAAAGAGATAGAAGAACAATATGGAGAAATTAATAGAAAGTAGGTCGGAAAATAGTGATGAAGATCACGGAAAATAATTGGTAAAAAATAAGTTCATTCTCACTCATCAAAATAGAGCTTTCTTCTAAAATATGGTAGTTGGTCCATTTTATGCACATAAGAGATATACAAAGCACAGAAACTTCCTAATATAGAAAACTCTAATTGTTGTAAGACATCAAGTCTTGACGTAAATAAAAAATGGCCTAAAATAAAAATCTCCTAATTGAACTCTTTTAACATATATAAGACAATAAAACTAACCTAAGATAAAGATCTCCTTAATTAGTGAGGAAGATCCTATTTTCTATTTAGGCCTCCTCCTCCTCCTCATGAAACCTTTTTGAATTTAAGATAATCATGTCGCTCCAAATAAGAATTAGTAATATCTTTATAATTAAACATTTCCTTCTCTTGTACTGCATCATATACTAGTTTATATTGTTGATTTCCCATGTCTTTATTTTATGCAATTTGATCAGGTGCAACCTATTGCTGTGGTGCCTTCTGATTCAAGTGACAGATCAAAGGACAAAATAGGGGACCAGAAAGTAATTTATCATTATAATTTCAACCACGCACCTTTTTGTTTTTGTAGTTATAAGTAGTTTAAAACAACTTTTTTGTTTGTAGACACTTCGCCGTCTAGCTCAAAATCGTGAAGCTGCCAGGAAAAGTCGATTGAGAAAAAAGGTATCTAATTTTTCTTTTGTGGTTTTAACTCTTAACTTTTTCTCTGAATGTTACTCACGAAGAAACCGTAGGACTTCGCCTGAAGTGGTTATTTTGGAAGTAGTTAAACTAGCTAACTTTTATTTTATTAGGGGAATACAATATCAAATTCTCTTGCCCTTGTAGATAGTGAATTATTTCTCTATTGTTGTATTATTTTAACCAGGCTGTCCAATTTGGATAATTTCAATTTGTGAAGTGAAATATGAGATTTATAATGATGATTTAATTGCTTTCTTCAATTATTTTAATCCCATCTTCAGAAGTTTAATTGCACCATATTTTAAATGCTCTCATCATCACTGTTTTCACTGGCCAATTTTGTATTCTTAAACCTATTTGCTTGATAACTCTTATTTGGTTGCAAAATGGAAGAGGCTGTGCTGCTATGTAAAATATGGTGCCTGAACCATTTGAAGTTTTTTTACAATGCCTACTATAACAATTGTCATCTTCCTTATATTTTCCTTTTATATTCAGTTTTTATATTCTTGAATTATAGTGTGTTAGGAGAAGAATGCAATTACATTTAGCCTATGTCATGAAGTTCTGACCAAAATACAGAAGATAGTGAAATTAGTTAGGCTATTTCCAAGAAATTTTTTGGCATGACTACTTTTGCAAAGTGTTTAACTCTTTATTTAATGTTGACTTTGCTTGTAATTTATCCATCTTTGGTTGATTCTTGGTGCACTGTATTTACTATTTACTATATTAGTAATGAACACTTTCAGCTATGCTTTGGTGTCCCAAGTGATAGATTTAGGTAGCCTCGATTTTTTATCCACAAAGGATTGAGGAAGCCAGGAATTATATAACCTAGTATAACTGGCTTAAGGAAGGTATATGCTGTGGTCGTAGAGTTCTATCAGACAAGAAAATAGTGTAAAAGGTGTGCAAGCGTTTTAATAGTTCAAAGCTGCAACACGACGCCTGCAAATAAATGATCAGGGCTGGTTTGAATACTGATTTAACAGTGAGAGTATGGACTGATGCTCCAAAAAACTTAACATAGCCCAATCATAGTAGTATTCTAGGTCTGAAAACAGATCTTGAAATTTAGCTCTATGGACAGGCACAAGCTGGCTGGCTTGAAAAGATAAATTTTCTTCCTGATTAATATAATCAGAAAATATAAACTGGTCCTAATTAGATCATGTTGCAAACCTTGGATTGGGATCTAGTCACGGGAGTGGGAACCTATGGTGAGGAGTGAGTGTTATGGAAGGTGGAGCTCAAGAAAGACAGAGAGCTGCCTATCTCAATTGAACAAACTTTCTTGCTTTATTCCATTAGGTTCAATCTTTAAATAACAACCTTAGGCTACTATCGTACTTAGTACATAATAAGAAGGATTTTAATCCCTTTGTTATAGAACTTAACTAGGAAAGAAAACAGAAGATTTATTTATTATCGGATGCTAGAATAATTTTTTAGCATAATTAACTGATATCATCTTTATTTATTGCCTTAATTTGTATTCTTTTGATTGCAGCTTCGATTCTTGTCGTCCTTTTCTTGATCCTCCTTTTCTTTTTAGCTTAATTTGACTTAATCTATCTTCTCTTACAATGTTTGTCCCAAAAAGCATATTTAAAATATCATAACCTGAAGGCGTCACCTAGCTTTTTATTCTTGTGGATTTTCTAAACTCAGCCAAGTAAATTCATCACCGTGTTAATACCATTAATGAGGCAATAATCCATGCAGTGATCTACCTTGGCTATTGTGAACCACCTCCATTGTTCCATGCAACCTGCCAAATATCTGTGGGTTCTATATTTTTATGATCCCTGAAATATTGTGAACTTTATTCAGTAACTATGGCTACAAATGAAGAAATGCTGGTTTAAAAGAAATTGATGATTACAAGCTGGAAATTATGTTTGGATTTGACTGTCACTGTGGACCTGTGGTTCTGTAATTATCATGCCAGGCGTCATAACTAACAACAATGTTCTCATATTAAATTCTCTTATAGGCAATTATATGAATATGGATAGCACACTAACAGTTTCTAGGAGGCCCATCTGAACTGCATGCAAATCACTTGCTTCCCTGGGTCGTCGTTGTTTTACTTTTTTCTGCCCTTGAAATTTTATTTCATTGCCCAAGCTCTTCGACCTTTTTTTTTTTAATTTTTATTCAACTGTTTGTTCTTATTCTTGTTTCCTTTTCTTCTTTCTTTGAAATATTGTTCTAATACTTTTTTTTCTTAAAAAAATATTTCTTAAGGCATATGTCCAACAACTCGAGAGTAGTAGGCTGAAGCTTACTCAACTAGAGCAGGAACTCCAAAAAGCTCGCCAGCAGGTATGACCATCACAACATATTTCCACGCATTTTTGTGCTTTCAGCAAAATTATATATCTACTTAAATTGTGTTCTTGGTAAAAGATTTTAAACAGATCTCTTCTTGGCTTCATCCCTATGCAGGGTATATTTATTTCTAGCACAGGAGATCAGTCACATGCTGTGGGTGGAAATGGTATTTACCTTCTTGCCTATGGACTTTATTCATCTTACAAGCATCTGAGGAAGCATGCGTCACCATCAGTGATATTCATTAGTGCCTTTTCTGTGAAGAGTGCTATATATGCATGTTGGCTGTGCATATATAGAACTTTTGGGAAATAGTCCTGCCTAGAAATTATTTGCAATGTCTGCCTAGAAATTTTGTAGCTGTGATGCACACACATTAAATGGTATTTCACTAATGTCTTGTGCAAGCCAAAAGTTTAATCAAATGGTATTTACCCCATATCTAGATCATGTAACATGTAAATTATAAAGATTCTGTTGTGAACCAAATTGTATGTCAGACTTTTAAAACTAATCTTCAGCTGGTTTACTACTTTATTTTGTACAATAGGGAGTGACTCAAGGTTAATTTAACCTTGTGGAAGACTCAATTCCTGTAATCGCCGTGAAATGTTTGAATCTGCGTTAATATTGCTGCTTCATGTCTCTGCAGAACAATAGTAATATTATATTTCTAGTAAGAATTATTGCCTCTATGGTTTCATAATTAAATGGTATGTTTAAATACAGGAGCCTTGACGTTTGACATGGAATATGCAAGGTGGTTGGATGATCATAATCGGCAAATAAGTGAACTGAGGAATGCAGTTAACTCTCATGCAAGTGATACAGATCTTCGTGCTATTGTGGATGGTATTATGTCACATTATGATGACATCTTTAAGCTGAAGAATGCTGCTGCCAAGGCAGATGTCTTTCATTTGTTGTCTGGCATGTGGAAGACACCTGCAGAAAGGTGCTTCATGTGGCTTGGAGGCTTCAGGTCATCTGAGCTTCTTAAGGTACATCTAGTCACTTCTTCTCATGCTAGCTTCGAGGGGGAATAGGTATTTATACATCATGGGTTATAGATATTTGATGATTATTGCATAAATTGCTTGATTTGATTATAAGCTTTGAAAAAGGTGCCCACATCTTCTAAGATTAAGACCGTTGAGAATCTTATCAGAGGCACTCAAGATTTATGTTTCAAGAACGGGCAATTTTTCTGTTAATAATTTACAGAAAATTACATCAATGTGCATGGTATTCAATCCCCGTAATTAGTAAATAATTGAGGTGAAAAGATGCAGACATACAAGGAATCAGGATGAGACTCATGCCAAGAAAAATATGGAGATCTAATTAAAGTACTATTTGAATTTTGTTTTAGATATTCTACTGTGAGCTTTTGTGGCACATCAACGAGTGTTTTTTCTTTTCTTAAATTAAGATCCTTATCCTTGGATTTTGTAATGTGGCAATGTGATTGGCCACCTATTGATCTCTACAAATGGCCTGTGTTTTTGTTTATCTTTGAGATAACATGCTTCAGTTGCTGTTGTGTTCATTTATATGTTCTAAATTGTATTGCAATAATGCAGCTTCTTGCAAGTCATCTTGAGCCTCTCACTGAGCAGCAGCTAATGGGGATATGCAACCTTCAGGAGTCCTCGCAACAAGCAGAGGATGCTCTGTCACAAGGAATGGAAGCATTGCAACAATCCTTGGCAGAAACTTTGGCGGGGTCTCTGGGGCCCTCAGGATCTTCAGGGAATGTTGCTAATTACATGGGCCAGATGGCAATGGCAATGGGAAAGCTTGGTACCCTAGAAAATTTCCTTCGCCAGGTAACCATATTTAGACAACTTATCGTTCTCCTTCAACTACTTCTTCGAGTTTGATGTACCGTGTTGTTTGAAGTGGATTTTGTTAGATTTTTATATTTTGTACTAGTGGGTCCTATATGGGTGCTATATAAGCTTAGGGGTCTTACACCAAAAAGTCTCAAAACTTAGTGGCTCAACCCTTATACTTATATATAAACCCATTACACTTCTATCACACAACTGATGTGGGACTATATTTCCAACACCCTTCCTCAAGTTCAACTGGGTCAGTTTGAACTTGCTCAAACTTGTACACCAGAGGTCTGTTTTTACCATGACTTGTACACTACTTTGTGTCTCAGAGATCCTTACACACATGGACTTGTACACTACTTGTGTCTCAGAGGTCCTACTCACATAGACTTGTACACCACTTGTGTCTTAGAGGTCTTTTTTTTTTTAATGGGCTCCACTATATTTCTCTGGTACCATGTTAGATTTTTATATTTTGTACTAGTGGGTCCTATATGGGTGCTATATAAGCTTAGGGGTCTTACACCAAAAAGTCTCAAGACTTAGTGGCTCAACCCTTATACTTACATATAAACCCATTACACTTCTATCACACAACCGATGTGGACTATATTTCCAACAGATTTGTTTCACATAACTCAACTCACTTAGAAAGGGACAACATTATTCTCTTTTTATGTTTGGTATCAGGCTGACAACCTACGGCAGCAGACCCTCCAACAAATGCAAAGGATCTTAACTACTCGACAAGCTGCTCGTGCACTTCTTGCCATAAATGACTACTTCTCGAGGCTTCGTGCTTTGAGCTCTCTTTGGCTTGCAAGACCAAGGGACTAATGCAACAACCTAAGGATCTGACTCAGATTATCAAATATCCCTCCATCCATGGTCTGAAGATCATCTGCTGATCCAAAGCCAATACTTGTGGTTCTGTAGATGCAATCCAGACCATCAGAGAATTTGGCTTGCTCATATGATTGGTCTGTTTCTTTCTTGTATACTTATATATATATAGTTTGGGGGAGATGTCCATATCCATGTACCATCATCAGTTAGTGTAAAATTTGATGTGTGTATCTTTGTTACTCTGCATGATTGCTGAAGACAAATAATTGTTAAAGCATTTATGGTTTGTTCGCTGTAGGTCTTTGATCGAGCATGTAGAAAATTGACAATGTATTTTGTAAGGTGAATATTGATCTGCATAGAAGTTATCTGTAACTTTATTTCTCGGTTCGGTTGTCTACAAAGATTGTCTATAAATATCATGTGAATCTAAAAATAGGAAAACTGAAAGTTTCCATTCTATTAACCGGCTGCCTTTCTGTTATCCTTTCATAGCATGGTTTTATATAGGGAGAAAGAAGATGGATTAAAGCAGTGGTTGTGTTTCCGGGGCCTGCCACCGGACTCTCAAGCATTCCGGGCATGGAAGGTGGCAATGAGGTGCGGAATTTTTTTTTTTAACCTGTTTTCATGATTCAATTAAATGCTATGATGTTCTTAACTAGTCCGCCTCTTTGCTATTGATGATTCTTTTGAATTCGTCGATTCCTTATAGCATCGGCTTCTTTGATTAACTTAATGTTTGCAAGATTACTGTTGTTTTAAGACATTGTTATTCCTTAAAATTGAAAGCTTTAGTATGAAAATTTGTCAAATTGTTATGATGTTCATTTGCTATTTTTTTTTTTTTTTTTGTTCTTTTTATCAATGGACAGAAAGGATGGACAGTTCCTCAGTTTGGGGGGTGGAATGAGAAAACAGGAGGGGCGCCGGATTACTCGATGGTATTCTCGCGTGCTCGGGCCAATCGCAAGCAGCAGAAGACGAGCGATGTTGTTAAGAAATCAAGCGTAGCTAACGAAGAAGAAAATATCAGGCACCAGCAGGATCAACGTCCAAACAATGACTGCTCTACTGTAAGTATTTTTTTTTTCTCTATTTGCCGTATTTGATGTTGTTTTTCGTTCATCTTTGGCCTGTTTTACCTTTTTGTTTGCATTTAATTAAGTAGGAGAAACTTTTAGTTATTTGTGTTGTAGGGAAATCGTTTTCACAGAAAAATATCTGAATCTTTGAAGTAGGGAAATGTTTTTCTGCAATAGAATTTGGTGGCTTTTGGAGAAAAAAAAATTGAAAATCAAAGACTTATTTAACAATATGTTTTTAAAAAATATTTAACAATATATATATATATATAACAAAACTCTGATTAAGCATTTCTATGTGGATTGCAAGAAGGAAGGATTGTTAAAAGAAAACTTTTGACTGATTTTTCTGTTCTTTTATAAGGGATTAAATAAACCAAAATAAAAAATTGTGATAGTGAAAAATAAAATTTTGAATTAATTTTTTTTTAAATAATTAAATTGATGAGTCTTATAAATGTTAGTGAGTGATTCTAAATTAATGATTGATATCTATGTATCCATTAATGTGCAGAAAAGAAGGAAGTTGCTGAGCTACTTGTGTTTGATCCCTAATGCTCATTAAATCTACCAGTCAGATTTGTTTTCCCCAAAAATGAAATGAGAGAGAGATGTTATTCAGGGTGTTGGTAGTAAGGACAAAAAGTTATCGAGTGGTAAATAATTGGGAATATTACTAAGAGCTTCAAGTATTATTATTATTAATCTTGTGAAAATCTCCAAACAATTTCACTTTTGGTTGTTGTTTTGAAGACTGTATTTATATATTTATATATTGCATGGATTTCATAGGTAATAAATAATACCTCATCTCATGCTGCATGCATCTCCTCAACATACAACTTTACATAAAACTCCTTTCAAATGTCATTATCTTTGCAACAAGCAACAAAAATCTTAGTTATCAGAGGCTTGCTTATCTTTTGTGTTTTCTTTATAATATATAAATTGGATGCATTTTTTGATATATATACCTTTAACAAGTAAGTCTGATTGTTTAGCCCAAAAGAGAAAAAAATATATTGACCATGAGTTTCCGAGGACCTTATCAGATGATTCAAGAAACTGGAGAAAAAAAAAAAAAAGGCATAAAACATGGTTAGCATAACAAAATATTGAGTTGATTCGGATCGAAAAAGATAAAAACAATCCTAGTGAAAAACAAAATAAAGGGAAAAAAATGTGATGATCAGATTCAAATGCACCTCTGAAATGCATGCAAACAAGCAAGCCTGTGCATAAACATAATTGAATTATTAAAATCCATTGCCCATGGCATATATTATCTATAAACAATGGCATATATTATCTATAGCCGACGACGGGGTGTTCGGTACAAGATTTGAAATATTATCAGAAGAATATGAATTTCTAAATATCTAAATTCTTAGGAATAATAAACTCAAGAATACTTCATCTCTTCGTTTAGTTTACAAAAATATTACTAGGAACAAGTTACTACTACCCCAAAGATATATAGAATGCTTTCAGTTATAGAAATAATATATACCTAAACATAAATGATTCATAAGAATTATTTCAAAAGCTTTCATACCAAACATAGAAATAAAATCTTCATTTACATTCCAGAAAATTTTAAATTAATCCTTGTACCAAACACACCCATAAAGAAAGTAAATTTACCTGATCCGAAAACATTTCCAGGTTACAAACTTCATGGATAACAGTATAACAATATGATATTTTTATATTTGTTTATATATATGTTTATATATATATATATGTATTTGTTGCAACAAGCAAGCACTCTTCACAGACAAATCCATTCAAAGACAGAATGAGAAACAAAAGTACACAGCACAGCACAGCACAGCACAACACAACACAACACAGTTTATTTAAGATTGTTAAGCATGCCTGAAAAAAGGCATGTAAAGATGAAGAAGAACCCTAAGCAGCATCTGAGACCCCTTATCTTCTATCCAACAAGAAGTCAGTTTCGCAGGTTAGACACTACCTAAGATACTTTGCATACGGGCGGAGAAGACCCCCCCCCGGCTACTACTTATAAAGCAACTCCCACTGCTTCTCATTATATCATTGACCAATCTCATGATCATTTGTACAGAGATTATCTTTTCTGAGCAAAGTCAATACTAACCGTCTGTTCAGTTCATGGTGAAGCCCATTCGAAGTAATTGCAGACAGCACGCCTTGAGGCAGTCCAATTGCCACACCCGAAGAAGCACCTACCTTGCATTGGCCCGGGCTTCCGGATAACACACTTGCTGCTTATCACGCCGCAGAAGCAGTAGGTGAACCTCTCTTTACCAGTTGGATCCATGAAAGGATGGAACTGGGTGATAGGTCCTGGTAACTCTTTCAGTTTCTGGTGGTGCTGGGTTGGATGATCTGTAGGATGGTGGTTGTTGAATGGCGAACACGCCATTGGGTGGTCAGTTGGCGGTGATGGAGGTAGTTCATTGGTTATGGAGAACTTAAAGCCCCAGTGCATGAGAAGGGTAAGGAGGCGGGCAGTGTTGCGAGCATCATCAAGGCCGCAATGTGGTCGGCCTTCCCATGTCAGACCTGCCCGCTGAACTGCTTCCATGAGATTGCACCGATCACCACTAACCATTTCCTGGAATAGAGCCTTCAAGTTGATCCACCTGCCCACGAATGCAAATAAATGTATTACATTAGTTCATGTCATTAACAAATTCAAACCACATGGAAAGAGAGATTATTTAAATCATCGATAAGATTTGGAAATTGCCAGAATCCAACAGACACGATACGGTTTTACTTAATTTAACAAAAAAAATGGCTTCGAAAGGTACACCTGGTTTAGCAAGTAGAATTTAATTTATTCAACTAGTTCTGAAGCTTATGACACTGCCTTCTTTACCAAGTGGAAAGTATGGCATTTAACTAGAATTAATACTTGCACCACTACAGACAATGATCTCCAAAATTAACATCATCTAGATGAAATGGAGATATTATTAAAAGAAGTCAAACAAAGTGTTAATGGTATGGTCATTGAACATGTATCCTTATCCCTCTAGTAAGCAGAAGTAGAACATGCAAGTAACAAAGGAGCTTTATGCAAGAATGAGCTGAAGAATGTGACGATGAACTACCAAATCACCATTAGTACCACCATGATACATGCCAGTAATGATTTAGACTACAAGCCAAACTTATGTTCAAACATTGTGGAGGTTTAGAGGTTCAGTTCTTATCCTTCCAGGTAGAAGGAGAATGGAACTTAAACAAAATACTATTGGCTGTGTCACTAAGCGATATATTAATCCTATACATTTCCGAATTGGGTAAGGGGTGTACTACTTAAACAGACAACTGAAAGTTTTATTCATAAACTCAGAAGATTCAGCAGAAAGCTAACCCCAGTATAAATCACAGAAATGAACTCCCATGTATGCAACAAAGCAATAGGAGTTCTTGTAAAGGAAAAACATGTACATACTATATCAAGCACTAGCTACTAAATTACTTAGAAGACTCGTAAACACTGTATCACAAAGTCAAAGGCACCTTGTACTGATCTGATACAATTCCCTAGTTTATAGAGGCATACAGAAATATTTGGATATGAATAAATGAACCCCTAGAAAAGAACATGATATACTGCCACTAAGCACGTCAAATATGACTTCACACAAAACTCTATTAAACAAGTCAGATATGGTTGCATACAAACCAAAAATATAAAGGAAAACCAGGAGATTGGAAGGATCATTGGGTGCTATACAGTTTCCTTGATGTCCAAAGCATGGAATGCGGTCAATATGATCGGCAAACTAGTAAGTGGAAGGAATGAGAAATTCACATATGCAAATGGATTTTGGTTTAGTGGTTAAAAGAAAATTATTCATACATGGGATACAACAAAAACATGATATGCATTTTTGTGGCTTTTAGTACACGTTTACTAGGAATCTTCCTTATTTGCATATAAATTGCTGGCATCTCATTGATGCCTTCATTGTTATTGTCTACAGGTAATATGATGGATGATTTACTATCCATCTTAATCTCTAATAACAACAATGGAAAATGGCAATTCCACAGTTGTAGAGAGTGATTAAATACACATCAAGGCCACAAATGATGGTTTACAGAAAGCAGCTAATTTTTACGTCAGGTAAGTCTACTACAAACATTATCCTTTTTTACTTTGAAAACTAATTGAAAATACTAACATTAGGGATGTGACTTACATTTATTATGGATCCAGAAAATTTTACTCTAGGTACCTCCTTAGGTTATAAGATGTGCATCAAACAAAGAAGTGCCTACTAAGTACAATAGAGTGATTTTGAATATCTTCTGAACCCACAGCAAGCTACTGGAAACATGAGAAATCAGTTTTAAACATTGAGCCAAAGTCTTTTTGCAATGAGAACAACCGAGATTCTCATATAAATTCAAGATGAAGTTTCTCAGTACATAGTCTTTACATTTGATATTGAATTAGTTGACAAACCTAAGTCAAATATATAATTGAAAACTGGAGTAATCAAAACACACAAAAAATTGAGGTATTAATTTGAGTAATAGTCATTCTGAATAAAAAGAAGAGAAGTTTGACTAATGTACAAATCATGGTTCAGGCTATGATAAAGATAAATGGATAAGTTATATCTATCAGCAACAGATTTAGATTTTTCAGGTTTAATTAAAAGAAAGAAAGATGAAGCTTTGAAAGAAATGAGCAGTAGGAATTAAAATTAGAAAACAGAAAAAACTGTTTCCCTAATCAAGCAAACCATTTTTTTTTTCCGTTTCTATAAAGGCCTGTATAACCAAGCTAATACATATTTAAGGCAACAGCTTTGCTAGCTTTGTTGTTTGTTTTTGGACATCAAGACATCATATATCTAGCCTGTGTCCTTTTCCCTGTTCTTGGCTTTTGAGGAATACACAATGCTTATTCATGGACAAACAATTTCCTTTCGTTTGAAAAGGAATCAATAACTAAATAAACATAACATTGTTAAATGAAATATTTCCTTTATTCTAGGATACTTCTAACCAAGGGAGTGATTTGAACATAGGATGAAGATTGCAAGGGAGTTGCAATTAATATATGTTGCAAGATTCATGGTTGATTAGGGCTGATTTTTAGTGAGATTTGTTTGTGATTTAGATTCCTAGGATAGCCTTCTATATTTGCCAATTAGGCTGTCAATTAACTTTATTTTTTACTGTTTTTATACCTACCATAATCAGCCCCATATACAGCAAGATATTTGTAACATTTCAGAACATCAATACACAATTATTCATTACCATACAAGTTAATTTGGTATCAGAGCAGGAGCTCTAATTCCTAGAAAAAACCTGGTCACCCATATTCTACCAAAAAAAAGCCTTAATTCTTAGCCTTCACCATCATGTCGGAGGTGATCAGTGCTGCTGCAGAGAAGAACATGCCTTCTGCTACTCACAAAGAGCAAATTGATAAACTCCTGAAGCAGTTGAAGGCCAACTTGGGTTCATCTAGTACTCCTAATGCTTCGGTTACACAAGCAAGCAGTATTATTAAGACATTCTCTTGTCACTCATTTATTCATTCCACTCCTTGGATCATAGATTCAGGAGCTTCTGACCACATGACCAGTATGTCTAGCTTATTCCACTCATATTTTCCTTGTTCTGGCCATGAGAAAATTCATATGGCACGTGGATCTTATTCTTCTATAGCCGGCAAAGGTTTGAATAATCTTTCAAAAAATATTTCCCTTAAGAACATCTTACATGTTCCTAAACTTACTTGTAATCTATTATCATATTGTACCTTTTTTGAATCATATTGTACCTTCCAAGAACTGAGCTCGGGGAAGATGATTGGCAATGCTAAATTAATTGGTGGCCTCTACTTTTTTGAAGATCAAGATTCCAAGAATAAAGGTGCTCAAGGCTTCAGTGGTATTCATTCTACCTTAGTTGAGGATCAAATTATGCTTTAGCATTATAAGGCTAGGCCATCCTAGTTTTCTGTGTCTTAAAAAATTATTTATTTAAAAATTTGGATTATTCTAAATTATATTGTGAAAACTACATTTTATCTTGTCCTCAAGCTTATCAAGTGTCAAAACCATTTTATTTATTTCACAGTGATATTTTGGGACTGTCAAGAATTAATACACCTTCAAATAAAAAGTGATTTGTGACTTTTATTGATGACCATACTCGCCTATGTTGGGTTTACCTAATGTCATCTGAGGTTGAAAAACTATTTAAGATGTTTTACTTGATGATTGAAACATTTTTGAAACCAAAATTAGAATCCTTCATACAGATAATGGAACTGAATATTTTAAAAGAACTCTTGGAAGTTTTTCACTGAAAAAGAAATTCATCATCAGACTACTTGCATTGACACACCTCATCAAAATGGTGTTGCTGAATGCAAAAATAAACATCTTCTTGAAGTTTCTTGAGCTATTATGTTTTCGATGAATGTCCCTAAGTACTTATGGGGAGAAGCTGCTTTAACTACATCTTATCTCATTAATAGAATGCTTAGATTGTTACTCTGCTTGACTGCTTTAAAAAATCATTTTCCTACATCACGCACTTTCTTCAAATCTCCCTTTGAAAATATTTGGGTGTATAGCATATGTTCACATAAATAGTAAAAGGAGATATGAACTTGATCCAAGGGCAGAAAAATGTATTTTTATTGGTTATGCTCCAAATTAAAAAGGATACAAGTGTATTTTTATGGATGTTATTTTTCTCGAGAACCAACCTTACTTTCAAAAAATTCCTCTTCAGGAGAACTTAGAAGAAGGAAATTTTGGGATATTGCTACTATTCTTTTACCTAAAACTATTGATTTTTTTGACTCATCAATTACTAGTCCTACATCTGAAAACGAATTTTTAAATAAAAAGGAGATTACTAGTGGAAAGGAAATAAGTGATCATAAACCTATTCTGCCAAACATTCCTAAATCCTCGATAGGGGCAGAAATACTACCCATAATTCTAATAGAAGACGGTAAAGAGCTCCTTATGTATTCAAGGAAAAAGGATCATGTGAAAAAAGAAGAATGATGTGTAGCTGATCTTCAGAAATTATGGCAGATCTTTAGGAATTTATGAATTGTATGACATATTTGTAGAGATTGATGAGCCATAAATTATAGCTTAGTCAATTCTATAATATTAGAAGAATTAGCTGTATGATTTGTTTTCTCTTTTAGCATCTTGCATTTTCTATAAGACCTGTACATGTAGACTATTCTAGGTGTGTTTTTTGAATACCATTTTTTCTACATGGTACCAGAGCCAAATTCCTAATTTTTTCCATACCATATTCTATAGATAATGTCAGAAGTTACATCTGAATCAATCCCTTCTTCTTTTAGGGTGCCACCTCTGAATCTCATTCTATTCAGATAACCACCATACGCCTCAATGGAGATAATTTTCTGCATTGGTCATAATCAGTACGGATGTATATTCGGGGGAGGGGAAAGATTGGGTATTTGACTAGCGATACAAAGATGCTAGATGTGAAAAACCCATCTTTTGCCACTTGGGATGCAGAAAATTCCATGGTTATGGCGTGGCTTGTTAATTGCATGGAAGAAGACATTGCTTCAAATTATATGTGTTATTCAACTGCCAAGGAGCTTTGAAAAAATGTTCCCAGATGTATTCAGACCTTGGTAATCAATCTCAAGTGTATGAATTGGAGCTGAAACTTGGGGAGATCAGACAAGAAGGAGATAACGTCACCAAGTACTTCAGTATCCTTAAAAGGCTATGGCAAGATCTAGATGTTTTCAATGACTATGAATGGAAGTCTATAGATGATTTCAATCACAATAAGAAAACCGGGGAGGATGATCGTATCTATAAATTTCTTGCTGGGCTGAATGTAGAATTTGACGAAGTAAGGGGAAGGATAATTGGTCGTGGACCTCTTCCTTCACTTGGAGAGGTATTTGCTGAAGTTCGAAGGAAGGAAAGGCGCAGGAGTGTCAAGCTTGATAAGAAGGAATCTGGGGGATTGGTTGAAAATTCTGCTTTGGTAGCAGCTGATGCAAATGCAACCGAACAATCTACACACGTGACACAATCAACAACCAGCACAGAGTAGAGGATAGGCCACGTGTATGGTGTGACTTCTGCAACAAACCTCGACACACACGTGAAACTTGCTGGAAAATACATAGAAAACCTACCAATTGGAAGAGTAACAAACCTAGAGATAAAATTGCTCGTGCAAATGGGGTTGATTCTAGTCCGTTCACTAAAGAACAGATGGATCATCTTTTAAAGCTGCTAAAGACCAATTCCTTATCTAGTATTCCTAGTGTTTCACTGGTTCAAACAGGTAGAGAATATAATGTTTTTCCCTGCCATTCTTATTCCACACCTTAGATTATTGACTCAGGTGCTTCAGACCACATGACAAACCTTTCTCATATTTTCCATTCATACTCACCTTGCTCTAATGATAAAAAGGTTAGAATTGCATATGGAAATTTCACACCTATTGCAAGGAAAGGATCTGTAAAGATTTCTGAAAAAATAACCATAAAATCTGTTCTTCATGTCCCTAATCTTGCATGTAACCTTTTGTCAGTGAGTCAACTATCTAAAGATTCTAATTGTCGTGTTATATTTTCCAATTGTCATTGTGAATTTCAGGACCTGAGCACGGAGATGATGATTGGCAGTGCTAGAATGGTGGATGGTCTTTACTACTTTGAAAACAATCTTCTCAAGAATAAACAAGCTCAAGGCTTGAGTACTAGTATGAGTTCACTTTCTGTTCGTAACAAAATTAAGATTTGGCATCTTAGATTAGGACATCCTAGTTTCTCATATTTGAAATATTTGCTTTCCAGATTTATTTAAAAATTTGGACTGTTCATCTTTTAAATGTGAAAATTGTCTATTATCAAAAAATCATCATTCTACTAACAAACCAAAACCATATTTTGCCTCAAAACCATTTAATATAATTCATAGTGATGTATGGGGCCCTTCTAAAATCACCACATTTAGGAAAAAAATGGTTTGTAACTTTCATAGATGACCACACTCGTTTGTGTTGGATATATTTGATGAATGATAAATCTGAAGTGGAAAATATCTTTAAGAACTTTTTTAATATGGTTGAAAATCAGTTTCAAACAAAGATAAAGATAATTCATTTTGATAATGGAACAGAATATTTAAATCATTTGTTAGGGAATTTTTTAAAAGAAAAAGGGATTCAACATCAATCTACTTGTAATGACACTCAACAAAATGGCATTTCAGAAAGAAAAAAAAAACACTTACTTGAGGTTGCACGCGCTATTATGTTTTCAATGAATGTACCAAAATACTTATGGGGAGATGCAATTTTGACAGCATGCTACTTAATAAATAGGATGCCTACTCGCATGTTAAAATATTCGACACCTTTAGAGTGCCTCAAAAAGTTTTTTTTTTTTCCAAATTGTAGACTTTTTTGTGATTTACATTTAAAAATCTTTGGGTGCACTGTATTTATCCACATACCTAGCAAACTTCAATCTAAACTTGATCCTAGTACAGAAAAATGTGTGTTTGTTGGATATGCTCCAAATAAGAAAGGGTATAAGTGTTATAATCCTCGAACAAAAAAGTTTTTTGTAAGTATGGATGTATCATTTGTTGAAAGTCAACCATACTTTAGGCAAAATTGTCTTCAGGGAGAGATAGGAAATGAAGATAATTTTTGGGAAACATCTATTCCACTGCCTAACATATTCTTTCCTTCTTTAGTGGTCAAGCAATTGATAATCAACAAAAAGAAAGTACTAATCTACCAATGTCAAACATAAATGATTCACAAATAGAGAAAGAAATACTAGAACAGGAACTTATTAATCCTACCTCAGAGCTCCGTGTTTATGCTAGAAGACGTACTCATCGAAGTAAAGATTTATCCACAACTCTAGTACAAGACCAACCACTATCTTTGGGCGATGGTTCATCCACCTCTTCAAGTAATTCTGATCTTTCCTTGTTGACAAATTCAACTCCTACTATTGCTGATCTTGATGTACCTATAGCACTTAGAAAAGAAGTCCGAACTTGTACAAAACATCCCATTGCTAAATTTGTGTCCTATCATCATCTTTCCGCTTCGCATAAAGCTTTCACCTCAAACATCTCTAATCTGTTTATCCCGAGGACCATTCAGGAAGCCTTAGATAGGCCGAATTGGACTTTAGCAGTTTTGGAAAAGATGAATGCTCTGAAAAAGAATGGGACATGGAAGATAGCTGATCTACCAAAGGAGAAGAAAATGGTAGGATGTAAATGGGTGTTTACAATTAAGTGCAAAGCTGATGGTAGTATAGAGAGGTACAAGGCCCATTTAGTAACAAAAGGATTTACACAAACACATGGCATTGACTATCAAGAGACCTTTGTCCCGGTTGCGAAAATTAATTCAATCTGTGTCTTGCTTTCATTAGCTGTGAGTTTTGGCTGGCCTTTACACCAGTTAGATATAAAAAAATACATTCTTAAATTGGGAGTTGGAAGAGGAAGTCTTTATAAGTTTACCACCAGGTTTTGAAAAGAATCTTGGTGAAGGGAAAGTGTGCAGGCTGAAAAAATCCTTGTATGGACTTAAACAATCTCCTAGAGCTTGGTATGAACGCTTTGGGAAAACTGTAAAGGCGCATGGATATACACAAAGTCAAGTAGATCATACGATATTGTATAAACATTCAAAGGAGGGAAAAGTTGCTATTTTGATTGTTTATGTTGATGATATTATATTAACAGGTGATGATTTTGATGAACTCAAAAATCTTAAGAAGATCCTTGCGAACGACTTTGAGATCAAGGACTTGGGAGTTTTGAAATATTTCCTTGGAATGAAATTTGCTAGATCTAAAAAGGGTATCTTTGTCTCTCAAAGGAAGCATGTACTAGATCTTCTTAAAGAAACGGGCCTACTTGGATGCAGGGCAGTAGAAACACCTATTGATTCAAATGTGAAGCTCTAACATGCCAAAACAGAAGAAGTAAAGAACAAAGAACAATTTCAAAGATTGGTTGGTAGGCTAATTTATCTATCGAATACTCGTCCAGACATAGCCTTTGCAGTGAGCATGGTAAGCCAATTTATGCACTTGCCAGGTCCAGAACACTTTGAGGCCGTGTACAGAATTCTAAGATACTTACAAGGTTCACCAGGGAAAGGCTTAATGTTTGAAAGACTTGGTCATCTACAAATTGAAGTATACACAGACGTAGATTGGGCTGGAAGTGCAATTGACAGAAGATCAACATCTGGGTATTGAACTTTTGTTGGAGGAAATCTTGTTACGTGCTAAGTAAAAAACAGAATGTAGTGGCAAAAAGCAATATAGAAGCTGAATTTAGATAGTTGCTCATGGAATTTGTGAAATGTTGTGGATTAAAAGAATCTTAGATGAATTGAAAGTCATAAGTGCTTCTCCCATAAAGGTGTACAATGATAATAAAGCAGCAATCTCGATAGCTCATAATCCTGTTCTTCATGATAGAACAAAGCATGTTGAGGTAGACAAGCACTTTATCAAAGAAAAGATAGAGAAGGACTGATTTGTATGAATTATATACCTACTGGTGAACAAGTGGCAAATGTTCTTACGAAAGGACTTCCTAAGAAACAATTTGAGAAGCTAATTGGCAAGCTGGCTATGGAAGACATATTCATACCAGCTTGAGGGGGAGTGTGAAACAAGAAGAATGATGTGCAGCTAATATTCAGAAATTATGGCAGATCTTTAGGAATTCATGAATTGTATGACAGATTTATAGAGATTGATGAGCTATAAATTATGGCTTAGTCAATTCCATAATATTAGAAGAATTAGCTGTATGATTTGTTTCCTTTTTTAGCATCTTGCATTTTCTGTAAGACCTGTACATGTAGACTATTCTAGGTGTGTTTTTTGAATACCATTTTTTCTACAGATCATCAAAAGGGCAAGAAAGTCATAGCTCCTTTAGCACCAGTTCAATCATCTACTCTAAGAACATAACCTAAAACTACTCAAGGTATTCATAACATGTTAGACCCATAGTAAAATGGGTGTATCAAAGGTGTGAGAAGAAACAAATGGGTCAAACCTGATGATGGGCTTATATTGGGACTAGTCTAGTGTGCTTGTGCCCCAATGTCTTAGGTCTTTATGTTTGATACTTTGTTGTGATGTGTTTGCTAGTGGGAATCTGGGTATATTTAGAGGTAATGCAGGAAGTGTGAAAGTAGAGGAGTTTCTTTTAGAGGACTATCTGGTCTGGGAGAGTGGTAGCCTTTTGAATATTACACTGTTGATTGTCATCCTTCATTGGCTTTCAATAACACTACCTTTTCATTACATCCTCATATTCCTATCATTTGATCCCATTTACTCTATTTTCTTTTCTCTTTGCCATTCAATCCATGCTAGGGTTCTATCATAACATTCCTCTTGTTTATACTTCTTGTGTCCATAATAAATCAAATATTGATCCTATTTCTCATTTAGTACCTAATACTGAGTCTAGTAACCTAGATATTCCTATAGCTATCAGGAAAGCAAAATGTTCATGTACTTCTTATCCTATATCTAGGTATCTTTCCTATGGTGAACTCTTTAAGAAATTTGATGCCTTTATATCTAAGTTGTCTAACTTGTTTGTTCTGAGATACATACAAGAAGCACTTGATGACCCTAATTGGAAATCAGCAATGTTGAAAAAGATGAATGCTCTAAGGAAAAGTGGGGCATGGGAAGTTGTTGACCTACCAAAAGTTCAGAGAACAGTTGGGTGTAAATGGGTGTTTACTATGAAGTTTAAAGCAGATGTGAGTATTGAAAGATACAATACGAGATTAGTTGCCAAAGGTTTCACCCAAACCTACAGAATTGATTACTAAGAAACTTTCGCTCTTGTTGCAAAAGTCAATTCTATGCGAGTGTTACTATCTTTAGCGGTTAATTATGACTGGCCGTTACACTTAGATGTCAAGAATGCATTTCTAAATGACGATTTACAAGAAAAGGTGTTTATGAGCCTACCTCTAGAATTTGAAAAAATGTTAGGACAAGATAAAGTGTGCAGACTTAAAAAATCCCTATATGGTCTTAAATAGTCCCCAAGAGCTTGGTTCAAATGTTTTGTAAAAGTAGTGAAAAGCCATGGTTATCATCAAAGCCAGGTTGATTACATGATGTTTTATAAGTGGTCGGAGAAGGGTAAGATCTCTATCTTAATAATCTATGTGAATGATATAATCTTGACAGGAGATGATTATGAAGAATTAGCATATTTGAAATGAACGTTGGCCCAGGATTTTGAGATCAAGGATCTAGGGTTATTAAAATACTTCCTTGACATGGAGTTCATCAAGTCGAAGGAGGATATCTTTGTTAACCAAAGAAAGTATATCCTTGATCTCCTTAGTAAGACTAGTCTTCTAGGTTGTAAAGCGGTGAATACTCCCCCTGATGCTAATTTGAAAATTGATCCTACTAAAGCTAAAGAGGTCACTAATAAAGAGAAATTTCAAAGGCTTGTGGAAAAGTTAATCTATCTACCACATACTCGTCCAGATATAGCATTCGTAGTGAGCTTAGTAGCCAATATATGCACTCCCCTAGACAACATTTTGATACAGAATATAGAATAGTAAGATACTTAAAAGGAAGTCCTAGAAAAGGTCTAATATTCCGGAAGAATAATAATTTACAAATAGAAGTCTATAATGATGCAGACTGGGCTGGTAATACTACTAACAAACGATCTACTTCAAGCTATTGTACATTTGTTGGGAGAAATTTAGTTGTATGGAGGAGTAAAAAAAACAAAATGTTGTGGCTCAAAGTAGTGCATAGGCAAAGTTTAAATCTCTAGCTCATGGGATTAGTGAGGCAATTTGGTTGAAAAAATTGTTTGAAGACTTGAAAACCCCTATGACTCATTCGATGAAAGTATATTGTGATAACAAGGCAGCCATTTCAATCACTCACAACCCAGTCTTGCATGACAGAACCAAGCATATTGAGGTTGACAATCATTTCATCAAAGAAAAAATTGAAAGTGGGTTGATTTGTCTTTCTTATGTACCAACTACAATTCAGATAGCAAACATCCTTACCAAAGGGCTACACAAGGGACAGTTCAAAATTTTAGTAAGCAAGCTAGCTAAGGAAGACATCTTCAAGCTCGCTTGAGGGGGAGTGTTACAAGATTCATGGTTAATTAGGGCTGATTTTTAGTGAGATTTGTTTGCAATTTAGATTCCTAGAATAGCCTTGTATAGTTGTCAATTAGCTTTATTTTTTGTTGTTTTATACCTACCATAATCAGCCTCATGTACAGCTATATATTTGTAACATTTCAAAATATCAATACACAATTATTCATTACCATACAAGTTAATTATATAGATACCCAAGAGTCTCCAATACGTGAGAAAAAGAACCCCTTTGATTCACAGAACTAGCAAAGCATCAACTTCTGATGCACTTATATAAAATTATCACAAGAGGAACTCATCTTCTCAACATCTCCTGAATTTCCAGGCACTATAAACAATAACGTTAGAAGCATATACGGTGGTCAACTAGGTACATGGTGTCTCTGTAACTACATCACATTATATGGTTTGATGCAGTTAAAACATGAGCAACATTACATGCAAACACTTTGATAGTGAACAAAAATAATTTGAATGTTCTAAATAAAGATCATCAACTCACAAGAAATAAAACAGCTTAACATAGGGTATAAAACATTAACTCAGTAAAATACTCAAGTGGCAGTGTAAGACAATACCAATACATAATTAACTAAAGGAGAAAGATATGCATCTCATAGAAATCACAAATAATTATCAACAGCACAAAGAGTACCTACCTATTAAAGTAAGGAGGTTTCCTGATCCTCTTGAATTTGCACTCAGATTCTAACATTGTGCGACAATCCCAATTACCCCATGTCACAACAGCAAAGCTTTTGTGCTTGATCCCTTTGTCCTCCAACCATTTATCATGCATGAGTAGAGCTTCACTAAGAGAAACACCCCTATCAACCTGAATATATGCAATTAAACCATCTAATCATTATTCATTCAACAGAAGCCAAATAATTTGAAGAGAGACATGAGTACTATTATCTTGCACCCCAATCAGAATGAAGAGTTCTCAATATAACAGTTGAGTAAACCAATGAAATTTGGAAGATTTGCGCATGATTAACTATAAAAAAAAATACAACATAGAGCATAGGAATTGGCAACCTAATCTACACATATTAGCAATCACTCATTATTCCATTATATGTTGGCTTTCTAGGAAAGAAAGGTAAAATCCCAATGAAGCTTACCTTGTTATTTTAGAGAAAGTGAAACAGAAGCATGGTACTCTGCATCTGGAGGAATCAGATGCCAAAGATCTTGTCTGATTTTGAGCAGCATATCTGACAACGATTTTCTCATGAAGAATACACGATAATCTCACATCACCCTAAAATAGAAGTCAAGCCTAGAGCAAATCCCTGCTACAATATTCGCGAATGCTAAGTTCCTCTCTTCCTAATATTTGCTTCCACATTACAGGAGCCCAGAAGAAGCCAGCAATGAAAAACAAAGAACTAACAGTGTGAAATAAAGTGCTGCAGACCAGGGAATAAGAATAAGTGGTAGGAAACATGAAGACTTATGAATAGCACCAAAGAAAACTTTGAAGAATACAATTAGCATCTCAGCTCACATACCAAAATCCAACAATTCAAGAAGGTCTTGAGAATCACGATCCTCAGTTTGCAAGATATTGACCTCCAAATGAACACCCAAAAGGGGCAAATTTTGAAGAAGAGAAACAAAATCTATCCCATATATTGGATTGCAAAGAAGTTTGCAAGCCTTATACAAGTCATGTTTTAAAATGGTCAAACCACAAAATAGCCAAGACTAAGTAAAGATAGTACTGGATTTTATGAAAACAATCTGCAAGTAGTGTATCTCAAGCCAGAAAACTTGGGATCTAACATAGTCTCCCTTTACATATTCTTGAACTGAGCAAAATAAGTGAGCTGAATCGCATAGAGATGTAGAACTTTTAGCATTAGATTCCAATTGCAAGCTTAAGGATGGAAAGGGCATGAAGTAAATGGGTGACTGCCAATTTGCAATCCGACATGTCAAAAGCCAAAATACCGTATTTGAATAGTGTTGGTTCAGACACCTATTGCTCAAGTGTCAGATCTGTTGAAAGGCTGGGATTGACAATATCCATATGTGAACTTCACTATATCATATAGTTTGCACAAAGGTAATAGTGCTATTTTCAGAATGCTCCAGAACATACTGAAACAACAACAATAACAAACCAAACCTTTACTTTTCACACAGACAACTTTCTCAGCTAATTATTACAAGGTTCTTTTTGCCAACAGTGCATGTAAATATTGCTGGACCTTAGAGGTTAAGCATCTAGCACAAGAAAATAACAACTTTTACCATTCAAGCAAGATCAATAACGGAGTGCAGAGCTGATTTTCTCCCACCATATAATCAGGCATGAACTAATGTAATCAGTGTCCATTATTCAATCAAGAGGATATAAATTACTCTTCAACACCAGCATATCCTTTACTAATAACCCAACTCACAATAGCAGCAATTATTTCAAAAAATGATGCATGCTATAGAGAAATGCCATCAAGTCAAAAAATGGCAAGAATTAATTATGATAGTCCATATCATAAATTGAGCAATATTAGAGGCAAAGAGTTCACAAAAACCTGAATTTGCTGAATACCAGTAAGCTCCTTGCAGAAATCAGTCAGAAGCTGATGATAAACAGGCCGAACATATGTCTGAAAAGAAGCTTCAAGTTGCCCAGTCACACTATTAACTAAAACAGATGGAAATTCAATGATTTCTTGTGGATGTGGCTTCCTTTCCTTGTCACAAGTTGCTTCAAAGTCAATAACCACAAAATACTGAAAATCTTGAAACTGAAGCTGATGTTGGTGACCTTGAGAAAACATTTTGTAAGGCGAAATAATGAATTCTATTTTCAACAGGAAGAAAGTAATCCCTGTTAGTTGGATAGATATGGTTCTCAAAGATATTCATTTGGCTTTGCTGCAACTTGTGCATGTCAGGATAAATATTAGGCCAGTTCCAAAATTCTTGACGGCAGAAGGGTCTGTATCCTTGATTTGGATGTGAAGAGTTGACCCTGTGAAATGGTTTGTTTGACTCCACGCCAACTAGATGGGCATTCACTTCATCTTTCTGCTCATGACTCCCTTCAGTGCCATTCCCACTTCCCTGAGAGTCATAGGGGGGATTCTTGGTCTGGAGACCTCCAAATGATGCCTCATTGCTTTTCTCCATTGCTTCTGCAGAGATGAGATGAAGCCCCCAAAGAACATGAGACAAAACAAAGACTTCCAATTCCAAGAAGTATAACCAAAAGGCATAAACACTTAAGTTCACCCTAATAAAACCATTATCAAGGAACAAATTCATGACAGAAATTCAGATGCCAAACTATGGTAAAAAAGCAACAGATCTATGAAAGAATTATATCCTATCAGCAATTCTGATTAGAATATCAACTAGAGGAACCAATCAACCATAAAATACATAGTTCACTTAAGAAATCCAGACAATATTTGAAATTTCCCATAGAAGAAAGCAAAGAACATGATCTATGGTCATTAGGCACATAACAGTTCATGACAGGATTCAATATCACTGAATGAATTAACTAACAAAATATATTAGGCATGAGATCTGACTAGGTGCAAGGCATTCCGAGATTTTGATAGAAAATTGTTTGATCTTCTTTATAGCTCATGGACTAAAATTTAACAGTGTAGGAGATCAAGAACACCTAAATATCAAGGTATTACAAACTTAACCACATAATGCACTTGCCCCCCATACAATGAGAGTGTGTGTGCATGTAGCTCCTTATCCCACCCTGCAGGTTAGATCTAACAGAAGACATCTCTGCAATCCTGAAAGAATGAGCAATCTATAAACTGAGATATCTCGACCATGACTCTGGGCCCAGTATCCAAACTCTGATCCATGGCAGTCCAGCTTCCACTTTCCCCAGGATAGCCAGCCTAAGTAATCTTTTAGAATTTCTATGATCAATTTTGATGCCTTCCTCAACATTTCAATGATTTCATAAGTCTTATTACTACTAAAATATTTGGAATACTCTTACATAGGAAGCATGTACAATGGTTCATCAATAATTCAATGCTTTTAATTATGCAATCATGGAAAAAAAAGGAGCTGGGACACTCAGCGCAACTTTGTATGTGAGAATATGTTCTGTAGTTCCCGTGAGAATCCTTTTATCTCAGAAGAAACAAAAACCCTAAAGAGAATTCTACTTATGGTTTACTCAGAAAGATCTTATAAATAGTAAATCAATAAAACAGTAGCTTGACTTTGTTCCCATTCACCACACCCTGTATACTGATAAAATGCTTCATTTAACAAATCCAAGCTTGCAACTTTCACATAATCCAACATTCAAAAAATCCCAGTTTGCAACCCAATTACGATGCCACATACACATATATTGACCGCAAAAATCTATGCAATGCCCACATAACAACACAATATTCAAACATATGGTGAAAATTCATAACAACCCAGAAGATATGGCACATACCACAAGACCCCAACAAACAATCATCAAACAAACTCAAAGAACAAGGGTAAATATTTTCTTCAAAAATCACAGCTCTATGCATTAGTCACCGAGCTAAAATCAATGAAATCATCACCAACCTCTTCAAATATTCAAGATCCCTTCATCCAAATAGTCAGATCACCCAAAAAAAAACAACAAAAATAAAGAAATTCTCACAAGATCACTCAAAACTCCACATCTAAAACTCCTCCTATAACAGACATCAATAGATCGATCACACCCCAAATTAAAAATAATAATAATAAACCCTGAAACCAATTCGCCGAAGCTAAATACTACCTCAAAATCACAAAATCAAAAAAAAATAAATAAATAAAAGAGCAAGAAAACCCAACACGATCACACCTTCGGGTTCCTGATCGCCGACCATGATCTCGGAGGCTACAGGTATCCTCCAGCACAATGATCAGAGCCCAACCCCCATTTCTCCACCTACCAAACAACCGATCCAGCATCAGCGATCAAAATCAAAAACCAAAATCATTCTCAAATGGAAATCAAGGGTTGCCCACAAATCCAAATTTTCTCTGGTTTTTTTAGGGATTTTCGACTTAATTCTTACATGCGCGCGTGACACGAGAGTTGAAGACGAGAGAATGAATGAGCGAAGCGAGGAAACGTTGAAGAGAGGAGAAGAAGAAGAAGAAGAAGAAGAAGAAGAAGAGAAGCGGTCTCAAGAGAGAGAGAGAGAGAGAGACGTGAGTATGATTAGCTGTTGGCTTCTGAACAGCAAAAAGGAGTTGTGTATTTGGTGGGGTCCATGTGATGGTCAGATTCGTCAGCAGCTTGTTTGGGCCCACCTTTGATATATATATATTTATTCATATTTATGAAAAGTCCAGTTTTTCATAAACTATTTTATTTTTTTTTATTGACAAATACCACAAACATTGTTAGGGTGGTGCGTATATGTCTATGTGCTCTCACCTAATAATATACAGGGTTTGGGTTGAACCAATGCCCTACATTATGAACCTTTAGTTTTTCAAAAATTACTTATTAGCTCTTTTTAATTTAAATTTATTTACCAATCGTTAATTAATGTTTGTGTTTCATATCGATTAAAAATGATTCGTTATTTTTATTTATTAAATATTAATAACCGATTTTAAAATTAAAATTTGGCAGTGAAAACCTCTAGTTGTATTCTGTGGCCTCTATAGATGGATGAGGTTGGGCCCTCTTTGGTATATTTATTTACTAATAAATCTCTGTATTAATTTTAAGGTAAACAATTTAAATGGTTTCTTACTATTTCGTATGCTTTTATTTTGGTCATATAGTTTTAAAAGGTTATGATTCGGTCCCTTGCATTTAGTTTTTGTTATAATTTAGCCATCTAAGCATGCACCATTGACGATAATCACACGTAACATATGCCAACTTTGAGAATAAATATGCATGTTACATAGTATGCCACATGTGATCATTATTCTCAGTGTATGTTAGAGTGACCAAATTGTAACTAAAATTAAAAATAAGGGACAAAATCATAACTTTATGATTTGGATGATATATATATATATATATACATACAATTTATCATAATTAATTTTCATATATATTAATAATTGAGGGTCAGTTATTTACGCATGTTTGTAGATAACAAATCTACAGATATGTGTATATCAAAATCCAACAATGTTTTCGCGCACTAAACTACAACCATTGAATCAAACATTCAAATAATGGTAAATCAATTCTCACTGTCCAAGGTGATTTCCACACACCCCTCCACATACAATCCAAATAAACTATAAACAAATAAACACCCACTGAACCCACTCTACACCAAGTACATCAAAAACCTATACTCTTCCAACTATTGTTTCACTCTCGCTCTCCCTTTCGATGTGTCTATCTCTCTAATATTCCTCTTCTTACTTTTTGATTTCCACAACGTTACTAGATAACTTATTACCTTAAAAATTGTATTGTATGAATTTATTTGTTTGCCTCATGAACATATTTGTATGTTCTTTTGAGAATTCAAAATTGATGTTTATAATGTTGACAAAAATTTAACCATTGGTTGTTGGTTGTCTAATCCAATAATCCTTTTATTTTCTATTTGAACTAAAAAAATCATACAAAAAATAAATTTTTTTACATATAAATATAAAAAATAATGAGTAATTTTTTGAAAAATAAAAATAAAATAATAAACAACAAAGATCGATCCAAATCGTAAAGACTTGAGGTGCTTTACTGAAACACCTACTAAGAAAGATATGCCTCGTTATTGAATTAGTTTAAAGCCCATGTTCTTACAAAAACAAACAACTCAAACACCAAATAATAATAATAATAATAAGAATAAGAATAAACCAAATAATAAAACCGTAATAATAATAATAACAATAATAAGAATAAGAATAATAAGAATAAACCAAATAATAAAACCGTAAATAATAATAATAATAATAATAATAATAATAATAAAAAACCAAATAATAAAACCGTGTGAAATTGAGTGGGACTCGCCCTGATATTTTGCCATAGCTCTTTAAAATTCTAAAAAAAACTCGTAATTCGTCAAAGGTAGCAAAAAGTTCAATGAATATAATATATATATAGACATACAATTTAAGGCTCGTTGACCCAATCCATTGATGACAATGTTCTAATTCAACACATGCGAAAAATTACATGCCACCAATTATATAATGTATGACCGGTCATTATTTAGAATTTAATTGTCACCAATTATCTGATGTATGACCGGTCATACTTTAGAATTTAATTGGTCACCAATTATATATATATATATATATATATATATATATATATATATATATATATATATATATATATAACACAAAATATCCCAAATTATTGGGTTTTCCTTTCCAGGAAACAACCATAGAACAAGACTATACAATTAATTTCAATCTTCCAGAGTATTTATTTTAATTAAAAAAAATAGTTTTTCTAATTAAAAATGGGTTAAACTACCCTGTTAGTCACTAAACTATTTGCGAACTTCTATTTTGGTCACCCAACTACAAAAAAACAACTCATAAATTTAGTCTCTTGCTCTCTTTCAACTCTTTTACCATCACCTCTATCTACTTCTTCGACATTCACAAGCTCCAGAATGTTATATACACCATTGATCCCTCCACCTTGTCCAACCACTCACTCCATGTGCTTCTTCTCATCATCTTTAAACATGTTTCCAGGGCTGGATAAGGGGTGTGATCCTACAACAAATACCTTCAACCTTTGAGGAACTGAAGCTAAGGCTTCATCTCAAAAGTAGTGAAACTGTTCATTAGCATCACTTTTGTTCAGAATCGAATTCCCACCGATGATCGAGAGAGAACATAAAGCAGAAACAATCACAAGAAGACAAGATTTACGTGGTTCGACAATATTACCTACGTCCATGGTCGCATTAGGGTTTTTTCAATAATATCATAAGTAATTACATCTCATAAGGAACTGCCTATATATAGAAGAAGACTATGGCACTACTGGAAGAAGAAAATTACATAAATACACCAATGCTCCCAAAAATTGGATCCGCGCAGCAGGGGTTGTCACGTAATCAGGGCTCCACATACCCATCAATCTCCCACTTGGAGACTGATCTTCTAATAATAGCAGCTCTCTTATAACTCTCATCTCTGTAGCTCAGATGATGCTCCTAGTGCGGCGCCTCCTCTTCATCAAGTAACTTGGAGGCCAACTGAGGCCATGCATAGCCTCAGTTTTCGGATGGTTACACTCTTTGTCAACATGTCTACTGAATTCTCTGTGCCAAGTATCTTCTTTAATGCTATTGTCCCATTTTTAATCAACCCACGAATGTGATGATATCTCAACTGGATGTGCTTGGTTGGCATGAAATACTGGATTCTTTGCAAGATGAAAACCACTCTAACTGACACTGAAAAATGCACTGCTATTCTGGTCTTTGCCCAACTCCTTCGGAAAATTCTTCAACCAGATCATCTTTTTTGTTACTTCTGAGATTACCATGTATTCTGCTTTAGTAGTTGAAAGAGAAACACTTTTTTGAAGTTGTGACATCCAACTAACTGTTGTACCTCCTAGAGTGAACACATAACATGTGGTACTCCTCCTTCCATCCAGATTATCACCCCATGATCCCTACAAAACCACACTGCTATTTCTAAAACAAAGCCCAACACTTGATGTACCTTTCAGATATTGTTAAGTAATAAATTATAGTATATTTTTATTAGATTTAGGTTTTATTTCTTAGATGATCATGCAACTTTCCTTATATTTCTAGTTCAATTTTACTCATTTTGATTCATATTACTGCTCTTCGTCAGTTTACATGTAGATAAGTGGAGTTTGGCCTTTATTTGAAATGCGGGTGACCTGTGGTAGCTACCACACCCATGGATCATGATGCAAAAATTTAAAAGACTAAAAACCTAGAAGAAGCACAACCCGCCCGTGCTAGCTAATATAGCCGTGGATCTTTGCCGCCATTGCAACCTTAATTTAACCCTCATCTATATAAAGCCAAGAAAAAGAATTTTTGAAGAATCTTTTTACTATGAAAACAAGGAGACTATTTCTCTAAGGGGTCGTTTGGTTCACAGTAATGATATATTACCACTTAATGAGATTACCGTTGTAATAATATCGAGAATGTTATATGCCCAGGGATGTTGTGGTAATTTATGATAATCATGTTTGGTTGGAAACTCATATTACATAGTAATCAACTTGGTAATGTTCTAAATTTCCCAAAATACCCTTGTCTACTATTTTGTTCAAATTTAAATTTAAAGTAAAATAAAATTTTGGATAAAAAAATTAAATATTCAAAGTTAAAGTACATATTCCCAAAATAATGTTATTCAAATTTAATTTTTTTATCCAATGAATAAAGTATGAAAATTATTATTTTTAAATAAAGGGCAAACTTGTCCTAAAAATGTTTCAGATTACCACCCACTTGGTAATCTAACATAGCCACCTATTTTGGTGGTAATGAGATTACCAAGTTTCTTGGTAATATTTCAAGATTGGTAATAAAAAATTACCATCAATATTACCACCGCCACCAATCCAAATGTGATAATCTTTTCAGATTACCACGTAACAGGCGGTAATGTTTTCACATTACCACGAACCAAACGCCTCCTAAGGGTAGGAGATCATCTAAAGCTATCAAAGAGGAGAAATAAGATGAAGATCAAGGGAGATATTCATCGATCTACAAGAATATCACTCGTGGAATATCAAGAGTTGCTTCTTTCTTATTCTTTTATTTATTCCATGTTTAGATCTATGATTGATATGAACTTTTTAGCTTATAAGTAGAACATAAGCGAGTAGATCTTTTATTCTAGGATTGGCATTAGCCCAATGTCTAAATAATTGACGATGTATTCAGTTCTATTTTTTTATTAATGTTTATTTGCTTTTGATTCAATTTTATGGTACTTAATACTTGTGAATGAGTTGAGCCCCTCATATTTACATGATTTTAGATACCAAAGAAAGGACCGAAATGTGAACTAAGGTGTTAGAAACCCTAAAATTGAACCCAAAATCCTAGATTATGATTTTTTGAGGATAAGTTGATGTCATAGAACTTAAATAATCTAATCAGATTCAATTACCATGAAAGTAGGAGTTGTTCTAAGTTAGATACTTTCCTTATTATGAAAGAAAATAGTGAGTATCATAGGATATTCCACCTTCAAAGCAATTAAACTTAACCAAGAAAGAGTCAATATGAAGTCTTTTATCTATCATTGTGCTGAACCTTAATCCTAGAAACCCTTGAAATCCGAATTAATCATCTAAGGCATTTATAGCCTTAATTTTGATAATTTTAGTTTTCATTACTTATTATTTCCACAATTCACATACCTATTGATTCATCTAAATAACCCTAGTTGCAAAAAATTAATAGTTAGCAACAAAGTCCTCATGGGAACGATATTTAATTTACTACTTGAGCGATCTATGCACTTATGGTACACATCAGATATCTTAAGAGCCATTTCATAGCTTCCCATTGCTATCTTCTTGGATTTGCCATATATCTGTTCACAACTCCCACTGTATAAGCTATATCTGGTCTTGTACACACCATAACATACATCAGGCTTCTAACTGCAGATGCATATGGCACCTTACACATGTGTTTCCTATCTTCATCTGTTTTTGATGATTGCTCCTTAGACAGCTTGAACTGACTTCACAAAGGGTTGTCTTTGGCCTTTGCATCATAGAGACTGAATCGGCTCAGTACCTTCTCAATATACTTCTATTTAGATTTTTCTAGAGTTCCATTAGTTCTATCCCGAGTAATCCTCATTCCAAGTATTTTCTTTGTTGCACCCAAGTTCTTCATTTCAAATTAGTTTGACATCTATTTCTTCAACTTATTAATCTCCTTCATTCTGGAATCTGCAATAGCATATCATCCACATATAGCAATAAGATAATATAACAGCCATTGAGCCTCTTAAAGTAGCAACAGTGGTCCATCTTACATCTAGTGAAACCATTGTCACATATGAAGGCATCAAACTTTTTATACCACTGTCTCGGAGCCTGCTTCGATTCATGGAGTCTTTTCTACAATTTGCATACAAGATCTTCTCTACCAGGAGCCTTGAAACCTTCAGGTTTTTGCATATAGATGTCTTCATCTAAATCTTCATTTAAAAAAAGCAGTCTTCACATCTAGCTGCTCTAGATGTAAGTTCTCTGCAACAACTATATTGAGTATTAGTCTGATAGTAGTCATCTTCACAACAAGAGAAAATAACTCTGTATAGTTAATACCTCTCAATTGATAAAAGCCCTTCACCACCAGTCTAGCCTTGTACCTTTTCTTGCCATCATGCTCTTCCTTGATACGGTATATCCATTTGTTTTGCAGGCTTTCGATCCTTCTAGCAGCCTAGTCAACACCCAAGTCTGATTTTTCTCTACGGAGTTTATCTTCCTTTCATTGCTAACTCCCACTTGACAGAATCTTCCACTTACATAGCTTTTTCATAGTACTCTAGCTCACCGCCATTTGTCAACAGTAAATAGTACAGTGAAAGAGAGTAACGATGTGTAGGTCTGGATACACTGGTAGTCCTTTTAATATGTGATGGAGGAGTTACTGGTTCAAGATCTTTATTTGGATTATCTGGGTTCTTTTGGATTACCTTAAACTTTACTAGCAATGTCCTCTTCACTGATATCTTCTAACATAGCCTCTTCAAGCGGCTCTCTAGTTGTTTTTCCCTCACTGTCAAATCCTATTGCAAGCATGTCTTTATACAACATGGTTTCATCAAAAGTAACGTCTTTATGCCTTATGATTTTTTTATTTTGGTCATCCTAAAGGCGATAGCCAAAATAATCAAAATCGTAACCAATTAGATAACACATTCTATCCTTTTCATCTAAATTGTCTCTAGAATCAGGATCTACATATACATATGAAATACAACCAAATACTTTCAGGTATGAAAGATTTACTTCCTTTACTGTCCACTCCTCTTCAGGAATCTTGAAGCCTAGTGGAACTGAAGATCCTCTATTGATCAGTTATGCAACTATGCTGATTGCATATGCCTAAAAGGTTTTTGGTAGCTCTGTATATAATCTTATGCTTCTTGCCCCTTTCGTTTAAAGTCCTATTCATCCTCTCAGTAATGTCATTCTGCTTAGGTCTTCTAGGGATTGTTCTGATCATTTTGATCCTTTTCTCTGCACTGAACTCTTTGAACTCTTCGCTGTTATACTCTCCATCATTATTTGTTCTCAGACTCTTCATACTCAAGGCAGTTTGATTTTCCATCTCTGCTCTCCACTTCTCAGAAGTAGCAAATGCATCATATTTATTCTTAAGAAAGTAAACCCATATCTTTTTAGTGGAATCATTAATAAAGGTGACATAGTAGCGTGAACCTCTAAGAGATCGTACTAGGGTTGGCCCCTATATATCATTGTGCATCAATTGTAGCTTTTCTACCTTTGATATTCTTACAGACTTTGAGAAACTGATTCTTTTATGCTTCCCATAAATACAGTCTTCACAAAGACCTACATCAACTGACTTCAAATCTGGCAGTTTTCCTTTTAATGCTAATAGTTTTATTCCTTTTTCGCTTATATGCCCAAGTCTTCTATACCATAACTTTGAATCAACTATAGAATCTGTAACTAATATTGTATCTCTATTCTCTACAATCATGTATAATGTTCCCACCTTTTTGCCTCATGCCACATTTATGGCACCCTTGGTTATTTTCCATGATCCTCCTCCAAACACAGTAGTGTATCCGACATTGTCAATTTGACTCATGGAAATCAAGTTCCTTTGCAGGCCTGGGACATGTCTGACTTCTTGTAGCTTCCACTGTGTTCCATTGGCAGTCCTTATGTGAACTTCACTCTTCCCATAATCTCCAAAGGTTCATTATTAGCAAGATAAAACTTTCCATATTTTCCTATAGCATAATTATGTAACAATTCTCTATAAGGTGTTGAGTGAAACGACGCACTTGAGTATAGAATCCATGACTCAAGAGGATTATCATCACAACAAACAAGAGTATCCTCAACATCTTCACTGGCTGAATTTGCAGAATCGTCATCTTTTGATCGATTCTTCTTATTCTTCTTTGGTGCCTTGAACTGACTATTGAAGTGACCCTTCTTATCGCAATTCCAGTAGAAAATATCCTTGTTGTCCTTTTTCTAAGCCTTTCCCTTGAATTTAGATCTACCATGATTTTGACTCTTACCCTTATATTGGCTTCTTCCTCTACTTTGTATGCTTAAAGCTAATCTACGATTCTCCTAATTCCTTTCTACGAATATCCTGGCTCAGAATCAAATCTCATATATCATCCATCTAAAATTTCGCACTTCCTGATGAACTGTTCACCGTAATTACTGTTGCAAACCAACTCTCTAATAGGGATGATAGCAGAATCAGTGCCTTTACCTCATCCTCAAACGTGATCTCTACCAAACTCAATTGACTCGTAGTCACATTAAATTCATTGATGTGATCTGTAACAGACGCACCTTCTACCATCTTCAAATTAAATAAATGACGCATCAAACATACCTTGTTTGAGGTGGATGGGTTCTCATACATATTTGATAGCACCTTCATCAGATTCGCGGTTGTCTTCTCTATGACGATGTTGAAAGCAACGTTCATTACCAATGTCAGACAAACCACTCCAAGCGTCTGTTGATCAAGCAAATCCCAATCCGCCTACTCAATCTTCACTAGCTTATTCCTTAATAGCAGTTCGTGTAACTTCTTCTTGTAGAGATAGTCCTCTATCTACATCTTCCAAAATCCGAAGTCTTTGCCATCAAAATTTTCCCATTCGAACCTTGCCTTCTTCCGCCATTGCTCTCACTCTTCTTCTCAAACTTTCTTTGATACCAATTATTGAGAATTGGATTCCCGCTGATGGTCGAGAGAGAAACACAAAGTAGAAACAATCACAAGAAGACAAGATTTACGTGGTTCAGCAAGATTACCTACGTCCATAGCCACATTAAGGTTTTTTCAATAATATCAAAAGTAACTACATCTCTGCCCATATATAGAAGAAGACTAGGGCACTACTGGAAGATGAAAATTACATAAATACCCCAATGCTCCCAAAAATTAGATCCGTGCCACAGGGGTGTTACGCAATCAAGGCTCCACATACCCAACAACTTTATCTCATTTTAAGACTTGAAACAACACTTGGAAGGAATCAATAAAAATAACTTACGATGAGTTTCTAGTCTATGTGAGGAAACTTGTGGGTCTTTAATTTGGAAAGGTTACAGACCTTGTAGTTGGATGGTGAATGATGGGTCACCAGAGTGGGCTCTGATGAGACTCTCAATATCAGCTAGAGAATTGATCGAAGGAATGACATGCTCATTGGTGACCTCAGCTACCCACTCTAAAAAAGGAGTTCTTATTATGCATGTCACTGCGCGATGAGATCTTTATCTAGGGTAGAGATGGTACGATAACCATTTGTTCTAAATGCAGCAATTGCTTGAGATCCATAGATCCAGGTTGGTAGTTGTCAACATCGAAGCCATCTAAGAAGGGTTTGAAGGTGATGAGGTTGTTGTTAACTTCTCGGTGGGGCTCGGAGATGGAAGGAAACATTTACAGTGGTAGTAGACAGTGGTGGAGAAGGTGCCGGTGGTGCTGATGGAGCTTGTGAGGTGTCGGTGAAAAAGGGAAAGAATTAAAACAAAATGGGCGATGATGTGGTAATTAGTTATTGATGATGTGGCGATCCACGTCAACCACAAAGCTAATGCCGTTTATCTAGGTGATCAGATTGGAAGGAAATAAAAATGTCAAGGAGCCAATTGAAATTTTTTGTAATTTGGTGACCAAAATAGGAATTCACTGATAGTTTAGGGATCGTTTGGCATCGTTTCTATTTTTTCATTTTTTGTTTTTGTTTCGCTTTTGTTTTGTTTCTGTTTTGTTTTTGTTTTATTTTCAATTTTTTGAAAACAAAAACATGTTTGGATACACTAACTGTTGTGTATTTTAAAAAACTGAAAACAAAAATATGTTCGATTAGCACAAAGTTATTATATTATTATGATGTTTTTTATCTTTTTTTTTTCAAATTCATATTTTTAATTTTTCTATAAAAATTTATTTATTTATAGTAGTTTTCTTGATTTTTATTATTAAATAAAATTAATAACATATACTAGTATTGTATGATATTGTATGGGTAAAAAATATCTTATAAAAATTGTACCATTTGAAACTAAAAAATATTTTAGGGTTTGCCTCACAAAATTTAATATGTATATATATAATGTTTTATCCTAGTTTATAAAAATCATGGGTAAAACAATAATTTCCATAAATACATTATAAAATATAATTTTTTATACTATATAAACTAATTTGTAAAATATCAAGCCCAAATAATAAATTTTTATAAATATTTTCCTTTAAAATATATTTTTTAAAATTATTAGTATTAATTTGTAAAAAAATTGATATTTTTTAAAAATAAAAAATAAAACATAAAAGGAATTAAAAATTAAGAGGACGGAGAGAGAGAGAGAGAGAGAGAGAGAGAGAGAGAGAGGGGAGGAAATGTTTCATAATGGAAGGAAGAGTTTTGAAAATGTTTCCAAAAAAAGTTGAAAACATGTTTTCTTAGTTTTGTTTCCAAAATATGAAATTAAAAATAAAAAACAGGAATTAGCAAAAATACCAAACTACCCCTTAGTGACTAATGAAGTAGTTTACACATTAAAAATTGCCTCACATACAAATCCAACTTGCTTTCACTCAAGAGTAATATGTAACAAATTCATGAGACACTAATCATGTAACTCAACTAATTCTAATATGTCATAGTTTTTAATTAAATTCACCAAAAAAAAATGGAATATTATTTATTTAGCAATGAATATTTTAATTATAATCGATTAATTTTCTATATTTTTTTAGTAATCAAATAATATTTTGCTTTGTCAACTTCTCTCAAGTTTATCTCTCATACATTCATGAAACCTCACTATTTCCCTCTATGGGATCCTTTAGTCGTGATTAACCTTGTTAGGGTTCACCGGTTTAAATAATTAATTAGGGTAAACCTGTCACATTAATTATTCTAAATTTTATTGTAAAAACCTCCAATTAAGAACTAGTGCTGATGAACATAAATTTAACTTAATTATTTTCTTATAAAATATCATTCTTAACTAAAAGGGACTGAAATCATATTTTCCGGAGTTTTTGGGATGCCCCATTTCATATTTTTTCATTGTAAATTATTAGTTTTGGGATTTCTTTAATTTCAGTTTAACTTTTTGATTTTTTTCTCAAAATGGCTACGAACTACATAAAGGAATTTATTTTTCACAAACCGAGTTAAATTAAAATTCCTATAAAAAAAATTTAAAAAAATTAATTTCAGAAACCACATCTCTATGTATTATTTATTTTTATTCACTCGTGAATATTTTAATTCCTATTTTATTAATTACTAAATAATGGTTACTTTTTAGTCTCTCCTGTTATTATCTCATTCATGAAATCTCACTGCCATCCATTTGGAAGACAAAAAAAACTTGTATTTATAAATCATTTTGAATTTAGAACTTTTCAAATAAATTTTATATATAAAAAAGTTCTTTTTTATGAATTTCAAAATCATTGGGATCATGTAGTCCCCGTAAAAATTAAGTATCACCTAGAGTTTGAAATTATCAAATTCCTCAAAAGTCCTTTGTAATTCATTTTTTAAATTAATTATTTTATAAAATTACTTTTTTTTTCTCACCACTCCATCAAGCATGCTCGGCCCTAGTCTAGCCTTATAGGAGCAGCTTGCCAAAGTCAAGCTAGTTTGTCGCACCTACTGATAGGCTTTTCTTGTGGTAGGGTAAACTCACTTCTTGAAGACAATGCGACTAACAATGCCTTGCCCTTCTCGCTTAACGCTCTAATTCTCCATTTGTTATTTATAACACAATCTCCGTTTTCTCTAATTCCTTTCTTTCTTCCCCCCTCTACATCATCCTTTTCCACTCAAACTCCAGCTTCTCCCTATCCCCCAACCTCAACTTAAATCTCTATCCTATTGGCTTCCACACCTTCAATTCAAGCTCCATTGCTTGGATGCCACTCCTTCTATCGCCTGACTCTTCTCTTCATTGTCTCCTCCTTTGGTACCCCTCCCTCATTGTTGCATGTTTCTAGCCAATATGTTGCCAATGGAGACCATCTTGGCATCATTGTCAGCACCACCGATCATCTCTTACCAGTCTTCTCCTACCTTAATTCTTAAATTACAGTTTCAATTGGGTACTTAAATCCATCTTCAATGGGCTCCTCTACTAATGGTTTGACATATGTCCATATCTAAGCTTACTCCATCTACACAATACAAAAATTAGAAATCCTCAACAAAAACCAATCCAATATGAGAAAAAAATATAACACCAATTGGTAAAGCTTAAGCAAGTGTTCTTCATTAGTGCTCAACCCATTTTTGAAGCACAGAGGATGGATAGAGATGAGGCATTCAACATTGCTAGGGCTCGTAAGAATTTGAGGAAAAAAGAAAAATGAAACAAGAAAGGGAAAGAGAAATGACAAAGAAGGGAAAGGGGTAAGGAAGCAAATTTAAAAAACATGGAAGAATGAATTTTTTTATAAAAGTTATGGATTTTTTTTGTATATGGGAAATTAGTGCATCAAAAAAGGACCAGATAGACGGTTTGATTGATTGAATTGATGAGAGAACCTATATGGTTCTCTAATTAGACCAAAGTTGTTAGTGAATCAATAAAAATTAGTGTGAATAGGATATTTTTAAATGAACCGGTGGTTGAACCAATAGTTTTTTAAGTAAACAATTTTTTAGATAAACAAAAATATTATATTCAATTAAATTATTTAAAATATTTAAATTGACCTGATATTGACTCAAATGACCCAATGGTTGAATTAATAACCCAATGATCCAACAACTTGACTGGTTCAATATCCGGTCCGGTTTAGATAATCGTGCTGGAAATAGTAGAAGTAAGTCTTTTTAAAACTTGTGAGGGTTTCTAGGTTTTTATTTTTATTTATTATTATTATTATTATTATTCAAATCCAATCCGGACCCATCAACTAAACCGGACCCAAATCATTGAAAGGGGTGAACCCAATTTAGGGTTTAAGATCAAGTTCAAATAGGCCATCATTCACTCCCCCAAAAAACCCAACCCCCAAAACCAAATCCCGGTGAGGTTGTCCAAAACTCGCTCCTTTGAACTGAAGTAGCGATGATGGCGATCCTCAGAGCCACACCTCCGCCTCCTCTCCAGCTCCGCTTCTTCGCTTGCCGTTTCTTCTCATCTTCTCCTCGCTCACTCCTTCGTGCTCGTTCTCACACCATCCCCTCCTTCTCGCCCCGCTCCCGCTCTCGCCTCTTCTTCAGTCCCAGGTTTCTCTCGTTTGTTGCTTTTTCTTAGTTTGAGATTTTTGGTTGGGGTTTGTGTTTTAATGTGGGTGTTTTGTGTGGGCGCTTTTGTTTAGAGTTTTGGGAGGTCGCTGCTCGCTGACTAATGGGGGTGGTGGAGCGAGGGCATTCATGTCGTCGAGCTTGGCTGCTGAAGTCCTTAAGGAAAATGCGGGCTCGGAAAGTTACGGTTCTGAGCAGATTCAGGTGGGTGTTTGTTTTTTTTCTGGTTTTGCTATTGATGTAGCTCTATGGAAAAGTTTGTTCTTTTTTCTATTAAAAAAAAATCTGAATTTTGGTTAGTGTCCATTTATAGTTTCATAGGTGCATTCTGAATTATTTTCTTAAATATACGTGATAAAATCGTCAACATTTCCTTTCTTTCTTTTTATTTTTTTATTTTACTTTATTTCATTTTGGGAAGAAATGAATACGAAAGTTTCTGAAATTCATGCTTCCTGGTGGAAAAATAGGAAGTTCTGACATTAAGTAGTGTTTTGGGTTTATCTTTCATGAAATATTAGAAATTTTACATGGTAATAAAGATTGTAGTAGCCAGCTGATGCTTGGATGGTTATCAAGGCTCAAATCAGCATTAAGGAGTCTAGTGCATTTGGTTCATATTTCTCGATTAAAGTGCTGTATTTCTCTATTATAGCCTATCTAAGCACTAATGATGAAAATATGGTGCTCTCTGTTGCTTGTGTGGATAAGACCTATATTATAGAGCATATAACTTTGATCATGGGGATCAGTTTCTGATTGTTGCACGAGCTAGGAATTTTCATGGGGTTTAATTTTTCATTTGATGTGAAAAGCTAGTGTATGCAGGCTACAAGCTGAGCAAAGATTGTTGCTATTTATTGGTTTTTTTTTTTTCTATCTTAAGCATGCAAAGCTACATGCATTAATCTGATTCTGAGGATTGTCATCCAACGTTTGACATTTGAAGGCAGTTTGCTAAGTTGAATTATAGAAGCGCAAGAAAAGGAAAACTCATTTTTAGTAATTACTGTGGTTCTTGAGATGAGAAAACAGTCATATTTTACGTGTATGGATAGGACTTTTATATTTTATCTCTCTGAAAGATTAAAACCATGTGATGGCGGGGGTCTTTTGCGTGGGCTCCCTTTTAAATACAATTTTATCATAAAGACGTGAGGTAGATATTTAGAGGATATATGTGTCATTCTTCCCCTTATCATAGGCTAATACTTTTTTTATTTGGTACCTTTAATATATTGTTCCGATCATGTGCGTGCTGTTTTCACTCTCAGGTGTTGGAAGGGTTAGATCCTGTCAGGAAGAGACCTGGAATGTATATTGGTAGCACAGGACCTCGTGGTTTGCATCACCTGGTATCTTCTTGAATGCTATTGGTTGTTTTAGGTATATTCAGAGAAGGCTTCAACCTTTGTCTTTAATCTTAATGTTGTGTAATTTTCATGCCTGTAGGTGTATGAAATTCTGGATAATGCTGTTGATGAAGCACAAGCTGGCTATGCCTCAAGAATCGATGTAGTTCTTCTGGAGGATAATTCTGTTAGCATTACTGATAATGGACGGGGGGTGAGATTTTTTTTAAACCCTTTTGCGTGTGTGTGCGTGTCCCTTTTTGAAAGCACAGCCAATATGTTCCTTTGAATTTTGTTTAGACAAATATATATTCATTTCAATGCAGGTAGAAAATTTTCTACCCTTTTTTTGGTGAGATCAATTTAAGTCAAAATGAAATAATTAGGGAAAATAAATCTGGTTTAATTTAATAATGTGATTTGGAGAAGATTAGGCCTAGTGGAAATTTTCTATGTTTGATTGCTAAAAGTTCTCCCAATAATGCACTGATTTACTTGCTAGCTCCAAGCAACATGCTGCATGCCGTTTTTATGAATTTTCTTGTTTTCTGATTGGTGGTCTTTTTGTTACTTATGGCTGTGGCATATAACCCACTTGTTAAATATTTTTTCTTCGCAGATCCCTATAGATTTACATCCAGTTACCAAGAAGTCCTCTTTGGAAACTGTGTTAACGGTACTTCTGTTTACTTTTGTTTTAACTCTTTTGGCTATAACACAAGCATCTTCAACTTTAGATCTATATTGGAAATTACTGCAGTTGAGTCTTTTGTTACATGTGGGTAAATAGAATATACTTTAAAGCATGATAAAACATTTCTGTCTTCAGCTGAGAAATAATTGGCTCTAAACAGAGATTAAAGCTGGATAATATTAACGTGATTTCTGTATTATGTACAATAGCATATAACTGGGGCCAGTGTTGTCTAGGTACTACACGCGGGAGGAAAGTTTGGAGGTGCAAGCAGTGGCTATAGTGTTTCTGGAGGGCTCCATGGTGTTGGCTTATCTGTTGTTAATGCTCTATCAGAGGTATGTTTCTTTGTGCTTCTGTAGTTCTTTACAATTATCTGAGCTTGACTTTTCTTTTTCTTTTTCTTTTTTCTAGGTTCACTTTAGATATTGGTCACTATGGCTGTACTTGGTTTTCTTTTCATAATGCACTCCATCTGAGTTGTGTTTGGTTTCATGTGTGGAAACTTATTTGTTTGAATGCTTATGAGTTCAAATCATTTGAAATTCTTCTTATTTACCATATTAAAGTCTTAAATGCATTCAACTACTGTTGACCTTTCATATGTATGGTTAGGAAGTTGGATTGATATTGTTTTGAGCCATCAATCCTAGTTATACTAAAATCAAAACCAAAATTTATATAATTGTTTTATTTGATGAGTAAGGAGATATTTGTTCTCATATAACAATGTGTCAAGATTTTTTAGTCACCAATAACATTAAAAATGTTGTCTTGTACATTGGAGGACTTGTTTAACCAAGAGGTCTGAGGAATGAGCTTTGATTGTGTTAAACAACATTTTTTCCCCTAGCTACTACATGAAAAGAAACATGTTTAAATGATTCTGTTAATGCAGACAGATTCATTATTAGAACTTTCAGGGTGAAAGCTGGAGCATTGTGTCAAGTTTGGGTTTTGAGCCTTTAGTTATCTGTCTGATAGATGGGCTTAATAAAGAGTTGTTGCATGTGCTTGGAAATCCAATTGGGTGAATTAGAAACATTTTAAATCGTAGAAGGTTCACTTTGTATGAGTTTAGGATTTATATGGATGAACTGATGAAGCCTCCTGGAACTATGTAAATAGCAGAAAATTGTGAACCTAAGCATTTTCTTCCTGAATGTTAGTATTTGGTTTTAAAGGTTCAAGGCCTCTTGTCTTGATTGATTGAGACATATCCAATAGCTGTCCCCATATTAATTGAAATTATAGGTGACACAATACATCAATTGGGAATTGTTTTCTGGTATCATTCGAATGTGCTCTGCAGGCTCTTTCTCTGGCATGTCTTCTTGATTCTGTGCATAGACTACAATGAATGGTTTAAATCAATGCAATTTGACGGTGTTATAATTCATTAAGTTCTACTTGTGAAGGTGTTGGATAAGGCATTCTATTGATGGGAACATTTTTTATTTTACAATGAGTAGCATCAAGCTGATCATCCTGGTTAAGCGGGAATTATTGCTTAATTGAAATGAAGTGTATTTAATGAATAACATTATGTCTGTAGGATCCATTTGACATTTGGACAACATAGACCTCTTATGAGTAATGATCAAATGCCTGGAATGCCATTGACTAGAATCTGACTCTATTTTGGCTAAAATGTCTTTTTCCGTTAAATGGTGGTTTTATTTGGAAATCAACCATCAAAGCTATCTCTCTGGTAGTGCAACATTATAGTAACCTCTACAATCAGAATTTCATATTTTATATTGCCTTTCTCTAGTTTTTTAAATCATCATCATCATCATCATTATTGCCGTTGTCATTTAGTCAATTTGTTTTAGTCACTGCCAAGATAAAGATATTTGAGGTCAACTATAGAGTTTTTTTATAATTTGTTTAGTAACTTTACCATTACACATATGTTACTTGAATTGAATTTGATTACCTTGAATGTTGCCTTGTTGGATTTTCTTTATAAATTAATCTTACATAGAACAGGCACTGGAAGTTACAGTGTGGAGAGATGGAAAGGAGTACCAACAAAGCTATTCTCGTGGAAAGCCTGTGACGACTCTCACATGCCAATTGTTGCCACCTGAATTATGTTCTCGTCAGGGAACATGCATCCATTTTTGGCCTGATAAAGAGGGTCTGTTTTCTTCCGTTTTATTTTTTTCATATGGCCCATTTTCAAATGTTTGTTTGTGTCATGTGTGGAAGCTTGTTATAATATCTGGCATATGTTTTATTGCAAATTTTGATCAATGCAGTATTCACAACTTCCATCTCATTTGACTTCAACACGATAGCTGGACGAATTAGGGAACTTGCTTTCTTGAACCCTGAGGTAACATTTAATTTTTTTCTTCTGATATGCTATGCTGTGCGGTTTTCTACTTACTATTTAAATTAAGAGAATTATATCTTTGGCCCATTGCTTTTGAAAATATTTGAATATGCAGTGATATTCAAGCATGCAATTTGCAGTTCTAGGCGTTTTAGATAGCTTGGGGGAGGTTCCACATTATGTATTTTCGTTTTGGAGATTCCTCCTTTAAACTGATCCATAGGATTCATGTGCAAATCCTACCAGATATCTGCTGCTGAACTAAAAGGAGATGATCTGAATCCAGTGTTAAATGAAAGCTCTTCAACACTATTCTCAGAAGTTATGAAGTAATGGACAAGTTAGTGGCGTTCATATGGGAATGAGGAAAATCTAAGGATCTAATGGGCGGTTGATATAGAAAATGCAAATATAAGCATTTCGGATATAAATCAGTGCATGTAAAAGTTCCAAGGGGAACCATAAAAATTCTAGAGAAAAAAAGGCATTTAACTTGCAGGCAAGATGTAGAGATTGGTAATGGCAATTTTCTCAAATGAAATTTGCATTCACCATGGTGTTGTTCAAAGTGCCTTTGACTTATAATCAATTACCATAAAGAGCTTAAAATTCATAATTTATTCTTAAATGTGGTAAACCTTCATAAATCCTTCTTTCATGGCCAGTATATAGAAGTTTCAAGCTCCTCTTGGCTAAGTATTTTTTTTTATCCTCATTAACAAAACTAAAATCAGTCCCATCGCATGTAAAAGAATGAGGGAGTTATTTTGTGTTAATCTATTGTAGATTGTGTGAAGAATTCTCTCAGAGTTGTCTGCTTGTTAAGGCTAATGAGACTAAATGGAAAGATCTTGGAAAAACTTAGGCTGAATTGTTATGTGGATGGTGTTGACTGCAGAAGCATAAAAGGCATGTAAAACATGATAAATATTTTGACGTGAATGTATATAGGACTTTAAAACATTGTAGTTATATTTTAGTTGTTCAAGTCAAGGAGTTTCAGATTGTTAACAGTTAATTCCTTTTTAGTCTCTTTTTGGCTGAAAATGAAGTGGGTTTTAAACCTTTTCTTTTTTGTGTAGTGAGTGTTCTAGCATGAAGTATTGAGATGCTTCAATTTTGTTTCATTGAAAGTGTTTTGGAAGATAAAAGGACAATTTAGAAGTAATACCAATATTTTTTAATCACAGAATAAGAGTTCTCAGGTCTTCTCTTTACTATTGAGTTTGACTTCAATCACAGTAGGTATAAAGTAGTAGATGGCGTTTGATCTGGACAAGGATAAATACTTTTATTAGCCTGGCAGTTTCTTGGAAGGGGCCATGTAATTGACACTGTAAATGTTAGATTAAGACTTGGTTGTTGTTGATGATGACAACAGTCTTGCTGTGTAACTTCTTTTGAAGTCCTCTGCAAAATCTGAGCAAATCTGAGCACTTTTACATAAATTGTTTTCTTTGTGATGCATGTTTATTTACAGGTTTAGGATTGAACTATCCTGCATTTTTTTATGTTCTGTCTCTTTCCCTGTCCCCTTTGGTGTTGTTTAAAATTTTCTTGATTATATTCTTTTAAATTATCTGTGGGTGTTCATTGCCTATTCTTCAGAGACAACTGACTTATCCTGTTTACGTTTCTCCTTTCAGCTTACAATTACTCTGAAGAAGGAAGAAGGAGACTCAAAAACATTATATAATGAACATTGTTATGCTGGTGGCTTAGTTGAGTATGTGAAATGGTTGAATACTGATAAGGTATACACCATGCAGCTTCCTTATATTTCTTTTACTCGCTAGTTCATTGTATCCATGAATCTCAATTATCTCAGATCTGCTTGTCTGCCATATCTGCCATTTTTTCCTTGTAATAATAATCTCAAACAAGTTAAGGTTATCCTGGCCTTTCTTCTATACTTGAAGAATTGCAAATTCCTCCATTTATCAATGCTGCTTCAATTGATAAATTTGAGTTATCTTTAGTTTTCTAACTATTAAGTTAGTAGTTTTCTGGTGGATAATTTGTTATGTAAGGATACATCTTAATATGTGTATAGTCAATATGATCTTCTGTAAAAGTAGATTTCCTACATGGGATGTCCAAAATGAGAATGAAAATGAGGTACAATTAATTACCTTACCCTATCCACAGTATTCAAAAGGCCTCAAGCTTTCAATTATTGTACTTAAGAAATACACGATGATTGTATGACTGATCATCTCAATTTACACTAATCATTGGAGCTGCCAAGTGAGCTTATAGTAAAATTTAAGGAACAATTGAAAAGTACTTTAAATGAATATTTTATAATTCTAATAATTTTTAATACCCATTCTTTGTTCTTGAACTAATACGAATTGGTAGGTTACTTGTTCATAAATTTAAGAATATGGTCTTTCTTGCTAGTAGAAAAATCTCGAGTTGCCTTGAAGGCATTTCATATTTTCACATAATGAGCTTGTTGCTTTCTTCAGTAGAGTACAAAAAATGAGATTGCTTCTTTCATCCATTGAACTTGTCTCTGACATGATTATTAATGGCTCTTGTAATTGTGTGTTCTCCAGAAACCACTCCATGACATTCTAGCTTTCAGAAAGGAGGCTGATGGAATCACTGTTGATGTTGCTCTTCAGTGGTATAGTATATATCATTTTAATGTAATTGCTGTGTGAAAGCTCTACCTTTTATTTGATATATACTTGTGGCATTACATATATACAACTGCAAAATCCTGAAATCAATTATACCCTTGTATGATTTCTCATTTCATGCAAAGTTTAACTTACATATATACTTTTTGATGGTTAATCATGGTTCATTACATTGAATTGTTTAAACAACATAAAAGAATTCCTAGCCTTTCAGTTTCTTTTCTATCAAGGATCTTGATTAGAAATAAAAATGTAAGAATTAGATGGTAATATTTTATAAGGCTGTAAAATTTAATATACAAAGTAAATCTATGTGAGAAATAAAATTTATGACCTGTAAAGATGTATCTAAAAATGTAAATGTTAAAGATTTATATGTTGAAGGCGCAGCTGAAATTTCACCTATTTTCCATCAATTATCAAATGTCAATAGGTAGTTCACTTGATTTTAAGTTATATATGTAATAATCTCTACTTTGCAGGGGTATATATGGAATTTTAAAGAATACCTGAATTTTGGGATTTCACAGGGGTACAAATGTAAAAAAACCATTAGTGGTATACAATATACCTCAACATTCTACACATGTTATTAACTTTGGACTTTTCTCATATTTATTTAGCATGAAAAAATCATAGTATACCATGCCTAACTGCCACATTGCGCTGCCATGATTTTCATATTACTCTATATGGATAGCATTTGCTCTTACGAATTAATATCTCATCTGGAATCCTTCCTGGGATTTAATTGTTTGATCTCAAAGGTGTTCAGATGCATATACGGATACGATATTGGGATATGCTAATAGCATTCGAACAATTGATGGTGGTACTCACATAGATGGGATGAAGGCTTCATTGACAAGAACCATTAATAACCTTGGGAAGAAGTCAAAAGTTATCAAGGTAATGTGTTCCTGCTACTGTTATGCTGTTGATCTTTTTTGATTTAATATTATTTGATCTGCTAGGATCCAAATGAAATGTTATATTCCAATGATGATTGTGCTTTAAAATTTGTTTCTATGGGCAAACTTCTACAACTGGTTTGCGTGGAGCAAGTTACATTTTTATGTGTGTGTACATGTCAATGTGAAATGATTCTCTATGTCATAATTATATTCATGCTCAACATGAAATTGAACATACAGAATGAGGTTTGTAGAATACTTCTCATTGGAAACTGATCAACAAGCATTTCCATTCACTTAACTCAATGTGATCAATTGGTTAAGTGCATCAGAGTAAAATCTAGTCTTCTGGTTATGTAAAAGGTGAAGTTTTAAATTTTGTTTTTCTGCATTCCTATCTGTCCTCCCTCAATTTGCTTGGAAGTGTTCACCAGTGTGACCGCATCCCTTGTACATGTCTAATGCACCTAAACAACAGCTTCCATTGCAACATATAAGAGTTATTATTTTACACCTCATATGAAAGTGCATAAAAGCTATTACTTGTGTGCAAGCGTGTGAAATTTATCATTGTTGGATACAAACCAAACATATTATCTAGGCGATTCAATCCTAAAGCTTAAGCTAATAGGATGAGAGACATGAGTTTATGTATTTAGATCTGTATTTACCAACTTAACCGATTTGTTATTATTAGTTACTCTAATATGCCTCTTGATACATGCTAGTTTTATTTTAACTAACGTTATGCCAAACCAATTGACTAATCTATGACGCTATGTTAGATGCAAACTAGTAATGCTAGCTTGGCTCAATTCAACCCAAAAACTTCAGTTATTAGGATTGGAGACTCACACTTATATGCTTATCCAATCTACCAATTTAACTGATGTGGGAATATAAGTTACTTTCTTATCTGGTAAAAGATAAAAGATCTTTTGAAAGTTTCTCATGTTGACATTGTATTATGTTTTCTCAAAGAGAAAAAAGCTTGAACCATTTAATGAAACATGAGCACTACTATTTCCAACAAGGTATTAGCTTTTTCATATACAGGGTTCCTGATTGAGATGAGTTGATTTGTTTGGCATATATGCACATATTTGTAAATCATAGATGAAGCCTCACTAGAAGATACATTTTTGATACCTCTCATCAGCTGAAATTATCTTTATTATTTTCTCAAAAATCTTCTTTTTCAGGAGAAGGATATAAATCTGAGTGGTGAGCATGTAAGGGAAGGTTTAACATGTATTGTCTCCGTCAAAGTTCCAAATCCAGAATTTGAAGGGCAAACAAAGGTGTTAATAATTTCATCTCTTGTAAAGTTGATAAATGTTCATTGTATAATTTTGTAGCCTTACCATTCTTGAGCAAGTTTCTCAAACTTATTTGTTTTTGGTAAATTTTTTCTTCTCATGAGATAGACAAGGTTGGGTAATCCAGAGGTCAGAAGAGTAGTTGAACAGTGTGTTCAAGAGCATGTCACTGAGTACTTGGAGCTTCATCCGGACGCTCTAGATTTAGTCCTTTCGAAGTCCCTTAATGCTCTTAAGGTATACGGTTGGTTTGCACTTAATTTGATTGGTGACAACTTAAGCCTTATTTTGATAGCTTACTGTTTTTTTCCCTAATCCTGAGCATTCATAATTTTAAATTACTACACTCAATTTGTGCTCTGTGCTATGCTTGTCGATAACCTATCCATTTTGCGTGAAGAAACAGTTCTGCTATAAGCTATTTATCTCCGGTGAAAATTGGTTGCGGCAGACTAGATTGGTTGTGAATATCAGGTTGGTTGTTTTTGCGACATGCTTTTAAGAACTTTGTGCTTTGTGTAGGCTGCGATGGCGGCAAAGAGAGCTAGAGAATTGGTTAGAACAAAGAGTGTTCTTAGATCTTCTTCTCTACCAGGAAAATTAGCTGATTGTTCAGCAACAAATCCTGAAGAATGTGGTAGGTATTTCTTTGTGAGATATCTATGCCATTATTAATAGAACCTACATTTTAATTCAAGAAAAGCCTAATTTGATTGCTTTGGGTTGTCTCTATGATTTATATTTATTTGTGCAGCATATATTGGAGCACAGGTTCTTATTGGTTGTGATGAAATGGCATTTATCGCATAATAAATTCCTTGACAATAAGAGGCAATTTTGATTTGTTATTTCCACACAAATAATATATTCAATGACTGTTATATGATGTGTTTTCCCTTCCCTTTTATTCCCCATACATTCAATGACGAAACTAAGACTTCCTATATATTTCAAGTGATGAAGAAGAAAATTTAGGAGTTCTAAATGTCAAGGTCTGTAAGGCTACAAGTAGTACATGCACAACACTTATCAAGGGATGTAAATGTAGAAGTGATCCAAGCTTGGTGCCTATATTTTTGGGCCTGTACCTTTCACTTGGACATAATTCATCCATAAGTAGTCAAGTTTGAGATCTTTGAGCATGGTACAAATCATTCTGTATAAGTTCAGGCTTCAGTTCAGGTCCTCACCAAACAAGATGCTATATAAAATTGGAAAAACACATCAATTATTTTCTTCTCAGTTGGAACTGAACTAAGTCCTGAACTGGCATACACTAACCATCACAGCTTTTCCGTGGTTTGATATTATTACAGCTTGTATACAACAGGTATAGCTTCTATATATGTAGTTAAAAATAAGCTGAACCATACCTTTGATGGGCTGCTACTAAGACCTTTGCAGTTTTTATTCTGAGGTTTTTTTTTAATAAATTGGAACTTTATTATTTGGGTATCATTTTGTCAACTTCAGGGGGATTGATCATCAAAATCATTAGTCATTTTCCATTGAGAAATCAATGTGGTGGAAAAAATGTATACTCCTCTTCCATAGATGTTTAGATCCTTGTCTATTGGTAGTCTACCACAAATCACTCCCTGATATGCACTTTTTACAATCTGGATATCAATGCTCTCGAAGTGAACATTCCTGGAACAATGCATAATCTGTTGAATTACATTAACAAATTAGTGACAATGGAGTTGGTGGGCAATGTTCACTTTAATGCATACATTAGTTACAATTGACTTGTGAAGAAATATTTTCTGGGGTTTGGAGCAAATTGGTGAAGCTTTGGATTGAGTATCTCATTTTCATGGTTCTCTTTTGCATCATTCTTATTGTCAACTATTCTTTTCATATATATGATTGAAGGAGATGATTCTAATCCGGAGAAGTTTTTTGCGCCAAATTGTATTTTGTGATTGACATCTACTACCTTTACTTAATGAGGGTAGACTGGGTAGTCTTCCAAGCATTGATCTTACGAGATTATTGTGATGTTTTAGCTTACAAGGTAGAATGACTATTCTAGATTACATCAAATATCATGTTTATCCTTGCGTAGGCATCTATGTACATTTATAGGATATTCCAATATCTGTATATATATAATTTTAGTAGAATATGAAACATTGTTTATGTGCTTGATAGTCTCATGGTCTTTTTTCTTATGGCATTTTTTTGTGAAAATTTCAGAAATCTTTATAGTTGAAGGTGATTCAGCTGGTGGTAGTGCAAAGCAAGGTCGTGATAGGAGGTTTCAGGTGAAAACTTATTCTCATTCATTAGTGGACTGATATAGTGGTATGTGGCTTTAATAAGAATAGCATAGATTGGTTAAAAATTATTTGTTCGTTGTCTCTTTGTATCAGCGATTGGTATAATGATACAGTGAGGAAGACAAACTATTGGGCATGAAATAAAGCAAAAATAGCAAGTAGGGCTTGAATATTGGAAATCCTGATTGTGATCTTGGAAAAGAGAGGCAAACTGTTTTGTTCAAGCTCTCTGAGGATGGAAAATTGATTTCAACCATGCAGTGAGTAATGATAAAATTTCAAGTGCATTTGTGGTAGCAGGGACCTTAAGTATATTGACCACTAATGATTTGATATGATGAATCTTAAAACAAGATCTGGAAGAATCAGTATGTTTTGGCTTAAGTTTATTATTTTATCAGCATTATTAGTTGCAACCTGGGCAACAAGTGCTATTGGATTTGCATGGAATGACTTTTAATAGGTTAGTATATTAACATTGGACATATATGGAGTATTACTGTATTGGTCTTTGCGTGAATGAGGAAATATGTAATCTTCAATGTGGTTCAGAATTTTCCTGGTCATTGTTGGGCAGAGTTGTAACATGTTGGAGCTCATCATTTTCTCATGCTAGTTATTGCTCTAGGAATTCTCTCTGAAGTTTTCTTACTTTGAAGCAATCATACATGCTTATATAGTCTTTAGTTTTTAAATTTTATGTGTAAAAAATGGGAACTTAGACTTTCTTCTGGTATTACTGAGATTCTAAGTCGAACCGTTTATTCTCTTTCTTCATCACAGGCTATTTTACCCTTGAGAGGCAAGATTCTAAACATTGAAAGGAAGGATGAAGCAGCCATGTACAAGAATGAAGAAATTCAGAATCTTATTCTTGGTCTTGGACTTGGAGTGAAGGTTGGAGTTCCTAATTATGCTGGTTTTGTTTTCCTTTTGGCAGTATTCTTGAGATGATTATATTTTTCCAGGGGGAGGATTTCAAAAAGGAAGCACTTCGATATCATAAGATCATCATTTTAACAGATGCCGATGTGGACGGTGCTCATATCCGCACTCTTCTACTAACTTTTTTCTATCGATACCAGGTATTTATTTTGAGGCTTATAGTATGGTTCTTGTTAACTTTAAAATACGAAAGTTGGTGATCCACGTTTGGTCAGTTAGAATCAATAAAACTTAATTTTCAACAGAAAGCCTTATTTGACGAAGGTTGCATATACGTCGGCGTTCCCCCACTCTACAAGGTAGCTCTTCTCACATTCTACAACACTCAGCTATTCGCATGCTATATTTTACCACAAGCTTCTTTCCATAAAAAATATCAGGTCGATCGTGGCAAGCACGCGCACTATTGTTACGATGAAGCAGAGCTCAAACATCTCTTGGATTCTTTTCCTTCAAATGCCTCCTTCAATATTCAGAGGTTCAAAGGTAATATAACCGAGATGTTCTCTCATTTTGTAATCACGCTTTGCATACATGAGCTTGAATACATATCGGCTCATATGCTGCTAATTCCTTTGAAAAAGTTAAACCATCTATGCTGTGACATGTTCGAGAGATACGAGCCGGTAGTGTTGTCCGTTGACACATTTTGTCTTAAATTTTACCGAATTTATATGCTCAAATCCGGCTGTTGGAAACAGGATTAGGAGAGATGATGCCAGCACAACTGTGGGAAACAACATTGGACCCTGAGAGAAGGTTACTAAAACAGCTAGTTGTGGAAGATGCTGCAGAAGCAAATGTCGTATTCTCTTCTCTTATGGGCACTCGGGTAAGTTAATATATATATATATATATATATATATATATATAAAGACCCGGCATCGTTGTTTATTTTGCTGTTTTTCTTTCACCACATCATAATTTTTCTGATTGTATTTCTTGTTCTCGTCCTGTTCTTGTGCTCCAGGTTGATGTCAGGAAGGAATTGATTCGGAACTCTGCAAACATGATCAACCTTGAGCATCTTGATATTTAACTGTAAGTTGATTGATCTTATCAAATACAATTCGACTCGCAAACTAAATGATCCATTTCGATTTTTTGTAATAGGTACTTTCACGGAGCTAACTAGAAACTCGGTGCTTGTTTTTGACTAACTTCGACTTGACCCTACCTACTACATACATTTAAAACACTTCAGAATGCGATCTTATCGGTAAAAACTATACTTATAAAGTTACTTGGTAATTAAAAGCATCCAGTGATTGATATCAAGTTATCGACGACGGTGAATGGATTGCAGAAGCAATACAAGTTGATCTCTAAACTGTAAACCCTAGGCTTCTCATATGCCGATTTCTTGGTTATTTATTTACTTATTTTATTTGACTCCATTGCTTTTCTTATGTATATGTTTAACAATCTTGTTTGGAATGCATAAAAATTATTTTCCAGTGGAGGGATTTTTATTGAATACCTTATCACTCTTATCATATGTTCAGTTTGGTTGAGAACTATCATAATCTTTTCTTTCACCGGAAATGATTTATTTTGTTTTATTTTATTACATATGTATTTTAATTTCATTAATGATGCAAGTCTGGCATAAATAAATAAATAAAATCATTATAATATTTTCAAGATCAAAGAAATAATTGAAGGTACTTTCAGATTAAAAAAAAACCTACAGAAAAGAGTTCTAAGTGTTAAAGAGTAATAAATCTGACTGTCAAAAGTATCATGGGTAAAACCAATTCAAGGAAAGATAAAAAAGCACCAACATGCACAACCATAATTCTTTCTCATCCTCAATGCATCTTCCAATAAATAAATTAATCCCACAGGATTACTGCATTCTCAATCAAGCAATTCAGAAGCCTTCTTCTTAATCAAGCAATTCAGAAATCTGTGTCTTCCTAAATGCATCAGACGATGCAATCTGCGCTGCAAAAGCCTTGTTCGGCATTATATTATCAGCTTTCAGCCTCTCTCTGAACCCGTACGCCGGAGTTTTGGCATTTACGTATGCCTGCAACAATGACTGATACTGTCTCATTCTCCCGACATAACCAATCTGCCGCAACCGGAGGAATATCTTCTCGGCATTATGAACATCGCCTTCTTTCGCATACCGATCTAACAGAATCATGTATGAATTATATAGTGGTCTAATTTTACTCCGCTGCTTCGCAGCCTTCTCCAAAATCAACTCGGCTTTCTCAACTTCCCCGGACTCTGCATACATCCTCACAAGCACATCCCAAGTCAAAGGACCAATCCGACAACCATTATCTGACATCCTCTTCGCCAGTTCCTTTCCCTTCGACAGAAGCTTCTGGCTTGCATAAACATTCAACAAAGCATTGTAGTAATTGGAAGAAAGCTTCTTCGAAGTCTTCATCATGTCGTCGAAGATTTTCTCTGCATTCTCCACATGGCCGAGCTCACCCCAAGCTTCAATGGCAGCCAAACGTTCATCTGGACGGGGATCAGCCTCACACACCTTCCAAATCCTCGTAACGTCTTCTGTTTTCCCAAGAGCAGCATATAGAGGAAGAAGAACCTTGCAGGAATTACGATTCTTGTTAATTTCACTCCCTTCGATCTCTTTTACTACTGACTCTGCTTTCTCATTGAGCCCCGCAAACATGTAGTGTTTTGCGATCATAGCTTGAATAGTCATGTCAGGGTCAATGCCTTCAGCCTTCATTGCATCCACAATCTGTTCCATGCCTGATATGTCATTTGACCGTCCTTTGGAGTCTATCAATAACTTGTATGTGAAACGAGTCGGCTTGATGTTTTCCTTTTCCATCATCAGAAGAACATCGCCGATCTTCTTCCTGTTCACCCGCTTATAAAGCAAAAGTAGTTGGTTGCAAGTGAAGGTAGTAATGGGGAGACCGAGTTCTCTTATTTTATTATACACTTCCTCGGCCTTCTTGACATTGGTGGAAGCGACACAATTGGCTAGGAGCGTTCGATAGATGATCTCACCTCTAAAAGATGTTGGAATTTTCTCGATATACTTTTCAGCGTTCTGAAGTCCGCGTACTTTAGCAATTATATCAAGATACGAAGCATAATCCCGCTCCGCAAATTCAAGTCGTTTGTTTGCTTTTAGCCAAGTCACAAACTGCAAAATTATGTAGAATATTTGTTTCTTCAATTCAAAATAAATACATGGCTGAAGAAAAATATGGCACGTATTACAGCAAAAATGCATAAGATGATACTATTGAAACAAGTATCATTCTTGACATATGAATGCCATTGTCACATAGCTATTCTTAATTCTAAATGCCAGAAAAGATAGCTCCCTATCACTATATTGGCAGCTTAGCACTGATTCTACATCAGGCTGCTTCTCCTTCTTCTGTTTTTTTTACCAAAAACAAAACCACTTATGTAAGTAGTTCAAAATTGAACAAGTAAACACAGAACTAGAACATGCCTTTCATTATAAATTCTTGATCAAATCAAACATTCTAAAATTGCTATAGTCTATCAAACTTAAAATCAATATATGAAGGGATGAACATGTAACATGGTAAAATATTAAACGAAAGGCAATATTATCACTAAGTTCCACATAATTAGAATTGAATAACAAGACACCGGATACAAACAATTGAGTGGAAACCAAGAAGTAGTACCCAGTAATATAAACTCTGGAGAAAAAAAAAAACAGTAAAAGAAATTTAGCTACAAAGACATTACTACCTCCAGGGCCTTGACATAAAGTCGCCGCTTTCGAAGATTGAGCATGACCACTGCAATTTCACCTCGTCCCAATGCATTACCTTCTTCAACCCACTTATCAAGAGCACTGTCAACAGATGAGTGAGGAGCATCCATTATGATCTTGAAAAGCGGAGATGCATTCTTATCTTTTGCAGCTTTTTCACCATTTGCATCAGTATCAGTGCCAGACAAACCAACCAAATTTTCACCATCTTCAGCAAAGTCCTCTTCAGAGGCATCACTTTCAGAAACCAAATCACAGTCATCCTCCTTATGTCCAATATCTTCAATACGATCAGTACTTGGGGGTCTATCCAGGTCAGAAAAGCCATCATCCAAATCATTCTCAGAATCACTAGATTTCATTCCAGCATGAGAAGAAAGATTTCTACTCCCCCAGGAAGGCATCATCAAACAGAAAGATGATCCATGGGAAAATGGTTTTAATACAACACTAAGTCCATTGACACACTCAGACTTACTGATGGGAACACCCGGGTTTCCACAACAAGCATGTGTGACCACAATTCGATAAAAATGGCTCCTACATTACAATGTAGAAAAATTTATATGATAATATGCAGTTATTAAAAAAGCAAAAGTAGCAGAAAAGTTGGCTATTCTTCAATGACATCATGTAAAACACCAGCATGATCTATGTTCATCTCAATTGAATGTGCTTCAACAACATAATCACAATTACAGCATAATCTGCAGTTAATCAAAAGAGGAAGTAACAGAAAAATTGAATGTTCTTCAACAACATAATTCAAAACACCAACATGAACTGCACTCACCCAATTGACCATAATTGCTTCCAGGAAACAACAACAACAACAACAACACTACTCAATTCACAAGCAACCAAATTTCATGAGGGGAAAAAAATCTAAAATAACATATATGCATCCGCGTCAATTGAGCATACTCCAATAGGCACAGATTGCATATATTTTCACCTTCTCACCACATAGTGGACATAATAATTTCTTAAAAACAAATACTTTAGAACTAGCATGGCACACACACAGACACACACAGAAGAATTATAGGATAACATGCTGTGAATCAAAAGAGGAAGTACCACAAAAATTGATTTTTCTTCCCCAACATCAACTAAAACACCAACATGATTTACATTCATCTCAATTGCACATAATTGCTTCCAAGAAACAACACATCACAATTCAATTCATCAGCAGCCAAATTTCAGAAAATGATAAAAACGAGAACATAAACATCGAGAATAATTAAATTCCTGAAAAAGAAAAAAAAAATCTACAAAGACGAAATTGAATATGAATCCTTGCAAATAGAAACTCAAGCAACCACACAAAAAAACAACAGCTAACTAAAGATTGGGAAAAGATGAAAATTTCCACTGCTTTCTTATGGGGAAATCATCAATCACCTGAGAGGGTTCGCAGCGCGACGGATGGCCAACATGGGGGATCAAGAAGGACGTCGATGGAGAGCGAGTCGAGGAAAACCAATCCCAGTTGGAGATCGAGAGGGTTTTGGAGAGTGTGAAAGAAGAACCCAGCACCATTCTAAAACCCTAAAACAACCTTTAGAAATCCCCAAAACCCTAAAAAATTTAAATTGGGGATTAATATCAGAATTTGGGCCCAATCTTAGAGGGCCACTAATCTAAATTTGGCCCAATGAAAATTAAAATTATATAAATTTAAAATGCCATTCATGCTAAATTATATATATATATATATATATATATATATATAAGGGATGCATCATCGAGAGACATCATGTAGTGCCATTAGATTTGCATTCAATAACTATCAATATTTTATTTATGTGTCCAACAATAATTGTATATAGTAATTAATAGTAAATTTGCATAGTCTCTATATAAGCAATAGGGCCAATAGCTGCTACATCCTTAGAGAAGGATAAGTCTGAGGACGTAACGTCTGAATATTAACCATTGGCTCTGCACATCCCCCAATTGTATAAACAGTGAGTAGTGGAGTAAAGAGTCTTATGAACAATGTTGCGGGTGATGCATAGTTCTTGCATCACAAACATTTAATCATCATCGCAATAGTGCCTACGCAATCACAACTATCCAAATAGATGTGCTCGCATCTTCTATATTTCTTTTATAAACCAACAAATAACTCATTTTCAACTCCAATACAACTCTTCGCCACTACTTTTGTCTGTCTCTCTTTTCTATTCTCTCTCCTGCTTTGTGTTGTCTGTAGACGCTCTCAAACGTCCACTGAGAACGTATAGCCATATATGTTTAAATTATAATTTAAACCCTAAAAAAATTTCTATGAAGCTTGAAATTGAGAATTGCATTTTAATTTTTGGTCCAATTCTTTGAGGCGGCGCTAATCTCAATTGAGCACAATAAAAAATCATAGTTATATAAATTTTCAAATGCAATTCATGCTAAATTCTAGAAAAAGAAAATAAATAAAAATTGAATATATATATATATATATCAATTTTCATTTAAAACTATAGTATAATTTTAACTTTTCCCCATTTATAACATCACTAGCCTTGAGATAACATAAACAAATTCTTGGTTATTTTAAAAATTAATTAGATAATTATATACATATAAATATAAATATATATACACACACAATAATAAATGCACTCGGAAATTTCATATATATCCTTCCCATATAACTATACAAAGATTTTTATAAATTTTTTTAATGCCATGATTTGTTGAGCTTGCAGTTGTGCTCCATATTTATGCACATCCCTAATTTCCATTAAATGAGGCACATGTCATCAATTTATCAAAAAAAATTTTTTTTTTGGTCAAATATGTATATATAATTAAACTAAATTAAGTGGATTATTGAATGAACTAGATCAACAATGACTAATGAATAATAATTGGCACATTTTTTGCCTAATTACAACAACCAAATTAGTGATATATATGCACACATAGGTAAAACCAATATATAAATATAATTCATTCAACATATTAATTTGTTGCCTTCTATTTCTCTAATTTGCTTTCCCCCTCAGTTTCATAATTATAATCCTAAAAAAATATGTAAAGCAAAAATAAATAAATAAATAATAAAATAAAATGTATTATTTTCAGATGATATGATGATTAAGTGCCCCATGCATGCAGCTTTTATAAAAGGTTATTATATATATATATATATAATAAGTGTGTTCTTTAAAACATATATGGCCATTTGGAATAGTGATTAATAATCATGTCCATGCACTAACGTGCTGTCAAATTACTTAAAAAAGTTTATGACCACAGCAGTGAATAACAACTGAACCTCTCATTTTAATTTTTCATGAATTAATTGAATTTTTTACTCTCAATTTTATAATAAAAAAAATTCATTGACATAGGTTTAGAATTTTATTAGTATATGGATTTATTTAGAAAATTTAGGTGAGTGATTAGAACGAATTTAAAGAGCAAAAGAGTTATATATGATTGAATCTAAATTGAGTTTAAGTTAACACGTTTTGTAATCAATTTAAGATTTTTTTAATCACATTTTAAAGTTTTATTATGATAAAATGATTTTGCCAAATTAAATTAGTATTAGTGTTTGTTTTTTCTCTGTTACTGTTTATGTGTTTTTCTAGATTTTGAGCTTTTTACATACATTTGTGTTTTTATTTTATTTTATTTATTTATTCGGTTTAATATCATTTGTTGTTTTTTTTTAAAATATTTTTATGAAAGTATTTTAGACTTATCAAAAGTGAGTTTTTTTTTTTCACTAACTAGTTTTAATATTAATAAATAATATTTATGTTAAACAACACCATCCAAAACAAAAACTAACAAAAGTCAGATAAGCTACATTTTTTTCCCATAACTTTTTAAATTACTTTTACCAAAAGATAAATCCAAGAACATGAAAAAGGTGATGAAACAAAACCAAGATAATCATTTGGTTGGAATTCCAAGTCTCATAACTTCATCAATTAAGGCCACATTCAAATGCATGGCATGATGACATGCATTCTTAATTAGTTCTTAATTAAACTCATATCTTTTAACAAAACCATACTATATATATATATATGCATGGCATATATATATATAGATCATCATTGCTAATTATATATGGAAAGATAAATAGAAGCACAAGCCTTTTTAATTTATAATATATATAAATATAAATATATTACAAAAATTTCATTTAAAATGTATATCATCTTTATCTTGAAAATCTTTAATCAAAGTTTCTCTGTGTGCATGGACCCATGATTTGAAAGCGAGCCACCTTCTAATGCTCCCTTTGCTTTTCTTTTCTTTTCTTTTCTTTTCTTTTGCCTTTTGATATGAATGTGCAATCTTTGCATGAGAATCTCCATCAACCTGAGAGACATGATAATGGCCAAAGAAATAAATCATTGAGTGACCGTATATTTATACACACACACACACACACATAAATTAATATGGATCGCTACTTTATATAGCTATACCTTTATATATATATATATATTATATTTAAAGTGAGTAATCGGCTTGCTAATTTTACTAAATTAAAAACATTTGATATGAGAATTTGGTAAATATATTGAGTTATTTTCGATAATTATGTTTTTCAAATTGATTAGTGATTTATTTTATATTAATATATTTAACTAGTGCCTTGTTTTATATCGTTTTTTTTTATAATTTATTTATTTATTTCTATATATTAATATTTTCTTGCTCCATTTGATATTTACTCTATTTATACATTTACGTACAAATTCTCAATTCCAAATTAACTGTAAACACAAATTCTAAAATCATATTATGGTTATATAAAAGGAAGAAAAAACAAAAATGATAAATGTGTAAGTGTAAGATATATAGGCATATATCTATATACATAAGTTTATTCCATTATAAGGCTATATATATCCTCATGTAGGATGGACACCTGATTAATTAACTTATAATTTGTAACTTCAACATATATGAATAGAACTTATAATTCATATATATATATATAATGGAATAAAACTTATGTATATAGATATAACCTAATTAATTTTACATTTGTAATTAATATGTTCACATATATAAAAATCTTCTGCATGTTACATTACATATATGACCACTGGCCGGTTTTAAATTAATTCCATTCATAATTTTAACCTAATTTTAACCAAGCTCATATAGATAGCCATGAAATATAAATAATCACACAAACACATGTATAAATCTTCAATATATTACATCATATAGAGTATTAAGAACCGTTGGTTTAATTTTCCACTTATAATCTTTAACCCACACATATATATATTGTAAAGCAGTCTAAAAAAATAGAAAAATAAGAGAGAACAAAGAAAAAAACTAAGAAAGAAAAATGGTGAAAAAACAAAAATGAATAACAATGACCGAGGGTTGTATTGAGTTAGAAAATGATGGGTTGCCGATATTATTAATAGCATTGTTGATAAATATTGTTCATTTTACTGTTCAAACTACTGAATAGTGTATAGTTATTGAATTCAAATCTAACACCTGATATATGAATGTCTATAGAATTTTATTTATAAACATAGGTAGAAAATTGGCCCTTTATATATAACTTGTGAATTAAACAGATGTATAAGTTTTCAATATATTACATCACACGGCACCCAATGGTTTAAATTTCCCCTCATAATCATATATAGCTCAGCTCATATTTATGACAATAAAAAATATATGTATAAAAATTATATAGTTAAACACATGAATAACTCTGCAATATGTTACATCACACGCCATTCAATAATGATTCCACTCATAATTTTTATTTTTATTTTATTTTTTATAATAGATGACAAAACACAACATAAAAATTTGTCAATAAACAAATAAGTACAAAAATATAGTAGTTACAGTATGTGATTTATTGACTCTCTAAGATTTATTAACTAAATTAGACCTCATGTACATTGGGCAATAAAAATATATCACATGTTTTAAAAAAATTGTATGAATTATATTGAGTTAATAAATCTTTTCAATCATGTAATTCTGGAGGAAAAAGATATGACTCCTTCCACGTATGGCTCAACAGGAACCTATTTCTATAATACTATGAATGGTACCAAACCTATGAAAACAATAAATGAATAGTACTATAATAATCCAGCAGATGAAGGTCTTGATCTTGCGTCTGCCCACTTAGTGCCATTTGACAATCCACTGCACATGTAATCTTAACTCAGCCCATATTTATGATAATATATATAAATATAAATTGTGACGTAAACATATATATAAATCTTCAATATATTACATCACACTTACACCACAAGTGGTTTAGTTTAAATTTCTGCTCATAATCTTAACTCAGCGCATATTCATTCCGTTAGGTTATCGACAAAAACTCTTTACAAACATGTACTCATATATATATATATATATATATATATATATATCCTACAAAGAAATTAAAGGAAGAAAGAAAAAGAGAAGAAACAACACAATGTGGGTGCAATATGGGGGGTCAAAGAAAAGGCTGTGAATGTGAGAAAGGAGGACCCCATCTCTGAGAAATGAACTCAAACTGAGTACTATTATTCTCTGCTGATATTAAGACTCATACTGCTTCCTCATGTGACTCCCACGTTGAGCTTCTCAGTCTTCAATATGAATCATTGATCTTGTGTTTTTGGAACCTTCATGCACATATATTTAATTATATATATACACACACACACATATCATGTACATATATATCTTTGCCATGGCCATGCATTCTTTCTTTTCTTGGACTGTTCTTCAGTTATTATAATAATTCATAACACATGCATGCACACCAACTTTGCATGTTTCTCTTTATCTTTATATATACTTATAGATTATTATATATGTACTTATATATTATTATGAATATTTTGGTTGGTTTAACTTAGGGGAATTAATTTATAGGGAGAAAGAGAAAAAGGGAAGGGATATGGTAAATGTTTCTTTTGATATATATATATCCTTTATGTATGTGCGCAGAGGGGGACTTTAATCAGTGAGGGTTAATGGTCTGAAAGGAGTGAGACCCACCTTGTTGTCTTTCACTTGGAGAAAAAGAAGCAAATGTTCTCTGCAAAGCTTCCTTTGTCTAGCAAGCTCTCCCATCTTTGGAGTGTCTTTTCTCCTTTTTTCCTTTTCCCATATCAAAAGCTTTTCCCTTTTTTTTTTTTTTTAAATTTAAATTTTTTTTCTTTTAAACCTAGTTCTCTCTCTCTCTATATATATATGATAAAGTATTTGGTGAAAGCTTGAAACAAAACTAACATAAGAGCTTTTGTTTGAAGGTAAAAGAAGCATAGTTTAAAAACTAATTAAACATATATATATATATATATATATAAACTAATTATTTATAGTTGCATGAACATGATCATAAAAAGAAGGTTGAATATACCACCTCACTTTGTCTCACACATGAAAAGAAGAGGGGGATGAATAAGTAGTACTTATTAAACAAAAAGTAAGTGATATGTTTATAATTATATAATACTTTATTAGTTAGTTTAATTCCTATCAAAAGAAGAAAGAAGAAGAAGAAGAAGAAGAAGAAGAAGAAGAAGACATAATAAAGCAAGGACAAAAACTTGAATGAGATCTTAATATAGTTAATTATTATTAATATTATTATTATGATATAAAAAATGTTCTATCTTCCAAGAAAGAGAGAGAGAGTTCCCTTAATTAGTTGTTCCTCATAAAGTTTTTTCATTAATTTCATTCATTCATGCACATTAGACAAAATTAAAGAAAAAAAGGGATATCCTTTGAGTCATGGTCACATGAATGCATCTAGATTTGTGCATTGGAACGTGGGAGCAGAGCATGTGTGGGGCTAAAGGAACCCTAAAGCAGACAAGATGAGAAACTTGTTATAAAGCCTCTCCATTTATTCTCATAACTTCAATTACAATAATAATAATAATAATTATTATTATTATCATTATTAGTGTTTGAAATTGATACAATGTAGTGCATGCATGTGTGTGTATATATTTTACATTTATATTTTTATAATTTTTTTTATATTGATGGATGATTTGAGTCCCTTTTGTATAAAAATAATGTACTTATTTTTTACAAATATGAATAAACCACGTGTCATATACTGATTTACAACACTTGTATCCTCCACTTGCATGAACTGGGATTCAAATTTACCTCTTCAGTGAAATTAACACCTTATATAATAGTCCCATCAATAAATCACTAAAATGGTTATTAATATTTGCTCATATTCTTTTAAAAATACTAAAATAAAATATATGTATAAATTTTGATATCTTTTTATGTATAGCTTCCTAGAATCAATTATCGGTTATTATACTAAATTATTTAACCACCTCATGGGAACTTTATTTTTTTTCCTACTAAAATGCCTCCAAAACTCCATTTTCACTGATATTATAAAATAAAATTTTAATGTATAGTTTTAATTGTTTGGCTGTTGATTTATTGTGTGGGGGTGATACTAAGAACTCTATGAGAGGGTATATTTTTTATTGAATATTTTTGACATCTTGATAAAAAATTGGAACTAGAAATTACTCATTTTTTTTAAAAAAAAACATAGTTATGATTATTTAAAGATCTATATATAAAAATAATGAATAATTGTTAGTCAAAGAGAGATCTATGATACATCATATATGGGTGTCTGCCATCCTGCCTGCCTGCCTGCCTGCCTGCCTAAGCAGTGGGTCACATGTGGATAGAGAAAGGTCATGTGATGTCTAAATTACATGTCTCTACTACTCTACCATTTAATATCATCAACTCACCTTGTCATATGTGGAATAGAATCTTCCATAATATTCAAATTCCATCACTATTATCTTTAATTTTTTTTTTTTTTTTTGCTTTTTCTCTCTCTTGCTCATCTTCACTTGGCTCATATATATATATATATATAAGTTTGTTGCATCTTTGGGTAAATGGGAAGCATGCATGGTAAAACACAACACTGACTTATCCTTTGTTTGGATGCTTTGACTGAAAGACACAAATGGGAAAGAGAATGGATGGAAAAAAGGACCTACCCTCTTATCCCTATAACTTACTTAACATTGATAAAACAACATTGGTTATGAGTTTTATCATGTCATTATATAGATTGATAAAGATTTTAAGTTATTAATTTGTCTGACTGCATTTATTGCATAATAAATGATAATATGATAACTACTCTACATTTACTGTATCTTTATAGTTATGTATATATATATATATAAAGTTAATTTTATCACTGCTTGCTTTCTATATTTCTTTTATGAACAAACTTGTAAAGAAAATGAAAAGATAAAAAGATTTTTTTTGGGAAAAAAGAAAGGAAAATGGATCAGCACCAAACTGATTCATGATGGTGCTTTTAGAGAGTGAAAAGGGCTGATATCAAAGTTGGTAAAAGCTTTAATTTTCTGCAGGACTTTCAACAGTAATAAGAGTACTCTTTATAGATCCCAAGTATTACTAATTAGTATATATATATATTTATATATATTCACATACACTCCACAATGCCTTAACTGATCGATCAACAACCTTTATTTATCTCTCTGTGTCTATATATATATAAATATATGTTTCTTTTATTTCTTCAAAACCTTTGTCTGTTTCCATGTGGGCTAGAAGGTTAGGAATGTTTGTTTTTATGTAAATATATATTTGTGTTTGAATCCTTCCATGCAGTACTGTAATAAGAAAATGAAGTAGCATCAAAACTGCATGGTTTCAGAGGATGTATAAATTATTCCTCCACTAAACTCCTTTCCCATGCCATTCAAGTCACGGACTTGCCTTGAGATTACAAATAAATCCCAAAATCATCATCTTGATTAATTAATCTAACATATGAAGCCAATGCATCCAATATATGAATGAGTGCATGCATGCATGTGCATGCATGCCCCTCTGAAAACACCCACACATGAAATCTTGGTCCATGTAATCATGACATAGATAGAGATAAAGACATAAAAAGAGATATATGTTTTTGAGTGTGTGTGTGTGTGAGTGAGAAACAAAGGAATGGCATTCATGGTGGACAAGTGTGGAGAGATGGTGGTCAATATGGACTCTCACAAGACAGTACCAGCTCCATTCCTCACAAAAACATACCAACTTGTTGATGATCCTCTCACCAATCACATTGTTTCTTGGGGTGAAGATGACACCACTTTTGTTGTTTGGAGACCTCCAGAGTTTGCCAGAGATCTCCTCCCTAACTACTTCAAACACAACAATTTCTCTAGCTTTGTCAGACAACTCAACACTTATGTATGCTTATTTTATATGTTTATTATCAAACCTTTTTCTTTTGTTATTTGTGTGTGTTTTTTATCAACTGTATTTGGTGTGTTTGGATTTATGCAGGGATTCAGGAAGATAGTAGCAGATAGATGGGAGTTTGCCAATGAATTTTTCAGAAAAGGAGAAAAACATTTGCTTTCAGAAATTCATAGAAGGAAAACTCCACAGATATCTCAGCAGTTTCAACAAGAAGATCATCAGATGGCAACTTGGATTGATTGTCCGGTGCCGCTGCCCGGTGGTGATACTGATTATATATCAGCTTTGTCGGAAGATAACCGGAGACTGAGAAGAAGGAATTTGGTGCTTTTATCTGAGCTTAATCATATGAAGAAGCTTTACAATGATATCATTTATTTTCTTCAGAACCATGTTAGTCCTGTGGTTCCTGCTTCTTCTCCTTCCGGAAGGTTGATGGAGATTGGTGATCATGATGATCAGTTGCAATGCTTTAAAAAGCCAAGCTCGAGCTCGATATCGATTGCAGGAGAGAGTGCTGATGGTGCTGCTTTTAAGCTCTTTGGAGTTCATCTTCATGGTAAGAAGAAGAGGTTGCACCAGGAGACTAGTACTCATGTTGAAGATCATCAAGCTCAGTGTCATTTGATCTCTAGATTCACATAGTTGTGTATATTTGTTTGAGTCCTCATTCCAGAATCCAGAATCAAGAATCAAGAATCAAGAATGTTTCTTTGCCTTAATCTCTCTTTCTCTTTTGAGGATTTCTCATCAACATTAACTTTCTCTTTGTATTTTTAGTGCATTGATTCTTCTTGTCTTCTCACCCTATCAGTTATATATATATATATATAAAGATCTATGTTTCAGACTAAGTTTAGTTCCAAGTTTCTTTGCTTTCTTTCTTGAAGATATTTATACTTAATTTGCTTGAAGTTTTTCAGTGAAGGTAGCACTAACTTTGACTGTGTTTTTAGTGCATTAGATTCCTCTCTGCATTTATATGATCTATTTATGTTTCTCATCAAAACATTTGACTAAAAAAGGTTCTAGCTTTGCTGTGGGTTTTTAGTAAGCATGAGCATTAATTATTAATTTGTTAAAAGGCTTCTACTTTGTGTTTTTAGTGCCTTGGATTCTTTTAGTCTGTGTTGGTTTAGTTCATGATCATGTGTTAAATCGAGATTGAAGAAATGTTTCTTTTGATTCTTAGAAGTTCTCATTAACATTGACTACAAGAACTGCTCTTTTTTGATAAAAGTAGTACTTTTACATCAAACTTAGCACTAACTTTGTGTTTTTGATGCATTGGATTACTCTTCTTGTCTTTTATACATAAGAATGTTTTTTAGATTCTTGGATTGTATCATTAACTAATTGACTAGAAAAACTTCAATTTTTATTTTTTGGGTAGAAATTATAAATAATTAAATTTGGCATTAACTTCTAGAAAGGTTTCTCCTTTGTTTTATCACAGTACATTGGATTCTTCTAGTGTTCTAGTATCAATGATATGTTATAGATTCCATTCATTATAGGTGCATTGAAGAAGAGTTCTTTGGTTGGTGTAGTTCATGATCATGTCTTGTTTTTAATCATTTTGTGATAAGATAATAGAAAAAAAAAATGTTGAGTTAAAAAATTTATAAAAATGCTAATCATACCTTAGCTTATATATTGGCACCAGATCCCTGTCTGGAGGTCGAGGGATCAACTCCCCAATGCAGGATAAGGATGTATAGTATATTTAAAAAATTTGCACATACAGCTTTGGCACATAACTTGTTTATTTTGTCAATATATATATATAAGTAATGCTATATAGTGCGAACAACTCACACAAAACAACACACGAATGATGTGCTGGTGACGTGTGAGCTGTTCCTTCACCTCTTTATGTTTTTTTTAAATTTTAAAAAATTAAAAAAAAATTATTCGTGTGGCTGTTTTATGTGAGTTGTTCGCTCTATATAGCATTACTCTAAATATTCATGATCTTGGTTCACTATATGGATTAAGGAAGTGGGTTTTAATTTAAACCTCATATTATAAATCTAGTGTAAATTGATTATGAATCATGTTCCATGTTTATAAAAAAAAAAATCTTAACAATTTAATAATAATTTGAATGTAAACTACTAGCTAGTGATTTTCTTGTGATCTATGCATTTTATTTAGAAAAAAATAGTTCTTTAATTCCATGACATAACCTCATGATTTCTTTAATTTATTGAACATTCACACCCATATATATGTTATAGCATCAATTTAATTATTTGTTTTTTCTTAAAAAAAAATTAAAAATAAGAACATTTAAGGCTTCATCCAATTTTCTTATTTCTTTTTTTAAGGAATAAAAATTTAAAATAAATTCAAGTTAAAACTCTTAAAATAATAAAAGAGAAGTTTATAACAATGAATGGAATTGTTGATATGAAGTCAGCTAAATTTAATTAAGATTGGACAAAGATATGGTTCATGTAGCCCAATAATACTTGAGCAAGCCCAAGTGAAATTAAGCCTAATCACTAACAATAGTTGAGAAAACCTTAAAAAATTGTTTACGTTATCCAACCAAATTAATCACTAAGCAAATCTTGATTAGAGTCATAATTTGTGTTCTTATGGTAATTAATAAAATTTAGAGTTTAATTAAAGCAAAAAAAAAAAAAAAAAAAAAATCAAATATAATCCAACTCTTGAATTTTTTTTGTATAAATTTCTGAACTAATTATTTTGATTCAATTCTATGTTGTATAAATAATTTTTTTAGTAAAAATAAGTGCTTACATAAAAAATAATTTTTATATTTTTTAAAAATAAGAAAATTTCTCGTTTTCATATAATAACTAAAGATCTACTTTTGAAAACATAAATAAAATAATTATTTTCATAAACCCATCTAATGTGGTCAAAAAAGACGGGGGAGAAATACGATTTACATCTACCATGAATAAAATGTGAAAGTACAAAACCACTTATCAACAATTATTTATATAAATTACCAAATTTCTCCTTCTAATTGCGTATATACTACATTGCCACTCTTTATATATATATATATATATATATATATATATATATATATATATATATATATATATATATATATATATATAGTAAATATTGGGGAAAGAATATATATAGATGGACTAAGCTTGGTATTTTACAGAATAAATAAATAAATAAATAGATGTTCTCATATTTTTATCAACGAATGTGAATAAATATCTTCCAATTTTTATTTAGCTAACTTATATGCGGAAAATGATACTTAGTAAATAAATTCATAGCTGCTTTGATAGACTTAGAAATATCCCCTTAATCAATTTGACCCTTTTCTACTTTTGGTAAAGATATGTGGGATAAACTTGACATTATATGCTTTTATCACTTTAATTAATATGTCAAAATTCTCTTACCAAATTGTTTGGGCCAAAGCTAAAAAGAATCTTGAATAGAAGAATTAAGCCAAAAAAAAAAAAAAAGTATATAAAAGAAAACAATGATTAGATGACATCGTTATCTTTGCAATTGATTTGCGGTGGCAATCTCTAATAATACCACTTCTATTATTAAATCATATGTTATAACCTCAATCAAGTAACTATCCTATACTAAGAAGATTTTGGTGAAGATCATAAACATAATAAATATCAAGGATAAAAAGCTTTGAAGTCATTTTTCATTTTAATGTTGATAAGGCCTTTGCCTATGACTAGAATTTTGTTTCATTTTTGTAACTTCACTTTTGAGATAATACTATTATCCAATTTATATCCAAAGCAACTATTTTAGGCTACACTAATGACTATTACAACCCCAAATTGAGAAACTTGATATTCTAATAATCCTCCGTTGCTGCATCTTATGTTAGCAACATAGCATTTTCAATTTTCTCTTCAAAAGCCCTTACAACTTTAGCATATTAATTGTCTTTATCTTTTTACTTACTACTACATTGGCATTTGTGATGAAAAGAGCTTTTGCAATAATAACTTTAAAGATGAGATTTATCATTCCTCCATGTGTCAAAATTTTTACCTCTTTCTCTACCTCGTCAACATCTATATGGAAAAATTGTTTTTTTTCTTTCGTTAATTGATATCATTTCCCTTCAACCATCTAAAAGTCCGTATACATGACTATAATCTCTAATGGGTTAATTTCTCCCGTTCATTGATTTGACTTCGTGATTAAATTTTTTTAATGAATCCCTTTTGACCTTTGTCATACTGATACTTAATTATATGCGTGAAGGGAAAATAATCTCTTTAACAATAATTTTTTACCTATAAAATTCTCTAAAGTTATTTTTTTCAATATATTTTAACTTTTCAATTGCAACTACTGTATAATCAAAATTTTGAGTTAGAGTCCGAAAAATCTTCCCAGCAATTTGTAAATCTTTGATATCTTCTCCAATTTGCTTTATTTGATTTGTTTTTGAAGTGATTCTCGGGGAAAAAATCCTCGATTGACTCCATATGATTCGAACACAAATTTTGAAATTCTACTATTAAGATTTACAAGCATATTTTTTTATTATTTTTTTAATCTTCAATGTAGATCTTTTTTGAGGAATTCCCATGCAACTTTGGATTTTTTTTATAGAAATAATTTTAATTACCGTTGATACTCCAACACCTTAGATATGATTTGCAAAAGTATTCTACTATCTTTACTTTTTACAAATTATAATCCATCTTTATTCTTTGTGCACAATGCCTCGTATTCTTGATTAGTATCATCTACTTAACTTTTTTAAACAAGATCCCAAATGTCTTCATATCACAATGGCAATTCCATTTCAATCCTCCTAATATCATAGTTTGTGCCTGTTAACATAAGAATATTAGATTGGATTATATTGTTCATGGTGATATTTATGTAACTCTTCCGGATTGCATTTTTTTTTTCCCAAAGATCGGGGATATCTTTGATCCTGCTTGATGTCATCCAACTTTTTCAAATTTATTCTCTAAATATTATATAGATTTCTCCTTGAATCAAGGAAGTAGGTGTTGATCAATAACATTAACAAGATTATTAAAAGAAGAAAAAGAAATGGAAGGAAAAAAGAGTGATACTTTGTGTGAAAGTAATCACAAGAATTAAAGATGTGGCATGCCTTTAGTTGTGGGTTAAGAATGAATATTTTTATAGTTTCCCTCATTGATTGGAGCACATCAAAATGGATTTGATTCTCATGATCCTTATCAATCCTTAATTAGTGAAAAAGATTATGCCACATTATTATATAAAATATATTAATATATATTATATAAATATATGCATAAATAAAGAGGGATAGGGAGAGAGAGAAAGAGAGAAAGAGTCCCATCTTTAACTTTAGCAATAAATCACCAAATCAAAGGTGGCAATGGCTTCACTAGTGTAGCTTGATTCCCAACCATATATGCTCAAAATCTAAAGAATGGGCCACACATCTCTTTCGGTGACCAAGTTTCATTTCCACTTGTCATCAATTAGACTGTGATTGGATAAAAAAATTAATAAGAAAAGAAAAAAAGACAAAAATCTACACATATAAGTTACTGAGAAAAGTTAGGTGAAATGAATATGTAGTTCATAATTAGATTTTTGGTACTTGTCCTGAGTCAGTAATTTAATGAAAAGAATAAATCTATTATGTAAAAGTTGTTAAATATCTTTTTGGAACATGTCAGAATCTCAATGGATATTACATCAACTACATTTATTGCACTGTACTTAAGTCAAACTCATAAGTTATTATATTATTTTGACATAATTTTTTTAAAAAAATAAGATAATTAAATATTGGCATAATTAATTCAGTTGCTTCTTTAGTTTTTACAAGTTAAGTTAATTTATGATTTGATAAATTCTGATCTACTATAGTTAATTACACATACTCTATCAAAGCTCAATGAAAAACTAAAAATAGTACTTAATTTAAAATTTAAATAAAAAATATTATATTTTTTAACACAGATTAATTAGCTTAAAAATTTAAATTTTAGTTTTAAAATAATAACTATAAATAAAAACTTTCTTCAATATAAAGTAAAACAATCTAAACTAGACACATTTATTTATTATTTATCCTAGATTTTCATCATTCCATGGAAAATAATATAATTTAATTAAAAAATAAAAATTTATATGTACATAATTACAAATTTAAAAACAAATTATTAAAAAAGGGAAACAAAGAACAAACAGGTTCTCTAGGTGTCATCTTTGTCACCCCATTAGGTAGACCAATAGGCTTTTCCATCCAATACTGTCATACCATTACTAGAGAAATATTAGAATTATGTCCTCCACCACCCTTCTCTATAATCAAACCCAACTTGAGCCTTATCCCCATCATGTTTACAATAATTACCAAAAATAAAACAACATCAACAACAACATCAACATTATATGGTCAATGTTGTAATCCCACTTCAAATTATTTAATTAAATTTTAACTTTTAGTATAGTTTTAAAAATAATGAATATTAAATAGGTAATTAATACAAAGTGTTTTTAATTTCTATTTTACTTTTTAAATTTTAGCTCACAACTTCTAAATTAATTTGAGATAATATACTGAAGGCATCATAAAAAAATAAATTTTTTAATAAAAATTTTTTATATACACAAAAATTTAAATTTAAACAAAAGCACCATAATAAATAATAAATAAATATAAATTCAAACTCAAAACCATTTGTTTAAGCATGCCAAAACTCCACCATATTTTGTTTAAAATAAAAAATTAAACTACATTATTATAAAAAATAAATGAAAACACTAAAGAAAACTAACAACAAAAATAAAAGATATAAAACAAAAATAACTCTAAATAAATAATTACTTACAGTGATCATCCACCACTTTTGTTCTTCACTCTCAAATAACAATAATATTTCATTTTTCTAACATTATATATATATATATATATATATATATATTTAAAAAAAAAAATCTGAAAACCATCTCTCTCTCTCTTTTTCCTTATGTTTCCAAGAGGAATATAAATTATCAATGCTAGTATCTCTTATATAAGAGGCCACTCTCCAAGGCTCCTTTTATGGATTCCATGTAAGAGTGTGTTGACATCACACCTAACTAATTTAATGGGTGGGTGACTTTGAGTGATGGATTTGTTTGTTTATCCACCATCACAGTGTGCAACTAGGCTCTCTAATTTTGTCCCTTGTTCTTACCACCTCTCTTCTCTTATGTATGTTATTATGACTTCTTAATTCCACTACCACTTGCACTAGGCTTTCCCTTATCAATAGGTTTATCTTTTCCTGTTTTTCCATTTTTATGCTTAGCATTTACTTTTTTTGGGTTCAAATTATATGTTATATTTAAGCTTTACATAAAAATTAATAGTACTATTAAAACTCTTAAAAACAACAAATAAAAATAAAAATAAAAATATGTGGGGATAATTTTACTTTTTTATTGAAATGATTTACTCTCATTGATACAAGCTCTATTTTTAAATAAATTTCACTAAATAAGATGCATAAAATTAGAAAAATCATAATTACTGTTTATAGAATTTTTAAAAATAACAATTAATTTGAAACAAAATAAAAATTCTTAAATAATTTGAAATAAAAGAAGTAATAGATAATAGATGATAATAGTAATAATAACATCTCCAATTTTTTTATTTTTAATTAAAAAGTAATTCTATATGATTTTTTTTTTTTGAAAAGTGCGACAAGTACACGTGGGGGAGTAGCGCTCGACACGCACACCGTACACGCACCTTGCGCGAAGTGGGAATCGAAACGGGGAGCCACGCTCGAAACCCAAGACGAATACCCTACTTAAGGGACCCAGTGCCAATAGACCAAGAGGTCGTTGGCAAAAAAATAATGAAGCTCAGGAAGTGTAATATTTAATTCTATATGATTTTAGTATCATTAGCTGTCTTGTATTTTATTTTTATTGTATAAATGTGGTTTCTATTAAATAGCTAGTCTTTATTTTCTTGATCAAGAATTGAGTACCAATATATATATATATATATAATTTTTAAATTGATTTTTAAAATACAAGTAAATATGATTCCAATTGTCCACTTTTTAAGGTGTACAAGTAATTCTCTCAAACTAATAATCAATATCAAATCTACATTTATTATTTTTATAAATTTTTAAAAATCAAGTGAGCCAAGCAAAACTAAAATTTTCATTATTTAACAAATAAATACTTTTTTTTATTTTACTGAATTTTCTCTCTCTTCCAATTAATTCTCTCCTTTAAATTTCTACAAATTAATCATATCAAATTTTTAGACTTTCTAAAAATAAACTTTCTTTCTTTTTCTTTTTGCTATTAAGGAACATGATTTTTGGTGGAAATACATTATTTAGTATTGACTAATTTTTCCCCCTAAAATAGATAAATAAATTTACTAAATCAAATCCCATTTCCAAATAATACTTAGAACACTCATTTCCTCAAGAACAAGAGGAAAATAGCAAATCAAAACCAAAATAGGAAAAAAAAAATTTATCCACCATAAAAATTACATCTTAATGGTTGCCAAATTTATCTCCAATAAATTGAAGGATTTTGTAAGAGAAAAAAAGAACACCACAAAGTGTGTGTCTTCCATTGGTCCTTCCCTCCTTAAATTCCTCCCAACCTTCAAACAAAAAACACACAAAAACCAAACCAAAAACAAAATCAAAATCACATCTTTGTCTCAACCACAAACAAATATATATATACACAGACCATCTTCTTCAAAGTAGAAAAAAAAAGGAAAAAAAAAAAAAGAGGGAGAGAGAGGGATTGAAGGTGTTGCCTGTTGGTGTTTAGGATTTGGTAGGTTGTGGTGAAGATTTGGATGAACTGGAGAGGACCCCACTGCCTCTCCATCTCCATCTTCACCACACTCTCAATCCCAATCTCCCTCTCCAAGATCTCCATCTCTTCCTTTCCTTTCTTTAATCCCATCTTCTCCCATTTTTTCCCCAATTTTTTGTCCTTGTTTTGATTTGGTTTGTGACAAGCTGTAAAAAAGATTCAATCTTTTCTTCTCTGATTGAAGAAAGTTATAATTTTGATTCTTGTTCTGGTTGAAAGTTGTGAGCTTTTTATACTTTTGGTGGGTGTTTCTCTTTGTTGGCTTAATGCACAACTTGCGATGTTCTTCCTGCTCTTATCTTCTCTTCCTTTTATCTTCCTCCTTTCCAAGTCCCTCCCTTTGAAGCAGACACACTGGCTTGATCTTGTCCCAAGTCTGAATCTTTCCATCAAGATGCCAAGCAAGAGGAGGAGTCAAAGTGAAGGGGGGAATGAGGGAGAGAATGATATGTTTCCTTCTGTTCTGGATTTGCCAGAGCTGGCTCTGGACATGGTCCTTGGCAAGCTTTCTCCTGCTGGGCTTTCAAGCATGTCCTGTGTTTGCAAATCTTTGAGGGAGACTTGCAGGAGTGATCATATGTGGGAGAAACACATGAAAGCAAAATGGGGGAGATTAATTGGCAAGGCTGCTCAAAGACAGTGGGACTTGTGTATGGCCTTGAGGAATCAATCTCTGTGCAAGGCTAAAGGCAAAGGGTTCTTTGCCCGTCTCTCTTGTGTTTTGCCTCTTCATTGGATTAAGTCTAGGATTGATGGTGGTGCCAAATCAAAAGGTGTTTTCTTCCCTGATGCTTCCATTATGTCCTGGTATCTCTCTCTTGACAATGGCAAGTTCTGGTTCCCTGCTCAGGTTTACAACAGAGAGGTATATATGTCTATATATGTATCTGTCAATTCTTCAATGTTTTTCGTTGATTTGTATGCTTGGAAGATTGAATTTTCATCATATCTTTTGTAGCATGGGCATGTTGGATTCATGTTGTCTTGCTATGATGCTGAAGTCAGTTATGATTGTCATACCGATACCTTTCGCGCAAGGTATATTACATATTTGTTACTATAAGTATCTAAGTATCTAAGTATCATGTATTATGTCAGTGATTGGTTTATGCATATAGGTACCCTCCACATGGCCGGAGAACAGTTGTGATTGAAGAGGGAGTGCAATGGGAGAGACTGAGAGCATCACCTGTTGAAACTTCTGCACATGAGCTTCATATTTCTGATTGTTTGCATGAATTACTGCCTGGTGATCATATTGAGATTCAGTGGAGAAGGAACAAAGAATTCCCGTATGGTATGTCGTGTGTTAGTTCCTGTATGGCATTTGTATTGTCACACATTTCATTTAATTGTGAGTTTTGGTTTCACAGGATGGTGGTATGGAGTTGTTGGTCACTTGGAGTCTTGCGACGGTAGTGAGTACCATTGCCGATGTCATAACAGTGGTAAGAAATTCGAACACTTGAATCTACAAATGAGTAGAAATTTAATATTGAGTAATTTGGCATGTCTTTGTTCTGATAACCAAAGATGTAAATTTCGTAAGTCATTGTAAGACGTAATTTGTTTTGTTTACTAAATAGTAGAAAGTTAACGGTTGGCAAAAAAACTCGAACACTTGAATCTACACGAGTTTAAAGTTAACAACCGGGTTAACATGTCCTTGTTCTGGTAACCAAAGATGTAAATGTCGTAAATCATTGAAGTAATTGTAAAAGATGTTGCAAGAATTCTGTTACTTTACTAAATAGTAGAAAGTTAAAGGTCGGCAAGAAAGCCGAACATTTGAATCTACACAAGTAGAAAGTTAACAGCCGGGTAATTTATCATACCCTCTTTTGTAAATCATTTTACTTGTAGAAGATGCTATAATAATTCTGTTTTCATTTACTAAATAGTAGAAAGTTAACACTTGGCAAGAAACTTAAACACATAAATCTACATATGAGTAGAAAGTTAGCAATCAGTAATTTAATATATCCTTGTTCTGATGGCCAAAGATGCAAATGCTGCAAACAGTTGAAGTACATGTAGAAGATATTATAATTCGATCTCATCCCATTTACTAAGTATAAAGCTGATTATTTTGTGTATGTGTGCCCCCGTGAATTGAATGTATTGTTTGTTTTTGTGGAAAATTGTAGATTGGTACTCAATTGTGCAGCTTGAATCATCCCGTGTCTTGTTTGCAGATACTATCATGTTAGAGTTTAATCAATACACACCTGGTTCAAGATGGAGACGAGCAGCTGTAAATCGGAAAAATCATCGTGAAGAAGGGAATGAGACTGATGGATTTTATGGAGGGATTCGAAAACTCAAAAGCATGGACGAAATCAATATGTGGAAGCAGCTGTGGCCAACTGATAACCTGGAATAAGTGTTGATCAGTGAATCCTTGTCGTCTTGAATCTATTTGTTGTAAATTAACTATTCTCTTGCTAAATCGATTCTGCACGAGATAACAAGAAAAAAAGAAAAAAAAAGGAACAATTTTTATTCGAGTCTGCATGGATGTCATGCTCTTTTTGTCTTCCGGTCATGAGGTTCCAGGTTTTATGCAGATTCTCACGGCTGTAGTTTTAGAATGAAAACATTTCAATGTAAATTACTTCTTGTAGGTACAATGCTTGATGTGTTAATCTATTAGTCTCATTGGCGAATTATAATCCTGTTCTTGTGTACAATTAATTATTTTGTACAGATAAAACTTTGATCGATGATGAATTGTTGCAGTTGCAAATAGTTGTGTTTATTTCATCGGTAACAGTAATTCTGGCTGCTCTAATTTTTGCATGAAATCAGCTTCAGTTTGTGAGCTAAATTGATTTGGATATGTGATTTTATTTGCTATTTCTTGAAGATGCAGCGAAAGTTGATGAACAGGAAAATTATGCAGACTAGTTTCTGTCGCTATTGCTTCGCTCTTGGTAAGATTTCTGTTTAATAATTACAATTAATTTATTCTTCATCGAAAGCAAATTTGTGTCCATTATTCAATCATTCATGGAAAAAACTAAACACCACAAGTTATTAAAAGTAAAAAGATTTAGTGAGCTATATAATTTGCACGTGAATTATTGTTTCTTCGAGTTCTTACTGTTCATCCATCTCTAAAATTGAAATGAAGTTTTTTCTTTTCTTTTATTTTTTATCCAACTATTTTTTAGTCGGTCTCTTGTTTAGGATGTTCATAACTTCAGTTCACGTAAAATGAGAGCATAAATGTATTGAGATACTAATTCCAAAATATATATCGAGGTACTAACTCCATATTTGTACATGTCTCTAACATTGCTTGTGTTGGGGTGCTTCCACATTTGAGACTCCAACAAATAAATAAAAGTGAGCCATCCCACCTAATTATATATATATATAAAGAAACTATGCCAATTAATAATATGACAAAATAGGAATTTTATTGGAAAAGCTTAGATGATGAACTCTCATTTGTAGGAATGTGAGATAATAACATTGTAGACAAAATTGGGAAAAAGAACCCAAGGAGAAGAAGAGAAAAGGGTTAGGATTTGTGATCGCAAGAAGATTAGATGGTATGTAGTGCCGGATTTCACTCACATTTTGAGTAGTACATTCTTGCACAAAAATCTTTTAATCCACTGATTTGATCTTTTTCGATCTATTGTTAATCCACTGATTTGATCTTTTTCGATCTATTGTTAAAGTCATTGTTATCTATCCTTATGGGATGATGATGTGTTTGTGTTGTTGAAAGCCTCTCTCATTGATAACTCATGTCATTGTGCTTGTATACCTTTAGTTAGTTAGAGAAAAATCTTTATTACCCCATAGTTGATATAGTGAAAACATTTCAAGTGGCTCTAAGAAGTTATGCTGTCTCCCATGCAGGTGTGCGCCAATGCACATCAAAGTTATATCGGCACAACATCATCAAAGAAGTGCCCGGGCTATTGTGACGCTGCATGAGAGCCCGCATAGACTTGACAAAGAGGTGTGTGGGCAAGTGTGTGCATGTAGGAGCAAATGTTTATTTGTTAATATGTAAAATAGGCTTGTAATTATAGCATTACTATAAATAGGCTTGTAAAATAGGCTTGTGTGTGTGTGTGTGTGTATTCAAAGCTCTCATGGCTGTGAAATGATTAATGAGAAGACTTTGATGATGAGGCAACATGCTATATTATTAGTTAGGGACTGTTTGTTTGCAAGGAATGGAGTTGAGGAGGAATGAGAATAAAGGGGAATGGATTAGGAATGAAAAGAAAACTGTGTTTTGGTTGGAGGGTATGAGAGAGTAATTAATTGAGAATGGGAAAAGTAAATACAAGAAATATGCGAAAAATGTCTTTTATGCCTGTATAAAGTAAATATTAATTAAATAAATATATTAGCCAATAATATTATTTTATTTGTAATATGTTGTCATTATTGTTATAATTATTTTTTATAATTAATTTTACAATTAATTTTCATTATTAATATTGTTGTTTTGTTACAATGTTTTCATTTTATTTTTATTATTTTAGAATTATTTTATTTTATTATTATTATTGTTGTTTTTATATTATTATTATTATTATTATTATTATTTTAGAATCAATCCTTTTCATATTTCCATAAATAAAAACCAAAAAAAAAAAAAAAAAAAAAATCAAGAGAGACTTTCTCACTTCTTACCATGGAGTGAGTGCACAAATTCCTCTTTGGTTAAATTTCCCATCTACAATTGAACCAACAAAACAAAGAACAACATTAAATTCACAGCCTAAAAACATCTAAAACCAATACAACCATGCATTCATGAGAGCACATGCTTCAAATCTTCATCATAGTCACTGAGATTGAAATTAATATTAGCATCAACACCCTGGAACTTAATCGATGCCCGCTCATAAGACATGCAATCTCAACAACAACTAATATAAATAATAAAAAAAAAATTCAATCTTTATGAGCAATAGAATCTTGAAAAACAAATCCAACCTACTCTTTTAGCACGTGACCCCACGATACTGCGATGGTAGAACGTGACCCCACGATACTGCGAGCTCTGGGCTCCGGGACCTCGATCCCCGCCTGCTCTTCTTCACATACTCTTTTTCCTCCGCCATCCCACCAATGCTGGATGGAAGAAACCTCGGATCAGTCCATGGTGGCTTCACCGCTGCGGAGTCCCCAGCCACTAGCGTTGGCGGAAGGCTTTCTATCACAGATTGACGGCGAAGGTGCTTTCTCTGGAGGTTTCTCTCACGGACCAAAGGAAGAGGAAAGGAGAAGACAAAAGCTGGATGGAAAAAGTTTTAAAGCCAAGGATAAAATGAACATTTCACCATTCGGATTGGCCAATCCTCAAGAAATTGGGCTGAATGGTAATCAACCTTCTCCCCTTATCTCATTCCTCAAAGAAACCTCCCACATTCCCATGTCTTGCAACCAAACACTGCATTGACCCCATTCCCAATCCATTTCCAGTCCAAACCTTGCAAACAAACAGCTCCTTAAAGGAAAGTGACACATGGAAGAAAAATGAGGCCATTCAATGGGTTTATTAGCTAAGGTATGAGTGGGACCTCTATTATATATATGAGAATTGAATATAAATATTACTATTTTTGGGATCATTATATATATATATATATATATATATATATATATATATATATATATATATATATATATATATTATATAAACAAAAATCAAAGCCAGAACAACCACGTTAAGATTTACAAATATGAAAGAGTCAAGATTTGGAGATCCATACAAATTGACAATTAAACTTAGCAGTCTTAAGACATCAAAAGTCAAAGATCCAAAGAGTTTCACAAGTCAAGACTTGAAAGAAGCTTCAAAGCATAAAAGCCAAAGCTTATAGAAAGTCAAAATCAAGTTCACGATTCATCAACATAGAGAATTCATAACTTCAAATTCAAATCAAACTCAAGATGCAAATCAAACTTGCAAAATGTCCAAAACACAAGTTCAGACACAAGCTAGTTCACAAGTCAAGATGATTTCAAATCCCTTGTATTTTCAATAAGTCTATAAGTTCATATTTATTGAAATGAATGAAATTGATTACCACAACTTGTTTTCTTGTTCGCACTTATTTCTTAATCAAAGGTTCTTGCGACGATATGCAGGGTAATTAACATTAGGGGCTTGCCCCTAATGGAAGTCGTGATCCCATAACCTCTTAAAATCATAAAAAAATTAAATTTAATTTATGATCCATTATTTTTTTTAACTGGTCTAACCCTAATTAAAGGTCAGGTGAGAAAAAAGAAGCCCACACATCCAATCCAAAAGCTCTCATAGTGATGGATACCCATGTTTGGGTACCCATCATGGGTAACCATTACCCTTGCAAGGGTAATGGCCATTACTCCCATGCAAAATATCTATTATGCCCCTCATTTTTTTTATTTTATAGTTTTGTCTATTTTCATTTTTTTTTTTTATAGTTTCATCTCCTTCATGTTATATAAACATTTTATAATAAAATATATTAAAAATATATAATATATAATATATTATATAATTTATATAGTTAATTAATAACTATTAAATTAAATATATATTAAAGAAAAATGTTTAATAATTTAATTTAGCAATTAAAATAAAAATCATACTAAAATATTTTACGAATAAAAAAAATATTCACTTGATACATATTAATTAAAGAGGGAATTATTAATTTAATATATTTATTTTAAATATTTAATTATATTAATTAAAAATAATAATGCTATTTCAAATAATTTATAAATAAGAATGTAGTTATTATAAAGTCATTATACACAACTCACTATTTATTATATAAATATCAATTTTTAACTTCAAAGGGGTATATCATATTTCTTTTCATCACTTTCTCAATTTCCAATAACTTATCCCTTAAGTCAAACATATTTTTCATTACTATTCCTACTACTTTATTTTCATTTCCATTACTTTCACTATTCTTAAACCCATTACCCTCATTCCTATTCTGTGAACCAAACACACCCTTACTCCTTGTTTGGTTGGGGGATTTTAGAGGGGTGGTGAGGGGTGAGAGGGAGTTATGCTTGTTTGGTTGGGGATGTAGGGAGGAGGAGGGGTTTGGAGGGGTGCTCCACCACTCCAAACCCCTTATATCTCACCCCTCCAAATCAGAGTCTTTTGGAGGGGTGGGATTATTAAATAATTTTTTATGAGAAAAAACTCATGTGAATAGACAATAATACTCTTCTTAAATTAAAAAAAAAGAAGATATTATATCCCTTATACAAAAACCTAACTTTCCTTTTCTTATAGCCGGCCAGGAAAAGATCCATTATGATCACAATCTTTTTTCCCCACCACTAACTAGAAGGAGATCTTCGACTCTTGCAGCTGCCACGAAGAGAGATCGTGTTTCTTCTAATTTAATTTGATTTTTATCAATCTCACATTTAGATAATAGGATTTTCCAAATCTATGGCTTGAGGATAAAGATAAAATCTTATCTTAATAATTTCTATAAGTTTGATTTTTTTTTTTTGTCCTGAAACCAATTTTGTATAATTTCTTTATATATAATTTATCGGTAATCTTAATTTAATTTAAATTGAGAAAAATTTATCTTTATTTATTTATTTATTTGAATAGAAATCTTGCATTTGTCTCATTATATTGTATTTGAATAGAAATCTTGTTATCTTAATTTATAAAATATATTAGTAATAGCATCACTTACATCACTTTATATGTTTTCTATATTGTGTAGATAAAATGCATTAATCGGCCTATTATCTATATTGTGCTAATGAATAGTTCATCTACGCATTATGTTTTTTTAACAAAATATATCAAATTTCATGGTGTTATGAACACTTTTTGCAAAAGTGTTTTTTTAATGAACTCCTAATTTTCATAATGCGAGTATTTTTCATGCAATTAAAAGAAATCACCATTAATAACATGTAATTTAATATGTACAGGAGTGTGAAGTTTATATAATTTTTTTTATTCCCACAAATGTAATATTTTTATTCACTCTTAATTTTCTAATATTAGTTTAAAATTAGTAATAAAAAATTTATGCAAAAAAATATAAAAAAAATATGAAAAGATAAAAATGTGTTATGTAGTCATTGGTTTAATAATAATAATAATAATAATAATAATAATAATATTGTATACAAATTATTTTTATATAAAATGACAGATTGGCCAATTACACATTATACCCTCTCTATTTTTATTCACTCCTCTTTTTAAAACTTTTTAAAACTCTTCTCATTACCCCTGAACCAAACAAAGCATTACAGCTCAAGTAAATTTAAACCTGCAACATGTCATACTTGACAACCTTTTGGCCAATAGACATGAACCAAAAAATTTCATTCCAAGGGACACAAAACCATGGGCAAAAACCACTTAAGCCCAAGATTTTACAACAAGACTATAACAAAACCTTGACAAGACAGTGACTTAACTGACATGCTAGAGAAGAACACATATTCTCCACTATCTACAGTACACACTTGATTAACATGATGTGGAGTACAAAAATTCTTCACTATCTACAGTATTGTTATAGTTATAAGCCTATTTTACATATTAAAAAATAAACATCAGCTCCTTTTACATATTAAAAAACAAATATCACTTCAAGTTCAATCCATGGAGCTTGATAACTTGTCCCCATTTCAATTAAAAAAAAAATCAATTGCTTCAAGGTTCTAATATTAAATTTAAATCTTTATTTTTTTATAATCCAAAAAAAAATTGTATCTTTATAAAACAGATAGGATCACGAATTATTAGCATATGTATACTTGTTGTAAATGAGATTCTAACAAGCTTCTAAATTCTTTAAAATTAATTAATAAATATAAAAAACCAACGGTTAGGATCGGCAGAGCACGAATCTTCAAGCTCGTGAGGCATCGTTGATAAAAAGAAGCCCTTCCCGCAAGCTTGAAGCTTCTCCAATGGCGATCTCGAAGAAGAGTAAGCAAAAGCCCAGATCTCGAGTCCTACTTCTCGTGATCACGGCCATCGCCATTGCTTGCTTCTGGCTTCTCTACTCCTCGTCCATCCCTAGCTTGGGGTTCTCCTTCTCATCGCCAGCGGCAGCGGTGAATCGGGTGGAGAACGGGAGGCGGGAGAATGATGGATGGGATGGGCTTGAGCGGAAGTATTTGTACTGGGGGAACAGGGTTGATTGTCCCGGGAAGCATTGCGATTCTTGCGAGGGGTTGGGGCATCAGGAGTCCAGCCTCCGTTGCGCGCTCGAGGAGGCATTGTTCCTTAAGAGGTGGATTGCTTCTTGATTTTCATCGTTTTGGAAGTAAATGGGGTTGATTTTTGTTAGGGTTTGTTCACTGAATGAGATGTTTTGTGTTATTTGTTGTGATCTGCTCTCTCTCGTTTCTTCTTCTCTTTATTCTTGCAAATGTTTTAATTACGAAAATTTTGAACTGATTTTGGTGATTTGCTTGAGAGTGCTTCATGTTTTAGTGAGAAGATGCTGGTGTTTTTTTTTTTTTTTTTTTTTGATCATTGGGATACTGGACTGGAAACTCAAACTGTTTGAATTGAATTCTCTCTTAAAACATTCCCAAAAAGATCAAAATTTTGGAATAGAAGTATCTATATCAAGCAAGATTTAGTCAACTATATTATTTGGAACAGAGTTTTGTGACTGTCTGAGCATGTGTCTAGATTGATAGGTACTATGTCTAAAAAAAACGAAGAAGGTGATCTTTTGGTTTCTAAAAATTTAATTGGTGTAAATCATCAACATTAACCGTGCAGATTTCCAATTTGTGGGATTTTTTCGTTGTTGTGTTTGAATTTGTACATTTTGATTTCTTTGAAATTGGAATTGATGGAAGATGTTTATTTGTTTTTGTGTAGGGTGTTTGTGATGCCTTCAAGGATGTGCATTAACCCAATACATAATAAGAAGGGGATCCTTCACCACTCTAGCAATGCGAGTTCGGAAGAGAGGTGTGGCTCATCATTATACTTATTAATGGCTTGCAAATTGATTGTATATTCATCTTCTGATGATATTGATGACAGTGCAAGTTTATATAAAGTTTTTTTTTTGTCCCTGTAACTAATTATTTTCAGTTCATGCTATAAGATTTAATTTGCTAATGGTGCATAGAATTCTCCGGGGAAATGCATTTACTAGCCTGATTGGTAATTTTAATCACGGGAAAATATGTTTTATTGTCTGCCTGAGAGACTATGGCTACATTTCCATGATTACCTTAAGGTTGCTATCTTGAATATATATGTAAATTTTTCAGGTTTCTTTGATGACCTGTTAGCCTTCCTGTGCCATTAGTTCCAAGACCAGGAAATATCCTGCATGACGATGAAAATATTTATAAGTTCTAGTTGCTCTATTGAACCAATAATACCAATTCATGATTAAAGCTAGTGAACACTAACATAACAGCTTATTTGGTATCTTTATGCAATCTTGCTATTACACTTGAACAGTCATAGATTTCTTTGTGGAAGATACATTAATTTCCATTATGTTCTTGGTTATTCCTTGAGCCTTTCATCTCCATGACTCCATTGTTTGTCCATGGTTCTGGCCATTCTGTGGCTGATATGGTTTCCTTTTAAGTTGATGAAAAAACAACAGCCTCTTATTGATTGCTATATCCTCTGTGCTCTCATTCCCAGTTTTACCCGGTTCATTGGAAAGTTAAACATACCCTGGGAAATGTCGTTTGGTCTTAAACCATATATTGATGTTCACAAATTGTTTTGTTAGACTTTAACTTATATGATAAACTACAGTAAAGGATGTGTGGTTGCTAAGCTGTAAAATATTAGGTGGAGCACAATATCGACTTTCAGAAAGTACAAACTTAAATTTTGTGCACATCATGCGGTTATCAGTGATGAGTCTGATGACTGATTTTAGCTTTGCAGACTCATTTTGCCTTCATCATAAAGCAGGCTGCTGCCTCTCGTGCTAATTTTTTGTTTTACTTAATATAAACTCTAGACACTTGTTTCTCTTATGAAAATATCTGTATTTTGTTTCAACATTAAAGTGGGCTACATTATTTTTCCTGACAGTGTGATCTATTGTAGAATGCCAATCTCTCAATACATGAATTTACTTTCTGCTTCCATCTTATCTTGCATACCAATTTTCCATTTCCACATAAGAACAGCTTTGAACATATTCTTTGTAGTCATATTTTTTTATGTGCCCAACCTGTTCAACATAATTTCCAATCAAAACCAATTCATCTTGGTATTTTCTAAAATAACTATTTTTTTCCACTATATTTCTTTTGATAATTGAATAATATTATTCCTTGGTCTTTGCCTTGCTGTTTTACAATTTTAATAGTCTCTACACTGCACAGAAATCTTAAGCTGATTTGTAGTTGTCTAAACTTCTGTTTGATAGATGGACAGCCAATTCTTGTGCAATGGATTCTTTATATGATTTGGATCTCATATCAGAAACTGTTCCAGTGATCTTGGATAACTCAAAGATGTGGTATCGGATACTATCAACAAGCATGAAGTTAGGATCTCGGGGGTTGGTTCATGTGGAAGGTACGGATAAGGTTGATCTTAGAGACAACACTATTTACTCAAACGTTTTGCTGATAAATCGTACGGCAAGTCCACTTTCATGGTAAGGCTACAAACTATTTGATCTACTATCAGTTTACTTCCTTTTTTCTTTCTAGTTATCATATATGATATCCAGACTATTGACTAAGGATATTTCAATGATTCTGTTAGGTGATATTTGAAATGTTAAGTACTAGTGGTGACGTTGATAATATTTCAGGTTTATGGAGTGCAAAGATCGAAACAACCGCAGTTCTATCACTCTGCCATACTCATTTCTCCCAAAGATGGCTGCAAGAAAATTAAGAGATGCTGCAGATAAGGTATTCATGTTTTCTTTAACTTGAACTTGGTCTGCTGTCAACCTAATTAGTATTGTCATTGGCAGTTCATGTCAGCAGTAGAAAATTATCAAGAGGTTGAACATTTGTCATTAGTGGCCTTCTTTCCTTTGATACTATGTTTTGTCCTTTAGGGAATCAAAATTTTTAATTTGGCATTGTCCTACCCATGGCATTGTACTAGAATTACAACCCTTTGATTTATGGGTATGCATGCTTGTGAGCATAGTGGAAATGAAATTGTTTATCGTTTCGTAAATTCTTAGTTGGCTCTAAAAGTTGTTGATTGAAAGCTGTAAATTGCTTTTATTTATTTATTTATTTTGCAAATTGTTGTTATCAAGATACAGATTCATGCAGTAGCTTGGATTTTGCCATACAGTATTTAGTTAATGAGGTGTTAGGAGATGCGGTGTTCTATTTTGATCTTTCATGTGGGGGAATTGTGAAGACATTCATTTTGGATTTGGAATAAGTCCTATCAAATCTTTTTATTGTAAGAGTATTTTTCTAGCCCTCTTGAATTGCATCTGAGATTTAAATGAACTCTTCATTATAGATTAAGGAACTCCTTGGTGATTATGATGCCATTCATGTGAGAAGGGGGGATAAGATAAAAACAAGAAAAGATAGATTTGGAGTTGATCGGACCCTTCACCCTCATTTGGATAGAGATACACGACCTGAATTCATTGGAAGAAGAATTGAGAAATGGATTCCCAAGGGACGTACACTCTTCATTGCTTCAAACGAGAGGACACCTGGCTTTTTTTCACCTCTTTCTGACAGGTAATCTTTTTGAGAATTTATCTTTCTGTTTCTTTGTTAAAACATTGTTTTTTTTATAATTGAATGCAACTCTCAAGAATTTTGGAATGAAATTTGCACATTATTTATTTGGCTTGAATTTAAGATAAGAATTACAACTCAACATCCTCTTATTTGAGATTCTAAACATTCTGTTATAAATGTATGTTTCAGTGTGATGGTACACATGCTCATTTTCAGTATTTGTTTGATATTGACTGCACTGAAATTTATAATTTAATTCTTTGTTTATGTGTCTTCTCATGTTATGCAATGGCTTCGTAATTTGTCTACAGATATAGGCTGGCATATTCATCAAATTACAGTGACATCCTGGACCAGGTGGTAGAAAACAATTATCAGCTGTTCATTATTGAGAGGTTAATTTTGGCAGGTGCCAAAACCTTTGTCCGGACATTTAAAGAAGATGAGAATGATCTCAGCCTCACCGATGACCCTAAGAAGAACACGAAGAAATGGCAAATACCAGTTTATACCATTGATGGTGAAGGAAGTTAAACACGATCCTTGAGAAGCTCAAAATTTCTGTTGTTCTAACTGTTAATTATAATCTGGTTCGTGATCAGCAAACCCAGATGCAGTCTCCTGCCACATCACTGATACCAAAATTGACTTTCCAGAGTGCAAATAGATGAAGTGAAAATTTATAGTTTACCAACCAGAGAAGCCGAGTGTTCTTTTCTACACGAGGCGCATTAAAAAGCATCATTTTAAGCACAAGAATTGGCCATTGCATGCCAAACTTTTTAATGTTGGTGAAATGCCGGTGTTCAGGGGTGACAAGCTACTGCATTATGAACTCAGGATTGAAATTCATGTGATATCAGAAGTGTGACATGTCTGCTCACCCTTTTGTACTACTTTCTGATTATATTTTTCTCTGTTTTTTTCCAAGTGAAAGATAGAAACATTGTGTTGTTGAATGGGCAATGAACACTTGCAAGTTTGGTTTTACTGCAGCTGTTATTAATTTTGGAGTAAAAGTCTTTGGTTTTGTGGACATCTTGCTCAAGTCTTTGGCCATAATAAGCAAGTTGAAATAAAGAGTTGTGTGAAATAGTGTTTGCTAGTTGTGTATATCTTCAATTTACAAAGGCAGTCATATTATAATTTATAAGAGAGATGTTATTTTTACTGGATAGATTTTCTGAATAGGTGTTTCAAATGACATGAATGTCACGTCATTATTTTTTATATAAACTCCAAATTTAAACTTTAAAAATCTTTAAATTCTTAAAATTAAAAAAATTTATAAAACTATATCTAAAATCTTAAACCTAAATACTACAAATTCTATACCTAAATGTCTAAAAATTTAAACCCTAAATAATAAATACTAAACCCTAAAATCTTAAACCTTAAACCCAAAATCCTTAGTCTCAAATCCTAAACCCTACATCCTATGCCCTAAATCCTAAAGTTTAAATCATAAACCCCTACCTTGTGATTTACACTTTAGGGTTTAAGGAGGGAGTTTTCATATTATTATTTACGATTAAAGATTTGAATTTAAGACTTAAATAATAAAAATAATTAAAAAAAAGATAAAAAAATAATGATGCCAACTTGGCATCCATGTCATTCAGAAAATCTATATATATAATTCAGAAAGCTTCTGAAAATTAGCAAAAATTATGTATTAGACATGTAAAACTCATGGAGATCACACATAATTCTGAGAGTGACTAATCTGTGCGAAGATACGAACAAGTAATGTGAACAAATGATGCCAAGCTTTTAAAATTCTTTTCTATGTTTTAGAAATTAATTAATTAATTAATTAATTAATTAATGACAAATCTGATGCTTTGACGTCGTTATGCAAATGTCACCAACGAATTTTGTAGGTGAGGCCCTTAACGTTTGGTAATTATTCATTTTACTTTCTAAAGTGGAATATATCTTTATATAATTTTAACTTTATTTATTTATTTATTTTGATTTTTCTTTATTTAAATATGAACTCACACATGAACAAATCCATGCAGTTTAAGGCATAAAATTATATATATCTATATACATATATTAAAAATAAAGTGGATAATAACGAAGAGAATAGTAGTAAAAAAATTATTTCATTGATTGTCGTAAATGTAGTAAAAGAATATAAGCATGTTAATACACAGGCATTCTAGTTATATTAAATGAATACAATGAAAAAAATATTTGTAAAATCATAAATAATAAGCAATTATGTCCTAAAATATACTATCAAAATCTCCCTAAAATTAGGAGAATCACTAAAAATATTTTGTGATATCACATAGCACCATAAACATTAAATTTCATAAAATAAGTAATTTTTAAAGAGAATTAGTTCCTGATCAAAGATGATTAGCGGCACTAACTATTGATTATTTGGAGGAAAAATGCGGTGAGAATTTAAATTTTATACAGAGGAATTAACAACACAGGAGTTTAGATCTCCATACAAACCCCAATAAACCAATGTGAGAACGTGTGGAGACTTAATGAGAGCACATAAGACATTAAGGGTCCGTTTGATATGCAAAGTTTTAAGAGACAGCATAGAACTACTTATATTGTTACTTGTCTGATTTACAGATAAAGTGATAGTACATCACAAATGATTGGTTGAGTACAAATCTTTGAATTTTCATTGTATTGAACGTTCTTAAAACAAATATATAATAGTAAAAAGGCATTATAGTAAATTTATAAAATTTAGTTCTATACTTTTGTAAATCAAACATCAAACACCACAATAAATTTTGTACTGTCTAATAAACATCAAACATAAAATAACACAAGCACTTGTACTGTACTTTATCACTTGTACTGTTTTTATGAACTAATCAAGCCGACCCTAAGTTTGCACATGTCTTTTGATTAGCACAGAGAATTGTCCCATTTATCAAAATAAAAATAAAATAAAAAATAAAAAATGAAGAGAATCTAACTCCATAGAAACATGAAGGGCCATGAAAGCTAATGAACCACAGAAAAGTCTCATTAGATCCTCTTCGAACACGTGGGAAAATTACATGTGAGAATTAGATTCAATGAAATCTATTCACACCACTAGATCTCTTTACCGGGCCCCACCACATTTCACAATACCAATTTCTTTGCACCTTATCTCTAAATATAGAAACCAAAATAAAGGTTCATTTTTTTCAGAAAAATTGGGAGACAAACTTCTCTAAAAGTTCTTTGTTTTCAGGTATTTATTATGTTATATTTAAATCTTGATAATTTCACTGATTCTTTGCTTTAATTATATGGACATGAGACTTGATTTTGATTGATTTCATTGATCTTTATATAGTACTTAGAATCTTTTTCTATTCTATATGTTGATCTAATTAAATTCTGTGTTTTTTTTTTCTGTTTTTTGGTAAGTCATGATCCATGAACTTTCTTTTTTTTTTTCTGCAAGTTTTACTTTTAATAGTTTCTCTGTTTTTTCATGGTAATTTGGTTTATGATGCCAAAATTTTCAGGTTGAGAACATGGACTGGTATTTCACAAGAGAAACTGATGATTATGTTGTTCCTGATGATCAAGAAACTGAAGATATATCCACTGAAAAACTGAGTGAAAAATCCTCCAATGAAACTGCTCCAGAGTTTTACTATGATGAACAAACTCTATCTGATAAAATTAGCGATAAAATTTCCGGTCATCGGTGCAAAAAATCTAGTAATTCAAGTGCACATAAGCAAACTTCATCGATAAATTGCCGCGGAGGGATGTCAGAAACTTCAATTCAAAGCATTTCTGATTTCCGGTTGCCGAACAATATTGGGCAAATTGATGACACTTTCTTGTAGGAACTTGTTTTAATCCTTGTAGGAACTAATAAGTCTGATAAATTTTTAGAAACTTTCATTAAATTTAAACATTTTACAAATGCTGCTATTCTCAGTTTTTTTCTGATGTTTTTCTGCAGAAACTCTTTGCTGGAAGATGATTTACAGAATGATTTTTTTGCTGATGTGAACATGGATTCATTGATTTTGATTACGGACCCTGCTCGATCGGTGAGCTCAACATGTGTGAAACCGTTCGGCTTTCTTCAGTCCTTGAATTATACATTAGAAGATTGGGAAAAAGAAAATAGTTCATCATCATCATCTTTGATTCCCGACGAATTTAAGACATCAGAAGAATTGCCTATGGTATGATAGTTGAAATTTAGCTGCATTTGCAAGAAACTGTTCAATTATTAAACTTTATTTTAGTTTCAGAATGTAATGGTTAATAGCAAAAGTGATGCAATTGCCAATTTGGATGAGCCGGAATGTATGGAACAAACAGTGTTGCAGGAACTCGAACATGTAATGATTCAGGTATCAATTATATAAATCACTAAATCTTTATTTTCTTTCAAACAAAACCTGCCATAATTGATTCTTATTTGGACAGATGAATAATGAGACACGAATATGCTTCCGAAATGCTCTGTATCGTCTCGCAGAAAACTCAAAACGAGTCAAATACAAAAATAGAGATGAAGACCTCAACTGTGAAAATTCAAGGTACAGAGAGACTCAGTAAATGGTTTCATGTATTAATTTCTCCAGAATAAACTCATTATTTTATTAAAAAAATTAGAAACTAAAGCTTTTATTAAATGTTTTGATGAGTATACATTGTGTACAACATGCAATTTGATGCAATTTTTGTTGAATTATTTCTGCAATGCTGATGTATGATCATGTGAGTTTATATTTAATATTGAAAGATGATTGGTTTCTTATAAAAGTTTGTGGTAAGAATTATTAATGATTGAAAAAGAATTCTGTATGTTAGATAGTCAGTGTGTACAAATCTTATAAGATTTATTTAGTACATTATTATTTTCTCTTTTTTCTGATCATCTTCTTGTAATAATTCCTTGAGATGATTTTTTTATTTTTTACTGAATTCAGGAAGGAAAAAAATCATGTGGTGGCGAAATTGAATGCGATCGACAGGACGGTCGCAAACATGATGTTTTGCAATCCATTCTTCAGTCCACACAATTTTTTAGCTGAAACAACAACTGAAATCAGCTTGAAAAATTCTTTTGATGATCAAACCTCAATGCATCTTCAAGCATCAACTTATCAAGGGAACAATGCAAGTCATTTATCTGATGATCTTACAAGAGAGAAATCTGAAAGTGTAGCTGAATACTTCTCTGAAGTTAGTGACAGTCATTCAAATCACTTTTGATATTTGTGCATAAATTTGATCAAAATTATCAGCATTTATTTGTTTTGAATTTTGTAAACTGCCGGCATGAATTCCTAGCTTGAAGTCTCTATTTGACATTATTTGCTTTGTTAAATGCATCAATTTATTTGATTGGTCTTATTTCCCTTTGCGAATATATATATATGGAGAATAAATATCAAAACTATGATGTGTTAGAAATTATAGATAAATTTACTTCATTTTGTCTTAAATTTTGAAATTAATATTTTTGAATCATCATCTCCATAATTATCATAATTATATTAATTTTTTCATGTATTCTAATAATATTTGAAGTATATTTATTTTCCAAACTCTCAAGGGCAATAACATATTGTCACTTTTCAAGGATTTCTCCAAAATGAAATAAAAAAAAAAAAGAAAAGAAAAAGAACAACAAGATCACAATAAAAGCCCACCAACTTCATTAGACTTAATTCAAGGTTTGAAACCAAAACAAGTAAAGATAGCATGGCGACAAAGTTTCACACTCTTCTTCTTAAACTCCTCCATGATCATTCCACTAGATCTCTTACAAAACCTACCATTAATGGCATCATTTTGATCACCTTCCCTCCTAAACCTCCAATCCTTAACCCCTAATTTCCTCTTGCCAACTTTGCATGAACCCATCTTCTCATCATCATCTTCATCTTCTTCCTTAGAACCAACCCAAAATGAAGTCCTTAGAGGAGAAAGAGACCTAGATCTTCTTCTCTTAGGACTCTCAACCTCCTTCCTTACTACCTCTAAGGCCAACATGAATGGATCCAAGTCCTTGTTCTCACATCTAAATGAACTTGATAGTAATCTAGGGGATATAGGACTTCTTCTTCTTCTTCTTGTTCTTCTAGTACTTGTATTAGTGTCTATATTAGTAATGATTTGAAGACAAGGAGGGAGTTTGAGAGGGAGGATGGTTCCATTAAGAAAAAGCTCATCAGCAGAAGGAGTAGTAGTACTGTTAAGTGAAAGAAGATGATTGGATTGAAAAGTAAACTCCATGTAGTATAGTTTTTACGTGAAAGAGAGAGTGAGTGATTGCATGCAATCAATTTATATAAGGTTGGTTACGTAGAGGGAGGGGGTTGAGTATCCTTTATTTCAGGCTTACAAACAGGGGAAATGTGTTATATTTGAGAAAGAGGAAGGTGATGATTGAATTAATTGTGATTGTTGTGCCGGAAAAGAAGCATGAGATTGTTTGTTTGTAGATGATGGAGAATATTATATATATATTGCATCCTTGGATTAATATAATATTCATGTAGTGAAGGATAAAGATGTGCATATATGTATTTTTATTGTAAAAGCGTAGAACGTGGAGAAATAGGACAACATTTAATTAATATTTTATATATATAAAGTATTTTTATGGGGAGCTAAGACAACAATGGGGATGTAGCTCAGATGGTAGAGCGCTCGCTTAGCATGCGAGAGGTATGGGGATCGATACCCCACTTCTCCAATTACTTTTTTTTTTTTTTTTTAATTTTATCTTGTTTAGCAATTAATAAAAATAAGTGAAAAAACTTCTACATCACTTTGATGTATACATATTTGAAACATTTAATATTTTACATATTTATTAGGTTGTCTGCATAGATTTTTTTTTTTTATTATTATTATTATTTCAGAGTGGTATCTGAGGTTCAGATTAATTAATTTTCATTTTAGAAAATATAATCATAATTTCATCAACTACAAGTCTACAACTTCAAAATTAAAAGGCCAAATCCCTTGTGTACAGTCATTTCTGAAAAACTAAAGATCTAACCTCAAAGCTTATGTCCCTTATGTAAAGTGTTCGTTTGGAAAAAAAAAAAAAAAAAAAACCCGAGATCGACTTTTAAAACTCATACTAGATAACATCATAAGTGCTTGTTGAGGTTACAATTGCACTCCACACTTATACAAAAGTCCCTGATTTTCTTTAAATAGAAAGCGCTTGTCCCCTATTTATCATAAAAGAAAAAAAAAACTGAGAAATTTCATACAATTAACAAAGTTAACAACATGCCTCATAAACATGAATCTTAAATTCCTACTTTGTCTGCATAAAGAGTACTAGTTCAGACCCCAATTATGTACTAACATGTCGACAACAAAAAAAAATGTAAAACTTCTTATTCAGTAACAGGACCATAACATGGCAACAACACCCTTCACAGTCCTCGAAATCCCTTTTCGCCTTCTCATCTGTACATTCTTCGGACTGAGATTATCATTGCTAAATTCTTCATCTTCTCCGTTGCCATAGTTCTCGGCGTGCATGAACTGGTCAGCTTGGTTTTCCCTGCCTCACAATTCATCAGCTAATGACCTCTCATTTTAAATTTCCGGCATGATGGACATAAACAGTCATAGTTGTTGATTTCAGCTAAACCTTTGGTATTGAGCGAGACGACACACCGTGTAGAAGTTTAACGAATCCGAGGAAACTGAGTTTTCCGTCTGAATGTCTTATCCAATCTTGGAGAACAACATGAACAGGCACTGATGGACCGAGTCCAAGTTCCTGGTAAGAACAAAACAAGTTAATTGGCAGAATTTTGTGATTTGGTAATCGAAGTTTAGTCATTTGTTGATGTTAATATTGTACCGAGGCGAGCTCCTCAATCATGATCGGTCTATTCCCTTCCTTATCGAAAAGTTCAAATCCTCGCCGAGCATGTTGTTCCCAAGTATCCATGCTTTCTAATTGGTACACACTTAATGCAGCAGCAGCAAATTCTTCAAGGTCTAGTTTTCGATACTGAAGAGAACTCACCTGGATCCATAACGAAAACCTTATCATGTTATTTACTCTAAAAACTTACAGCTGGATGGAAAAAGAAAACCGATTGAATGAAGCTTACAATATTGACAAAATCAACCACCCTCGAATCCTTCATTGCGTCGGTTGAGTGTCTCATCAAGACCTATTATCATTAAGCTACCACATATGAGCTTTTGCTAGTGAATGGTAAAGATGGTAAAACTTAAAACAATAAACAAATGCACTAACCGTCTTGAAGTTCTGCACCAAGATATAACCGCCTTTGTTCGGTCCTAACAACTCAAATTGTTCACGCAAATATACTAGTTGGGGCACAGTCAAAGTTTTTGCGATAGCCTGCCATATATATATATATATATATGTTATTAACCAAAAGTTCGGTTATTTTCTCAAAATAAAAAACCCATGTTTAATTATTGATCATTACCCTCAATGCTGCTTTTCTTAAGGACGAGGAACATATATAAGCTTTCACATGCTTATAAATTACAATGTCAATTGGAATTTTAATATCGTGATGATTTTCGAGCCAAGGATGACCTATAACATCATAATCAACGGTTACGATCAATTCCAATTTTTGACAACAAATGATATGAATGCAATAAGGTGATGAAGAACTCACTGAGAGCTTGAGCAGCAGTCATTCTCTTGCGACAATCTTTGTTCAGTAACCGCTTGACGAAATCTTTAGCCTCGGCGGATAGCGTAGGCCAAGGTGCTTCTTCAAAGTTCGGCTCTGCCTTCAGGACAGATCGAAATATACCTGATTCAGTCCTCGCCCAAAACGGGCGGCTTCCGCAGAGCAAAATGTATGCAATCACACCAATACTCCACATGTCTGCCTCAGTGCCATAAGATCGATGAAGAACCTCAGGAGCAACGTAATACGCACTGCCCACAATATCATTTAGTCTTTCATCTGTGCAACACAAATAAATAAAACAGAATCCATCATAATGTACTCGTAGCTAAAACAGGATTTTCAATTTGGTGCGCAATGTATATAATACTAACCTGGCTTGACAAAGTCCGACAAGCCGAAATCTATAACTTTCAAGTCAGAATTCTCATCCTTGGAAGTAAAAAGAAAATTCTGCATCACAGACGAAAAGATTTATGTGAGAAGCTGGATTTATAAATCTAGGTTTCACATCCAACCGATAATCACCTCTGGCTTTAGGTCACGGTGAACAACTCCTTGAAGATGACAAAAGGCTACGACACTCAAAATCTGGACAATCACAACCTTAGCATCTTCCTCGGAGTATTTTCCACCCCTGAAGGAAAAAAAAATTGTAATCAAAATTACTGATAAATGTTTTGGAAATCTGGCACATAAATGATAGATTAATCATTGAAACAATGAAGGTACCTTGAAAGGATCCGGTCTAATAGTTCACCTCCTTTGCATAACCTGAAGCATGCAAAAAGAATAGCCAAATGGTAAGATAACTAAGAATTTACCTTAAGACCGAATTATTAAATCCATTTCAATAAAAGTAAAAGGATGACTTGCTGAAACAATCTCTGTTAAAAGTTTGATGAATCAAGGATTTCCCATTACAACAAAACCAAGAGTCTAGTATCTGATATGCTGGGTTGGCCAATAACAGTAAGTTGCACCCAGTTTGATTTTGTCAAGAACATTGAAGGATTTTAAAAAAGAAGATAATTACCAGAACATGCAAATCACAAATAAATGATGCCATTTATAAATGAAGAGCCAGAAGAAAACATTGGATGAATTATTTTTTTTTCAATATGAATTATAATGGTGATAATTCAATTTTCCACATCAGCTGGATGAAATCACAAAAGAACTAAAGTTAGAAACTCTTAAAAAAAACAAACATGAAAATGTAATCGAAACTTACTCCATAACTATGTACACGTTGTCCTCATCTTCGCAAGCATCATAAAAGTGCACTAAATTCTTATGCCCACTCAAAGCACTCAATATTCTAACTTCTCTCCTTACATCTTCGATAGCAATCGCCGTTGTCATCTGCCAAGGAGTCATTGATTGTAGATTCAATGAAAATGTGCTGAACTCTTAATATACTATTCATGATTTGCTAGTAAATAGAAAAATGCTTTGCAAATAACTACTAAAACAGCTAAAAATAGCCAAGTTTATATTTTGGACAGACATTCCATGCTCTGATATTAGTATTGCGCACCGCGTTATGAACCAAACTATAGTTTAAAGAACTTATGCATAAACAAATAATGAAAGGAAAGCCGAAAAATAGACAGAATCAGAGGTTAAATTAGCAATTTTTCAATTGCATGTCTCATCAACTATAGTTAAAAACACGAATTGTACTAAAGTTAAAGCGTCATCTTCTTTTCTATAATTGAGATTCCAAACTTGGGATAGTTATTGTAAACTTATCCCATGAACTATGCAACTAAACCAAAAAGTCTTACTCCAACCATAATCAGCTGCACCGATCTGTACGAAGAAAAGGTTGGAGAAAGTTGATCACCAATGAGCAACCTCGTGAAACATCATGATTACAAATCATCGCCTAGCACAACGTTTTAAAATTGGGAAATAGCGGTGAAGCCGCCTAACATGTGCTCAACCAAATGAGTTGATTTATTGAAATTTAAAGTAAAATAATATTTAATTGAAGACAACCAAGTGAATTGTAAAGTACCATTGACCCACTCCATGCATTGAATGCATGAATCCAAAATTTTTTTTAACATCATCTACAAGAAGCAGGGAAGATGAGGAAAACCTAAAAAATGATTTTAGCAGGAGACAAAATGGGGGAAATAACTATAAGAAACAGTAGCAAAACCAAATTCAGATATCATGTAAATGACACCAATAACATCACAAAAACATTTTCTAATAAACCACTGATACTCAAGAGCTTCTTTTAACAAATTTACACCAGTTATAAATATATTCTGATTGATTTGAATATAATTTCTGACAAATAATGCTGCAAGAAAACTAGAGCTTCCCCACAATAAATTACCAAATCCAGTGGACCAAAGTGGGAAGATAGCATACGAAAAAAGAACCAATGTACAGTCATTCACAAACAATAAAAACCATTCAATAGATGCCAGACTTTCAATTGCAACTTCTGTCTAGATTGACCAGTACACTCAAATAAACCAAAAACCAGCTGGCAGCATGTTAATATTTCCAAAACACAGGGAAAATTCAGAAGAATATCCAAAGAAATAACAACAACAACAACAACAAATTATCATCAACAGGAAAAATAAGTAACACATGATAGCTAAACAATCAAACACATTGTTAGCATTCAAAGAAGAACAATAAGAGTAGATCTTCAATTAGCATTGATGAAAAAGGAGAAATTTTTACCAACCTTGGCCTTGGGGATAACCTTGACAGCAAGTTCCTCACCTTTCATGTCCCCCTTCTTGGCCTTGGCAGAGCAAGTGTAGCCAAAATGGCCCCTGCCAACCTCCTCACCAAGCTCATACTTGGAAGAGAACTGCTTGGAAAATCCAAAACTCTTATCCAAGCCAAGCTCAGCCTCACTACCCTCAGGAATGGAGGCCTCATTGGGCTTGACAGAGCCGTGCCGGCGAGCAAGCAGGGCCTTGATATGTTTGGCCGGAGACGGAGGAGGGAAAGGGCGCTTGAGGAAGCGGAGAGGAGTTGAGGTCACACTGGAATTGGCCGGAGAGTTCTTATAGGAGCTCGGCAGTGGGCTGGGGCTATAGAATGGGAACTTAGGTTGCTTGGGAGTCCCAGCAACCGGCGGCGGTGCATCGCCATTGATGGGAAGAGGTTCAGGGCTCTCTTCCTCCTGGAATCCAGGGCTCTGGATTTGTTTTCCATGGCAGAGTCCCATGAAAAACAAGCAAGAGCTTCAGGATCCAAGAGAGAAATCAATCAAAGCAGTAGGGATTAAAGAACCAAAAAAAAAAAGATCTCAGCTTTTCATGATTCAAGACAAGAAAACCCAAAGACAAACACCAAAGACTGAATCTTGGAAGACCACATCAATGGAGAAGCATGAAATCAAAACCTACAAGTACAAAAGCAGGACACTTTGGGGCCTTAAAAAAATGAAAAAAAAAATTCTCTCTTTTTTTGCTTGAAATTTATAAATACAAATTAGACAACATAAGAAAGATAGAAACAAGAATGCAACGAGAATGAAGTATGGATCTGGATGAGAGAAATGGGATGGCAATTGAGGAAAGGAAAGAGAAGAAGAAGAAGAGAAGAAAAGGAACAGAGGAGGAGGAAGAGGAACAGGGGAAGAGAAAAGGAAAGAAAAGGGATGTGTCTTGCTTTTGCTTTTTCAGCACTTTGTTTGGGGACTGCTCACAGTGGAAGAGAGCATCTCTTCTTTATCATTGAACTAAATAAATAAATAAAAATTATTTTTTGAAATAAAAATTAAGGATAAAATTATGAGAAAAAGGAAATTAAAATGGTGTCTTATCTCACTCACAGCCTGTCTTTTTAGCTCAATATGATATGAAAGTTTTTTTTATTTTATTTTATTTTTTTTCATTGACTTGCAGTGAAGTAAATAAGAAGCTATTGAAATGAAAATTTTAGTATTTGACTGTTTAAAAAATATTTATTATTATTATTGTTATTATTTGGTCTCCAATTAGAGGTATAATTCAAAAGATTAGAGGAAAAATTTATAAAAAGAAAAAAAATAGGATTTGAATTTTCATTTGTGCATTGACTTGTGGTTGAGTAAATAACAAGAAATTGGAACTAAAATCAAACATTGATCGCTAAAAACTATATTATTTATTTATTTATTTCATTTATTTATTATTATTATTATTTTCATTTTTTTTTAGAATTTTGTAGAGTTGTCAACTGTTAGATAGCCCAATGATAGACACAAAAGTACTATAGGAAAAAGCAAGTGATCGAATTTTTCATCCCTAGTATTGTTTATGTATTGTTCATGTATTGTACACTCAAATCTAATATTATTTATCAGTGTTGTTCATAGATACAGGTGTGGGTCATCTGTGGAAGAAATAGTAGTTTTACTTCTCCAAAGTTGTAAAATAGGAAAATTTTTCTAAGTGGTCTGTACTGTAACTAGTGTTTTTTCTTTTAATAATCTTTTAAAAGAGAGTGCTTTTCGCTTTTATATATATTAGAGTTTGAAGTGCTGACTTCCATTAAAATCAGAAGATTAGAACACAAAAGAAGGAGATGGTATTAAAACTTGTATACATTTGTGCATTAATTTGGAGCGAAGTAAATTAGAAGAAATTGAAGCAAAAATCCAACATTGACCAGTAAAAAATATTATCATTATTATTTATTATTAATATTTGGATTTTGGTGTGATTTTAAGAGCATGATGTTACTTCTGTTGCAATTCAGAAGATTAGAGCACAATCAAACAAGTTTTAAAGCTAAAACTTTGTCTCAAATCTTGAAAACTAAGGCATGTTGTTTGTTGATAAATGATACCATTGGGGAGGCAAGTCATCCACACAATTTATTAAAATAAATAAATAAATAAATATTAAAAATTTTGGCATATACTCCCATGACATAGAGATCAATCCATGGAGATCGAAAATACATTATATATATATAAAGTGCACAAACCATTTATAACACCCGTTATGTGTGGGGGTTGATCATTCAACCTTTTGCTCCGCATCAAAAAGATTTTACATCTTTACATTTTGCGGTGGTTGTTTTTTTTATGTGCTTCAACTTTCAACTTTTTTGATTTTTTTTAAACTATCATAATATTTTAGTTATAATAAAAATTTATTAATTTTTAAATTAAAAAAATTAACTTATGAACAGTAACTAAGCATAAACTTTAAAACTCTCACATCACAAACATGCATGGAGTGTTTTCTCTCATTCTTTTTTCATTTTATTTCTATCTTTTATTATAAATCAATCTTTTATTTTTCATGTTAAGGCTAACTAATTTATAATTAATTATGAATGATAATTTTTTTAAAAAAATTAATAAAATTCACCCAAAAAACTTAATTCAAATGGTAGAAACTTAAATTAATTAAATAAGCTATTATGAACTGATATATAATTCATTATGAATGATAGCTTTTTTTTAATTTTAATAAAATTTACTAAAAACTTAAGTTCAAGTGGTAAAAATTTGAATTAATTAAATAAGCAATTTTGAGGTTGAATCCTTAAAAAGGCTTGATAGGAGAGTTTTTTTTTTTTTTAAACCTTTGAGCACGTCTCTCTTGAATTGATGTAAAACCGTAGCTTCTAAAAACTAATCGGTCAAAAATCAAATAATAGTAATAATTTGATATGCATTTTATTTTTTTATTTTTTGGTGTATGTAAGTGAAGTCATTTGGATAGATGAGGTCATAATCTTGCATGTGATGTTGGCCCACAGGACCTATCTGTTAGGTTTTGGTAGTTGTTGAATGTGGACCATGCTAAGAACCATCCATTAACTTTCCTCACAGGCTTGTGTTTTATTATGTCTCATTCACTACCATTTAATCATCTTCTTTTTCCCAATTATTTATATATATATTGCATATTATTTTTGTTTTCTTTTAATCTTTAAACATCGGGCTTTAAACTAGTTTAAAAAAAGTGAGATATTGAAAGCTCTATAAACGATAAATCTCCTCTTAGTTTGATTCATATATTAAAATAATATATGTTATGTGGAATTCTGGTTAATAATACTAAAATGTTAGTCGATTAGTAAAAAATAAAGCAACTTAAAATTGAATATGTATTCATAATTTACACTAAATACTTATATGTGCATCAAAGAAAATGTTTTAAAAATAATTACATAAATATTGGACCGGTTGGTAAACTAAGTTAAAACTAAGCATGTTTTATGAATATAATAAATGTATAAAATAAATTATAAATGTTTTGAGTCGAGGTGCACATTATATAAATCGATCGAGACCCACCAACCTATATTTGAGGCTAATCATTTTTTATTCTTAATGAATTAAAAAATAAAATATTTTGTAAAAGAAAATGCATTAATAATATTAATGAAAATATCGATAAAATATTAATTAATAGTTGGATCTAGAAATAAAGTAGTAGTAAGCTTGAATAAATCCTTATTTGGATTAATCTAGACACTTAAATTTTAAGTTTTGTATACCTAATCATAACATATTAACTCATCATTTTTTATGCCTTTTTTAATTAAAATAAGTGATTGAGAGTGAAATGCAAGAACTCATGTTTTCTTTTTTTTAATGGTTAAACATGGATGGAAAGACATTATAATTTTGGTGATATTTGAAAATAATTGTAATTAACTTTGAAGTGAAGTTTAAAGTCTCTAAAATAAGTTAAGAATTGGTTTGAATTCAATTTGAATTTATTATGATACACACTCTACTTAGTCAAGCGAGTTAAGTAGTTTATCTATTTTTTTTTTTTAAAGTATATATTATATATAGTAATCTTGGGTATGATGATTGTTAACCTTGAAATCAAACTTCAAATTATTTCCATGAAAATCTCCTTAATTGAAGGTTGACATTTCACTCTTCCATTGTCAAATGTCTTAGAAAATATTTCATTAAGCATGGACCAAATTATGAGATGGACCAAGAATTACTATTTGCAAAGCCTTAAATTAACAACAACAGCAACAATAATAATAATAATCTTAGATACAACATGACGTATTATTTATTTATTTATTGCATAAATAAATGGATAAACCATGGTTTATTAGAATGGAAATCTAAAGTTACCAAATAGAACAAAGTTATAGAAACATATTACAGAAAACAACATTAGAGTCCAATAGATGATAGAACTCCATATCAATGTGAGAAAATAAAAAAAATAATAAAGTATAAGGAACGATTATTTATTTACATTGGGAATAGGATCGAAACATATAATTATTTTATTTATTTTCTATAATCATTGTCATATTTTTATTGAAGTAGATTATTATGATATTGTTGTAATTTTGAAGTACTACCTATATCATGTTACAAAACAAAAATAAATAAAACAATAAAGTATAGAGTCATAGAGATCATACATGAACAATAGCCAACAATGAGATAACACTTATGTAAAAATAAATAATAAATAAATTCAAGATATTTTTAATATATTTTGGAAAAATGTTTCAATCTAGTCATTAAAAACGCCACCTTTCTTACAAAGAGAATATATAATAAGGAAGGGCAAGTGCAAGACAAGGCATTCTCCCAAGAACAAAAGGCATTAAAGAAAAGGATATACACAAAGGCAAGCAACCATTTATAAATAATTTAATAATTAAATAAATAAATAACTAAAGATTTGGGGAACATGGAGTAACATGGAGTACAGCATGAGGTACTTGCATTTGCGTTCATTTGCAAGGAAACCCTTCAAGCCTCTAATTATAACAAAATTATATTTTAATCTTTTTCCTTCCTTAACTCATCAAAGAAAATATTTCATCAACCAAGCTTCTAATTATAAATAACTCCACATAATACTATCAAACCCTTTTTTCTTTTTTTTGTTGGGAAAATACCAATAAGCTACGTTTGATGTATAGTTAATATCTCAACACACACCTATACTCTAATTCTGCGTGAGTCAAGATTTAAACCTGCCTCTCACTAAAGACATAAATACTGTATCCGATACTAATAAATAAAAAAATTTTAACTATCAACCTGAATTATACAAATCATTACAAATATATTATTTTATAATTCTAGTGGTGTCAAAGAGAATAACCCCTTATTCATTACTTAAATATATATCAATGAAAATGGATCAAATATATTTTAATAAGATATACATGACTTACCATTATAAGTATTTATAAGATAAATTTATAATTTGAAAATAATTTTATTTACATAAGGCTTATATATACCAATAGCGACAGATACCACTTTTATTAAGGGATTGTCAAAAGGCAAACATGTATATATAATGATGTATTACTTATAGTGACCTATCTATCAATCACTTAAAAATTTATTAATCTAACCAAATATCACATAATGCAATGAAAGTCATGTCACGTGTATGCCCACAATATATAAAAATTATGTTTTTATTTACTTGCCAAACTTAATGAAATTAAATTAAAATTTCAAAGTACTAAGTTTCAGTGTGTGCATAAAAGAAGAAAGTGATGAGTAAATGTGTAATTTCGAATTGGTGTAAGGGTATATATGTACAAATAAAATAAAAGTTGGCAATAAAGACAAAAGGACCCCAAGTACCCCACTTCTTTTAAGAAGTTGCTTCATTGGTTCCAAAAACATTTGATTATGAGTGCATGTAAAATAAATGGCAATTTGCTTATACACCCCTAAATAATGGATAATTGCATCATTAGTTATACATATTTACTATTATACCCTTATCATTAATAGTCATTGGAATTTTCTTTTCCAAAAGACCATCTTATCATTAAACAGCATAAAAACAATTTTTTCCCCAAAAAAATAAAAATAAAATTCACTTCATATTTTGTGTATATATACACTTTTATATTTTTTATAAGATGTATACATAGTTATTTGTTTTACAGGGGTATATGTGAAATTTTACCAAAGATAATATATTTACGGTCCCTATGAATATGAAATTATATATTTACTCTTATAAAAGAAATATTATAAATATAAGCAATTCAAATTTGGTAAGTGTATACATATATATGACAAAAGAAATAAAAAGCATAAAGATATGGACACAAAGAAGATGTCGATGTTTATTTAATGTGAAGATAGGTGACATTTTTTACTTGTCTGGGTTGTATTATTTGCGGAAAGGTTGTGAGTTTTTTAAAGTTTGCAACTTTAATTTCATTGCATGATGCAATTAAAGATTTTAGTTGATTTTTAAGCATTATTTCATTTATATATTTATTTATTTGGACTTTTTGTTTTTTGCATTTATACCCTTATAAAATTAAATAATTATATATAGAATCTAATTAAAAAATTCATATTTTATTATAGATAGAATACCCTATTTAGTCCTTCTAATATAGTCATTCTGCCCATTTGTCTCTCTAATATGATTTTTCCTTAGGAGGTCATGTATTTTAATTTTTGAGAAATACAAGTCCCTCTTTCTAATATAATTTGTTCCTAGGAGATCTCTATAAAGACTTACATTTCTCAAAAATTAAAATACAGGGACCTCCTAAGGTCAAATTATATTAAAATGAACCAAATGGATAGATTGACTCAGGTATTCTACCTTTATTATATGCCCATATTTATCGTCTCTGTTAAATATTAATAATTTATGGACATATGAGTAAAAACAAATTTTAAGCAAGTGTAGCTAGTTAGAAATGTAATTACCAATCTTGTGAGGGGGTTTATGTAAATATCTCTTTATATTGCAGGCTTAGCTCATCACCTAGGCAACATTGATGGTGCATTTATTTATTTATTTTATCTATTTAATTAATTTAGTGACGCCAGAGAAATATTTTACTCAACATTTTTTTAAATATATTTTTTAGATTATTATTTTTATTTTATATTATTTTTTACTTCGATGCCTGAATGAATATAGAACATGATGGAGACCATTGCTTAGGCCATTGGAAAAGGATTTTTTTTGCATATGTACCCTTGTAAAATGTCATAATTTAATATTATTATGTATACTATTAAAAATGCAAAATTATTTCATTTACAACCTTATTATTATAAAACACTAATATTTATCTAGATATATCTATGACAAAATAAACTAATTTTATTCAAAATGATAATTTTATTTTCAAAACTACACAGAAATGATGATTATTATTATTATTATATAGGTGCAAATTTCCCTAATAATAATAAGATTTTACAAGGGTATATATGCAAAGAACTTCATATTACAAATAGAATAAAATCAAGCTTGTGAAGTTCAATCTAATTGTAAGACAAAAATTTCCAACAAAAAAAAATCACCCTTTTTTTTAATAAATTTTTTAAGATAATCAAATCATCAATTAATAAGACTGTTCAACAAAAACAACAACACATCAACAATTAATAATTAATCAATTAATGTGCATGACTTGTCAGTGGAGTGGATTAAGTGGTAAACATATCTCATAATGCATCACATTTAATTAGAAATTCACAAAGAAATCATGAACACGAACCGATATTTTATATATTTGAAGTGGTTAGAAGTCGGTAATAAATTAAATAAGATCCATTTAATTTGTATTAAGCATGATGTAAATATTAGAAGTTTTATTATGTTTTTTTAGGCAACAAGAGCGGTAAGTTAAGGGACATGTAGCAGGTACGGAGATGCATTAATTACGGTAGCTTGTAGATTTTATAAGAATAAAATTCTTGTGTCTTGCAACTCTTAAGGGGAGAAAAACTGCTCCTCACATAGACCTCTCACAAGGGACCCTGTGCATTGCTTGATTATGCCCAAGTTCCCTTATAAATTTTTTTATTATCTAATTTTGGTAAAATAAATAATTTGTGTGATTTTTCACTGATATTTTGTTATAATTTTTGTGGGATGCAAACACTTTTTTTTTTCATTAATGCTATATTTGGATTAAGGGTCGATGAGGGAAAGTAAAAGAAATGGAGGGTTTTGAAAGGTCACAGTGAGTCTTCTCGTATAGATAGATTGTTTTAATTTAGCCAAGGGAAAGAAAGAATTAACTTTGACCCTTCAAAATCCTCCGAAACCTCACTTTTTTTTTGGCCCTCCGATTTGGGGTGCCGGGAGAAAGAACTCTTAAAAATTTTATAATTTTTAAAAAAACCTTAATACCCTCAATTTTTTAATTAATTACATAACATCACTTTATAAGTTTGTTCTTTTACTTTTTTTTCAATCTAATTTTAATTGAGGGTTCACATGACACCAATCAGTCACTTTTTCAACTCTTGATTCGATCTATCATGTTAATTTTATATATTTTGCATCAATTTGATTTTGTGTTTTTAATTATGTGTTTAAATAGAAATAAGTAATTTTTTATTTAATAATAGGGATAAAATTTATAAATCATATTATTATATATCCTTTCTTTTCCCTTCTCAAACAAGGTTTATCAAAAACCCTCCTTTCCTTTTCCTTTATAAAATTTGACTATCCAAATAAGAGTTCAACTCTTGCTTTTCTTTCCCTTACTTTCCCTTCCCTTCCTTTATTTTCTTTTCTATTTTTGAATCCAAACACTATCTAAAGAATTATTTACAAGAATTAATAATTGAATGTATTTTATAAAATGATAATTACTTGCATAGCCTTGTAATGTTGCTATGTATAAAATTTATATTTCATACATATATTTTAAATAAAAATAATTATAATAAATAAATACACATAATTATAATAAATGAATACACATGCGGCAAAGGGTTGGGTAGCTTATATCATTATTTTGATGTTAAATTCTTGAAAATCTAATATGAATGAAAATTTTAAAAATTAAAATTGTAAGACAAATATTTATTTTTGCATTGAATGAAAATAAGCATGTTAAATAATATCCTACCAATATTATTGAGTATTAAGTAATAAAATTTTTATATTCTAACCAATAACAAATGAACTTTATGTATTTTATATTAGGGTTTTTATTTATATATATTTCACAAAAATCAATAATTACTATTATATTATTGTAAAAAATATATTTCCTTATAATAATAAAAAGAAACAAACTACTCTTCACCCTCTTCTCTTAACCGAATTATGGAGAAAAGAAAAGAAAAGAATATATATATATATATATTTTTTATATAATTATAGTTATATTTTAAAATTTTATAAAAAGACCAAACTACCCTTCACTCTATGATTTTCATCTATTTATAAATTAAAAAGATAAAAATTGAAAATAAATAAATCATTTGTATACAAAGAAAACATGCTTGTCCATAAACCATCAACATTTACAAAAGATCTGCAAGTAATTATTTTTATTTTATTATTATTCCAATACATCAACATATCTTATTAGATTGACAATTAATATAAAATGATGATTTGATGTAATTGGCTTGAAATTCAAGGGGGAAATTTGAATGATGAAAAGAGGGTGGAGAAAATGATTGGGAAATGGCATGTTGATGTGAATGATTTAGTGAGATTTGTGAAGAAAGGTACACACACATGTCCTTTCAAAAGATATTAATGTTGAATTTTGTGGTTGTTTTTCATGCACTTAAAAGCTGAAACACTTATCTATACATTCTTTCTAGCACAAATTTCACTCAATTCACTGCTTTCACTTTTTTTTTAACCTTTTACTTTTTCCATTTACTTCTTTTTTTTTTTTTTAATTATGGTCATATTAATCTCACTTTTTCTCCACTTTTTTGACCTATTCATTTGTTCATTCATCCATTCATTATTATTATTTTTCCTCTCTCTAGGTGCAGTGTTAGGGTTAGGGTTAGGGTTGGCTCTAGAGTTGTACAGTGAGTGTTGATGGGCTGGCCCATTTTATTTTATTTTAAATAAAAACTTTAAATAAATTTGTAAAAATAGTAAAATTACAGATATGTGATTTTTCTTAAAAGTAAATATTATTGGGGTTTTTTTATATAATGTACATAAAAAATTTAAACTCATATTAAAAAAATTAGTAATGAATATTATGTATTTATATTCGAAAAAAACTATACTATAAAATTTTGGGAAATCTTGGGTAAATTTTTTATGAGAAAAAAATGAGTAACTATGGAAGGTATATATAGAGTTTTGATTTTTTTAATTAATTAAATACTCTCAAAAATTAATTGCTGAAAGAGTAAAAGTTTAAATTGGTTGAATGACTCAAAAAAGCCCTAGAACTAATCATTTTTTTAGTTACTACAAGTCTACAAGAGTCAAATAGAATTGTCTTATCCCATTCAGAATGATACTTTCCTCATAATTTAGTCTAATTGAGAGGTAAAGGTAATAAAATAATTTTAAGATATAAAAAATATTAATGGGAAGATATATTTATGATTTTTAATATCATGTTCAATATTTTCTTTACGAATTTAAGAGGTAAAAAATAAATTTTAAACTTGCCATTTTTCAGATTTTTTTTAGTATTATTTTGAGCCAACATTTGATATATTGTCAAAAATTTATTTTGGTGTTTATTTTTTTATTAATGTTAATCAATAGATAATAACATAATCTTTACATTATATACACTTGTACATTTGAAAAAAAAAAAAAAACAAAAAAAAAAAAATCTTTTTCCCTTTGAAAAGTTGCTAAAACAAATGAATTAAGACCTATTCATTCACGGTTGAATGATTAAGTTTACCAAATATTAGTTATCAATAATTATTTAACTCTTTTGAGATAATCAACATCATTGCATCAAAATTAGCTTGAGTGATTATTCAATTAAAAGTTTTTACACAAAAATACATAATTAACAAACAAATTATGATAACTAAATAATTTTTTCAGTTAAAACCTGTAATTAACTTCCCACAAAAAATCACCCCACTGAATCACTCACATGTTCATGTTCTTGTTCTCACTTATGAAATTTGTAAACTCTTCTGCTATAGAACTCTTCTTCCTGCAATCTCAGTAACCCTTGATATAAATACATAAATGATCATATACAAGCTTCGATAAATCCCGGGATTTCTGCATCTTGTCGTCAAATCCTTACATGCAAAAGACAAGAAGGAACCGACGTCGTTAAAGTATCTAAACTTTCACAGCACATTAAAGAACGATGACGATCCTGCTTCAAAATTCTGATGCTTGTTTAAGTGTGATCTCGAATATGACTCCTTCGAGGTTTGAGATGATTGATCTTGTACCAATTACTTCCTTGACATCCAATCCATGCCGAACTGCTTCGTTTATAACCATCACATCCATTCTACATAAAAAATAAAAGAGATGTTATGGACATGCCATGGTTGATTATCTGATTCGATCCATCTATTATAACATATTCGACAGTAAAACAAAGTTTCTCTGATAAATATGATGATTCACATGATTATATGATTTAATTTGTTGGCATTCAGACAGCTAAGGCAACTGTAAGGTGACGGAAAGAGTATATTAATCAGCAAAACGAAACATTTATTTAGCATCTTATGTCTTCCTTGCATGATGCTCATAAATTAAAGTAATATAACATGTTGCAAATGCCATAAAACAGGATATCTAATATTTGAGATACAAAATTAAACATCTATGTTACAACAAGAGTAGTAGCCTATGTTAGTACAAGTGACAAACAACACAAACAATACAGTGCAATACAAGTGGTTGAGTTGTAGCGTAAGTGCTTGTACGGTTTTATATTTGATGTTCAATAGACAACATAACATTTTTACTAAATTTTATTGAGATAAGATCTGCTAAGGATAATCTGACCTATTTTATTTTAATGAAGGATAGTTTTGTCTTTTGGTTGTGTTGTAACTTGGTAAAATTTTCATAGCATGGTTTTTAGAGTACACAATTTTCACATAACAAATGGATCCTAAGTTTCTTTTCCTAGTATTATAACCTTATTTATTTCCATATTGAAAAGGCTTTGAATTGACACTCCCAGTTTTTGTGAAGTTCTCTTCTTCCAATCATGCTTCTGTAACTTTCTTCTATCTGAGAAAACAGATTCCACTGCAAACTCCTTGTCTTCAGCATGGTAATGCGGATTCCTTTATTTAATTTCTTAGAAGGAATCACAGGTAGCTACTATTCAGTTCACAGAGTATGTATTAATAGCCAGTGGGTATGTAGTATGACATGAGATATACATCCATTAAATGTTTTCTAGTTTAAGCATACAATAAGAAAGTAAAGTTTTTATTGTTCCTCAAGCATTTCTAGATATTTGAGTGTACCCACTCCAATACGAAATTGCAAATAGTTTGATGGATCATAACCATGCATCAAGTATAATTTATAATTTTCAACCAATGAAGAAACAATGAGAACTAAATTCCACGTCTTGTCTTCCATTTCTTTCATTTTGACACTCAATAACAGGGAGACATGATTTGGTAGAGTTAGGATTTGAACATAAATATGGCAATAATAGTCTGATATTTCCAATTGTACAATCACTCATTAATACATTCAAGAATCCAAGTCAACAGAAGGGCAAGAGTGTTTTTGTGTTTTGGAGATGGCTAGGAGGTTACTACTCCCAAAGGGCTTCATCATATGTTTCCTCATATGTATTTTAAGATAATCAAATATAGGAACAAACTCAAAAATTAAAATTATGCTGTCAATTCCTGATGCAGATCACATACATTTTTTGACACGTCTGGAGTTAAAAGGAATAGTTTTAAGTTTAATGAGGCTACTTTGTGAAAATCTAAATCATTAATCATACAGTCTATGATATTAACAAAAAAGTCTAGATCCCAACAAGAACCACTTGACTCCCTTTATTTAGATCTTTCTTTTGCCTTTTTGACCCCAAATCATTGGAATCCTCAAACCTCCATTCTAGGACATTACGATACAAGTGGAAAATTAATTTCCAATTTTGTCGCAAATTAAACCCATGAATTCGGTCTGTCTTTGAATTGGATTATTTGTAAGCAAAAAAGAGAAAATTAAATTGGTGAACAATTGAAAATAATAATAATAGAGAGAAATACCAGTCTCTAATGAAATAGAGAAACTTACACTTTAGCTCGAGATACATATGCAAGAACAAATCTGCACTGGCCTGCTCTGAATTGGAGAATCCTTTCAACTGTATCAAAAAGCAGAGGGATACTTGATTGCTGAAAGCTTAGGCAATGTCAAGGAAACATGTATAGAACTTAAATGACAAAGAAGTAAAGATTTGATAATGGATATAGATATCAGCCCCAAGAATAATATCAAATCCCCTTGGGTGCTTCTGTAAGATTTGCTCTATGTCATCCTTATTTCCCCATTCCAATTTCTCTGCTGTCAATCCTGCATTGTCCAAAGCTAGAAGTTATCACAAGGCTTGAGTATCTTCTGATGATGTAGAACTCTTTCCACCAAATACTGGCAATTATAAAATTAATATTCAGGTTGTTTCAGAGCAAGCACAACATACTAGATAACACTTACCAGCATAACTTGAATTTCCAGAAGATGACTGGAGTTCTATATTTTTATTCAAGATCTGAAAATAGGCAATATGAATAGATAAGTTATAAGAGCTTGGTGAAAGAACTACTAAGCACTAAGTTATTATGAACTGAGTTAAACTCCACAATAGTGCCTCAAGGAGTATTGAGTGTTCTTGTTGTCGAAAGTGTAAAGAATGCAAGCCATCATTTAGCATCTTTCATATTATATGAACAAACTTGCTCTCAAGAATTTTATTTCATGAATAATAGGAAAAAAGAAGAAGGAAAAAACCAGTCATGTGGTTCTTAAACCTTGCCTCAAGAACTTCATCATTATGATCAGTCAACACAACCTCATCACAAAATCTGCTGCAGAGAATACCTGTAACACCTGCAACAAACAAGCATATCATAATTGGTAAAGTGAAGCAGAAGAACCGAAAGAAGACCACTTGCTTACCAATTCCAGATCCTAATTCAATCACTGAACGCCCTTTAAGCATTTCAGAATTCTGAGAAAGGTAATTGTTTAATAACACTGCCCCTGGCCAAACAATCTGTCCTGTAAGGTCATAGTCAGCTGCAAATGCAAGTGTCAAATGTCGTGAATTTAACAGAAGAACTGGAAGATGACACAGCAGATAAAAGAATAAAACCTGACATATGCAAAAGCTTATAGAAGAAATTGCCTCTTTCTAACTTATGGATATGTATCTAAAAATGGAAAAAATAAACTTGAGTCAATACACGAGGAGATAAAATTAGACATGATAGAAATGCTAAACTAGAGTAATACTAATTGAAAATAAAATGAGAGACTTGTTTAAGATATTTGGGGAATGGATATCTTAAATCTACCATAGAGAAACAGGGAAGAGTTAGTCAACAAAAGTTTTTTTTTTTGCCAAGATGAGCGGCTAGGCTGCTAAGAAAGATAGGGTCATGCACAAGCCTCGGCAGAGCAAGTAGGAGCAGGGCCCACGCACACATGGGCGCAGGGACCACCCGCACACAACCACTACTCACATTCCCAGAAATGTGCTCTCACCCAAGATTCGAACTTTCACCACTTGTGAAGGGTTCTATTGGGGACCCGGCTACCAAAAGACCACTTGGTCGTTGGTAGTTAGTCAACAAAAGTTGGCCCAGTCACAAAATAACAAGGGGGGTGTGGTGGGGGTGAAAAGAAACTAAAGGAGATAATCACAATTAGAAGATATCCAACTTATTGATATGATGTTGAAATACTTGAGGAAATCATGTTCATTCTTTTCTTGAGCCACGTAGATAACAGCACTCGTAAAACTAACAATTAATAACTTTTTTTCTGAACACAAAAACTGTAGGAAGACAAATGCCATGAGTAATCTATGATGCCAAAAAGAGAGGAAGATGTTCTTCACAAACAGAAAATGTTGAAACCAAATTAGATATTGCATTCCTGGCAGCATAACATTATGCTTTCCCTTATTACTCTTAATGGCATTTGTTAATTTGTTAGTATTGTTACTATTTTGTAGGAATACCAATCAATGGGAAAAGATGTAGATATAAAGAAACCAATTAAAAACAACTAGCATGGGCCTTGGAGGTGGCTCTCGTAGTTCCGATAACTGAGGGAACAAATGAGGTAATTCATATCCAGTCTACTAGATTATAAATCCTAATCTCAACATCGATTAAATTTGGTTGATAATTTTTTCCATGGGTATTTGAAAGTTACTATATGGAGAAGTCTCATATGACAGAACGGTGTCAATGTGGAACAGCTTAAATTTTCTTGTGACATGAATATGAAATTTATAGATCCAACACATTGACTTTGAAAGAAATCTCAGTCTTGCCAAAGGTAAGCCCTTTATTGTTTGAAGAATAATCCAAAGTTGAGAATTTAGTCAGGGAAAGCATGGCTTTGCAAAACTTAAAAGGAGTGCCTTACAGATTTGCTATTCATTGCACATTTTGATTAGTAAATTAATTCAACTGTCATCTTTGATTTGTACAGAGAGTTAACCACTTTTTCTTTGCTCTTTTAGTTTGGTTATTTGCTGAACTTGTAGACGCTATTGAATCCTAGATTTATTCAAGCCACACTGTAGAAAGTGTCAAACCATTATGAACATAATACAGAAAGGCATCATGGAATCTACACATAAAAGAAAATTTCACATCATCAAGTACATAAACTCCATTAAAAAAGGTTCATGTCGAAATTGCTGTGCACGTGGTCTACATGGAGTGCAAGACCAAAAGATGAAGGGTTGATAGGCAATGAAGTGTCAGGCGTACAGAGAGCACCGCAGCCTGCTTGTGGTGAGCACCAAGGCCATGGCACAGGCAGGCTGTGCTCATGAATACAGCATGGTGGTGTTTAAAGATTTGATGCTTAGGATACGTAAACGACCACTGGCAGGCCACGCCTACAGACATGACTGTGTCAGCCCTTAGATAAGTTCACTTTAGACCCAAAAAAGTGAGAGAAATGAGGATCTTTTATTCCTCCAAGTTAGGGCAAGCAAGAAGAGATGCAAGTGCTAGAATTTTTATAAGTGCATGAGTGGACCTATTACATTGGACGGTATGGCATTAGTGTTTTTAATTTGGAGTCCTATTACACCAACAACTCGAAGGCTAATGGTGTGATCCCTTTGAGCTATTTAAGCGCCTTGCATTCTTTTTCCTTAATAGATGTGGGACTATCTTTTAAGTTCCAACACACCCTCAAGTTCAACTAGGTTATTTTTTTTTTTTATCCTTCGATGAACTTGCCTAGACTTGTACACCAAGTACCTTGGTGTCTCAGAGGTTCTACTTGCCTGGTCTTGTACACCAAGTACCTTGGTGTCTCAGAGGTTTTACTTTCTTGGTCTTGTACACCACTTGTGTGTTAGAGGTCCTACTTGCTTGAACTAGTACACTACTTGTGTCTCAAAGGTCCCATATATATTTTTAGTTGGGCTTCACTATGACATTTTTTTTTTTTCCAATTCAAGATCTTTTTGTGCCATGAGGCTACTGTGGCTCTAATACCATGCTAGAATTTTTATAAGTACATGAGTGGACCCATGATATTGGAAGATGTGGCATTAGTGTTTTTTATTCGGAGTCCTATTACATCAAAAACCTTAAGGCTAATGGTGTGGACCTCTTTGAGCTATTTACGCATCTTGCATTCTTTTTCCTTAACCAATGTGGGACTATCTTTTTAGTTCCAACAACAAGAAGACTTTGCTTATCAAACTGAAGCCAAATAGGGAAGGGAAGAAGAGCTTTGTTTTTCATTAGTTCTCTTGATTGTGGCTTGTTAAAGCCATTTTTGATTCTTAATTTCAAAGGTTGACAAGTAGATAAGTTGTTCCATCTTTCTTGTTGTTGAAAGTCTATGATTACTAATTTTAGGGATCATATTTGTATCTTCTTTGAGAGTAATCTCGTTGTAGAAGTATAATATCAAGTTAGGGCATCAACTCAAGATCTTAAACACTGTTACATCTTGGATGTAGTGGAATGATCACTAGCCAGATGATCTATGGTTCTTCCCTGATCACTGATGGGTTTTACATGTAAGTCCTAGTGTGCTATTCTTGTGGCTTGGTTGTTTGTATTGTTTACTTGTTGGTAGATTTGATAGTGATTGTGATGTATTGATTCTGTAATTCACTAGCCCTAAACTAAACTTCTGGTAGAACACGAATAGGAGCCTTCCTTTGCACATAATACATGATAAACAACTCTTCATCTCCTCTGATTAATGAAGTAAAACCATGATCAATGCCAAAACATTTCATTTCATTCTTTTTTTTCTCACAGCATAGCATTGCAAAAATTCTTTGAGAGTTACTCAACAACGATATTAGCATCAAAATTCAATCTTTCATCTCTTTTAACACCCTGAAAAGTGAATCAACCATGTCACACAAGCTTAACAAGAAGTCATGTAATACCACTCTTATTATCAAAATTCAATCTTTAACCTCTACTTACATCATTGAAAAAATTGAATCAACTATGTTAAGTGAACCTCAATCACTAATATTGCATACTCAACGCAGAGTTCATCAATTTAATTAAAAAAAAACAAAAGAATGATGGAAGCTCACTAGAAGCAGACTGGAGGCAGAGCAGATTGAGAACCTGAGGCCCAAATTTGAAGGTGGTGATCTGATAACTTCATCAAAACAAACAGGGAAACAAGTTAGAATTCACGCGCACAGAGAAGAGAAATTGAAGAGGTGGAGATGATCACCCACTCGCGATTGATGAAGAAGGATTCATCCAAACAGACGATCTCGTCATCGTCTTCGTCCTTCTCTTGCTCTCTTTGCATCTTTCCGTTCACTCTAGGGTTCAGAGATGGGGTATTTTTTAGAAAAACCCTTCTATTTACTTTTTATCCGAAAGCCCATATTTATATCTATAAAAGAATTTTGGGCTTTTATCTTTTTGGGAAAAATGAATTATATATTCCTAAAAGTTTCAAAACTTCTCCGGCAGATCCTTTGATATTTAAATTTTCTAGATGGTCTTTCTTTTATCAATTTACTTCTTTTTCAATTATTATAATTCTCTTATTAGTTTATTCTATCTTACAACATGTATTTCCCGCTTAATAAACATATTTTTTATTTAATATTGGATGTTTACGTGTTACTACATAAGTTTTCACTTAATATATTACCTTTTTGTTTAATATTTGCTTTTGAGGTTGAATATGTGATTTTTTTTGTTTAATATTATGTATTTTCGTTTAAAAAACCAAGAGACGTTTGGGTCAACGTCAGCTACTTTTATGACAGAATGACTAAAAAATAAACTATCAGAAAACTTTGGGAATGCACAAATTTGGCTAGATGACCTGTGAATAAGTGAAACGGGTTTTTTTTGGGTATTTTTAGTTTTTTTATATAACTTTTTTTAAAATCATCAAAATGTCGTCAAAACAATTTTATTTGTTTAAATAACTGGAAATACCCTAAAAGTCCCTCCAAGTTTGACTTATACATACATCAACCAAATTTAAGTATTCCTAAAAAGTTTTTTTTTTTTTTTTGACAACTTAGGGGTCGTTTCGCATCGTTTTTGTTTTCTTGTTTTTTGTTTTTGTTTCGCTTTTGTTTTGTTTTCGCTTTGTTTTTGTTTTATTTTCAATTTTTTGAAAACAAAAACATGTTTGGATACACTAATTATTTTCTATTTTAAAAAACGGTAAACAAAAACATGTTTGGTTAGTATAAATTATTATAATGCTTTTTTTTTTTCAAATCCATATTTTTAAAGTTTTTTATAAAACTTTATTTTTTATATTAGTATACTTGATTATATTATTAAATAAAATTAATAACATAAATTGTTATTGTATATATAAAAATTGCACCATTTGAAACTAAAAAATATTTTGGTGATTGCCTTAAAAAATTTAATATATATATATATATATATATATATATATATATATATATATATATATATATTATATTATACTATATTATAGTTTATCTAAATCAAGAGTCAAACAATTATTTTCACAAATAATTTCTAAAAATATAATTTTTTATACTATATAAACTAATTTGTAAAATATCAAGCCAAAATAATAAATTTTTATAAATATATTTTTTTAAAAAAAATATATTTGTTAAAATTACTAATACTAATTTGTAAAAAAATTGATATTTTTTACAAAAATAAAAAATTAAAATTAAAATGGGAGAGAGAGAGAATGGAGTATAAGAGGAAGGGTTTCATGGTGAGAGGAAGAATTTTGAAAACGTTTTCAAAATTCTGTTTTTTTTTTAAACATGAGTATTGTTGCCAAAATTTTTGAAAACAAAAACTAGCTGCCAAACATGTTTTCTCAGTTTTGTTTCCAAAACATGAAATTGAAAACAAAAAACATGAATTGGTAAAAATTGCAAACAGGCCTTTACTTTTTAGTCTTCTGTTATAAAGGTAGTTGATGTTGACCAAAATGTCCCTCAACTTTTTAAGCTGAAACACATAATATTAAACAGAAAGATAAAATATTAAACATAAAAACAAATATTAAACGAAAATATAATATATTAAGTGAAAATTTATGCGGTTATACATAAATACACAGTGGTAAACGAAAAATATACTTATTAAGCTGGAAGCACATGTTGCAAAAAAGAATAAACTGACAGAGTGAGTTGCAGTGACTGAAAAGGAAGTAAAGTGAAAAAGAGGGACTGTCTGGGAAATTTAGATGTTTGAGAGTCTATTTGAGAAGTTTTGAAATTTTTAGGGACCTATAATTAAATTTTCCTTTAAATAATAATAATAATAATAATAATTATAATAATAATAATTATTATTATTATTATTATTGGCTTTTTAAAATGTCGAGTTAGTAGGTAAGGATGGCAAAATAGAAGTCGATCTATGGTTTCCCACATGATCTTCCCTGAACAAGGTGGGGTTTTTTTTTTTCAGAGAGCGGGGTGGGGTTGGGATTTTGTGTGAGGGTTACGAGCTAGGCCGGTTTTGGTTTTAGCTTGTTCTGTTCCCGCCCTGCCCTGATAAGCATTTATTTATATGTCCTCTCTCTCTCTCTCTCTCTCTCTCTCTCTCTCTCTCTATATATATATATATATATAATCATATATTATATATTATAGGAGATTGATAAAAAAAATTTCTCAATTTCTTCCCAATTTTAATGGGTTGTTTGTACCTTTACATTCATAATTATACAAGATGAAAAAAAAATAAAAAATTGGCCTGGTGGGGCGAAGCGGGGTGGGGTGTGAAGAAAAATAGCGGTAGCAATTGTGGTATTTAGATTATCACTATTTGAATGGGGCAGGATGTAGGGATGGTTCAAATGGGGTGGTGGTGGTAGACGCCTGCCCCGCCTCCGCCCCTGCCCCATTGCCATTCCTAAATGTAGGTAAATGTAGGTAAATGTAGGTGTCGATATGGATTTGATTTGACACTCTGAAAGCCATTTGGATGAATGAAGTTATTTTGAGGTTATTTTAATTAATGATTTATAAAAAAGAACGATTACATTAAAAAAATTGGGTTGAGAGAAAAGGTTTTATTTATACTAATAAAATTAAATAATTTTATTGAAAATACATTTTGTAAATAATGATAAGGATTTATTAATATAATAATATTTTAAGTATGATTATTAAATATGTTATTTAATAGTTAAATGTTGAAAAATATTGGTTTGGTTAATGGCCGATGATAGTAGAGCTATGGCTTTTTTAGCAAGAATATTCCAATGGACTTGGTTCCGTGATAACTACCACGGAACCAAGACGTGTCTCATTTTTAACCATGGGTTTATAAATTTTATTTTTTATTTATTATATAATATAGAGATAGGTTGATAATTATATTAAAATATTGTTGCCCTTGTTTTAAAAGTCATTAAATTGAGGCAATCCAACGGGTGAGGAAGAGCTACATCTCGGTTTCGTCGTAACTATTACAGAACCGTGTCCGTGGGATAATTTCTCTTTTAGCAAAGGTAGAAGAGCTAAGGAAGTATTGGGCGGAGGACTTCTTTGAATCAATTCACAATCAAGAAGAATATTTTTGAAGTCCCATTTAGGTTGGTTTGTGTGTGTGTTATGTACCTACTATATTACATTTTTTTTTTTTTTTTTTTTTGAGCAGGGTGTTGGGGCATGTGGGATATGAGTTTAGCTATGAAACCAAGAAGAATGCTACTGGTAAATAATTTTTTTATAATTATATATATAATGTTGCCATTAATTAGTTCATGACATTGAGAATTGATTTTTCTCCATATGTGCAGGTCATTTTTCGTATTGAAGGGCGGCAAATGTAGCATGAGATTGTAAACTCTAAAGTTTAGAGTTGCATAAGATTGACTATGTAATGATTGTCTCCATGCTTTTGAATGTTTTTTTTATTTTTTGTGTTTGTGCGCTCCATGTTGAATCATTTTTGCGTTGTTCAGTATGAAACTTTGAACTTAATAACTTAATTGTGTTCAAGTCTTGAATGTTTATATATATATGAGGATTATTGATTGCAATGATGAGATTGGAAATTGCACTGTTGAGACATTTTTGTGTTGTTTAGTATGAAAAATTAAGATTGGAATGATGATCAAGATCAAATCTAATGTTGTTTTGCTTGTAATTAGGTATTATAAAGAAAGATGCCTTTGTTACTATTTTATTTGCATGCATGACATGAAAACTAGGTTTTTATTCAAACTTTATATAATTATGATGAAAGACATTCCATGTGTTGTTCATTTTGACAATGTAAGGTGGTTCATAATTGTTAACTCAAATAAGAATATATGCAAAATAAATGGTATAATTTTAATTTTGTTATTGTCCTTGTGATATATATGTTTAAGCATGCTTGAAATTTTTTTCTCTAATTTTTCTCTTTTGCTAGCAAGTGTATGCAAATTATTAAATAAGCACACCGTAAGAGTAAGTTAATAAATATAATAATTAGTTATAATAAAAAGTTAATAAAGTTAATAATAAATGGTAATTTAAAAAAAAATTATTACAGTAAGTAGCATATCCAAGCTTTATTTTAGCTAAAGTACACTTATCACAATACAAAGGCTTCCCACAAATACTCCCCTATCTTGCTAAGCATGCCCACTGTCCAGAATTCCCAAGGCAAACTAGGCAGTAGAATCCAAATTGGGAGTGTACAAATAGCACTATCTAAATTTAACCTTGGATGCTATTTCTATAACACAAACTGACGGTTATCAAATGTAAAAGGACCATCTTGTAACAATTGTGCACATCCTTCATCAGAGGTGACTTGAATTAAAAGCATATCAGCATTCACTCTCGAAACCGACATAACCCTATACTTCCTCTATCTTGCTTGTATGAAAGCATTAACCCTATCTAGCCTCAGTTGCATCCCATACACACAACTTAAAAAGATGGTTTTATTACCAAGTGTGGAATGAGAAGTTTAATTTGAGGTTTTATAAAGAAAAGTTGATAATTTCAAAGAAGTAAATTGTGAAAGTTGATTATATTTAAGTTCAACAAGATTCAATTTGTTGGTAAAAGAGATGTTATTTGTATTTAGGATTGGGTTAGATTTGAATTAGAGTAGGCGACTGATGAAGGCTTTATATCCCATGCATTTTCTAGGGTTAATTTTTTTTTAACAGTCACCTAACTTTGCCTTATTTTTACTTCAGTCATCCAACTTCAAAATGTATCAAGGTGGTCACTCAGGTTTTAAAAAAGTTTACCGGGCAGTCACACGAGAATTTTCGGCACCTAAATGCCTAAATGGCCATTGTAAAGACTGACTCAGCAATTGATGTCCGCATCATCAAGCTTACTTGGCTTGGCCACGTCATATTAAGTTGCTGACTAGGCAAAACAACTGACACGTCATCTCTTTCTTCTTCTTCTTCTCTAGTTCTTCTTCTTCTCTGCCGTCTTCTTCTTCGCGCCATTGCTGTTGAGACTTCAAGCTGGTGATCTATTGATGAAGTTTTGTGAAGATAGGGTGATTGGGATGTCTATGTCACTATGTGTCGAAGTTTTTTAAGAGTCCACACAAGAGAGGTGCCCTAGGACCTAGTGGAAGATGTTCTTCCTCTCTTTATTTATTTGTTTTTGCTTGAAATCATCAAAGTTATATTGTTAATATTAAGTTGATTGTAATATTTATTTTCAATTGATTGTATAGTTTGTTGAGCAAGAACCCATTTTTTTTTTCATATTGAATACACACATTAGTTAATTTATCAGTTAATATGTCATACATCTTAGCTATTCCTAGAGAGCAAATCAATTCATTTATTTAAATCAACTTGGCTATTCTCAGAAAGCTTTAACTTGAGCATACAACATTGTGAGCATGATTGATTAATGGCAGCTAACAATTGATTAATGGTATTTAACATTGTGAACATTACTAATTAATAGCAGTTGAAAATTTCATTCACCAAAAGCTGTAATTTCATTCACATCTACAATGCAAATTTTTAGAACAATGGTCAGCCATTTACTCATTCAAATGTAAGAAACCAAATTGTACAACAAGATTAATTATAAAACTGCAACTTTATTTACTCATTCACATGTAAGGAACCAATGTTTACAACTTTTGGCTTTGGAGATTGTTAGCCAAATTCAAAAAACTTACAAAACGTAATGTACATGGTTGACTTATGAAGATCTTCAACAACACAACACAATACAAAATTGGATAGACATCCCAATCACTCTATCTTCACAAAACTTCATCAATAGATCACCAGCTTGAAGTCTCCACAGCAATGGCACTAAGAAGAAGACGACAGAGAAGAAGAAGAACCAGAGAAGAAGAAGAAAAAGAAAGGGATGACGTGTCGGTTGTTTTGCCTAGTCAGCAGCTTAATATGACGTGGCCAAGCCAAGTAAGCTTGATGATTTGGACATTAGTTGCTGAGTCAGTCTTTACAACAGTCACGTAGGCATTTGGGTGCCGGAAATTCTCGGGTGACTGCCTGGTGAACTTTTTTAAAACCTGAGTGACTACTTTGATATGTTTTGAAGTTGGATAATTTGAAGTGAAAATAAGGCACAATTGGGTGACTGTTCAAAAAATTAACCCCATTTTCTCTTGCATACATGTTTTACTAGAGTTAAATTTCACGCCAAGTCGGTTTTGTTTATAGGTGGTGAATCTTCAGCAAAATGTAAGGAGCTTGCAGAGGAGTAACATTGATTAAATTTCCCTAAACAATGGGTTAAGTAGTGAGTGGATTTTACTTTATTTTATCGTGCTTGCAAAAGGTAGTTTGTTGCGGCTTTATTATATTATATTATATTATATTATATTATATTATATTATTTATATATATATATATATAATCATTTTGTCAACTATGCTTAAAAATGTTATTTTTGGTTCAAAGTGGATATTTTATAGCAATTTAAACAAGGGATGCTTATTATGTTTTCTCTTGGGATTTTATATGAAATTTTTATAATTATTTGATAGTATGATGCCAATATGGAAATGGGAATATGTGTGTGTTTGTGTGACACGTGGATTATGATTTGAATTATTTCTTTTGTATATATATATTGTTAGTGATAGCATGGGATTTCATTGGTGATGGGACGCATAGAGCTTCGCCTACTGCAATAGTGATCCTTACGGTCCTGCTTATGGAGAAGAGGCGTGGGTGATCGATATATTTGAACTAATTTAGGAGGCGTGAAGAAAACCTAATGAAGAATATTGGTAGAAACTTTTAGGGGTTGTTTGGTTTGTTGTAAGTGAAATTATAGTGTAAGTGAATTCACATGTAAATTAAAATGTTGTATTTCAAATTATACCATTATTGTTTGGTTTGCTATAATTAGAAATATTGTATTTACTTTTTCATCGTTTGGTTTGATGTAACTTGAGAGGTATAATCACCATGCAAATAGAATAGTAAGATTATCCCTATTATCAATAAAAAACAAGTAATTTAATATTATTTATAAAATCATTTAATTACATAATATGCTTTAATTTTATGCTTAAAAATAATTAATTAATTTAACTTTCACTATCTACCATTAGTGTCAACAATAATGTAAGAGAAAAAATTAATTAATTAATTTAATGGAAATTTATTAAATTTAAAAATATGTAATATTTTTTAATTTTATATCCAAAAAATAATTAATTGATTTAACTCTCACTATCTACTATTAACACTAATGTAAAAAAATTAATTAATTAATTTAATGATAATTTATTAAATAAAAAATATATAGCATTCTCTAATTTTATGCCTAAAAATATTTTCGTAATTAAAATTAAATAATAATTAGTATTCTTTAAATAAAACATTAAATTAAATAAAGGCTAAATAATTGTAAGTTTAATAATGTTGTTAACAATTGATTACCATGTAAGCTTCCTCTTGCTTTTGATGCATAATGTGGAGAGTGAAAAATGATGATTTTAACCCAAATGTTTTGTTGCAAATGCCGTAAGAAAACACAAAATTGCAAAACTTTTTTGCATGTAAACTCATTTCACAGCAAACCAAACAATATTTTACATGTAAAACCAGTTACATTACAGCTACTAACAGCTACTTACAAGAAACCAAATAGCCTGAGACGTCATGATTCACCACATGTGTGGTCTCAATGGGCAACACCAAGGGTAACAACTATGGTGGGCCCGAACTTAGCCGCATTAACAACTAGGTTTTGGCTAAATTTTGGCAAACCCCTAGAATTGGTTTGTGATTTTTTTGTTGTTGTTGTTGTTGTTTTTATCTCTTTTCAATATTGGGATGTAAAAATAATTTTTTTAGATTCTTTGTTTATCAGTAATTATTTATTTTACTACTGGCATATCCATCTCCCTGGGTAACTTTGTTACTCATAATATATTCTTATATTTTTTTCAGGCTTGCCCTCTTAGCCTTAAGTGTAATTGTGCTAAGTTCTTCAACATCTCGGTTTGCCTGCATTGTAGGTTGACTTTTGTTTGGTATTGTAGTGGGGACCTTCAAGGGTGATTTTGAAATTTGTATTTTACCTTCATTATGTGAACTTTATATATTCTCTATACTTTAATTTAATTTATGTATAAACCTTTGTCGGCTTGATGGTTGAGAAAATTCCTATGTTTTCTAATTTCTATTGTATTACCGAAAATTGTTCACAAGATATCAGTATTCTAACGATGTTTTGGAGTGGTGAACTTGTTCATCACCTATTTCAAGATATCACGGCGGTTGCCACGAGCTTGGATTTGGGTCGGGGCTTGACACATGTTCTTATTCCCTTTCTTCTTTTACAAGCCCATGGAATGACATGATGCTCTAAGGCTTCTAGAAGGTAAAAGTTTTGGAGGAATTCTAATGGGTGTGATCAGAAAGTTCGATAAGGGGTTGATAAAATAAGATGCAATGTATAAAAGATCCATTATTAGCAACAATAACCACCACCCTTGAGTCATCACTGAATTATTAATACTATTGCACCTTTCAGAACAGATGCTTCGATGTTTGGGGTATGTGTACCACTTGCACCATCTAGAGGATAAATGGAAAACATAGGTTTCTTGCCTTAATTCGCAATAGCACAAATTTTCCTTGAGAATTTGAGTACGAATTGATAACATTGTGCATTTTTTTTATTCATACTACATGATGCTGATATAATTAACATAAAACATTAGTAAGCATGTTGTCATCAAACATCTATCTACACATTTAAATTATGTTCCAACTACACCATATTTCAGCATGCTAAATTTATGGGGTTCATTTGGGGAAAAGTCAAATAAAAAGTGGGTTGATATCCCTCACTTCATATGTTCATTTGCCCTGAAGATAGGGAGGCACTTCCTTTGATTTTGAACTAAAGTTATTTCAGGGTTTTTTTTACTGAATTAGGAAAATAAAATATTATATTTTCCCACATCTCTCACTTAAATTTTTTTTTAACTAACTGCAAAATAAACACCATAACTACCTGCACCATAAAAATTTTTTCACATCCCCCACTTCCTCCCACTTTAAGAATTTTCAATTTCTACTATAACTATCTGTGTCACACGCACGAACCCCTCCAACCCACATCTTCACTTTAAAGTACTTCTCTACAACTAAACGTAGAAATAGGTCACATATATATTGACCGTACAAGCCTCTTTGAAAACTACTAGAATTTGGATTAATAATATCATCGATAGTCTTTATTTATTATTTATATTTCTATAAAAATACATCCCCAAACATTATAGTGTCATCTTATAAAATTGTATTATACTATGATTTATCTCTATATCAAATCCTTTGTGGCATATCATAGGTGAGCATCTTAGTATTGTAATTTTGTCACTTTAATTTAATATACATTTTTTTTATTATTTTTTGAGAACTAGTGTTTCTTTAATTAAGTTTTTTTTTTAAGGAATACAGACAAATTGCATATCAAACCTCAATCTCTTACCACAAAAGAAATAAAATACTAATTCTTTTTATCAAAACAGTGATGATAATTTAGACATGAATAACTTTGTAAAATGAAAAAGGTAAGAGAGGTTAAATGGTGAAAAAAATTTAAAATAGAGTGAAGTTAAGTAGTGTCTCTGAAGAATGGCCTGACACATTTTACTGTGTGTGTATGTATATCCTGCCAAAGCTTAAGAGCCCTAATAAGACCTATATAAATCCCATCTGCCTCTCTTCCAACACCGCTCAGCCTTTTTCATTCTTTTCTAGCAGGCATTTATTCTACATTTCAGGCTTTTACCTGTGAGTTTTAATTTTTTTAATAAATAAATAAATAAATAATTAGAGTTGCATAAAAATATATTTATTATTTAGAATATTTTACATAAGAGAGAGTATTATTATTTAGGTTATTTTGTATGTTAGTAATGTTATTAATAAATTTATATTTTTTACTTTTTTGTTTGATCTTTAACCCATCGGTTTCATATGACCTACAAATTAAAAAACCAATAAGAATGAGGTATTGAAAATCCTTTAAAGCGATAGACTGTTTAGTAATAAATAAGTTTATATTATTGAGTGTGTTACGGTGTAAAATAATATTATATTTACAAAGAGTCTGCATCATCTATAGATGTTCGTAAATTTAAAATCTATGGATGTTGGACATCCAAATCCTACTTGTTGCTTTCACCACTCCTCTCTTATTTTTTATTATTTAAGAAGCTCCGCTGATGAAGTAAAGTATATTAGAAAATAAATTTAATGAATTGATTTTTTTAATGATTATACATTTTCAAATTTCATTTCGGGTAATCTAAGACTTTGATCAAATTGCTAGTAACTCACTATTTAAAAAAATATATTTAATAAATAATTTTAGATATTTATTTTGGTTAGTTTTTATTAAGCTAAACTTTCTTCACAATTTTATATCAAACCAACAAAATTATATGTATATTATATCTATCAATATAAAAATTTACTTCAGTGTAAAAATATTATTGCACAATATAATATTAGAGACGAACTCAATTACAATATCATGAAAATATCTCTACATTGACTTAGCTTTTCCAATTTCATAATATATATATATATATATATATATCATATTGTTAATTCTTATTGCACCACTACTAATACTATCACTAGATCATATGGAATCATTAAACTTTCATTTCCTAAGAAAACAAGATTTAATTTAATATTATTACATAAAATTGTTATATATAAGTTTATATATGAATATACCGCTTTGGATGAAGATAAAAAAGAAAAATCTTTATTATAAGCCCATAAATTCTATCCCATGACACCAATTTACTATGTGAGAGTTATATAAAATAACTATAGAAAAGGGGAAAAAAAATCTCAACTAATCAACAAAGGAAGAAATACAAAAAATAGCATGAAACATATATAAATTGCTTCACAACCATAGCTAAAGAATAAAAATTGATCTTGAATCATCCTATTACCAAAACTCCTTAAAAAAATACATCATATTACCATATTTCCATTTCCATGCACTCTCTCTAAAAATTAAAAACAATAAAAAAAATTCATTATCAAGAGAGAAAACATGAATCATCTAATTATATGATCAAAACTCCTTAAAAAGGATCATCATTAATATAATTCCATTTACAAGCACTCATTCTAATTTGTTCATCACCGTACCTCACAAGACATCATATAATAATAATAATAATAATAATAATAATAATAATAATAATAATAATAATAAGAAGAAGAAGAAGAAGAAGAAGAAGAAGAAGAAGAAGAAGAAAATGGGGGAAAAAGGAAGAAGAAAGAGAGGGAAACTAGAGCAACTTTCTATTATGCAAAGGATTAGGACCAGTGTAAACAATCCTCAACTCATCACCATAAACAACAACTCCTTTATGATCTCCTTTTGATTCACTTGGAGCCAAACTTGGACCAAAAGCAAAACCATAACCATCTCTACTTAATCTCTCAAGCTTCTTCTTCTTCTTCTCATCACGAATGGCATCATCAAAATGAGAGTTGCAAGACTTGAAATGAAGAATAACAATTAACATGATAAAACAACATGCAATGCTCTCTTTCCTCATAAAACTCATCTTTCTTTTTTCCTTTGTCTTTGTCTCTGTCTTTGAGAGAGCATGAAAAGATATATCAAAGTATAAATGAGAGTTTGATGAGGAAGGAGTGTGAAAGGAAGGAGCAAGAGGACGAGTAGTTTAATATTTGGATATGCTGTTTGGTCAAGGTGCAAAGAATGATAAGAATAGGAGTGTCTCAAGGGTCAAGCTTCTTTTTTTGCAAATTTACAAGGTTTATGGATTCTAGAGCTGCAAAAACTAAAGCATAAAATAATACTCATTTTCATTTTGCTTTTGGAACCTTCTTTTTTTGTTTTTTCACTTGTATAATTTTAGTATAGTCAATAATTTAGTTAAACAAGTGGCTTAAATCAAACTGAGTTAATTAACACTCTAGTTTGACTCATTGATAAGACAGCTATAATAATCAATGGGAGTTGGTTCAAGTGCTAGAAGGTTGGGCTATTTAAACAAGTGAGTTTGAGTTTGAATTTTATAAATGTAACAAAATATTTGTTGGGAAAGGTCTGTCTTTTTATAGAGATTTTTAATATTTCATCTCAAGCTAATTTAGAATATGTGGCTCTTACAAAACCAATAAGTGTAAAAAAAGAACTATAATTTCAGATGAAAAAATAAGAGGAGAATAATACTATGGATGAATAAATTTTACAATCATATATGATAATTAGTGTATAAAATATTAATTTTAGAATTCCTTAATTTTAAAATAACCATTCTTAACTTTGTTTAAAAGAAGTTTTTTAGAATTTTCTTATTCTTTTAACTCCCATTTTATTATTTCAAAAAATAAGTATTTTTAAATATAAAATAATTGTAGCAAATCTACTTCTCTTAAATTTATATAAGCTTTTAAAGTTTTAGGTTTTACAAATAACAAGCAAAATGTGGTCTAAATAGTATGGGTTTGGTTGCTTAAAATAGTAAAAAAAATCTTAAAATTATGAACCAATTAGAGATTAGTGATTTAGTCATCGTGAATATTTTAGAATAATTAATAAACTAAATAAATCAATGATTTCTAAAATTTCAATGACAAAAAATAGTTTTTAGACAACCTGAGGGGTTACATGTAAATTCTATAAAATAAAAAAATAAAAAAAAGAATTCATGAAAATGTGAGCAGTAATTAAGATGAGCGACAGAAGGGGCAAAGTTTCATGATAAATTTATTATTATTAAAATAATTATATAAGTGTTAGGTTTGTGTTTGTGTTTGTGATTGTCTTGGAGAAAGTTTGGTGCATTTAATGAAAGGGAATCAAAGTTATATACATGAGTTCAAACAGATGGATTTATATATACAATTTTTAAGTAATAAATTTATGCAGAAAAAGAAGATATGTTCATTCAATTGCCTCACGTGCAGTCAACTGAAGTTGTCATTCTTTTTAATTTTGTGTTCTTGAATCTTTATTCCCAAATTTTGGGTGGTAAAATAAATGGATTTTGATTGTTTATATTTAGTTTCAAGTTTTGACTCCTCTTAAATTTGTTCAATTATAAGCTGAGTTTAAGCCAAGATTTAGATAAGTTGAATTTTAATTTTTTTTTCTTTTTTTAATGTTATTAATTCAAAAAAGTTTGAATAGTCTAAGGCTATGTTTGATTATAACATGGAAATTGGGTGGAATTTTTTTTTCATAGAATATCTTTCCATGGAAAAATTTTTCATTGAAAACAAAAAAAATGGTTGTTTGATTGACATTATTTCCTAGTTAGAAAATCAAGAATTTTGTATGAAAATTTCTTATTTTGTTGTTTGATTGCACCTATTTTTCATGGAAAATGTAACATTTTTCATGGAAAAAAAATCTCATTTGTTGTTTGATTGCATCAATTTTCACCGGAAAAAAAAATTACATTTTCCATGGAAAGTTTTTTATATTCTCCAAGGAAGTTATTTTTTTTTAATTTTGTTCATATGTTAATTTAGTTTAGTTTATAAAAATCAGATGTCAAATAATAAATTTTTACAAAAATTCAACTAAAAATATAATTTTATATATTATATAACTTAATTTGTAAAAATAAAAAACTAAAACATAGATTTTTTAAAAATATATTCAAATATCAATAGATCAAATAATAATTATTTTAAATATTTTAAAAAAATGTTATACTTTAGATTATTGGTCTTAATTTGTTAAAAGAAATTGATTTTTTTAAATAAAAATAAAAAACCCTAAAGAGAGATAGAGATATTTTAAAAATTTAAAAAAAAACAAAAGAAAGAGGGAGAAAAATAAAAACCAGGAGAGATAATTTATAAAAAATAAAAAAACCCTAAAAAAGGTAGAGATATTTTTTTAAAAATTTAAAATAAAAAACCAAAAAGAGAGAGAGAGAGAGAGAGGGGGGGGGGGGGGGGGGGGGGGGGGGGGGGGGGGGGCAGCTAGGCACAAGACAAACTTGTTAACTAGTTACTAAGTAATCTAATTATCATAGTATTTATTTATTTATTTAATAATATTTGTTATGATTTTAATCTCCAACAAGGTTTTTCAAATTTTCTCTCAATTTATTTATTTTTAAATGGCCCCTCAGTTTTTCATGGAAATTTTTTTTTGTTATGAGAGAAAAACATTTCCACAAATTGAGGAAAAAGTGATCATGTGACTAGTTTTGTGGAAAAGCTTTCCATAAAAAATTTTTGCAATCAAATAGCCCATTTGATTAAAAAATTCTAGATAAAAATATTTTTCATGGAAAAATCAGCCAATCAAACACAGCCTAAATTCTATTTTAATCGAATTTTTAATGAATTTTTCACCAGAAAAAGAAGTAGATTTTACATTTAATTCAGATGGACTGCTTGAATAAAAAAAATGTAAAATAAGAATTATTTATTTATTTATATATATTGTGACGCATGTAACTAGAATTGAAACTTTCTTGTTCACGAAAAACGAATTTTCACTCAAAAAAGTTTACCATTGCTAATCCCAAAACTTTGATTTTCAATATCAAAATATATAAAATAACTACCACCTCCCCAAAGAAAAAAAAAAAGAACATAAAATTCTTTTTCATATCCACAGGACAGAGAGTGGACTGTTAGCTAAATGTAAAAAACTAAATGCATAAGAAGGTAAATCTACCACATTAAGATTTCCATCTAAGGAGGTCTGTTTGATATTTAAAAACTACTTAGTGACAGTTTGACAATTGGGTACTATGTTGGGGTGAATAAAAAATGTTTCGGTACTCTTGATCTAAGTAATCTAATTATCATAGTATTTATTTATTTATTTAATAATATTTGTTATGATTTTAATCTCCAACAAGGTTTTTCAAATTTTCTCTCAATTTATTTATTTTTAAATGGCCCCTCAGTTTTTCATGGAAATTTTTTTTTGTTATGAGAGAAAAACATTTCCACAAATTGAGGAAAAAGTGATCATGTGACTAGTTTTGTGGAAAAGCTTTCCATAAAAAATTTTTGCAATCAAATAGCCCATTTGATTAAAAAATTCTAGATAAAAATATTTTTCATGGAAAAATCAGCCAATCAAACACAGCCTAAATTCTATTTTAATCGAATTTTTAATGAATTTTTCACCAGAAAAAGAAGTAGATTTTACATTTAATTCAGATGGACTGCTTGAATAAAAAAATGTAAAATAAGAATTATTTATTTATTTATATATATTGTGACGCATGTAACTAGAATTGAAACTTTCTTGTTCACGAAAAACGAATTTTCACTCAAAAAAGTTTACCATTGCTAATCCCAAAACTTTGATTTTCAATATCAAAATATATAAAATAACTACCACCTCCCCAAAGAAAAAAGAAGAACATAAAATTCTTTTTCATATCCACAGGACAGAGAGTGGACTGTTAGCTAAATGTAAAAAACTAAATGCATAAGAAGGTAAATCTACCACATTAAGATTTCCATCTAAGGAGGTCTGTTTGATATTTAAAAACTACTTAGTGACAGTTTGACAATTGGGTACTATGTTGGGGTGAATAAAAAATGTTTCGGTACTCTTGATCTAAGTGTCAGCTAGATAAGTGCACTGTAGTAAGAGAAATGGTTATGAAACTTGTAGCCTATCCACATTAATGATATTATTATTTAAAAATTATATGTAAATGTATTTATTTATGTAATTGAATATTAACTAAGCTACATTTTTGGGTATTCTTTTAACGAATCTGTTAGAAAAATTTTTAGAAAATTAAAATAAAGTAAAACTTTATATGAGAAAATGAGAAAACCTGAGATCACAAGAAGAGGTGAGACAAAATAATCGAACTGAAACTTGTGTATCATATAGTTTCCTCAAAACAGGTTTATCACTATACTGTGTCTGGCCTTGAATCAGTAATTTTCAATTGCAAGGTATCACTACCTTGCAACTTTGGCGAACTCGACACATTGAACCTAGAACTTAAACATTCTTAGAAAGAGTAAAAAGGAAACGTGGAATCACATTTTTTTTTATAACAACTTAAAGAAATGAGTGTTGAAAACCATAAAAATTTCAGAATTAATTTAAGAAATTTCAATAGTTAATACCTTTTTAAATTCTGAATTAAATTCTAGAATTTGAAGAGTATTCTAGATTTTGAAAAGTTTGAAATCTTTTCAAGTTCCAGAATTAAGATAGGAGTTAAAAAATATATATATATCAAACTTCTTCAGAATTCCAAAGTTGATTTGAATTCCAAAAGTGAAAGTGCTTTCAAATTCCAAAATAACTATTCATCTTTTCAAATTCCAACCTTTCAATTTCAATTCACGATTAAAATTTTCCAACAGAATCAAACAAATATAACATAATGATTAATATCTTACTATAAATCAAGTATTTCATCCTAACCTATTTCTTTGCTTATATAATGAGAAATGTGAAGAATTCAAACTCTTTCATTAAGATTAGGATTTTGATTAAAAAATATGAGACATTACGAAAAAAAAAATGTAGTATTAGGTTTTTGATTCAAAATCGAAAATTAGGAGACATTACAAAAAGAAAAAAAAAATTATTATGATTTTGATTAAAAATAGGAGACATTCCGAAAGAAAAACATAAGATTATGATTTTGACTCAAAAAAAAAAAAAAAAAGGAGACATTTCGAAAAGAAAACTTAAGATAAACCTTTTGATTCACAACCGAAAAATAAGAGACATTACAAAAAGAAAACATATTATTAGACTTTTGATTGAAAAATATGAGATATTAGGAAAAGGAAACATACGATTAGTGTTTTGATAAAAAAATAGGAGACATTCCAAAAAAGAAAACATATGATTAAGTTTTTGATTCAATACAAAAAAATTGGAGACATTCTGAAAGGAAAAAACATAGAATCGAAAAATAGGAGACATTCCGAAAAGAAAGTATAGGATTAGAGTTTTGATCCAACAAAAAAATAGGTGACATTGCGAAAAGAAAACATAGGATTAGGCTTTTGATTGAAAAATAGTAGACATTAGGCAAAGAAAACATTCCATTTGTGTTTTGATTAAAAAAATAAGAGACACTCTGAAGAGAAAGTATAGGATTAGAGTTTTGATCCAACAAAAAAAAATATGTGACATTCTGAAAAGAAAACATATGATTAGGCTTTTCATTGAAAAATAGGAGACATTAGGCAAAGAAAACATACCATTTGTGTTTTGTTTAAAAAATAAGAGACACTCGAAAGAGAAAAAATAGGATTAGATTTTTTGATTCAAAAACGAAAAATTAGAGACATTCCGAAAGTAAAACAAAGGTTTAGGGTAGCGATTAAAAAATATGAGACATTCTGAAAAGAGAACATAGGATTATGATTTTGATTAAAAAATAGGAGAGAATACACAAAGAAAACATAGGTTAGGGGTTTGATTCAAAACCGAAAAAGTAGGATACATTACAATTAGAAAACATAAGATTAGGGTTTTAATTGAAAAATTGGAGACATTTTGGAAAGAAAACATAGGATTACGGTTTTGATTCAATACTGAAAAATAAAAGACATTATGAAAAGAAAACATAGGATTAAGGTTTTGATTTAGTACCGATAAATAGGAAAAATATCGAAAAGAAAATATAGGATTAGGGTTTTGATTGAAAATAGGAGACATTAGGAAAAGAAAACATAGGATTAGTGTTTTGATTAAAAAAAGAAGACATTCCAAAGAATAAAAACATAGGATTATTGTTTTGATTTTAAACCGATAAATAGGAGAAATTTCGAAAAGAGAATATAGGATTAGGTTTTGCTTTAAAAATAGGAGACATTTCGGAAAAAAAACGTAAGATTAGGGTTTTAATTAAAAAAATAGGAGACATTCTGAAACCAAAACATAAGATTGGGGTTTTAATTCAAAAATGAAAAATAGCAGACATTTTGAAAAAAAAAATATAGTATTAGGGTTTTGATTGAAAAATAGGAGATATTTCAAAAATAAAATAAAGGATTAGGTTTTTTATTAAAATAATAGAAGAGATTTGGAAAAGAAAATATCAAATTAGGGTTTTGAATTACAACTGAAAAATAGGGGACATTCCGAAAAAAAACGTAGGATTAGGGTTTCAATTCAAAAATGGTAGACTGCCCAAAGAGAAAACATAAGATTAGTATTTTGATTCAAAAATAGGAGGCATTAAAAAAAAACATTGGATTAGGGTTTTGATTCAAAACATAAAAATAGGTTGTATCGCGAAAAGAAAATATACGATTAGGGTTTTGATTGAAAAATATGACTCTTTGAAAAGAAAATAAACAATTATGTTTATGATTAAAAAATAGGAGACATTTCCAAAAAGTAAACATAGGACTATGGTTTTGATTCAAAAATAGGAGATATTGAGAAAAGAAAATATAGCATTAAGGTTTTGATTCAAAACCAAAAAATAGGAGACATTTTGAAAAGAAAACATGGGATTAGGGTTTTGATTCAAAACCGATAAATTTGAGACATTCCGATAAGAAAACATAGGATTAGTGTTTTAATTGAAAAACAGGAGACATCCTAAAAAGAAGACATAGGATTAGTGCTTTAATTGAAAAATAGGAGACATTCCGCAAAAAAAACATAGGATTTATGTTTTGATTCAAAACCTATAATATAGGAGACATTCTGAATATAAAACAAAAGATTAGGGTTTTGACTGGAAAACAAGAGACATTTCGAAAATTAAATATATTATTAGGGGTTTAATTAAAAAATAAGAGACATTCTAAAAGGAAACATAGGATTAGGGATTTGATTGAAAAATAGGAGACATTCCGAAAAAAAAAACATAGGATTAGAGTTTTGATTGAAAAATATGAAAAATTCTAAAAAAAAAAACATAAGATTACTGTTTTGATTCGAAACCGAAAAATAGGAGACATTCCAAAAAGAGAACATAGGATTAGGGTTTTGATTTAAAAGCGATAAATATGAGGCATTCCGAAAAGGAAACATAAGATTAGGGTTTTCATTGAAAAATAAAAGACATTAGGAAAAGAAGACATAGGGTTAGTGTTTGTATTAAAAAATATTAGACCTTCCGAAAAGAAAACATAGGATTAGGGTTTTGATTCAAACCCGACAAATATTAGACATTATGGAAAAAAAACATAGGATTAGAATTTTGATTGAAAAATAGGAGAAATTTTGAAAAGAAAACGTTGGATTAGTGTTGTGATTAAAAAATAGGAGACATTTTGACAAGAAAAACAAAGGAGTAGGTTTTTTTATTCAAAACCAAAAAATTTCAGACATTCCGAAAAAAAAATATAGGATTAGGGTTTTCATTGAAAAATATGAGACATTCTCAAAACAAAACATTGGATTGTTGTTTTGATTATTAAACAGGAGAAATTCCGAAAAGCAAACATAATATTAGGGTTTTATTTGAAAACTGAAAAATATGAGACATTACAAAAAGAAAATATTGGATTAGGGTTTTGATTAAAAAATAGGAGACATTCCGATAAGAAAACATAGGATTATGCTTTTGAATAAAAACATAAAAATAGGAGACATTTGAAAAAAAAAATATAGGATTAGGATTTTAATTGGAAAACACGAGACATTCCGAAAAGAAAACATATGATTAGTGTTTTAATTGAAGAATAAAAAATATGAGACATTCTTTAAAGAAAAGATAGGATTAGGGTTTTGATTCAAAAATAGGAGACATTTGGAAAAGAAAATATAAGATTAAGGTTTTGTTTGAAAAATATAAGACATTCCGTAAAGAAGACATACGATTAGAGTTTTGATTAAAAAATAGGAGTCATTTGGAAAAGAAAATATAAGCTTTGGGTTTTGATTTAAAACAAAAAAATAGGAGGCATTCCGAAAAGAAAACATAAGATTTGGGTTTTGATTTAAAACCAAAAAATAGGAGACATTCCAAAAAAAAAAAAAAAGAAAATATACGATTAGGGTTTTGATTAAAAAATAGGAGACATTTAGAAATGAAAACATAGTATTAAGAAAACATAAGATTAGGGTTTTCATTCAAAGATAGGAGACATTACGAAAAGAAAACGTAGCATTAGGGTTTTAATTCAAAATCGAAATGTAGGATACATTACGTAAAGAAACAAATATGATTATGATTTTGATTGAAAAATAGGAGACATTGCTAAAAGAAAACATATGATTATGGTTTTGATGGTTTTGATTCAAAACCGAAAAATAGAAGACATTTCTAAAAGAAAACACATGATTAGTCTTTTGATCCAAAATCGAAAAATTGGAGACATTACGAAAAGAAAAACATATTATTAGGCTTTTGATTGAAAAATAGGAGACATTAGGAAAAAAAAACATACGATTAGGGTTTTGATAAAAAAATAGGAGACATTCTGAAAAAGAAACATAGGATTAGGTTTTTGATTCAAAACTGAAAAATTGGAGACATTCCGAAAGGAAAACATAGGTTTAGGGTTGTGATTTAAAAATAGGAGACATCCAGAAAAAAAAAGCATAGGATTAAGTTTCGATTCAAAACCGAAATATAGGAGGCATTCCAAAAAGAAAATGTAGAATTATGGTTTTGATTCAATACCAAAAAATAGGTGGCATTCAGAATGGAAAACATATGATTAGGCCTTTGATTGAAAAATAGGAGACATTAGGAAAATAAAACATATGATTAGTGTTTTGATTAAAAAACAAGAGACATTCTGAAGAGAAAACATAGAATTAGATTTTTTGAATCGAAATCGAAAATTAGGAGACATCCCGAAAGGAAAAAAAAAAGCTTTAGGGTTGTGATAAAAAATAGAGGACATTCCAAAAAGAAAACTTACGATTAGAATATTGATTCAAAACAGAAAAGTATGAGACATTGCAAAAAGAAAGTATATGATTAGGGTTTTGATTAAAGAATAGGAGACATTACGGAAAGATAACATAGGATAAGGGGCTAGATTCAAAATTGAAAAGTATGACATATTACAATAAGAAAACATAAGATTAGGGTTTTGATTAAAAAAATAGGAGATATTCTGGAAAGAAAACATATGATTTTGATTTTGCTTCAAACCGAAAAATAGGACACATTACGGAAAAAAAAAAGATTAGGGTTTTGATTCAAAACATATAAATTGGAGACATTCTGAAAAGAAAACATATGATTAGGATTTTAATTAAAAATAAGAAATATTAGGAAAAAAAACATAAGATTAGGGTTTGATTATAAATAGAAGACATTTGGAAAAGAAAGCATAGGATTTTCTCAATTTTTTGTTTTTTGTCGAGTAATTTTTCAAATAAAATGGGATACAAAAAAAAAAAAAAAAAAATGTGCTATCCATGCACATGTTGATATACTTCAATCACTTGTACTATTTGTGTTTTGCACATTTAAGAATCAAACAAACCTTAGCTTACTTATCATGTGTACCATACATAATATAGCTAATTACAGATCAATTAGGCAAAGGATCTTCATAGGAAACAACAAAATTAATCCCATCAACAACAGTTAAGTTGAATTTTAATAGTGGAAATGGATGACAAAAGAATTCTCATGTCAGTCAGTATTATATAAAATTTGGAATGAGACAAGAGCGAGCCAGACACATTCCCTTCGTTCAGCGCCAAGCCCATCAAGGAATATAGACATTTGGGAATTAGAGATAGACACAAAGAACCGATATGCCTTGTTTACACTTCCTCCTTGCGTTTTTTTTTTTTACTATGGCAAACAATCTTCTTATGATGGTGATGAAATTGACTATCGATTTGATTGTCTAGGAGATTTTTATGGTGTAGACACAAGACCTCATTGTAAGTTATGTACAGAATTTCAAAATATTTGTATGATAACTAGTGAAAATATTTTATAGTTCAACTTTTGATAAAACCAAAAGAAATAAAAAAAAAATCAAAATATCTTACGCTAGTGGTGTGTATGAGTGGATTAAAAGAGATTACAAGACAAGAATTAAAAAAAAAAAAGGAAAATCTGGAAAAGCAAATAGAAAAATAAAAAAAATTGGTAGCGCGGCCCTTTTTTCTTACAATGGAATTAGGGTTAATATGAATGGACCAATTTATAGAACAAGTATTAGGGCACGGTAAGGTTTATAAGGTAAGTAATTAGAAAATTTAAACTATTTCTAAAAATATATATATAGAGAAAAGCTTATATATATATATATATATATATATATATATATATATATATATATATATATATATATATATATATATGAAAGCTAATGCTGCAAATATTCACAAATTTATTGGTTGTAGTAAGGAATTTTCTAAATAAAGTTTTTGAAATAGTACGCAAGATAATGTTTCAATGGCAGGAGCATGTTTTATGTGTTAATTTTTTTTTTAAATTTACAAAATAATGATGGTTGCGCAACTATCATTACATTAGTATTTTTGGCGCATTAATTTTTTTCTTATAAAATATCAGGCATTATCTAGAAAAGCATGTAAAACATATTTAAAAATTTGGATGAATAAAATAATGTATGTATCCTATAAAAAAATAAATAAAATAAAACAAACAAAAAAACAAAAAATACAATATAAAAAAATTGTAGGCGAGTTGGATTTCCAAACTACGGATGGTTTTGATTAGATTTTTTAATTATGTTTGATGGTTAAAGATTTTCATATTTGTAGTTAGTTTGTTTTGTTTTTATTAGTTAAATTTGCTTTCATGATGAAGCTTAGGCCCTTTATCCCAAGATTGTTAGATAGATGACCCTTTTTTTTAAAAAAAAAAAACAGAAAAGGTAGTTTTATTAAATATTTAACATTGTTCTTAGAATATTATTAAAATATTACACTGAAAAATGTTGTTTTGGATGTTTAATTATTTTTCTGTTACTTTTCAGTTTTTTTTTCTGAGTTATTCGTAATTATATAAATCTACTTAGTACACATTGATATGATCCTTTTATCACACTTTAAAATGACCTTTTATTTTTTATGATTCTATTATCGTTAATATAAATCAATATCTTATTTTGATTATTTAAATAAATATAAAAAACAGAAAAAAAATAAAAATAAAAGTACAACATAAAATGTTTGCAACTCCAAAATACTTAATTACCTCAAGTTAAAATAAAAAATTACAACGATACATCGCAATATTTTTTTTATGAAAAATGTATATAGTTTATGAGGAATAAATAAATTTCTGAACTTTTAAAAAAATATTATTGATTGAAGTATTTTTTGGTAATTAATAATTAATTAGTATATTTTCCACACTAAAAAAAAGTGAGAAAAATCTACAAAATACTCTCCTTGAATTTTTTTAATTGTAAAGTAAAGACATAAGAACACATGGGAGTATAATAATTTTGCAAAATATATGGGAAGCAGCAAAAAAAAAAAAAAAAAAAAAATGATATCTGTGCGCTTGTTGGTATATCTCAATCACATATACTATTACCCTCCGTTTGGATTGTGGGAGTGATCCCCAAGGCATGGGGATCACTCCCACTTTTGGTGCATACCCATGTTTGGGTATGCACCAATGGGATTGGGGATGGGATTGATGGGAGGCATCATCCCCTCAAAACCCATATTGCTCATGCCCCCCAATTTTGGAGGTATGAGCATTCCTTGCTTTTAAATTACCATTCTACCCCACATTAATTATTTTTATAATACACCAACTATATCTTATAATTAAATCACTCTTTAATTATATTAATTTATATCATTAAAATATTTAATTATCATAATTAAATAATAATTAAAAGTGACTTTGAAATTATTTTAGAAAAGTAGAAATTTTGTCCATTTTAATTTTCATAAAAATGTAGTTAAAATTTATTATTTAATTAAATATTTAATTATAAAAATTAAATTGGATAATAGTTAAATGGATTAATTATTTTAATAATTATAAAAAATATAATAATTAAATTCAATTTTATTTAAAATATTTAATTATAATAATTAAAATGAATAATTTTGTTTAAATTATTTTATAAATTAAAAAAATAGTTATATTTAAATATAATTAACTATTGTATGTAATATCATTTATTTACCCTAAAGGGTATAAAAGTAATCTTACATGATTTCTCTTACTTACTTTTTTTTATTCCCACTTTTTATTTCTTCCAACCAAACACCATCCCCAATCCCCATCCATCATTCCCATTCTCATTCCCATTCCCATGCCTATTTCGTGAATCAAACGGAGGGTTAGTGTTTTACAAATTTTGAGAACCAAACAAACCCTAGGTTACTTATCATTTGCACCATACATAATATATCTAATTACATATCAATTAGATAAATGATCTTCATAGGAAACAACATAATTAATCCTATCAACAATGACAACTATTAAGTTGAATGTTAATAGTGGAAATGGATGACAAAAGAATTCTCATGTGAGTCAGTATTGTGTAAAATTTGGAATGAGACAGGAGTGAGCCAGACATATTCCCTTCATTCAGCACCAAGCCAATCAAGGAATATAGACATTTGAGAATTAGAGATAGAGACAAAGAACCGATATGCTTTGTTTACTCTTCCTCGCTTTTTTTTTACCATGGCAAACACTCTTCTCATGATGGTGATGAAATTGACTATCCATTTGATTTTCTTGGAGATTTTCATGGTGTAGACACAAAACATCATTGTAAGTTCTGTACAGAATTTCAAAATATTTGTTAGATAACTAATGCAAATATTTTATAGTTCAACTTTTGATAAATTCCGAAAGAAATCAGAAAATCAAAAAATCTTACCGATAGTTGTTTGTATGACTGGATTAAAAGCGATTACAAGATAGGAATAAAGAAAAGAAAAAAAAAAAGGAAAATCTGAAAAAGCAAACAGAAAGATATAAAAAATTGGAAGTGGTGCCTCTTTTCCTTAAAATGGAATTAGGGTTAGTAAGAATGGACCAATTTATGGAACACATATTAGAGTACGGTAAGGTTTATAAGGTAAGTTATTAGAAAATTTAAAACTATTTCTAAAAATAATATATAGAGAAAAGCTAATATATATATTTAATATATATATATATATATATATATATATATATATATATATATATGAAAGCTAATGTTGCAAATATTCACAAATTTATTGGTTTTAGTAAGTAATTCTCCGAATAAAGTTTTTGAAATAGTACCCAAGATAATGTTTCAATGGTCAAGAGCTTGTTTATGCGTTAATTTTTTTTTTAATTTACAAAATAATGATGGTTGCGTCATTATCATTACATTAGTATTTTTGGCGCATTAATGTTTTCTTATAAAATATCATGCATTATCTACAAAAGCATGTAAAACATATTTAAAAATTTGGATGAATAAAATAATGTATGTATCCTATTAAAAAAACAAAATATAAAATATAAAAAAATTGTAGGCGAGTTGGATTTCCAAACTACGGATGGTTTTGATAAGATTTTTTAATTATGTTTGATGGTTAAAGATTTTCATATTTGTAGTACCCTTAATATATTTTCCTTCTTTCTTTTGTATTTGCAGGTTTATATATATATATATATATATATATATATATATATATATATATATATATATATATATATATATTAGTTTGTTTTGTTTTTATTAGTCAAATTTGTTTTCATGATGAATCTTATGCCCTTTATCCCAAGATAAATAGATAGATGACCCTTTTTTTTAAAAAAAAAAGAAGAAGAAAAGGTAGTTTTATTAAACATTTAACATTGTTCTTTGAATATTATTAAAATATTACACTGAAAAATGTTGTTTTGGATGTTTAATTATTTTTATGTTACTTTTTAGTTTTTTTTGGAGTTATTTATAATTATATAAATCTACTTAGTACACATTGATATGATCCTTTTATCACACCTTAAAATGACCTTTTATTTTTTATGATTCTATTATCGATAATATTAATTAATATCTGATTTTGATTATTTAAATAAATATAAAAAACAGGAAAAAAAGAAAAAACAAAAGGACAACACCATAAAATGTTTGCAACTCCAAAATACTTAATTACCTCAAGTTAAACTAAAAAATTACAACGATACATCACAATATTTTTTTTAGAGGAATAAATAAATTTGTGAACTTTTTTTTAAAAAAAATTATTGATTGAAGTATTTTTGGTAATTAATAATTAATTAGTATATTTTCCACACTAAAAAAAATTGAAAAAAATCTACAAAATACTCCCCTTGAATTTGTTTTAATTGTAAAGTAAAGACATAAGAACACATGGGAGTATAATCATTTCTCAAATTTTTGTCTAGTAATTTTGCAAAATGATAAGTGCTTGTGTTATAGTACCGCGAAGCGTTATTATCTTACATTGAGCATATCTTTTATCAGTTTTTATCACTAAATGGCGTGCATTTGTGTATTCTTGTGCATTGAAGGTTTGTGGAGGTAAATTGGAGAAGAAGAACGAAATTAGGTCGTGTTCACCGATGTTGGGAAGTTTTCAGACCAAGCACAGAACAAGGCACGAGCTTGGACTTGTGAGTGTGTGCCAACCTCATTTGGAGGGGCACAAAAGCAGTCACATTCACAACAAGTCTAACTCGTGTGGCTTAGGAGAACTTCACTAAGAAGGAGACATGAAGCAATCGGCAAGATCTACCATTGATTGTGTGCCCAATTCAATGGCCTCGATGAAGAACGACGGATTCGGGAGCGTTTCGGGCGAGTACTGTAGCAGCAATGTAGTTTGTTACTGTAGCAAGTTACTGTTCACTTTTAGCCGAAATTCAGAATTCCAGAGAATTCACACGGGCGTGTGGAATTAAGACACGGCCGTGTGAATTAATTTTTCAGCAGACAGAAACTTCACACGCCCGTGTGTTAATTCCACACGGCCGTGTGAAGCCCCCGATAAGTCAAATTTTAAAGCCGCGATTCAACATTATAAAAGGCGATTTTGGAGACCTTTTGGGATATCTTTTGACCTATCTTTCTCTTCAACTTGGGGAGTGCGGCTAGGGTTTCGGAGAGGATTTCGTGGAGGTTTAGCGCGCGTCATCGGCGTCGTCATCGATGTTCGACGGCCGCACAAGACCACGGCCACACCATACGCAAGGGGGTTTTCATTGATGTCCTTATTTTGTACTTTCTTTCATACATTGATGAACATGTATAGCTCCATGAGGAGCTAAACCCCTTAAGGGTATTCAGACTTGTAAACTCTAGGGTTATTATGTTTCTTTGACATTGTTATTATGATTTTCCATTATTGATTAATAAAATTGAGTTTCAATCTTAATTTCATCTTGTTAATGTTTTCTCTTAGATGTGACACTAGGATTGAGAACAATTTAGGTTGTCTTTTGGAGGTGTGACAACTCCTTAGGGTTAGACTACTTAAGATTGAAGAGGGTTGAGAGGGAGAGTTGTGAGGTAGCGATTTACCCCTTTCCCCTCCGACATGGTTTTTCCCTACCTCCGTTTCCTTGATTTCATAGCGGTCGAAATAGAGTGAAGTGCTAGGCAGATAAACTCCCCTGGGGCTTAGTTACGCAAGTAACAGAGTGAAGGGTTGAAGTGAATCCTATGCATTGGGGCTTAATCTAGAATAGGGTTCTTCCACCTGGACCAAAGGGTTAGAACTACACATAGGAACAGGTTTCACCATTAGGAATCCCTAGAGCTTAAAGCAATCCCACGTAGTGTGAGGTTTAGGTAGATATACTCCCCTAGGGCTTAGTCGTGCGAGCGATAGAGTGAAGGGTGACGTGAATCCTAATACCGGGGCATAGTGTTGGGATTAGTCACGGTTGTCCTTAGGTTTGGGACCGTGAGTCTTAGGATATCCTCGACTCAATTAAACATCAATAGGAAAGTATAATAGCATAGTCCTGCACTAGTAGCATAGACCCTAGAGGTAGCTTGTCCGGATGCCCTATTTCATTCATTACTAGTCCTCTCTATTCTCTTTTACTTGCACTCTCTCATCTTCCATCTTTCTATTTAATTTCTCATCTTTTAGTATAATTGTTTCCATAATTCACTCATCGAATCAATTGATCACTTTTCCGTACTTCGCATAGTTTTAATAGTGAAATCTCGTATTCTAACTCCCTATTCCCTGTGGATTCGACTACCCTCTCACCGGGATAACTTTTATTACTTCGACAAACCCGTGCACTTGCGGGATACACGCATGGGGTCGTGTCACAAAATATATGGAAAGCAACACAAAAAAAAAATGCTATATGTGCATTTGTTGGTATATCTCAATCACTTATACTATTTGTGTTTTACAAATTTTGAGAACCAAACAAACCCTAGGTTACATATCATGTGCACCATACATAATATATCTAATTACATATCAATTAGATAAATGATCTTTATGGGAAACAACAGAATTAATCCTATCAACAATGACAACTATTAAGTTGAATGTTAATAGTGGAAATGGATGACAAAAGAATTCTCATGTGAGTCATATTGTGTAAAATCTGGAATGAGACATGAGTGAGCCAGACATATTCCCTTCATTCAGCACCAAGCCCATCAAGGAATATAGACATTTGAGAATTAGAGATAGAGACAAAGAACCGATATGCTTTGTTTACTCTTCCTCGCTTTTTTTTTACCATGGCAAACAGTCTTCTCATGATGGTGATGACATTGACTATCCATTTGATTGTCTAGGAGATTTTCATGGTGTAGACACAAAACCTCATTGTAAGTTCTGTACAGAATTTTGAAATATTTGTTAGATAACTAGTGAAAATATTTTATAGTTCAACTTTTGATAAATTCCGAAAGAAATCAGAAAATCAAAATATCTTACCGATAGTGGTGCGTATGACTGGATTAAAAGTGATTACAACATAGGAATAAAGAAAAAAAAAAAAAAAGGAAATCTGAAAAAGCAAACAGAAAGATATAAAAAAATTCGAAGCGGCGCCTTTTTTCCTTACAATGGAATTATTGTTAATATGAATGGACCAATTTGTAGAACACATATTAGGGTATGGTAAGGTTTATAAGGTAAGTAATTAGAAAATTTAAAACTATTTCTAAAAATATATATATAGAGAAAAGCTAATGTTGCAAATATTCACAAATTTATTGGTTTTAGTAAGGAATTTTCTGAATAAAGTTTTTGAAATAGTACGCAAGATAATGTTTCAATGGTCAAGAGCATGTTTTATGTGTTAATTTATTTTTGTGAAAAATTTACAAAATAATGATGGTTGCGCAAATTTTTTTTCCTTATAAAATATCATGCATTATCTACAAAAGCATTTAAAACATATTTAAATATTTGGATGAATAAAATAATGTATGTATCCTATAAAAAAAATATAAAAAAATTGTAGGGGCGTTGGATTTCCAAACTACCGATGGTTTTGATTAGATTTTTTAATTATGTTTGATGGTTAAAGATTTTCATATTTATAGTTCCCTTAATTTATTTTCCTTCTTTCTTTTCTATTTGCAGGTTTATATATATATATATATATATATATATATATATATATATATATATTAGTTTGTTTTGTTTTGTTTTTATTAGTCAAATTTTCTTTCATGATGAATCTTAGGCCCTTTATCCCAAGATTGTTAGATGGATGACCCTTTTTTTTTTAAAAAAAAAAAGGAAAAGAAAAGGTAGTTTTATTAAATATTTAACATTGTTCTTTGAATATTATTAAAATATTACACTGAAAAATGTTGTTTTGGATGTTTAATTATTTTTCTGTTGCTTTTCAGTTTTTTTTTTCTAAGTTATTCATAATTATATAAATCTACTTTGTACACATTGATATGATCCTTTTATCACACTTTAAAATGACCTTTTATTTTTTATGATTCTATTATCAATAATATAAATCAATATCTTATTTTGATTATTTAAATAAATATAAAAAACAGAAAAAAAATAAAAGGACAACACCATAAAATGTTTGCAACTCAAAAATACTTAATTACCTCAAGTTAAAATAAAAAATTACAACGATACATCACAATATTTTTTTTTATGAAAAATGTATATAGTTTATGAGGAATAAATAAATTTGTGAACTTTTTTTAAAAAAATTATTGATTGAAGTATTTTTGGTGATTAATAATTAATAAGTATATTTTCCACACTTAAAAAAAGTGAGAAAAATCTACAAAATACTCTCCTCGAATTTTTTTTTAATTGTAAAGTAAAGACATAAGAACAAATGGTAGTATAATCATTTCTCAAATTTTTGTCTAGTAATTTTGCAAAATATATGGGAAGCAGCAAAAAAAAAAAAAAAAAAAAAAAAAAAAAATGCTATCTGTGCACTTGTTGGTATATCTCAATCACTTATACTATTTGTGTTTTACCAATTTTGAGAACCAAACAAACCCTAGGCTACTTATCATGTGCACCATACATAATATATATTAATCCTATCAACAATGACAACTGTTAAGTTGAATGTTAATAGTGGAAATGGATGACAAAAGAATTCTCATGTGAGACAGGAGTGAGCCCGACATATTCCCTTCATTCAGCACCAAGCCCATCAAGGAATATAGACATTTGAGAATTAGAGATAGAGACAAAGAACCGATATGCTTTGTTTACTCTTCCTCGCTTTGTTTTTTTACCATGGCAAACACTCTTCTCATGATGGTGATGAAATTGACGATCCATTTGATTGTCTAGAAGATTTTCATGGTGTAGACACAAAACCTCGTTGTAAGTTCTGTACAGAATTTCAAAATATTTGTTAGATAACTAGTGAAAATATTTTATAGTTCAATTTTTGATAAGTTCCGAAAGAAATCAAAAAATCAAAATATCTTACCGATAGTGGTGTATATGACTGGATTAAAAGCGATTACAAGATAGGAATAAAGAAAAGAAAAAAAAAGGGAAATCTGAAAATGCAAACAGAAGATATAAAAAAATTCGAAGCGGCGGCTCTTTTCCTTACAATGGAATTAGGGTTAATATGAATGGACCAATTTATAGAACACATATTAGGGTACGGTAAGGTTTATAAGGTAAGTAATTAGAAAATTTAAAACTATTTCTAAAAATATATATATAGAGAGAAAAGCTAATGTTGCAAATATTCACAAATTTAATATATATATATATATATATATATATATATATATATATATATGAAAGCTAATGTTACAAATATTCATAAATTTATTGGTTATAGTAAGGAATTTTCTGAATAAAGTTTTTGAAATAGTACGCAAGATAATGTTTCAATGGTCAAGAGCTTGTTTTATGTGTTAATTTTTTTTTATTTTACAAAATAATGATGGTTGCGCAATTATCATTACATTCGTATTTTTGGCGCATTAATTTTTTTTCTTATAAAATATAATGCATTATCTACAAAAGCATGTAAAACATATTTAAAAATTTGGATGAATAAAATAATGTATGTATCCTATTAAACAAAACAAAAAAATAAAATACAAAAAAATTGTAGGCGGTTGGATTTCCAAACTACGGATGGTTTTGATTAGATTTTTTAATTACATTTGATGGTTAAAGATATTCATTTTTGTAGTTCTCTTAGGGGCTGTTTGGTTACCTGTAAGTAGGTGTGATGTAATTTAATTTGCAGGTAAAATACTAACATGAGTTGTTTGGTTGACTGTGAAAGCATACCTGCAATGATTTAACTTACACAAAAATGGGTGTTTTCCTGCATTTGGACTTACGGCCAAATTGGTCGTAAGTCCAAATGCAGCATTTGTTTTAATTTTTTTTCTTAAAGTTACCCATTTTCACAATCGGATCTCGGCCGATCCATCAGCCCGGCGATTGTTTTTTCGTCATGGAGGCAAGTCGCCTCAGCTCATGTGACACTTGGCGGATCCGTGACGATGCCGATTTGCTCGCCGTAGACCCGATCGATGCCTTCTTCTCCAGCGTCTTCTTCAGCAACATCACATCCGAATCCTCGCACTCATTGTTGCGCGCTGCCTTCACACTGTGCACACCCATCGAATCATCACGAACGTCAAGCGTGATCTCCACGTAGATTTGATCCTCCCTCTCCGGTGCTGCCTCTAGAAGGTTGAAGCGAGATCGCTTGTTGACGGGGCCACTAGTGTAGCCATCGGAGTCGGCGATGCTGAGCTAGTGCTTGACCGTTCGAGCATAGTCTATGGCCATCCTCTGCATTCTCCCAGAAATCCAAGATCTCTAAGCTCCACTCCTTCTGGTTTTCCAGAAGACAATGAACTCTCTCTCTCTTTAACACACACACACGAAATGAAAAGGAGGTTCTGGCGATTCTTTTTATTTTTTAATTAATTATAATTTATTACTTTTGGATTTTTGTATATATATTTATAGACATGAGCATTATATTAAAATTTTAATTAATTATAATTTATTACTTTTGGTTTTATGTATATATATTTATAGACAGGAGTATTATATTAAATTTCTTTTTATTTTTAGTTAATTATAATTTATTACTTTATAGTTATAGTATTCGTAGCTTAAATTTAAGTATATTGAATAACTAATTTTAAAAAAATAAAATAAATTTTAAATAAATAAAATACATTAATTTAATCTATTTAAATAAATAAAATGCATTAACTTGAATAAATAAAACAGATTTTAAATAAAATATTTAAAAAATTATAAATTATAAAAAAATTGAAAATAAGGGTAATCTTACCACTTACTTTATATGGTGATTCTAACCTATAACTTACATCAAACCAAACACTTGAAAAGAAAATACAGCATTTTCATTTACAGGCAACCAAACAACTATGACGTAAGTAAAAATACAGTAATTTTAATTACATGTAATTTGCCTTACACTGTAATTTGAAATACGGGTAACCAAACAACCCCTTAATGTATTTTCCTTCTTTCTTTTGCATTTGCAGGTTTTTATGTATATATTTTAGTTTGTTTTATTTTTATTAGTCAAATTTGCTTTCATGATGAATCTTAGGCTCTTTATCCCAAGATTGTTAGATAGATGACTTTTTTTAAAAAAAAAAAAAGCCGGTTTTATTAAATATTTAACATTGTTAGTAGAATATTATTAAAATATTACACTAAAAAAAATGTTGTTTCGGTTGTTTAATTATTTTTGTGTTACTTTTCAGTTTTTTTCTGAGTTATTCATAATTATGGAAATTTACACAATACACATTGATATGATCCTTTTATCACACTTTAAAATAACCTTTTTTTTTTCTTTATGATTCTATTGTCAATAATATAAATCAATATCTTATTTTGATTATTTAAATAAATACAAAAAACCGAAAAAAAAAAAAAATCAAAGGACAGCTCCATGAAATGTTTGCAACTCCAAATTACATAATTACCTCAAGTTAAAATAAAAAATTACCACGATACATCACAATATTTTTTTTATTAAAAATGTATATAGTTTATGACGAATAAGTAATTTTGTGAACTTTTAAAAAAAAATAAAAAAAAAATTAATTCAAGTATTTTTGGTAATTAATAATTAATTAGTATATTTTCCACACTAAAAAAAGTGAGAAAAATCTACAAAATACTCTCCTTGAATTTTTTTTTAATTGTAAAGTAAACACAGAAGAATAAATAGGAGTATAATCATTTCTCAAATTTTTGTCTAGTAATTTTGCAAATTAAATGGGAAGCAACAAAAAAAAAAAAAAGGTGCTATTTGTGCACTTGTTGTTCTATCTCAATCACTTATACTATTTGTGTTTTACACATTTTGAGAATCAAACAAACCCTAGGTTAATTATCATGTGTACCATACATAATATATCTAATTACAAATCAATTAGATAAATGATCTTAATGGGAAACAACGGAATTAATCCTATCAACAATGATAACAATTAAGTTGAATGTTAATAGTGGAAATGGATGACAAAAGAATTCTCATGTGAGTCAGCATTGTGTAAAATATGGAATGAGACAGGAGTGAGCCAGACACATTCCCTTCGTTCAGCGCCAAGCCAATCAAGGAATATAGACATTTGAGAATTAGAGATAGAGACAAAGAACCAATATGCCTTGTTTACTCTTCCTCCTTGTGTTTTTTTTTTTTTTTTACCATGGCAAACACTCTTCTTACGATGGTGATGAAATTGACCATCCATTTGATTGTCTAGGAGATTTTCATGGGGTAGACACAAGACCTCATTGTAAGTTCTGTACAGAATTTTAAAATATTTGTTAGATTATTAGTGAAAATATTTTATAGTTCACCTTTTGATAAATACTAAAAGAAAAAAGAAAATCAAAATATATCAAAATATCATACCGATAGTGGTGTGTATGACTGGATTAAAAGCAATTACAAGATAGGAATAAAGAAAAGAAAAAAAAAAGTGGGGGAAATCTGAAAAAGAAAACTGAAAGATAAAAAATTGATAGCGCACCTCTTTTTATTACAATGGAATTAGGGTTAATATGAGTGGGCCAATTTATAGAACACATATTAGGGTACGACAAGGTTTATAAGGTAAGTAATTAGAAAATTTAAAACTATTTCTAATATATATATATATATATATACAGAGAGAGAGAGAGAGAGAGAGAGAGAGAGAGAGAAAAACTAATGTTGCAAATATTCACAAATTTATATATATATGAAACTTAATGTGGCAAATATTCGCAAATTTATTGGTTTTAGTAAGGAATTTTCTGAATAAAGTTTTTGAGATAGTATGCAAGATAATGTTTCAATTGTCAGGAGCTTGTTTATGCATTAATTTATTTTTTTTTAAAATTTACAAAATAATGATGGTTGCGCAATTATCTTTACATTGGTAGTTTTGGCGCATTAATATTTTCTTATAAAATATCATGAATTATCTTCAAAAGCATGTAAAACATATTTAAAAATTTGGATGAATAAAATAATGCATGTATGTGTCCTATCAAAAAACAAAAATAAAATATAAAAACATTGTAGGCGAGTTGGATTTCCAAACTATAGGTGGTTTTGATTAGATTGTTTTACTATGTTTGATGGTTAAAGATTTTCATTTTTGTAGTTTTCTTAATGTATTTTCCTTCTTTCTTTTGCATTTGTAGGTTTTTATGTACATATTTTAGTTTGTTTTGTTTTTATTTGTCAAATTTGCTTTCACGATGAATCTTAGGCCTTTTATCCAAAGATTGTTAGATAGATGACCCTTTTTTTTTTTGTTTAAGAAGCCATTTTAATTAAATATTTAACATTGTCCATAGAATATTATTAAAATATTACACTAAAAAAATGTTGTTTTGGTTGTTTAATTATTTTTATATTATTTTTTCAGTTTTTTCCTGAGTTATTCATAATTATGGAAATCTCCTTATTACACATTGATATGATCCTTTTATCACACTTTTAAATAACCTTTTATTTTTATGATTCTATTATCGATAATATAAATCAATATCTTATTTAATAAACAATATCATATTTTGATCATTTAAATAAATATAAAAATCCGAAAAAAAAAAAAATCAAAGGACTAATCCATGAAATATTTGCAACTCCAAATTACATAATTACCTCAAGTTAAAATAAAAAATCACAACGATGCATCACAATAATTTTTTTATGAAAAATGTATATAGTTTATGAGGAATAAATAAATTTGTGAACTTTTTTTTTAAAAAAAAATTATTGATTGAAGTATTTTTGGTAATTAATAATTAATTAGTATATTTTCCACACTAAAAAAAGTGAGAAAAATCTACAAAATACTCTCCTTGAATTTTTTTTAATTGTAAAGTAAAGACATAAGAACAAATGGGAATATAAACATTTCTAAAATTTTTGTCTAGTAATTTTGCAAAATTTATGGGTAGAAAAAAAAAAATTGATATCTGTGCACTTGTTGGTATATCTCAATCACTTATACTATTTGTGTTTACAAATTTTGAGAACCAAACAAACCCTAGGTTACTTATCATGTGCACCATACATAATATATCTAATTACATATCAATTAGATAAAGGATCTTAATAAGAAACAACAGAATTAATCCTATCAACAATGACAACTATTAAGTTGAATGTTAATAGTGGAAATGGATGACAAAAGAATTCTCATGTGAGTCAGTATTGTGTAAAATTTGGAATGAGGCAGGATTGAGCCAGGCATATTCCCTTCATTCAGCAGTAAGCCCATCAAGGAATATAGACATTTGAGAATTAGAGATAGAGACAAAGAACCGATATGCCTTGTTTACTCTTCCTTGCTTTTTTTTTTTTACCATGGCAAACACTCTTCTCATGATGGTGATGAAATTGACTATCCATTTGATTTTCTTGGAGATTTTCATGGTGTAGACACAAAACCTCATTGTAAGTTCTGTACAGAATTTTAAAATATTTGTTAGATAACTTGTGAAAATATTTTATATTTCAACTTTTGATAAATTGCGAAAGAAATCAGAAAATCAAAATATCTTACCGACAGTGGCGTGTATAACTGGATTAAAAGCGATTACAAGATTGGAATAAGGAAAAGGAAAAAAAAAGGAAATCTGAAAAAGCAAACAGAAAGATATAAAAAAATTGGAAGCGGCGTCTCTTTTTATTACAATGGAATTAGGGTTAATATGAATGGACCAATTTATAGAACTCATATTAGGGTACGGTAAGGTTTATAAGGTAAGTAATTAGAAAATTTAAAACTATTTCTAAAAATATATATATAGAGAAAAGCTAATGTTGCAAATATTCACAAATTTAATATATATATATATATATATATATATATATGAAAGCTAATGTTGCAAATATTCACAAATTTATTGGTTATAGTAAGGAATTTTCTTAATAAAGTTTTTGAAATAGTACGCAAGATAATGTTTCAATGGTCAAGAGCTTGTTTTATGTGTTAATTTATTTTTTTAAAAAAAATTTACAAAATAATGATGGTTGCGCAATTATCATTACATTAGTATTTTTGGCGCATTAATTTTTTTTTTCTTATAAAATATAATGCATTATCTACAAAAGCATGTAAAACATATTTAAAAATTTGGATGAATAAAATAATGTATGTATCCTATTAAAAAAACAAAAAAATAAAATATAAAAAAATTGTAGGCGGGTTGGATTTCCAAACTACGGATGGTTTTGATTAGATTTTTTAATTACGTTTGACGGTTAATGATATTCATTTTTGTAGTTCTCTTAATGTATTTTCCTTCTTTCTTTTGCATTTGCAGGTTTTTATGTATATATTTTCGTTTGTTTTGTTTTTATTAGTCAAATTTTCTTTCATGATGAATCTTAGGCTCTTTATCCCAAGATTGTTAGATAGATGACTTTTCTTTTTTTTTCTTTAAAAAGCCAATTTTATTAAATATTTAACATTGTTAGTAGAATATTATTAAAATATTACACTGAAAAAAATGTTGTTTCGGGTGTTTAATTATTTTTGTGTTACTTTTCAGTTTTTTTCTGAGTTATCCATAATTATGGAAATTTACACAATACACGTTGATATGATCATTTTATCACACTTTAAAATAACCTTTTTTTTTTTTTTATGATTCTATTGTCAATAATATAAATCAATATCTTATTTTGAGCATTTAAATAAATACAAAAAACCGAAAAAAAAAAAATCAAAGGACAGCTCCATGAAATGTTTGCAACTCCAAATTACATAATTACCTCAAGTTAAAATAAAAAATTACCACGATACATCACAATATTTTTATTAAAAATGTATATAGTTTATGACGAATAAGTAATTTTGTGAACTTTAAAAAAAAAAAAAATTAATTCAAGTATTTTTGGTAATTAATAATTAATTAGTATATTTTCCACACTAAAAAAAGTGAGAAAAATCTACAAAATACTCTCCTTGAATTTTTTTTTAATTGTAAAGTAAATACAGAAGAATAAATAGGAGTATAATCATTTCTCAAATTTTTGTCTAGTAATTTTGCAAATTAAATGGGAAGCAACCAAAAAAAAAAAAGGGTGCTATTTGTGCACTTGTTGTTCTATCTCAATCACTTATACTATTTGTGTTTTACACATTTTGAGAATCAAACAAACCCTAGGTTACTTATCATGTGTACCATACATAATATATCTAATTACAAATCAATTAGATAAATGATCTTAATGGGAAACAACGGAATTAATCCTATCAACAATGATAACAATTAAGTTGAATGTTAATAGTGGAAATGGATGACAAAAGAATTCTCATGTAAGTCAGCATTGTGTAAAATTTGGAATGAGACAGGAGTGAGCCAGACACATTCCCTTCGTTCAGCGCCAAGCCAATCAAGGAATATAGACATTTGAGAATTAGAGATAGAGACAAAGAACCAATATGCCTTGTTTACTCTTCCTACTTGTGTTTTTTTTTTTACCATGGCAAGCACTCTTCTTATGATGGTGATGAAATTGACCATCCATTTGATTGTCTAGGAGATTTTCATAGGGTAGACACAAGACCTCATTGTAAGTTCTGTACAGAATTTCAAAAAATTTGTTAGATTATTAGTGAAAATATTTTATAATTCACCTTTTGATAAATACTAAAAGAAAAAAGAAAATCAAAATATCATACCGATAGTGGCGTGTATGACTGGATTAAAAGCAATTACAAGATAGGAATAAAGAAAAGAAAAAAAAAAGTGGGGGAAATCTGAAAAAGAAAACAGAAAGATAAAAAATTGATAGCGCGCCTCTTTTTATTACAATGGAATTAGGGTTAATATGAATGGGCCAATTTATAGAACACATATTAGGGTACGACAAGGTTTTTAAGGTAAGTAATTAGAAAATTTAAAACTATTTCTAAATATATATATATAGAAAAGCTAATGTTGCAAATATTCACAAATTTATATATATATATATATATATATATATATATATATATATATATATATATATATATATATATAAACATGAAACCTAATGTTGCAAATATTCGCAAATTTATTGGTTTTTGTAAGAAATTTTCTGAATAAAGTTTTTGGGATAGTACGCAAGATAATGTTTCAATGGTCAAGAGCTTGTTTATGTGTTAATTTATTTTTTCTTTAAATTTACAAAATAATGATGGTTGCTCAATTATCTTTACATTAGTAGTTTTGGCACATTAATTTTTTCTTATAAAACATCATGAATTATCTTCAAAAGCATGTAAAACATATTTAAAATTTGGATGAATAAAATAATGCATGTATGTGTCCTATCAAAAAACAAAAATAAAATATAAAAAAATTGTAGGCGAGTTGGATTTCCAAACTATAGGTGGTTTTGATTAGATTGTTTTACTATGTTTGATGGTTAAAGATTTTCATTTTTGTAGTTTTCTTAATGTATTTTCCTTCTTTCTTTTGCATTTGTAGGTTTTTATGTATATATTTTAGTTTGTTTTATTTTTATTTGTCAAATTTGCTTTCACGATGAATCTTAGGCCTTTTATCCAAAGATTGTTAGATAGATGACCCATTTTTTTTTGTTTAAGAAGCCATTTTAATTAAATATTTAACATTGTCCATAGAATATTATTAAAATATTACACTAAAAAAATGTTGTTTTGGTTGTTTAATTATTTTAATATTATTTTTTCAGTTTTTTTCCTGAGTTATTCATAATTATGGAAATCTCCTTAGTACACATTGATATGATCCTTTTATCACACTTTTAAATAACCTTTTATTTTTATGATTCTATTATCGATAATATAAATCAATATCTTATTTAATAAACAATATCATATTTTGATCATTTAAATAAATATAAAAATCCGAAAAAAAAAAATCAAAGGACTAATCCATGAAATATTTGCAACTCCAAATTACATAATTACCTCAAGTTAAAATAAAAAATCACAACGATGCATCACAATAATTTTTTTATGAAAAATGTATATAGTTTATGAGGAATAAATAAATTTGTGAACTTTTAAAAAAAAAAAATATTGATTGAAGTATTTTTGGTAATTAATAATTAATTAGTATATTTTCCACACTAAAAAAAAGTGAGAAAAATCTACAAAATACTCTCCTTGAATTTTTTTTAATTGTAAAGTAAAGACATAAGAACAAATGGGAATATAAACATTTCTAAAATTTTTGTCTAGTAATTTTGCAAAATATATGGGAAGCGAAAAAAAAAAAAATTGATATATGTGCACTTGTTGGTATATCTCAATCACTTATACTATTTGTGTTTACAAATTTTGAGAACCAAACAAACCCTTGGTTACTTATCATGTGCACCATACATAATATATCTAATTACATATCAATTAGATAAAGGATCTTAATAAGAAACAACAGAATTAATCCTATCAACAATGACAACTATTAAGTTGAATGTTAATAGTGGAAATGCATGACAAAAGAATTCTCATGTGAGTCGGTATTGTGTAAAATTTGGAATGAGGCAGGATTGAGCCAGGCATATTCCCTTCATTCAGCAGTAAGCCCATCAAGGAATATAGACATTTGAGAATTAGAGATAGAGACAAAGAACCCATATGCCTTGTTTACTCTTCCTCGCTTTTTTTTTACCATGGCAAACACTCTTCTCATGATGGTGATGAAATTGACTATCCATTTGATTTTCTTTGAGATTTTCATGGTGTAGACACAAAACCTCATTGTAAGTTCTGTACAGAATTTCAAAATATTTGTTAGATAACTTGTGAAAATATTTTATAGTTCAACTTTTGATAAATTTCGAAAGAAATCAGAAAATCAAAATATCTTACCGACAGTGGTGTGTATGACTGGATTATAAGCGATTACAAGATTGGAATAAGGAAAAGGAAAAAAAAAGGGGGAAATCTGAAAAAGCAAACAGAAAGATATAAAAAAATTGGAAGCGGCGTCTCTTTTTATTACAATGGAATTAGGGTTAATATGAATGGACCAATTTATAGAACTCATATTAGGGTACGGTAAGGTTTATAAGGTAAGTAATTAGAAAATTTAAAACAATTTCTAAAAATATATATATAGAGAAAAGCTAATGTTGCAAATATTCACAAATTTAATATATATATATATATATATATATATATATATATATATATATATGAAAGCTAATGTTGCAAATATTCACAAATTTATTGGTTATAGTAAGGAATTTTTTGAATAAAGTTTTTGAAATAGTACGCAAGATAATGTTTCAATGGTCAAGAGCTTGTTTTATGTGTTAATTTATTTTTAAAAAAAAATTTACAAAATAATGATGGTTGCGCAATTATCATTACATTAGTATTTTTGGCGCATTAATTTTTTTTCTTATAAAATATAATGCATTATCTACAAAAGCATGTAAAACATATTTAAAAATTTCGATGAATAAAATAATGTATGTATCCTATTAAAAAAACAAAAAAATAAAATATAAAAAAATTGTAGGCGGGTTGGATTTCCAAACTACGGATGGTTTTGATTAGATTTTTTAATTACGTTTGATGGTTAATGATATTCATTTTTGTAGTTCTCTTAATCTATTTTCCTTCTTTCTTTTGCATTTGCAGTTTTTTATGTATATATTTTAGTTTGTTTTGTGTTTATTAGTCAAATTTGCTTTCATGATGAATCTTAGGCTCTTTATCCCAAGATTGTTAGATAGATGACTTTTCTTTTTTTTCTTTAAAAAGCCAGTTTTATTAAATATTTAACATTGTTAGTAGAATATTATTAAAATATTACACTGAAAAAAATGTTGTTTCGGGTGTTTAATTATTTTTGTGTTACTTTTCAGTTTTTTTCTGAGTTATTCATAATTATGGAAATTTACACAATACACGTTGATATGATCATTTTATCACACTTTAAAATAACCTTTTTTTTTTTTTTTATGATTCTATTGTCAATAATATAAATCAATATCTTATTTTGAGCATTTAAATAAATACAAAAAACCGAAAAAAAAAAATCAAAGGACAGCTCCATGAAATGTTTGCAACTCCAAATTACATAATTACCTCAAGTTAAAATAAAAAATTACCACAATACATCACAATATTTTTTTTATTAAAAATGTATATAGTTTATGACGAATAAGTAATTTTGTGAATTTTAAAAAAAAATAAAAAAAAATTAATTCAAGTATTTTTGGTAATTAATAATTAATTAGTATATTTTCCACACTAAAAAAAGTGAGAAAAATCTACAAAATACTCTCCTTGAATTTTTTTTAATTGTAAAGTAAATACAGAAGAATAAATAGGAGTATAATCATTTCTCAAATTTTTGTCTAGTAATTTTGCAAATTAAATGGGAAGCAACAAAAAAAAAAAAAAAAAGGTGCTATTTGTGCACTTGTTGTTCTATCTCAATCACTTATACTATTTGTGTTTTACACATTTTGAGAATCAAACAAACCCTAGGTTACTTATCATGTGTACCATACAATACATAATATATCTAATTACAAATCAATTAGATAATTGATCTTAATGGGAAACAACGGAATTAATCCTATCAACAATGATAACAATTAAGTTGAATGTTAATAGTGGAAATGGATGACAAAAGAATTCTCATGTAAGTCAGCATTGTGTAAAATTTGGAATGAGACAGGAGTGAGCCAGACACATTCCCTTCGTTCAACGCCAAGCCAATCAAGGAATATAGACATTTGAGAATTAGAGATAGAGACAAAGAACCAATATGCCTTGTTTACTCTTCCTCCTTGTGTTTTTTTTTTTACCATGGCAAGCACTCTTCTTATGATGGTGATGAAATTGACCATCCATTTGATTGTCTAGGAGATTTTCATGGGGTAGACACAAGACCTCATTGTAAGTTCTGTGCAGAATTTCAAATATTTGTTAGATTATTAGTGAAAATATTTTATAGTTCACCTTTTAATAAATAGTAAAAGAAAAAAGAAAATCAAAATATCATACCGATAGTGGTGTGTATGACTGGATTAAAAGCAATTACAAGATAGGAATAAAGAAAAGAAAAAAAAAGTGGGGGAAATCTGAAAAAGAAAACTGAAAGATAAAAAATTGATAGCGCGCCTCTTTTTATTACAATGGAATTAGGGTTAATATGAATGGGCCAATTTATAGAACACATATTAGGGTACGACAAGGTTTTTAAGGTAAGTAATTAGAAAATTTAAAACTATTTCTAAATATATATATATAGAAAAGCTAATGTTGCAAATATTCACAAATTTATATATATACATATATATATATATATATATATATATATATATATATATATATATATATATATATATATATATATATATATATATACATGAAACCTAATGTTGCAAATATTTGCAAATTTATTAGTTTTTGTAAGGAATTTTCTGAATAAAGTTTTTGGGATAGTACGCAAGATAATGTTTCAATGGTCAAGAGCTTGTTTATGTGTTAATTTATTTTTTCTTTAAATTTACAAAATAATGATGGTTGCGCAATTATCTTTACATTAGTAGTTTTGGCACATTAATTTTTTCTTATAAAACATCATGAATTATCTTCAAAAGCATGTAAAACATATTTAAAATTTGGATGAATAAAATAATGCATGTATGTGTCCTATCAAAAAACAAAAATAAAATATAAAGAAATTGTAGGCGAGTTGGATTTCCAAACTATAGGTGGTTTTGATTAGATTGTTTTACTATGTTTGATGGTTAAAGATTTTCATTTTTGTAGTTTTCTTAATGTATTTTCCTTCTTTCTTTTGCATTTGTAGGTTTTTATGTATATATTTTAGTTTGTTTTGTTTATATTTGTCAAATTTGCTTTCACGATGAATCTTAGGCCTTTTATCCAAAGATTGTTAGTGTGGACCCCGTTTTTTTTTAATTATTATTATTTCATCTAATTTAAATTAAATTTTGTTTTAGTTAACTATATTTTTTTAAAATTTAAAAGATCTTTACCTTATCCCCAGCCTCCCGGATCTGATTTGTTGTTCCGTAACACCCAAGCGAGTATCATGTTATTTGTTTAGTTTTAAATTTGAGAAGGGTAGGAAACCAGAGAAACCCTACCTCCGTCTCTCGTGTTCCGTGGAGTCTTTGGCGACGAGATATCACTATCTTCTCCACTGGGTTTGGAATCTAGCATTCAAGGTAGGTGCTTGTAGTTTATTTTCTAGGTTATGATATTTAAGGATTTCATGGATACATATATATTCCTCTGTTCATTCTTCCCTTGCCTAGTTTGAGTTTTATTAGTTTTGGTGGAGTTGATTGTTGAAAAGTGTGATTTTGGCTTTGTGTTAATGCCTTTGAGATGATCATTGCCGATTTTTTTTTTGGGTTCATGGATGAGATTTGCAAGCATTGGACTTGGAGATTTTGTTTAATGGGGTGTTAATAAAGGAATGATGGCCTTGAATTGATGTGCTTAATAGATCAAGTTCTATCATGCATGTGATCTCTGTGCAATCTTTTTGATGTTGACCGGCAGCAAATTTGAGGGGTTATTAGGCGTCATTATTTTTTTTTAGCATTATTAAAACTAATTCTTAAGCATTATTTAAAACTAGGTGCATTAGAATGCATGGTTTATAGATGCTTCCTCCCCTTGTATGATGCTTCACTCTCAAATTTGTGAGCCTAAAATTTTGAGTTTTATTATTTATGCATGTGCTCAATGTTTGTTAGGGTTTCTTTCTAGTGCTTGATTTTGGGTATTCTAGTTTGGAGTCTTGGAGTTGGGAAACATCTAGGTAAGTATTCCACGTATAAATCGTATTATATGTATAATTTTTAGTTTTTGAACATTTGAGAAGAGCACTGCTTTCTATTTATATTCTATTTATTTATTTATTATTTTCGGAATTTTATTAATTTAAATTTTAAATTAATGTTATGTTATCCTGATTTTGATTTATCTGTAAAGTTCAACATTAATTTAAAGTCGTAATAATTAATTCATGAACTTCTAGTTCTTTTATTTAAATTCAAATGATTTAATTTTTGAATTTTAGATATCTATTTAATTTCGGATTATCTCAATTATTTATTTATTTATTTATTTTGTTATTTAAAACTTCTGAATCAATGACTGTGTGAATTGAAAGTTTTGGAAACTGAAACATTCATTCACATTTCGGATTAGTTAATTTTCAAATATCAAATACTTTATTATTTCTGTTTTCTTTAAATTTGAGTTATGTGATATCTTCTCTGATTTTAATTCTTTTAAATTTTTGACTTTTTAGATATTTTATAAATTTCTGATTCTTTATAATCTATGCCTCTGTTTATTAGGAAATTTTATAATTTGTCTTCGGATAAGTGTTATTTTGAATTATTTGATTAAAATTAATTAATTGGTTTATTTTGATATGATAAACATGAGATCATGTGACTGTAAATTTCTTATAATTTGCTCGCTATAAATTTTGACAGATTATTGTTTTGAACGTAAAGTATTTTGACATAGAAATTAGTCCCCATTTAACTTTGCACTAACCTTGTCACTGGGGGTTAAACACTGACCGTGTCAACACGTATTTTGTTCTAGAAACTATAGTTTCCCACCGTTTTCCGTCGGTGAAGAATAACGGCCTCTGTTAATTTTGGCTTGGGTCACAGAGGGTAAAAATATGACCTATGTTAATTTTGTGGCTCGTATCACCGAGGATAAATATATGAATTTTGTTATTTTGTTTTGACAATAGTTATTTGGGGGACCTATATGCTCCGCATTTTGACATATGTTTTTGTTGAATAAAATTTGATTTTTGATGTTTGATATTTTTGTATTTTGCTTTTAAAGTGATCCCAGTATTTTTAGTGGGTACTTACTGGGCTTTTTAGCTCATTATGTTGTTGTTATATTTTTCAGATCAGGAGTAGAGTTTGGGTGGCGGATAGCTTAGCGGGGAACGTTGAGCAAACGTCATCTATTTAGCATGTAATAAGTCCCGTCTGTGTGGGCATAGGATTATTTTAATAAGCTTGTATCGACTATGCAAAACACTTAGTGGTTCTTTTAATGTTGAGCTATGACTATATGTTTCTAGATTTGACATTTATTTTGTTAGACATTGTAATTCTTGAGAAATAGGTTTTGAGGCCTTGCACGCCTACTTGGTTTCGGCCTTCTAGGTGTGTGGCCGTTTGTCAGTGCACTGGGCCTAGTGAGCTGGGTTCGGGGCGTGACAGTTAGATAGATGACCCATTTTTTTTTTGTTTAAGAAGCCATTTTAATTAAATATTTAACATTGTCCATAGAATATTATTAAAATATTACACTGAAAAAATGTTGTTTTGGTTGTTTAATTATTTTAATATTATTTTTTCAGTTTTTTTCCTGAGTTATTCATAATTATGGAAATCTCCTTAGTACACATTGATATGATCCTTTTATCACACTTTTAAATAACCTTTTATTTTTATGATTCTATTATCGATAATATAAATCAATATCTTATTTAATAAACAATATCATATTTTGATCATTTAAATAAATATAAAAATCCGAAAAAAAAAATCAAAGGACTAATCCATGAAATATTTGCAACTCCAAATTACATAATTACCTCAAGTTAAAATAAAAAATCACAACGATGCATCACAATAATTTTTTTATGAAAAATGTATATAGTTTATGAGGAATAAATAAATTTGTGAACTTTTAAAAAAAAAAAATTATTGATTGAAGTATTTTTGGTAATTAATAATTAATTAGTATATTTTCCACACTAAAAAAAAGTGAGAAAAATCTACAAAATACTCTCCTTGAATTTTTTTTAATTGTAAAGTAAAGACATAAGAACAAATGGGAATATAAACATTTCTAAAATTTTTGTCTAGTAATTTTGCAAAATATATGGGAAGCGAAAAAAAAAAAAATTGATATATGTGCACTTGTTGGTATATCTCAATCACTTATACTATTTGTGTTTACAAATTTTGAGAACCAAACAAACCCTTGGTTACTTATCATGTGCACCATACATAATATATCTAATTACATATCAATTAGATAAAGGATCTTAATAAGAAACAACAGAATTAATCCTATCAACAATGACAACTATTAAGTTGAATGTTAATAGTGGAAATGCATGACAAAAGAATTCTCATGTGAGTCGGTATTGTGTAAAATTTGGAATGAGGCAGGATTGAGCCAGGCATATTCCCTTCATTCAGCAGTAAGCCCATCAAGGAATATAGACATTTGAGAATTAGAGATAGAGACAAAGAACCCATATGCCTTGTTTACTCTTCCTCGCTTTTTTTTTACCATCGCAAACACTCTTCTCATGATGGTGATGAAATTGACTATCCATTTGATTTTCTTTGAGATTTTCATGGTGTAGACACAAAACCTCATTGTAAGTTCTGTACAGAATTTTAAAATATTTGTTAGATAACTTGTGAAAATATTTTATAGTTCAACTTTTGATAAATTCCGAAAGAAATCAGAAAATCAAAATATCTTACCGACAGTGGTGTGTATGACTGGATTATAAGCGATTACAAGATTGGAATAAGGAAAAGGAAAAAAAAAAAAAGGGAAATCTGAAAAAGCAAACAGAAAGATATAAAAAAATTGGAAGCGGCGTCTCTTTTTATTACAATGGAATTAGGGTTAATATGAATGGACCAATTTATAGAACTCATATTAGGGTACGGTAAGGTTTATAAGGTAAGTAATTAGAAAATTTAAAACAATTTCTAAAAATATATATATAGAGAAAAGCTAATGTTGCAAATATTCACAAATTTAATATATATATATATATATATATATATATATATATATATATATGAAAGCTAATGTTGCAAATATTCACAAATTTATTGGTTATAGTAAGGAATTTTTTGAATAAAGTTTTTGAAATAGTACGCAAGATAATGTTTCAATGGTCAAGAGCTTGTTTTATGTGTTAATTTATTTATTTTTTAAAAATTTACAAAATAATGATGGTTGCGCAATTATCATTACATTAGTATTTTTGGCGCATTAATTTTTTTTCTTATAAAATATAATGCATTATCTACAAAAGCATGTAAAACATATTTAAAAATTTCGATGAATAAAATAATGCATGTATCCTATTAAAAAACAAAAAAATAAAATATAAAAAAATTGTAGGCGGGTTGGATTTCCAAACTACGGATGGTTTTGATTAGATTTTTTAATTACGTTTGATGGTTAATGATATTCATTTTTGTAGTTCTTGTAATGTATTTTCCTTCTTTCTTTTGCATTTGCAGGTTTTTATGTATATATTTTAGTTTGTTTTGTTTTTATTAGTCAAATTTGCTTTCATGATGAATCTTAGGCTCTTTATCCCAAGATTGTTATATAGATGACTTTTTTTTTTGTTTAAAAGCCAGTTTTATTAAATATTTAACATTGTTCGTAGAATATTATTAAAATATTACACTGAAAAAAAATGTTGTTTCGGGTGTTTAATTATTTTTGTGTTACTTTTTAGTTTTTTTCTGAGTTATTCATAATTATGGAAATTTACACAATACACATTGATACGATCCTTTTATCACACTTTAAAATAACCTTTTATTTTTATGATTCTATTATCGATAATATAAATCAATATCTTATTTAATAAACAATATCTAATTTTGATCATTTAAATAAATATAAAAATCCGAAAAAAAATCTAAGGACAACTCCTTGAAATATTTGCAACTCCAAATTACATAATTACCTCAAGTTAAAATAAAAAAATTACAATGATGCATCACAATATTTTTTTTAATGAAAAATGTATATAGTTTATGAGGAATAAATAAATTTGTGAACTTTTTTAAAAAATAAAAAGTAATTAATTCAAGTATTTTTTGGTAATTAATAATCAATTAGTAAATTTTCCACACTATAAAAATTGAGAAAAATCTGCAAAATACTCTCCTTGAATTTTTTTTAATTGTAAAGTAAAAACAGAAGAATAAATAGGGGTATAATCATTTCTCAAATTTTTGTTTAGTAATTTTGCAAATTAAATGAGAAGCAACCAAAAAAAAAAACAAGTGCTATTTGCGCATTTGTTGGTATATCTCAATCACTTATACTATTTGTGTTTTACAAATTTTAAGAACCAAACAAACCCTAGGCTACTTATCATGTGCACCATACATAAATATATCTAATTACATATCAATTAGATAAATGATCTTCATAGGAAACAACAGAATTAATCCTATCAACAATGACAACAATTAAGTTGAATGTTAATAGTGGAAATGGATGACAAAAGAATTCTCCTGTTAGTCATTATTGTATAAAATTTGAAATGAGACAGGGGTGAGCCAGACACATTAGCGCCAAGCCCATGAAGGAATTTAGACATTTGAGAATTAGAGATAGAGACAAATAATCGATAAGCCTTGTTTACTCTTCTTCCTTGTTTTTTTTGAACAATGGCAAACACTCTTTTTATGATGGTAGGGTCGCGTCTTTTCTTACAATTGAAAAAAAAAAAGAGAAATTTGAAAAAGCAATAAGAAAAGAAAAGTGAAGAAGTGAAGAAAATAAAAAAATTTTTGGTAGCGCCGCCTCTTTTCTTTCAATAGAATTAGGTTTAATATGAATGGACCAATTTATAGAACACAAATTAAGATACGGTAAAGTTTATAAAGTAAGTAATTAGAAAATTAAAAACTATTTCCAAAAAAACATATATATATATATATATATATATATATATATATATATATATATATATATAGAAAAGCTAATGTTGCAAATATTCACAAATTTAATATATATATAGAGAGAGAGAAATTGGGGGTTGTTTGTTTGTAAGTAATGGAGTTGGGGAGGAATGAGATAGGAATGAGAATAAGGGGGAATAGATTGGGAATGAAAGAAAAACTGTGTTTGGTTGGAGGATATGAGAGAGTAATTCATTGGGAAAGGGAAAAATAGATAGAAGAAATATGTGGAAAATGACTTTTATGCCCTTATAGAGTAAATATTAAATAAATAAATATATTAACCAATAATATTATTTTATTTGTAATACGTTGTAATAATTGTTATAATTATTTTTTATAATTAATTTTACAATTAATTTTTATTATTAATATTGTAGTTTTGTTACAATATTATCATTTTATTTTTATTATTTTAGAATTAATTTAATTTTAATTTTATTATTTTAGAATTAATTTAATTTATTATTATTATCATCATTTTATTTTTATTATTTTAGAATTAATTTAATTTATTATTATTATCATCATTTTATTTTTATTATTTTAGAATTAATTTAATTTATTTTATTATTATTACAATGTTATCAATTAATGGTTGTTATAATTATTTTTTATAAGTAATTTTACAATTTAATTTATTGTTGCAATGTTATCATTTTTATTATTTTAGAATTAGTTTAATTTATCATTTTATTTTATTATTTCATTATTTATTTAATTTTTACATACCAAAAGTAGATAAATTGGATGGGAATACAATTAAAGTGAGGGGTAAGATGGTCATTTCTTGATCCGGATTGGCCATTCCAGATGAAAATGGGAGGAATCCCAATCCACCCTCACCCCTCATCTCATTCCTATGCATGCCAACCAAACAAGGGATTAAAGCCCATTTCCAATCCAATCTCACCCATTCCCAATCCAAGCCTTGGAACCAAATAACCCTCTAATGTTACAAATATTCACAAATTTATTGGTTTTAGCAAGGAATTTTTTGAATAAAATTTTTGAGATAGTACGCAAAATAATGTTTCAATGGTCAAGACTTTGTTTTATATCTTACTTTATTTTTTGAAAGAACTTTACAAAATAATGACGGTTGCGCAATTATCTTTACATTAGTATTTTATTTTTGTCGCATTAATTTTTTTTCTTATAAAAAATCATGCATTATCTACAAAAAGCATGGAAAACTTATTTAAAAATTTGAATGAATAAAATAATTTATGTATCCAACCAAAATATAAAAAATAATAATAAATGATAGATGAGTTGGAATTCCATACTATGGTTGGTATATATTAGATTTTTTTAATTATGTCAGATGGTTAAAGATTTTCATTTTTGTGGTTTTCATAATGTATTTCCTTCTTTCTTTTGCTTTTGTATGTTTTTATGTATATATTTTAGTTTATTTTATTTTTATTAGCCAAATTTGCTTTCTTGATGAATTTTAGGAGCTATGTATATAACCTATTATCCCAAGATTGTTTGATAGATGACCAAATTAAAAAAAATACATCTTAATAAAATATTTAACATTGTTTATAAAATATTATTAAAATATTACAGTAAAAAAGATGTTATTTTGGGTGTTTAATTATGAGTAATAATATTTTTAAGAATAAATTTTCCGAATAGACTTTCCAAATGATATCGATGAAAGTTGGCATCCATGTCAGCATCCACTTCATTCTTTCTTTATTTTTATTTTATTTTTTTAAATTTCTCTTTATTATTTAAATCCTAAATTTAAACATTATAAATTGAAAACTCTCTCTCTAAAGCCTAAGTGGTTTACTGTTTAGGTTTAGGACATAAGATTTAGGGTTTAGGGCTTAGGATTTAGGGATTAGGGTTTAGTATTTATTATTTAGGGTTTAAGTTGTTAGATTTTTAGGTATATATCTTGTAATATTTGAATTTAAGATTTTAAATATAGTTTTATATATTTTTTTAATTTTAAGAATTTAAGGATTTTTAAGATTTAAATTTGAAATTTATATAAAAAATAATTACATGGATGATGTTGTGGATAAGAAGTTGGCATCACGTCATTTGGAAATCTATCAGCAAATCTATTCGGTAAAAATAGCATGCTCGGTTGTTTTTAAGTTTATTTTTTGAGTTATTCATAATTATGGAAATCTACTCATTGATATTATCTTTTATCTCACTTTGAAAAAATATTTTATTTTTTTATAATTTTATTGTCGATAATATAAGTCAATATCTTATTTTATAGAGTGACGCTATATTTACATAATAGATTTACCTAGGTTTCCCGAATAACCTGGATGCCAACTTGCCATCCACATCATTGTTTTTTATATAAACTTTAAATTTAAACTTTAAAAATCCCTAAATTCTTAAAATTATAAAAAATTATAAAACCATATTTAAAATTCTAAAATCTTAAACCCAAATATTATAGAATCATAATATCCTATATCTAACATTCTAAAAACTTAAAAATTTAAATAATAAATTTCTCTTTATCATCTAAATACTAAATTTAAACCTTAATTATAACCGGTAAACCAAAAACTCTCTCCCTAAACCCTAAATTATAAATCATAAGAGATTTGCGATTTTTTGTTTAGGTTTAGGGCTTTGGATTTAGGGTTTAAAATTATAGGGTTTAGTATTTATTATTTAAGTTTTAAGTTTTTAGAATTTTAGATATAAAATTCTATATTATTTGGGTTTAAGATTTTAGAATTTTAAATTTTTTAAATTTTTTTATAATTTTAGGAATTTAGGGATTTTTTAAAGGGTAAAAAAGAATGACATAGATGATTCATGTCATTCAAGAAACCTATTCGGTAAATCTAGCATTACTCATATAAAAAACGAGAAAAAAAATAAAAATAAAAGCACAACTCCATGAAATGTTTGCAACACCAAAATTCATAATTACCTCAACTTAAAATAAAAAATTACAGGGGTACCTCATAATATTTTTTTATCAAACAAATATTTGAGTTTATGAGGAAGTAAATAAATTTGTGAACTTTTTAGTAAAAATAAAAATTTATTAATTCAAGTTTTTTTTTTGGTAATTAATAATTAATTAGTATATTTTCAACTTTAAAAAAAGTAATTATGAACATGAAAAGGTGAGAAAAATCTACAAAATACTCTTTTTGAATTTTTTTTATTGTAAAGTAAAGACAAAACAATACACAAGAATATGTGCTTGCCAAGCACTTGTTGGTATACCTCAATCACCTGCACCATTTGTATTTTACATATTTGAGAATCAAACAAACCCTAGCTTACTTATCATGTACCATACATAATATATTTAATTACAAATCAATTAAATTAGAGTTATTTATAGGAAACAACAGAATTAATCCTACAACAATGACAACAATTAAGCTGCATGTTAATAGTGGTTATGGATGACAAAAAGATTCTCATGTTAGTATTGTGTAAAATTTGGAATGAGACAGGAGTGAGCCTGGCACATTTCCTTCGTTCAGCGCCATGCTTATCAAGGAATATAGACATTTGAGAATTAGAGATAGAGACAAAGGATTGATATGCCTTGTTTACTCTTCCTTGTTTTTTTTCGACCATGGCAAAATGAAATTGATTATCCATTTGGTTGTCTATGAGGTTTTCATGTTGTAGACACAAGATCTCATTGTAGGTCCTGCACAGAATTTCAAAATATGTCAGCCAGAATAAATATTTTATAGTGTAACTTTTGATAAATACCGAAAGAAATAAGAAAATCAAAATATCTTACTTAAAGTGGTGTGTTTTCCTGGATTAAAAGAGATCACAAGAGAGGAATAAATAAATAAATAAAAGGAAAAATCTGAAAAAAAGCAAGCATAAAAGAAAAGTGACAAGCAAAGAAGAGTAAAAACAATCGCCATCTCTTTTTCTTAAAATGGAATTAGGGTTGTAATATTAATGGACCAGTTTATAAAACACAAATTAAGGTCTCTAAGGTAAGTACTAAGATAATTATATATATATATATATAATCTAATGTTGCAAATATTTACATATTTCATATTTGTTGGTTTAAGTATGGAATTTTTGGAATAAAATTTTTCTGATAGTACCCAAAATAATGTTTCAATGCTGAAGAGCTTATTTTATATCTTAATTTATTTTTGAAAGAAATTTATGATTTTTACACAAAAATAAAAATTTAGCTAAAGGTGTATCACAAATTAAATATATGCTAACATGACATTAATTTAAGATATGCTATTAAGACAACCAAATTATCAATGGACTTCACAAATTAATTGTTGATTGATAAAACCATCCAGTTTGCAACTTGCAAGCAATAGATCGGGTGCCTCCCTCTCCCTCAAGAAAGTCGAGTGCCCCACAATCATGCTAGTAGAAACAGACATCCTACAGTTTACCACAAAAAAAAAAAAAAAAAAAATACCATCTACTTGCAAGCAAACATGATAATATATATATATAAACTTTAACTGACCAAAGCTTGACTAGAATAGAAAAAAGTACATTATAACAAAAGATTGACAGCAATAATTTATTTCTTTGGCATCTCTAGCAATAAAAATTAATTAAATCAAACATCCAAATAACAAGTTACTCAAAAAAGAAAAAAAAGAAAAAAGAAAAAAGAAAAAGCAACTATGCATTAAAACTGAGCATAACATTTAACTTCAGTGCATAACATACAACATGATCATATTTAAAAAAAAAAATAACTAGCATAGAAACTCAACATTTGACAGCATAAAAATATGACAACAACTATAGTTACCATGTTTATTAGCAAAAATATTGGAAATAATATGGAGCATAGAGAAATACTTCAGATAAGAGGATCAAATTTTGCATAAGTCAGAGGATCAAACTAAAATTCCTAATGAAGTAAAATATAACAATAATTAAAGTCCATGGTTTTATTTATTACTTTTATTTCTTATTGCGGGGAATGGAAACAAAGCACGTAGCATTATTAAGGAGCACAATTATTCCAATCTTCACACATAACCTTGGCATGCAATAGATAACACAAACTTAAGGAGCATAGTTATTTCAATTTTTTCTTTATAAAAAACTCACTACATGGATTAAAATTACAAAACTTGAGATCATAGAAATATGACAACAACTATAACTTAAAATTCATTACAAAAATTACTTACTGTAAACCTAGTTTGTTTTCCTTGAGTGCATTAGGAATGACAACAAAGATGCTGCGAAATTCATTAGGAATAACAACAACTATATAATTCATAAAAAATGGTTGCAAAACAAGGAACATGATCAGATTTTTTTTAAAACACTTGACATTATACAAACCCTTATAAAATGTAACACATATATATACATAAGAAGTCCAATGAAGGAAAAGGACAAGTCTTCAAGCTGTAAAATTCCCCAAAAATGTAGATCATAAAAATATAATGACAACTATACTTATCTAGTACAGGAAAATTCCTTGGTAAAACAAACTACCAAGATGAGCTATACGTGTTGGCAAATGTGTTTTGTTTAATTTCTTACCATTTTGGTTACCAAACTACAACTACCAATAGAGAACAACAAATTAAACTAACACATCACTTTTCTAAGTTTGTCATGTCGGGGACCACAACAAAGATCAAAACACCTTTGTCAGCATATATTCAAATCAGGCAATACAAAGTTATTGTAAAGCTGAAGCAACATATAAATTCTCTCCAGACATCAAAGAACCCAATGTTAACACCATTAGTTCACAATCTCAAAACCCCCTCATTCTCAGTGTGAAAACTGCAACCTCTAACTCTAATGTAAACCCCAACTTCACATAAAACTCCGTTCATTATAACATTGGAAGAAAGAATATCAACATCTTTAGGGTTAGGGTTTCAAGAAATAAATTACAGTAATCCAGTGCTTCTTCCCCTACTGGTCGTATCTCCCAATTCTTTGCCATCGCCATTGATTGTAGTCCCACCAACCACTCTTTTTGATGGATGCAATGCTTCGTCATTTCTCTTACTGTAGCACAGTCTCACAACAATGGAGATGAAGCTTGCTTGATCGAGAGGAAGATGATGGTCTTGTCTGAATCCTAAAATCTGAGAATGGTGAAGCTAACGTGGCAGGCTCAAAATGAGATGGAAAAGAATTCGGTGCATGTGGCATTTCATGTGAAGTGGCTATGTCACATGGCACCAAATGAGAATGATTGGACATCTCCGATGCCACATAAGCAAAGGGCAGTCGGAAATGTGCGATGACTAGCCAGTGAAATGAAATTAAAGAACGGTGATCAAATTGATTCAAATTAAAATTTGGTGACCAAATTGATACAACAGAAAGGTTAAGTAACTAACCAAAAAAATTTAGCCGGGATATATATGAATGAACAATTATTTATATTTATTTTTTCCATATCCTAGGTTTAAAATGTATTTGGAGAGTTACAGTTTCTTTTTTATTTCATAGTTTTTTTTGTTCTTTTAAAAATTTTCCGGATGATATAATAATTATAACATTCATAATTTTATATTGTTTAAATATTTTTATTATTTTATTTTATTTTTTAGAACTTTTAAACTACCATTTCTTTTTTAAAAATTCACCTATTACCTATAATTTTTTAATTCAAATATTTTTAAAAAAACTTCAATCCGCCCATACTTGTACATCCACTGAGATGTAACAATGAGAAGGTATTTCTATAATCTTGAATACCATGGAGATGCTCTAGCAAGCTCCACAAAATATTTATTTATTCTTTAGGGTCTGTTTGGATAACCCAAAAATATGTCATAATCTGTGCATTATAGCATAACATAACATTTTCACATAATTATGGCATAATGGCTATTTGGATATCTATTTTACACTACAAAATTATGCCATAATGTGGGAATTATGCTATAAAAAAAAAAAAAAAAATCCACTCAAACAAGCCCGATGGAGATCGGTTTCTATGGTTTGAACAAGACGCCGGCCAACACCGGAGCTAGGGTTTTGGAGATCCGTCTCCTCTGAAACCCTAAACTCTGCCATTCCTCTACTGCTGATCTAAAAGGAGGAAAAGGGAGAGCAATCTTCCAATCAACAAGATGGGTTTAGCACTTGGAACTATCCAAAATTCTTTCTTTTGGTTTCTTATGTTTCATTTTTTTGATATTTCATTGAGAGCTTTAGTAATATGTAGATTCGCTGAGTTGTTGCATTGTATTGCTTGTTATAATTAGTCGATTCTTTTTCATAGGTTTTTTTTTATTGTGATTTTAGATTGCAGTATGATATTCATGTCCTAAGGGGCTTCAATTTGTTTCAGTTGTAGAAAGATGAAATTTTTTTCTGTGGTCATGTTTAATTGCATAGTGTTTGATGATTTTGAGTTGTTTAACTTTGAGTAGCAGTAATTAGAGGATAACAGTGAGTTAATTGTACATTTAATTTAGATAAGGTGTCAATATGCTCTAAGAAGTGATCTTTTCTAGATTGTTTAAAGGCAGACAAAATGTAACTGTATGAGTACTAATCTCAATCGTTTGTGCTCTAAATTCTTAAGCTGTAAAATGTAATTTTTAGAATAGAATAAGGTTGTATATTGGTGTTATTGAATGTAGACTTTGATTAAGAGTTTGCTGTGGAATTTGTGGCTTATGATGTTATGCATAAAGTCAATTAATCAGTGATGTGATTGTTGATGGAGGTTCTATGTATTCACGAGCAAGTCGATTAGCAGCATTAAATACTTTAAAGTAATGACTAACCGTTTCTGCAGAATGTTGACATCGCTCTTGCACATCAAGGTTACTAGCATTAAGAGCAAGAGTGTACATAAACATTGCTAGTTACTTCTTGACTATTGTCTATTTTGAGTTGCAGAGGAAAGATTTTTCTCTTAAATGATCAACCATTGCTTGAAATATATAAAACTCCATACAAAATTCTCTTTTGCAACGTGCCTCATGACCTTCAAAAATTTCTTATACATATGCAGCACCTGTAAGAATGGATGTGTGATGTTCTACATTTTTGGAAGTCACGGGACATTGTCTCAACCAGTAGCTGAGCATTAATAGATCATCTTCTTCATTTTTTCTTTCCTCCAAAGATTTAAGGAATATTCTGTGTTGAAACAATGGTTAGAACTATAAAGATTTTCAATAAAAAAAGGAGTATGTTTATAATGCAAAGGAATCATGTTATGTATAAATAGAGAAAAATGATAATGGCTATAATTATAGAGTCTATATTTATAACGATTATTTTCTAACGGTTATTTTTCAAATTTTAATTACCAACGGTTATAATCCAGCGGCTATTTTAATTATGTAATAATTATTTATTATACAAAACAAACACATTTTGTAATAATAACATATGTAATAATTTATGTAATATATTTTTATTTTTTTAACCATATACCCATTCTGTAGAGATAAAATATGCCATAATTTCTGTAATAATCACTTGCACTTCCTACATATTAAAATTATGTCATATTTTTTATTTTGCAACCAAATAGTTTTGGTCTCTCAGTTCTTTTTACTTCTAACAATTGTTGTGTTCAGGACCCACGCTCTCAGAAGGTGATTGGGACAGGCCGTAGGGAAGGGGGACTCTACGTATTGGATGAGCTCAAAGTATCAGATGTTGCTGCCTCTAGTGTGGATTTGTCATCTTTTCATTTGAGTCGTTCGTCCTCTGATTTTTATCTTTGGCATTCTCGTTTAGGTCATGTTTCTGCGTCTCATTTAAAGTTTTTGGCTTCTACAGGAGCTTTAGGTCATTTAGACAGTCATGATATTTCTGATTGTAGTGGTTGTAAACTGGCTAAATTTTCAGCCTTGCCCTTTTATCAAAGTATTTCTCTTTCCTTTGCACCATTTGATCTTGTTCATTCTGATGTATGGGGACCCTCTCCAGTACTCACCAAAGGGGGTTCTAGATATTATGTTTCGTTTATTGATGATTTCACTCGTTATACTTGGGTTTATCTTATGAAACGTAGGTCTGATTTTCTTGCCATATTCAGTAACTTTCGAGCCCTTGTGAAGACCCAACACTCATCTGTCATTAAATGCTTTCGGTGTGATTTGGGGGGTGAATAAACTTCTAATGAATTTTCTCAGTTACTTTCTTCTGATGGGACTATCCACCAAACCTCATGTACAGACACTCCTCAACAAAACGGTGTTGCCGAAAGGAAACATCGCCATCTGATCCAAACAACCCGTTCATTTTTGTTGTCAGCCGAGGTTCCTAGTGTGTTTTGGGGAGAAGCGGTCCTTACTGCTGCTCATGTGATCAACAGAATTCCAATCTCTCATAATTCAGGTTTGTCTCCCTTTGAGAAATTGTATGGTCATTCACCTGATTATTCCTCGTTGCGCGTATTTGGTTGTACTTGTTTTGTTCTACGACCTCATGTTGAGCGTAGTAAATTATCTTCTCGGTCTGCGTTGTGTGTCTTTTTGGGTTATGGTGTTGGTCAAAAGGGATATCGTTGTTTTGATCCAGTTAGTCAAAAATTGTATGTTTCGCGTCATGTTGTGTTTTTAGAGCATATACCTTTCTTTTCTGTTCCCGCTAGTTCCCATCATATGACACAATCAGATCTTGTTTGTATTGATCCATTTGATCCCGGCCCCACTGAAGCTATGTCTGATACTTTGGTTCATGAAACATCCACCTCTCATGTCCCTGCTCCTACGACCACCCAGTCGCCGGATGAGATTGTGGATAATCCTCCTCTACGTCAGTCCACTCGTATCCGTAAGTCCATTAAACTACCTGACTTTGAGTATTCATCCTATTCTACCTCCTTTGCTTCTTTTGTTGCATCTGTTCATCGTCTTTTTGAGCCTTCATCCTACAGAGAGGCAGTTTGTGATCCTCTTTGGCAGGCTGCTATGGCTGAGGAACTTACTGCTCTACACCAGACTCGTACATGGGATTTGGTTCCACTACCACCCGGGAAACATGCCATTGGTTCTCGTTGGGTGTACAAGATTAAAACCAAATCCGATGGATCCATTGAACGATACAAGGCGCGACTTGTTGCTAAAGGCTATTCCCAAGAGTATGGCATGGACTATGAAGAAACTTTTGCTCCTGTTGCCAAAATGACGACTGTTCGTACTCTGATTGCTGTTGCTTCCATTTGCCAATGGAGAATATCTCAGATGGATGTCAAGAATGCTTTCTTGAATGGCGATCTTCATGAAGAAGTTTATATGACACCTCCTCCTGGTGTTGCTCATCAGTCAGGTGAAGTTTGTAAGCTTCGTAAAGCTCTTTATGGTCTCAAACAAGCACCACGTGCCTGGTTTGAGAAGTTTTCCACTGTGATCACTTCACTTGGATTTCTTCCTAGTCACCATGATTCGGTGTTATTTGTCAAGCGTACAATGGCAGGTCGTATTCTATTATCCTTGTATGTTGATGACATGATTATTACTGGTGATGATTGTGATGGAATTAACTTTTTAAAGTCTGAGTTGGCACGTTGCTTTGCTATGAAAGACCTAGGTATGCTACGTTATTTTTTGGGAATTGAGGTTGCCTATTCCTCGAAAGGCTATCTTTTATCTCAATCAAAGTATATAGCTGATCTGTTTGAGCGTGCTCGACTCACTGATAGTCGGACCGTTGATACTCCCCTTGAGGCTAATGCTAGATATTCTCCGTCGGATGGTACTCCTTTGGCAGATTCCAGTCTTTATCGTACTGTAGTTGGTAGCTTGGTTTATCTTACTGTGACTCGCCCTGACATTGCCCATGCTGTTCAAGTGGTTAGTCAGTTTGTCACTTCCCCTACTATAGTTCATTGGGCTGCCGTGCTTCGTATTCTCAGGTACCTTCGGGGCACTCAGTTTCAGAGCCTCTTCTTTCCTTCTACGTCATCGTTAGAGCTACGTGCTTACTCTGATGCGGATTGGGCTGGTGATCCTACGGATCGCAAGTCGACTACTGGATTTTGCATTTTTTCTCGGTGACTCACTTATTTCGTGGAAGAGCAAGAAACAAGATATCATCTCTCGATCTTCTACAGAAGCTGAGTATCGTGCCATGGCCTCGACTACCTGTGAAATTGTTTGGCTACGCTGGTTGCTTGTTGATATGGGTATTTCTCTTTATCACCCTACTCCTCTACATTGTGATAATCAGAGTGCTATTCAGAGTGCACGTAATTCAGTTTTTCATGAGCGCACCAAGCATATAGAGATTGATTGTCATATCACTCGCCATCACCTGCAAATTGGCACCATCACATTGCCGTTTATTTCTTCTTCTCTCCAGATTGTTGATATTTTTACAAAAGCACACTCAGCTTCGCGCTTCCGTTTCTTATCTGACAATCTCTCGATGCTTATCGCTGTCGCATTGTGAGTTTGAGGGGGGATATTAGCATATATTAGCATATATTATTATTATGTTAGTATATATGGACATATTAGCATATATTAGTATTATATTAGTATATAAGGATATATTAGCATATAAAACCTTATATATGTATTCTCTTTTTTGTAGCAATGCTAAGATGAAATACCTGGCCTTTGTTTTTCTGTTTTTTATGCTTTTGTCTCTCTATGTCTTCAAAGAGAAGCTCTACGTTTAATTGAGCTAATGTAATTCCACGTAAGCAGAGTATGTTATTATAGCTGTCCAGATTAGTTAGTTAGTTAGTCATGTCAACAAAGTTTGTTATGATACGTGAGCTGACATATATATAGCTACATGAGTTCTCTGAAAACCTTATGATCTTTGTTTACAATTGAATGAAAAATCAATGCTCTCCTTCTCCTTCTCCTTCTCCCTCTTCACCTTCTTCTTGATGTTTTCCATTATTTTCCTTTGCTTCTTCGATTGAGCTGCAGTTATGGATTTGATTCCAAAGGAGGCATCTCTTTGTGTAGCTTCTTTGAAGATTAGGTGCTACTCGAATTGATCTCATCTGAAGCTTTTCCAACATTATTATTATTATTATTATTATTATTATTATTATTAATGAAGGAAAACAATCGTTGAAATGCCCCCTTTCTTCTTTATTAATAAAAAGTAATAAGTAAAAATTATCTTCCAAACCACAATTTTATCATGTCATTGAAATTTAAAATTTTTGACTATTTATTACCTTTAAATTGGTTGCAATTTGCATAGTCAGTTTATTTTTCAATTAAACAATCATCATTTTTTCTTTGTTTTTCAAAATAAAAATTTAATTCTAACCATATTTAATATTTATAGCACCAACTCATTCAAATTTAAATTTTATGACCATTTATTTTTTAGATTTACTATAATATTGATCATTTATTCATTTTTCGCTAGAACAACCATTATTTATTAAGTTAATATTATATGTGACAATTCATGTGGTTAAACAAATACAATTTTTTTTTCGATGCGACAAGCGTTTGTCAGGGAAGTGCGCAGATGTGAAGTAAGCTGAACAAATATTTGTGCCCTCACTTTATAAATACTTTATCCATTAGGCCTGCCCATTGTTGATAAATATTAATTTTAATAAATAAATTCTAATTTACTTATGTAATAAATTTAAAAAAAATCCATTTTATCACAAATTTTAAAATTAACTACCATCCCAGCCCAATACTAAAAGCCCAAAACATCTATCAAGGCCCATCTCTCGAACCTTCCTGAAGCTTACAGAAACCTTCTCTTGCGTATGAAATCCCCTTTATACCCTCCTTCAAACCCATTCTCAACCTTAAATCTATAAGGGCAATGTTGTAATTTAACAGGTGCTAAAACCCATCCTTAAACCCTACAACCTTCTTTTTCTCCTTTGTCGCAGCAGCCGAAAGCCCCCCGAAAGCTCCAGCTCTTCTCGATCCGTCTCCAATGGCGAAGCGACTCCTGCCAACCTTGAACCGCGTCCTCATTGAGAAGATCGTCCCCCCCTCGAAGACCAGTGGTGGGATTCTTCTCCCAGAGAAGCTCAACAAGGTGAGATTTCGATGTTTTGCTCTGGAATCTCTCTTTCTTTGGTTCATCCTGAATTTGTTCTTTTATGCTTGGTTCTTGATGGTTGATGCGTTTGACTGGTTGTTTTGGGTGTTTTGTGCGCTTAGTTCTGTGAATTTGAGTTTAGGTTGGAAGTTGCTGAATTGATATTGGTTATGTGATTCGAAAATTGCTTAACATTTTATAAGCAGATGATGGCTGAATGTTTAGAAAGTAAGGATTTTGACAATATGGTTTAGCCAGGAGGAGGTTGGAAATTGCTTTTTTTAGAACCTTTGTTTTAATGCTAGGTCACATGCATTTGATCCCGAACTTGTGTTTATTTATCGTAATCATATGATATGATGGTAATAATTTGCATTAATGCTTTTCTTTTGTTTCTGACAATTAATTTTATCAATTTTGTTAGATTAGGTTATCTCTGTTTGTTTAGCAGCAAATGCTGGTTGAATGTTTATAAAACATGGATTTTAAAGAATATGGAACTACCAGAATGAGGTGTATTTAATTGTATGATTCTCAAAGATTTTATTTTGATGTTTGTAACCTGCTTTGGATTCTGAACTTGGGTTTATTTATCATATGATTATGATATCTGATGTTAACCTGTTAGTAATATTCTCATGTTTCTGACATTTCAGGTGATTGAATTTGTTAGATTAGGTTTTTCTATTGTTCGTTATTCTTTTTGAAATCAGTCATGGATCAACTCGTGATCTGCTTTAATAGTTTGATCGTATTCTTGTATCCTTGCCTTGAAGTGGTGCTAGCTGTTATTCTCGTTGATTTGGGGTCATTCTTGTAAAGTTCCTTCTGTGATTGTTGTATGACTTGTGTGTAGCTAAACTCCGGTAAAGTAGTGGCAGTTGGTCCTGGTGCACGTGACAGAGATGGGAAACTCATTCCTGTTTCCGTGAAGGAAGGTGATACTGTCCTTTTGCCTGAGTATGGGGGTGCAACTGTAAACCTCGGAGAGAAAGAGTATGCTATCAAACTTTAGCTTCTGTTCTTTACTTCTGCACTTGATCTGAAAGTGAGTGGTATTATGCTAATGTTTCATTTCTAACTTCTAAGGCTCTGATGATGTTTTAAATGAATAGGCAATTTTAAATTTATGATGTAGGACTTGTATTACACGTTTATAAATTTAAGGACATTGGATATTTTTAGTTTGCCTTTTGGATGCCTCAAATGCATTAGATATATTGCTGTGGCACACGTTAGTGGTATTTTAAGGTATTGCTGCCTCCTCTAATATCAGATAGTTTAAGTTGAAGTCTAGAACTTTTTGTATTCTCTTCCTTTTACAACTAAGCTCATTGTGTGAGCTGGTGTTTCACATATAGTAGATACAGAAGAAAACAGGCTAGATTACATTGAAAATTAGTGTACAAGATGCAGAAGAAAGAAGATTACTTATGATTGGTGATATTTATGACTGGTTGTTTACCTGTTCTTCCTGTAAAGTAGATTATATCATGTCTGCCTTTCCAGGAGTTCTATATTTGAGAAAAAGTGGTGTGTTAAACAGTAGCAAAATAATACTAACTGCTTGCTGCTATTGTTGTGGGTGTGATCTTACTGGTTGTTTTAAAATGATTTTGGGTCCAAATTGAAAAATTAACTCTGTTCATATTGATCTACACTATTGGTCAAAGGTAGTTTTTGATTCATTTGTTCTTCAACAAAGTAACATAGTTTATACAGTCATAATGCTACATCTAAACAAATGCATGATAAATTGTAGAAATAAAAGTTCCCTATTCTTGATTTATACACTTTAAAATACATACAGATTAAATTTTAGATGATTGTGAAAACTTTGTAGTTTATCATGTACTATCCAACACTTCTGGTGATTGATGGCCATGTATGAAAGAATTAGAAAGCATGCTACATACCTCTAAATTATATGGAATTTAGTAAATATATTCTGTTACAGTTTAGATCAAGGTGAACATTGTTGATTTTCCAATTGGATTTTGTTTAAAATTGGAAAATACCTCCTACAGGTTTTTTTTTTTTTTAAAATCTCATCAACAAATTAGGCACTAATACTTTTCCTCTTGTTCTCCCTAGCCTGTTAGTGGCAATTTTGCTTTTGTGCATTGAACCGCTTATTCTTTTGCTAACAAGCTTTTTCATTGATTGATCAGATATCATCTATATCGTGATGACGACATATTAGGCACTCTTCATGACTAAACCCGGTTGTCGCTCTGAATCTTGTTTAGCAAATTTTACCTTCAGATGAAATTCAGTCCAAGTCAGTTGTGGTGATAAAGGGTCATACTCTGTTGCAGGGAACATATATGTTGCAGAGTAGAGTTGTTTGAAACTTTTGTGGAAATTAGACCTTTGATTACGAACATTTGAAGTTGCATGCTGCCTCTAATTTCTTCAGAAGCAAACTATATTTTGTGGAGGAATGCCATTAACTTTAATGAGATTTAAATTATTGCCTTGGATGAATTTCATTGTTCCAATTCCATGTTTGTTTAGATGCAACCACAGGGTACAATCCTTAAAGCACAGTATTCCTGATCTTGGGCTGAAGCATCTCAGGTTCATCCATAAAACTATTAGATGTACTTTTGTGTAGCAGTTTCATTTCCACTTATATTCGTATGTTATATTTATAATGCTAATCTTCAATTTTTAGGTTTCTTTTTTACATTGATAACCCTGTAAAAATCTGAAATCACAGATATACCCTCATCTTGGGTGTGCAACTACATCTTCAAAACCTTTATACATTTGGTTATGACTTTTTGCTTTTACGTTGAGTAGGAAGTCATTTATAGCATAAATGTATATTTTTCAAAAGATATTTATTGGGATATGGAAACTCTTAAATAATTTAATGATGTCATAATTCATGATCAAGGTATTTACTTGTACGTAAGCTTAAATTTTGAGGGCACTCCGTGAGAGTACAATCAGTGTGTCAGGCTATAAAGAACCCTTGAATTTATTCCTAATCATATCCAAATAGCTTTTAGTGAGCTTGAAGTAAAAATGGACGGCAATTAAAACCCAAAACAATAATAGCTTCAACTCGGTGGCATGAAGGCCCTTTATATAATCACAAGCATTTGAGAAGAATACACTATCAATGTATAACAATAGAAAGAAACTGCAACTGTGACAAGTTCCAGAGACAAATAGCCTGCATTTGTCTCTCCTAGTAAAGTTTGAAAGAACATCTGAAAATCAGGAAGAATGCACTATCAATGTATAACAATGTAAACTTGTTTTTACATTTCCTCTTTTCTCAATAGTTTTGAAGAAAATGAGCATTCACACATTGACAATGAAGAAGATACAGCAAATTGGGCAGTAAGTCAGTTTCCCCGATTTATGAACCTTTGCGCAGCATCCGGGCTAAGGCCTTTGTGCACCTGAAAGAGAATACAGCAATCCCGTTAAGTGGACGGAAAGATAGGTTGATTGATTAAATGGTCAATAAATAATCTCTGGATTATATTTATCGTACAAGTTCAGTCTGAACTCTCTGAAAAGCCTTGCAGAAACGCTCCGCCTTCTCTGGTCCTACCTGACATCAATTACAACACCCTTTTTAAAATTTCAGTTCTTCCAGTTTATTATATTTGCATCCAATGATTTCAAGAGAATTGCAGGACAAAAGGGTTATCGCTGAAATGATATTTAGTTATCAAACATTTGGACTGATCTAGTTCAAGGTTGACGCATTGCATAGATCATGGAAAGCAATGCTGTCTAAGAAAGGTTGAAAATGGCTCCAATGGCTCCAGCTCTCCATTTGTGCCCGAGATTTTTGAGTACTATAAGAATGCCTAACATCACTTGCTTTGCAGACTGTGGGAATCTCATAGGATGAAATGATTAATATTACTAAAGATGGAGTCCACAGAAATGTTAAGTTGTGTTAATTCTCTGGCTTGTATTGGTGTGATGTGCTACCTACGTGTACTGTTGAAGCTAAACCAAGTCAAAACTAATTGACAGTCATGTGCCACCTATCTGGAGTATCAGTACTGCTTGGCAAGTGCTTTAGATAGAGAAAATTATAGGCGTGAAGTGTTAGTTTTCTAACCAATACTTATCAAACACTAGAAACAAGAAAAAGTGAGCGTAAAATCTCAAAATGGCATGCTTTGCAACCATCATCCTGGGTGAAAAATTTGATGATGATTTTATTTCAGACTAAGTTGTTCTTTATATATATATATGGTCCAAACCCTAACCATTAATGCCCCAAAACCAAGGAGTTTAATTAAGGAAGATTAATGCCTGAACCTATGCTCACAAAATTTCATACTAGCTCCAGTTTTTACTCAATCCTAGAGTTAGAAGTAGCAAATAGCAAAGGAACTCTACAATTCCCTATTTTCATTCAACCTCAAGATACAAATGCTATTGCTTGCAAATTAGTCATGAAAAACTGGAATGACATGATACAAAGAATAAAACTATTCTATTTTTCCAATATTTCCTGATGTTATGGATTAGGAACACTTGAACTTCATGATGCAGAACTATTTAAAATTGGGAAACAACAAAACCTAGGAAACTAGCAGTTCAATGACAATCGGAAAATATCACCATCAAGGCAAAAGTAAATGAGTTCATCATGTGACAATGCAAAGGAACTAGAGCAAGTTAGTTAAAATTCAGAAAAAAAAATTTATGACAAACCTTTGCTGTAGCTGCTGATCTTAACTTCTGCCAGAATGCATCTGTCAAAATAGAAGGCCAACAATCAGTCAGCAAGAAAAGGGCACGCTTGTCTTCCTATTCAATAGCCCTACTTACTTGACCTAATCCACATATCATGCTTCTACTTTAAACCGGAGTAGGTTTCCATAAGCGGAGAAGCAATATGTTGAGTTTTCTTTATTGCCTCTTTATTACGTATTCATTCAATGTAAAAGATTAATCTTGGTCATTGAAGAAGTTGCAGATATTAAGAGGGATAGGCTAGTTCACAATGTTTTGTGAACTCTAAGCCTAAGTGATGTTATCAAGCATCTGGCTGCATTAAAAGTAGTTTCTAAAAGCAAAATAATTAAATTAACAAACAGATTTTAGATAGCTGCCAACAAAATGGCAGCAATCATGGGAACAACCTACTATAGATAATCTCCAATTAGCACTGAAAATTACCAAAAAACAAAGGATGAATAGCTACTATAGCATGATACGTTCATTTGATAGATTGTGCATGTTGATTGTAATAAGAAGATTGAAGAAATCACACATAATTTATTTAGAACAAACCTGGGTCAACAAGGACAACATGATGACATTTCATGTTGCCGGAACTAACGGAGACAAGGCAATAGAAGTAGAAATATCAATATGAGAAGCGTAAGGAAGAAAAATGGTAGGAGCTAACAGGTACAAGAATGTAAGTTTCTAGGTACTCAACATGGACAGAAAATTCAAGATCAAGGATTGTTCATAGTTGGCAATTCAAAATCAAGGAGTTCCACTGTTTGGATATGCTGTGTTTCATCAAAGCTAATTGAATTTCATTAATTTCATAACATTGCCCTCAAAATCTAATAGCATTCTGCAAAGTTGTCAAGAGGTGGAGCTTCATAAAGCTGCCTCCAGAATGGATGACAGCATTCTTATATAAGACATGGATACTCAAAATAAGGCATTCATCAGTTCTCTAGTTAATTTATACAACAGAAAGAATATTTCTATTCTTTTTCACAAAAGTCTATGAAAGATACGAAATAATACAAATTCAAATCATTTATATACCTCCACCAGGAGTTCCACCTACGCTATCATTGTCCATCCCATTCCGTGCATCTTTAAAGTCAGTGACCTGTTGCAACAGTATTACTTTTCAAAATGTTAACACAAATTCTACTCTGTAAGTTTTCCTTTTTTTAAAAAAAGAAAAAAAAACACTGATAGAAAAAAAAAAACCTTTTTAATTACCTCACTTTGACTTGAATGTGAAGTTGATTCTGGCACTGATTCTGAGCCAGCCTACCATAACCAAAATTTCTTGATATTAATGGAATCAAACATTACGGTTCAACCATAAGAGATATGTACAAAGGAGCCATATGGTACCAACTATAGGAATTTCAATAGTTAAAACTTAAAAGTGATTCAAAACCATGTTTCTTCCTGGCACTTCTTTGAACAAGAGAATGATGCAACATGAGGTGAACAATACATTACATCATTTCAATTGTCAAACTTAACACATGTTTTTCAATAAGGTTTCTCGCAACAACAATGTTGATCCATCTATGGTGTAAACTTAGACCAGAAAAACTAACAAAAGGTGCTAAAATCAAGACAAATGTCATGCAACAAGGTTTTTTGTTTTAAAATTAAATAAAACCTAATTGATGATTTCCTTGATGCAACATGTAAGAAACAACATCAAAAAGCACTTGGGAAAAAAAAAGGCACTAGGAAGATAACTTTTTTTTTCTAGTCTTGCTTAAAATAATTTCAGATTGGATACAATTCTTTGTCACACACACACACCTCTGATCAAGTTCCCAATGTTTAACATTTAAACCCCTTCCAGAAAATTAACTAAACCCTAAAAAATAAGAATCTACAAAACCCTAAAAGGAAAAGCACAACAAGATGGATTATAAATGGATCAAATTTCTGACCTAAATTGCTAGGAAAGTTCATGTTTTCTATTCCAAAAAACTTTGCAACAAAAGTATGATGATTTCTTGCTCACAGCAAGCAACGAAAGTGAATAATTCCTTTATGGAAAACCTAGAATCAAACAAAACCCAAACATGAAAATCACAACAAGTAGCATTTAAAAATGGATCAAAATCCAAACCCCACACTGCTGGTAAAGATGCGCACTTTCAAATTAGCAATATTTATGGAAAAACAAAATCAAGAAGAAGAAGAAGAAGAAAAAGAAAAAAGAGAAGATCAGGGAGATTGGGAAGAAAGGAAGAAGGAAAGGGAAGTTGGAAGGGAATTACGCGGTAGCTCCGAGTTCGAACAACGGGAAAGAGGTCGAGCAAGCGGTTGAACTCTTGCTCGTCCATGTCTTCTTGTTCTTGTTCTTGTTCTTCTTCTTCTCTCGTTGCAAAGACTCTGGTCAATAAGAGCAGCCAAACGCCTCAACTCAACTCGTCTGCTGTTTTCATTTTATTTTTATTTTTATTTATTTATTTTTATCCTGAAAAATTATAAATGTAAAGTAATGGTTCCATTTAAGGGAAATTGTTTTTTTATTATATATATATATATATATATATATATATATATATATATATATATATATGTGTGTGTGTGTGTGTTTGTGTACTGTTCTGTACTTTACTTAAATATTTATTTTTGTCCATAATATTTATAATTTTACTCTAAGATTGTTCAATAAATCAAAAATTGAGCGTTAAAATCTTATTCGTGATTTATTCATATCTCTAACAAAATATTAAACTATGTTAAAATTGAAAATTTTATTCTGAGCTTGTTCACATTTGAAAAAAAAATATATTTGTGGATCTTATACCCTAAGTCAAAATTTTTAATTTTTTTCCTTTCTCTTTAGCAGCATGTGAACTTTTTTTTTTTTCCTTTGTTTTTCTTTCACGTAATTCTAAGCATCTCTTTCTTCGCTAGCTTTGCTATCAACCATGTTAGCAACTTTGTGGTGCCATGTCGGGGTCAAGGTCTTGGGAAGCTTAAAAAAGGGATTCAAGCATCACCTAGTCCTCTTCCCTTGTGCAGTCTTAGGTGATATTTGGTGAAAATTTTTTTGATGTGCTTGGAAGCAAGAGAGGCTTTAAGGGTGTTGGTTGTAGACTTGATTACTACTGGACGAGTAAATCTCTTGCCTAGAAGTTTCAGTCGCTTAATAGCAATTTAAAGGACTAGTTGTTAGCTTTGTTGTCACACCCCGACTAGCAGGCCCCGGGATGCAACAATCACCCCAACAACCCAAGGAGGGATTCTCTACCTCTCAACTCCCGAGTCGCCACAAGGCTAACAAAAACACTGGATTTCCACAATTCTAAACACAAATACACAAAACATAAAAAGAATAGCAACACATGCATTCCAAAATCCAAAGGTTCTAGCGGATCCATGAACTTTACAAAATAAAAACATGATCAATGATTCATGTGAGGAGACTGAAAGTAAGAAGATACAACAACAGTAGTAAAAGTCAGTGCCCAGCACTCCACACGCTGCGACGCTACCAACAACTAAACCCTGAAAGAGAGGGAGAGGGAGAGCAACTAATGTCACTCAGCGAGTGCGCTAAGAGTATCCAAGCAAAACTACAATTTTCCAATAAACCAAGTTTAAGCAGTAACACAAATAAACAAGAAGTCTTTCAGCAAATAAAGTATTGCAAACTTGTGAGATAATAATCATTGGCGCACAAACACCTCAAATGTAAGCTTACACAATTGCACTCAAGGCAACAAAGCTTTTCAACAAGTAGAACCAATTTGAGTGTATAAAACTTATAATGCATGTAAAAACACTAATTGCATCAAATAGGGATTTCAAATTTTCACAATTACCAACTTAATATAACATGAGTTTTAAAACATCTAAAAAATTGATCAATGATCTAAAAACACTCTCCAACATAGCCCCCATCGCGACTGAGTTGAGAGCTGTCAAAGTCTTCGTAACCTTGACGTTGGCCCACTGAGAGCCCGTGCGGTGACTCTGAATTCTCGATGTGTATCCATTCTGGGTTTTATGCGCCACTTGAACTAGACAATAAATTTGGGTCTTCACGCCACCTCAATAGGTTGGCCGTAAAGTTCGCCTACTGTAGTAGGGAAGAGCTCCGCTTGGTCACCGTCAAAACATGTGGAAGCTCAATAATGCAATATATGCATAAAACTACAAAGTCTAGATCTAGGACACCATCCCTAACCCTGGGATGAAAAATCAAATCCACAAGTATCAAAGGTAAAAACATATCAATGTATAAACATGCTCATAAAAAATCACTTTAATCTCAACATAAAAAAAAAAAGTTGTCAACCTATGCAAATAAAGCTAAGAATTTCTCATGCAACATGGCGTCAAAGACAACATACTGTAATGTCCACACTCAAGACAATCACAAGCATTGCAAACCAATTTCTCATGTAAAAAGCAACAGTATTGCAAGAAACAGTAAACATACTTTTTAGAATACCTCACATTTAGCTTTGAAAATATAACAAAGAATTCCACAATACAAACATGGTGATTGGCCTGACTAGCACTCAACCAATAAACAACTGCCCAAATATACAATTTACAAAATGATAACCATAATGAATATAGAGAATACAATTAAGCCATTATCTCTTCCTTCGCATGGCAATAATTCAACCAAGCCTTTTTACAAATAATCTTGTCTTTAGGATCAAAAAGACCTGCCATTATATTTCACCATCAATTATCCTAAATAGCTTCCTTTGCATCAGTATTCGGTTATAATTAATCAATTTCCCAAATGAACCCTCACAAGTTCAATGGATACATCATCAAGAATTACTACAATCCCTCCTCTAAGACAACAAATACATAATCAATATATGATCTCTACTTAAACAATGCTAACTAATCTTCCACTAATAATGAGATAAACATGTCTAGCTCATGAATTTTACTCAACTTTATCTATATTCACTATCGTACATCTCATGTAATAATTATATCCTCAACTACATTCGATCTTTATGAACTTTACTCATAACGCCATATCTCGAAACATTATTAATTCTACAATACAAAGGTAATTAGATTTCCCATAAGTCACACATAGTGTTACACTAGTGCTACCATCAACCACATAAAAGGCTACCCAATAACATTCATATACTTATTATTCTTCCTCAATAATATCATGATACAAAATTATACATTGGTTTAACGAGTTTCTAATATTATTCACCAAAACATATAAGAGCAACCTCTTTATTTCCAATAAGCGCATTATTGTTCATATGTTATTCTCAATCCTCATTCAATTGGCAGATGCCTATCTATACCACCAGAATGTATAGACTTGACCAACATACCACCAATTCATAGCAAGGTTCTTCCCAATGAAATTCAAAATAAAGTACTTAAGACCATCCTCATCATAACTATGGTCTAAAGAGGCCAAATACACACCATTTTTAAAGCAATAAAAACATCCACTTAAAACAATAAAACTAGGAATTAGCTTTCATTAAACAAATCAGCAATTGAACATTCAAATAGAATTATGCATCCAACTTAACCCACTCACAACTTTGGCGAGAAAAAAATCTGAGAAAGTCATTCCTCCACCGGCTCCCTGTCTCGAGCCACACTCTCACCACCTACCCAACCAAACACACACAAACAACAATGAGAATTAAACAAAGAAAAAATGAATAAAACCCTAGGTTTAATAACGCAAAGCGACCCTAATAAGGTCTAGTGTTGATTCATAACTATTTTTCAAGGTTCCCAAAGAGTTCGTAGGGTTCTTGACTTCACTCTAAACCAAATAAATAAGGATAACAACTAAAGTTCACTGGTGCTACAGTAAACCCGATTCCAAGGAAGAATGATTGTCACGTTCTCGGCCTATGGATCGAGTCACCGGGCGATGAACTGGAAAATCCACTTCGAATGCCGGTGTCTTCCCTTTATTGCGATTCCTTCCTCGTGACGAACCTATGATGAATGTGGAACTCATTGAAGGGAGCTCTTAACCTTAGACTCGTTAAGATGGAGAGAGTCTTAAACCTCCAGAGATATAACCAAATTCAACTCGTCTTTATTCTCCCAAATCATCTTCTTAAATAGAGATTACATGAGAAATTATAAAACTAGAATTAAGGACTGAAATTAAGGACTCTTGATTGCAATTGAAATACTTGCTAAAACAAACTCTATTTAAAAGGCATAAAATTATTGCTTGTCTTTATTCCTATCTTTGGCGATATTGCTTGCCAAATCAAATTCTTCGAATTAGGAATGAAATTATTTGCCTTTCTTCCCATCTTGGAAGCTTATGATCTCCTTTTCCCGTGGTCCACGTCTCTCATAAATCTTACCCACAAAGGCATCCGTAACAAGGATGCTCAAGGATTCACAAGATTGAAGAACTACAAGGAATACATACCCTCCTCATAAGTCCTAACAACAATAAGCAAGAATGGAGGACAAGTTTGAAGCTCTCAAGCTCAAAAGCCACAACCCTAAATCTACCATTCCATTCAAGCATGAATGAGAGAAACAAAGAGAAAATGGGAAGTTTACCTCTAGATCTTGAAGGAGAAAAGGGGTGGATCTTGGGGCTCCAATCTAGCAAGAAAAAGGGTTTCATCTTCCTTCAAGAGATGGCCAAGAAGATGAGAGAAAAAGGGAGAAAAAAGGCTTTAAGAAGGGGTTTCGGGTTGGGAAAAAGGCTAAGCACGGGCGTGCTTCACAAAAAGCACGGTCGTGTTTCACTTGTGCAAATGTTAAGTGGAAAAAAAACATGAGCACCATGACCAGAGCATGGTCGTGCACTCTGAAGCACGGGTGTGCTTCACGCCGTGCACTAGTTTGCTAATTTTTCAACAAAATACTGTTCATAACACTATAGCAATTATTGTTACTGTTCATATACACAACAACACCAACTAAACTCTATTAGGCACTCTAAACCACTTGATAATTCCTACCGAGGCAAATACAAGAAAACTCGAACAAAACATCTAGTCAACAAACAAGAAAAGACTAAAATATCACATTTGTGATGTGGGCTTAGCTTGTAAACCCTAGTCAACTTGTGTCAATATTTTTTGTGTTTCCTTGTAAAAACATTTGTTTATATTGATAACTTGTAGGATGTTGTTTGCTTATCCATTTTTTTTTTTTATCTTTTGTCATCCCCATTAGATTTTGTTGAAATGCATATTTGAAATTTTGGGTTGATAGCCATGTTTATGTTGTTGATTTATTTTGTAGACTAATGTAATCCAAAAGATAATTAACATTTATGTTGTATGCATATGACGTATTGGGTCATCTATAGGATGAATATTTTCTCTTATTAACCATGCTATGGACCCTTGGATCCACTCTTCAAATTTGCCCAAGTTGGCCCATTGGGCTTAAGCCTACCCAAAATGTGCATATTAATATATGCTTATGATGCGTTTGTGGTGATGTGTGTGAAAAAGTTGGAGAGAAAGATTTCGATAAACCCTCGCTCCATCTTTCTTTTTTTTTAAATTGCATTAACAAAGATTTGATTTTTGATGGCAAGTATCCAAGTTTCACCATATGTGGAAGATTATATCTTTTATTATATCAATTTATAATATGGTTCATGTACTTTGGATTTTTTTGTCGATCCTTGGCTTAGTTGTTCATCAAAAGTCATTGATTGTAATTAGAAATTTCTAACATATGTTTTTTATTTACCGATCTAATTTAACATTTGTATGTGTAACTTTGAAGCATTGCATGAGTGGTCATACTTAGCTAATGTTGGTTTTGCTGGTGGGGTGGGGGGTTAATTGCTTATTGTAGAATTGAATTGTTGTGTTAAATTTCAGTTGGTTACCTATCTTGTATCTAAAATTTTTGCTTTGATAAGGTTCTATGCTTTGCTTTTAATAGCCATAGTTAGAAGGTATTTTGTAAGATAAATTCTCCCTACATGTTTTATCGGTTTCCTATTCGATTCGATATGATTATAGTGAGTATTTTTTGGGATTCTTTTATTATTTAAACAATGTCCTGCAGATTTTCTTTATATAGGATTCTTAGCTCCATTCCCTTAGAGTTGAGTGGTGTTTTTTTAAGGGAGTTTTAATGTTATGTGATCTATAGATCTTATGGTTGTTTTAGTGGATGAACTTTCTTATGAAAAGATTATATTATCTTTTATTTATTCTTTTGATTGAAGTGATCCTGTTACAAATGTCTAATCATTAGAGTTATGATTAGAGTTAGGGGTCATGCTTGGAAATCTTATATGTATGCCTCTTCAATGTTTGCTTTTAGTGGAAGTTTAGCTTTTGTGTTAAGGGTGTGTTTGGTTCAGAAGTTGTCTACCGAAGTGACTGAAGTCAGGAAGTGGTACTTCGGTGGAAGTAAAGACTTCAGCTGAAGTCCTCACTTCAGTGTGTTTGGTTACAGGTGGAAGTGGCAGAACAGTGACCACTTCCTGTGTTTGGATGGGGGAAGTCAAATTCTGGAAGTTCTGACTTCCACAGTTCAAGTGTTTGGTTGGCTCAGAAGTGGGGATCCAGTCACCACTTCATCAAGTGGTGAGGTTACCCATTATATTTTGATTTAATGTAATAATCGGTACACTTGAAGGATTTTGTTATAACAATCTTGTTAATTTTGTTAATTGAATGAATTTTATTATACCAATTAATATTATTCGTTATACGAAAATGTAAATTATTAACGCAAAATTCATACCTTAATAAATTTTAGTATACCAATTATTAGTAATCGTTATACGAATATGTCACATATTAAAAAATATGTATATGCCATCATTTTTAAACATGAATTTTTGTCACCTATAATGCAATAATTTTTTATCAAAGAAGTGTTAATTTCTCCAAATTAGCAATGCAAAACCTATAAAAAAAATTTTAATTTATTATACCAACTACTAGCATTGGTTACTAGTAATGTGTTGACACCTAAAATACATTATTTTTTTACCGATGAAGTTGAAGTGGCCCTTTATCAAAATTTTTAACACAAGAGTTATAATTTCAAATCGTATTATCGATTTGTTAGCATAATGAAGTATACTTGATTATTGATCTATTTTTATTATTGAGCAGCACAATTTAAGCACAAGTTTAACACCTGAACTGTGTACGAGTTGGTAAACCAATATAAATAAACCTGAAATTATGACAAATTGGTAAAAAGGCCAACATTTATTACCTTCAGAAACTAATAAACACAAGGAATACTGTCTTCATAATACAAGGATACGACATCATTTTACAAGCTCAATCACAATAACAGGTAGTTGAATTTGATGAACTTCATAGTACATGCTACTTTAGAATACATCACAAACAGATGATAATCACAAACCTCAGCTAGTTCACAAATTGGAAAAAAACCAACAAGCTAACAACAAGCATAATAGAGTCATAACCAGTGATAAACTGGCCCCAGCAGACGAATTCTACAAATCACAACAACGCATACCCATCTTCAATTGCTGTAGACTGGAACCGCAACCCAGTCGTTGGGCTGTGATGATGGCTCAGGCGGCAATTTCATGCACAGGGCACTTCATCGGCAGCGAAGGTTCCAAAAAATGTGTGAACAGGAAGATCTCCCACAGATTACAGAAAACAAATCGTACAGAATTGGAAAACAGAATGAAACCAAACAGAACCACAAAATCCATTGAAAATATTTGCTGACCTTGATTGGGAGAGAGTTGGTTGCAATGGAGGCATTGCATGCCCACTGCCCCGCCACACTCTTCCTTAGTCAGGAAGCAAAGAAAGTAAATTGTCCTGACCATCTTACCAGAACTGCATGCTTATGGCTGCAATGTATTGCCCCGCCAAAAGCATCCAGAGGTCTGATAGTCTTGACACCTTTGTTCACACAACAACAACCACAAACAAGATGGGAACCCTCTGCCTCGGTGCAATTAAGAAATTTTGCCATCATCATTGCCAAACAACAAAATCCTGCAATCAAAGATACACACAGTATGAGACAGGTAAAACTATATTTAAATAACAAGCAGGTATATACAGAACATTAAACAAAACTGAACATAATATAAATTCTCAGGCCAGTGATAACAAACAACAGCTGTGGACTAAATACTGCAAATACAATAGGTGCTACTTAGGCTTGTAAAGGCATACAACCACTGTGACCGGAATCATGCATAAACGATGTCCAGTAGAGTAAAACTAGCATATCAAGTGCAATATGTCCACAATAATACGGAGAAGCATGTAGTTCATAATAAGAACAAACCATAAACCTCATTCATGCAACATGATCGAGCCCCACAGTATAGAACAAAAGTGACAAGAATAACATCAGTCAAAGTTTGCAAAAGTGACCACAATACCAAAATAAACCATTGTCCACATAACAGGGGTCAATTACTAAACATGAACAATGCAAGATCAGTTAAACAAGCATATAACATGCATAAACATAAGGATAATAGGACGAAGCATAGCGTTCATAAGATCAGAGAGTCGATCATAAACATGCAGCATGACCAAGGGCCCAAGTCAAAAGGCGCATCAAATGCAACAAAAGTGGCCTTGAACAGTTTTCATGCGCATGCCATGCAATCGAACTAATGCAGGGTGCAGAAATTAAAATAAAGTTTAGTAATGTAGATAAGTCATAGTCCAGCCATTTCCCCTCCTAGATCCTGTTTCTAACTTGCGTTGCACTCAAGCAGTCCGGCTGAGAAACCTCTGAACCCAACCATGTCGCATCTCAACTCTCTTCACCAAGAACCTACGGCCCTCATTCTCTTTCTCGTGCAAGTAATCGAAAACCTCCTTGAGCGATTGCTCAGAAAATCCCTCAAGCTCCATTACCTTTTCATACAAAGTCTCCGACCAGTGGGTGGGGCACTAAATTGCTGCAGCCATTTCCCCAACAACGTTGACTAGCTCGGCCATCATTGAATTGTTTCTGGTTCCTTTGGCCCGCTGTGCCCGAACAGTAGATGAGGTTGCGGGGCTGCTAGGCACACGAGGGACAGAATTGCCATCCCCGTCCCCCTCACTGTTAGGTTGTTCATTTGGTGACTCGTTGTTTTCATTTTCATTGTCGTCAGACCCATATTTATCCCCAAAATTTGAATAAAGCGACATTGCATATGATCCTGTCGCATTGTCATCCACGCAGATAATTTTTAGCCCTTCATAATTTTCAATTGGTTTGTTGATAAATGGTTTGGCCGCTGGATGGGCCTGCAGTTAACAAGAATTACATAATTAATAGAACGCAGCGATAGAGATTGAACATTTAATTTTAAAAATATTAAACTTTGCAGCAGTACCTCAGTGTATGTGTATGCGACAATCGGGTCCAATGTGATCATCTTGTTCTCATCATCCCAACCTGCACCGCTTAAATCCTTGACTTTCTTAATCTCAAGATACCTTGCTTTCAAAGTCCGGTAATGGTTTTCCACATTTTCAGGGGTGAAGTCAGTGCCAAACTTATCATTTACAGCGCTGGCTGCATGCGAGAAGGCAACTCTCTTGAAGGATTTGTCACACTTGAGTCCTTTGTTGGCTTGGTCGACCAACAAAGGAATCAAGTAATTGTCAAATTCATTCTTCCACCTCTTATTAGGGGTTCCACGCTTGCCTTTTTGCAGCCTTTGCACTGGGGGCATCAAACCAATATCAAACGACACAGTTAACCAAGAGTACGAAAAAGTAGATGCATGCGAATAAGAAAGTAACACAACAAAATAAAATTCAGACAAGAAAATGAAGCATATAATTGCAGCAATATAGTTCAGGCCCGAGAACTATATTGCCGCCACATCTCATTCGCAATGTTGTCCCTCAATTCAACCCATTGTCTGTTTTCCTCGCGTTGCTCGCGTTGTGAGCGAGATTGCGATATAACAAGATGCTCCTCTTCGATGTTTCCATCACCTAAAATCTGGTCATTTGGATCAACCCCTGCAATATAGTTGTGGATGATGCAACATGCAATGACTAGCAAGACTTGGGTCTTGTAGGGGAAAAAGGGATGGGACGTCAGGATTTTGAAACGATTCTTGAGAGTACCAAACGCGCGTTCCACTCTCGATCTTAACATAGAGTGCCTAAGATTGAAAAGTTCCTTAGGATTTAATGGTGCCCTTCCATTGTGTTCTTTGAGATGGTATCTAACCCCACGATATGGGGCTATGAAACCATTCATAGTTGTATATCCCGCGTCTACCAAGTAGTATTTTCCTACAACAAACATTAACATTAAGACCACTAATTTGAAATTTGTAAACCAAATAAGTTAATGTTCGCAACCTTCTATTAATTTCAATCCCTCTGGCTGTGGTCGCGAGAGTGCATCTCTAAGGACTGTGAAATCATTTGCCGATCCTTCCCACCCAGCTAGCACGTATGTGAACCTGAGGTCAGGGTTCACAACGGTGAGCACATTTTGGGTTGGTCCCTTTCGACCCCGAAAACGGGGCAACTCATGAACGGGGACTGAGGCATCTATGTGTGTGCCATCCAAAAGACCAATACAATCCTACATAGGAGCAAAAAATCATTTCCTAAAACCTTAACATAGGGGAAAATTCACTAATGAAATTCTATGTCGTCATGATGTAGGATTACCTTGAAAAAGGGATACCAGTTAGGGTTGGTCTCAATCTCGGGGTGGCAAGTGCCGTTAGGGGGCTGAACAAAATCATCGCGCAATGAGCACACTGCGCGTAACACATTATTGAAATACCTGCTAATTGTTTCACCGGATCGTAGGAACTCTATGCGCATGGTCCTATTCTTTGTGTTATGCCTGACAATGTGTAGGAATATTGCTAGTTGTTCCTCCACCGAGACATGTCTCGTGTCGAGAAGGAAATGTGTGTCACGCATAACAGCAGCCAAATGCATGAAAGGGGCTACATCCATTCTAAGGTAGCTAACAGAATAATCTCAGCCACCCCTTAAGATACGGTTCATATGTCTTTTCCTAGTTAGGTCTCTGAACAACGAAGGAATGGGGCATCTTGATGTCCTAGGAATGTGCAACTCTTCGAATAAAATCACAACAATGACGACAACAGTTGCAAAAGCTGCTGCGAGGGGCCTCGTACGCTCGCCTAATGCCCAACTATCCATCTACACAGGTTATGACAAAATTATGATTTATTTTTTGCTTAGTGGCATATTATATACTTTGCAAACAGACATTATGCTAACTAAGGAAAGTGAAACTGAAATGTATGTACATTGCGCAGTAGACACTAGAATAACCTAACTGAACTGACAGGTACATCATAAGCAAATAATACATACATGACATGTCTATACTTCACAAGCAGATGATGTAACTGAACAATGTCAATGAACTGACAATACCCAACCATGTCCAGCAAGTTCAGCATAAGACAGGTAAGTAGCAAGAAAAACCCCAGATATACATATATCACAATGAAAATTAAACATAATAGAATGAGACAAATAGATACATTCCAACGAAGCAGACAAATAAATCATAATTGGCATGTGTATACATCACAAGCAGATGATAATCAAAACCATAACATGCATACTAAATGAAGTGAAACTAATGATAAGCACAAACATAGGATATAAATACATTAAAGACAGGTACAAAATGTAACTAGTGGTAATAACTGAACTGGGAGGAAAACAAGCATGCCCAGCAATGGACTGAGCAAGATGACAAAGCAACTATAAACTTTGGAAACAAACATTATGTGGAAAGTACAACTGATATGTATGTGCAACGCTCAATAGGCACTGGAACAAGCTAACTGAACTGACAGGTACATCATAAACAAATAATACATACATGGCATGTGTATACATCACAAGCAGATGATGTAACTGAACAATGTCACTGAACTGACAAGTAAAAGACATGTCCAGCAAGTTTAGCATAAGATAGGTAAATAGCAAGGAAAACCACATATATACATATATCACAATGAAAATTAAACATAGTAGAATGAAACAAATAGATACATTCCAACGAAGCAGACAAATAAATCATAATTGGCATGTGTATACATCACAAGCAGATGATAATCAAAACCATAAGATGCATACTAAAAGAAGTGAAACTGATGATAAGCACAAACATAGGAAAAAAAACTGATATGTATGTACAATGCGCAATAGATAGTAGAACAAGCTAACTGATATGCATGGAAAGTGCCCAATGTACACATACCTGAGAGGCATCTCTTCACAAGAACAGAACAAAAGAAATGTCCAACAGTTTCAGAAAAAGTGATGCGTACATTGTTTGAAGGAAAAAAAAATAATATTCAAAGGGAGAACAATATCATATCCAACAGAAGTAACAGGTATCATGTAAACATAATCGTCACAGCTACAGAACTCATTAACATATAAACCAACTAACAATCATGCAAACATATTTCTACATAATAATATCTTCATGCAAGATCAGTACAAGTAACATGTATCATGTAGGCATACGATATTATAAACATAAGGATATAGTGAAAGCATAATTGGCCTAGCTATAGAACACAGTACAAGACAAACAATGTAAACAAGTAAACAAAACATGAACAAATTGATGCAGAATGAACAGGTGAGGTTATATAATTTGCATGAGAACAAACAAGACAATGTTAATTGACTAACAAATTGAATTGCCAGGACTACATTTTATTGCAGAGTAGATGGATGATAATACCAATCATGAAATAAATTTTCTGAGTTAAAAGAACAGAGCAATGGTAGTGAATTCAAGTCCGAAAAGCATATAGAAAAAATCAAACTACGAAAAATCTAACAAGCCCATGGATTTGGGCGTCGAGACCAGAAATTGGAGTCATGGAAACAAGAAGAAGTGTCATGCGAATACATCAAAAGAAATACACTCACATGAAAATGGAACCATTCAAGAAAAAATATTCAATGAGCTGTTCAACAAACCTCAGAACAGACGGCAAACCAGAAGTAACTCCACTCAGAAACATAATCCAACCCCAAAAATCAACTCAATCAAAACAACAGCTTAAAAAAGAATAGGTACAGACGGGATTCAAGGAGAACGACAGCAGTCAAACATCAGTAGATCGCAGTGTAACAAATTAGGGCAAAACCCATCAAAACAAACCAAACAACATAATAAATTAAAAAACCACCAGATTTCAACAGATTCACGGAAAACAACCTCAGTAAACCAGTCATGAAAACATCAGATGTGAACATATTAAATAATATCCAAACCTTGCAGACGGATTCAATGGAGGAAAATGAAAAACAAACAACAGTACCCCACAGGTGAAAATCATGCCGGAAAACCCTAAAAACAACCCACACAAGAACAATAGTAATGGGAAAAACTAAACCTGCAGTTAGATTCAGTTTAACGAACACCGAAAACCCACAGAACAACATAAACAAAAAAAGAAATTACAAAACCCCAAACCCTACGGACGGATTCAAAGAAAAAGCCTCAAAACAAGAGAAATCGGCAGCTACAAAAAAAGGGAAAAAACTAAAATGCAAAAACCCTACAACCGGATTCAAGAAAAACAATCTCAGAACAAGACCATATGAAAAACCCAAAGGAATACCCTAGAAAAACCAAAAAAAAAAGGGCAAAAATCCGGAGAAAAGAGAACCCTGCCATCAAAAACACCCAAAGAAAGGAACAAACCTTCAGCAAACAGACAGTCTACAACACGAAGAAGAGGGCTCCGAGATAAGGCGGTGAGGGACGAGACCCCAGCCAAAGAAGAGAGAAGACAGTGGAAACCCTAGCGAAAACCGAGAAGACAGTGGCAGCAGTGATAATAGCGAGGGCACATGAAGGCACGTGGTGGAGGTCGCGACTTCAGCTTGCTATTCAAAATGGGCTGAACTCCGACTTCGGAGTTTCTCGCACGGAAGTCGAACAGGTGAAGTGAGCGGATGTGGAAGTGTCACATCGCCACTTCAATCGTGACTTCAGCGAACCAAACACGTTTAATTCGAGCCGAAGTGTGCACCTCAGTCACTTCACCCTTAAATGAAGTCAACCAAACACGCCCTAAAAGTGTTAACTTTTTTAAATATCTAGTGTTATGTTGAGCAAAAAGTGCTTTTGGGGTGAAAATAGTTCAGGTCGTGGTTTGTGATAATATAGCATTTTTTTGAGCTATTATAATTGGTTTTATGTTTTAATTTTAGGGCATCTCAAGGAGGATTGATTTTGGCTTTCAAGTGTGAGTTAGAGTTGAGAGAAGTTGAGGTAAGTAATCCATATATAAGCTATTAGTTATTTGTAGTAATAAAATTTCAGCTATTTATTTATTTACTTGATTATTTATTTATTTATTTACTTTGTAAACAATTGATTTAGTTCCTTAAAGGTGGAATTATCTAAACCTTTGGGTTTAAATGTTCATTTTACATTACTTAAATATGAACTTATAAACTTTTTCATTATGAATTATGTAATATTATTCTGTTTTAGAAAGTAAAACTTGCAACATTTTGAATGATTATTGGCATCTAATAAGTAAATCCACTTATAGATAATTTTCTTTTAAATTTTAAAAATTCAGTTATTGATTTATTTATCCATTCTTTTATTTTGAAACAATTCATTTAGTTTCCATAAAAATGTGGGATTATGCCATTTCTTTAATTATTTGCAACGCTGTGGTATCTTTGCTCAAACGAGAATCTTGGAAGAGCTTGATATTATAAATTCTGTTATATTATTATACTTTAGTTTGATAACTCAGAAATATTTTTGTTGGTAAGTATTAACATCTAGCTCTTTAAACATAGGACTCTTGAAACTTTGAACCAAATTTATTCCGTTATAAATATTTTTAGTCTTCGAATAAACTATGCATTAACCTAATCAATGGGGGATTTACCATGTCGAAATGAATTCCGTGAATTGAGACTATAGTTTTTAATAGGGCCATTGGTTAAACAATAACAGTTTTTTAACTCTAATCATCGAGGTAAAATAAATGGACTTTGATATTTCTGACTCAAACTACTGAGGTAAAACAATTGGATTTTGATGTTCTAACTCTGGTACTGCTAAGATAAAACAAACAACCATAGTAAGTTTGGAAGACGTATAATACCACACCCCGACCCATAGCTAGACAAGTTATCCTCACCTTGAAGCACTTTGAAATAAGGGACACAAGTTATCCTAACCCTAAAGCAATGCAAGGTTGTTTAGTATCCTATTCTCAAAAAAATCTCCAAAACACTCAAAAACCATTGCTAAGAAAGATGATAACATGAAAATATAAAAGTATTTTACAACTTGATATTGTATAATAATACAAAAGAAATAAAGATTTTTGAGAAAATTCCAAGAAAACAACAACCCTAGTGGATCCATCCTAAAACTTGCAGAACAATACTATTCTTATACACAACAATACTAGAATCCAATACTTGGAGAGATAGAAGAAGAGAAGTGAGAAACTCGGTTACTCAGTGAGTGGGGTGAAAACAAGTGAAAAACTCATAAATATTTTCAACTACGGAAAAGTGTTATTTATACTTTTCCAAAATGTCAGTATAAACCACAATATTCAACTATGAAATACAGTAAATAAAAGTAAGGCCCGATACAACTTACATATATGAATATACATGTAAGTTTCCAAATGCAAAACTTTGCAGCACATACTTTGCAAACACTTATTAATATCGTCTTAGAAAGCATAGGTCAAAAATAAACTTGTGGACTCCATTCTCAAGATGAAACATAGCATGAATTCCTAGTAAGAAATATAAAGCTCAAAAACTACATACATATATAGAGTTCAAAGCTTGTGTAGAAAATTTAACTTTCGGGCTAGCCAACAAAATCATCCCTGAACTTAGCCATGGTCGCGACCAAGTTAGGAACCGCCAAGAGTGTTTTCTCATTTAAATCGTATAATATTTAGCCCTACTTGGTGTTGGCCTCTAAGATCCTTGTGAGGTGTTCAAGGTGCAGCAAAACTTAGTGTGGGGCGGCCCACTACCCTCTCAAACTTCTACGCATCTCTTGAAGGGGGAAAACAATCAGCCGGTCATCCACACCGCCTCTCTATAAGCCCGACCGTGAAGACCACCACTGTAGTGGTCGGGTCATAACCCACATTTACCAAGATAACATAAAAATCAAAATCTCAACGACGTTTCGTAGTATAAGGAGTATACTTATTCATTTGAATGAATATTTTCACAATCTCAAATACTCCCAAGGACATGTATGTAATTCTTTCAACAATCTCAATAAAGCTTTCAGGCAAATACTTGAATCAAACAAAATAGTTCAATACTTTAAAAGCCTTTTCGAAGTACATCTCAATGCCAGAATAATAAAATGAAAGACCTTTATAGCATAAAACCATCAAACTCTTATATAAGCCACGAATAGTAATCCAAAAGCTTAAACAAAATAAAACATGGCATAAATCATTTAATATAGAAATCAACAAAATGATTTCTGAATAGTTTGTACAAACAAAATACACACATCATACAAACAAAAATGACCAAAGGGAGTAGATTCATCATTTTGTAACAATATAAGTCTACTCAAAGCCAAAAATATCGAAGTCCTATCAAACTCCAATCATAATAAACATCCCATATTTAACATCAACATCATGACCATAAACACAAATACACAAGTTAGGATTTAAATATCATTACCCAATAGTGTTGTCTCTCTTTAAGGGCCATTCGGTCATTCAAACACTTCTTAGTCGAAATAAGATGGTAACCTTGTCATCTCCCACACTTGAAAAGATTATAACCAAAGAGACATAGGCAAGCTTGAACTTGACTATTCTTATAAGCCTTTATTCCCATCTTCTACTTCTACTTCTACTAACTCCCACATGATGATCCATCATTATTAAATGTCCAAACGCATGACATCAAGGATAAACTTGAATGCACAACAAAACTCAACTAACCCCGTGACCCATCATAAACCCAAGCATCTAAACCACTATATAAATTCACTAAAGGTCTTCTCTCACAAGGACCCCTGACTTTTTTTTTCTATGCATAACCTAGTCATCAAATTTTCTTCGAACCTTTAACATATCCATGGTCATCACTCTCTCACCTCATATCTAAGCACTAACACTCTTCTAATCCTTATTAACTCTATCATCCTTCCAATCCTCCTAAACATCACCTCCGCCCTTAATTCTCACAACTTTGTCCCTAAATACTTGATTCAACTCTTAGAGGCAATTTATCAAACGTCTTGTGTACATCAACCATACACCCACATTAGCTTACAAACCAACACATGAATTCAACTACTCTAAACTATATATCCATACTCTTCACATGAAAGAGAAAACAAGAACAATCGAAAATAACCACAACCATAACCAAGAAAGAGAATATATATACATAAATATTATGATTTCACATAAACATGAACTCATAAACTAGAATAGCATCGGGATCATTCAAGAAGCCCAAAGAAGTTACAAAGCTAATAATGTTTAAAGAAATAAAAGAGAGTTTAACCCACTCACCTTTCTTCTTCTCCTCCTTTTTACTCTATAGACCTAATGAAAACAAGAGATAAAACAAGGAGATGAAGGATCCTAACTTCCCTAGGGTTAAGATCAAGAAATAAAATTTGAAATTTAAATAAAACACAAGGTTACTTACCTATAACTATCAAGGGGATTAGAGAAGAAGATGAACAAAGAAAGGGCTAGGGTTTGCAGCCCATTGAAGGAAGATAGCATTAGAGGAGAAAAGGGTTGCAGCTTTTAAAGAAAATCTCTGGTTGCTACAATATCAGTTGCTATAGTGTCAAATAAAATCTATAGTGTTGGTCTGAAAATGCTACAATAGCAAGCTTAGAAAAATGAGGTTATAACATATAATTTTGGAAAATTGTTACGTTCTACATCAGGTTTTTTTTTTTTTTTTGTTAATTATTTGGTTTAGAGACTTGTATTTCATAATTATCGCACTTTGATGTTCAAATCATATATAATCTATATGTTTTGAAAAATTGTTATAAATCCGTATTTCTGTAAATCATTATGGATGCAAAACCTGTCTTTTGTTAAGTATATTACCCATTGATATTCTGTACATGTAGATTTATATTATACTCTTTGATGTACATATGTATAAGTTTTGTTATATTTGAAATTTAAATTTAAATTTTTTTAACTTTGTATGACCTCTGATATTTTAATGGATTGCTTATTGGAATGTCAAGCTCATAACGTTATTGTTGACCATTTCCAGATTAAGAGTAAGATTTTCCAATAGATAGCTAAGCAGTGGTTGCCAAGTAACAGGCACAGTCCTAGCCTTGACTATATTAGACTGCATCTTCAATTTGCTCTTTGTTGTAGTTGTGAGATCTTGTATACCTTTGTTGTTCTTGTTTAAGTTTGTGAGACCTTATGACTTGTAAATTGTTATACTCCTTGATATTATCTTGTTTTCTTAAATATTCTCTAATATGTTATATTCTCAGATAGGATGTTGAGACCTTACATGTTTACTAGGCTTCTGCCTTTAGGGTGTGCGGCCATCTATTAGCCGTCGGACCGGTTTCACTGGACGACAACATTCAACACATAATTACTTCAGTTGTGATTTGTAATATATTATTATTTTATAATTTTTTTAATTTATATAAAGGCTAATAAAACTTTATATTTTCTCTACAAATCGTGAAATGGCCATTATATTAGGTATTTTGAAAAGCATACAACCATAATAAACAAAAAGTTATATAGGAATTATTTTGAATATTTTAAAAATATAAAAATATAAATAAGTATTGAAAAAGTACAAAGATAAAAAAGAAAAAAAAACAAACTTATATATATATTCACCTCATTTATAATTGGCTTGAGCTGATTGATAAATAGGTTAAAAGATAATTAAAATTTGCATCATTTTATATAATTAATATATATGATTTTATCAAATAATCATTTACTATTTAGAGAACTAATTTTGTAATCTTTTTGCTTGAAAAGAAATTTGTTAAAAATATATCAAATATATATCAAAGTGAGTGAAGTTAAACTAAAATTATTAAAACAATAGTACTCTATATTATATAATATATATGCATTAACCTGCTTTCTTATGCAATGAAACTCCCACCAGTTCATTCTTCCATGGAAAGTTTGGATAATAGTAACTGAAATCACATTAGATGTCAGATTATAATATAAGTAAAAATATTATATTCTAAATTACATATTATTGTTTAGTTTGCTATGACGAAAAATATTATATTTTTATTTTTATTATTTAGTTTAATCTAAGTTGAGGAGTATAGTAACCATGTAATGGACTGTGAGATTACCCCATTATTTATTATTAGCATTAATTATTTAATATTTTTCATAAAAAATATTTTAGTAAAAAAAAATTAATTACTTCAATGAACCAAGTTATTAAATTTAAATTATTTAATATATCTTTAATTTTATGACTCAAAAAATATGTTTATAATTAAATATAAAAATATTAACTTTATTAAATATTTTTATAACATTTTTAATTATAAAAATATTTTATAAAAAATTTACACAATGTTTTTATAATTAAATAGATAATTTTAATGGTGAGATTAAGCGGATGCCACTTACTGTACATGTGGGTCACTTATAAGTTGTTTTACAACTGCTAACTTAAACAACCCCTCAAATTTAAAACATAAAAAGGAAAGAAAATTCATTTAACTCCACTTTGCTTTCAATCCAAATGTAGCAAAAACATAATATTTATCCATTAACTGTGATATTACAATCAAATCCCCAAACCAATTCCTTCATTACAACATAACATACCAATATTATTATTATTAATTATTAATAATCTCTATATAAATATCTATATATACATAAATAAAATAAATAAATAACATATCACACTAACTCACCCAGACATACTTACAACAAGAATACCAAAAAACACAAACACAACCAACCCAATTCTCACATTCCGGCCAGCAGCCCCGGAAGTTGCCTTGACATCGCCGCCATTGATCGGATTATCGAAATTCGACGGTATCACAGTATCGGGAACATTATCACTGTTATCAGCACTGTTCGGAGCCGGAGAATCCGGCACCGGACTCTTTAAACTTTCTGGCAAACCTTGACCATGTGTCACATTGATCTTGAAATGTTGGCCATGCTTGCATTGCTCGCCGTCGTAATTACCGGAGAAAAAATAGTTCAATCCTTCCTTTACAAGCGGCACCGCCATTGTGACCGCCTCCGTGCTCACCTCCGGCTCGCCGGCTGACCAGTCAATGGTGTCATCAGAGTCTGCGTTGTTGTAATCACAGTGTTTGTATATTGTTAAGTTGTAGGTCTGCACCACCGTATGGTTTTTGTCTGTGTTAAAAACTGCAAGTGAAAATAATTAATTAGTGCATATATATATTAAAATTTTTATAACTAAATTTATGTTTCTTAAATAACATATGACAACACAAAGGGCTAGTAGCTTAGTAGATCTGTCCATGGGCCAGGCAGGGGGCTAAGTCCATAATTAATAAAATTTAAACTTGCCCAGGTCCTGCCTAGCCCAATAATATGGGTTTTAATATTTGCCATAGTCCGCCTGAATTTGATGGCCTTCAACTAAGACATGCCCAAGCCCACCCAAATAGATTTTTCATCAAATAATAAACAAGTTATAAAAAAGCTTAACAATATTATTAATATGTGAATATCACCAAATATTACTCTACAAAACACATTAAAATTAAAATACAAAATGTGCATCTTTATTCAATCACAATAACTAAAATTTAAACCATTATAATCAATGGCAATCAACAATTTATATATATATATATATATATATATATATATATATATATATATACACAAAACTAATTAATAAATATACTATATGATTCGGAACAGCCTTTAACAATAAAAACTAGACCCAATCTGTTTTTTAAAATGGGCTTCTTTTTTTGTCCATATAGTTGTCCAAGCCCTCTCAATTTCAGGTGGGTCTTCGGGCTTGGGCGGGTTGCCCATTCTATGGACAAGTCCATAGCTTAACAGTATTGTTCTCATTGTGAAAATCAAGTGTAAGACATTTAAAAAATCTCGAGTGTGAGTCTAACCGGACAAAGTGGTGGTAACTAATTCTTATTTGTGATGCGAACTTATTACCCAACCCCGTGTAGCCAAGTAAAGGTGCATGAGCTGGATAATTAATTTCTGGCCCATATGCACCCCTCTAATTTAGATGGCGATAGGTGATTTTGTCAAAAATAAATAAATAAATGAAAAACAAAGGACAAAACTTACTTTTCATTCGTTATTAACGAAATTAGCTTTGGTTTGATTAATCTAATATGATTATTGAAAGTATCATATTTGTATTTATTAGCCTAAAATGTAAAAAAAATTGGACTTTATCAATAAATAGTAAAATGACATATATACATGCATCGATAGTGCAATTTTTTAAGGATCGTTATAAATTATTGTTGCAAATTTAGCATATGTCTAAATTACAATAAAATAAAATAAAATAAAAATAAAAATGATCAATTTATTTCATATATATATAATTTTAAAATTATTTCTCTCTTTATTCAGAGAGAGGGTTCGTTCTCATAGCTTATCTATATTATTTTTTTTAGAAAAAAGATACATGCATTTAAATGCAAATAAGTACTGCTAATTTTTTTTAATTAATTAGGACTATAAATTGTTTGAATCTCTTAATTTTACATGGCATTTTTGGCAGATTCATCAATATAATAATAATAATAATAATAATAATAATAATAATAATAAATATATAGTAATCTTGAGTTTGTCTGAATAAATCAGCATATGATTTCCTTTTTCTATTTCAATTAAATAGAAAACACTCAAAAAGACCCCTCAGAAACATCTAAAATTCATGAATTATCACAACAAATTCATCAAAAACAAAAAAATCAAATCAAATTGACATCAATTTCGAATTAAAACAAAAGGAAAACAAAGGAAAAAAATGCAATTAAATTGAAAAATTTTAAAAATTAAAAACTTACTTAGGAAATCACCAAGACTGAAATTTTTTCCAGCCACCCATTTCTGATAATTTACTTTTGGGTCCTTGAGATTATCATACCATCCATGAGAGTCCCCAACTGTGTAGTTCTTGTATCCATGAACTCCTTCAAACCTCATTGCAAGAACAAAACAAGAGATTAACATGAGAATAGAGATACTAATTTTCTCCATGTTTTTTTTTGGTTTTTTTTTTCTCTCTGTTTTTTTTTTTTCTTTAGAGATTTGGGAAAGGAGAGTTTGGGAACTGAGAAGAGAAGATGGTGGGAGAGAGTGAGTGTGGAGTTTTCTTATCATGCTGACAGAATAAAACCATGGATTTTGCTTCAATTACAGATATGCCACTGCTTTTTGTTTGGCTCTCACTCCTCTGTAACAAGTTTGGAATATTTATAATCTTTTTTTTTTTTAATCAATACACTTTCTGAAATTGTCTTTAATTATTTTTTTATAATTTATTTTTATATTTTTTTAATAAATCATATTCAAAGATGATTCCGGGGAATTACAGAAATAAGTGTGACAAAACAACAACACTACAGAGGTACAAGAGACTACCACAACATAAAAGAACAATAAAAATAAATAAATGATTAGTGAAAAAACACTCACTATAGCAACATTTTTTTTTAATAAAAAAGATTTTTTTAGCATAATTAAGAGTAGTGGACTAGTCGATGCCTAAATTGTTTATTGTTTCAATGGCCTCTACATTAATATAGAGCCTATGAACTTCAAGCCGTATTTGTCAGTGGTTCCAAGATCTTTTTAACCTCATTCTCTGTCTTGAAAATTACATTCAACTATAAAAAGAACATATGATTGATGCTGATTGTTGATGGACATCGATGTTAGTGGAAGATTTTTTGAATTAAAAATATATACATTTAATAATTTTTTTGTTTTCTATAAATATTTTTTATGATAAAAACAAACAAAATTAATCTTTGAAAACATTCTATGGTTTTCTTAACTCTTTCCAAAGCCAATCATTGAGTACTAATCTCCTCTTTTTTTTTTTCTATTTTAGTGGGTAAAAGAGGAAATCAATCATTGCCTTGAGTGGCACCTAAGTAAATTTATGTAACTAAGGTGGCAATTTGTGAGGGATGGTGCTAATCTCGAGGCAAACTAGAAGATCTGAGCCTTGGGATTTGCTGTCGGTGGCTCTTTAACATGGGATCACGCGATGATAGCTGGATGATGAGGTTGACACTCCTTTTTGTAGTAATGCCTAAGGATTCGGTGGCTTTTGATGGGATTAGCTATTATTATAAAAACACGAAACAGGAAATAATTTTAATAGAAATGCGCCACGTTAACTTTATTGTGAGGTCCGGCGATTGGATAGGTTGAAATTGTGTTCTGTATTTGGTGTGTTTTAGCTGATGGGATGTTCTTCTCATTTGATATTATATGGAAGAAGCCACGTCCACTCATTTTGAGAGAATAAAAAATAGTGAGGTACTCTTCTTAACAAACTTTTACTAATATTATAATAAATCACAAATTGTTATCAGAATTTTTTAATTATGAATTACTTAAGTCAAAATAATATTTTAGTGAAATTTTAATGTTTAACATTCATGGGATTTGGACAAACTCACTTGGGTCTCGTGTTTCAAAATTATTTGTTTTTGACGTATTTGATCGATATGAATTCACGGTAATGTAATGTGTCTTATGTTTCAAGTGTCATGTTAAAATAAAATAATATATATATAATTGATTTTTTTTTTTGACAAATGTAACATGTGTATGATGTACTCTCAAGTGTCATGTATAATTATAATTGATTTTTTTTTTTTTTTGACAAATGCAACAAGTACGCAACAGTGAGGGACATGCACACAACAAATAATTGAACATCTAACTATGTACACCCTCACCTTATGACATAATGATTTGGCTGCAAATATGTTTTTACATTAGGAATTCTATGGCAATCTATGCAGAAAGACCCTCACTACCTTATGCACAGTGAACCCTTATTCACTATGCCAACCCCTTATCTATTGGGTTGGCGAATATGGGTAATATAAGTATTGTTTCAGAGTTTTTCTAATATATATATATATATATATTTATTTATTTATTTATTTATTTATTTCGGAAAATGTCACTTTGATTTATAAACTATATAAAAATGTATATTGTGATTCATCATGTGGCCTTTTTATTTTAATATGATTTTTTATTTAAAAATCAAAATTAACATTTGAGTATAGTTCAGGAATTAATATTGGAAATTGACTTATTTATATTAATTTTGTTTTGTTATTTACCCATATATATTATTAGATATTGGTTCAACTTTTGTGAAAAGTTATTATTTTACCACACATATATTTAATTATTTTTAGATGTACTATGTAATCCTATTTTAAAATCATTTATTAATAGATCTAATATAAGAAATAAAAATATAGATTAAAAAAATTAGATATATAAATATTATAGGAGGATTAAAATTTAAACAAAAAGTTATGTAAATATATAATGAGAAGATTTATTGTTATTAAGTTATTCTATATTATGAATGTTAAGTGAATTAGATTACAAGAGATAGTAAATATTTTGATTAATTAACTAAAGACAGCCTTTTGAGAAACTAGTTTATTTTATAGTTGAAGATAAGATTACAACTAAGAGATGCCCATATATAACATTATACATGTTATTTATGAGTGGATCTTACTGTCTCTGAATTCAAACAAAGCATCTCAAAGATTTGATAATCGAAAAGCTTTAAATGTTTTAATATGGAAAACATAGTGGGGTTGTTATGAGACAATCTTCACATGCACCAGTGTTAACTTTAATTCATTGTTTGTTATAGAAACTGACACGGGTTATCCGATGATGAGAACACAGTGCGGCACTTGCAACCTGCAAGTCAGCCTAACGCCCAAAAATGCATCGAGAACGCTATAACCACAAAGGAAATAAGAGAACGGCACCAACTTAGGCCAAGATCACTTAAGGCTCACCCTAGAACCGGCCTTGGTTCACCAAAGTTACAAGAGCAGGGAAAGACTCGAGAGAGAGAGCTCTTGAGAGAATGAGAGAAGAATGAGAGATCTTTCTCATGGAGAAATGAAGGCCCTTATATAGCCAAGTCCTTGGAATCATATCTAAGGACATGGAGACGAACACGAATTTAGGAATTCTCCCAACAAAGGCAAGATGACGAAATTTGTTCTCATCCAATAGTAAGAAGCAGATGCTATTCATATTTACCGGGTCCTGCGTGTTCCCCATTAGCTACAAGGTGTCCCTCCTTTGTTCACAGAGCCTGATAATCACTGTTCATCCGTCCGGGATGACTCGGCAATGTTCGGTCTTGCCGAGGAACGTTCTCCGCCCATACGCTTCTGCTCCTACAAGTTCTCTTTATGTTTTAAGTCTTGGCAAAAGTTGAGTGGGTTGCCACTCCACTCTTGGTCATGAACCCTGCTCATGTAAATATCTGACCGCTCCATAGAAGTGAAACTGGTCAAAGGGGATGAAAGAACCATGCTTTTACGGCCTTGTCATACCCGCGCCAAGGGCGTGACGTCGAAAAAGCCCTTTAACAGAAACCATCATGGGGTTGTAATTTATTTATTTCTTTGAAATTTTTTTTCCATCTTTATATATATATATATATATATATATATATATATATATATATATATATATATACACTTTTAAGAAATTGTAAATTTTAAATTTTAAAAATTAAAATCTAATAGGTTTTTGAAAATTTTCAATAATATGTTTTAAAAAATAGGTTAAAAACCCCAAAAGCTTAAAAAAAGTTTTTTTTCGGGTGCTCAGATGCGGCTTGGCCTTTGATAAGATTCCTTCAAAGCTATTTTGATGAATAAAATGACTTTGGGTCTACTAGAATAAATATAAAAAAATTGCTGATTTCTTATATTGGGATGAAAAAATCATCATTGTTTCTTTTTTTTTTTCTCTCTTAATATTGTTTCATAAAGTTATTTTATCAATAAAATTCAATTCAATTTATTGAAATGTGTTTTATTAAAAAATAAATATTAAAAAAAGTTTTATTTAAAATATATTTTGAAGGTCTTTATATATTTACCACAAAAACACTTCTTTGGATGTTAGCTTTTCATGATTATAGTAAAATTTAAAATTTAATATAAAAACCATATCTATGTTTAATTTCATGTTTTTTTTACCTTTCCTTCCATAGAGTAGATGGAAAAAAAATATATATAAATCTGTTTTGTTTTTATTAAAGATATATAATTAAATAACAATGATTTGTTGCATGTAAAAAATAATAATAAATAAATTTATGGATCTAATAAAGGCAAACCAAAAAAAATCAAATATTCAAATAATTATATTTCCAATTTATTCTTAATGAGGGTTAATTAGTTGCTTTGTTTGATTAGGAGCTACATTGTGTTTGCTCAGACTATTTGTAAATATTTGATCTAAGTGGAAACATAGTTCAAAGAAAATATTATAAAAAATAGTCTTGCATTTTTTGCATTTGTTTATTATACAAAAGTCAAATATAAAAAATGCCTAGGAGGTATGTGTATAAATATTTATTAAATTTTTAAGATAATTATGGCATGTTTGCTCAAGAAAGTGTAAGTGAATTTTTATGAGGCATCACTTTCAAAATATGGGATGAATTTTGTACAAATTGTGTTAATATATTTTATAAAACTCCACATATATCCATCTGACCTGATTGGGCCTAATACTAAATATAAATACTCCTATTTATTTATTGATTATTTATTTATTTTTTCAAAAATAAATCCATACATACAATTTTTTTAAAAAAAATAAACAAACCACTGTTAGGGTCATGCACTATGAAAATGGTAAATCAATTAGTGGAAAAATTTGTGTTAAATATACCATGTCCCTCACCCTATATACAAAGAGACTTTACAATGTCCGTACACAAAGGACCTTGTTCTTTATGGGATAAATAGAAATTGAACGTGAGACTTCCACATATGGAGTGCAATACATTTTATAAGATAAATCTCGATTCACGTTATATGATCACGATAATGGGTGTTTGGAACGAAATGGCTTAACCCAAACCTAATATTGGCTATGAGACGCTACATATCGTTGATATGCAAATGTAACATATTTCTCTAGCTCCTTAAAAACAATAGATTAATATTATAAACTATAAATATCGGTAAACTTAAATAATTAATGTCGTATCATGCTCAATTATGTTAAAAATAATTCGGTAAAAATTTAACTAAGTTCAAATGCTCAATTATATTTAAAAGGTAAGTCGTAATTTATGCCTTATGAGGAGCAAAATTTGTATATAAGTCAAAGATAGCTTTCATGGACCATCATTGACAAAAATATCAATAAAAAAAAAAAAAAAAAAACTTGTTTATCATGCGTCGTGATTCACTCACTTAATATTTTCCTATTTCTATTTCAATCTTGGATTTCTGGGCTAATCCTTGATAATTTTGTCATGTCTTATAAATAAATAAATAAATAAATAAATAAATAAATAAATAAAGTTTATGTTTATTTACACATGTTGCTATTGTTTTATTATACTTTCATTATTCTTTCATTGGGTTTTAATTCTAATCATTTTTTTATGTTTATATTTATTATGGAATATCAAATCATGTTTACCATTTACGGTAGCTTATTGACCCCCTAAAGATATAACACAATTAGGTGCCATATGTGACAATGAAAATCGGCCATAGAAGATTTTGTAAGAATTATATCGAGTTAATAGATTCTTTCGCTATATAATCTTAGGAAGAATGAATATAATTTCTCCTACATTGAACCCATATGAGACTCATTTAAACGTAGCACAGGGCTTAAAATAACAGTGGGTGAATAATTTGCTACAGTGATAGAGCAGGATTCGATAATGGCTTACCAACCCATTGTCATGTGATAATCCATTGTATTACACAATGGTTGTCATATGTGAACATGTTCATTTATTTGAATGGTTAAAAAATTGAAAAAAAAATTATAGAAGTTTTGCTTTCCTCATCACAGTGGTTAAAGATGGAGAAAAAACTATGCTTCAAGGGTTCATTTTGTAGGAAATAAAAAAACACTGAGTAGGTTGAGAGTTTCATGAGGCTTCAACTAAGATCATGATAGTTGGGGGAAGTGAGAATAAAGTGACATTATATATATCTTTCACTTTGTTGGAGATTAGACTAAAGGGTGGCTTGTGTGCATGAGTACTGTGATCATATAAAGCATGGTCTCCAAATCTAGAGAATTCTCAGTGGATCTATAGAAGGATTCTTCGTACACAGTATCATCACCATGCATTAATAGTTGGAGTCTGAAGTGACATTAGAATTAAAAGAGTAATGGATACAGTGATAGTGCACTGTACTAGAAAGTTATGGTTATATTATTGTTCTTACTTATTGAGTATATGTAATACTTTTGTTCTTGAATGCCAAGTAGTGAAGTATGATGAAGTTATTTTGAGAGGTCGTGTTCTTCATCTAGAACTCAAAAATATTCACTCAACTCCCACTTTCACACACATAGAACACACTGTAAACACTACAAACAGTGGTATCAGAGCCTGTGTCTTGTTTCACTCTTGTGTGTTAGTGTTGCACCTCTCATCCTGTAGTCTAAAGCTGCAGACATGGCTGAAAACGGATTGCTCCCATTGCCGATGTTCGATGGAGAAGATTACGGACCTTGGATCATCATGATGAGAACATTGTTTCGTTCTCAAGATCTTTGGGACCTGGTTGAGAAGGGAATCCGAAAGGAAGAGGATGAGGCAAAGATGAAGAAGCACAAGAAGAGAGACTCTAAGGCGTTATACCTCATCCAACAGTTGCTGAACCGCAGGTTGTTCTCTTGCATAGAGGCAGCTGAGACTGCGAATGAAGCATGAGATCGTCTGAAATGACATTATTAAGGAGACCTCAAGCTGACAACAGTAAAGCTCCAATCATTGCATCAAGGCTTTGAAAATCTCAAGATCAAGAACAGTGAGAGTGTCGAAGACTTCATCACTCGTGTTGAAGAAATGGTGAACCAAATGAAGAGGCTTGGAGACACTATCTCTGAAGCTATGGTGGTCAGAAAAGTGTTGCGAAGCATGGGAGCTAAGTTTAATCATGTAGTGACGGCGGTAGAAGAGTCCAAGGACATTACGAAACTAACCTTGGATGTTCTTACAGGACCGCTGAAAGCTCATGAAGCGAGGCTGATCAGTCAAGCTGATCATGTAGAGGAGAAGGTCCTTCATGTGAGAGGTGAAGCTCCAACTTCGGTTAGAGAGTCCAAACGAGCTCCACAGAGAGGCCGAGGAAGAAGCTCCTTCAAAGGTGCTGGTTACGGGAGAGGTAGAGCAAGAGGAGCAGAACATAAGCTTCAAATTGGGGAGCAGAGGAGGTTTAGAAGTGACGTTCAGTGCCACTTGTGCAAAAAATATGGGCACATCAAAGCCAATTGTTGGTTCAAGGAGAAACCTGCAGATAAAGGTGCTTCGTTGGTGGTTGAGAAGAAAGAGAAGGAGACTAGCAACCTCTTCTTAGCTCATAGTGAAGGAGAGACGAGTGCAAGCTCATTTATATTACATAGTAATAGTGAGAAGAATGATGTAAACATGGTGTGGATAATTGATAGTGGTTGCTTGAACCACATGACCGGGGTGAAAGAGATGTTCGAGACCCTAGATGAGTCTCTGAAGCACAGTGTGAGGTTAGGAGATGACAAAGAGATCTCAGTGATAGGTCAAGGAACGATAGCCATTAAAGCCGGTGACTGTCGCATGAAGCTCTTACATAATGTCCAGTACGTCCCTGGACTCGCCTACAACTTCCTCGGTGTGGGACAACTACTTGATGACAATAATCTTGTTGTTTTTTAATTAATAGGTGCATGTTTGTTTTATGCATTAAACCCATCACGTGGTTAGCACTTGAAGGGTGAAATTAGTTGCATGGAAATGGTCAAGTGGAAAGGCCCACGTCACTGCGTGGCTTAGAAAGTGGATCTCGTGGTTACCACAACGTGCATGTAGGTTAGTTTTTTTTTTATCCTATTTTCATGTAATTCTGTTACTATATATATTAAGAAAAATAGAAGTGAGTACAAGGTTATTCACCAAACCAGTATCCATCTTCTTTTTTTTTTTTTTTTGTGTTCGTGTGTGAGAGAAGTAGGAGGAAACGAGCTCCTAGGACTTCATTGTGGCATCAGAGCCAGGTTGGTGAAGAAGCTACTATCAGCACCGCATGCCCAAGTACCAGCCGGCCAGGGAGCGACATGTCAGGCGGCGGTCAAGCGACAGCAAAAGAGAACTCATGTGGGATTCCATATCCCATGCTGACGCGGAAGAATTTCTCGGTTTGGTCGATCAAGATGCAAGCCGTGATGGAGGCGAATGATTTGTGGGATGTGGTGGATCCCGTAGATCCAAAGGCAGCGGTGGATGTGAAGCGGAACAAGGTGGCGCGTGCAGTTATCTTCAGCGCGATCCCAGAAGATGTGCTCTTCCTCGTCGCAAAGAAGGAGAGAGCCAGGGATGTGTGGACGGCCCTGAAAACGATGTTCCTCGGGGCCGAACGTGCCCAGGAAGCAAGGGTGCAAACCCTTAAGGAGGAGCTCGATGCACTAAAAATGAAGAGTAACGAGAGCGTCGAGGATTACACATTCAAAGTTGGCATCATTGTCAACAAGATTCGAGAGCTTGGTGAGAACATGGAAGATTCCTACGTGGTGAAGAGGATGCTTCGCTCACTTCCTAATAAGTTCTTGCAGATTGTGAGTTCAATCGAGCAGTTCGCTGATCTAAATACAATGTCGGTAGAAGAGCTCATTGGGCGACTCAAGGCGCATGAGGAACGCATGCGCACTGCTGACGACGGTGACGATGAGCATGTCTTGCTCACTCGGTCTCAATGGACAGCCACGAAGGAGAAGAAATATGGCGAGGGGTCTAACACCGGCTCCAAGAACGGAGGAAGTGGTGGTCGTGGCCGCGGAAGGGGCCGTGGGCGCGGTCATGGCTGTTGGCGCGGCGATGGCGAGCGTGTCCACATCGGCAAAAAGTTTGACAAAAGCAGGATCAGGTGCTTTAATTGTCAAAACTTTGGCCACTATTCATCTGAATGCAGATCAAGGAAGAGGGAAGAGAAGGTTTATGTTGCCGAAAAGCAAGATGACGAACCTGCGTTGTTGATGGCTGAAGTGTGTCAAGTGGCCTGTACTGCTGAAAGAAGATTTGAGAAGGCAATGTTAATTGAAGAGAAGCAAACCGTCAACCTACTTGCCGAAGAAAAACCGGTGGATGATGTTTGGTACCTTGACACGGGGGCGAGCAACCACATGACTGGGTATCAAGATAAGTTTACTGATCTCGATGTCACTGTCGGCGGGACGGTGACATTCGGCGATAGATCCATAGTGGAGATATGCGGTCTTGGATCAGTGCTGTTCAAGTGTCAATCAGGTGAGCATAAGATTCTAACCGATGTGTATTACATACCCTGTTTGAAGAGCAATATCATCAGCTTAGGACAGCTTGAGGAACACGGATGCGAAACTGTGCTGGATGACAGCCTCTTGTGTATATATGACAGACAACAGAAGCTACTAGCAAAGGTAAAAAGATCAAGGAATAGACTGTATAAGTTGAACCTGAATCTAACGCAACCAATTTGTTTGTTGGCAAGCATCAAGGATGATGCATGGCTGTGGCACGCTCAATATGGGTACTTAAATTTTCAGGCTTTGAGAAACTTGGTGTAGAAAGACATGGTGATCGGCATGCCGCGACTAGAGCATGTAGACCAGCTGTGCGACGGGTGTCTCATCGGAAAGCAGCGACGCTCACCATTCCCGCAGAAGGCTACCTACCGTGCTGAGCATCCACTCCAGCTCGTGCATGGTGATATTTGTGGGCCGATCACACCTGCAACACCAGCTGGGAATAGGTACTTTATGCTCCTTGTTGATGATCTCACTAGGTACATGTGGTTGGTATTGCTCAAAAGGAAAGATGAGGCACTTAGTGGATTCAAGAAAATCAAGGCACCAGTTGAAATGGAGGCCGATCTCAAGATAAAGGCGCTTCGGACTGACCGCGGTGGTGAATTCACATCTAAGGAGTTCGCCAAATTTTGCGAGGATTTGGGGGTGAAGAGGTTCCTAACGGCCCCATATTCTCCGCAACAAAATGGAGTTGTAGAGAGAAGGAACCAGACCGTGGTCATGATGGCGAGAAACTTATTAAAGAGTAGTAAAGTGCCGGGTGAGTATTGGGGTGAAGCTGTTACAACTGCTATTTACATATTAAATCGAGCTCCCACACGAAGTGTATTAGGCATGACACCCTATGAAGCATGGTATAAAAGGAAGCCCAATGTACACCATCTTCGCACTTTTGGCTGTGTGGGACATGTCAAGGTGACAACTCCACATGCAAAGAAGTTGGCGGATAGGAGCAATCCCATGGTGTTTTTTTGGCTATGAGACCGGAAGCAAGGCATATCGAATGTTTGACCTAATGCAAAAGAAACTCCATGTCTCCCGCGATGTTGTTTTCGATGAGAAAAGGCACTGGTAATGGGACTCGATGGTTGAAGAAAATGTTCAAACTAAAGGTGACATCTTTACTATGTATTACCCCACTAACAATGCAGGAACTAAAGATACGAGTGGTGTCGATTCTGTGCACTTTGATCATGGTGAACACGCATCTATAGACATGCCAAGAGATGGTGAGGCAACGCCGGCACAAGTTCCATTTGGAGCACCCTGTGGAGTGCAAGCTGCTACACCACCCACTGCATCCACGGCTTCATTCTCATAAAACCCGCAGCGTTTTCATTCGTTGCAGGAATTGTATGACGAAACTTCGGAGGTTGAATTGGAGTATTCCGAGTTGTGTATGCTAGTGGATGAGGAACCTGGGTGTGTTGAGGAGGCGCAAAAGCATGAAAGCTGGAGGCGTGCTATGCAAGAGGAATTAGAAGCCATTGAAGACAATGACACATGGGATCTCGTTGATCTACCTCCCGGTCATAAACCCATTGGACTCAAGTGGGTATTCAAAGTGAAGAAGGATCCTCATGGTGAAATAATAAAGCATAAAGCTCGCCTCGTTGCAAAAGGGTATGTACAGAAACAAGATATAGATTTTGATGAAGTTTTTGCACCTGTTGCTAGAATGGAAACTGTCAGATTGCTCATTGCTTTGGCGGCTCAAGAATCATGGGAGGTGCACCATATGGATGTCAAATCGGCATTCCTTAATGGTGAACTTGCAAAAGATGTGTATGTGACTCATCCTCCTGGGTTTGTCGTGCAAGGTAGTGAAGGAAAAGTGTTGAAGCTGAGGAAGGCATTGTACGGGCTTCGATAAGCGTCGAGAGCTTGGAATGCAAAGCTTGACAAAAGCCTTGTTTCACTTGATTTTGAGAGGTGTCGCTTGGAACATGCAGTCTACAAGAAGAGATCTAGTGAGTGTTGTCCTTTGGTCGGGGTGTATGTGGATGATCTGATCATCACAGGCTCAAGCATGATGGAGATAGACAAGTTCAAGAACCAAATGAAAGATTTGTTCAGTATGAGCGACCTCGGTCTCCTAAGTTACTACTTGGGAATAGAAGTAGTTCAATCATGCCATGGTATTGGGTTATGTCAAGCAAGCTATGCAGCTAAGATTATTGAAAGAAGTGGACTGGCTGACTGCAATTCAATCCAAGTTCTTATGGAGGCGAGGCAGAAATTGAGCAAGAAGAGTATAGCTTCACCAGTAGATGCAACTCAATATTGAAGCATTATGGGAAGCCTCAGGTACTTAGTTAACACTCGACCCGACATATCCTATGCTGTTGGGATCGTAAGTCGATTCATGGAGTCGCCAACAACCCAGCATATGGCGGCGGTGAAGCAAATTCTGAGGTATGTTCGAGGAACACTTGATCTAGGGTGTATGTATGTGAAGAAAGGCGAACAAGAGCCACATCTCATTGGATACAGTGACAGTGATATGGCCGGCGACATGGATGATCGGAAGAGCACCACTGGCATCGCTTATTATCTTGGCTCCAACTTAGTAACATGGGCATCACAGAAGCAAAAGATAGTGGCATTATCTTCTTGCGAGGCTGAGTACATAGCAGCTACTACAGCAGCATGTCAAGGCATTTGGCTTGGGAGACTTTTGGAAGAATTGCTGGAGAATGTGAAGATTAAAGTGGTCCTGAAGGTTAATAACAAATCTTCTATAGCTCTTTGCAAGAACCCCGTATACCACGACCGAAGCAAACACATTGACACAAGGTACCATTTCATTCATGAATGTGTTGAAGATGGGAAGATTGAAGTGGAGCATGTATGCACTGATGATCAATTGGCTGACATAATGACAAAACCACTTGGTCGTCTGAAATTCCTGGAGATGCGCACAAAGCTGGGACTACAAGTTGTGAAGAAAAAACAAGATTAGGGAGGTGATTGATGACAATAATCTTGTTGTTTTTTAATTAATAGGTGCATGTTTGTTTTATGCATTAAACCCATCACGTGGTTAGCACTTGAAGGGTGAAATTAGTTGCATGGAAATGGTCAAGTGGAAAGGCCCACGTCACTGTGTGGCTTAGAAAGTGGATCTGGTGGTTAGCACAACATGCATGTAGGTTAGTTTTTTTTTTATCCTATTTTCATGTAATTCTGTTACTATATATATTAAGAAAAATAGAAGTGAGTACAAGGTTATTCACCAAACCAGTATCCATCTTCTTTTTTTTTTTGTGTTCGTGTGTGAGAGAAGTAGGAGGAAACGAGCTCCTGGACTTCACTACTTTCTCGGGGGTATGATGTGGTGTTTGAAGGCGACGCTTGTTCCATAGTTGAACGAGCCTTCGGCGAGACAGTGGTTAATGTAAAGAGAACACCGAACAATATGTTTCCTTTGCCTCATAGATGCATGGCTGGCCAACATGGCTGTGGGAAAGTGCAATGATGCTATGATGTGGAATCGACGACTCGGGCATTTGAGTCACCAAAGCTTGAAGCTATTGAAGTCAAAAGAAATGGTGACAGGGCTGTCGGTGATTAGAGAACTAGATTCCTGCGATGAATGTGTCTTCGGGAAACAAGCCAGAAGCCTATTCTCCCACGATACCGGAAGATATCGATGAGCCAGTGAACCATTGTAACGTGTCCACATGGACATTTATGGACCAATGCACATTGAATCCATAGGAGGAAACAAGTTCTTTCTTTTATTGGCGGATGATTATACACACATGATATGGATTTTCTTTCTTAGGTCAAAGGGAGAGGCTCTTGAAAAATTCCAGGCTTTTCAGGTAATGGTTAAATGAGAATCTGGGATAAAGCTCAAGATCTTGTGATCTGACAGAGGTGGGAAGTTCCTTTCACGTGAGTTCAATGAACACTGCGACAAAGCCGGCATTCAGACAGAGTTGACGTCACCATATACACCACAACATAACGGCATAGTGGAAAGGAAGAATCAAACAGTTGTTGAGAAGACTTGATGTCTGTTTAAGTGCATGGATTGCCGGTGCCGTTCTGGGCAGAAGCAGCAGCAACAACGGTTTATTTAGTCAACCTTACACCAACTGATGTAGTTCCAAATGAAACTCCATATGAATCATGGACTGGAGTGAAGTCAAATGTGAAGCATTTAATGGTGTTTGGGTGCATAGCATTGGTGCAAGTACATACACAAAGGCATCACAAGCTTGATGACAAGTCGGAAAAGGGCATTTTTATAGGCTACTGTTTGAGAACAAAGACATATAAGATCTACAATCCTCACACATGCAAAGTTACATTAAGTAGGGATGTGATATTTAGAGAGGAGTCTAGGTGGGATTGGAGTACAGACACAAATACACATCATGCCTATGCTTGGGATGTCATGTTTCCTAGTGAGTCAACTATTGATTCATAATTATCAAGTGGAAGTCAAGTTGATGTTATTGCAGTTCAAGATATTTCATTACAACCCTTATCATCTACAGAGATAGGAATGCAAGGACTAGTGCAACCAAAAGTTACTTCAGATGATGAATCACCACCTAGAAGAACCAGACAATTAAGTGACATCTATAACAATTGTTCATTTGCTTTGCATGCAGGTGTCCCTGTAGCATATGAAGATGCAGTAAAGAGCAAAGATTGGCAACTGGCCATGCAAGAGAAGATGGATTTAATCCAATGGAATGGTACATGGTGTTTGGTGGACCGACCAGCATAAAAGAAAATAATAGGTCTGAAATGGATATTCAAGACCAAGTATAAATCCATTGGAGAAGTTTAGAAACTCAAGGCCAGAATTGTAGCAAAAGGGTACACCCAACAACTAGGCATCGATGTGGAGGATGTATTTGCATCCGTGGCTCATATGGAAACTTTAAGGTTTCTATTTGCTCTGGCAGCACAGAAGGGTTGGTCTCTATTTCACTTGGACATAAAATCTGTTTTCCTGAATGGGGAGATAGTTGAAGAAGTTTATGTGGAACAACCGAGGGGATTTGAAGTTGAAGGGAAGCATGAGATGATGTACAAGCTCAAGAAGGCACTCTATGGATTGAAGCAAGCACCTAGATCATGGTATAGTAAAATAGACGCATATTTCTCACAACAACACTTTCAAAGAAGTGAAACAGAGCATACACTCTACAAAAGAATCGAGAACAATGGAGACATTCTGGTGGCTTGCATCTACGTTGATGATATATTGTGTTTGAGTTCCTTGTTGGATCTAGGCACTCAATTCAAGCTAAAAATGCAATGGAATTTTGATACGACAAACCTTGGTTTGTTGAGTTACTTCTTGGGCATTGAGGTATGCAAGACAAGCATGGGGTATTTGTTACTCAGAAAAGGTATGCATAAGAACTCCTGAAGAGTTTTAATATGCTCCAATGCAAAGCTGCACCAACTCTCATATACAACAATGATAAGTTTCAAATAGATGATGGTTCAGGAGACGCAGATATGGGAAGATATAGGAGTTTGGTAGGGCAATTGGTCTACTTGACTCATAGTAAACCAGATATATCTTTTGCTGTCAGAGTACTATCAAGGTACATGAATAAACCCTCCAAAGTTCATACAGGAGCTGGGAAGCGAGTATTAAGGTATCTCGCAGGGACAACCGACTTTGGTTTGTTGTATGCTCACACCAAGGAGTGTAAACTAGTGGGGTTTTCTGATAGCGACTGGGCCGGGAGCTTGGAAGATAGAAGAAGCACCATCGGTGTTGTTTTCAATCTAGGGACAGCAACCATCTCATGGATGTCGAAGAAACAAGAAATGATTGCTCTCTCCATTACCGAAGCAGAGTATGTTGCTACTTGTGCTACTGCTTACCAGTGCTTGTGGCTCAGAAAGTTGATGAAAGATTGCGGCTTAGAGTGCAAAGAGGCATCAGAAATTTGGTGTGATAATAAGTTAACAATCGCTATTGCTAAGAACCCTATGCACCATAGGAGAACCAAGCATATGGACATCAAATTTCACTTTATTCGTAACTTGATCAGTGAAGTGGTCATTGTGTTGAAACACTGCAGTACCGATGAGCAACAAGCCGATTTACTCACTAAGCCATTGAGTGTTCAAAAATATAATCAGCTGAGAGCTCATATGGGGGTGTGTAACCTTCAGTCTAGAGAGGGATATGTTGGAGATTAGACTAAAGGGTGTCTTGTGTGCATGAGTACTGTGATCACATGAAGTATGGTCTCCAAATCCAGAGAATTCTCAGTGGATCTACAGAAGGGTTCTTCGTACACAGTATCATCACCATGCATTAATAGTTGGAGGCTGAAGTGACATTAGAATTAAAAGAGTAATGGATACAGTGATAATGCACTATACTAGAAAAGTTTTGGTTATGTTACTGTTCTTAATTTTTGAGTATATGTAATACTTTTGCTCTTGAATGGCAAGTAGTGAAGTATGATGAAGTTATTTTGAGAGGTCGTGTTCTTCATCCAGAACTCAAAAATACTCACTCAACTCCGATTCTCACACACATAGAACATACTGTAGTAAAAGCAATGCATCAAAAGTATTGTAGTTGCTAATGTAGTAGAGCATTGTAGCACCGATCTAGTTTCCCGAGCAGAAAGACAGTGAGCCTTACGGGCACTGTGCGGCCCGCATATAGCTCGTGAGGCTCGGGGCGGATCGAGCTCTTTAAAAACACATTTAGAGCATCAAAGAAAGGGTCTTTGGCCACCCTGTCTCCATCCTCATCACTTATGGCTTCAAGGTGGCAGGAGAAGGCAGATCTAAGGCTCAAATCCAAGGGGAGAAAAAGGTTGTTATTAAGGAGCTTGCTGACGCGGTTTGGCAAGCTCTCATCACCACCTTCTAGTCAACATTTTAAGGGAGTTTCTTTGGTTTTGTTCATGCTTTATATGTATCTTGAGATCTCTCTTTTGTTCATGTTGAACTAGACTCCCAAGGTCACCAAGCATCCGGTGAACCTTGGGATGCACTTGCTTGTGTGGATATTGTGATTTACTTCTAGTGCATTTGGTTTAGTTTGTGGTTTAAGCTTGGTGATCTTTGATGTGTTGATTTGCATGAGAACTCTATAGTTTAACTTCTAGGTTGTACTTGGTTGCGTGATCATCGCCCTTGTACTAGACACACCGAGCTTAATAGGGATTCATGTATGAATACGTTGTGACCATCGAGTATTTCATACCCTTCCAACCATTAACATTGGACCTAGGTTGAGTATTGGCCCTAATTAGAGATTCCTTGTGTGTATTGCAATCGTAGGAGGATTTAACCGGAAGAGATTCTGAGCCAATACTTGTATGGGATTAGGGATTATCGTCGTAACCATAGGGGTAACCTACTTTAGGATATTCCTTGGCCCAAAACCACCATTGCCTGTGTAATTCTAGCATCCGTTTAGCTTTAGTAGTCTCGAGGAGATCCTTGCTCGGGCCTCGCACTTCCATTGTTATTTGCTTATTTAGTCTATTCATATGGTGTGCCTTAGTCCAACTTTTGTATACTTATCTATCTTTGTAGTTTTCTTATTTTGTTTTAAACCTATATTTGTTAGACTAGGTAGTGCCATCTAGGGGGAAGTAATAGCAGCTCTTCGGACCCTATGGAATACGACCCTCTCGTGCTTAAGTGAGAGATATATTACTTGACTACCCGTGCACTTGGGGATCTCATCACCAATCTGGCTAGAATATCCAGAGCATGGCCAAGATCGGCCTACATCTGTATCAATGTCGACCGAATGCCCTGTTGGTCCTCCCGTACCTGTCTTACCTCAGCCTACAGCTATTGAACCTCTAATTGGTGTCAAGGAGCTACCGGGTTGGATGCACTCATCGGTGCAATAGTCGATCAAAAGGAAAACTCACTGTCGGACTCACCGTCCGATTCCTCATCCATGTCCTCACCCCTTGCTAGTAGTTGCTCGGTAAGGTCAGAGTAAGGATCCATCTGGAGTGGTGGCGCACTAACATTTCCATCAAACGTAGGGTGTCCATCCCTGGGGAGAAGTGCCACTGACGACTTCTTAACCCTAGAGTCGATCTATTAGGCCCATCCCTTTAATCAGTCTCATGTTGTATGGCCTAGTGAAGATCGCTCCTAGGAGTACATGCTGGCCCTGGTGTGTAAAGAAAATTGCCAGCATATAATCCAGGTGGATGAGACGATGCTCAACTAGATTAAACAAGAATAAGAGCTTCTACTGCCCCACCATTCCGTTGTTGTCGCCTCTCCCTGCAAAAATTGAACGATGACAACGTCCACGTATCTGAGAGCTGGCAGGGTAAGTAATGAGGCCTTCGTGAGGCTTGGCTCGTAGCTCTTACCTCTGCTCAGGTGCTGCCATCTGCCATACTCTCTTGGTGGTGACACCAGGAAGAAAGTGGATAAGTAGTTTCTCATACTGCGGCTTGTTAGTAAAGTCAGTGTCATAAAACCCAATCATTAGAGCAAACTCTGTGTAGCTCTAACGTTGTTGCTTGCCTATGAACTGAAAACAAATTGTGCCAGCTCTATCAAATCTTACCAACCGTCGGTCCACCTTATAGGTGGAAAGAAATTCGAGGATGGCGTCTCTATAGACCTGCTCCTCGAAAGAGAATAACCGATTCCATCCACTGGACTGCATTATCCCCCGAATCTCCTCCTCAAGCCCCAGCATGATAGAACAGGGTAGTCCATCATGCAGGATTAACCAAACCGCTTCGTCCTTAAGCAGGCGAACCTTAGCGAATATGGGAGTTGAGGGGACAGGGGGACTCGATGTTCCCTCCTCGGTCGGACCCGAGGTAGATGCCTCGGGTCTCTTCTTCTTGGCCGGCCCGGAAGCTGCCCTCGTGGCTCTAATCATGCTGCAATAAGAAAATTCAAAGTTTAGAACACAAAAATATGAAATTTATTTAAACCATGAGTGCTTATGACCTGCTTACATCCGTAAGATTTGGGAAAAGTCACTTTTATGCTCCCTTATGGCCGTAAGACACGAACTTAGGCCATAAGGACCCCTCCTGTACAATGGAGCTAAAAAGATTTGCAACTATTGTTTCCAAACAGCGAAATAACATAACTAAGCATGCAAACAATAATTTTCAATTAAATTTGTTCATCATTCAACTCAAAAATCCAGAAAAATAAGGATGTCCTTTGAGGCAAAGAAGAAGGAGAAAAACCGATCGGTGAAACGCACCCAAGATGATCCAACCCCGTTAAAAAACACTCAAAAACCGAAGAAGAAGAAGATAAGGGAAAGAGAATAGGAGAAAAAATAGACACCGATGACCCCAATTCGATGAGAAAGAATTCGAAATGAAGATCAAAGGTTACCTACGACTCTTAAACCCTAGGTGCCTGCGTGCGGCTTACAGGCGTAAGCCGAGACCGTACATAAGTCTCTCTGAATGAATAATTGCGGGGTGCTTACTACTGTAAGGCTTGCCTCGTAAGGGTATATCTCCTTTACAACCTAGGTACTCTATCTTGCTCTTAGAGTCTATCTTACGGGCGTAAGATGCCCGTAAAGAACCGAGGTTGTATCTCATGGAGGTTATAGGCAGTAAGAGTGTAAGATATACCCGTAAAGTGCTCTGTATGACCCTTACGACTTAGCTTATGAGCGTAAGACACACGTAAGGAACCTCTGAACTGTGCTCATCAGACTTACGAGCGGTAAATGCACGTGTAAGACTTTCTGGATTCCCCTTGCCGGGTGGCTTACGAGCATCAGATGCTCGTAAAGCTCTCTATTTAAGGCTTACATCGCTGCTTACAGGCGAAAGTAGCCCATAAGAGTCCTTGAAAGTTGAGTAGAGTTTTTCTTATTTCCTACAGTAAGGCTCAATTACAAATATAACCTTGAAAGCACAAAATGAGTGTCTAAGAAGGCAAACAACTAACCAACACATGAAAAACCCAAGACATACTGAGCAATTTATTGAACACTCAAACAAAACTACAAAACTACAACTAAAGACTCGACTCAACAAAAATACAAAAAATTTTGCTTAGGTTGCCTCTGAAGAAGCACTTGTTTAGCGTCACGAGCCTGACATACTTGAAACACACAAGTCAAGGAGAATCAAAATAGAAGCACTCCTTATAACCAAAATCAATGTCTCTGAAATAGTGCCGAAGTGCAAGTTTAGAGAAAATAAGGAACTTACCAATGAAGTTGACTAACTCGAGCTTACCTCCTTGGGCGAAGGTTTTCTCTTGCCTTTCTTAGGTGAAGTGACCTCGCACGAATGCTTCTTGCTCATGGTTTCCTCAATTGATGTAGGTATGAGCAAGGTGTGGTATCTTCAATGTGAGAGTCATCCAATGACTCCTCACAAGACTCCTTGTGCTGAATTTCTTGCAGGCATTCATCAACAATTGAGTCAGTCTCATAAATTAAATAACATGTATCATTAAAAGTAGAAGGATGTTTCATGACACTTGATAAAGCAAACATAACTTCCTCATTAACAACCCTAAGTATCATTCTACCATTGCTAACATTGATTAGGCCTTGGGAGGTAGCTAGGAATGGCTTACCAAGAATGAGGGGCACTTCAACATCTTCATCTACATCTAAGATCATAAAGTCTAACGGGAAGATAAATTTGTCAACCTTAACCAATACATCTTCTATGATTCCTTTAGGATGCCTAATGGAGCGCTCCGCTAGTTGCAAGGTCATCGTAGTTAGCTTGAGGTCACTAAGTCCAAGTCTCCTAAACATGGTGTAAGACATTACATTGATACTAGCACTTAGATCCGCTAAGGCTTTTTCATTTACCAAATCACTAATGTTGCAAGAATTAGTAAAACTCCTTAGATTTTTTTGTTTCCTCGGTAGTCGATTTTGAAGCAATGCTGAGCTCCCTTCACTCAATGTGACCATTGATACCTCTTCAAATTTATGCTTGTTTGTTAAGAGGTCGTTTAGAAACTTTGAGTCCTTTGGCATTTGAGACATGACTTCAACAAACTATACATTAATGTGCAATTGCTTCAACAAATCCAGACACGCTTTGAATTGTTCGTCCGTACGATGATTCTTTAATTGGTGGTGATGTTTTCTTCTCAACATCTGGAGTAGCTTTTCTTTCCTTTGCAAGACTCTCAACAATCTCAATTTCTTGTCCCTTTTCCTTCTCCATCACCCTTTCACTACTCATCCCCATCTCTTTACTACTCCTAAGAGTGATAGCCTTGAGATGCTCACGGGGATTGGCTTCAGTATTACGCGGCAAAATTCCTTGAGGACATTCGGATAACAGTTTAGCTATTTGTCCCACCTGATTCTCTAAGTTTTGAAGAAAAGCTTGCTAGTTTCTCATCAATACCTATAAGGGATATAAGTACCACTGTTGGGGTTTCCTTGCTATTGAAAGATATTACCAATGAAATCTACTTGTCCGATGGGTCTGTGGACCGCTCCTACAATGGAACAATCTGTCGAGGCATGTCTTCCCCCACATGTGTCACACGCTTTGATTGTAGCTTACTTCTGAGTAGAAAAGTTATCAATTTTTCTACTCAAAGCTTCTACTTGGCCTGTTAGTGCTGTAACTCCACTAACTTTGATCATCTAGGCTAGTTTTACAATTGACTTACCTTTTAAGTTCCATTGGTAATTGTTCATGGTTGTTTTTTCAATCATCTGCTTAGTTGCCTCCGGGGTCTTATTGCCAAGCGATTCTCCTACTGTTAAGTCTATAAGCTTCCTGGTACTCTAATTGAGGCTTTGATGGAAAATCTAAACTTCTATCCATTCGGGTAGGTCGTGATGCAGCATTTTCTTAACAAGCCTTTGAATTACTCCCATGCCTCAAATAGTGATTCAATATACGACTGTGTATAAGTTGTAATCTCCTAGAGCAACTTGGTCATTCTTTATGGTGGGAAATAACAGGCCGAGAACAACTCGATAAGCTACTCCCAAGTCATGATAGATGCTCTAGGAAGAGCCTGGAGCTACTGCTTAGCTCTTCTTTTCAATGATAATGGGAACAAGCGAAGTCCGATGGCATCGTCAGAAATTCTGTTGATCTTCAGCATATCAGATACCTCGAGGAATCCACAATATGACTGTTAGGATCCTCGTCTAGTAATCTATGGAACTATACTGAATTTTGGATCATCTGCACAAAAGCGGGCTTGAGTTCAAAGTTGTTTGCTGTAATTAGTGGGGCGCATTATACTTGACTGTGAATCATCAAGAGTGGGATGAGCATAATATGAAAGGGTCTTATGCCGGTTCCCTTGATCTGCCATGGTGTCCAACTACTCTCCCTCAACACTCACTGCCAAAGATCCTGTCTCGTTCAGCAAAGTTGTTCTCAATCTAGTTCCAATCACTCTTTCTATATATACTGCTCTCACTTTTTGCCAGTCTTGTTCACTTACCATTTGGTGGATGGCATACAGTGAAATCAAACAAAAGAAAAAGAATCAGAACACAATAAAGAAAAACAAAAGAAAAACAAAGAAGAAAGAAAATAATGTCTAAAGTGACAGATATTTAAGTGTTCCTAATATCACTATCCCTCCCTAGCAACGGCGTCAAAAAACTCAATAGGGACGCAAATGTACGTGCCGATCGAGTAAGAAAGTGTGTGTAAAGCAAAGTACCAGTCCACAGGGAAGAGAGTGAATACTAGTTATGACCATAAACCCAAAAAAATAGCCTAAGTGATCGAATGTTGTGTGTGTGTGAACAAAAGCAAGTAAAAATAAGAAAATACGGAAAATAATAGGAGAGAAGTCAAGGAAGAAATCAATATTTGGTCATAGCATCCCTCTAGGGTTATGAAGTGCAGGACAAAGGTTGTTTAATAATGCAATCCTAAATGAGCTGAGAGGTTTCCAGAATTATACTAAACCCTGATTTCTCAGGTAAAGAGTAATTGAATAGGTGCAGAGCTGATACAGACATCTACACAATCGCATTAGCACTCTATGAAACCTTATTATAAGCTAATAACAATCTCTTAAGTAGATAATCTTCCTCGTAGAGAGATTATCCCTAATCCGAATACAAAGTAAAGATGCGATTTCTCCTAAAATCCACTCCACATGATTGAAAAAACATGGAGATCATCATTAACCCACTCGGAAGGATTGAGGGAAACGAAGTCTTCAGAATACCCTAACCATAGGTGTACTCACTATCCTTTCTAATTGCTGCATGTCTATGCTAGGTGGGTATTTCCACTCATCCCGTAGTACACCAAACATGATAGCTAGGGCTTTCACCTCGTTAGCAACCAAGCATTCAAACACGTAATTAGACTCAGATAGAAATGATTGCAATTAAGAAAACAATTAAAGCATAAAAGATCTAACAACCAATGTCAAAAATTTGCCAAACATCTAAAAATTGGCCCTCCATTAATGGAGGGTTAATGGAGGGCAAGCATCCAAGATACAAATAATAGGAGGAAACATGAAAGTCATGAAAACCTCCTTCTCAATCGTGTCGATGAAGAATCACCAGAGATGCCCTAGGAAAGCTTCTATGCACACCGCCAAAGTGAGCTTGACTGCTACGATCTACAATCCCTTTGAATGCGGATCCAAATTTCCCTTCAAATCACCCTTTAAGTGCTGGAGATTTGGCTCCTATCTTCCTAAACTTCGCTTCCAAGAAACACCTAAAAGAAAACCAAGAATGCCCTAAAAATCCTCATTAATTCTATTTATACTCGACTGCTTATGGGCTGCTTACAGGCATAAGAACGCGGCCGTAAAGGATCTGGAGAAGATAATCATAAGCCTTATGGGACCACTTATGACTGTAAGTCACGTTCGAAGGTCTTCTGTTTGTATTACGGTTCAGCTTACGGTTGTAAGAGCTGGACAGTAAACTTCACTATGTTGCTTCTTGTGACTGTCCTTATGGGCATATGCTGTAGTTATAAACTCCTCTGGATTGTACTTATGACATCTTTACGAGCGTAAGTCTTGCCTGTAAGGTTCTTTGATTTAGCTTTGAATCCCCCCTTACAGGCATAAGTATGGCCGCAAAGTTCTTTGGAATCTACTTACAGTCGTAAGGGTGGCTGTAAGCTGCCCGTAAGCCACCCAATTTGCCTTGCCCTTGTTCAAATGATGCCGAGATAGCTCCAACTTCATCGTTTAAGGTCTTAAATGCTTCTTTTGGCTCTCTCTCATTCTGAAATACTATCCTAAGCATTAGAATGTGAAACACACTATATTTAGTATCGAATTCCACAATATGACTCTAATTCATATCAAATGAGTGTACAAAGTGATATAAAATATATAAATGTTGTACATTCATCATAAACTAACACTAGAAAAGTCTTTTTTTTTTTTTAAGTTTAATTTAAAGACAAAAACAAGTAAAACATAGCAATTTGTCAAGTTCAACTCATAAAATATAATTAATTTTCTATATCCTCTTCTCCATTGCTAAAAAATATTTTATCCATCACAAGTCTATATCCATAATCCGTTTAAATTATGAATAAAAAAATAACGAGAAAATGATAAAAAACTCAATTTTGTATCAAAATGTTGGGCTATATCTTGAACATGTCCAAGCTATGTCCATTTTTTCTTTTTTATTTTTTGCCATGCCAAGGATAGTCAAGCACTAAGTCTAGTCATATCCATATATGACACTAGTACGTCAAGCATAATGCCATATCCATGCTTCATAGATCATTGCCCTTCTAATGAACGAGATGCCAGCTCCTTTAAAGACTGGAGTAGCAAATGAAGAAAGGCCAATGAGTCAGTGAAGAGTTGTGGTGAAGATAAACTTCTTTAATCACCTCCACAATTACAAAATAGTAACTCATTTTTCTCCCAAACGAGAGATTAAAGATTTAACTTTTTTTACAACAATAAAAACTTCATAATTTCAAGTTGTATTTTTTAATTTTAAAAATATTACATTTTAATCCCTACTTGATAGAATAGTTATAAAAAGGTCCCTGATAATTAATATTTACTCCTCTGTTGCAAAAAGTTGTTACATGCAAAGCCTCATGCTATGAACTTGTTGACGTGACTTGTCTTTTGTTTTTATGTTAACTTATAATAATAATAATAATAATAATAATAATAATAATAATAATAATAATAATAATAATAATAAGTTCTTAACATTTTATTTTAAAATATGTATGAAATAAAAGAAGATTATTCAACCTATATATATCTTTTGATGTAAATTACCATAACTTTATAAAGATCTATTTTGTTTTTTTATGTGTATTTTTTACATATAGCCCCTTATTTATGTCTATATTATATTTTGACACCTAGCTACATAATTGACATTTAAGAAAAAACTATGTATATGTTTTTTACTCTCGTACCAAATAACCATCTAAATTAGTCTATAATTACTATAAAAAGAATATCTTAATAATTTTTTTTTAATTTATAAATTATAAATGCTATAAATATCCAGATTTTTTTTTGTATCAACATGTCCAAATAGTCTAGAGTCCATAACTCATAAAAAATTTGTAGGCCAAAGACCTAAAACATTTTAAAAAAAACTTTTTTATAAAATGTATATAAAATAAAATATAAAAATTTTACCCAAACTATCCTTTTGTTATTACTAATTACAAACTAAAAAACATTTTTAACATTTTAAAAGCATTAAATGACTATATAATCTTAATATAATGATGTCATATTTTTCATTTCAGATATCTCTCTTTGAAATGAAACAGATATGAGATATTTTTATTAAATATTAATTATTAAATGGTAATAATTACATGAGAAATAGGGCAATCTATAATAAAAAAAATTTTAAATATAAATTAATCAAATTATCTTGAAAGGTGACGTTGCTTCATATTTATGACGTTGAACAATTATGTGAGATCTTAAAATAAATCTCAGAATACAGCAAAAATGAATTAAATTTAAGAAAATAATGACATTTTTCATTTTTAATATTTATTAATATTGAATATTATATACATATTTTTTTCATTTTTATTTTTTATTTAAATATCTTTACATTATTTAGAAGTTTTCCTATTTTATTTATATTTAAAGTCACCAAATTAACTATCAAAAACCCTAAACAGGTAGCATGCTTATCCAAACACTAGATATATAAGGAAACAAATACACGTGTGGCCAATCCCTATTTCATTGACACGCATGGCACCATCTTTCACATAAATGTTTATCACCTTTTATCTTGAAAAAAAAATGATAAATAAAATAAATAATAATTTTCAAGAATAAAAAAAATTCCCAATAAACCAAATTATATCCATACATTTCATCAACTCCTTATAAACAAAAGTCAAAACAGTTTTTAGTTTTGTAATAAATTTTCAAACCTCAGTCAACTTCCTCTCACTCAATTATTCCAGTACATTTAATGTAATGATAACAATATAAATAAATAATTTTCTTTCTAAAATAATTAATATTTCAAAATTAAAAACACAACTTCATTGACCACCGTTGGATTTGAGACCAGCAAATCTCACCCATCCAGTTATCATCTTCCATTTCATCTTATTATTAAAAAAATAAAAAACACACTAAAAAACCTTTAGTTTTCTCTAAGAAAAACTCAAATAAATCATTTTTATAATTAAAAAATTAAAAAAATGAAGAAAAAGCCAAGTTGGTACACTTGAACTTCAGTTAGAAATATATGTACATCTTTCATGGTTTCATCTTCCAAAGAAAGAGAGAGAGAAAGAGAGACAGTGATAGAGAGAGAGACGTCGTCTTCTTCTCGCTTGATGCCAAAGGTGGGAACTTTGCCCTCATTTTAGGGTTTTTAGTTAGGGTTTCGGATCAAAGAAGAGGATTTCGGCATCAAAATCACATCTTGAAGGAATGGGAAGGTTGCCGGCGAGATCCATGCAGCGGTGGATGGAGGCATTCCATAGCTCCGGCAAGGACATCTTTGAGTTCATCAAACATGCCATCTTAATCGCCGCATTATACCTCCCTGGTGAGTTCCAGCTCCGACGAGACAGCTTTGCCAAGATGCTCTTTGCCACTAAAGAGATGGGTGATGATGGGGGTGTGAAGAAGGAGGTGTTGAAGAAGTTGGATGACGAGTCTTGGATCTTGAAAGAGGTTTTCAGAATCAAAGAAGTGATTTCTAATGAACTGGAGGTTCTGCTTTCCTTTCCATTCTCTCTTTATCTCTATCTGTTTTGCTGTTTTTGGGTTAATTATTTTATGTTGTTTTCCATTTGATTTGATTTTAGATGAATTCTTGTGATTTATGATTGAATGATTGCAAGTTGAAGTAGATCGGTGCAGTGTTGAAGAACATTTCTGTTGATTGGATTGAAAGTTGAAGTTCCTCGGTGCAGTTTGGAAGAACATTTGTGCTGAATTTGATTGGTTTTTTTTTTTTTTTTTCTGTGTGATTTAATTCATTGCTTGTATGAGTTTTACTTGAATAGTTTATCATTGTTATATTTTTAATGATACTATTCTCGTTAATTGTATGATTTCTTTGATGGATTGCAGTCAGAGAACGTGTTGCTCAAATCACTGAGACAGTTGCGGTTGATTACAGTTTCTATGGAGACTCTTTATGTATGAATTGAGTATTTCTGTTCTCTGTTGTTGTTTGTGATTCAGGGGTGTGAATTTTAGATGCAATTAGTTTAGTTTTGAGCTCTTTTTCATTGCTAATTTGCCTTTAATTTCAATCTTAGGTAACTGAGATAGGAAAGGCTGTTAATGCTTTGAGAAGGGGAACACAATCTGAGAAGATTCAGAGGCTTGCACAGTCACTCATTCTGTGAGTTTCTTATACTATTTTGGCTTTGACATTGGAAAGTTTTTGCAGGAATTATTGTAGCAGAATCTCATATTTGCGCACATTTAAAGTCTTTATCGTATTCGAGCTTTTGTCGTCATTGCCGTTGTCGTTTATTGAGTAAGAATGTACTTTTAACCGTATTCGATCGGATTAACGTGCTTGAACATCATTTATTGTAATGCAGTCGTTGGCGGTCTATAGTCGATGAATGGATTTCTGCAACAAGTGCCATTGCTCGTAAGGAATGATATTTAATTTTTAGTAAAGAAGTACAACAAAGTTTAAGTTCATTAATTTACCAATCTTCAATTATAGATAATTCATTGGCAATAGAGAAGAGCCTCCCTTCTCCCCCAGTAGATGATGAGGCTTCAAATGCAAGAGCCAAACATGTCTGTGAGGTATATCTCATTAGTACAATGTGAAGTAGTTCGGTTTGTTTATCTTCTGTTGTTTGCCATTGTGAAGTTTTCCAACTACTTTTATGGTAATGAGAGTAAGTCCAATTGGACTAATATTCAGAATGAATCAAGATCCGGTCATGAAGCTGATCCACTTGCTCAAAGGAAAGACACAATGCAATACATGAATGCTGATATTGCTTCTGGTTCTAAAATAGAAACAAATCAAGTTTGCTTTCAGAGTCCAAATACTGAAATAAAAGCTGGACAACCTGAAGGTTCCGGTGATCAAAATAAGGTAACTATCCAATAATTGGTTGCCATTACAGTTATTGCCAATCTAAACATTTTGTTCTTCTCTGCAGAAATTAAAGGAATCAGAGGAGGAAGCATTGGCAGAGGCAAAGTTTGAGCGTACTAAACGAAAGCTTCATGAAATCTATGAAAATAATGGTGTGCTTTCATTATTTTTCCATCGATCATCTCTCTATTTGTATATTTCTATTAACTATTTTGCATGACATGCAGCAAAAATAAAGCGCCGAACTATACCTTTGTTAAAGCTAGATGAGATACCGAAGTTTACTCAAAATGAACACTATACTAGGCCTCCAAGGTATCGAGGCCTACGACCTATTGTAAAACAATGGCCCTGAATTGGAAATGCTTTTGTTTCCATTTTGTGAATAGAAGTAGACTGAAGAAGATGAAGATGATGATGAAGAAGAAACACAATGTTCTAATTCCATCACAAGACTTGGTTTCTGAAGTCATCATTGAAGCTGATAGTTAGCGTTTCGTAATTTATATTGTTGTAAGTTTGTTGTAAGGTTTGTGTAGTATAGTTATAATTCAGTAAAACTGTAGGTGAATCTGTTAGACAATGAGGGACTCTTGTGCTGTAAGATTGTAGTTCCTTAAAATTATAGATGTATCTGTTAGACATTAAGAGACTCTTGTGTTTGTATAGTTACAGTTACTTACAGTTATGGATGAATCTGTTAGCAAAACATTGACATTATTGAATTTCATGGCATAAATTAATATAATGTGAAAGTCAAAGATATCTACCTCCAAGACTGCAACCATGGCATATACTTACATTTTTGAATCTGTTAGACATTAATATGGTTGAAGTTATGCTCAATAATCATATGACATGAAATAATGTGGAAGCTAAGATCCTTTACTCTAGCTATAGTAGTATGAATTAATAGAGATTTTAACCTTGAACTAATGCTCTACAATTGCAAGACGCAAAAAGAAAAACACAAAAGAATTTCAATAAGGTGAATCTTATTTGTTCTTTTGTCTATGGGTAAGTATGTATTAGAATGATAGATCGACCACCCCATGATACTAGTATTGATATACTTCTTTCCTTTGAAGGAGTAGTTCCACTTGAATTCAAAGTGAGTGAATATTCAAAATATAATGATTTAAAGCCCATATATGGTATTTTGACATAATAAATAAGTCAATTGCTCATTTGGGTCGATTATATAAACAAGTATTGTCATTCTTAAATAGGAATGTATACACTAAAATAAAAGGACAAAACAAATACATAAGTGTTTCAGTATTGATAAATATTATCTAATATGATGTAGTTATCAAATAAATAATTTATAAAAGGAACTAAGTCTGATCACATGTGATCCTTAAACAACTTTGGTACATGTCTTTCGTGTAAAGGATCAACAATAATCAATTCAGTTCTAATATATTGAATAATCATTCCATTTCATTAAATAGTAAATTTAGCTCGTATACAAAACTCTTCAACAATATATTGTGTGAAATTGTCTTGAAACATGAAACAAACTTGGCATCAATAAAAGATGTACTAGTCAAATTATACTATGCACTTCTTCAAAGATAGCTTCTGGGGCAAATATAAGAAAACCAAATTTTGAGTTGAGGGAATCAACATAGTTAATAAAATTCTACTGTGAGTTAACCAGCAGAGAAGTGTGAAGACTGAGTTGGTGGAGGGAGATGGTGGTCTCCTTTGTTACAACCATTATCTTCTTTCTCTTCAACCAAAACAGTCAGCATTACAATTGAAATCTTGTTATCTTTACATGCGGTGACTCCTACGAGAACCTTCCTCCAGTGAGAGCCATCACTTTTCATCTTCCTTCCCCCCTTGCCATGGCAAGCGGGGAGGAACCCTCCCTCTCCCTCCCCCTTTCTCCCTAAGTCCTGGGCGGATATCGCTATTGCGGCTCAACGAAATCCCACTTCGTCTTCGTTGATCGATGGTCCTGTGCTGAATAAGCTGAGAGGCCATACATCTGAGTTCATTTGATTAGATCATGACACCATCTTAAGGGCTCGCATGTGCTTCCAGACGTCTCTTTACGGAATTTTTTTTGGGAAATTCCCCCTGTTTAAACAAGTCAAGGAGATCTTGAACTCTAAATGGAATGATTTAGGTGTCTTCCAGATCTCCGACTTGCCGAATGGATATCTACTGATTCACTGTGGTACTCATGAAGCCATGCAACGACTACTATTTGAAGGCCCTTGGGCAGCAGATGGCATTGTTGTTCAACTGGCCCCTTGGCAACCATACTTTGAGCCGGCCTTTACGAAGCTATCCACAGCTGCCCTCTGGGTGCAGCTGCATAATCTCCCTGTTGAGTTCTAGGACGGGAAATCCCTTTAAACAATTTCTGCTTTATTTGGTTGCTTGCTTAAAATTGACGAGTTTACTTCTTCTCTGTCCAGGTCTAAATACGCTCTTGTTTGTGTTGAAACAGATCTCGCTAAAGCCTTGAAGCAGGGCTTTTGGATTGGAGATGATGATCACAGGGTCTTTGTTGTGATGCTCTATAAGCGGCTCCCTACATTCTATTATAACTGTGAATTGGTTGGTCACGAGTCGAACACCTGCAACCAATGAAGCTCAGGAGGTTCGGAAAATCCCTCTCCACCCCATTGCCATGATTTAAGTGATTGGCAAAGGTAGGAGGTTAGGGACAACTCCGACTTCATGAGCGACGATATGGATATAGGGATGGACCCTAGGCTGTCAGACACAACGGGGAAAAAGGGACATGTCGCAAGTGTTGACAGACACTGAATACTGCCCTTGGATGTTGGTTTCAAGAAGACAGGGTCAAGGCAGAGGTCGCGATGGGCGCTGGTGGTCCTGGAGGTCCAGGATCACATGCGATGCATGCGACCTTACTTGACCAAGTTGCTCTTTTCTCCAACATCTCGAAAACAAGGAATAGTTCTACATGCTTGACACGTGGTGGAAGCTCCTCGATAGGCAGGGGAGGCTCTGCTACGGCTAGGGTACATGTCCCAAGTAAAATTACTACTGAAATGGCTTATCCCTACGTAAAGCAACTTATCCCACTTCTCAAGGAATAGAACTTTCTCCTAACACTCCCTTGATTCCTGAGGGGGCCTTGATCCCTATTCTCTCGTAGAGTCCCAAGGAGACAGATCCTCCTGACATTATCTCACAACCGAAAGCCACTACGATCTCCAAAGGCAAGAAGATTGTATCTCCAGAGTCTCTGCAATCCTCTGGCAACCATCCCATTCTCAGAACTTCAAATAAAGTATCTGAAGGTACTAAGCCTAGTGGTCCGTCGGAGTCTCATCAGATGGTCATCGACAAAGTCACTTCGGCACTAGAGTCCCCCTTTCACTCTCCCAAAGACTCTAACCAAGATATAAGTGACTTTGAGGAGGAAGATGAGGAGATATCAGAAGATGAGTAACCAGAAGAACCGGATGACCTAATGACACTAGACCAATATCAAAGTAGTTTTCGGAAGGAAGCTTTGTCCAAAAAGATCACTCGAACGTAGCTAACCTCTCATAAGAAAGGGAGGGTGGTAACTGAACGAGACGGTTTTTGAGATCTTCATCTCTCTTACTATCTCTTTTCTCCGTCCTTTTGTTTATGTTTCTTTCAGTATCTCTCAGGCCGATGTCTTGTCTTTAACTCTCTTCCAAATTTGTTTTAAAATGTTCACTGAACTCACTAAAATTATTTATTGGAACTGCAGGGGTGTGTTTAGCCATGAAACAACCTCCAGAATTTTACATCTTATGAAGAAGTTCAAACTGATAAATATTTGTTTAGTTGAAACCAGGACTAACGATGATAGACTTGAGAGATTCTGCTCCAAACTAAAGAAGAACTGGAACTGGGCGGCATTTATTGTTGAGGGTTGTTAGGGAGGTATTATAACAATTTGGAATTCAAATCTTGGTTATGTTACTCCTCTGGCAAAATCCAGCTATGCTCTGCATCTGGTTATTACCACCAACACGGCCAAGGCCTGGATTATATCAACTATTTACAACTCCAACCTGCTTCAAGGTCACTTGTCTTCTTTGGAGTGAGTTATCTGGTATGAATTTCTTAAATTTACCTTAGATTATTATGGGAGACTTTAACGCTGTTATTTCTCAGGAAGAATATAGAGGAGGCTCGCACTATTATTACAGCTGAAAGGCTAGTGCTTTCTTTGAATTTATTACCACTAATAACTTGTTGGATGTTAATTTTGTAGGTTCTAAATTCACCTGGTGCAATAACCAACAAGGTCTTGCCAGACTATGGGCATTTCTGGATCGTTGCCTTGTTAACCCTGTCTGTTGGAATTTTTTTTATTCTTGTTTGGTTAATCATCTTCCACATTTTCTCTCTTTGACCACTCTCTTCTTCTCTCAGTGACTCCTCATGATTTAAAAAAAAAAAACAAAAAAAGAAAACCTTTCGTTTTGAAAACTTCAGGTTCGATTATTTGGGTTGCCACTCTGTGGTTAGGGAAGTGTGGAATTTTACACCTCATTCTAATCCAATGCACGTAGTCTCTCATCTCATCTCTCGTACTAGGTCTATGCTTCTAGATTGGAAATCTAAAGGGTTACACCCTATTGATATTGAAATAGAGAAACTGGAGAGTTCCATTCTAGAGGTAGAAACCAAGGATGGATCGAGTGATATGAATGATTTCTCTCCCCAATCTCTATCCATTATGTATAATAAACTCTCTGACCTTCATAGATAGAATAATATTAAGTGGGCTCAAAGGGCCAGACTCCTATAGGTCCATTGTGGTGATAGCAACTCTTATTTTCTTCATAACTCTGTTCATTTTTTAAACCATTATAACTATATCGCATATTACGGATACCAATGGAAATTTGTTCACTGATCAAAAAAGTATTAGCCAGGTTTTTATCAATTTCTTCTCAGATCTCTAGAAAGAACCGGCTAAGAATAGCTTCCAGGAGATTCTTTCTACACTTCCTGATAATTTTCCACTAGTCTCCACTAGTGATAATGAGATGTTAATAAGCGAAGTTTCAAAGAAAAAAGTATATGAAGCCCTTCAATCTCTCCCATCTGGTAAGAGCCTTGGCCCTGACGGATTTAACGTGGAATTTTTTCATTTCTACTCGAATGATATTGGTGATGCTCTCTTTGCCGGTATCAGGCATTTCTTTGACCACTCTATTATGCCTAATACTTTGGGTAGGACATTTATTGCTTTGATTCCTAAAAAACCTAACCCCAAGTATACCTCTGATTACCGCCCTATTTCTCTTTACAATGTATCTTACAAAATTATTTCAAAAATTTTAGCAAACCATCTGAAAAGCATTCTTCCTAACCTGATTGGCAAAGAGCAATGTGGCTTTGTTAATGACCGAACCCCTTTCAGTAATATTATTACTCTCCAAGAAGTGGCCCATTTGATCAATAATGATAGCCCCCCCCCCCCCCCCCCACCCCCAAGGATGTTGATTAAGTTGGATATTAATAAAGCATATGACACTTTTAGTTGGACTGAAATTCTTGCAACCTTAACCAAAATGAAGTTCCGGGTAGTTGGATTTGTTGGATCAAAGTTTGTATTTGCACTGTGTCTTATGCTATTCTGGTTAATAAAAATCCCACCTCCTGGTTTTCTACTAATAAGGGTCGTAGACAGGGTGATTCGATTTCCCCCTATCTCTTTATTCTAGTTGCTCAAAATCTTACTACAATGCTCAACTTTGTAATGAGAACCAACATAACTCTAGGTTTCAACTTTAGTCTTAGTTGCAATTTTAACCACTTGTTGTATGCTGATGACCTCATCCTCATCCTGATTACTCAAAATTGTGTCTCTCTATCTATAGGAGTTTAATTGGTCAAGGTGTCAATAATTCCAAGTCTGAAATCATCTTTCCTAGCCACTTCAATAAACATCTCAGTAAGAGCATCTCCAGAATATTAGGGTATAAGGTTGGCTCTTTCCCTCTCAACTACCTGCGAATTCTGATTTCTCCTAAGAAATTGGCACTCTATTATTTCTCTTCTTTGATTAATAAGATTGAGAAGGCAATTTCCTTTTGGATGAAATCTAGAATTTCCCAAGCAGGGAAAACCATCCTTATCAACTCTTCTATCATGTCTACTCCTTTGTACTACTTTTCAGTCTATCTAGTCCCTGATTGTATTCTTGATCGAATAACCAAAGCTGCCAGGGTCTTCTTTTGGTCTAAGGATAACAATAGAAAGGGCATCAACTTAGTCAGTTGGAATGATATTACACTGAATCGATCTGAGGGGGTTTATCAATTCAAAATCTCGGTTTATAAAAAATATCTCTTATGGCCAAAAACGTGTTTCGTATCCTCAATAAAAATAATGTTTGGTGGGTTTATATCATGGAGCAAAAGTATGGTGATTTCAAAATTTGGACAGGTAATATCCCTACGCGTTGTTCCTGGTTTTACAGGGATATGTATCGTATTGCTATGCATATTGGGCCATTCCTTTGGTTGAACACCATTAACCCTTCTATTACATCTTTTCTTAATGATCCTTGGCATTTTGAAACCCCAATTGCTTTTAAACCAACATTCTTTAACATGGAAATTGACTTTGAAAATATCCAAATCTCTTTGATTTGCTAGTTGACACCCATTGGAACATTCATCATTTACAAACTATTTTTAGGCCTTTCTTGAATGATGATACCATCTTCCATAGTCAAATTATTTATGATCAGGAAAATTATTGGGTTAGGTTCCCTAAATCTAAGGGAACCAAACTATTCGCTAAGATTTATTCCCACTTTAATCAGAAAAAGTATGTGCAGAATCATTGGGATGGTTGGGCTAATCTGTGGCACCTCAAAGTTGCTCCTCGAGTAAAACATTTCTTGTGGTTACTTTTACATAATGCAGTTAAAACTCAAGAGTATTTTTACAGGTTAAACTTGGGGCCACAAGCCTTCTGTAGTTTTTGTAATTTGAATGTTGAGACTGCCGAACATCTTTTTCTTGCTTACAATCAGTCTCGAGATTTGGAACCTAACAAGCTATGCTATTCGGAAACCCATTAATTTGTCTAATGGGGAGGAATTTGGTTGAACCAAAATTTATCTGGCAATGTCCTTTTTACTCAATCTATGATAGCTTCTACAGTGTGTTTTATATTGAAAGCAAGATGCAGAAAAATTTTCAGTAATAATCAACTGGATTGTCACAGTATATCTCCACAGGCAACTGGTCACGTTAGGGAGTATTTCAATTCTTCTTCTCCTCAACTTTGAAAAAACCTTATACTGAATAATTTTTCATACTCTAACAACTCCATTATGTTCACAGTTGTAGTCCTCAATGAAGAATTATCCATTGTTGGAATTGGGTTCTTTGTTGTAGATTCTTTTTCAAATCTGATCTGCACTGGTAGCAGTGGTTGTCCTGTTGATTATGTTGTGGATGCATATGCTAAAGCTTTGTGCTTTGCAATGCAGAGCTAGATTGATTGGAGGATGATCATCAAGACAATCCTTACATCTAATGCTGAGTTGGTTAAGGCTATCAAGCAGGGCTCTCATTTGGAAACATGGAGAATGAATCTACAAATCAACATCATCACAAACCTTAGTGTCGAAATGGGAAATCCAAATTTGCATGTTATCCCAAAGAACTGGAATTGGGCTGCTTCTACTCTTGCCATACATGGACTAAACCATCATGAGGTTACTCTATTTCATCATGGAAGGGAGTTGCCTAATTGGCTTATGAAGAGTCTTGGACTCAATGGTTTCTTATGTTAGAGTTTATTTACTATGTTATTTGTTAGCTTAGATGTATTTAGTCTCTGTTGTTTTTTTGGCCTCTATTTGTTTTGCTGAACCTTTGTAATAACTATTTTTTTATTTCAATAAAATAGCTCTATGAACTCTTTCCCTTAAAAAAAAAAAAGAAAAAAGCCAACAACTTACAAGTTCGTTAGATCTTTTACACACAAGCATGTCGGCTTAGGTTCTTTAAAGGTATTCTATAACCTTTTTTCTTTTTCTTTTTTTCTTGTACTTTTCTTGCAATATAGAAACTAATTACTTTCATATCTTCGTTACATCTATACAATAAATGTAATGCCCAAACTGTCGAATTATACTACGCACTTCTTTAAAGATAGCTTTAGGGGTAAATATAAGAGAACCAAAATTTGATTTGAGGGAATCAACATAGTTAATAAAATTCTACTATGAGTAATTAGCAACTTACAAGTTCATTAGATCTTTTACACACAAGCATGTCGGCTTAGGTTCTTTGAAGGTACTCTATTGCCTTTTTTCTTTTTTGTAATTTTTGTGCAATATAGAAACTAATTACTTTTGTATCTTCGTAACATCTAAACAATAAATATCATGCCCAAATCATCAAATTATACTATGCACTTCTTTAAAGATTGCTTTGGGGACAAATATAAGAGAACCAAATTTTGATTTGAGGGAATCAACATAGTTAATAAAATTCTACTATGAGTAACCAAAACTTACAAGTTCGTTAGATCTTTTACACACAAGCATGTCGGCTTAGGTTCTTTAAAGCTATCCTATCACCTTTTTTTTTCTTTTTTTTTTTTCTTTTTGTAATTTTCTTGCAATCTAAAGACTGATTACTTTCATATCTTCATAACATCTAAATAATAAATGTAATGCCCAAATCTTGTCCAAATTTGAGCATACATAAGGCTTCTAATACTGGAAGTATATGCATGGGATGCTTTTCATTTTTCTCTTTCTATATTATTTCAAGGACATTGGTTTAAATTAAACTAACCACCGTCGTCACACAGTAGGTTTATATGGTAGATAAATAATGTTTCCATTTGAAATCTTTCATTTGGTGTATTGGTATAGGTTTCTTGAGATAAACCCAAAATGCACTAATGCCTATTAGCTCACTAATATTGTTTAAATCAAAATTCTTACTGAATAATTATTGTATTATAAACATCAACTTTCTATTGTTATTACAAGATCAGTTTTTATTTATCTTAATGCCTTTTATCTCACATATAACAAATGAGATCATTAATATAGCAATTTATTAAACTCAAAGTAGGATAGAGAATCGTGTAAAATTTCAATGCAGAAGAAAAAAAACCATAAGATAATCATTCGATAATCTTTCACCATAATAAGCATAAGATTACAATTTCTCTAATACACTAGAAGATATTACATATATTATTATTGGTAACATACAGTTATATTAAATAATTCCTCACCACAGATTATGGAATACAAAGATAATAGAAAAGAGATTACTAAAAGAACACTCTCAACCTTTAATTGCTACCCTTCACTTGAACAAAAGAATTGAATAAGAAATAGTTGAAGATTACTTTGTAAAACAACTTAGATTTACAATGAATTAATTCCTGTGAAAACATTTTAAGGTATTGTTTTTGGTTCAAAAATTATAGTCGACACATACATAATATAATATAAATGTCACTAATTTTCTTATTCTAATTGATTTGTTTAGTGAAGCATCACATAATCTAGAGGAGGTTGTTGTTTAACTAATTGTTCAACAATTTTGGCAGATGCTACTGAATTTGATTTACTAGATTATAGTCAATATGATTTACATCCTCAATGATCCTTTTTCAATATTTATTAAAATCTGAGAATTTTTTTTTTGTCAAGGCAAAAAGTAAAAAATTTATTAAGCTCAAACTAAGCATAAAACTAATTATACAATCTACAAAAACAACCTACACTAACAACCAAGATGATCTCATCTACACAATTGCCTTAATCACCAATTACAGCCAACCAAACAGGAGGAAATCTCTAGTCATCTTAACTTCCTAGTAAGAGATACTCCACTAAGATGCACCCACCAAACATACCACTAGCAGCATTTACAAGTTTCTCCCAATCACATAAAGCCAAACCAGTAAACACACACCAATCATCAAAAACCACACTAGCCAATCACTAGCCATTATCAACTAACAAAACTACCTTATTTCCATGAGTGAACAAATAGTAAACAATATCAGCAGAAGAAATCCCTATTTCTTGGTGCTCTAAAGAGAAAACTACAAAAACACAGTACTACCTACTTAGAAAAATAGCCTTTATCAGGGGAGTGAAAATGCTCTGAATACTTCAATAGCAACACCTCCTGGCCCTTACTTGTTTGAACACATCATCCATAGTCAGAAATTTCCCCTGGAAAATCACCCAATTCCTTACTCTCCATAACATGTACACACAAGTAGAAATTGTTGTCCTCCTCATCCTAATTGCCAATAAAGTTATCCCATTAATTAGGTTTCCTTATGAACCAACTAATTTCTCTAGACCAAGTGAGAGGCTTTTTATATATATTCACAACTTTCAACACTTCAGACCAAACCTCTCGAGAAAACTGACAATTAAAAAATAAATGATCAATGCTTTCAATAGCACTATTGCATATCACACAATTATCAAAGTTGACAACCTTCCATGCAAATAATCTATTCCTTGTTAGTAACTTGTTGCTTAATTCCAGCAAAAAACCAAACCGAATATCTTGGGACATTACAATGAGACAACACCAGTTTAGCCCAACAATTTTTCTGCCCAGGCTGTGTTAAACTCCTACAGACACTTCCTACACTGAAACTCCCTTTCCCTAGCTTCGACAAAATGCAATCTGCTTTACTAAATTTTCATCAACAGCAAAATTTTGTTTCAAAAAATTCTCAACTAATACTAGATTAGAATCCCAAGCAACTTGGAAAACCCATTTGCCATCATTCCAATAATTTCTAACACAAGCTTTCTTAAAGATAATAGAACCTCTCAAGTTATATCCATGGATACAGATCCTCAAGGGATTGCCCAGAGCATCACTGGCTATACCAGAAAGAGAATCTCTTCCAATCACCTAGTTTGTATTAAAAAAGTTTTTTGAACATCACTCCTAATCTTCAATAAATTCCTCAAAAAACAACCAATATTTTCCTCAAGGTATGACTTTTCTCAAAAAATTAAGTCTGGAAGTTGATCATTCCCATCAATTAATTCATTCTTCAGAGTTTTGTATTTTTTTATTCGATAATTTTTTTGTGAAATAAGGAGCCTAAAGGCTAATTTATTGAAAGAAGAGCTAACTGAAGATACAAAGACAACTGGGTGAAGATAAACAACAAGCTAAACTAGAGTAGAGAAAAGAAAAAATACTAACAAAAGTAAAAAGAACCAACTAGAACTTAAAACCAGAAAGCTCAAAACTTCTCATAACCCATCTAGGAAGGTCCCTACCATGATCAAAAAGAGTAATAACATGAAGACTCATTCCATGAATAGCTAATTTAGTAGCTGAACTGATAGGGATGCAAGTGTACGTGCCAATCGTGTAATAAAGTGTTCATAAGTGCAAGGTGTTGGTCCATAGTGAAGAAAGTGAATACTAGTAATGACTCTAAACCCTAAAAATAGCCTGAAAGATCAAATGTTGCATGTGTGAACAAAAGCAAATTAAAACAAAAAAATAAGGGAAATAATAGGAGAGAAGTCAAGGAATAAAGCGATATCCGGGCATAGCATCCCTCTAGGGTTATGAGGTATGTACAAGACAATGGTTGTCTAAACATGTAATCCTATTTGAACCGTATGGTTTCTAAAATTATACAAAACCTTGATTTCTAAGGTGAAGTGTAACTGAATAGGTGCAGAGCTGATACAAACATCCACATAATTGCATTAACACTATGAAACCTTATTGTGGACTAATGATAATCTCTTAAGTAGATACTCTCTCTCTCTCTCTCTCTCTCTCTCTCTCTCTAGCTCCCCCCCTCCCCCAAAAAAAAAAAAATTATCCCTAATTTGAATACAGAGCAGAAATATAATTTCTCTTAAAATATGTTCCACATGATTACAAAGAGCACAGAATTATTACTGATTCACTCGAAAGGATGATGGGAGACAAAGTCTCCTAGTACCCTAACCAGAGGTGTACCCACTATCTTCTCGAATTGTAGTAAGTCTATGCTAGGTGGGAATTTCTTCTCGTCACATAGCAATAATAAGTATGATAGCTAGAGCTTTTGTCTCATTAGCAAACAAGCATTAAACCACGCAGTTAGACTCAAATAGATATGATTCCAATTGAGAAATCAAATAAAGCATCAAATATCGAACAACCATAGTCAAGAATATAAATCCTAAAGTTCAACTATGTCTAAACATCTACAAATTAGCCCTCCATTAAGGGCAAGTATTTAATATACAAATAATCTAGAAAAACATGAAAGTCATGAAAACCCCTTTTCAATCCCTATGATGAAGAATCGCTAGAGAAATTGCTTGAAAAGCTTCCATGCACGTTACCAAGATGAGCTTGATGGCTACAATCTTCAATCCCTTAAATGTAGATTTGAATCCCTCTCCAAATCGCTCCTTAGGTGTTGGAGATTCATCTCTTATATTCCCTAACTTCGCCTCTAAGAATCGCCCAAAAAGAATTAAAGGATATAATGAAGTCTGCCCTAAAAATCCTCATAAGTTCTACTTATACCAAACTACTTACAAGTTGTTTACGGGCGTAAGGGCTATGCCGTAAGAAAGCTAGAGAAGATGGTCACGATCTTTACGGAACGCTTACAGCCTAGCTAAGTCACGTCCATAAGGTCTTCTGTATGTGTTCCAGTCCAGTTTTCGGCCGTAAGCATTATACTGTAAGCTTCACTGTTTTGCTTCTTGTGACCGCCCTTACGGGCGTATACTATGGTAGTAAGCTCCTCTAGATGGTTCATACGGGCATCTTTACAGGTGTAAGCCTTACCAGTAAGGTCCTCTAAATTGGCTTTGAATCCCCCTTTACGTGCATAAGCATGCCTGCAAGGTTTTCTGGAATTGATTTACGACCCAGTATTATCTTGTCCTTAATCAGATTTATGACCCAGTATATATGTAAGTTATATTTTTTAATATCATAATAATTTTCCATACACACTAATTAAGGAAGAGTTTTAGCTTTTTCGCATTTTATAATTATCATGATTTAAATAGATAGCATTCATTTATCATAAGAAAACATTATAAATAAGCTCAACTACTAAAGGTAAAATAAATAATCATGTTTATGAAACTAACTTTATCCCAAATAGAACAAATTTGTATGTTTTCTAATATTAGTCATAATGCTATTATAATCTATAAGCTCGTTGACTCAATTTCTGAAAAGTAATATTATTTTGATTATTGGATCATTTATCGATTCTCAAATTCTAAATATTTTGTAATATTTAGGATAATTTATAGGATTGGATGATTTTTATGTGCACACAAATAATTTGGTCTTTTAAAAATAATGATCAATATATTTTAATTAGAAAATGATGAATATTTTGGTAGTACTTCCTTTGCTTTAATTAAGAGGTAAATGCAATACAACTGATCAACATAAGAAATTTTATAAACATGTTTAAAATGGAATAACTAATTAATAACATAAGGTTGTATGAAAAGTACACATAATTTTTAAAAACTATATATATATATATATATATATGAAGGTTTTACAATAAAGAGTGGTAATGAGTCAATGAAATTAATTTATGTTTCTATGAGGTTTATGTCGTTGTTGGGGCCCACTACACATGTAATAAGTTCAAATTACTTATGAGCTTTTTTATAGTTAAAAAAAGGAATACCCTCTAATATGAAATACGCCCTTTTGGTCTCTCTATTTTTATCGATTGGGAAGTGTTCATCCACAGCCTAACCTGCCGTCCACTAACACTGAGGTGGCACCCACTTACGCTGACGTGGCATATTTAGTATTTAATAAACCAATGCATGTCTGAAAATAAAAAAAAATATAGATTTCCACATCATTTCGGATTTCAGATCCAAGTTCCAAACTTCCAAAGATCTGAAATCTTTGTCTTCCCCACCCCAACTTCCACTTACTTTTCTTCCCTGATGAGCCGCCGTTATCCTCTCTTCAACACCGAGCATCTCGACCTCAACCATCCTTTCTCCACCTTCCAAGAATCCCAACCTCCACCCATCTCTTCCACTGCCATAGCATCATGCTTTACAACCCTCTCCTCTTATCGCACTTGCAAAGCCCCTCCTTTTCGGGCGAGCCACCACCACCACGCCGCGTCCATCAACACCTTGTCCAGCAATGGTTTGATTTAAACACTACTATGTTTTCCAGCACTGAGAACAAGCAAATTAGCCATGGAGATTTTTTGTTTTTTATTTACTTGTTAGAGTTAGGGTATTGTGGATGTTTGCATTGATTACCCTTTGATTAATCGGGTGCAATGACATGATTTAAACACTACCGAGTCCGTAGCATCATTGTATCTTTGTATTATGGTCTGCAACTATGCATAATTTATTTAGTGTATTTAGTGTGTTTATATTATAGATCTTTCATTGATTTGCAACAATGCCCCAATTCACATAACTCTAAATTGGTACAATCTGTAATTGATATAATAATAATTGATACAACAATAGTTGATACAAATGTAATTCATACTACTACAACAACAATGGCCTAATTTGCTTTCACACATTACTAAACTCATTCTACTTTAATTATTGGTTTTGATACTAAAAAAAGAACTCTGCACAAAAATAAAATTGAATCAAAAATTTCAAACTTCATTGATCATATGGTTTTTCTGTAATTGATACAATTTGTCTGTCATTACAAATAACTGAACAATACTATTGTAATTTATACAAAACATTCTATAATACAGCCAAGTTGAGAGACATCTTACAAAAGTAAACCTGGCTATAACAGAGCAATAATGACATGCAATTTATAAAAAACCTTCCTTATCCCAGAATTGCTTGCCCCATTTGTGAAGTTTAAAAAAAACCATCAAAAAATATATATATATAAAAAAAAAAAAGCATCCCTAAACAACATGTTTCTCTGCTTCAAAGACAGTAGGCTGCCTTTCAATTGTAGCATTTGTTGTACTGCCCTGGGTTGGAAAGTCTGCAACATCAATTGTTGTAGATGTCAGTTGGCTTGATCCTTTATCTTGGTTCTTGTCTACAAATATCCTTCTATGCTTTAGTACCTGCCATAGAGACCACATATCATACATATTATTATCAAATAAGTTTAATAAATGTTAACCAATAGTTAAATCAGAAAATCTAAAATAAATTTAATGAATGCTTAGCTAGGTTTAAATCAGAACAACCATTACAATCAAGTCTCCAACAGTGATGAATGAGGCAACATTTGGAACTTCCCTTCCAACAATCAATTCACCAGTGTGAGCACCCTACAAATAAGTTGAAGGAGTATGTTTCATCCTTTTGTAAGAAGCACAGTACAACAAAATTGGAGAAGACTAGCTATTGTTATGCAAGTATGGGAACTAAATCTTACTCTAAGAATTCTGATAGCACCATAATGGCCAACAACTGGCCTTTTTTTCCCTTCTTGATACTTTTGTAGCCAATGTTGATCTTTCTTGACCCCCTTGCCCACTTGAATTATATTGGCTTCACTTGGTGTTGGAGTTGCGTCGGCTTGGGGACTACCACTTAGACCACCATAATCATGATAGTTTGCATTAGACTATATTCAACAATGTACAATATAACATTTTGCTTATTAAAATAACAATTGAAAAATACTTACAGTATCATTTCTTTTTGGACATCTTCTCTTGTTATGACCTTCTTCATGACAAATCTTGCACTTGAAAACTCTGCCATATTTTAGTCATTTTTATTTTATTGCCATTTTTCCTTCTAATGGTTCTTTCATCCTCTTCTTGGTAGGTCTACCAAGCATCTTCTTTACAATTGGTGGTAACAATGGCCCTTCCACACTACTTGGCCAAAAATACCTGCCTTTCACTGGATTGACAACGGAGTTGTAAGCCTTGCAATAAGTCTCTTTTTTATACCACTCTGTCACAAAGCCAAGTGGATCTATACAATTAAATAAAATCTCAAGCAATGCATATTTACATGGGAGTCCACTTTTGTCCTATTTTCCACAAGAACAGCTATGGTTAGCCAACATAACTACAAACCCATCTCTCACTTGCATGATCAAATCATCCCTAAAGACCTCATGACTAGCACCCCCATTCCATTCTACCTGCCATTTTGAACATTTCTTCTTCTCTTTTTCAATTTTGCCAACAATATTAGGACCACAAGTTGTTCTCCACTTCATTGCATATTGTCTCTTAGCAGCTATCCTAGTCATTACATAATGTCTTATGCCTTCAAGCATTGTGATAATTGGTTTGCTTTTTGATTGTATAATCACTCCGTTAAATGTTTCTCACATATTGTTGTCAATTACTTCAGACTTAACCATGTCATTAAAGTAGGCTTGGCACCAACATGAGATAGGCCATCTATATAATAGTTCTTCCAGCCTTCACTCCTCCCTTCAATTTGCACATATTTTCAAGTTGTTTCTGCATTTCAGGTTTACTGGTGGACCTTGCAACATTGCAAAATTGGACATGAAGCTCTTTTCCTTGATGAATTTTTCCCATCTTGCATAGATGTGTCTTGCACACATTCTGTGTTCAATTAGGGGTAACAAGTCATTCATAGCATGTATTAGGCCCTAGAATAAATAAAAAAAACACATTAGAATAATACAGTTGTACTTAATGGAAATTTTTGTAGGACAAATTTTCCCTCACCTTTTGCATGTCACTAACCAATGACCAACCAAGGCCATCACCAATTAGAAGATCAGCTTTTAATTGCTTAAGAAACCATGACCAACCTTCAGTTGTCTCCTTCTCCACAACTACCCAGGCTATGGGAAACATCTGATTATTTCCATCCCTTCCCACTGCTACAAGTATTTGTCCTTTCAATAGACCTTTTAAAAAACATCCATCAAGACCAATTAATTTCATGCAACCATTAATAAACCCTTCCCTAACTGTTGTCAGATATATATATATATATATATAAACATAAGCAATTCAATTAGTTTTCTTCTCTTAGATACAACAAGAACACTACTGCCAGGGTTTGTTGTTTTCAATTCCAATGCATAATTGTTCAGCACAATAAAGTCATCTCTGAATTGCTTTTCAATCATTTTTAATACCAAGTTCTTAGCATTTCTATAGGTCTTGTTAGTAATAAAAACCCCTAGCTCTTTTCTCACCATTGCCTTCAAGTGTCTAGGCCTAAGTACTGAACTTATTACCTCACGAAACATGTTGGCAACCACAGTGGTTGTCACTCTTTTATTTCTACCAACCCCAAGAAGGAAGGAGTGCTCTGAAACATAATGCTTGATAACAAATGGCTTTTCCCTACTACACCAAGAACACAATATTAGCCATCCTCAACCTTTGGAAGAACAAGTAGCCCTCACTCTCCTTGCATCATTTTTAATATATCTAAATTCAAAGCCTTTCTTGGTTGAAAACTCAACAAGCTCCTTCTTGAATAAATTTAAATTCTGAAAGTTAAGTCCCAAAATGAAATCCTGCAACGGATCATTTGGGTCATAGTATTTCTTACAAGTCCTGTGTCTATTTGCATCATCAGCATTGGATACGTCACTAGTGTCTTCATAGCTTCTAGGTCTGAAGATTTAATGTAGTCACTTTCATATCCACTTACTTTGCCTTTTTCATTAGCATATGAATTGGTGTCAATAGGTTCCCTTATGTTTCCATCATCTTCATCATCATTTGCATTTTCATTATATTAAAATGTTTTTTCAATTAGGCATACTTCCTCACATTTTCCATTGTCGTTTCTCTTTCATCATCAACATTTGAATTTATCACTGGGATAGTAAGCAAATTTTCTTTATCCTCTTTACTAGATTCACTACCTTGGGTCATATCAAACTCCACTGCATCAATAGGATAATCTAATGAGACAAGATGATCAAATAAGGCAGGATGATCAAATAAGGCTTTATGCAGGGTCTTATCTTGTTCGGTATCTAAAGTTTCCATATAAATATTCATAGTTTTATATTTTCTCAACTGCCCAACTAGGCCTGCAAGGCCATCATCATTGCAAACCCTTACTATTGTCCCCCATTATCCATGTAAGATAATTTCACAATTTTTTTGATGTCATATCCTAAGTCCTTGACATCTGCTAAGAGATCATAGTAACAAAGCCAATTAGGATCAACACTAAATTCAGACACATCTCCATTTACTTATGTAATCCTGGCTTCTCTTGAAAATTCCCCTCCATTATGATATTTTAGAATGTATTCATCCCATTCAGACATGGTTTGCCGCATCAATAATAACAAGATTTTGGCTATAAATTCAATATAATATGAAAGGAAAATCTAAATGTGACTATATATACATGTGTGAATCTAAATGGCAGATTGGATTTGGGATATAAAGCAGAATGAAAAATATGAATGGCATTAGATTAGATAGAAAAAAATTTAAATGTTACTATCAAACAAATGTGAATGGCAAAAAAATTGTGACTATATATACATATTTGAATGGCAGTAACTATGTTTGCTAAAATGAATTTGAATAACAAATGTGAATGTCAAGTGACTATATAGTATAAGGACTTCTAGATTTTGTGATTAAGGGCATGCCAAGACCAATAATTCAAGGTTAAAGAAGAGAGGCACCATGTTCCTCAAAATGGTAGACTCACAATCAAGGAAAATGTTAATGGAGAAAAAATCAAAAGGTCTAGGAATTCACTTATACAAGCCTATAAGATTAAGAAAGGCTTGCAGAAAAATTCAAAGCGGTGTTCACATTCAAATTTCAACTTGTTCAACAGATCTGGCTAATAAGATATTCCAACAACTTTCTAAAAGAAAAAAATATTCAACTACTATATTGAGGTATAGCAACCACTTCAACAAAATGGCAGAGATGATATATCTTCAACACAGAATGAAAAAGGAGGCTAAAAATATATAACCATTAAAAGAAAGGCTTGGATAATTTTTTAGAGTGAAACTACAGACCAAAAGTTTCATATGGTTCATGTGAATTTTAAGAGACATATTTTAGTAAATAAAAAAAACATATGGAAAATGAGGAACATGCTGAGGAGTGGATAGGGCTAAAAATAAAAAGGGTTCATAAGGACAAAATTCTTGTAGTACACAAAAGAATTGAAACAACTGGGAGCTCACAATTTTCACCGATAGTAGTGGCAGTGAGCTATGAGATGCAACTTTGCAATTAATACTCCATCATGACAACCCCTATTGCATGCTGGTGATATAACATGAGTATATACAATTAGACCATTGGAGAAATAGGAAATGGTTATTAGCCAAATCAACTTCTATTCCATAAACTAAACTAATTTGAAGACCTGAATTATGATTTGTAGTCTAATAAGGAAAACCAACAAGTTCAAAGACAATTTAAGTATAGCCTTAGCATATATTGAGCTAGCCATATAGATGTCAAAGAAAAGCTATTAGGATGAATCAAAATTAATCTCCTTCTTCTAACCCACTATGTAGATGGAAACCCTCTTTGGCTCCATAGCAACATATAGTAACCTAATCCACTATTTGCACAGCTCAACTATCAACTTTAGTCACAACCTAAACAACTTTCTCACTTATGGTTGACATTGTAGCAATCAACCTCAACTAATCTACTCTGATCTAGGATGAAGCTCGCAATGCATTATATTTTGTGTTCTAATTAACATATAATTTATAAATTGCTAGCACTCAAATATTACACATCATGATTTCACTAGAGTTGAAAGTAACTATTGCATATAGAATTAGTATATATATAATTATATGGAGCTATTCACATAATTGAAGCAATCTAACTATGGATCTGATTCTACTAGAATCCTTAATCTAGTAAAATGCAAAATCATAATGCATAATGTTGTAAAAGGCAAGATCATAGACATTGCTGCTAAAATGAAAACACAACAAGACAGTTCATGTGGTACACATAGTTCACATATAAAATCAATACAATGCAAGCAAGCACAGAAAGAACACTTCAATCAATTTAGCAAGCTAAGCATTTATGTCAAGAGAACCAAATGATTAACAAAAGCATTACGAATTCCATATAAAAAGAAAAATCTTAGCAATAGTATATCATATGATGGTTCTAAGTAACATTAAGTAGTATCCCCAATTCTTCATTCTCTAAAGAGAGAAAAACAGGAAAAATTTCAAAATAAGCTAAAAAAAACCTGCTTGCCCTAACCGGAAAAGAAAAGCAGTAGAGATACATAGGGATTTTGATGCGGATGAAGAGCATAGTCATAACATAGGTGATAATGACGGCAACTAGTGGCTAGAGTGCAATGGCGGTGGCTAACATGGCTCAGTTCTCGGCAGTGGAGAAGAAGATGGTGGTGGTGGTTCACCGGGGGAAAAAGGTTGGTGGAGGTCAAGGTTGTCGAGTATGAAAAAGGCCAATAACTAGTGGCTAGAGAGTAGTGGTGGAAGCTCACTTAGGGGATGATCGGTAGTGGAGAAGAGGGTGCTGGTAGCGGTGGTTCAAGGGAGGAAAAAGATTGGTGGAGGTCAAGATGGTCTGCCTAGTCCAGTAATGAAGAAAGAGGGAAAAGGAGAAGACAAATTTCGGATCCTTGGAAGTTTGGAACTTGGATCCGAAATCAGAAATGATGTGGAAAAAAATATATTTTTTTATTTAGACATTCATTGGTTTATTAAATATTAAATATGGTCACGTCAACATTAGTGGGTGCCACACCAGTGTTAGTGGACGGTGGCATTGACGATCATTAGGGCAGGGACGAACATTTCTCAATTGATAAAAATAGAGGGACTAAAATGGTGTATTTCATAATAGAGGGACTAAAAGGGTGACTTGACCATAATAGAGGGACTATTTTGAGGATTAATGCGTAAAAAAATATATTTAGATTTTAAAATTTAATAGTGTTTTAAATATAAGACTTTTTTATGTCTATTTTTTATAAGATTCAGATAATGATTTTAGTCAAATTTCATGAATTTAATATCACGATTTAAGTCAAATTTATTGGATGCCGATTGAGATATATAATTAATTGAGATATTATTCAATATATCTTTTCATTTTTCTTTAAAAATCCTATAAATTAAGGATTTAAGAAATATTAAAATTATTTTAAGAAAATAAAAATATTCTTTTCTTTCGTCTCTAAGTCATTTATACTCTTTAGATTGTTTTGTTGATTTATTTTATAACATATAGCATTAATATAACATTGTTCTACAGTTAATAATTTTTAAAAATACACAAAAACAATCCACATATATACGTATAGGATCTAAAATTATATTTATAAATAGTTTATTTATTTATTTATATTGCTATTATTAGAAAATAAAGGTTCCACTCCTTTTTTTTTTTGTTTTTAAAGCAATAATAAAGCATATTAATTTAAAAAAAAACAATTCAACAAAAGAAGGACCAAATATAAATGAAAGAGCTAAAACAAGAAAGAAAAGAATTTTTTAAAAAAAAATACTGTTTTGGGAAATTTTGAAGAAAATAATTTATTTGGAAAAAAATTGAAACTATTTTCGGAAATAACTATTTTGTTTTATCTTTGGGAAATTTTTTAAAATTATATATATTTATTTAAAAATTTGATAAACCAAGTCTGCCGGTTGCAACTATCAAAATCTATTTTTGAAAAAGAGAAATTTTTTTATTTTTTCTACTAAAATAAGTTTTGTTAAAAAAATAAGACCACTATTAAACAATTGAATTATAAAATGGTTGAAAATTAAGAGCTTGTTTAGTTACAAGTAGCTATAAGTGATTTTACATGTAAAATTTTATTTGGTTTGTTATGAAATCATTTTTACATGTAACAAGTTTTACAACTTCGGTTGCTTTTGTAACATTTCAATTTACGGTTGACTAACTTGCAAGTGGAAATATTGTAAAAACAAACCCTTATCATCACCACACAAAAGAGGCCAAGGAATGTCCGACAAACTAGTCTTCCATAAGATTAACGATGTTTTGTTCAGTTAAGGAGTCGGTGTCGACATCACGATCTCCAAAGGAATAGGCTCTGGCCCATGAGTTGATCTTCTTCATGTGAAGGGTAGTAGGTGTCATGGTTATGTGTAGATTAGGGAAAGGAGAGTACACAGGAAAAGGAAGGTCAGGAGAAGTATAGACCTTCATGATAGGTGTCTTAAGGATAAGCTGGCAATATAGGTACATATGAGTATGCTTCCAGTCAGTGACTACCATATGTACTCGCCATAAATGGATCTGTTGTTTAAGCTCACCAGGAGTTAAGATAGTAGTAATATCATCATAGGGCATAGAAAGTTGATAGGGTTCATGCCGACGAAATACAGTGATCTTGATGTGATGACGTGCATTATCAGGGTATGGTCTAAAAGCAAGTGGAATAGTATGAAATTCCAAGTTGATGAAGCCTCCTTGTAAAGTATCATATTTAAAGAGTCGGTGAAAAATATGAACAAGTTACCAATATTTGTTAAGAAGCTTAACCTGGGAAGGGTCAGTGATGATGATCCGTGCTACATGACCATTCTCAATTAAGTCAATCAGATTGAATTAGACTCCTTCAATAAGCTGATTTTACAAGGAGGCAAGGTTGAATGAGACTTGTATGATCATAAAACCTTGTTCACAAAGACATCCGGCATCCTTATGTCTAGCTTCACATAATGCAAGCCCTCCTAAAGCTAGTCCATCAGATATTCGGGCTTCAGTTTGAAGAAGTTGTCACATTGTCAGTTGTTCAGGTAATTGTTGTTTCTGCTTTTTTTTGCATAACTAATTCGAAAAAAAATTTCCTTCCCTTCACTAATTTTTTGAGGATATATTTCAAACTTTTCTTCTTTTTCTTTTTCTATTTTTTCAATAAACTCTTTTAACTCTTCTGTTTTTCTGATTTTTGCTGCTAAACCATGTTCAAGTTTTTCCTCTTTTTCTTTCAAGATTTTTACCTCTATTTCAAGAAATTTGATTTTCCTTTTTTGTTCTATGAAGTACTTGACCGTATGTAACTTCAAGACTTGAGATGTGATTCTTGATGAAGTCAATAGATTTAGGTTTGTGGAGCTTGAGCTTGGGAATTTATTTTTGTTAGGGAAATAAGTACTAAGAAATAATCATATAATTAGCCAAATAACTATTGAACCTATAGCTACTTAGCAATTACTAAAAAGAATTGAACAATTAGAAAGAGACAATAAAAATGGATAGAATTATTAGAAAAAGAAAATACTGAGTTAAGAGAAAAATTATTTTACTATGAAACTAAAGGAAAAGGAGTTATAATTACAGAAGCAATTGAAGAAGAAATAGAAAGTTATGAAGAACTAATAGAAGAGAGGAGGAAATAGCATTATCCCAAAATACTTATGGTAATAACAATCTCTTAACTTTAGATTGTATCATAGAATTTAAAGATGGGTTTAAGGTTAATGTAAAAAGTATAATAGATATAGGAGCAAGTAAATGCTATATATCCCCATATTTAATTTAATAAAAACAATATTAGACAAAGGGAATATGAAAAAGACACTGGTTAATTAATTTAATAAAAAAATATTTTAAAACATAAATTTGATAATAAACCTAGGATTTATATATAGTTTTCAATGGCTTTAATAATGGGACTTGCTAATGTATAACATATGATCAAACATAAGATATATATTCATATAGAGGATCAATCCTCTACATACGTTTATAAACATTAGCACAGTAAAAAATGGGATGCACAGTATTTTGATCTTAACCGTTCTAACAACCTTAATGAACCGGGTACCATGATCGAGCACTTATTATAACGCTATTTATGCATCAAGATGTGCCTATATATATATATAGACACAAGTGAACACAAGTATTAATTGATCTTAATTTTAAACTGAAATAAATATATAGTGAACAAAATGACAAGAGAATCCCAATTATTCCCAATGATAAATGTTAATGTTCCACTTAGGAGTAACCATCAAGCATGGAATTCAAGACTAGTGGACCCAACCCACAGATATTAATTCATTGGATTTGGGGCTACCACCCAATTACATTTCCAATTGATTCATGTTAAAAAATGAAACCGAGTTTTGCTCCCTAATCAATGTTCTAATTACATCATTAGAGTCACAAAAATAAAGCTCATTTTCTTAATGCATTCCAAACAAACCATCAATTAAAATATTTTAATACATAATGAGGCAAAAAAAAGAAAGAGAAAAAAATTCTTTAGAATGAATGAATGAATATATATATATATATATATATATATATATATATATATATATATATATATATATATATATATCCTAAAAGAACACTATTGAATTATTTTACAAATTATATATATTATCATAAATTTGTTAAAAATCATTTAAGAAATTAATTAATTAAATTACATCTTCTTTTATGTCATATTAAGCTCTTTAAAGTAGATTATTTTTGTTTGTTCTTCAATTTAAAACAATTAGTTAAATTTATTCAATAAATTTGATAAATTAATTTTTTTTCCCAATTTAAATTAATCATAAACTTAACTTTAATTTCATCTAATCCATAATGGTAAGCATGTGCCAAGAAGTGTATAAACTAAGTCTCACTTCTTTACTAAAATTATGAAAGCATTAATCAAATAGAGTTTCTATTGAATGATTGAACAACTAATCCATGTTGGTATTAATCAAAACGATGGCCTTAATGATATCATTAATATTAATCTTGAGATTAGGTGGATTTAACTGGTCTATATATATGTACCATGCTTTACCTTTTCTTTTAATAAGAAAAAAGATTGATTGAACTCAAATAGGTTTCATTGGGATGGACCATGGCTTTGCCCACTTTAAACCAACTCCACTACTTTTTGGTACATTAATAATAACACTAACAAGCATGCTTTCCTTTTTATTAATTAATATTAAAAAGGGGTGAAATTTAACGAACTAATTGGCACATCAAATTGGACCCATAAAAAGGTCTTCGGTATCCCATTCACTTGTTCAACATCAAACTAATACTCTGATGGAATATGTGCAAGTGAATCAGGATTAGGTTCCAATTCAAATTCGCCTTTCACTCTCTCTCATTCATCACTTTTTTTTAATTATTTTATTTATTTATAACTGACTAAAATCGGTATAAGTGATAGAAAATTAGGGTTCTTAAATAAATCGTTTTAGATCTAAATTTTTATGTATATAAAAAAAATGCATGCCGAAAGAGATTTTTTTTTTTTTTTTTTTTTATGGGCTATTATCTCGTCTCAAATTAGCGTAAATCTTTTTTTTTTTTTTTTTTTTTTTCTTTTTTTTTTATGAAGCTCTCAGAACTCTTGCCCCTGATTAGTTTAGATCTAGTGTCTTTTAAGGTATGGGTGAGTCAAATGCCAAAATAAATAAATAAATAAATAAATAATTTAATTACTTAAATATAAAAAGTTAAGTACAATCCTTTTTTTTCTTTTTTTTGAAAAAAATAAAAAATAAACCTCTCCAAATTGTTGTGGTTTTTCAAGAAATTTTAAAAAATATTTCTGCAAAAATTTCAAAGAATAATATTCAGTCAAACTATTTAAGATAACAATTAGAGGAGGTTTTGCTTAACGAAAATACAGAAGTAACTTGATCTAGGATAGTAAAATATGTTTATATTGTCATTTTTTTTTAAAACAAACTTTAAAAGACCGTTTTTAAAAATTAATAAAATTATTTTTTTTTAAGAAAGGGGTGAAGTTAGTCACGGATTGATGTCAATAATAACCTATGAATCCTCAAAATTAATAAATTTGTATTTAATCAATTTCAAATGATGTTGGAAATTCAATAAATCAAATTAAAATTAGACATTATTTATCCTATTTTAACAAACAAATATAATATTTTTTTATACAAACACAACAAGAGCCATTAAAAGAATGTGAAGCTGTTGAACAATGACAATCTATCATATATATATTCAAAATGATATTTCATACATCATAACTTTACGATGATAAATCCCTCATATCATACAATCGCAAACAGATGGAGAATATGATTCCTCCGATATGGGGCCTAATGAACAATCAATAAACATAAATAATATATAGTGTTTCTATAATATTAGATAGTGTTTATACAGTATTACAGGACTTTCGATCTCTCGGTTTTTTTATTCAACATTCTAATGTTATACCACTATAGTTACCGCGGTATTGGCGCTTCTCAACAAATATAACATTTTAATAATTAATTTATATAATATAAATGATAATTCAAATTGTAATAAAAATTATTTTTTTTTGGGTAAAAAAAATACATCGTTGACCTTGCAGTTCCCCACCCCCTCAGTGGCAAAACCGTAATTTAAGTGCAAACGAGAGCTAGATTCCGAAAACGAACACGTGGGCCCCGCCAAATAAAGCGTGGGTTCGCGCCGAAGCTTCATCACTTCCCCGACCGCGTGGCGACCAAAAACGAAGGACTTTTAAATGAAAATTACACGAAAACGAGGGACTTGTCCGCAAAAATTGTCACTTTCCTTCTTCCTTTCTATCCGTTCATCATATTTGGAGAGAAAAAACTCCAACTAAGAGAGAAATAGAAGACAAAAAGGAGGAGAATTCAAGGAGAGAAATCCAAACCAGTCCCTCAGCCTCTTGCTGGACTGGTTTGCATTGTGATTCTTGTGAGTTTTTTTAGCTATCTCAAGCTTTATCTTTTACTGGATTTCTCTTTTTTTTTATTATTTTATTTTATTTATTTTATTTTCTGTGTCTGTGTTCTTTGATCAGTAGGTATGTGTGTTTTTTGGGCAATTTTTTAGATGAGTTTGATGTAATTGGAATGGAATTTTACTAAATTTTCCATCTTTGATTTTGTTTTCTTGTATTTGTTTTTGTCATGATGTCAAAATCTCTTCTTTCTCTATGTCTTTGGAGGGCTCCTGTTTAGTAAATGGAGTAGAATTTGTTTTTATTTGTGTTAATCTAAAGTCATTCTAGGATTTCTGGGTACTTTGATGGCTAATTTTACAGTAAAGTTTTGTTTTTTCTGATTTTTCTTGTGATGGTCTAGTTATCATCTTCCAAGAGTTTGAATTTTTGATTTAGTAGCTAATTCTTCTGATGATTTACTTATCATCTTCCAGTACTTTGATTTTGGCTTCGTTTAATGCTTTTCTGCTGATCTAAGAAGGAATTTAGACTAGTTTGTTCATGGGGTTTCTCAATTTACTTTTTCTTTCAGTTATCTATGAGAATTTGTTTGTGATTGAACTAATTGACACAATGTAAGTTGTCCTGATATTTATGCAAGCTCTCTATTTTTGTGTCTAGACTTAACCATGCAGGTGAGCTTATTTTGATGATTAGGAGAGTGAACTAAGAACCGAGTAGATGACGAGAGTGACGCTTGATTTTGGAGATTCAATGCAAGGGGAGGTAATGCAGTCAGTGTCATCTGACGTGAATTTTGCCTCACATGGTTTTCCAAAGTATATGCTAGGCCCTAATAATATGATCATTGAGCCGCAAGAGGGTCCTAAAAAGCCCTCTCTCAAAGAGATTGTTGCCAAGGAGACGGCACAGTTGTTGGAGCAGCACCAACGAGTTTCCGTTCGTGACCTTGCTAAGAAGTTTGAGAAAGGTCTCTCAACTGCCACTAAGTTATCCGATGAGGCATGCTCCCTATCATGCTTTTAGTTATAAATTTTTCTACTTTCCTCACAGGTTATCTGGGGCTAGTTTCAAGTAAAGACAATATGGAGACAATGTAGAAATAAATCATAATCTAAAGTACTTCTTTTTTTCTTGCATGTAACTAATATGATGTTGTGTGGAAATTTCAGGCAAGGTGGAGAGAAGTGACATCTTTGGACCGGCAAGTTCTTCTGAAGAAACTTAGGGATCTATTGGAATCACTAAGAGGTCGTGTGGCAGGTCGAAATAGGGATGATGTTGATGAAGCCATTACTATGGTTTGTTTAACTATTACCTTTTCCTAATTTGTTTCTTTGAAGTTCAAATATTCAGTGATAGAGCTCTTTCTTTTTCTCATGACATGTTGAGAACAAACATTTTCTTTTAGTGGGGCAACTAGGTTGTCTCCGAATTAATTCTCACTTCTTTTGCTGCAAATTGGCAAATGGAACATCAAATGAGGGTGTGAGGCAAGTTGGTTCCCAACAATTAATTGCTAGCACCTCAAATGGCATCTCTGCTCATTTTAATGGAAGAATGTGGGGTTTCATTGGACAGGGCCATTTCTTTCTTTGTATTTAATTCAGCAATTCTTGAATTTATTTTCTCCAATAAAATTCTTCAACATATATTTATTTCTGAGGCAGAAATTTATGTTAAAAAGAAATTTTGAGTTAATTAATAGATGAGCACAACAATAGTCAATGGGCATCAGCAAGGGTACTAACTTCACTCTTTCTGATTGAGTTACTTTTGGTCAAGTAAGCATGCTTTATTGTGCCTATTCTTTTTTAGTTGAAAAATAACTTATCATTTACATTGCAGACTGTGATATTGTTGGCTGAATGGAAAGTGAATATGTATGGTAATTCCTTTCTTTTTTTTTTTTGTGCTTATCCTAGGTGGAGGCTTTAGCAGTTCAGTTGACTCAGAGAGAAGGAGAGTTGCTTCAAGAAAAAGCCGAAGTAAAAAAGCTAGCAGCCATTCTAACGAAGGTATTTTTTTAATTCTCTGATGCAATATATGGTTAATTGATAGATCAGGAACCCAGGACAAGAGTTCCTGTATTCATGACTCATAACACCGGACGCTTCCTTTCGTTCATGGCCTTAAATAGAAATTAATTAATAAGTGGAAAATAGGAACAATTAGAATAGGTGAAAAAACCATTGTTTAACACTGGAGTCGAGATAGGCAAGATGAGTGGAAACAATTAACCTGGATATATGTAAAGTTCCAAAAGGTGTATAATCTCTAATTGCAGGTCTTTCTTTATCAGTGTCTCGAGTTTTCAACTATTAAAATAAGTAAATGAGAGAGTACATTGGAAAAATTATACTTTCTAGCTTTGTTCAACATAACCACTGTTGATGGGAATTATTATTATTTAATGAGTTGAATTATTTTTTAATGAACTTGTATCTTTTGGGATATGTGTTTGCCATAATATGCTGTGCTTCTTTGTTCGTATATTGAATTTCTACATTCAACATTTCTTTAGGCTTCTGAAGATGCCAAAAAAGTTGCTGAAGAAGAAAGAGCTTTTGCTCGTGCAGAAATTGAAAATGCAAGAGCAGTGGTGCAGCGAATTGAAGAGGCTCTTCATGAACAGGAGAAGAAGTCAAAAAGTTCAGAGCAGCGGGTTAGTGTAAAATCATCTTTGCTTTCTTTTCTAGGAATTCTACTTTTCACTTAATCTCTGTTTATCATTTTTGAATCCTTATATTCATAGACCAATATCAGTTTATTTTAGGGGTTTACCTTGATATTACTATTCTCATGTTTATCATGGCTTGATGTTAAGTTACTCATACAACAATTTTTGAGAAGTGTGGAATTCTACTGAATATGTTCTGAGTTCTTCTCGCCATTAAGTTTTTACCAAAAGTCATTTATGCCTTTCTTGTGTTTTGAATTGATTTTTTTTTTTTTTTTTCTTTTGCTTCTTCTAGGATTTGGAAGAACTAATGCAAGAAGTTCAAGAGGCGAGAAGAATTAAAATGCTTCACCAACCAAGCAAGGTATGTTCTCATTTACGTCTTCCTTTTGATAAATATATATATATATATATTTTCTTGGTTACATTTATGTCCTTCCTAGCTTTCTATTTTCAATTGAATGTGGTTCTCTTCTCAGTATTTTACATTCAAGCAATTTACCAATCTTCAGTGTTAATTCATTCTAATCTTCCTTTCCTACTTATTCTGTCTGTTATGTTTGTACTTTTGTTCTGGCATTGTTTTTACTTCTTTCTATTGGTAACATTGAGGAAACTTTGTTTAGGTAATGGACATGGAACATGAACTTCAAGCACTGCGTGGCCAGCTTGCAGAAAAGTCGGGGAAGATCATTAAGCTTCAGAGAGAGGTGCAAACCTCAAACTTCCATTGTTTAATTAACTAAGTGTCGCTCGTATATTGTTAAAATGAGACTTATATTCATTCTGTTGCTTTTCTTCCCTTGTGAAATATCTATGTTTTCTATATAATAAACTTTGATATTGCTTTTTAATGGATCAATGTATGACATAGCATCAGAACTTGGTTTATTTGGTTTGTTTGCGACTATATGAATTTGAATATATAAACTTGGGTATCTGATCCTATCTACTTGAACTTTTGGGTTGAATTGAGTCCAAATAATATGTTTGATTTGCATTTAACACAATGCATTTGCCAAACTATTATTTACTCCATTTGTTTGACTCAAACATGAGAATTTTGATTCTCTGTCTCGACTCTGAATTGTTCTCCTTTTCCTGGTTTCAGTGTCCAATCTATTTTATAGGGGCACTAAACTGTATCAATATAATACATTTTTGGGGATTTTAATTTTCATGTACAAGATATAAGGCTGATAGAATGTGTAGCTGATTATTTGAAGTACTTATAGCTGATTTATTTATAATCAGTATATTTATTTATTTACTAATTTTCTGTATTTTCCAGATTTCATTGAACAAAAGACGTGAACAAAATGAATCCCTTCTGTATGAGTTAGAAGGCCTTGAATGTTTAGGCTCTTGTTTGTGCATCTTGCCACGAACAGAGACCGCTCCCAACTTGGCGAATTGTTCTATTCAATGGTATCGTGTCCAGCCTGAAGAAAGCAAGAAAGAATTGATTTCAGGTATACACTATCTTGATTTTGTCCGTATTAATGAAAATGAGCAATGGTAGATTACTGGTTTATTTGTCTAGACTATATTTCATGCATCCTTGTTTATCTGTTCTCTGAATCACTTATATTCTTGAAGAATAAATCAGAGAATCATTTTTTCTTTAATTCTTCGAAAATGCTTTCTCTCTTTAAACAGTTTCGATTGTTATAGGGGGCTCATTGATGTTGCTAATCAATCAAGATGTTTCTGTTTCTTTTCTTTGGCTTATTTTATATTGCTTGTCCTCTCCAACTCGTCATTATTTGATTTAGATTTTCATTTTATTTCATTTATATATATATTCACTTCTTTTTTTCTACTTTGCATCACATGCAGGGGCAACAAAATCAATTTATGCCTCGGAACCTTTTGATGTTGGACGATTCTTGCAAGCGGAAATTGTTTTCAACGATGAAAAGATTATATTGAAAACAAGCGGTCCAATAGATCCAGGTTTTACCTTTTTCCTTTTATATTCTCACATTGAACCAATTTCTCTTTTTAGTATAGAAATAATAACTGTGAAATTGATTATGAAACATTACCTTTCATGTTGAAACAGCTGCAGGATTGGGAAGCTATGTAGAAGCACTAATTAGAAAGCCGGAGACTCAGTTCAATGTATGATTTGCATTAAACTATAGTCGTAGAGTTTCATACCACTGCCACTAAATTTTCTGATGAATTATATGACAATTTCAATACTTTTTATTGACTTGCTATGTATTAAATGCTTAATTTAACCAAATACAGCCATTGACTCTGGGGGATACTTTCTGGCTTGCTGAACTTAGCCTTCCATATGCTTTAATGTATAGAAGGATGCAATTTCACTCAATTGGTGAAAAGTATCATGTTGTTTGAGAGTAGGGAAGTAGTTCGGTTTGATGATGAAGTGCTTCTTGGTGATCTATGCTCAACTGTAACTATGTTTCTCTTATCTGCAGGTAATCATTGTCCAGATGAATGGACGTGATCACCCCTCACATGCTATACACATATTTCATGTCGGGAAGATGAGGATAAAACTTTGCAAAGGAACAAAAACCAAAACCAAGGAATCATATTCCAATTCAATGCAGGTGAGCATGTCATGCAATTTTGAGAACCATTTAGAGTACTTAATCGAAGGAATAGAGATTTTGCTTACTTGAGAAACAGTGCAAAATATACGAATATGCAATTTGTTTTCTTCTTGCCATTCAGTAATTGAAAGTTATGCTTTTCTGAGGGAAATGATTTGCAGCTTTGTGGGGTGAGAGGTGCTGGAAATGCAGCGGCTCAGGCACTATATTGGCAGGCAAAGAGAGGCCTCTCCTACATTTTAGCATTTGAATCAGTGAGAGAAAGGAATGCTGCCATCATGCTTGCTCGAAGATATGCTTTTGATTGTAATGTAAGCACATCTACTTTGAATATCAAATTACTTTCTCTACAATTTGGTAACTCTGATATTTTTCCCACAGATAATGCTTGCGGGGCCTGGTGAAAGGTCTTCGGTATGAATCTACTGAACCTCTATACCGAATTAATTGTAATTATGGAGTGGTGTTCGGGGTGTGTATTTGTATGATTGTAGGGCGTTCGGCTTTGGCTCTTCTTATTATTGCGTTTGACATCAAGGAGTCCCTTTTTTCTGCCTTGATACCAAGTTGTAACCATTTTTTTTTTTTTCTGGTTTTGGCTTGCTCAGTAACTCCCTTTTTCCTTGTGGTGATCATGTGTAAATACTTTAGGACAACTTGTGATTTAAAGAACTGCTGATTTGGAATTGAAAACAGAAGAGAGATTGAAATGAGAATTGGATTGTTGTCTGTGTTTATGGTTGCAGTTTTATTGTTTGAATGTCAACCTCCATACAATTCGATAATTTCATCACAGTTTGATTAAAATTCAATCAAATGCAGTATAATATTCTGTGTGTTAGCTGCAGTAAAAAGCTGATTAAATTTCCGACAGATCAATTTATAACTAGAATTGTAATTCTGCTTTCTTTCATCAGGAAAGAATTCATCAAATACGAAATAATGCCATTGAATCTGCAGAAAAATCTTATGTTTAACAGAGACCAACCCAATGGATCATGCTCAAACACAACAAACAAACAAAGAACAGCATTCAAAGTTTCTGCTCATCGATCGATAGCTTCATCAAAACATCACGAATGAAAGCATCAAAACCAGAAGAACAAGACGCGCCATCTCCAAAAGCTTTTCGACAAATCTCAGCAAGCTCACTGGCTTTTTTCCTCAACTCTTTCCCTTTCTCACTCTCACTGTCCATAAACTCACAAGCAATCCTCGCAATCTCCTCCCTTCCAACCATATCTTCCTCCTTCCCTTCAACCTTCAACCTCAATCCAACCTTCCATTTATCGACGATCAATTTACTATTCGGCAACTGATCCCAAACTAATGGAAATGTCAGCATTGGCACACCAGCATAAATTGCTTCCAAAGTTGAATTCCATCCACAATGTGTCAAAAAACCACCTACTGAATCATGACAAAGAACACTAAACTGATCACACCATTGCAACACAAATCCTGTATTTTTGCACAACTCTGTAACTCTCTGAAACTCTTCCCCTCTCACTACCAACAAGAAAAACACTCCACTTGCATTGAGACCATGCACCATTTCATCCAATTGAGCTCTTGAGATTGGCATGAAACTTCCCAGTGAGACATACAACACTGAATTGCATGGTTTAGAGTCCAACCATTTGCTGCAAATGCTTGTGTTGTCATTAAGGATTGAAGGAATGGCACTGCCTAAACAGTAAATTGGGATTTGGAGCTTGGATTTGAGTGTGTCTATGGCTTCATTTTCAAGTTCATAGACTGATGTGAAGATGATGCTTTTTGATTTTTCTGACCGTGACATCGATTCTCCAAATTTCTGACGGATTGTTTCAAGCAGTGAATTTGAGGATTTATTCGGGACATATTCTTGGAATTCATTTGTTTCTTTACCTGCATTGGAGAAGAATATATTGCATCATTGTTTTGTTGCATGATTGAATGTGTATTGATTATTAATAATTCAGTTAACAATTGATTGAATAACATGCTGATTAAAACAGGATTGAATAATTCCAGAAATTATTGGTGATCTATTAATTGTATATTACAATTACAAACCCTCGGATACCCTTCCCTACTCAAAGATTGAGAGTTCGAATCCTACTTTTTATTACAATAATAGTGACTAGAAATTCAATTGATTCAATGGTATCTGTGATAAATTTAATTATAAAAAAAGTGTGAATTAAACGCAAAAACTAATAACAAAATATTAATCTAATATAGAACTGATATCTAATATTGCAAAAAAAAAAAAAAAAAAAAATCAAGTATTTGAAAACTTGTCACTGAACAGACTTGAAATTGAAAGGAAGCAGGGTCTGAAACAGAAAATCTAGTTACAAATATCATTATGATAAATTTCATTACTTCAACTCCAATTCAGCTCATATTTTATATAAAAAGAAATATTAATTGATATGGAACTATTAGTTACTCTAATAAATTCAGCAAAATAAAAAAATTACCATATAAATGAGCGCCGAGGAAAAGAGAGACAGACATAGTGAACACTGAGACCAGCGGCACGTCAAGTTTCACCGCAATTGCCGGCATCCACGGTAGCAAGGCATCGGCAATGATAACATCAACAGAATCATTGCCTAGTTCGAGCAATATCTTTTCGATCGGGGCTTCCATCTGAGTAAAGACGGTGTGAATGAAGCTAGTCATATCGGCGCCGCGAGAGTGCTCGGAGACGAGTATGTTAGGAATGGAGACTAACCGGAGATTGGAAGGAAAAGATGTGGAAGAGTGAAGGATGTTAAGCCATTCTTCGGTGACAATGAATGTGATAATTATGTTTCCGGCTTTTGATGCAAGAGACCGGGCAAGGTTGAGCATGGGGTTGATGTGGCCTCTGCCCGGCCATGAGATGAAGGCAAGGTGGAGATGGAGGTGGTGGTGGTGGTGGTGGTGAGGGGTGGAAGAACCATTGGAGGCCATTGTGAGTGGGATGAAATGAATGTTGAATGAATGAAGGAAAGGTTAATATGGTGGAAGCCATCTCGTCAGGTTCTAGAACAAGATTATTTCCCGGTTCCAACCTATTAAAATATGATATATACCTCCAAATCATAATAGAAAAAATAATAATATTATATATAATATTTGTCGCTAACAACTATTTGGTTTATTGGCACCGGATCTTTTATGTAGGGTCTTCGTCTCGATAGTCGAGCGTGGCTCTCCAGTTCAAAACCTATAACGCGCAAGGCAACGGCACGGGTTGGTGGTGAGCGCGGCCCCCACGTGTTCGTCTCTAAGGTTCCGGCGCTTGTCGTCTTTCTCAAAAATAATAATAATAATAATAATAATATTTGTCAGAATATAGTAGGCTGGAACCAGAGATATAAAATATTCGAAGTAATTTAATTAGAAAGAGAGTGATTTTTTTTTTTAATTAGATTTAAACACTAGGCTCTCTGGTTTTTTTATCTTCCCCGCCACTTGAATTTCAATATGTTGGGTCTATTTATTTTTTAAATTAGAAAAATTAAGTTCAAAATATAACAGGAGTTGAAAGGTTGAGGTGAATTTTTTTTTATTCAAAAAAAAATTCTCATTGTTTTGGATTAAAATATTATTAAAAAATAATTAAAAAAACAATAAGTTTAATCATTAAAATGCATCCTCTACTTTTTTTTTCTTTCTCTTTTCCTTCTTTGTCTGTTAATTCGAATTTTAGTATTTTTTAAAATTGTGAAAATTTTTTAATTATTATGTGATCAATAAAGAGCAGAATATATCAATTGATATTTGGATTTTCTGTTTTAAAGTGTTATTTATTCTTGAATTCATCATTGCGTAGTATAGTAAAATTTTTCCTTAGTGTTCTTTTACATTTTAATATAGTATTGCTTTTACTATTTTTTTTTCAAGAAGAACAGATATTATGCTTCTATTTTTCTTTACCATTGTGAGTATAATCTGATAATTACAATAAGGAATCCAATAATTTGGGGAAAATTCTCCATTAACTCAGTCATCAAAAACTGTTATTTTAGTGATTAAACATATTGTTTTTTATTTATTTTAAATTTTAATAATATTTTAATTAAAAAATTGCTATGCCTACAAAAATTCACAGTAATGTTAACTTCCGTTATATTTTATATTTAATTTTTTTTAATTTAAAAATAAAAAGATTCAAAATACCAAACTCCGAACAAGGGGAATAGAGAGAAAAAAAAAAATAGATTGCCAATTATTTAAGTGATAATAAACTTTTGACGGTGGAGAAGAAAGGGTTGGTTTTTGTGGGGCCCATGATTTGCATGCATACAAAGAAAGGTCACGGGGATAATATGAGAGGGAATCTTTGTGTTAGTTGTTGGCACGTGTTGCGTTCCTGTATTAGTGGGATTTGGATGATTGGTCTTATTTGTTCTATTTTGTGTTTGTTTTTATGAACGGTATAATTACTTAAACAGTTGCTCTATTTTTTTAAAATTTATTTTTTAATCTTTTTATTTTGAACTATAATATTTTTGTTTCTTTCATCATTTTAATTTAACCAAATCAGTCTTTTTAAATTCTAAATTTTAATTCTAAGGGGTTGTTTGGTTGCCTGTAACTAAAATTACATGTAAGTGAAATTACAGTGTAAATGAAAATGCTGTATTTCAATTTACATCATTGCTGTTTGGTTCGCTGTAATCAGGAATGATGTATTTACTTTTTATTTGTTTGGTTTGATGTAAGTTTAATGGTATAGTTACCATGTAAGTGAGTTGGTGAGGTTACCCCATTACCTATTATTATTATTATTATTATTATTATTATTATTATTATTATTATTATTATTATTATTTAATACTCTTCATTAAAATTAATTTAAATGAAAATAAATAATTAATTTAATAAGTTTAAAAATATTTAATATTTATTTAATTTTATTGCTTGAAAAAAATTATAATTAATTTTATAAAAATAATTATGATAAAATATTTAATTATATAAATACTAAACTATAAAAATATAATATTTATTTAATTTTATTACTTAAAAATATTTTTATAATTAATTAAAAAAATAATATTATCAATAATAAAAAATATTTTTTCATAAAAATATTTAATCATATAAATAGTAAATTATTAAAATATTTAATATTAATTTAATTTTATTACTTAAAAATATTTTTATAATTATTTTTTAAAATAATATAATATTTTCAATAAAAAAATATTTTTGTCGTAAATTTTTTTAATCATATAAATATTTAATTATTTATTAATTTTATTACTTAAAAATATTTTATAATTAAATTTAAAGATAATTTACTTTATTAAATATTTTTATAATTAAATATAATGGTGAGTGGATACCACTTACTTTACTGTATTTCAACTTACAGCAAATTTTGCTGTAAGTTGAAATGCTGTAAAAGTGGATGAGATGTAAGTCCACTTACATATAAGTGGAACTTTTACAGCAAACCAAACCGTCACTTACATGTAAAACAACTTACATTACAGCTACTTACAGCTACTTACAGGTAACCAAACAGCCCCTAAACTATAAAAAAAAATATTGATATGGTTTAATATTATAATTTGAAGAGGGACTAAAAAAATAAATTTAAAAAAATAGAGGGACTATTTAAAAAATTATACTTTATTGAGTGCGTGGTCTAGTGGTGTGTATTAATACTAGTAGTTCTTTCATTGTGTTTTGGGTTCACTTGAGTGGGTCATAGTTCTTGGGATCTATACCTCAAATCTAAATTTTTATAAAAAATTGTATTAATTTTTAAAATTATCATATTTAAATATTAATTTTTAGAAATTGTAAAGATATTTAAATATAAATGGTAAATTTGGAAAAACAATATCTAATATTTCACAAATTTTCTAAATGGGCAAATAAAAAAATCTAAAAAAATCTTTAAAATGAGACAAGTAAGAAAGGACCGAAGAACGTAAGTGACAAACACTTTTTATTTTAGAAAAGATGGCAAATATATACAGATATAGAGTTAATATCTTAGCACACTTGTGTTCTCACTTTGTGTGGGTATTAAGGTTAGATTTTGAGTCATTCTAAAAACAAATATTTTATGTAAAGAATTTGGTGCTAATAAACTAAGAGACTATTGACGACCATATTTAATTTTATTATTAATATAAATACAAATATAAAAAATATATTAATATGAATTTTGTTAGTTTGAATGTAAAGAAAATAAAATAACTTTGCAAGAAAATAAAAAAACTAGAATGACACAAGTTAGAGGAGAACTTCTCTTGGTAATCTTTTTTACAACAATGCTTTGTGTTTTTACTAAAAAAGGCTTGGAGGGTTTATATAGGTTCTTCACCTAATAAATGGACAGTCATTGATCAAGTTGATCCAATGGCTCTCGTGAATGGGGTAAATACCGCTCGCCACAAATAATTCATCCCATCAACCCACAATAATGTTCTCCACCTACCTCAACAATTGTAGTCTTGACTATTTTGATATTTGGAGATAATTTTAAATTTTACCTATTAAAATTTTTACTATAGTAAGTTTTATCTGTTAAAATTTTGACTGAATATTACTCATAATTTTTATCTGTTAGAATTAGTGAAAGTAAAAATAAACTAGTAGAAGTGGGAATAAAATAAATTATAAAAAATATTATAAAATTATAAGGGTTTGAATGTAAAACTGTTTTTTAATTTAAAAAACTAATGAAATCCGTGTTTTAAAAAAAAATAAAATTTAATATTAAAAAATTAGTGGGACCCGTGGTTTTTAAAAAAATAAAATATTAATATTAAAAAAACTAATAGACCCGTAATTGTTTAAAAAACTAAAATTTAATATTAAAAAAATAAAAAATGCCCATTTCCATAAATAATTACATAAATACATATTTCCGTAATTAATTTAAAAAACAATATTTTAAAAAAACCTTACATTTTTAAAACCTTAAGGGCATGGACAACACAACTGAAATTGTTATAAAATATTTATAATCACTTCATACATATTCAACATAACAAACAATCACTAATTTTTTTTTATTAATGATAAAGTTCAACACAAAAATAAGTGACAGATCCATGGCAATTAATTAGTTGACAAACACATTGAGTAAACCTTGTCCCTTCTTATGTTTGTCGTCCTTCACATACTGTGACATACATAAGTTCAATGTATTTTGCCAAAATGGCTAATTCCAAATAGTACAAATCAACCATCACTTTCTAATTTCTCCTGTCATCAACAATGTGAAATATATGTAAGGAAAAATCTCATATTAAAATGAACATATATAACTAAAGACATTTGATTTAAGTGGTTCGAGACACTAGCGTGGATCCCTTGTGTAATGTGTAGATTGATAAAATTTGAATACTCATTGGGCAAATTAACTCGTGGGTGCATCCTCCTCTCACGTGCGTCCACGTGGTGAGGGCGCATTCAAGATAATAACTCACACGTAATAGTTATACTAAGATTCTAGTTGCTTTTACTAAAATAATTGAGCATATAAAGAAATACAAATCACACACCACATATTGATGAACACCTTAATAAAAATAAAAATTCAATCCATATCCAAATAAGAGGACATAAATCTTCAAGACGGGAAATAAATCTTTAAAATGCATACTCCCTCTCACCATTTTAATTTGTCCTATTTTAAAGATTTTTCTTTGGTCTTTTTTACATATTTTTTAAAAAATTAATAAAATATTAAATATTGCTTTTTCAAATTTACCATTTATTTTTCATGTATTTCTACTATTTTTAATAAATCATATTCAACCACATATTTTATTAAATCATATTAAAAAAATAATCTTAAATTACCAACTAACTTTAACGAACTTTCTTAAAATGTATTTAAAAAAAGATAATTTTGACAATTTAATATAATTTTTTATAAATTTTAGATTACAACTAATTTTAATTAAATTTTTTAATTTATGTAAATTAATTAAAATAAACAAATAGAAATAACCGGAGAAAAAACTCGCACACACTCTCGGTAAAGGAGCAAAAAAACCCACCTTTAATTCTCTTTTATGTGAAGGTCCACTTAAAAATATCAGCAAGTCCCTCCAAGCACAAGCGCTCAGACTTTCTCGCCGCTTGTTTACTTCTTTATTGATAGAAGGACTAGTCCATTAATTTACTGTTTGAAGTTTCTATCAAAACAGATGGTTCGGAAGGTCAACCATCAATCTTGTTATAATCTTTCTTCAGCCCAAAAAAAAAAACAAATACAAATTGCTACATGTCAATGTAGCTGGCATTATGAACCATATATATATATCAAACTCTTCCCATGATCATGACAAAACATAATATCTTATACAAGATGACCAATTCCAAGTATATATATACAATAAATAAAGCTTCACAGAGTGTCCTCTCGTCAACTTTATTCTCATCAAAATTAATTTTTCTACATTTTGAAAGTAAAACCAATTCAATTTTCTTTTTTTTTTTTGAAAATATGGATAAACCACATCTATTAGAACAGAAGGACCGAACAAAACAAACTGACCCAACGACAACAAACAAGAGTCGAAACGACTACAAAAGAATCAAACACCGAGCTACCACAAGTTGTGATAACTAGCCACCCGGACTGATCCAAACAAAACATAGAGTACAACACCACAGCTCGACTAACAACCTGGACTGACCGAACAAAACCAATTCATTTTCCCCCACAGTTTTGTGCTCCTCCGGATTTGAGAAAACAAGAATATATAAACCAATAAAAGTATATTAAAAAAAAATAAACAACTTGGGTCAAAGCATTAACTAGGTTTAAAAATACATAGACCCAACACAAAGTGGGAAAAAATCAAAAGATATAAAAACAAAATATGTAATAAAAAAAAATCCATCAAATCACTCTCAACCGCGGATTAATCACCACAAGCCGGCCATAATTTATCATTATAATTCCAACATTTATAATATAAAATGGCCGGCTAACTTCTTGTTCTTTGTCCTTTATGCACCATTGATGTAGCGCTCAATTAATTCCTTAAATCCTCTTGGACGGCAAGCTCTAATCCATGCATATAAATAAGAGAAGAAATCTATACCTTGGTTAACCAAAGAAGCAAAGATGGAAAATAAGTCAAATAATGAAAATGAAAATGAAAATGGAAATACAAACAATAGTTCTTCTTCTTCTTCTTCATCATCATCATCATCATCATCATCATCATTGAAGGCTGTGTTCATGCATGCAGATGGAGTAGATAAGTGGCTAATGGCAATTGGCACCATTGGTGCAATAGGTGATGGTATGTCCACACCCATCACTCTTCTTGTCACTAGCTTGATCATGAATGAGTTAGGGGCTGCCTCCTCATCTTCACCTTCATTCTTCATTGAAAAGATCAACAAGGTGAGATCACATTTATAATCTTGTTTCCTTCCATTAGTTAATTTTCCAATATTTCTTCCAAGGTTTTTTTGTTTCTCTAGTGTATGTTTGCATTCCCATGAACCTCAAAAAGAGGTGCACTTTCATACATGAACCTCATTGGCTTTCTGTTTTATGTTAAGAGGAAGAAATTAATAGAAACTCGATGAATTTTTAAATAAAAGTAATTTTGAAAAATTAATATAATTTTTTTATAAATTTAAAATTATCATTTAACATACAGAGAATATTTATTACTGAGATTAATTTGAATGTGTTGCAGAATGCAGTGGCTTTGCTCTACATAGCTTGTGGATTGTTTGCATCTGCTTTCTTGGGTACAAACTAAATCAAGCTGTGTTAATGTTGTTGAATAATTATTTCCCTTCATACACACATGATATATATATACCAATTGACAATGGCATGCAGAGGGATACTGTTGGGCAAGAACTGGCCAAAGACAAGCATCAAGAATGCGAAATCGATATCTAAAAGCGATACTAAGACAAGATATAGCATACTTTGATCTTAAAATTGCATCGACAACAGAGGTTATCACTAGTATCTCTAGTGATAGCCTTGTCATCCAAGATGTTATTAGCGAAAAGGTTCAGTACTCCTCTACATACTCTGATTATCTTATTCTACGATCGATAACTTTAACTATACATGTATAAACATAAATTAATTTGTGTAGATACCGAACTTCTTGATGAACTTCACCGTATTTATCGGAGGATACATAGTAGGATTCTTCATGTTGTGGAGACTAGCTTTGATTGCACTACCAACTGTGTTACTCCTGATCATTCCAGGAATCATGTATGGGAGGATATTGATAGGAATAGCATCAAAGATTAGAGAGGAGTACAACAAGGCTGGCCACATTGCAGAGCAAGCTATCTCTAGCATTAGAACAGTGCACTCTTTTGTCGGGGAAAAGAAGATGGTGGCCGAGTTCTCTGCCGCGCTTGAGGGTTCTATTAAGCTTGGTCTCCGGCAAGGCCTTATCAAAGGCATTGCCGTTGGTAGTAACAGTATCATCTATTCGATTTGGGCCTTCTTGTTGTGGTACTCTAGCAAACTAGTTATCAACCATGATGCGCGTGGTGGAACTATCTTCGGTGTAGGAACTATTACCATCGCCGGCGGCATGTAAGTTTATTACTAAAAGATTTAAATGTGATTTTGATCTCTATATTATTGTTTTATGTTTATTTGGATTCATGAATTTGATGAATGAACTCAATGAAAAGTTCACATATAAGAAAAAAGAAAATGAATCCATGTAGTTTTTTCCTTAATTTTCTGTGTCTCAGAGTTCAAAGATATACAAGGACCTTCCTAATATTTCTCATTTGTTTTATACTGGAATTAGAGCATTTGGAACATCGCTTTCGAACTTGAAGTACGTAGCAGAGGCAAGTGCGGCGGCCGGAAGGATATCTGAGGTAGTGAACAGAGTACCGAAGATCGACTCGGAGAGCAATGAGGGTGAGATACTACAAAGTATAACCGGTGAAGTGGAATTCAAAGACATTAAGTTTGCTTACCCTTCAAGGCCTGAAACCATAGTCCTAAATGAGTTCAATCTAAAGGTCCCTGCAGGGAAGACATTGGCATTGGTTGGATCAAGTGGTTCAGGAAAATCAACAGTGATTTCATTGTTACAAAGGTTTTATGATCCTATAAATGGTTCAATCTTGTTGGATGGAGTGGATATCCAAAGGCTAAAACTCAAGTGGTTGAGATCTCAATTGGGACTTGTCAGCCAAGAGCCAGCACTCTTTGCTACTTCCATTAAGGAGAACATATTGTTTGGTAAAGAAGATGCTTCAATGGAGGATGTGATGGCTGCTTGCAAGACTGCTAATGTCCATGACTTTATCTCTCAGTTGCCACTTGGCTATGATACACAGGTTAGTAAAATTAAGTCCTTGTTTTTGTTGCTTTCTTGTTTGCATACTTTTGGTGCATATGATCAACATATAGAGTGAGCAAGGAAAGAGGAGCTTGAATGTGCACACTAATAAAACACTAACATGTATGTGTGTATATATATATATATATATAATGAAATTTATCAATGTAGGTAGGGGAAAGAGGAATTCAGTTATCAGGAGGCCAAAAACAAAGAATAGCAATAGCAAGAGCAGTGCTAAGATCGCCGAAAATCCTTCTACTTGATGAGGCAACAAGTGCACTAGACACTGAATCAGAAAGAATCGTTCAAGAGGCGATTGATATCGCTTCGATTGGGAGGACCACCATCATCATCGCTCATCGCCTTTCTACTATTCTAAATTCCGATATAATTACAGTAGTTCAAGCCGGGCGTGTTGTGGAGTCTGGGTCTCACAATGAACTTATGTGCGACGAGAATGGAATTTACTCACCATTAGTGAAACTACAACAAACACCAGTGCGAGTAAGAAGAGAAGAAGAACAATTCACATCTAATATTGTGTTAGAATCATCATCTTCAAGGAAAGTTAGTCAAAATGGCAGCATCAAAAAGTTGCTTTCAATAGTAAGCAGGGGAAATTCAGTGAGGTCTATCAAAGACTACGAAGAAGAGAATAAACAAGAATTCATTGATTCTTCGGTTCCTTCTTTTTGGAGGTTGTTATGCTTAAATGCACCAGAATGGAAGAATGGAGTTATTGGTTGTTTGAATGCCGTTTTCTTCGGAGCCATACAACCATTGTATGGATACTCATTAGGAAGCATATTGGCAGTGTTTTTCCTCAAAGATCATGAGGAGATCAAGACTAAGACAAGAACTTATTGTCTTACATTTGCCTTTTTGTCTCTCCTATCACTCTTGATCAATATTGGGCAACATTACAACTTTGGAGCTATGGGAGAGCATGTTACCAAGAGAGTGAGAGAATTATTGTTGCAAAAGATGCTTACTTTTGAAGTTGGTTGGTTTGAAGAAGAAGAGAACTCTACTGGTGCTCTATGTTCTCGTCTTGCAAAAGATGCTACAATGGTTAGTTTCTTGTATTATTTTTTAGTTTAAAGACATATAGGATTTATTTTAGAGATTTACTTTATAAATTAACTTACTATGATTGCAGGTGAGATCTTTGGTGGGTGATCGCATGGCTCTTATAATCCAAACCTTTTCTTCTATCATCATTGCATTTGTTTTGGCATTGATCACTTCATGGAGATTAGCCATTGTCCTGATTTCCATCCAACCACTGATCACTCTTTCATTCTATGCCCGCCCAGTTTTCTTAAAAAAGATGTTGAATAAAACAATTCAATCTCAGTCTGAGAGTAGCAAACTTGCAGTTGAGGCTGTTTCCAACATTCGAACAATCACTGTTTTCTCTTCTCAAGATCAATTCCTCGAGTTATTCCAACATTCCCAAAAAATGTATCAAAATGAAGACATTAAACAATCTTGGTTTGCAGGTATTGGCCTTGGTTTATCCCTGTGTCTCATGAGACTTACTTGGGCTCTCGCCTTTTGGTACAGCGCAAAACTTCTATCTCGAAGCCAAATCACTGCTAAGACATTATTCCAAACATTTCTAATTCTTGTAAGCACTAGTCGTATTATCGCTGAGATCGGCAGTATGGCTACAGACATCACCAGAGGAACTAGTTCCATTGCATATATATTCAAAATATTAGATCGTCGCACAAAAATTGAGCCGGAAGACAGTGAAGGTTATTGCCCGGAAAAGATCATCGGAAATGTGGATATTCAAAATGTGGACTTCGCATATCCAACTCGACCAAATCAACTTGTTTTTACAAACTTCTCCTTAAGCATTGAAGCCAGAAAATCTACTGCTATTGTTGGACCAAGTGGTTGTGGAAAGTCAACTATTGTTTGTCTAATAGAAAGGTTTTATGATCCACTCTTAGGGAAGGTGAAAATTGATGGAAGAGACATTAAATCATACAACCTTTCTTCCTTAAGAAAGCATATTGCTTTAGTGAGCCAAGAGCCAATGCTATTTTCAGGTACAGTAAGGGAAAACATTACATATGGAACAGAGGTGGCTACAGAAGGAGAAATAGAGAATGCTGCAAAATTAGCCAATGCTCATGAGTTTATAAGTAGTCTTAAAGATGGATATGAGACATTATGTGGAGATAGAGGTTTACAACTCTCTGGTGGGCAAAAGCAGAGGATTGCAATAGCAAGGGCAATATTAAAAAATCCAGCAATACTTTTATTGGATGAAGCAACTAGTGCACTTGACAGTTGGTCAGAAAAAATTGTGCAAGAAACACTAGAGAGAGTGATGATTGGAAGGACTTGTGTTGTGGTGGCTCACAGATTAAGCACAGTGCAAAATTGTGATCTTATTGTTGTGCTTGAAAAGGGAAAAATATTAGAAAAGGGAACTCATGATTCTCTTCTGGCTGTTGGACCCTCTGGAGCTTACTTTGCTTTGGTGAACCTTCAACAAGGACCATTGTCTCCAGAATTTTAATTTTATTGCTTTAATAATAATATTTGATGATGAAGTTGATAATAAATTACTTGATACTTTGGTGAGTTTGATAGGTTTTTTTTAGAAAGTTTACAATTAAAACTTATTGTACATAATTTAGGTTTTAAATTACTTTCATTTCTATCATTATTGCAACTATGAACTTGTAAACCAAAGGATATACAGGGCATGAGTGACTTCACATTTTTATTTTTATTTTTTAATTTTAACCCAAGTAAAAAATTGATTTTTTGAAAATAATTTAATTAAAAAGATTTTGTAACCATGTGTGTATATATATATATATATATATATATATATATATATATATATATATATATATATATATATTGATGTACTAATTATTATTATTATTATTTTGAATTTTTCATAAAAATCTATTGTATCATCTGCTACCCACACACAACTCGAGCCTCTAAATCCTAAGTGTCCATTTGATTTGCACATAGGTACAACACAACGAGTACAACACAGTCAAGTGCTTGCAGTGCCGCACAAATGCTTATACATTTTTTTATTTAATATTCAATAGATATCACAAAAAATTTTGTACTATTTTCTGTTTGATTACATATATACCAGACTAAAAATTGTAAAATTACTATAATACCCTTTCTATAATCTTTTGTCGTTTTGGAAAAAATTCACAAGACAAAATATTTTGAAATTTCTTCTATTTTTAATAGTCATTGATCTCACCACTTAATTTTTTTTATAATTTGAAAAATTATTAGGGAATAATTATATATATATATATATATATATATATATATATTAATTTCTAAAATACATTAATTAATAATTTTTACCAAATATAACTTTTTTTATTTTCAAAATTTTTTTATTAGGTTGTGGTCATTAGTCAAGTGTTGTAATTTTTAATTTTAACAAGGGGCAAAACTATCTTTTAGTTGTACTGTACCACACTTAAAAAAATTGTATCATGGTTTTACTGGAACAAAATTTTTAACAACTTGTGCTATACCCAAATAACTTCTTGTGTTGCACTCCAAGCTTATTTGCAAATCAAACAAAGGACAAGAGAGTTTGTGCTGTGTTGTCCCTCGTTTTTTCACATATCAAACGCACCCTAAGAGGTTCCACTCTCCAACTTACCCCGGTAGCTTCGCATCAAACTCATCGTATTAGCATGATTTTAAAACTAATTTATTTCAACACATTTTTTTTCTTTCAAAGACAACAAGTGCCGCCCCACAAGAGGTTGTCAAGAAACAAATAAGTGGTGCACAAGTTAATGTAATTTAATGACCTTTTACGGATTTATTAACTTGGTTGTATGTCACATGGAGCGCCCTCTGTCATGCAATTCTAGATGAAAAAGATATGGCATCCTCCCACGTGAGCCTGTGAACAATGAATAAACATTACTGCTACAACATTTATATAATAATCTACAGCTTATGCACAATACTATAATAGTACTGTCAACCAAGAGATTCAACCCCAGCTCTCCCCATTCACTATTCTCATAACATTCCACTACACCAAGTAATGGTCGTTTTTAACATAATTTTCATACCACTCTTGTCTATGTATTTATTTATTTTAATCCCTAAATTACACTCTTATGTCTAGGTTGATCTTTCTATTGAAGTATGTGATAACTCTATTAATTAATATTAAAGTGATAATTTTTTATGGTGTACATATAATCTTTATTGCTAATGTAATGTGATAGTTAACGTGCCCATAATATGGCAAGCATAAATCATGTCAATTTTTCTAATAATTAAAAAATATATATATTTTGCATATTGCTGAAAATGCAATTTAATTCCAAAACATTTAATAATCAAGGTTTTTTTTTTTTAAGTCTTTGTATATGTAGTAATCTAAAGTTTCATCTGATTTCTAACCCCATTTTTAATGCATTATTAGATATTTTCAATATAGATTTATATACACAATTCAATAATCTCATTCTAAATAAGCATATATATATATATATTTAATTCGCAATCCAATACCAAATTATCTAACTTATAAGCCACATTTCTAATATTTTACTAGATATTTTCAATATATATATATATATATATATATATATATGACATAGAAGCCGTCATATTATGTGGCAAGCTTCCATCGTCTTCCAAGATCTGATTAGGGAGTGCTGGGGAAATAGAAGAGAACAGAGGATTAGGAAAGAAGAAGAGGAGCTGAGAAGGAGAAGGGATAACAGAATTGAGAGAAAATTATGGCCAAAGATGCCATTCTTCCTATTACACATTCAGTTATATAGTGAATCCCAAGAATTCATTACAATTTGTAATAATCTGGCTACTCTGCCATTCTCTCGAGCACCTTCTATGCCAGGACACCCCTACCTTTGTAACAAACTACAATGCCTTTCTTGCAACAATTGTCCCCCCTCCCCTCCCCACCGCACCCCACCCCCAAATCCCTTTGTTCAGCATCCTTGTCCTCAGGGATGAATGCTGGAAATGTCTTGAAAAAATCAGCTTTATCTTCCCAAGTGGCATCTTCTGGTGATTGACCTTTCCAGTGTATCAAGATTTCCTGGAAAAATTTCCCACATCTCAGAACTCCTCGCTGATTAAGTATTGCTTCAAGGACATGTATTGGTTGCTGATTGATAAACTCATCAGGTAGATATTGAGTCTTCATGTTAGGATCTCCCATGAATTTCTTCAATTTAGATACATGGAATACATTGTGAAGCTTGGCCATTGCTGGTAGTTGCAGACGATAGGCCACCGCGCCAATGCGTTCAGTAATCTCGAAAGGCCCATAGAATCGTCTAGCCAATTTGTGGGAATTTCTCCGTACCAACAAAGGTTGGCGGTAGGGCTGCAACTTTAACAAGACCCAGTCCCCTTGTTGAAATTGAACATCCATTCGTTTCATATTGGCTTGATTGCACATTCGTGCCTTGGCTCGTTTTAAATTCTCCCGCAATGTTGTAAGGAGCTTTGTTCAATCTAAGAGAATATCATCCACCGCTGCTACCGAAGATGACCCCACCAGATAGTCCTGCAACGAAGGTGGCGCTCGACCGAAAACAGCTTCATAGGTTGTCATTTTGATTGTGGAGTGCAAGAAGTGTTGTAGTGCCATTCGGCCCAAGGTAAGTACCTGACCCACTGGCGAGGTTGGTCGGCGGCGAAGCACCTTAAATAGTGCTCAAGATATCTATTGAGTATCTCTATTTGGTCGTCGGTCTGGGGATGGTATGCATTGCTGGCGGTGAGCATCGTTCCCTGAAGTTTGAACAGCTCGCGCCAAAAGTTGCTCATGAAGATCGAGTCCTGATCACACCATGTGCTCAACAACCTGTGGGGCTGTGAAATTAGCTCCTAGAGCAGAGAAGTGTCCCTGTTTGGAAAATCAATCAATGCTACCATGATTGTTGTCTCCCCCCGTTGATGAAGGTAATCCGGTGATGAAATCCATGGACACCAAATGCCAGATTTTGCCGTGGATAAGCAACGGCTGCAAGAGTCTCTGAGGTAGACGGTTAACTGGCCTCACTACTTAACATATAAGACATTTGGAGACGAAGTCGCGCACTGAGCTTCTAAGATACGGCAAGTAAAACATGCTTGCTAGGCGAGCCAAAGTTCTATGCACACCGGCATAGCTACCCGTCGGAGTCGAATGAAATTCTGCTATTAGGAGGGGCTGAAGAACCGAATTTGTAGGAATCCAGATGCGTCCCTTGAACAATAATAGTACCTCTTGGAAAGTAAAATTGGGATATTGTCCCAGATCTTTAGTAACAGATTCAATCAGCGAGATTGTGTCTTGGTGATTGCTGTAAGCTTGTCGAACTGCCTCCCATAGAACCAGCTGAGGATGGGACTCCGAGAATAGAACATTGCAAGATACCATGTTGACCCGTGACAGAGCGTCGGTTGGTCCATTGAAGATGCCCGGCTTATACTCAATATCGAAGTCATACCCCACTAACTTGTAGAGCCATCGTTGTTGCTCTGGCGTTTGGATTGTCTGATGCAACAATGATCTCAGACTCTGATGATCAGTCTGTATCGTGAACCGGTGACCCAACAGGTACTAGCACCATTTCCGAACTGCTTTAGTGATGGCGAACATCTCCCGGGCATAGGTTGATGATGCTTGTAATCGCGGCGCCATTTGCTTGCTGAAATAAGCTATCGGGTGTCCTCTTTGTAGCAAAATGGCGCCAACGCCGGTGCCTAAAGCATCTGTTTGAATAACAAACTGAATTTCAAAGCCTGGTAATTGCAACACTAGTGTCTGTGTAAGAGCCTGGCGAAGTCTATGGAAAGCTTGTGTATCTATCTTCGTCCACACGAATGCATCTTTCCGGAGTAGCTTCGTCAATAGTGCTGCTAATTTGGAGTAGTTGGCCACAAAACGCCTGTAATACCCACAAAAGCCTAGGAAACCTCGGAGGGCCTTGACATTATACGTGATTGGCCACTCATTAATCGCCTGAATCTTATCGGGATCGACGACTCCTTCACCGGAGATGATGTGGCCCAAATAACCGATTTTTGTGCAGCCCTTGATTGCCTTTCTTGCTTTGCAGCCCTTGATAAAATCATTAAATTGGTCACATGCTTCTCTTGATTTAATCTTGAACTTCGCCTGGTGTGAGTAGTGCCCTGCACATCATCCTTGCTTGCCTTTCTTCCGGCTTTCCTTGCAGCATATTGTTACTTGCTGACATGAGAGAGCCACATCATTGATATATCACACCAAATAGAAAAAAAATAGATAAACCAAAAAATTCTTAATTCAATATTAATTTACAAAATCATCTTAAAATAAAATGATATGAAGGGACTAATTTGTACATGAGACCATAGTTTGGGGATTGAAATAATTTTTTCTATCTTCAAAATCCAAAATAAACTTTCATATATAATTTAAAAAACTATTTGTGCTTTTGCTGAATATAATTTAACCAAATGACTTATAATCTAGTGGTACTTAGTCTTATTGTGGAAAACGAGAGTGAGACAATCAATAGATCTCAAGTTCAAGGCTCTTTGAAAATAATAATGATAACAAATCACTGATTGTGAGTGCGGGCTTGTAGTCCAAACCCCTCATCTCTTGTTGAGAGTGTGTAGGTTGGACAATTAATTCTCAGCCCATGCACATACCCCTAATGTATATAGTGCTTGTTGTTTTCGCAAGGTAAACTACAATTTTAATAAAAAAATAATAATTACAAAGATAGTTACATAAGCTATTACAGCAAAAAGAAACTGCGAGATAAAGACATCGATTGAGAGCAAATAAAGACACCAATTGAGAGCAAATAACAACTATTAAAACTGTAGATGAATATCAAAGAAAGATATGAGTGTTGCAATAGACAAAAAAATATATATATATCAACAGCTAGATCATGCATCTATCCAAGGTGACACAGCAAAAATAAGATCAAAGCTTGAGAGATCCAAGGAACTATTTGATCTCATTTTTTAAACAGTATTATCACATTCAATTAGACTTACATAAACCTCATAAAATTATCAAATTTACTAAAAAAGAAAGCATGTTACAAAGTCTATAAATCATTTCCCATTGATATCGCCATACATCACATAAGCAGTTTAAACACAACAACAAAAGACTTGAATCATCATAATATACATATTTAATCACATACCTAACATCATGAGATTCACGACACAATTCATACATGTTTGGAGATGCTTTAGGAAAATGCAGATAAGGACTAGCCTACTAATATTAAAGGAAAGAAATTAAAGAGGAGGATGAGAGTTATTGGTAGTAAGGTAAAAGTCTATCACAAGAGCATGATTATCTTTCTTGATAGTTTCAAGAGGAGTCTTTCTAATAAAGCAGGTGTAAAAGAGGAAACCTAGATAGTTAGAACTGATATGGACTTGTGTTATGAATCAAAGGTCAAGATGTTGGACCAAAGTCAAACCGGAAAGAACTGGATTTTATAAATAAAAATAAAAATAAAAATATGTAATGTATTACATTAAATAATAAGTTAATTTTTATAAGAGATATTAAATAAAATAAGTCTCATCTCATATTTAAAAAATAAAATTTTATTGATATCTAAACTAAATTTATATGAAATACTAAACAAAATAAACCATCTCCAAAATGACATTGTTTTGTTTAAGAATCAGTTAAAAATACTATAATTTAGCTAATAAAAGATTAGATTATTAAAATAAAAATTTAGTATTAATGATTAATTTATACATAATTTAGTATTTTAAATAAAATTCTGATTATTAAAATTTTAAATTAGTTTATATTTATTAAATAAATCAAATTAAAGAAAAAAAATCTCAATTTTAAAAGACCGAACCTATAAGATATGCCCGATGTGAAAATAATCAATTTTTTATATATCATTTTAAGTATCACAAAGTACAATTTAAGAATAGAATATAGCCAATGGTATCCCATATCTTTGTTCTTAATATCTTTGTTCTTAAAATACTTACATTCTCATCTTTCATGCCAAAAAAACATATGCTTTTTGATGTTTAGTTGAATTTAAATTTCAATAATTAGCCTTTAATGATTAACTAATAGATAATTTACTTTAGTATATTAAATAAAGCAATTATACTTATACAATTCAAAAATAATTTATATAATATTGAATAAATGAGTAAAAGAACAAAAATACCATCTAACTTTAAAGCTAAAAATTATTAAATATATCTTACTTAAAACTGAAATATAATAATAAAATCAATGGTTCATATATTTTCAATATTACAAGTAAAACCTAAAAATAGATTTTGGTCGGTAGTACTGATCATATATGTATCTCAAAATGGTCTATATTATCATGGATGCTAAATTTTGAGTGATATTTTTTTATTTAACCTATCAAGAAAATCAGTCCCATCGGTCAAACAAGTGATCCTCATCCTTTTCAGTTCTCGTCATTATTATGCCGGAAAAGAATGTGTTTTTCATTGTTTAGCTAATAAAAGAATAAATTTAACTTTTTTAGCTTTAAAAGCTCAGAACTATTAAACATATATTACTTAGGAATAAATATAAAATCAATGGTTGTTATGTATTTTCAATATTACAACTAAAATCTAAAAATAGATTTTAGCCAATAGTATCAACCATGTCAACTATTGATAACCCAATGATATGACACAAGAGTGCAAAAAGGAAGATAAGAATTCAAATTTTTCTCCTGATAATACTGTTTTTGTACTATTCATGCACTGAACACTTGAATCGAGCAATATTTATGTACTATTTACAAATCGGGTTAATAAGTTATTATAGTTAATGCATCTCTATACTGTTTATCCCTTTGATAATCTTTTAAACGAGGGACTTGTTGCTTATTAAAAAAAAAAAAAACCATATTTCTATCTCATAATGCTCCATATTACAATTAACGTTAACTCTAACCTGATATATTTTTCTTTTATTAAACCCAACATAGAAACCAAAAAAAAAAAAAAAAAAAAAGTAATCTTTGTCTAATTCCATTCTCCTCAGTACACCAGAAATGAATGTGCGTGTGTTTTTTTTTGGTTTAGCTGAGAAAAGATTAAATTTAAATTTCAATAATTAGTCATTAATGTTCACTTAACATATAAATTAGTGCATTAAATAAGTAATTAAACATATATATATATATATATTTTAATTACTTATTTAATGTACTAATATATATGTTAAGTGATCACTAATGACTTACTATTGAAATTTAAGTTTAATCTTTTCTCAGATAAATTGTTTTTAAATTATATATATATATATATATATATATATATATATATATATATATATATAATTTAAAAACAATTTAGCTGAGAAAAGATTAAATTTAAATTTCAATAATAAGTCATTAATGATCACTTAACATATAAATTAGTACATTAAATAAGTAATTAAAAATATATATATAATTTAAAAACAATTTATCTGAGAAAAGATTAAATTTAAATTTCAATAATAAGTCATTAATGATTATTTAACATATAAATTAGTACATTAAATAAGTAATTAAAAAAAAATATATAATTTAAAAACAATTTAGCTGAGAAAAGATTAAATTTAAATTTCAATAATTAGTCATTAATGTTCACTTAACATATAAATTAGTACATTAAATAAGTAATTAAACATATATATATATATATAATTTAAAAACAATTTACATAATATCAAATAAATAAATAAATAACACAGACACAGGGGGTTAATTGTAAAACAACCCAACAAGGCTACAAAAGGACAAACAAAGCCAGAAAGAGAGAGAGAGAGAGAGAGAGTGAGCGAGCGCGAACAAGAGCAAAAAGAAAGAGATCCACCTCGTGCTCATCACCATCTCCGGCGAAGCTCCGGTCACCGATGAGGGCCGACGAGAACAAGGACGAGAAGGACGAGAACCCTCGCTGGTTCTCCCGCTGGGAAGATCAACTCCCCTCCCCCGACGAACTCATGCCCTTATCCCAATCCCTCATCACCGCCGACCTTGCTCGTGCTTTTGATCTCACCTCCTCCCCTCGCCGATCCCCTTCTCTCCCTCCTCCCTCCGCCGTAGCTGCTCCTCTACCCGATTTCGATGCCCCCGATCTCGCCGTGGCCGGCGCCGACGGCGCCGACGAGCCCGCTCGCACCCTCAAGCGCCCGCGCCTTGTCTGGACTCCTCAGCTCCACAAGCGCTTCGTCGATGCTGTTGCTCATCTCGGTATCAAGAACGCTGTGCCGAAGACCATAATGCAGTTGATGAGCGTTGACGGGCTTACGCGCGAGAACGTCGCCAGCCATCTCCAGAAGTATCGGCTGTATCTCAAGCGCATGCAGGGTCTCGGTGCCGCCGGTGGTGGTCCTGCATCTGCCGATGATCAGCTCTTCGCTAGTGCCCCTGTTCCTCATCATTTCCTTGCTCGTGGCCCTGCTGATCCGTTCGTCGCCGCGCTGCAGCAGCAGCAGATCGCTGCGGCCGCTGTTGCTGCGCAGCAGCATCAGCAGCAGCAGTACTATCAGCAGCAGCAGCAGCAGAGGCATTTGGGCTATTTGGGATCGCCGCCGGGGAGTGGGTATGATCGTGGGTTCGTAGCGAGGGCTGTGCCGCCGCCGGCGTTGCATAGGATGGTGGATCCCGTTGGGGTTGGAGCTGTGAGGCCTTCTCCGCCTCAGCCGCCGCCGCCGTCTGTGGGGTTTTATCCGGAGGAGTTCGAGACAGGAGCTGGAGGTGGAGAGAGACGAGTGCTGACCCTTTTTCCGACAAAGGAGGAATGATAGAGGTAATCACTGCCCTTCTTTTCTGTAGAATTGTGAAATTGATGAGGAATTTGGGATAAATTTGGGATCTGTATCTTGTGATTCATGTCCTTCTTGTTGTTGATTCTGATGGTGCTGTTGTTGGTGGTGATGATGTTCTTTGTTTGGTGCAGTAGTTGTTGGAGATATCCATTGTGATGGTTTAAGCTTGAAACTTGATGGAATTAGATTGGGAAATTCATGCAAATTAGAATCTTCAGTTGCTTGTTTGCTCTAGATATTTAGGATACTTTTTTTTTTCTTTTCTTTTTTTGGTTAGTTATGGAAATCCATGTTAATTCTCAGCTGACAGATCTTGACTTGTTAAATTATGTTATGATTTGTAGGAAATGACCTTTTTGTACTAAAGTGAAGATGAAGTTCAATAGATGGAGAGCTTAAGCAGTTAATAATAGAATTGGTTTGCTATATAAGACATTGAGCCTTTTTTGCATCTGCAAATGCGGTTTCAGAGAGATACTGTAGAGGTATGAGCCTTTAGTTTCTGTATGTCTTTAACTGTTATGACTGTTTGTGGTGGTGATGATTGTAAAGTCATTGAACTTATAGTTTTATAATCTGTGTAGTTGTATTCATCTATATATGCAAAAAATCTTTGATATTGTCAAAGGTCAACTTAATGTACATTTTATATGTGGAATAGTTGTGAAGTTGGATTTTCTAAACTCAATCTATTATTATTATTTAATACTTAGAGTATCAGATGCTTCTTTGCTTCTTATGACCATTGATCAATCTTTATTTACACAAAAAGATTTCACTGCAAAAAAATAAAAGCTGGTCTTTATTTGGACTCCTTTTGCATTATATTTGTAGTGTTTGCCAGGTTGTACTGCTTGAACACATTAACTTCCGCTTGAAATTCACCTCATTGTTAGAACTACTTCTTTCGTATTAATCCATAAAATTTCTAGCATGATATATTGATTCTGCCAATGTGTTTTGTGATGCAAGTGTTTTCTATGTTATTTTAGTACATTCAACACTCAACACTGATGTTATATTCCAAGTGACAGTGGCTGTAGCTATACCTAAAAATTTGTTGGTTCAACCTAGATAATTTAATATTAGTACCATTTGATTTAAAAAGATAGGTTTGTTGAAGAATCTTTTTGCTTTTATTTTATTTTATTTTATTTATATGATATCGTTTCAATAGCAGACCTTTTGGGTATGCTTTTGAAAGTGCTGATGCTTGCTGCTGTGTAGAAAATACATTGGCAATGCTACTGTTTTTCATATAACTTAATGGCTGTAATCTATTCCAAATGCATCATGAAACTTAATGAATTCTATATGTGAAGCAACAGTAAGGTTCATTGGAACTGGTCACAAAGGGTCAATACAATGTACCACCCACCCAAATTTTCTAAATTATGTTTTTCGGCTCATTGATTTCAATCATGTATGTTTAGGGTTTCGTCATTCGATCTATATGTTTAGGTTTTTACATATTTGCCCCAGTCCAATCAAGGTGTCTGATTTGTTTTCAAGTGCTGTAATCTAATCCTAGATTCCATATATTTCCATTGAACACTTATCACGATAACATCCGAGATCCATTTCTCAAGTCAAAAATAAATTGATGATATCCTAGAATTTAGCTGTTCCTTCTCGGTTAAATTTGTTTCAATAACCAGACCTACCATCATGTGTAATTTGCATCATTTTTTTTAAAGAAATTTAGTAAACCTCTCTCCTGAGTCTAGATTGTTTACGCCTGTTTTCATGAAACCTCTCAATTTTCTCTTTGTAAGATCTTTTCTCTTGTTTCCTAACAATCTTAATTCCTCAGAGAAGCAATACAAAATGTAGAATCTTCATGTCAAATATCAAACTCTACAACACAATTTGCCACCTGTGTCTGAGATGTATTTATTGTTGAGAAAGTCATATTAGATCTTAACACTCGTGAGGGAGCTTAAACAGAATATCTGATTAGCTTAGACATAAATTTATTAATGTGTCAACTTGAAATAATGGCGAATATAAGAACATAGAGCGAATGGTTGGAAGCTCTTGGTTTTACACTTCATAACTTAGTTTTTGAGGGGCCTGCACAGCATCATTGTTATATTTGCAATGTAGATTTGAACATATGAAATCTTCATTTCCTTTTTAGATAAATTTATTGAACCCCTCCAATCTATGCATAATTTGAGGGGCTGTTAGGTTGTTTATGCCAAGTTTTAATAGTTGCTGATTTGTTAATGTTAGTAATTTGAAGAAATTTGATTATTTAAGGCTTCTTCTGCAAGAAGGAATTGTTTTGTATCGTCTTCGTCAGTCAATGCCAACAGATTTATCACTTGCTCTCACGATTTATATGATTTCGATGGAATGGACATGAATGTGAAAACCAGCCTATTACACATCAAAATGACATAGTATTAGATTGAATTGCAGATGTAGGTTTAATTAGTTAGTTCTGAAGATCAGATTGATTCTAGGGCATGCTTAGCACAGCATTTAAAAAAGCTAGTTTTGGCTTCTGAAAAGAAGTTTCAGTAAATTAACATCTCTATTCTCTTCTGAAAAGCTGTTACTCGAAATGTCGAAGGTTTAGATTGAAGAGCTTTGAATTTTCAATGATTGAAATGCATTGACAAGCAAACTTGCACTTGGTATTATTGATGTATGTTCCTTTGAAATCCATGAGATATTTCTGAATCATTGAGATGCAAAGATTTAAAATAGAAAGGGTATTTATTTTGGTTCAAATGCTGATGCTCATAAATGAGACATAAGATTATGTTAAGGAAGTTGGGAAAAAAAGCATGATATAGATTCATTGTGGGATCATTCCATATTTGTTTGAAAACAAAACAGTGTAAAGAGGAGCATTATAATTGTGCATGATAGCTTGCAAATTAAGACACAGTTTACGTAAAATATGGCCAAAAATAATAATGATTAGGCATTCAATTTTGTGCATCAATTTAAAGAGGGATTGGTTAATTTAGTTGACCCAGTTAATAATGTTTTAACATTAATAACTCTTAAACACTCAAACATGGCAAAAAGTCCATTCAATTTTTCTAATGCTCTAAAACCTCTATTTTATCAACGAGGTGTGTCGGACTAAGTGGTACAAGCTTATAGTCGTTTAAATAAATGATTATGAACTCAAATGGTTATCAAATCCAATCAAATCATTTAAAAAAAATAAAGTAATTAAAAAAAAAAAAAACTGGGAGAGGTCTAATGCTTTCCCATACAATAAGCTTCCTTAGTTTTTTTAAAAAATTCTTAAAATTTTTAATATAATATAATTTAATTTATATAAAATTACTATGTCCGTGTCTCTATCCATGTGAGCTTGCCCACTTTTTTAAAAAATAAAAAATAAAAAAAAAGTGGGCAAGCTCACATGGATACTTGATGTAGATTTGCAGATTACTAGAAATTAATTTTATCTTTTTAAATAATTAAGAAGTTTGTTTATGAAAAGCGAACCATTGTTTAGGAATAATAATAATAATAATAATAATAATAAATTGTTTAAGACATGCCCATAAATTAAATTAAAAAAGTTAAAGCATATCATAGTACGTTATGCTAATCTCAAAATATATGGACGATATGATAAATATTTTTAAACGTAATATTTGTTATGGGGTGGGGGTTTTTTTTTTTAAATTTGATTTGTAAAATATTATAATTTTTATCCAATTTATTCCCGCCAAACACCCCTTCTTGAAAATTTGGAATAAGAATAAACTTATTCTTTTGCAAAATTGGTTAATGTAATAAATATAACTCTTAATTGATATTTTAAATTGTTAGTTTTAATAAACATCAGTCATTAATTAAATATTAATTTAATAATTTAATATTTCAATCAATATTAATTAGCACAAACTATTATCTAATTAAAATAACTAAGTGATCTATTGATAGCCGGGTCTCCATTGAACCTTTCACAAGTAGTGAGAGTTCGAATTATGGGTAAGAGTATATTTCTGAAAGTGAGTAATGGTTGTGTGTGAGTGGTCTCAACGCCTATGTGTGCTTCTTTAGTGGCCTAACTGCTCAGGGGAAAAAAAAATGTTTCATAGCTGCAGTTTAACCTAATTAATAATTAACAAATTCTTAAACTAATTGATAATTAACAAATAAAGAATTCGCGCATACTTTGGTGAACTTAGTTAATGATTTCAAAACACCAGTTATTATTCCAAAACATATGAAAGTTGACAAATCTTCATTTATTTATTTGGAGAAGAAATTGTCTATTTCATACCTTATCAATTAAATGTATGGGTCAAATTTTGTTATCTATTTATCTGTATATATATACTATAGAATTTTAAGATTATATATGTGCTTGTATGTTGGTTTTGGCTTTCTCATTAATTTTTTAATCTCCTAATCTTGATTAACAATAAATAAATAAAAACTAGAATATATGACATATTATAGGGTTAGTTTAATTGAGTGAAATTTGACCTATATTTTTGGCGAATTTGGTGTTTATTTGACATTGAGACATGCTTGAAATTTTGAATAAGGAATTAGTCTAGTTCATACATCTCTAGTAATAATATTTGCATATGTACGTGTATATATATATATATATTTTGATATGTTTTTTTTTTTAAAAAAAAAGAACCCCAGGCAGAGGGCTGATTTATTGAATTGAAAAACAAGATCAAAAAGATTACAAGAAGGGAAATTGGGAAATAGCAAGAACTCTAAAAGAAAAAGCTAGATTCATTGAAAGCCTTCGTTAACCAATAGGGGAAATCACGACCACAAAGGAAAAGGTTGAGGGAGGTGTGATTAAAGCCCATATTGGCGATCAATTGAGCAGGAGTCATCCAAGAGGCGGGGATTGCATGAAATCGGGGATGACCATGCCAATCAAGGAGGGACTGAATATTGCAGGTTAGGTCATTAAACCTCCAGGCCAAAGCTGGGTCAGGATTCGAAATTATTCTAGATGTTGCAGTATCTTCACAAAAGATGTGCTGGATGGCAATGCATTTGATCTGTGCGGCATGAAGGGCAATCCCCAGTGTAAGCAATTTGTTCAGATAATAGCTGTCCGAGGGTTGAGAGCAGCAGCCTGCAATGGAGATTGTGTAATCAAACTTAGAAATAAAGAATCCCACTACACATACCTTGGTGTCTTGATTGAAGTAAGAGTGAATGAAGAGGAACTGCCCATCAGTACACATGAAATTGTTCAAGATGAGTCTTTGACCAAGTAGATCCTACCGGCTACTAAAGAAATCCTGTACATGTGCAAGAGCTCTAACAACAATAGACGGGTAATTGGGACAAACATTCCTAAATATGGTATCACAACGTGATTTCCAAATAAACCAAGCAGTAGCAGTAATAGTAGATATTGTGTACATAGAATGATTTTCATTAGTAATCCAGTCGCCAGTTTTGAATCCAAGGAGGAAAGAGATACACTTACCAATCTTGCGGCTAAGATGGGACCAAACAGGAATGATTTTAGGGCAATGGCAAAATAAATGATCAATTGTTTCTTCAGAGATGCCATAGAGGATGCAAGGCCTATTAGGACCCAAATTCAAACGAAATAAGAAATCGAAAGTGGATATACGCCCATGGAAAAGTAGCCAGATAAAGTGCTTAACCCGCGGGGCCATATATATTTGCCAGATATGCTTCCAGCCAAGCCAACCATCAGAAAGGGTAAGATTATGGTTTAGCTGATGATAAACAACTGTAGATAAATTGTGACTATCAGCCTTTGGGTTCCAGATCCAGTGATTGTCAGAATCATTAAAAATAGAACCAGATTTCAATGCATCCAGATCAAAGTTGGTTCCAAAGAAATGGTTCAGGTTGTCATGACTCCACAAATCACCTTGGATAAGATCCGATAGTTCCGCTTGATCCATATCTACACTTATGTTGATATAGGTAGGCTTCAGGGCAATAGGCACATCAAAAACCCAAGGATCCCAAAGGAAAGAGGTGTTGAGAGGATTAAAGGAATTAATCCGACAGTAAGGCATAATTCGGGATGCAGTATTGTAGAGGGATCGAAAGAATCAGGAACATTTAGAAGGAGCAGAATCCTTCCAAAAGTTAATGTTGCCGTATTTCAATCGTAAAATATCAACCCAAATGGCATTACCATTGTTAAGAAATTGAAAGAGGTGTTTAGCCATAAGAGAATGCTTAGCAATGGATAGATTTCTGACACCAAGACCCCCTCAGACTTTTTACCATTGATAGTACTCCAACTCACATTATGGATGCCCGTTCCATTGCCGGATCTGTTCCAAAAGAATTTCCTCACTATTTTGGTTATCTCATTTAGGATGGACTCGGGAATCAAGTAAATAGAGAGGGTGTAAATCGGGAAAGAAAGAAGTGTAGAGTTGATCAGGATTGTTTTGGCTGCTGCCGAGAGACAGAAATTCCTTCATCTAGAGCAAGTATGCCGAATTTTGTCAATCATGGGTCTAAAGGCTAACTGAGTTAATTTCCTGGGAGAAACAAGAATGCCCAGGTATTTGAAGGGAAAGGAGGCCTGAGAGAGGTTAAGGATGATGCAAATTCTGGATAGGATGAATTTATTACACCACAACGGAAAGAAAATTTGAGATTTGGCGAGGTTAGGCCGTTGACCTGTAAGTTGAGTGTAATTAGATAAGCAGTAATTGATATTGCGAGCAGCCTTCCTAGTGGCAGAGGTAACCAGAATGAGGTCATCAGCATACATCAAGTGATTAAAGTTCTGACTCAAACTGGAGCTAAAGCCTGGGATTAAGTTATTGGTAAGACCATGATTGAGCATAGTAGTAAGAATCTGGGAGACTAAAATAAAGAGGTAGGGCGAGATGGGATCTCCTTGTCGAATACCCCTAGAGAAAGTGAACCAAGGAGTGGTATTACCATTAATAATAAGGGAAAAGGAACTAGAATTAAGGCAAGCTTGAATCCAAGAAATCCAAGAAGGTGGGAAATTCATTTTAGAAAGCACGGCAAGAATTGCACTCCAATTTAAAGTATCGTAAGCCTTTTCGATATCCAATTTAATAAACATCCTTAGGGGGTTCCTAGTGTCATTCTCCATTGTATGCACGATCTATTGTACAACTATAATATTATCAAAATGGGTGCATCCGAAAATGAACCAGACTTGTTCACGGTCAATCAAATGAAGGAGGACTAGCTTAATGCGATTAACAAGGATTTTAGTAATAATTTTAAAGCAATCATTGCACAACGAGATTGGCCGAAAATCCGAAACAAAAATGGGTTTGTCTTTCTTGGGGATCAGAACAATAAATGTTGATTCATGTACTTCTATTTATGCATCAATTTATGGGTTTTTTTTTTTTTTGGGGTTCATTAAGTTCATTGCTCTCATCTCAATAATGAAATCAAGTAGATCCAATTTCAAACCTTGGATGATCTCATCAGTGACTTAACTTGGAATAGAAATAATGATTTAAAAAAGTAAGCAAATTAATTAATATAATAAATAGTTAAAACAATTATTTATTAATCATGTTAACCATTAATAAAAAATTATATGAGATGTAGAGCGAGACAAGTTAATGATATTTTATCTGATTGCATGATTGACCGCAGTGGTTTAATTATATATTCCAACCTATACATATGATGAATTAATTATATTTTTTCATAAAAATCATATTTATTTATATTTCCACAGTAGGCATCATTGAATTTTTTAAAATAATATATCTATTAAAATTTTCAAGAAAGATAAACTTCTATAACCTTCAGTTCTTCCCATTTAACTGAATCTTCTTGGAAATTAGTTAGGTTTCAAAATTTAATAAAATTTTACTTTATTTTTTAAATTACTTTAATTCTTTTACCCATACCTCTCTATATTTAATGTCTATCTTATTTATACTCTCCCATTTTCTCATTAAATAAATCTTTCTTCCTAAAAAGAGTAAATTAATATATTACTCTCCTTAGACTATTAAAAAGTAACAGAGATAGTACTATGAAATTTACAGGTAAATATAATTTTTACTGCAATATATAAACAGAAGTTGTATTTGGAGTCTGTTTATTTATTTTTTAGCTGGCCCTGATTATAATAATAATGATAATATATTAATATTAACTATTCAAAATTCATATTGATAAATCTGTCAATGTCAATTTTCAATCCATTAATATTATTTATATTTTAAAATAAAAAGATTATCGGATGACTATTGTTCTATATTCGAAAAATCTAAGGTGATTTGTCAAAAAAATAAAATAAAAAATTGAATGTGGCGGGCAATTGGCTTATCCTCCCACCAACCCGGATAAATTAAATATACATTAAACAAGTGAATAAATCAAGATCAAAATAACATCATCCAAAGCCCAAACATCCAACACGAAGCAATTTACTTTTTCAATCCAAATTAATTATAAACTAACCTATATAGTTTTAAATTACCAATACACCCTTGAGTATCGCTCACTCCACTCCCCCCTTTTGTGTGGTCCACATTCATATATCATTTTCTCAAAAATTTATGATGGATAAGGACTAAAGTCTAAAATCAAAACTAAATAACACTGTTCTCTAGTTGGCAGGTAAATATTAAATAATAATAACAAAAAATTAAATAAATAAATATCAGCATTATATTAAAAAATAATTTTTTAATAAATAAACATAAAAAAAAATCTCTATCACTCTTCCACTATATATATATAAAATATAATATAACAATGCAACACTTCTCTCCCTCCACGTTATCATCTCCTTATAAAACACCCGCCATAATTAAAAACGGTTCACACTATTTTCATCTCCGGCTATCATGGACTTCCTCCTCCTCTTCTTCTTTCTCCTCACCATCCCTCTCTTCTCCTTCCTCTTCCTCACCACTTCATCATCATCATCAGCTCTACAAACCTACCCTCTCATCGGCAACCTGCCCCAGTTCCTCCACCACCGCCACCGCTTCCTTGACTGGATCACCGACATCCTCGCCTCCTCCCCGACCAACACCTTCACCTTCGCCCGCCTTGGCTCCCATGGAGTATTCACCGCCAACCCTTCCAACGTCGAACACCTCCTCAAAACTAACTTCTCGTCCTTCCCCAAAGGCTCCCGCTCCTTCACTCACCTCCATGACTTCCTCGGCCTCGGCATCTTCAACGTCGACGGCGACCTCTGGCGCTCTCAGCGCAAAACTGCCAGCTTTGAGTTCAACACTCGCTCTCTCCGCTCATTCGTCGTCCGTATCGTCCAGCATGAGACTCTTAACCGTCTCCTCCCTCTCCTCTCCGTCGCCGGTTTCAACTCCGCCTCCCTCGACCTCCAAGACCTTCTTGAACGCTTCGCGTTCGACAACGTCTGCCAGCTTGCTTTCAATGAAGACCCTGCTTGTCTCACTGCTGACCATGTAACAGAGTTTGCCGGAGCTTTCCGTGCTGCTACTGAGCTTATTTCTGGTAGGTTCCGGTATGCTTTGCCTCGGTTCTGGATGCTCAAGAGGATGCTCAACATGGGGTCTGAGAAACGGCTCAAGGAGTCTATAGCTACTGTCCATGAGTTTGCTGAAAAGATCATTAGGATTAGGAGGAAGGAGAAGAAGAGTGAGGAGGATTTACTTTCAAGGTTCATGGCAGATAAGGAGAACTCTGATGTGTTTCTTCGTGATATTGTTATCAGCTTCATTCTCGCCGGACGGGACACGACTTCTTCGGCCCTTACTTGGTTTTTCTGGCTCTTGGCTTCACACCAGGAGGTTGAGCACCGGATACTGCAAGAGGTCAGAGCAGTGAGAGCAAAAAGGAAACTTGGTAGTGTTGGAACTGAAGCTTTTGATTATGAGGAGCTGAGAGAGATGCAGTATATCCATGCCGCGATTTCTGAGTCTATGAGGCTTTATCCTCCTGTGCCTATGAACACAATGATGTGCAATGAAGATCAAGTGTTTCCTGATGGAACTGCAGTCAAGAAAGGATGGTTTGTTACTTACCATGCTTATGCAATGGGGAGGATGGTAGGGAATTGGGGAGAGGATTGCATGGAGTTTATACCTGAACGTTGGTTGGATGAGGATGGGAATTTCCAGCCGGAGAGCCCATATAAATACCCAGCATTTCATGCCGGTCCGAGGATGTGCTTGGGAAAGGAAATGGCTTATATTCAGATGAAATCCATCATTGCTTGTGTGCTGGAGAGGTTTGTCATTGAGGTTATCGACAAGGAGAGGATGCCGGGGAAAACACAGGCGTTGACACTGAGGATGAAGGGTGGCCTGCATGTTCGAATCAGGGAGAGATTTCCAACTGTTGTTGTATGATTTGTACTATGTTTGATTGATAATCAATGTGATCTTATACAATTGAACTTAAACCAGGGAATTTGTCGACATTCATTTCCAGCATAAAATCTCTCATCTTCTCTGCATCATTAGGCCTCCCTAAATCTGCGTATATGTTTGCAATGCTCATATAGTACCCACTCTTATCTGGATGCATTTTGAGCAACTTCTTCGAAACTCTTTGTGCCACTTCAGCATTGCTATGAACTCGACACCCGGCCAGTATTGCACCAAACACTGCCCTGTCTGGCTCGACAGGCATCTCCTCTGCCAACCTCTCAGCCTCTTCCAGCTGCCCAGCCCTTGCCAATGCATCAATCAAACAAGCATAATGCTTCAGCTCACACGCAACACCAAACTCATTCATCACACTGAAATAACCCCAAGCCTTCTCAACCATGCCGGCATGAGCACAAGCAGACAAAACCCCAAGAAATGTGACCGAGTTCGGTTCTATCCTCTCCTTGCGCATTTCATCAAACATCTTAAAAGCATCATCTGCACGCCCATTCAATCCATGACCAAGAATCAAAGCAGTCCATGAAATCACATCTCTTTCAGACATTCCATCAAACACCTTCTCTGCATAGCTGAAATCCCCACACTTGACATACAAATCAATGAGAGCATTCCCCAAGCTTAGCACCAATCCAAAGCACCTTCTTACACTAAACCCATGCACACTCTTCCCATGCCTTAGCCACCCCAGCTGCCCACAAGACAACAGCAAGCTCACCATGACCACACCATCAAGCTCAATCCTTTCACTCACCATCTCTCTGAGAACCCCCAACGCCGACTCCGGCTCCCCACTCTGCGCGTAACCGGAAAGCATCGCCGTCCAAAGCACAGCATCCCTCTCAGGCATTTCATCAAACACATACCTTGCACTCAGGAGCCGGCCCAAACGGACATAGAAAAAGACCAAAGCGGAGGCGACGAAGAGATTGGAATACAAACCGGATTTGACAGAGAAGCAGTGAATGGCCGAGCCAAGTCCGGAAATACGAAGGGCGGCGCAAGAGCGGAGGACGGCGGGGAGAGTGAACGCATCGGCGGAGACGCCGGAAGAGAGCATAGTGCGGAAGAGGTTTAGGGATTGGTGAGGTTGGTTGGATTTGGAGAGGTTGGAGATGAGGATGTTGTATGAATTAGGGTTGGGAACATAGTGGGAGTAGTTGGAGAAGATGGTGAAGATGGCGGCAATGTTCAATCTTGGTATGGAGCTCGCGCGCATAGCTGCTGCATTTGACGCCAGTGATTCAGTGTGAACCCCTGCTTGTTATTGTCCATTTGTGGCCTATATGCTACCAAAAAAAATAATAAAATAATAATAAGGGAAAATTACTATTCACCCCTCGCGAATTGCAAAATTTTCCAGACAGCCCCTGCAAGTGAACACCATTGCTAGGGTCTTCCCCTCTTCCCCACATGCCTATTGCCTTCGACACTTGGAGGCCAATTTTATGAAAGCCAATGGCGGACTTGGTAGGGCATTGAAGGACGAGTGCTGGTCCATATGCTTTCGTATTGCGTGGGCTTCAACGGCTAAAGAATTTGATGATACGGTGAATGAATTGCTGGCCACATCACCAGAAGCGCATCGCTGGTTGCTTCAAAAGTCAGATTTGTCACATTGGTGTAATTATTTGTTTAAAGGTCAATGTTGGGGCAATATGTATTCAAATGTCGCAGAGTCCTTCAATGCGTGGATAAAAGAAGCTCGCCATTTACCCGTGACGAGAATGGTCGACTCCATACGGTATTTGAATGTTTGATTCCTTCGATCTGTTTAAACTTCTTCGTCACTCTTTAACTTCGTGTGCTTTACGTTTGCCTATAATGGTTTCTATTTAACTATTATAGTTCGTGTTTAATTATAATTTTCTCTGTTTAAGTATTTACGTTTATGTTTAACTATTCTTGGTTTACCTTACCAATCAATTATAATTTGTTATGATACAGGTTCAAATTAATGCGGATGATATGCACCCGTCGTGAGCAAGCGAACAAATGGGACACCTACTTATGCCCCGATATACATAAGAAGGTAGACGAATTGGTTGCGGAAAGCCGAAATCTTTATGTTGGTCGTTGTGTCGATGATCGCTATGAAGTCCTTGACCATTGCAGTAACTCCGTCGATCTATCGGGCAGAACATGCTCATGTCACAGGTGGCAAATTTATGGCATCCCGTGCACACACGCTTGCGCTGCAATAATGCAGACAGACACCAACGTTCATCAATTTATTAGCGAGTACTTCACCGTCGAGACATACAAACTGGCGTATAGGGAAGCTATTTTCCCAATACCAGACGACGACAAGCCTACAGACGACAATCGAGAACTCAATCTGCGTCCGCCTGTTACGAGAAGGCAACCTGGGCGACCCAGACGGAAGAGGATCGAGTCGCAAGCGTCCGCGGTCCGTGAGTTACGGTGCAACCGCTGCCACGCTTCCGGCCATAATCGTAGATCTTGTACTGAACCTGTCGCCGACTAGCCATTGTATTTGAACACCTATCTTAACTCATAATAAGCATATTTATGTCTATATGTTTGATATTTACACAGTAAGTTTAAACATAAATATATTATTCTAATGAGTACCAATGTTTGTTAAGTGGAGACATTAAAATTTAAACGGTTTAAGTTATATTTAAATGGATAACGGTTTGTTTAAGGGATAACATACAAATGTAGTACATATCACACCAAAGCGTAGTTGTCCGGTCAAAATTGATCGACCCTTGGAATTCTCATTGAAAGACATTTAATGTATCTCCTGAATCGAAGTAGCCAAGTTGAACGATCCTTCAATTTCCCGTCTACTGTATAAATTGCATTCGAATGGAGTGATTAGATTATAAAGTTACAAAAACAATTGATGCGAAATCTGCTCGACCAAGGGATCGCCGGGACACATATCAGCAATGTAATCGGAGTATCCTTCGATGACATTGATGATATGCATCCTGGACATCCCCTGTTCGATCAGATATCCCATCAATTGTTTTAAAACTTTATGAAGGTTTCTAAACACCAACAGATTTTGCAGGCGAAGATAGTACAATGGCCAGGGATAAAGTTACAAAAAATAATTGATGTGACATCTGCTCGACCAGGGGATCGGCGGGATGCATCTTGGCAATGTAATCCGAGTATTCTTGCTCATGTCCTGGTGGATCAGACATCTGCTAAGCCTCTGAGGTGCAAGATTCCAACGATTACGTCGCCGAGTTGCATCTTGCTCATGTTCTGGTGGATCAGATATCTCATCAATTGTTTTAAAACGTGTCCTTGTTTAATATTTATTCTCGTGTTTGCAATAAACGTGGTCTTCATTGTTATGTAATCAGTTATTCTCGTATTTGCAATAAACATATTTCATTTCATGTGTGAAACTGTCTCTATGTTTAATACTTAAACAGAAACGGTTGCTTTTAACCATAAAAGTATTACTGTTAAAGGACTAAAATGCCGATAGTACAATGGCCAGGCTGATAGTTAAACGGAAACTATTAAACTTAAATATATACACTTATAGTTATACATAAATGAAATCTGTTAAAGATTAACATAATTAGATCCTTTATCGGAAATATGGTAGATCCTTTCGAGGAAGGCGTAGCTTGTCACCTTCGAGTATTTGCATTCGGGCTGCCGGACCTCGTCTCATAGTCATCCGGCGTCGTCCTGCCCTGCGAACGCGCCTCCAGAGCATCAACGCGGTCATTTACTCGCACGTCTGCGATAGACGTCTGGTCAGCTCGTCGCCTGTTGGTCAGCTTGTCGCCTGCCGACTAGCCATTGTAAACAAGCACCTTTTTTAACCAGAAGTAGCATATTTACGTCTACATGTTCCATATTTATGGATTAACGTTTTGTGTAAACATTATATTATTGCGTAAATCTGTTTGTTAAATAGAGACGATAATAGTTAAGTGGTTTAAGTTATATATAACTGGAGAACGTTTTGTTTAAAGTATAACATAGAAATTTAACAAAGCAATACTGTGACCTTGTTCCATACATACTTGCTTAACAGAATAATTTAAAACAATAACTCAAGTCGGTTTCCCCTCCCTAGTCGAAGACTCGCCTCTTTCTGAGATCCCGGTTCTTCGACCTTGAAAAAGTATGCGGGCAACATACTTTAATCGGAAATATGGTACATCCTTTCGAGCAACGCGTAGCTCGTCACCTTCGAGCATTTGCTCGATAAATCGCATCAAATAAACAGCGTAGTCGACACTTCCTCATCTCTGCGGTGGGGTGTCACCGTCGTGAATTAGCGGGTACAGCATAGTCACAGCGTCGGCGAACTCCATATCGACGCAGTAGTCAAATAGTCTCCGCTGTCGAGATATACAACCAGATGCTATTAAATTACTATTCATGAAACTGCGACTATGTGTAAGGAACGTACCATTTCAAACGCGTCTCTGTTGTAATCATCGCAAAGGCATGAGGAATAATGCCTGTATTCCTGCTTGTCATTGTCCAGCACCACCACATGGACGCGGCCGTTCATGATTATTGGAAAGATAACAATGCCAACTTCATGCAGGTTTCGCGCGGTGTCTCCGATCATATCGAGCGACAACTCGCACGCGTCAGGTTGCTTGGACATAAACAGTGCCAGTGGACGTGTAATGGAGGCGCGCTTCTTATAAGGGTATGGTACCCTCTTCATGGACTTTTGCATTATGCATACGAACGCGTCCATCAACTCCTCGTGCACCATTTCCTTCCCTTCTAGCAGAGTGAATAGTTGTCCTCGTGTGACGCTGACAAAGGCATTACTCCAGACGACTGTGCTGCGGTTAAACGGTAACATCTCTAGTTAAACAAAGACAGACATATTTATATGTTGAAAGCTTAAGTTAAACGTCAAAATGTAGCGCGAAAGGATAATGTCAATTTCTAAGGCGTAATGTTAATATTTAACCTCACATGTACGAGCTACATACATACTCGTCAATATAGCAGTTGGCGAAGATCGTTATTAACTCTTGCTCGAATATGTCGAGACGCGAGTACCCGGGGTATTTTTGTTGCACTGGAATGAAGTCGTGCCATACCTAGTATTGTCTCGTCCCCGGATCTCTGTCTGTCTGTGAAGCTGGCATTGTCTTGTCCGCAGCCTGCGGGTAGATTCGCTTCGTTCTTTTTGTTTTTTTTTGTACGTCTCCTCGAGTGTGACCGTCTTCGAATGGCGACCCCAATAACCTCATCGGAGTCAATTTCCGAGCTCATCTCACTGAAGGCCCCCGCATTCGCCGGGACTACCTCCGGTGCATCCGAACCGTGAAGTTTATTTGTTTGTATGGACGGCGCAGTCGATTGTGCCCGTCCTTCCATTGCGTCAACCCGAGAAACAAGCAGAGGGAACTCGGTTGTCAATAACTGGCACGCCTGCAGCAGACGTGCGGTGACATCGTCGCTTTGTGCCGTCGGGGTGGCTGCCGAGGTCTGTGGGGCCGTAGTACGTGAATGGGGGCTTACGCGCTCGGAAGAGATTGGAGTTTCATTCGTATTCGCATTCGCCGTAACCAGCTCACGAGACTAACATACATCAGATAAAGTTGTGGAGACCATCTCGTTTTAAACGAAGAAGTAAAAAGTTAAACGTTAAATGACATAGTTAAATATTACTCCACATAGTTAAATACAGACTTCGATATATGTACCTCCTTTCCTTCCAGAGATGGCAAAATGGTTTGTATAGACCCTTGGTTGTCGTAACACAGCATCGTTGGTGACTTGCTAATATTCAGTTTGTTTCCGCAGCCGGTTAGCTCGTAAAACCATATGTTCAATGCGAGCGTGCAACCCTTCACGAACCCCGTCTGGATCTTCTCCCCGGCGCATCTTGTTCGCACTCTTGCGGCAGCTAGTGGGACGTCATCCATAAGCCACTTGTGAGTCGCTTGCGCCCAAGCGTATCGGCCCAGGCCAGGTAGATCATCGACGTAATCAACGACCCAATTTGGCACCGAGCATGACGTATTTGGGAAGAGGACTGTACCCATGAGGTACACCATCAGGAGTTTCACGAAATTTTCCTCTTCTCCACTCTGCCGAACAAGTTGCTCAAGAGTGCTCTTGATAGAGTCGCTGTGTCTCTCGTAGGTTTTCGAGAAATACCTCTCTTGGAAAGATGAGCGTGATTTCTTCTTCTGGAAGACGACTTCCTCTCCATCGCAACGCAGACCAAGAACGACGGTGACATCTTCAGGCCTGAAACTTAGCATGCTTGCCCCGATCCTGAATTTATTAGTGCGGTCATCGTACCTTTGCAACAAAAAATCAAGAAGGACCCTATCGTGGAATACCGCTCCCACCTCAGTAAATGCTTCGAACGGTGTCAATCGTATAAGTTCCTAGTACTGTCCATTCATGTAAACCTTCAAGCCAGCCATCGTGTCTGCCACCGCTGTCATGGAGCATCGGCCATTGACTAGGGTTGCCGCCATAAGCCCTCCGTCGAGACAGTGGCCGAATGGTTAACTCCGCTCGTACAGTGCCGAGAAGAGAATATATCTCGAAATCCTTGTTCTCCTCCCAACACGGAGAAATTATTGCAGTGACTGTTACAGTCTCGTTACAGTCCCACGACTTCCCATGCAGAGTTCAAACAAAAACTTTTCTATTTCTCAAATCAGTGTTTATAGAACAGAAGCCTACTTACGTAAACGAAGATATTGATATTTAAACACAGACCTTTTTATTTAAACACAGACATTAATAGTCAAACATATATTTACAAAGTTAAAACTGAAGAAGAAAATTTACATTGTATGTAACAAACTAATTTATACTTGTGCATCGGATGCGGTACTCTTCTCTGCTTTGTCGCTGACACCGGCTGGACTCCCATCGATGAGTATGCGTGCGACAAACTTCGCTCGTAGGTAAGGGACATCCGCTTGTGGTAGGCGTAGCTTTTCACCATTTAGAATTTGCTCAATGAACCGCATCACGTACACTGCGCAGTCGACACTTCCTTTTTTTTGTTGTGGAGCACTCCTATCGTGAATCATGGGGTACGAGGACATCGGCGGCACGCCCAATTCCATCTCGACGCAATTTTCGAATAGTTTCCGCTGTAACGAAATAAGCTTTAAAGTTAGTATGGACAAATACGAACTCCGATGTGTTAGCTATACGTGACCTGTAGCTCACCATATCGATCGCGTCTCTGTCGTATTCCTCACTCTCGCAAGAGGAGTAATGCCTGTACTCTCGTTTGACGTTGTCCAGAACGACGACGTGGAAATGGCTATTTAAAATTATTGGCATGATTACGATGTCGACATCATGGACATTCCGCGCAGCATCGTCGATCATGCTGAGAGAGTGTTCCACCGTGTCCTCTTGTTTGGACAGGCACAGGGCCAGTGGCCGGGTGATGGCCGCGCGTTTCTTATAAGGAGACCGCGATCTCTTCAGCGCCTTCTGGATGATGCAGACGAGAACGTCGACGACGTCGTCTGTCACCATTTCCTTCCCGTCCAACAACGTGAACACGTTGGCTCGTGTAGTGAAAACATAGTCATTCCTCCATACGACAGTCCTGAATTTAAACGAAAAATAAAACAAATTACATACTAAGTAACATACTTAAACACATATATAACGTAATTAAATATAAACTTAAAGTACTTAATTGATAACATAGATAGTTAAACGTAACTTACGTGTCCATATAACAGTTCAAGAATATTGATATGATGTTCTGCTCGAATTTCGAAAGACGCGGTAACCCGGCATATTTCTTCTTCTTCGGAAGAAAGTTCTTCCGCACGTCATCGAATTGTTGATTTGCAAGGAGTGTCCTCTCAGCTTGAGTGAGCGTTCTTCGCTCGTTGACAACTCCTTCCCCTTCGGTGGCAGCCTGTTTATTTCCGGTAGCTGCTGCAACGTCTTTATTAGACTCCAGTACTGCCACAGAGTCTTTATTCGGTGCCGGTGCCGGTGCTGGTGCCGGTAACACGACAGCGTCTTTGTTCGATTCCAGGGATACTGACACCTGGATTGTGTCCTCCTTCGTTGCCGGTGCCGTTACCGGTAACAAGCCAAGGTCCTTCTCCGTGTCTACGGAAATCACCGCCTGGATGGTGTTCTCCTTCATTGCCGGTGCCAGTGGCTCCAACGAAGGGACCTCACTGGCAAGAGATTCTATTATCCTGTCGACATCGCCAGCGGCATCAACAGGCAGGGCCACAGCCAGTGCAGCCGGCGCATACAGTGCTTGCGGCTTTTTTTCAATGGCGCGCTCAAAGTTAAAGTTGGCTGAGCCTCAGCCATTGTTGGTTCAACATCAATTGGTGCTTCCGTTGCGACGACGTCTGCCGGCGAAGGCAGCGACATTGTCGATTCCTTCCACGCAAGCCTCTTCCGACGTCGGCCTCGCGGGACTGTTTTCGCAATGACGTCGTCATCGGAGATGGTAGCACAGTTACCCGACGGATGGAGGGGGCTCTTGCGTCAACATCGGCCTGTGAACGTGCCTCCAGAGCAGCCACGCGAGCAACAAGCCTGGGGAACTCTACAGTCAATATGTCGCACGCCTGCAATAGACGTGCGGTCAGGTCATCGGATGTTGCTATCGGGGGGGGGGTGGAGGGGGGCTTGCCCGTCGCCGATCAGTCCGTGCGAGGGGTGGGCTCCGAGAAGGTGGTCGGCGTCGGACGCGCTTCGAGGATGTTGGCCGATCATCTCTCCTTGACGCCAACGGAACGGGAGCGGGAATATCACCTCCGTGTGTAGTTGTATCACCGACATGCCTCGCCCCAAGAAATATTTCTTCATCCTGGTTCGCGGCGACCAATTCCGGAAACTGACAATTGTAAACAACAATATTGTTAAACACTAAATACTATGTTTGTAACAAAAACAATTCAGTTAAACAATAACCAATATAGTTAAAGGTTAAATTATATGTTTAAACATTAATATAGTTTGTTAAACGACAAAAACAATACTTAAATCGATTTATTACCTCTTTTCCTTCAAAAGATGAAAATAAGTTTCCCGTGGATACTTGCTTCCGGTAGCTGTTCTCACCGTAGCACAGGATCCTCGGGGTCTTGCCAAAATGAATCTTCTTGCCGGTTCCGGTGAGCTCATACAACCAAGTCGTTAGCGCAACCGAGCAACCTTTGACATACCCCGTGTTGGTCTTGTTCCCGGCACACCTCGCTTGCACTTGAGCGGCCGCTTGTGGAACGTCCTCCATCATCCACTTGTGGGTCGCTTGCGCCCATGCATATCATCCCATACTCGCTAGGTCGTCGACGTAGTTAACGATCCAGATTGGAACAGAGCAGGAGGTGTTCGGGAAGAGGATAGTACCCATGAGGTACACCATGAGGAGTTTTACAAAATTCTCCTCTTCCCCCCTCTGCCGAACTAGCTGCTCAAGTGTTTTCTTGATGGAGTCTTTATTTCTCTTGTACGCTTTTGATAGAAACCTCGATTCGAATGCCGAGCGTGGTTTCTTCTTGTGGAACACGACAGCGTCTCCAACACACCGTAGCCCCAGGATGAGAGCCACATCTTGAGGCCTAAAACTGACCAGGCTTGCCCCGATCCTGAATTTGTTGCTGCGGTCATCAAACCTCTGCAGCAGAGAATCAAGAAGGGTTCTCTCTTGGAGGACGGCTTCAATCTCGGTCAAAGCTGCGAACGGTGTCCTTCTAATGATCTCCCAGTGACGTCCACTCATGTGAGCTTTCAATTCACTGAGAGTCTCGACAACAGGTGTCAAGTAGCATCGACCGTTAACTAGGTTGACTGCCATGACCAAAACCCTACAAGAAGAACAATACATCTGTTTAGAGTCGTATAGTTAAACAGAAAGCAAAATAGTTAAACAGTAAACTCAATACTTAAACGGAGACATAAATTGTTAAACGGATACAACATTATAAAACACAAAATCAGATTTATCACACAGAAAAGTCAATCACTAGAATCATCAACGGCCTCCTTACCTTGGTGTGAAAACTGATGAAATTCCGAAGCCTTGAGCGGGAGTTCTCCTTCCAGACAAGGGTGAAGAGGCGATGATCGCAAATAACCCAGCCAATGACAACTTCGGAAACGGAAAAGGTGAAGAGGAGATGATCGCAAATAACCCAGCCAACAACGACAACTTCGGAAACGGAAAAGATGAAGAGGCGATGATCGCAGTTAACCGGCGGCGTAAATGGTGTTATTTCGGTAAAAAACAAAGAAAAATAACCCGCTTCCTCTATAAGCGGTAACATCATTCCACGTAAGGGCATTACCGTCAAACCAAGTCGCGATTTCACAACTTCCCACGTAAGGGCAATTTCGTCAAATAAATTCAAATTTAACTCCGTCAATCTCCGTTATTGCCCTGGGGGGTTTGAAATTCATTCTATAGAAAAGTAGGGGTTTTTTAGGGATATCAAAATTCATGGGGTTTTTTTGTGAATATTGTAAACTTTGGGGGTTTCTTTGGTAATTACCTGTAATAATAATAATAATAATGACAACAACAACATCAACAACAATTTGATTTATTGACATTTACTCCTGCATAAGATTTTTTTTTTTTTTTTTTTTACACAAAAGACAGACGAAGGCCCTGCTAGTCAGTCAGGAGCGTGTACAAGCCTAAATGTAGTAAGTGGGGATAGGGCCCACGCTCACATAGGCCCTGAGACCACCTGCACACAATCACCGCTCATATCTCTCAGAATGTGTCTTCACCAGAGAATTAAACTCTTACCACTCGGTGAAAAGATTTATCGGTGACCCGGATATCAAATATTAACTCAAGCAGGTGGAAGGCATAGTAATTATAGAACTCAAGCTATTTGTATGTGGTTGTAGTTAACATGTGGGTCGTTGATATTTGCCAATAAATCAATAAAATAATAATAATAATAATAATAATAATAATAATAATTGAATACGGTTTATATACAAATCTATTATAAATTGATACTTATCTATTTATATTAATATTTATATATAACAATAAACACTAAAATCAAGCGTGAATACTTATTTAATATTAATTTTTTATAGAGAAATAGTATTTCAATAAATTACTAATAACATAGGTAAATTCAATATAATGAAAAAGGGATGTTAGAGGTTGTCTTAGAGTTTACTATTGTTATAATAATGGAGTCATTAAGACATTTGTTAGGGATGAGCCATACTAGATAATGGACAGATGCTGGAGTGGAGCGTAGCAAGCGAACATAGTGAAAAATATTGAATAAAAGAGTTATTCTATTACAGAAAATCCTTATTACTTGAGGATGTTATTAAATCTTATGTATAAATTATATTATTTTGATAGTGTCAACCATTGATGCTAATTGTAGGTTATATACGGACACATTGGGTTATATAATAAATACATGAATGTTTGTAGTCATTCAAGATAAGATCTATCACTACTATTGTAGGAGAGATTATTCTAGATTGTGTTTCTTATGTGTTGGATAAAAATTTGGCTGGTTAATTTTTTGAAAGTATTTTATTATATATAAAATATACATTATTATACATGTTTTTTTTAATTGTTTTATGTCTAATAAAGTAAAGAAACACATATATAAGTGGAGATTGACAGTGCCATTGGTGGTCTAATCATCCCACTTATATGAAATATTTATTGATAGAGAGACTAATATGTAAAATATTATGTTGGGGTCTCACATATGAATATCTCATATATATATATATATATATATATATATATATATATATATATATATATATATATATATATATATAACATATTTGAAAAATAAAGTTAAAATATGATGACATGACAAATATTTTAAAAATTAAAAATTAAATTTGTTAATTTTTTTTTAAAAAAATATTAATATTTCCCCATTAAATTTTCCCATTAAACCTTTTAAATCCAATAAAATCACAAAATATCAAATTTTAATGTTTTTTTTAAGAGGGTGACAAGCGCCTTAATCAGGGACGAACACGTGGGGGAGTCACACTCACTGTCGAACCTTGCGTGTGCTGGGGATCGAACTCGGGGAGCCACGCTCGACACTTGAGACGAACACCCTTCACAAGGGCCGTTGGTAATTTTAAAAATTTAAAAATAAAAAAATTCTTTCCATTGAAATATTTAGTTGGAAATAAAAAAAACATTTGATATAATTGGCATATATTTGGTTAGTGTATTTTAGTAAATATTTCAAATATTATGTTATTGACAAAATTTATATTTATTTAAATATTCAAAATCTTATGAATTTTTTATATAATTGGCATATATTTGGTTAGTGTATTTTAGTAAAAAAAAATTGATAATATAAGATTATTTGCAAAGGAAACATGATAATCTTATTTTCCAACCACATAGTACTATGTTGCCAATCAAATAAAAATTATATTTACACTATGCATAAACAATCCATACTTAAAATACATATTCTACAATCATTTTATAAATAAATTTTTTAAAAAATAAATGTATTTAGGCCTTAATAACATGAGTTTTATTTTACATTGATTAATATAAATATAAAATAATATTATGTTTTATCCTTTTAATTTTTCTAATGCACCATATTTAAAAAATCATTTAGTTTCTAAAATTCCAAAAGATAATTATTTAATATGTCCATGTATTTATTAAACCCATACGGGCCTACTCGATAACCTGGCATCTAAACCAATCTAGATCTTTGATTGGATCACTTATACTATCAATCTGGTGTAACCTATCTTAATCCAACTTAAATTGGCAACCCTGTCTAGGTATTTTTAAATATGAATTGGGTGAGCAGAATTTTATTTTTTAAAATAATTTTTTTTGTTAATAAATAATTAACATTACATGACTAACAATTTGTCGATTAAAAAAATGATCTTTAAATTTAAAATAATATTTATTTTTTTATTAACCATGTTAAACAAGTTTTAATAGCTATACTCCAAACAATACACAAATTATTGATATACTTTATCTCACAAAATAAAAATATTTTTTAATAATTATAATTACTTGGGTTTTTCAAGTTTTTCACTAGTATACATAGTATAAAAATTATTTTTTAAAAATACAAAAATATTAAACATATTAAATAAAAAACCTCCTTCGCAATAATATGAATAAGGAACTCTCTATTTCTGATTTATTAATGACAACCTGCTCGAAGTTTAAAAATATAAAATATATTAAACATATTAAATGATGATCATTAGAATCCAAATGACTAAGAACCAAGAAAAAAATGGAGTAAGATTGCAATTAGCAAATTAATTATAAAAGCAACAACCATTGCTAAACAATTCTCATTTCATAGAAAAAAAGACAATATAGCATAGGTTGTCAGAATAGGAAATCCAATCAACAGTTAATTGATTTCAAACAGTAGCTAAATTCTGAAATAGCACAAACACCACATAGTAGAAAATACAGAGCCAGAAAATAATTTGATGCAATCCAATCCAATATTCAGGAACCTCCTTGGCTTGGTGTACATAACCAGTTCAAAAGAGTTCACAACCTCTTGATGCAATCCAATCCCATCCAATCCATCTATAGATTTATCAAAAGAAGTATCATCACCTTATGATCTTGAATGGCATACCAGCCGGAAAACAGCTTGACGACGATCTCATCCACACAACAAATATCTCAAATTAGTAAAATAATTGGTTGTTAGATAACCATACAGCTGGTCCTTGTTTGCATCCTTTGTGTCTTTAATTGGTCTGACAATTGCTGTCCTTCGAGTACAATATCATTCTACCACCCCACAGATTGCCACATGGTTGCATTGAGTTCCCAATTTATGTTTTTAATTGGTCTGGTTGGTGAACAGAGCTCTCACAAAATCACAGGACTTGATCATCTTTAGAAAAATTGCTCATTTTCTTGATACAAACACTCATCAACTGTTCAATGGCACTAAGAGAAACCCACTTCTGGATCTCATGAGTTCTGGTATCCACATATGCAACCTCCTCTTCTGAGGTGAGTTCCTCTGGGTTACCTCCGCCACGAATTTATTGAAAATAAATTAGAAAGTACATAACAGACTCATACAAAGAAACCAACGAAAATAGACTAAGACCTCACTAGAGATGAGATAACAGTAAACACCAAGCCCTTTGGAATTTTCCACCATGACATGCAGCTATAACGTCAGGCCAATGGATTTCTCTTTTAACTCCTGGAGTTTTGTTTCATTCACAGCTTGATAACCCATGCAAGCAGTTAGTACAAGTTGGCTGCTGTCAAAGGTAGAACCAGCAACAGACTGCAATAATGTAACATCAAATACTGTTTACAATGGGCATCAACAACAATCTTCCTGGGCATTAATTAGGATAAGCATGACCAAACATAACTGAAAATTTGCCAACAAAAGGGCTACCTGAGACTCTATCATTTCCTCAGAATAGTAGCCATCAAAGTAGCCATCCATTATGCCCAATAAAGTTCTGAAAAAAAAAAAATCAGTACAACTTTCAAATTCTAAATAAATTGCAGTTAACAATTTCAAATGCAACATACAGAGACACAGATAAAGGCTTTTTAGATTTCAAAATGAGTTTATAATCTCAACTACAAACCTACCAAAATGCATTTTCCTTGGGCATCAGCAATAATAATATGCTTGCAAAGAAACTCATGGCCTGCTTGGTAAAGAAAAATAAGGAAAACACATGCCACCTCAATGTTATGAGAACATATTAAAGGAAGAGAAGTGGACAGGAAGAATAAACAGATTGGCTCGTAAAAAAGATGCCAGAAGCAAAAGGTAGCCAGTTTTAAGCAAGCGAAAGACAATGCATGCACGCAACTCTGATTTTTAACAACAGAACCTTAAAACTATATTAATATTGAGAAGAACAACAATTTGCAATAGATTTAAAGAGTTAGCTAGAATTTATTCTTGGCACAATCTAGATATGTACAATTTGATGTATCATTTTTTAATGCTGCACAAGAAGAGTATCAATAGAGAATGATGCTAATTTGGCCAACATATAAGTGTATTTTCAAGTAATATATAGAACACAAAAATTACAAATTGGCAAGTCAAAGCTTGTAATTTGTTAACAGTAGATAAGAGTTTGATTAATTAGTTATAATATATAGTTTAACCATGTAGCTAATTAATTAATATAGTAACAAATAATGAGCCTAAAAAATTTAGAGTTTATACCCAAGAAGCTTGAAGCATACAGAACCCAAGTAAAAGAAGCAATAGATAAAGTGATTCATTTGGAGGAGCAAACGGTTACTACCTATCCTAAACGTGTATTATCCTAAGTTCAATTTGCTCATGTCATCCTAAATTCTTAACCACAAGACACAAGCCCAGCCACATGATCTTTTGGATAGAGACCACAATGTTCCACTTATATTTGAGGGATTATGTACCAGGTCATAACTATGCAAATAGTTAAGATACAAGCCACATGCTAAGGATAGGAACATAAGTATCCATTTCTAGAGCTAAAAGCAGAGCAACGCTTCAGCTTATAAATAAACAGGTGATCACAGTAAAAAATGAAGCAAGCAATCAATTGCATTGGGTTAACGCTTAAAGTACATCGCATCTTGTACATAATGAAGGCTCAAACTAAACTAAGAGTTCAAGCTAATCAAGTGATGAAAAGCTAAAAGAAGGGAATCTCAAGCACCCAGCTGTAGCTAAGTCTTAGACAATGTTGAGCATTTACATAGTAAAGGAGTATAACAAATAATCAATTACCAGACACTATTGCAAATAAACCCAAGAATCATCAATCCCAAAACCCAAAGAAACACAAAAAGCAACAGCCTATAAGAAAAATTACAGTTACTAAAGGAATAATTGTTTACAATTAATGTATGCTCAGGGATATGAAAAATATTTGATAGTGTCAACTTTTAAGCCTAGACCAGTTACCGGGCTATAGCCAACAAATGGGTTGTGCCAAGCATATGCTGTGAGCAACTGCCTCAAAGCATTCCTACCTTCTTCATCCAATGTAGGATGCCCCGGAAATGTCCTTGGCAAGTCCTGCAAAAACATCATCAAAGTCCTACTGAAGAACAAACATTATTTTCAGACATTTCAATGCTATCCAAGAGCCTAAGTGCTGCAGCACATATGTCAAGCACCATAATGTACTAACCTTCTCTATCTGTCTTTTCGATTTTTCATTAACACATCCTTGCGGTTTTTTTGGCAATGTCACACATGCTGTTAATGTCTTGATCATCACTGCTCTTAGCTTCTGAATCCAACAGGTCCTGGCAGTAACCCTCCACCCGGCGTGCTCTCACTCCCACAAAGGCTTGCCACAACTGTCAGTCATAGTATGAGAGAAGTCAGAAGATACAGGCCACCACAAAATTACAGAGAAAGACTATCAGTGTCATAGCATCAATGCACCTCTCCTCTAAGACGCTTTGGGACTCCCCCGCGGACCAGGCATTCCAACTCTTCCCTCCAAGGGGGAAGAGGTATTGACTGCCCAAATCAGTATCTGTTCCATCACTAGAAGCTACATCCTGCACCAGGCATGACTTCTCCACATCATAAAACTCTTCTTCTGAGTCCTCTTCTGATGCCCCTTTAACTAGCCTCCCCTCATTTATCGAAGTTAATCCATTACCACTTTTTCCACCAACCTGATCATCTTTAGAAAAGTTGCTTCTTTTCTTGACACAAACACTCATCAACTGTTCACTTCTGGATCTCATGAGTTCTGGTATCCACATCTACTTTCCTCAGCACATCGCCAGCCTATGTCTGCCTCTCCAGGAATTCAATCATCAAAATCTGAAGAGAGACCTAACCTTGGAAAAGAGACGATCACCAACAGACACCAAATTAGCAATCCAGGCAGCATACAGGGTTTCAATTGGAATTAAAGACGAATACATTGCCTTGTAGATGTTGGCGTACCTCTGCAAGTGTTGAGGCCACACCGCAAATCCATATGTATTCCTATCCCAAGGCCACAAGCGAAGATAAACAAGCAAGAATTAAGTTGTTTCTATAGAGTCAAATAAACAAACAAGAATTAAGTTGTTTTTTTTTTTTTTAATCTGGTATCAAAACTCAATTAAAAAAAAAACTAAATTTGATCACCGATTGAATAAAACCGGAATTCAATCACCAAATCTCTGATGAACTTCATACTAACACTGTAACACACTTTATATACTAAACTCTCCCTTGCCTTCCAATGCCACCTGAAGAACCAGAATTCCTAGCTGTGACTGGATCTCGTAAAAAAGAATTGACCTTTTTTTTAAGGATCTTCATTGATGTCTTGCTGTCTTTTTTTTTATATAGCATAGATATATGAACATATTTCATGGGGGAGCTCTGCTCTTGGATACATAGTAATTAAGACTAGAGTACCACACTGCACGTGTGGCTATTTGTAATTTCTTTTCTTTCAATTACAGGAAGAGTGTGAATTCATGGACTAAAGACACTTATTCTTCACATGATGATGGTTACCAATGGAGGAATTATGGCCAGAAGAACATCCAGAAAATCAAACTCTCAAAGTTTGGTTGGAATATATATATATCTATATCTGTGTGTGTGTGTGTGTATCAAGCCCTTCAAAAGCGAAATGAGTATCCATATACATATAAAATACTGTATATCATGCTTCACATATAGAGGTTCTTAATTAGATAGCCAATACAAAATTTTATTTAATGAAAATTAGTCATCAACATATGCACTTAAAAAGATCAAGGATGTCAAGCAACCAAGCAGGTTGAAGAGTGCAAGTTCCTAAAAGCTGATTTCTACCTTATTAGTAAATACAAACCTCAATTCTAAAAAATCTAATAAAACAACCTCTGCCACATTGCTTACTACAAACCTGAAGCTAAAGAACACCACCAAAAAAAAAAAAAAAAATCAATATGGAGTACAAAAAACTTGCAGAACCACAAACAGTGCAAACAAATTTAGGAAAATTTCTAACAGTGCATGTTCCACGAGCTAATTTCTTCTTTATTCGCTAATGCAAACCTAAATTTCAAAAAATCCAACAATAAATAGATCAAACTAAGTAAAAAACAGCTGCCTGCCTTGAATGAACATTTTGTCCAGTGATAAAGAAACTCCTTTTTGAAGACACCAAAGAAGAGAGCATAGTTCCACAAAACAACTTCTGCCACATTTTTTACTAGAAACCTAAAGTTCAAGAACAATACTAAAAAATGATCATTTACAGAATGCTTGCAGTACCACAAACAGTTACGTATTCTCTTTCTAAGAAGATCATCCTAATAACAATCCAAAAACGAGTGCAACTTTCCCATTGTTTGACACATTTGCTAACTGAAGCAAACAAAACCACGAAACAAAGCAAATTTTCACCAATCATTAGCAAAGTGAACATTAGATGAGGGAACTTAAAGACACAAGTGTCAATAAAGATGTTTTATCAGTTTTTCCTAACACTGAAACCTCTGCATTTCCAGATCAGCATACTAGACAAATCACTAGTCTGCAACCTACATGAACTATGTACACAACATCGCAAACCATCCAAAAGAGAAATATGTCAAATACATAAACAGACAAAACAAATATCTCACTTCTAACATACACTCATCACAGTAGTATGGGACTCCCTTTGCATTTAAGATCATCCACAAAGCAACACCCTGAAATGAAGCAAAGGCAATTATTCAAACCATAGTCATCAACCCAAATATAACACCAACCAATGATTCTGGCTTCTTAAATAAAATTATATCTATCTGGCGAAAGACTTGATTGAAAAACACTAATAAATGAACAAATGGTCAAAAAAAGAAAAAAGGAAAATACTCCAACCCAGCAACATCAACAGTGACTTCCCACCACAAACCATGGAGGTACTGAAGATTACTCCAACCATGAATGAACCCTGCAAACAACAATATAAATACACCTTAGAAGAAGGCTAAAGAAAAGAGAAAAGAAATTAAAAACAATTGGCAATATCCAATATCCAAGGCAACTTCTCAACAATCCTCATTTTCTAGAAACAAGAAAATCTATGTTTTCAGATTAATTAAAACAATTGGCTATAAGAAACTAGGTTCTACAGATAAGAAAACAACCGGCTTTGGTAGATTCTTATTTCCAGAACACCAGAATTCCAAAAAAAGCGAGTTCCACAAACAGATCTCTGCCTCATTGGTAGCTACACTTGAAGTTCAAAAGTACCAACAAGAAATAGTTTAAAATACAAAAACAACTTTCTACGCTCAAATCTAGCTTTGTAGTAATGAATAAAAAACTTGAAGTTCAAAAATACAACAAAAGGTGGTGAAATAATTTTTCCCGGTGACATGAAACCTTTATATGAACAAGATCCAAACGCCAGACATATAATGAATATACCATTTTCCTGATCCAACCAGTTGATTTTATCCTACAAAACTGAACCACAACACACACATATATTCAAAAAAGGAATATATCAAAAAACAATCAGAATGCTTTCAAAAATGAAGTAATTCAGAAACCCCTTTTGAAAAGATCAAGTCTTCAATGAGATCTTCCGAGCACCAAATGGAATTCACTAGAGTCCAAGCTACCTGATGTACCTTACCTAAAGACAACTAATCAGCTTAGCACACTTGGTCAAATATGAGCATTGATCAAAGCAAATACGAGATACTATCAAAGTAAGCATCCTTCAATGGTTACTGCCAATGTATTCCTCATTGTTAAATCAAACCAACAGGGCATGATCACAAAGTCATCAAAAAGCTCCTTTGTCCAAAAGTCACTAAAATCAAAGCAACCAGATGTACCTTACCTAAAGACAATTAATCAGTTAAGCACACTTGGTCAAAGATGAGCATTGATCAAACCAAATAAGAGAAATACCATCAAAGTAAACATCCTTCAATAGTTACTGCCCATGTAATCCTCATTGTTAAATCAAACTAGCAGGGCATGATCATAAAGTCATCTAAACGCTCCAGAAAGCTACAACCATTTTTCATTAGTAACACTGAATTATATAGTAAACATCAGTAACAATGATTTATCATCAATTCTCTTTTAACTGTCCAATTATGCAAATCTTCAACAAGCTTGATAGATCACTTGTCAACTATTATTATTACCTAAAGAAACTTAAGGTTAAAAAATATTAACATGATAGACCCAAACACAAAGACAGATTGCAGTGAATACTAACATGACCGCCTTCGAGCAAACCAAGTACCAAGCATTATAATTTTCAATTTTACAATATCAAACCAGTTGACAATTTACCCTAAAAAACCAAATCAACACCACTCAATTTATCGTGAAAAACCAAACCACCACAACCTTAGAATCCAAGTCATACTGTGTACAAATTTCCTAAAGACTATTAATTACTTAAGACTTGCATCATCGGGAAGAAAAAATAAATAATTTAAGAAAGTATTAACAGAAGAACTGATCTCCAAACTCATCTAATGTCTAGCAATAGGCCTCCGTCAATGTCTGATTTCTTCAACCAGACAAAACAACCAAATAACCTTGAATAGAAAATCAAAGTAAACATCCTTCAATAGTTACTGCCCATGTAATCCTCATTGTTAAATCAAACCAACAGGGCATGATCACAAAATCATCTAAACGCTCCAGAAGGCTACAGCCTTTTTTCATTAGTAACACTGAATCTATGAAGCATGGACACGGATACGGGGACACGACACGACACGACACGGACACGGCGACACGGCAATTTCTCAAAATTCAAGACACGGGTACGGCAGGACACGGCAATAAAAAATTATTTTATATATATATATATATATATATATATATATATACATATTATAAATACAAATAATTAGGATATTAATTTTAGTATGCAAACAATGGTAATAAGATCTACAATACATCCTACCAATTAAAATAAATTTTAAAACCGAAGTGGTGCTTTTCCCAAGTCCCAAATCAAAAATTTCAAATCTAATATAGTACAAAATCAACTGGTATTAATAATAAATTATAAAAATATATAAATTATAAAATGATAAAGTATAAGAAAATATAATTATAGTAATAAAAAATTTCTTAAATTTAATATTGCAATTTATAATACCTGCCGATAAAACTATAAATAAATCATTTATGTTTATAAAAAAATTATCTCAACATTGCTTGTAAATTGAAACAAATTTATTGGAAAAATTCAATTTAAAATAAATTATTTTATTTAAAATTTACTTTTATAATGTTTGTTACTAACAAGATATATAATAGGTCTGTATCACAACAAGGTCAAATTATAAATCAATGACCTGGATTTATCCATGTAATGTTATCAATGGCTAAGATTCATCAAGAAAAAAAAAAAATTAAAACCCTAAATCTATAAAGTCACTCTCTCTTTCCAAACCCTAAATCAGCCGCCCGCCTCCTTCCAAATTCTAAATTAGCCGCCGGCCTCCTTTCAAACTCCCGCCTCCTTCCAAACTCTAAATTAGCCGCCCGCCTCCTTCCGAACTGTAAACCTAAAATCAAGCCACCCGCGACCTCCACCATCAATCAAGCCACCCGCAGCCCCCTTCCAAACCATAGCGCGACTTCCATCATCAATCAAGCCACCCGCAGCCGCCTCCTTCCTCGGCTTTTCCAACCAAGGAGATGGCGATGAAGGCAATACGAGCTTGATGTCCGCTGTGGGTGAAGCTCTGCGAAGGATGTCAAACGTTTATCAAGTTCAACCGTGTCCGGGCCGTGTCAAGAGATCTCCATTTCATTTAACTATATTTTACCGTGTCAAAGGGTGTCCGACACCGTATCCGGCCGTGTCGACGACGTATCCGTGTCCGACGCCGGCACGACACCGGTACGCCGGGCAAAATGCCGTGTCCGTGCTTCCCAGCACTGAATTATATAGTAAACATTAGTAATAATGATTTATCATCAATTCTCTTATAACTATCCAATTATGCAAATCCTCAACAAGCTTGATAGATCACTTGTCAACTATTATTATTACCTAAACAAACTTAAGGTTAAAAAATATTAACATGATAGACCCAAACACAAAGACAGATTGCAGTGAATACTAACATGACCGCCTTCGAGTAAACCAAATACCGAGCATTATAATTGTCAATTTCACATTATCAAACTAGTTGACAATTTACCCTTAAAAACCAAATCAACACCACTCAATTTACCGTGAAAAATCAAACCACCACAACCTTAGAATCCAAGTCATATTGTGTATAAGTTTTCTAAAGACTATTAATTACTTAAGACTTGACCCATAGGGAAGAAAAAAAAAATAATTTAAGAAAGTATTAACAGAAGAACTTATCTCCAAACTCATCCAACGGCGAGCAATTGGCCTCCGTCAAAGTCTAATTTCTTCAACCGGACAAAACCACCAAATAACCTAGAATAGAAAATCTGATTAAGACATAATATCAACAAAATGTTCCTTCATAAAACAAACAAACTACCTAGATTATGCAAGATATAACCAGCAAACAATCAAGAGCTGCAGTTAAACATGGCCCTGTCCAAACTTAATCTAAAGATTTTAAATCAACTGTTTCCGCAACTAAAAAGATAATTGAGTGTTATCGGCAAAATTCAACATTTCAATTTAACGAAAGACATTATCCGTGTGTGTAAATATAGACTAATGAATCACATGCATTTTCGAAAGATGGGAAATAGTTTAATAAAACAAGCACGTTTTAGATGTGTATATAAATACTATATTACTATGAATCATACTGGTTTTAGAAAAAATATAACTTCGATTTAAATCATATTAGAACTTAAATTACAGTAAAATAGAACTTTTAAAATCATGAAATCTCTATTTCAAAATAAAAAATGTTAAAAAAAAATAGAAAACAAATATTAAAAACATATGCAATTTAAAAAGATAAAGACAATCCAAAAAAAATCTAGAAGATTTAGACTGTAAATTAAAAAGAAAGAAAATATATATGATGGATAATTAAATAAAGAGAGATAAAGTCAACCCAAAACTCCCATTTTCAAATATAAAAAAATGTGAAATAGCATCCCATGAGGAACAAATGATTCAAACATATCCACTATGTAATACACCATATTTAAAGAACAAAATGCATATTCCTATATAGATATGTAAATTTTCTTTAGATATGGCACATCAAGTAAAAACAGATCACATAAGATTGATGTATCAATTTATACATCAATGTTGTTGGGGTTAGTGTCAAAATGTTGTTAGGAGGAAATTCTCCGGCAGGATTAAAACCTTTATGGGCAACGAGTAATATTAGAACCATATCACTAAAATTAAACACCTCTCCCAAAAGCTTGAGCTGTACTGAAGTTCCAAAAAATGTGACATGGGAATTCAAGAACTAAATTGCATAAAGAGGAAGCATATTAAAAATAATAGAATGCCACCTGCAAAATATATACAATTAAAGAAGAGGGAAGGTTTCTACCCCAAAGATATATACATTATTAGAGCACACAATGAGAATCAAAGCAGAGGGAAGGTTTCTACCCCCAAGATCATAACAGGTTTCCCAAACCAATTATTAGGAGCATAGGAACAATTGATAAAGTTTGCAGATAATATTTAGACCAAGACATAAGAGTAAACAACTCTTGAATCAGAGTCAAATCACACAAGTCAAAAAGGAATAGATTACTCAAATGACAGCATCAATGTCAAAGTCTCAAAGCACCAAGGTGCAAAAAGAAAAAAAAAAAAAAAAGGTGTTAGAAAATTAAATACTGTTAACCAAGAGTGGGTATAAGAAGCCCCGTTGCATTGTTCAAGGACAAAAGGTCCGAGAGCAATCACCAAAGTTATTGGCCCTCTAAGAGCACCATATATTTTAAATGCATACTCTTGACCTAAAACAGGATATTAACCACTCAAAAATGTTTTTAGAAATCAAAAAAGCTTGAACAAACTGCTAGTTTAACAAAGAAAACCAACATTATTACTGGGCTTCATAAAATTAGGCAAACCAACTTATCGAATGCCAACTACAATGACTACAGTTTCTACTTATGATACTCAGTGAACTAGTAAAGTATCATCAATGGCCATACTAAATCAAAATTTCTTGATCAGGGAATTGAAGAGAAAGGCAAAGTAGGTACCTTTGCAAATTAGTTCCCTTATACAGTGGCTTCATGACGATAGGCCCAGGACAAACAATGGTGACATCGATGTCTTTCTGAATTAGCTACACAAAGAGATGGGGGTACAGAGGTTAATTGATGCTTGCATTATAAACAGGAAGAATAAGTGCATATAATGATACATAGAGTGATCAATACCTCTGAACACAATGTGTGGAAGTACCCATTTAGAGCGAATTTGGATGCTGAACCCACAGTTTGACCTGCTACAGGGCATTTTACTGCAATACTGCTCATCCGCAGCCGCAGGTTGACATTAAATGCCAGTCTTAAACATCTATTTCATTCTTTAAATAAGGAAAATTTTGGGCGAAATTCTTTTTTCTTTATTAAACCACTTCCTCCCATCATTGAGTTCAGCAACCTACATAATTAACACTAAAAGGCTATCAGTGTATAATCAGCAACTAGAAAGTAGAAACCACCACCGATGTGTCTGATGTTCACCAAACAGTACTCAACTCCTTAATTTCACTGTTCATCCAAACCAATTAAAACCATTATGCATACATGTTCAAATAAGCAAACATAAATCAAACCTAGCTCAAATATGAAGTGCAAAAATTAGACTCTCTTAGGAAACATCATAGTGAAATCATGTTATTGCAGTGAAATGGAAACCCCCTTTCTAAAGGACAACTACAACCTGATGTATGGAAATAACACAGTGAAATCAAGCTATTACATTGACACGAAAGCCCATTTCTAAAGATGAGAAACACCTGATTTGTCAGCCAACTTTTGTCATGAATATCTAAATCGTTTTATATTGTAAATGCTAATTCTGCAATCATACTTGCAGGAAGCTTTCACATTTCTGCAGAAACTGAATTAGACGCAGAACTTCAGGCTATCAATGTTGCTCTCAGATACTTGGCTACTAGACAGCTGGCTTTCAAGCATATTTTTACATCTTGCTCTGAAATTCATGGTGCCATCGAGAGATGAAATCCACAGAATGATTGGGGAATTGAACCTGAAATTACAACTGTAATTGATTATCTGAACAATTTGGGTAGCATTCTAATCCATCTTATTCCCAGAAGCTGGGCCAGGACAGCTTTTCAGTTAGCAGTTCATGGTGCTAGTCTGTATGAACTTAACATTTTATCATCAAGGCAGAGATCTTCCCAAATGGATAATGAAGGATCTAAAAGCTAATGGCTAATCTGTGTAGCTCTTTCCTTTGTTCTTTTGAGTTGTTGTTTTGGCTTTTTAAGTCTTCTTTCTGTATTGTTTTCCTTTGTTTTTCCTTCTACAACATGCTTTGTTTTGCTAATGGCTTAAAAGCTAATGACAATTCAGAAGATACCAAGCTAATGGCTTAAAAGCTAATGACAATTCAGAAGATACCAAGCTAATGGCTTAAAAGCTTTCCTTTGTGCTTTGTTTTGCTAATGGCTTAAAAGCTAATGGCAAATGATAGTGAAATCATGATACTACATTGATATGAACCCCTATCTAAAGCTAAGAATCTTCATTAGAAATCCAAGCACCATGCATTGTCAACCAATTCTTGCTTCCTAGAAAAAAGAAAATCAAATATTTTAGATCAATTGGTTGGAAGATACAACATTGCACTGTAGGAATTATAAACCCAACTCAGAAGATACCAAGCTCAAGTCAAGCAACACCCAAATATGAAAGAGGACAATCTTCACAAACTGGATCCATTATGAAGCAAAATTGCAGAGAAAGAAATTATTAGTGATGCATATATTATCATCTCCAAAGAGCAACGAGTAATATTAAAATCATATGAATAGAACTAAAAGCCTCTTGCCCAAAAGATTGGATGTACCTGTCCCATAATGTGTGAGCAGTGAATTCTGTGACTGAATTAGATAAACCAAAAGAAAGCTTAATAGGATACAAGTAATTGGAAGCAGGAATCTGTCCAAGTAACATCTGTGAAATAAAAAAAAAAGTAGCCTAGAACATGCAAACCCATTTGACACTTCTTCTAGAGTTCATGCTTATTTCTTTAATGAACCTAAAAAAATTGGGAGTCTCAATAGTCAAAGTAAAATTCCAAAATGTCAATTAAAACATGCGAGCCCAAAAAAGAATAAGTTTCACTCCTATTTATGGTTCCTCCGATGTGTAAGCTTTCAATCCTTCCTACTTCGCTTTCCTTCTACTCGAATCAAGTTATGCAAACAAAAAACTTATTAGACAATGAGGCAGCTTTCACAATAAGGTCGGTAGCTTTCACACATCCCCTTAGGTAGCCCTTTCTCTCGGGAAAATTCACAACTACACATTGACGCTGCATACTATCAAATCACTCAAGAGTAGCTTTCACACATCAAAAAAGGTAGCTCTTTCTGCCCGTTGGACAATAGCTTTCACACATCCCCTAAGGTAGCCCTTTCTCTCTTTTATCGTCAAAAACACACTTGTAATGCACAGAATCAGATTATAAGAGCGGCTTTCACACAATAAGGTTGGTAGCTCTTTTCACCCTTAGGACAGTAGCTTTCACACATCCCTTGAGGTAGCCCTCACTCTAGGTAAATCATCAAGCACACATTCATCAAGCATAGTGTTCATTTACCTTAGAGTGGCTTTCACACTATAAGGGTGGTAGCTCTTTCCTCCCTTTAAACACTAGCTTTCACACACACGTCCAATTAAGTCTTTATTCACAATAACTTTCTCTAAGCATCTAGATCACTATATAGTAAAGACTGTGTGCTCTAAAAATATGTGAAAAAACCAAAAATAAAGTAAAACCGATGATTAACTCAAGGAAGAAATTAAAATCGACAAATGTCATCTACCTAGACTAAGAGACTCTCAAACAATGTTATGACAGGCCCAATAAAGATTTAAAAAAAGAAGGAGGAGAAAATTAATGTGTTTGATGTTCTTCTTTTATAAAGATTTAAAAAGAGAAGAACAGTGATGCACCTCCGGCAGCCGATGAGCCGAGCAAAACTCACCGCCACACTTGCACCTGAACCCCGTCAGCCCTATTTTTCTCTTGCAAGATTCACACCGCTTCGTCTTCGCTATCTTCGTCTTAATAGGCGGCAATGGTGGCAGTGGTTGTGCTCTCAGATTCATCATAGCCATCTCTTGATTGATTTGATCCTGGATCGATGCTCTCACTGGCGCCAAGATCTCATCTTTGTAGCATTGGGAACAGAGATTGCGCTGCTCTGGCTCGCCGAAGAAGCCGCAACCCTTCAAACAAGGAATCGGCCCCATTGACTGCAAAAATCAAACAATTGAATAGATCGTATAATAACCTTAATGTTTAGAATTAATACACATGCATGGATGAAAGTGAATAGTTAAATAAATTCATACGAATAAAAAAAAAAATACCGGTTCTTGAGAAAGAAAACGAAATGAAGTTAAATAAATTCATACGAATCAAAAAAAAAAAAATACCGGTTCTTGAGAAAGAAAACGAAATGAAGCAAAGGGTTACCGGTTCTTGAGAAAGAAAACAAAATGAAGCAAAGGGTTACCGGTTCTTGAGAAAGAAAACGAAATGCAGCAAACGGTTCGATCGGTGATCAGCAAAGGAAATGAATTAGAAGAGGGTTCTCAGCTCGGCGCGTTTTTATGAATTAGAAGAGGGTTCTCAGCTCGGGGCGTTTTTATGGTTTTTATGGCTTTTTTTTTTATAAGCAAATTATCTTATGGTTTTATGGTTTGTTTTTTAAATTAAACTTAAAAGATATCAATGGCCAATCTGAGATTTATTTTTAAAATTTTAAAAATTACATTTAAATATTTAACAAAATTTTATTTTGAAAACAAATTATCTATAGCTTCCTCCTTTAGGCGTGTTTTTTTATGGCAATTTTTTTTTATTTTCATGCTATTTTTAAAAATTATATTTAAAAGTTGCCACCTCAGAATATTTAAAAAATTAAATTAAAATACGATGACATGGAAAATATTTTCAAAATTATTAATATCAATAAAAATTAAAAATTATTTTTAAAAATTAAAATAACAATATTTTAAAAGTTTTTCTCATTACACCCTTTAAATCCAATAAAGTCACCAAACATTTTAAAAAATTTAAAGATAAAAGTTATTACCATTGAAATACTTGGTTGGACATAAAAAAACATTTGATATTATTTTTTTTTTCAAATATTAAGTTGGAGATAAATTATATATATATATATATATATATATATATATATATATATATATATATATATATATATATAAAAGTAAGTACGAGTTATTAATATTGATAAAAATTAATTTTTTTTAAATAAAAAATGTACCTTTTTTAAAAGAAGATAATAGCAAATATTTATTATTAAATAATTTTAATTTTTACATCAAAATCTTATCAATTATTTATATATTTAGCATGTATTAGGTTAGGGTATTTTAGTAAAAAAATTGATAATACAAGATTAACAGTTAAAAAAACTTGATAATCTTATGTTCCAACCACATAATACTATGCTAACAATTGAATAAAAATTGTGCTTAAATTATGCATTAACAATCCATACTTGATACATATTTTACAATCATTTTATAAATAATTTTTTTTAAAAAAAATAATGTATTTAGACCTTACTATCACGATTTTTATTTTGTTAAGGATTTAATAAGTATGTGTGAGTGTGAAGGCTTATCCACGTTGTCAATAAAAAGATTTACTCATAGCAAAAAAGACGATTTTTATCTTACTATCAAATGAAGTTAAAACACAAAATTCTCTTTTATAAATTTTTTTTAAAAAAAAAACATATTTTTGAATGACTAGAATCATAAAGGCGAATTAAATCCTACCATTCAAACAGTTAGAAACCAAATTCATATCTTAAATATCTATTAATTAAAGGAAGATACAATGATGATAGTATCAAAAGAGAAAAGAAAATAATAATATGTTAAATAATTCAAATAGTATAATGTTTCTCCAAACTTAATACAATATTAGAATTAATATACATGCATGGATGAAAGTGAATAGTTAAATAAAATCATACCAATAAAAAAATAAATTTACTTGTTCTTGAGAAAGAAAAGGAAATGAACAAAGGTTGATCGTAAATGAAAAAGAGCTTTCTTGGCGTGTTATATATATATATATATTGCAACTGTCTTATCGTTTTTATGGTTTTTTTTTTTTAAATTAAATTTAAAAGAAGATATCAATTGACAATCTAAGATACATTTTTAAAAAACTAAAAATTACATTTAAATATTTAAAAAATTGCTATTTTTGAAAAAACAAAATTATCCATGGCCTCCTCCTCATGGCGTGTTTTTTATGGCAATTTTTTTTAAAATTTTCATGGCATTTTTTAAAAAATTATATTTAAAAGTTGCCACCTTAGCATATTTGAAAAATTAAATGAAAATATGATGACTTGGAAAATATTTTAAAAATTGTAAATATTAATGAAAATTAGAAATTATTTTTTAAAAATTAAAATAAACATATTTTAAAATTTTTTCTCATTACACCCTTTAAATCCAATAAAATTACTTAACATTATAAAAAATTTAAAAATAAAAATTCTTACCATTGAAATATTTGGTTGGACAAAAAAAAATTGATATTAATATTTTTTTCAAATATTAAGTTGGAGATAGAATTTATATATAATTAAATAATTAAGTATGAATTATTAATATCGATAAAAATTAACTTTTTTAAATAAAAAATGTATATTTTTTAAATGAAGATAATAGCAAATATTTATTATTAAATGATTTTAATATTTACTATCAAATGAAGTTTAATGGTTTTATGGTTTTTTTTTATCTTATGGTTTTATGGTTTTTTTTTAAATTAAACTTAAAAGATATCAATGGCCAATCTAAAGATATATTTTTAAAATTTTAAAAATTACATTTAAATATTTAACAAAATTTTATTTTGAAAACAAATTATCTATAACCTCCTCCTCCAACCGTGTTTTTTTATTGCAATTCTTTTTAATTTTCATGGTATTTTTAAAAATTATATTTAAAAGTTGCCACCTCAGAATATTTAAAAAATTAAATTAAAATACGATGACATGTAAAATATTTTAAAAATTATTAATATTAATAAAACTTAAGAATTATTTTTTAAAAATTAAAATGACAATATTTTAAAAATTTTTCTCATTACACCCTTTAAATCCAATAAAGTCACCAAACATTTTAAAAAATTTAAAGATAAAAAATTATTACCATTGAAATAATTTGTTGGACATAAAAAAACATTTGATATTAATTTTTTTTCTTTCAAATATTAAGTTGGAGATAAATTTTGTATATATTTAAATAATTAAGTATGAGTTATTAATATTGATAAAAATTAATTTTTTAAAATAAAAAATGTACCTTTTTTAAAAGTAGATAATAGCAAATATTTATTATTAAATAATTTTAATTTTTACATCAAAATCTTATCAATTATTTATATATTTGGCATGCATTAGGTTAGGGTATTTTAGTTAAAAAAATTGATAATACAATTATTAAATAATTTTAGTATTTACTATCAAATAAAGTTAAAACACAAAATTCTCTTCACTAAAGAAAGTTTTTTAAAAAACATTTTTGAATAACTATTATCACAAAGGCTAATTAAATCCTACCATTCAAACAGCTAGAAACAAAATTCATATCTTAAATATCTATTAATTAAAAGAAAATACAATGATGATGATGAAAAGAGAAAAGAAAATAATAATATATTAAATAATTCAAGTAATATAATGTTTCGCCAAACTTAATACAGTATTAGAATTGCACTTATATAAATCATATATATTTTTGGTAAAATTAGTTATAAACCCTTTAAAAGTTCTATAATTGCATATTTACCCTCAGAAAAAACATAATAATATATATACCCCTGAAAAATATAGATAATTATATATATGCCCTACTGTTAGATTCCGTTAATCAAAGTTAATCAAACTTTATTAACTTATGGTTATAACTTGGATTTAAATATATAAAAAAGTCCAAAATAACCCTTATATAACTTCATTTTACAATAAAAAAAGCTTTTCAAGGGTATATATCCAAAGGGTATAATGGTCATTTTATATATCTGTTGTTTGTTAACGGATGGTTTTCTAACCAATTTGAACCACAGGGGTATATACGCAATTATATGTATTATTCAGGGGTATGTATGCAATTATCTTTTATTTAGGGGTAAATATGTAATTTCAAAATTATTGAGGGGTTTATCTGCAAAGCGCCCATAATTTTTTAGTGATAATATTTGGAACGTTTTTTTTTAAACATCTTCTCTTTTATTTGTACAAAAAGTATAATAGTAAAATAAAATAAAAACTCTGTAATTATAATGATAAATAAATATTATTATGTTATAATGGCCCATCTCCCTCTTGAATAAGACGACTGGAGCATGATATATATTTTCATATTATATATATATATATATATATATATATATATATATATATATATATATATATCGAAAATCATCAAATATTTTTTTTTCTTAATTTTATTTTAATAAAGTTGACCAAATATTATTGCTAAAGATTAGGATGCACACAAAACAATAAAACCTATATATTTCTCTCTCTTTTCTTGAATTAAAATTTGTAACAACATATTAAATTATTAACATTCTCTTGAGCATGGAAAAAAAAAATTGATTTTTACCAAAAACAGTTGTTCATAGAGAAATGGCCAGAATGCTGCATTACGAGAATCACATGAGATTGACCAAAATATATAACAAAAGCAATGTACAAATCCACATTTGTATGCATGCCACCAAAATTTTGTGCTAGCATTGTTTTGGACAAGAGAGATCCTGGGCCATGTTTAAAATATAAAACTTGATAGCAAGACTCTTGGAAACAATTTTTTTTTTTATTTAAATTGGATAAACCACAAATTTATTGAAAATAAAGTAGAAAGTACAGAACAAACTCGTACAAAGAAACTAGCGAAAATAGACTAAAACTTCACTGGAGGTGAGGTAACAGTAAAAGGAAACATAGGGAGACATTCAAAACACCAAGCCCTTTGGAATTTTCCTCCATGGCACAGGCCAATGTTTTTCTCTTTTTACTCCTGGAGTTTTGTTTCATTCACAGTTTGATAACCCATGCAAGCAGTTAGTACAAGTTGGCTGCTGTCAAATGTAGAACCAGCAAGAGACTGCAATAATGTAACAACAAAACCAGCATCCTTGGCAGTCACTAATGCAGGGCCTGCATTTGAAAATGCACAATAATGAGAATCATAAAACCTATCAGCCCTTTATCTAGCTAACAAAAATATAACTCCAAGATAACTGTCAAGAATATTACTCAAGCAATAACACCATCAATGCAAGTGTGCGGAATAACATTACACGATTTCCATCAAAGAGAAGCACATCCCACACACAAAGAACTGAAATTATATATGACCAATGACCATAAAAGAATATGAGTTGTTCCAACAGGCTGATTTATAATAATTATAACAATAATAATTAGCATGGGAAAATAGCACATTATAATCATAATGAGCAATCACTGCATTATCATTCTGAGTAATTTTTGTTCTGTCAAAATGAAATGCAGTATGACACTAAGTAAAACCTGAACACTTTCCCAAGGAAGCATATTGACAAAAATGGAGAGGAACCAAGGACCAGCAACCCATGTGACCTGAATTCCCAGGTAATCAAGATGATTAACTGCAAAGACAAGCATAAAAAATATTATAAGATCATTGAATCTTAACAACTAGAAATGGTTGCATCTGCAATTTTACACAAAAAATAAAGGAAAAAAAACATACATACCCAGTTTGGGGAATCGCTCACTCATTATCTCCTCAAGGACAAGTAGATCCACTTGAGGAAAATACTTCTCAATAAAGAACATCAAATACGGTTTACAATGGGCATCAGCAACAATCTTCCTGGGCATTAATTAGGATAAGCATGACCAAACATAACTGAAATTTTGGTACAGGCTCGGGCAACAAAAGGGCTACCTGAGACTCTATCATTTCCTCAGAATAGTAGCTATCAAAGTAGCCATCCATTATGCCCAATAAAGTTCTGAAAAAAAAAAAAATCAGTAGAACTTTCAGTTTCTAAATAAATTGCAGTTAACAATTTCAAATGCAACATACAGAGACACAGATAAAGGCTTTTTAGACATCAAAATGAGTTTATAATCTCAACTACAAACCCACCAAAATGCATTTTCCCAAACCTACCAAAATGCACTTTCCTTGGGCATCAGCAATAATAATATGCTTGCAAAGAAATTCATGGCCTTCTTGGTAAAGAAAAATAAGGAAAACACATGCCACCTCAATGTTATGAGAACATATTAAAGGAAGAGAAGTGGAAAGGGAGAATAAACAGATTGGCACTTAAAAAAGATGCCAGAAGCAAAAGGTAGCCAGTTTTAAGCAAGCGAAAGACAATGCATGCACGCAACTCTGATTTTTAACAACAGAACTTTAAAACTACATTAATATTGAGAAGAACAACAACTTGCAATAGATTTAAAGAGTTAGCTAGAATTTCTTGGCACAATCTAGATATGTACAATTTGATATATCATTTTTTAATGTTGCACAAGAAGAGTATCAATAGAGAATGATGCTAATTTGGCCAACATATAAGTGTATTTTCAAGTAATATATACAACACAAAAATTACAAATTGGCAAGTCAAAGCTTGTAATTTGTTAACAGTAGATAACAGTTTGATTAACTGGTTATAATATATAGTTCAACCACGTAGATAATTAATTAATATAATAAAAAACAATGAGCCTAAAAAATTTAGAGTTTATACCCAAGAAGCTTGAAGCATACAGAACCCAAGTAAAAGAAGCAATAGATAAAGTGATTCATTTGGAGGAGCCAACAGTTACTACCTATCCTAAACGTGTATTATCCTAAGTTCAATTAATTCGCTCATGTCATCCTAAATTCTTAACCACAAGGCACAAGCCCAACCACATGATCCTTCGGATAGAGACCACAATGTTCCACTTATATTTGAGGGATTATGTACCAGGTCATAACTATGCAAATAGTTAAGATACAAGCCACATGCTAAGGATAGGAACATAAGTATCCATTTCTAGAGCTAAAAGCGTAGCAACGCTTCTCCTTATAAATAAACAGGTGATCACAGTAAAAAATGAAGCAAGATGAATGAAGCAAGCAATCAATTGCATTGGATTAACGCTTAAAGTACATCGCATCTTGTACATAATGAAGGCTCAAACTAAACTAAGAGTTCAAGCTAATCAAGTGATGAAAAGCTAAAAGAAGGGAATCTCAAGCACCCAGCTGTAGCTAAGTCTCAGACAATGTTGTGCATTTACATAGTGAAGGAGTATAACAAATAATAAATTACCAGACACTATTGCAAATAAACCAAGAATCATCAATCCCAAAACCCAAAGAAATACAAAAAACCAACAGCCAATAAGAAAAATTATGGTTACTAAAGGAATAATTGTTTACAATTAATGTATGCTCAGGAATATAAAAAATATTTGATGGTCTCAACTTTTAAGCCTAGACCAGTTACCTGGCAAAAACCAACCAATGGGTTGTGCCTAGCATATGCTGTGAGCAACTGCCTAAAGCATATCTGCCTTCTTCATCCAATGTAGGAATGCCCCGAAAATGTCCTTGGCAAGTCCTGCAAAAACACCATCAAAGTCCTACTGAAGAACAAACATTATTTTCAGACATTTCAATGCTATCCAAGAACCTAAGTGCTGCAGCACATATTTCAAGCACCATAATGTACAAACCTTCTCTATCTGTCCTTTCCATTTTTCATTAGCACATCCTTGCGGTTTCTTGGCAATGTCACACGTGCTATTAATTTCTTTATCATCACTGCTCTTAGCTTCTGAATCCAACAGGTCCTTGCAGTAACCCTCCACCTGGTGTGCTCTCACTCCCACAAAGGCTTGCCACAACTGTCAGTCATAGTATGAGAGAAGTCAGAAGATACAGGCCACCACAAAATTACAGAGAAAGACTATCAGTATCATAGCATCAATGCACCTCTCCTCTAAGACGCTTTGGGACTCCCCCGCGGACCAGGCATTCCAACTCTTCCCTCCAAGGGGGAAGAGGTACTGACTGCCCAAATCAGTCCCTGTTCCATCACTAGAAGCTACATCCTGCACCAGGTATGACTTCTCCACATCATAAAACTCTTCTTCTGAGTCCTCTTCTGATGCCCCTTTAACCGGCCTCCCCTTATTTATCGAAGTTAATCCATTACCTCTGAATTACCTCTGCCCTCAAGACTAGTTTCCTCAGGTTGTTCTTCCTGTGCAACTGGTGAAGTGGAACTACTTTCCTCAGCTGGAGGATTGTCATGGAGCACATTGATAGCCTATGCTGCCTCTCCAGGAATTCAATCATCAAAATCTGAAGAGAGACCTAACCTTGGAAAAGAGACGATCACCAACAGACACCAAATTAGCAATCCAGGCAGCATACAGGGTTTCAATTGGAATTAAAGACGAATACATTGCCTTGTAGATGTTGGCGTACCTCTGCAAGTGTTGAGGCCACACCGCAAATCCATATGTATTCCTATCCCAAGGCCACAAGCGAAGATAAACAAGCAAGAATTAAGTTGTTTCTATAGAGTCAAATAAACAAACAAGAATTAAGTTGTTTTTTTTAATCTCGTATCAAAACTCAATTAAAAAAAAACTAAATTTGATCACCAATCGAATAAAACCGGAATTCAATCACCAAATCTCTGATGAACTTCATACTAACACTATAACACACTTTATATCCTATACCCTCCCTTGCCTCCCAATGCCACCTGAAGAACCTGAATTCCCAGCTATGACTGGATCTTGTAAAAAAGAATTGAGTTTTTTTTTAAGGATCTTCATTGACGTCTTGCTGTCTTTTTTTTTTTTTCATATAGCATAGATATATGAATATATTTCATGGGGAAGCTCTGCTCTTGGATACATAGTAATTAAGACTAGAGTACAATGGCTATTTGTAATTTATTTTCTTTCAATTACAGAAAGAGTGTGAATTCATGGACTAAAGTCACTTATTCTCCACATGATGATGGTTACCAATGGAGGAAGTATGGCCAGAAGAACATCCAGAAAATCAAACTCTCAAAGTTTGGCTGGAATATATATATATATATATATATATATATATATATAATACTGTACATCATGCTTCATATATAGAGGTTCTTAATTAGATAGCCAATACAAAATTTTATTTAATGAAAATTAGTCATTAACACATGCACTTACAAAGATCAAGGATGTCAAGCAACCAAGCAGGTTGAAGAGTGCAAGTTCCAAAGAGCTGATTTCTTCCTTATTAGTAAATTCAAACCTCAATTCCAAAAAATCTAATAAAACAACCTTTGCCACATTGCTTACTACAAACATGAAGTTCAAGAACACCACCAAAAAAAAAAAAAATCAATCAATATGGAGTACAAAAAACATGCAGAACCACAAACAGTGCAAACAAATTTAGGAAAATTTCTAACAGTGCATGTTCCACGAGCTAATTTCTTCTTTATTCGTTAATGCAAACCTAAATTTCAAAAAATCCAACAATAAATAGATCAAACTAAGAAAAAAACAGCTGCCTGCCTTGAAAGAACATTTTGTCCAGTGATAGAAAAACCCCTTTTTGAAGACACCAAAAAAGAGAGCATAGTTCCACAAAACAACTTCTGCCACATTTCTTAAACCTAAAGTTCGAGAACAACAGAATGCTTGCAGTACCACAAACAGTTACGTATTCTCTTTCTAAGAAGATCATCCTAATAACAATCCAAAAACAAGGGCAACTTTCCCATTGTTTGACACATTTGCTAACTGAAGCAAACAAATCCACGAGACAAAGCAAATTTTCACCAATCATTAGCAAAGTGAACTTAAAGACACGAGTGTCAATAAAGATGTTTTATCAGTTTTTCCTAACACTGAAACCTCTGCATTTCCAGATCAGCATACTAGACAAATCACTTGTCTCAACCTACAAGAACTATGTACACAACATCACAAACCATCCAAAAGAGAAATATGTCAAATACATAAACAGACAAAACAAATATCTCACTTCTAACATACACTCACAGTAGTATGGGACTCCCTTTGCATTTAAGATCATCCACAAAGCAACAGCCTGAAATGAAGCAAAGGCAATTATTCAAACCATAGTCATCAACCCAAATATAACACCAACCAATGATTCTGGACTTCTTAAATAAAATTATATCTATCTAGACAAAGATTTGATTGAAAAACACCAATAAATGAACAAATGGTCAAAAAAAAAAAAAAGAAAAAAGGAAAGTACTCCAACCCAGCAACATCAACAATGACTTCCCACCACAAACCATGGAGGAACTGAAGATTACTCCAACCATGAATGAACCCTACAAACAACAATATAAATACACCTTAGAAGAAGGCTAAAGAAAAGAGAAAAGAAATTAAAAACAATTGGCAATATCCAATATTCAAGGCAACTTGTCAACAATACTCATTTTCTAGAAACAAGAAAATCTATGTTTTCAGATTAATTAAAACAATTAGCTACAGGAAACTAGGTTCTACAGATAAGAAAACAACCTGCTTTGGTAGATTCTTATTTCCAGAACACCAGAATTCCAAAAGTGCAAGTTCCACAAACAGACCTCTGCCTCATTGGTAGCTACATCTGAAGTTAAAAAATACCAACAATAAATAGTTTAAAATACAAAAACAACTTTCTACGCTCAAATCTAGCTTTGTAGTAATGAATAAAAACTTGAAGTTCAAAAATACAACAAAAGGTGATGGTGAAATAATTTTGCCCGGTGACATGAAACCTTTATATGAAAAAAATCCAAGCGCCAGAGATATAATGAATATACTATTTTCCTGATCCAACCAGTTGATTTTTATCCTACAAAACTGAACCACAACACACACGTATATTCAACAAAAGCAAGATATCAAAAAACAATCAGAATGCTTTCAAAAATGAAGTGATTCAGAAATCCCTTTTGAAAAGATCAAGTCTTCAATCAGATCATCCGGGCACCAAATGGAATTCACTAAAGTCCAAGCTACCTGATGTACCTTACCTAAAGACAACTAATTAGTTTAGCACACTTGGTCAAATATGAGCATTGATCAAAGCAAATACGAGATACAATCAAAGTAAGCATCCTTCAATGGTTACTGCCAATGTATTCCTCATTGTTAAATCAAACCAACAGGGCATGATCACAAAGTCATCAAAAAGATCCTTTGTCCAAAAGTCACTAAAATCAAAGCGACCAGATGTAGCTTACCTAAAGACAATTAATCAGTTAAGCACACTTGGTCAAAGATGAGCATTGATCAAACCAAATAAGAGAAATACCATCAAAGTAAACATCCTTCAATAGTTACTGCCCATGTAATCCTCATTGTTAAATCAAACCAGCAGGGCATGATCGCAAAGTCATCTAAACGCTCCTGAAAGCTACAGCCATTTTTCACTAGTAACACTAAATTATATAGTAAACATCAATAACGATGATTTATCATCAATTCTCTTTTAACTGTCCAATTATGCAAATCCTCAACAAGCTTAATCGATCACTTGTCAACTATTATTATTACGTAAACAAACTTAAGCTTAAAAAATATTAACATGATAGACCCAAGCACAAAGACAGATTGCAGTGAATACTAACATGACCGCCTTCGAGCAAACCAAGCACCGAGCATTATAATTTTCAATTTTACATTATCAAACTAGTTGACAATTTACCCTAAAAATCCAAATCAACACCACTCGATTTATCGTGAAAAACCAAACCACCACAACCTTAGAATCCAAGTCATACTGTCTATAAGTTCCCTAAAGACTATTAATTACTTAAGACTTGACCCATGGGGAAGAAAAAAATAAATAATTTAAGAAAGTATTAACAGAAGAACTGATCTCCAAACTCATCTAATGGCCAGCAATTGGCCTCCGTCAATGTCTGATTTCTTCACCGGACAAAACCACCAAATAACCTTGAATAGAAAATCAAAGTAAAAATCCTTCAATAGTTACTGCCCATGTAATCCTCATTGTTAAATCAAACTAGCAGGGCATGATCGCAAAGTCATCTAAACGCTCCTGAAAGCTACAGCCTTTTTCATTAATAACACTGAATTATATAGTAAACATTAGTAATAATGATTTATCATCAATTCTCTTATAACTGTCCAATTATGCAAATCCTTAACAAGCTTGATAGATCACTTGTCAACTATTATTATTACCTAAACGTTAAAAAATATTAACATGATAGACCCAAACACAAAGACAGATTGCAGTGAATACTAACATGACCGCCTTCGAGTAAACCAAATACCGAGCATTATAATTTCCAATTTTACATTATCAAACTAGTTGACAATTTACCCTTAAAACCAAATCAACACCACTCAATTTACCGTGAAAAACCAAACCACCACAACCTTAGAATCCAAGTCATATTGTGTATAAGTTTCCTAAAGACTATTAATTACTTAAGACTTGACCCATAGGGAAGAAAAAAAAAAAAATTTAAGAAAGTATTAACAGAAGAACTTATCTCCAAACTCATCCAACGGCGAGCAATTGGCCTCCCTTAAAGTCTAATTTCTTCAACCGTACAAAACCACCAAATAACCTGGAATAGAAAATCTGATTAAGACATAATATCAGCAAAATGTTCCTTCATAAAACAAACAAACTACCTAGATTATGCAAGATATAACCAGCGAACAATCAAGAGCTGCAGTTAAACATGGCCCTGACCAAACTTAATCTAAAGATTTTAAATCAACCGTTTCCGCAACTAAAAAGACCAGTGAGTGTTATCGGCAAAATTCAACATTTCAATTTAACGAAAGACAGGATCCGTGTGTGTAAATATAGACTAATGAATCACATGCATTTTCGAAAGACGGGAAATATTTTAATAAAAAAAGCACTTTTTAGATGTGTATATAAATACTATATTACTATGAATCATACTGGTTTTAGAAAAAAAATATAACTTCGATTTAAATCATATTAGAACTTAAATTACAGTAAAATAGAACTTTTAAAATCATGAAATCTCTATTTTAGAATAAAAAATGTTAAAAAAATAGAAAACATATATTAAAAACATATGCAATTTAAAAAGATAAAGACAATCCAAAAAAAACTAGAAGATTTAGACTGTAAATTAAAAAGAAAGAAAATATATATGACGGATAATGAAATAAAAGAGAGATAAAGTCAACCCAAAACTCCCATTTTCAAATATAAAAAATGTGAAATAGCATCCCATGAGGAACAAATGATTCAAACATGTCCACTATGTAATACACCATATTTAAAAAACAAAATGCATATTCCTATATGGATATGTAAATTTTCTTTAGATATGGCACATCAAGTAAACACAGATCACATAAGATTGATGTATAAATTTATACATCAATGTTGTTGGGGTTAGTGTCAAAATGTTGTTTGGAGGAAATTCTCCGGCAGGATTAAAACCTTTATGGGCAACGAGTAATATTAAAACCATATGACTAAAATTAAACACCTCTCCCAAAAGCTTGAGCTGTACTGAAGTTCCAAAAAATGTGACATGGGAATTCAAGAACTAAATTGCGTAAAGAGGAAGCATATTAAAAATAATAGAATACCACCTGCAAAATATATACAATTAAAGAAGTCCAAGAAAGAGCTTAACCTTCCAAAGAACTTGCAAAGCCATTCAAAGGCGAGACATTATTAGAGCACACAATGAGAATCAAAGCAGAGGGAAGGTTTCTACCCCCAAGATCATAACAGGTTTCCCAACCCAATCAATTATTAGGAGCATAGGAACAATTGATAAAGTTTGCAGAGAATATTTAGACCAAGACTTAAGAGTAAACAACTCTTGAATCAGAGTCTAATAACACAAGTCATTTTTATCAAAAAAAGAAAAAAATAACACAAGTCATCAAGGAATAGATTACTCAAGTGACAGCATCAATGTCAAAGTCTGCATTAATATAAGTTGGTTAATAAACAAATGAGAATCTCAAAGCACCAAGGTGCAAAAAAAAGAAAAAAAAAAGGTGTTAGAAAATTAAATACTGTCAACAAAGAGTGGGTATAAGAAGCCCCGTTGCATTGTTCATGGACAAACGGTCCGAGAGCAATCACCAAAGTTATTGGTCCTCTAAGAGCATCATATATTTTAAATGCATACTCTTGATCGAAAACAGGATATTAACCACTCAAAAATGTTTTTAGAAATCAAAAAAGCATTAACAAACTGTTAGTTTAACAAAGAAACCAACATTATTACTGGGCTTCATAAAATTAGGCAAACCAGCATATTGAATGCCAACTACAATGACTACAGTTTCTACTTATAATACTCAGTGAACTATTAATGTATTATCACCGGCCATACTAAATCAAAATTTCTTGATCAGGAAATTGAAGAGAAAGGCAAAGTAGATACCTTTGCAAATTAGTTCCATTAAACCGTGGCTTCATGGCGATAGGCCCAGGACAAACAACGGTGACATCGATGTCTTTCAGAATTAGCTACACAAGGAAATGGGGGTACAAAGGTTGATCAATGCTTGCATCATAAACAGGAAGAATAAGTGCATATAATGAATACATAGAGTGATCAATACCTCTGAACGCAAAATGTGGAAGTACCCATTTAGAGCGAATTTGGAGGCTGAACCCACAGTTTGACCTGCTACAGGGCATTTTCCTGCAGTACTGCTCATCCGCAGGTTGACATTAAATGTCAGTCTTAAACATCTATTTCATTCTTTAAATAAGGAAAATTTTGGGCGAAATTCTTTTTCTTTAGTAAACCACTTCCTCCCATCATTGAGTTCAGCAACCTACATAATTAACACTAAAAGGCTATCAGTGTATAATCAGCAACTAGAAAGTAGAAACCACCACCTATGTCTGTCTGATGTTCACCAAACAGTACTCAACTCCTTAATTTCACTGTTCATCCAAACCAATTAAAACCATTATGAAGTGCTCCAATACCATGATCAAACCAGTTTGTTTTATCAAATAAAACCAATTAAAACCATTACGCATACATGTTCAAATAAGCAAACATAGATCAAATCTAGCTCAAATATGAAGTGCAAAAATTAGACTCTCTTAGGAAACATCATAGTGAAATCATGTTATTGCAGTGACATGGAAACCCCCTTTCTAAAGGACAACTACAACCTGATGTATGGAAATGACACAGTGAAATCAAGCTATTAGATTGACACGAAAGCTCATTTCTAAAGATGAGAAACCCTTGATTTGTCAGCTAACTTTTGTCATGAATATCTAAATCGTTTTATATTGTAAATGCTAATTCTGCTATCATACTTGCGGGAAGCTTTCACATTTCTGCAGAATCTGAATTAGACGCAGAAATTAAGGCTATCAATGTTGCTCTCAGATACTTGGCTACTAGACAGCTGGCTTTCAAGCATATTTTTACATCTTGCTCTGAAATTCATGGTGCCATCAAGAGATGAAATCCACAGAATGATTGGGGAATTGAACCTGAAATTACAACTGTAATTGATTATCTGAACAATTTGGGTAGCATTCTAATTCATCTTATTCCCAGAAGCTGGGCCAGGACAGCTTTTCAGTTAGCAGTTCATGGTGCTAGTCTGTATGAATTTAACATTTTATCATCAAGGCAGAGATCTTCCCAAATGGATAATGAAGGATCTAAAAGCTAATGGCTTATCTATGTAGCTCTTTCCTTTGTTCTTTTGAGCTGTTGTTTTGGCTTTTTAAGTCTTCTTCCTGTATTGTTTTGCTTTGTTTTGCTAATGGCTTAAAAGCTAATGACAATTCAGAAGATACCGAGCTAATGGCTTAAAAGCTAATGGCAATTCAGAGGATACCAAGCTAATGGCTTAAAAGCTAACGACAATTCAGAAGATACCAAGCTAATGGCTTAAAAGCTTTACTTTGTGCTTTGTTTTGCTAATGGCTTAAAAGCTAATGGCAAATGATAGTGAAATCATGATACTACATTGATATGAACCCCTATATAAAGGTAAGAATCTTCATTAGAAATCCAAGCACCATGCATTGTCAACCAATTCTTGCTTCCTAGAAAAACAAAATCAAATATTTTAGATCAATTGGTTGGAAGATACAACATTGTACTGCAGGAATTATAAACCCAATTCAGAAGATACCAAGCTCAAGTCAAGCAACACCCAAATATGAAAGAGGACAATCTTCACAAACTGGATCCATTATGAAGCAAAATTGCAGAGAAAGAAATTATCAGTGATGCATATATTATCATCTCCAAAGAGCAATGAGTAATATTAAAATCATATGAATAGAACTAAAAGCCTCTTGCCCAAAAGATTGGATGATACCTGTCCCATAATATGTGAGCAGTGGATTCTGTGACTGAATTAGATAAACCAAAAGAAAGCTTAATAGGATACAAGTAATTGGAAGAAGGAATCTGTCCAAGTAACATCTGTGAAGTAAAAAAAAAGTAGCCTGGAACATGCAAACCCATTTGACACTTCTTCTAGAGCTCATGCTTATTTCTTTAATGGACCTAAAAATATTGGGAGTCTCAATAGTCATAGTAAAATTCCAAAATGTCAATTAAAACATGCAAGCCCAAAACAGAATAAGTTTCACTCGTATTTATGGTTCCTCCGATGTGTAAGCTTTCAATCTTTCCTACTTCGCTTTCCTTTGACTCGGATCAAGTTATGCAAACAAAAAACTTATTAGACAATGAGGCAGCTTTAACAATAAGGTCGGTAGCTTTCACACATCCCCTTAGGTAGCCCTTTCTCTCGGGAAAATTAACAACTACACATTGACGCTGCATACTATCAAATCACTCAAGAGTAGCTTTCACACATCAAAAAAGGTAGCTCTTTCTGCCCGTTGGACAATAGCTTTCACACATCCCCTAAGGTAGCCCTTTCTCTCTTTTATCGTCAAAAACACACTTGTAATGCACAGAATCAGATTATAAGAGCGGCTTTCACACAATAAGGTTGGTAGCTCTTTTCACCCTTAGAACAGTAGCTTTCACACATCCCTTGAGGTAGCCCTCACTCTAGGTAAATCATCAAGCACACATTCATCAAGCACAGTGTTTATTTACCTTAGAGTGGCTTTCACACTATAAGGGTGGTAGCTCTTTCCTCCCTTTAAACACTAGCTTTCACACACATGTCCAATTAAGTCTTTATTCACGATAACTTTCTCTAAGCATCTAGATCACTATATAGTAAAGACTGTGTGCTCTAAAAATATGTGAAAGAACCAAAAATAAAGTAAAACGGATGATTAACTCGAGGAAGAAATTAAAATCGACAAATATCATTTTCCTAGACTAAGAGACTCTCAAACAATGCTATGACAGGCCCAATAAAGATTTAAAAAAAGAAGAAGGAGAAAATTAATGTGTTTGACGTTCTGTTTTTATAAAGATTTGAAAAGAGAAGAACAGTGATGCACCTCCGGCAGCCGATGAGCCGAGCAAAACTCACCGCCACATTTGCACCTGAATCCCGTCAGCCCTATTTTTCTCTTGCAAGATTCACACCGCTTCGTCTTCGCTATCTTCGTCTTAATAGGCGGCAATGGTGGCAGTGGTTGTGCTCTCAGATTCATCATAGCCATCTCTTGATTGATTTGATCCTGGATCGATGCTCTCACTGGCGCCAAGATCTCATCTTTGTAGCACTGGGAACAGAGATTGCGCTGCTCTGGGTCGCCGAAGAAGCCGCAACCCTTCAAACAAGGAATCGGCCCCATCGACTGCAAAAATCAAACAATTGAATAGATCGTATAAGAACCTTAATGTTTAGAATTAATATACATTCATGGATGAAAGTGAATAGTTAAATAAAATCATACGAATCAAAATAAAAATACATGTTCTTAAGAAAGAAAAGGAAATGATGCAAAGGGATTGATCAGTGATCAGCAAAGGAAATGAATTAGAAGAGGGTTCTGGGCTCGTTTTTATGAATTAGAAGAGGGTTCTCGGCGAAGAGAACATGTAATATGAGTGAGAAAGCGCTTCCCAACCTTACCTTAAAAGGCTTTTCACAATGAAGATTGCTGAGAGGTTGAAACTCTTGTATGATCAAAAGGGAAAGGTGGAATTAGAAGAGGGTTTTAGGCGCGTTTTTATGAATTAGAAGAGGGTTCTAGGTGTGTTTTTATGGTTTTTATTGATCAGCAAATTATCTTATCGTTTTATGGTTTTTTTTAAATTAAATTTAAAAGATATCAATTGCCAATCTAAAGATATATTTTTAAAATTTTAAAAATTACATTTAAATATTTAACAAAATTTTATTTTGAAAACAAATTATCTATAACCTCCTCCTCCAGGCGTGAGGCGTGTTTTTTTATGGCAATTTTTTTTTTTAAATTTTCATGGTATTTTTAAAAATTATATTTAAAAGTTGCCACCTCAGAATATTTAAAAAATTAAATTAAAATATGATGACATGGAAAATATTTTAAAATTATCAATATCAATAAAAATTAAAAATTATTTTTAAAAATTAAAAAATATATATATTTTAAAAAATTTTCTGATTACACCCTTTAAATCCAATAAAGTCACCAAACATTTTAAAAAATTTAAAGATAAAAATTATTACCATTGAAATACTTGGTTGGACATAAAAAAAAAACATTTGATATTAATTTTTTTTTCAAATATTAAGTTGGAGATAAATTATATATATATATATTTAAATAAGTAAGCATGAGTTATTAATATTGATAAAAATTAATTTTTTAAAAAATAAAAAATGTACCTTTTTTAAAAGTAGATAATAGCAAATATTTATTATTAAATAATTTTAATTTTTACATCAAAATCTTGACAATTATTTATATATTTGGCAAGTATTAGGTCAAGGTATTTTAGTAAAAAAAAAATTGATAATACAAGATTAACAATAAAAGAAACTTGATAATCTTACGTTCCAAACACATAGTACTATGCTGACAATCAAATAAAAATTGTGCTTAAACCATGCATAAACAATCCATACTTATGATACATATTTTACAATCATTTTATAAATAATTTTTTTTTTTAAAAAATAATTTATTTAGACCTTACTATCATGATTTTTATTTTACATTAATAAGCACTTGATCCTGGTAAATAGTTAGATTGAAGATTGAAAATTCAACTCCCTTCCATGACATTGTTAAGGATTCAATAAGTATATGTGAGTATGATGGCTTATCAACATTGCCAATAAAAAAATTAACTATAGCAAATGACGATTTCTATCTCACTATTAAATGAAGTTAAAACACAAAATTTTCTTTTCTAAAAAAAATTTTTTAAAGAATATATTTTTGAATGACTAGAATCACAAAGGCGAATTAAATCCAACCATTCTTTTTCAAAATAAATAAATAAATAAATAAATCCTACCATTCAGACAGTTAGAAACCAAATTCACATCTTAAATATCTATTAATTAAAAGAAGATACAATGATGATGGTGATGAAAACAAAAGAGAAAAGAAAATAATAATATGTTAAATAATTCAAATAGTATAATGTTTCTCCAAACTTAATACAATATTAGAATTAATATACATGCATGGATGAAAGTGATAGTTAAATAAAATCATACCAATAAAAAAATAAAATTACCTGTTCTTGAGAAAGAAAAGCAAATGAAGCAAAGGTTGATCGTAAATGAAGAAGAGGGTTCTTGGCGTGTTATATATATATATATATTTTGCAACTGTCTTATCCTGTTTATGGTTTTTTTTTTAAACTAAATTTAAAAGAAGATATCAATTGACAATCTAAGATACATTTTTAAAATTTTAAAAATTAAATTTAAATATTTAAAAAATTGTTATTTTGAAAAAAAAAATTATCCATGGCCTCCTCCTCATGGCGTGTTTTTTTATGGCAATTTTTTAAATATTTAAATGTAATTTTTAAAATTTTAAAAATGTATCTTAGATTGTCAATTGATATCTTCTTTTAAATTTAATTTTAATATTTACTATCAAATGAAGTTAAAACACAAAATTCTCTTCCCTAAAGAAATCTTTTTAAAAAATCATATTTTAATATTATTAATTAAAGGAAAATACAATGATGATGATGAAAAGAGAAAAGAAAATATAATATATTAAATAATTAAAATAATATAATGTTTCCCCAAACTTAATACAGTATTAGAATTGCACTTATATAAATCATATATATTTTTGGTAAAATTAGTTATAAACCCCTTAAAAATTCTATAATTGCATATTTACCCTCAGAAAAAACATAATAATATATATACCCTTGAAAAATATAGATAATTATATATATGCCGTTAATCAAAGTTAATCAAACTTTATTAAATCAAGCATTGTTAAAGGGCATGATGAGAAACAGATATTCAATTATTAGGAGTGTCTCAATGATTCATAAGCATGTACTGGATCAAGACCATAAAAAAAATAGCTTTTGAATCAGATTCCAATCCCTTGAAGAGTCATCATCAAGAAATAGGTTACTCAAGTTGGCTGCATTAATGTCAAAGTCCTTATAAATATAAGTTTGGTTTATATGCAATTGGGTTTGAATTATGAGACACATATATCAAGAGTAACATTAATTCTATAAAAGTGTCAGATCACTACCCAATTGCTTGTGTGATCAGTTCAGCATTGTGAGGTAAGCTAAACATAGTCAGTAATTGCTGTTCATATTCATATGCATGAAAATAGCTGACTGCAAAATGCTAGGAAATAAAGATATAATCACCAACCAAACCAAATTTCAAAAAACAAAGTAAACATGTCCAACTGGCCTCATAGTTTTACTGCAGTATGACACCCCTTTTGGATCTTAAATTTAACCATCACTACAGCATGCATCTTCCCTCTTTAATTCTTAAGAATCATCTTCTTACAAGATACTAAAGACTAGTTCCAGTTTCTAACAAATTTTAAAGCAAAGAAGATTATCTATGAAGTACCACTAGTAATGTTCTATCATTGATTCCTAAAGCTGTTCAACTGCCCGTTCATTGTGTAACCATCATTGTCAACAATTTTGTTTCCTATAAACAAGCAAATCAAACTTCTTATGTCAATTAAAACTAAGTTCTAAAAGGCCCCCAAATTCTAACAGCACAAGCTCCAAAAACCAACATATGATGAATTTTCAAATTTCCCATGATCTAACCAGAAATCAATTATAAAAAATCAAACTACCACAAACACATGAATGGAATCTAGCTCAAATACCAACTCATCCAGAAGCACATTTCAAAGCAAATCAAATTCGAGATTAGACTCAGTCATGGACACCAAATGATAATACTGATGATCAATCAGAAATTAAATCACAAACTTCTGATGCAATGCTGATGATCTGACTGGTGTTTGTAATTTGAATAAAGACATGAAGAATATATATGGCATTCATAGTTGATAAAGCAAGATGAATATCATTACAAGCCTCTTTTGCAAATAAATTTTCCAGCATATGCACCCAATCAATATATATTTGCAGTATTCTCAGAATATACAAGTGTTTAAGAACATTAAAAAAATGTTAGTTTTTTAAACAAGTGAATATCAACAAAAAAGAAATTCCTTACACCAACAGAGCTACACCAAAACAAGTTTGAAAGGCTTGAAATAAACAAAAGAATACCACGGATCCAAGGTAGAGGTCAAAACACCAACTTACAACAATCATTCAGCAAAACCCATGGTCGCATAAAATCAGATTTTATAGGGGGAAAAACAAAAACCAACTTTCAGACCTAGGATAACTTTAGAAATACAACTAAACAAGGTCAAAATACCGTTTTGAAACAAAATTCCTAAACACCACATGCCAAACAACCCAGTAACTACAAACTTGAAGTTGAAAAAAAGCAAATGGCAAACACAAAACAGCCAATACAGGTTACAGTGCAAGTTCGAATTGGTGATAAAAAATTCTCAGCAACGCTAAGAGCTAGCAAATTCAAAGATCCAGATGGAGAACAGCATTAGATTGAAGAAAAATCATGGTTTATTTGCTGAAATGAAAAAACCCTCTGGCAGATATTAATAAAGATACTAAGTATCAAAGAAAAAGCCCAAAGTTCTGAAAGTAATAAAAATTATACAAACTGAATTCAAAAAACAAACAAATATAACATACAAAAACAACAAGCAATGGCATTATTTTTTTTATTTTTATTGACACGAAATCCCCTTTCGAAAATACCAAGCACCAAGCATATGATGAATTTCCAATTTCCCATGATTTAACGAGTTGTTAATTTATCAAACAAAACCTAATAAAACCCAGTTACCATGCAGACATGTCCACATAAGCTAATATATCAAACATGAATCAAATCTAGCTCAGATATGAAGTGCTCCAGAAACTCACTACAAAGACGATCCAATTAGAAATTACTCTCAGTAATGGACACCAACTGAAAGTATCTAGAATCCATGCTACAAAAAAATCAAATTGGAAATTAGACTCTCGGTAATGGACCCACCTGCTTTCAGCATATAGAATCCATGATACCTGATGCATGTTTCCCAATGCACTGCAACACCTAACAAGTTCCATCAGTTACGCACACTGGGTTAAAAGATTTTTAATCAAATGTCATCTGTGAAACACTATAAATATACAAAGTTCCAATTTCTGCAAGCAAATTGGATGGTCAAAAGAAAATCCAATAAAAACTATAACATCAACCAGCAAATTCTTCACAAACACAAACAAATATCTAGATCGTATAAAAGAAAAAGAAGAATCAAACATAATAGATTAATGCTTGTCAATAATATCTAGAGCATAATAAAAAATAATGAACCATTGCTAACTACAAACCAGGAGCACAAACAATAAATAGAACTTCAGAAAAGATAGTGAAATCATGCTACTACATTGACAAAGGTAAGAAACCCTTGATTTATCAGCCAACTTTTTCCCCAATGATAACTGCAAGCTGAAGTATGAAAATAGCAGCAATACATAGATCAAACCCAGATTGGGAGGACATGCTTCGTCAAGTGCTAGACAGAGTCCCCTTTGAAAGAATAACCTTTGGAAACGGCAGCAATAAACTGATCAAAAACAGATTACAGAAAAATCATGCTTCATCTTGTCTGGCTATGAATAGCATCCCCTTTGAATGATACTTGTTTCAATAATAAGAACCATCATATTCTAAAAGAAGGCAATTTCCACAAAACATTGTTTTCTGCCTTAACTGTCATGAGTTAATGTTTAATTTTCATTAAGAGTTTCTAGTTTTGATCATCACATTTTTTTTTCCAAAAAAATAAAATAAAATAAATCAAAAACAAAGACGAACTGATTGAGAAAATAACTGCATTACATTGAGTAAACTGTTATCAATATAAAATATTTTTATGTCTTCAATTTGAACAAATGAGTTTAATCTTCTCTAATTTTTAAGTGAAAAAATAACGACCCAATCAAACCAACTCTCAACACACAACCAATAGTGACAGAATTTAGAATTTCAGAAGTGAAACATCTTCGTCAATTGATGATAATAAAAAAACTGATTAGTATGCCTCTTGTTATGGCTAGCTAGGTTGTTTGCAACTATCACATTTGTTTTGATTTTATTTACATCTATCCATCTTATAACGAGAACGGGTAATCCTATGTTCACATGATCTTCATATCAGAGCATGCATCACAGGTTATCCAATTAATTATAATAAATAACTATTTTGATAGTTTGCAATTATGTATTAATCGAATGTTAAATTGCGATAGTCTAACTTAGTTTGACCTTTGCCACATGCTGCTAACACAGATGAAAATGGGGTATCTTCTAATTGAGCCAATCCGGTAAAAGGTGTACTTTGTTGTCAATTAAAATAACAATAACCGAATATTCTTCAATGCCATGAGTCCTTACGCTAGCCAATACACAATACGCATTATGAGATAATCAATGAACAGCATTATGCCTACAAATATTTATTTGACAATGAAAGTAAGATTAGTCAAGGATTGATCCATAGCATGGCCCTTCTAAAAGAGAGACTAGGGCTTGGTGTTATATGACAAAAACTTTTGACTTGTTAAAAAGAAAAACATCTTTAAAAAGTGACAAAAAAAAAAAAAAATAGCAAGACAGAGAAAGGTCACATGGGCTAACCTATAATAAACAAAAAGAGCCAAAGAAGGCTATGAGTTATTACCCAATAAACTATGAGGTCACAAACAAGTTAGGGAGATATATTGTCTATTACTAAACAATACAAAAAACCTAAGAGGCTACATTTAATGTATAACAAACTGTGATGTCATAAATGATTTAAAAAGATGAAACGTTTATTATTACCCAAAGAAGGCTACGCTTTAATAATTATTTCATTTAATGATATTATTTTAAATAATGCATCTTATTATTATTGCTTTAAAATATTTAATTACAACAACAACAATATACTTTATAAATTTGATACTTGCTACAATTATCCATCTGCAAGGAGCAATGACATTGAAAGATTTGGATTTATTAGAACTGCTAAACATTCACCCATTTATACTGTTATTAGTAACCTAGTTGGGGCCTTAATATTAAGCCAGGAAAAAAAAAAAGGGTAAAGTTTGCACCCAGCACACTATAACAACAATGCAAACAAGTAGGACATCCATACAGCTGTCCATGCATGAAAATACAAACCATGTTACAAGTGCAAACTAGAAAAACAACAAGCAACACATAGATACATAAGAAAAATAAACATCCTGCATAAGATCAATGACGAAGACCACAACAAAAGATGTTAATTTCTCAACACTATATCCAAGCACACAAACAAGAAGCAGCTAATTCATTTAATCAAGTACGAAGTGCAGCTAATTTATTTAATCAAGCATGAAGTTCATACCTTCATAAAATCCTCATGGATAACGTAATCACACTCGGCACGGATTACTGACATTCCAGCTTTAATGCAGACATTGAGAAGGTACGATCCATTAAAATCCCACAAGGAAGCATAAAATTTTAAGTCATGAAAAAGGTTATTCATATTCATAAATAGAGAATAAACTTACTTCAGCAAGCTTAACAACTGCTTAATTGTCGATCTCACCATGTTCAGCAATACCAGTTGAGTGAATTTTTGAAATTTCCATTCTTGATTGCTCATTTGGCAGTGGAATCTATATTTTCCTTGTATAATTTGCCTGGGCAAAGAAGTACAGGATCAGAACATCCGGTTGATTTGTTGCCATGATCTTAACCTCATAGGAGAAAAAAATAATCCACACAATTATAATAGAAGGATTCATAATGGTCAATATCACAAGTCCTGATGGCAACTGAATAGGATGCATGGCTGAATAAGGTGGCATATTTTTAAAAAAGGTATTGGTGAAAAACCTCAACTAGCAACCTCTACATAAAGCTGAAGTTACGAGAATATAACAGAGGGGTTCACATCAAATACACCACCATGTATGTAAAAATGAGACCAACACATAAAGCTTCCAAAATAAAGAAATAATTACCTGATGATCCCAGGCATATCCGAACATCTCCCTTATGAGACGAGCACTTTCACCAATATATTTACCTATAATAGCACTTGACACAACCTGCACAAAGAAGTCAATAACTGAATGTTATTTAAGGCAAATAGACCAATGACCTCTCGTGTCACCCAAGTAAATATCCCAACCTTAAGGAAGTAGGCATCTATATTGCTTGCAATGGCTCTTGCAAGCAATCTTTTTCCTGTGCCTAGTGGTCCATAAAGAAGAACACCCTAAAACCACATTTAATTTTTTTTTTTTTTAAATTACTCAATTAGAAACTATACACAGTAATGTTAAGCAAGCAATTCAAACTTTAAAAAAGTATTATTAAAGACACCTTGGGAGGTTTAATTCCCACTCTGATAAAGGGCTCAGGGTTCATCAGTGGCAGCTCAATGGATTCCCTCAGTTCTCGAATCTTATCAGACAAGCCACCCACAGTAGAGTAGCTAACATTGCCAAGATCTTCATGGAGCATGTTATAAACAACTGGATCAACCTGGAACCAGAACATTCAAAATAAATAAACTAAGAATCAAAAACAAAATGCTAGCCATGACTATCACTAGACATGAGAAAATAACCATTTGAAAATTTGATCATGCATATTGAAATACGAATGAATAAGGACAGCATATTGAAATACGAATGAATAAGGACAGCATATTGAAATAATTGCAGTTCCCGGTTAATCTAATTCATGATTTTGCAAAAACGTTGTAATGCCAAACAAGTCACCTGTGAAGGAAAATCCACAAGAGTCAGCAAAATTTATCATAAAATGATTTCCAAAATGTGAAGTCACATGTCTCCTAGAAAATTCAGAAACTGACCTCTTTTTATAATTTGTCTTCGAACAAGCTACATATTCAAAAGAATTTTGAAAAGTAATTCACATTTTAAGGAAGAGACAGAACACTTGCAACGTTCATTCTCGAGTGGCCGGAGAACTTCTATAATTTGTCCCACTTTGCAGGGATTTCAGATCATCTTCAGTTTTGGCAAACTCTTTTTTGCATTTCTCAAGTTCTCCCTCACTACAATAGTACAACTCCAAAGTAGAAACAATCAATTCCATTGGCACCAACCACAATAGTCAGAGAGCTACATATTGACTGTTTGACAAGCTTAACAAGAATCCCAACCCCCCTTAGAAAGCTTTCTCAGTTTCTCATAATATAAAATTCAATCAATAAGCAGCATTATAGGAAACAAATTAATCCTTTGACAAACAAGGCAGCTTGAATTAACCATAATAGAAGTTGATTTCTAAGATAGCGGTTGCAAAAAGTTAGTTACTACATGAAAGTTAAATCATGGTACAACTCAGTATATAACTAACTAGATAAAAACTTTTTGGCACCAACTGCTAAGACACGCCGTTCAGAACACCAACACAGACTAAACATCATTAAGAATCACTCAATACATTGACCTGTTTATGAACATGACTCTTTTCACCAATTAATTTCTCCAAAAATCTTCAAAAAGATATATTTTATTGAAAAAGATGAAGGTTCTCTACATGATTAATGACATAATATCTTCTTCATCTTTACCATTTTCTTGTGAATATTCTTTATAAAAATCATGTGGAAATTTTTTAATAAATTGTGGTTTATACACTTCATCAAAAAAAAAAAAAATCATGTGAAAATGGAGGCCCTGATAATATTGAATATATAGAACATCAGAGTTTATCATGTGAAATGCTTTTCTTTGAAAACATTTTTATACTTCATGTGAAGTAAGATAAAGAAATTAATACTTCTTGACATTTTTTTTGGACAAAGGAGGACAAAAAATTATGTGAAGAAAGTAGTATATTCTCCATCTTACTTCATATGAAATATAGTAATGTTATCAAAGAAAAATATTTCAGATGATAAAATTTGATATCCTTTATAATTATTCAATATTATTAGGTTCCTCTCAGTTTAACTAAAAAAATAACTAGTTGATTTATTTATAACAAGTGATGTAAATGCACATGCAATTGTCTTAATATCTTTTTCTTTTTTTCTTTATTTTTAGCCTTTTATGAGCATTATAAGACCAAGAACCTTGAGAACAAAAACTAGGCAAACATTCACAACTAATTCAAAATAAAATTAGGTGCCCGAATATGGACATATGAACATTATGACCAAGAAAAAAAAAACGTTTTATTCAAAGTGTAAAAAAAGAAAATGGTACTACTGAGTCTTTATTCCAATGTAGATGACTCCATATTTATTTATTTATTTATTTGGAAGCTTTATTAATGACATCAGAGTAAAATTATAATATCATGAGTTAGCAAACTTTCAAGTTCTAGAAAAATAAGAACAGATGAAAAATTAATGTCCTAGTGAAGTCTAAATCTTACTGCTGGACAGATTTCTAATACTTGGCTTACAGTATCTCTAATGAGAAATATAATATCTTGATTTACATCAAAACTACAAACATAACAACACTCAAATTCCAACCAACCACAAGAAAGCCTTCATTAGAAGAAGTCTGGTCATTTTCAAGGTTGGAAAAATACATATGAATAGAGTAGACATGCACACACAACATTTTCAGTGGACCTGCAAGTTGAGGCTTCATGACCATCATCATCAATTGGGTAGTTTGAATGTCCAGCCCAAGCCCAGAGGTGGTCCAAGTACTAAGCCCAGCAAATCAAGCCCATTAACCAACAAAGCACTTGATACACCAATGATGTTAAGTAATGGTTAAAAGATAGTTACTAAAGGGGTTAATTCTTCAAATAAAACAATATCACTTATGAGTCTTCAAATAAAAAATCTTTCGCGAATAAAAGGTTAGAATAACTTTTTTAATCAACAAGATTAACAATATCATTATATAATAATCAGAATAAAAAATTAGAAAGAAAAAACCAAAAAAAGAGAAAAGAGGAAAGTTAAAAATAAAATGTACCGGTTCTTGATTCTTAAGTAGAAGAAGAAAGTCAAGAAGAGAAATTGATGATTTTTTTTTATAATATTTTTTAAAATATTTAATTTTCAGGTAAACTACATATTTATTTAATCAGTAAACTGTTCACGTTTTTCTATTCTGGTCACTAAATAAAAAAAAATTTCAATTGGGTCTCCAAAACTTGGCCTAAATTAAGCTTAAAAGCTATAAATATAAGTCTGTGTAATATTCCTTTGCTCGTTTCTGTTCTTCAGCTCCATTCTCTCACCCGGTCATTACTCCCATAGGAATGATGTAAAAAAAATACTAATGCCAGACCCTGCAGTTCTTAAATAATCCAATACCCATCATTCAATTTTAGAAACTATTTCTAGCAACAACATTAGTTTTATATCTAGATAGGGTATATGCACAGATCTAAAGCAAACTTATAAACAAGGTTACAGGCTCTCAATAACAAAATAATTCAAATGCAGTTAGTTTGTTCTAGCACATAAAGGACACATATTTTAAGCATCACAAGCACCAACCTTTGATGCATCAAACCCAAATCCACCCATCTGCATCATCCGCTGCGTGTCATCCATGGCTAAAATGAAAATTAAAAGACAAATATCAGATAATGAAAATATAATCCCAGCTTATTGATTCAAAGAGAAATCACATGTTGAGTAATTTAAGCATTAACAATACTAACCATTTTCTTCTCCCAAAATAAGGCTGAAGAAACCCCTTAGCCCAAACAGATTGAGTAAGTACCTGCAGCAGTGAATAGCAGATTACCATAATCAATCTTAACTCAAAAAAAAAAAAAAAACAACGGTCAGGTATTATTTCATGCTTAAAGAAGGCAACTACCAGGAACGGCTGCTGACATAGTTCACATCAACACTGCTTAAATCAATCCCTTTTTGCAACATTTCCCTAAATCTCTGAGTCAATGGGAAGGGAATTTTTGCTGAAACATGAAACAGTAAATCAGATGCCAAGCATAATATCTCATATTACATGTCAGGAAAGCACAGATCACAAATTCATACTAATCTTAAAAAGGACAGCAAAAAGAGAATGAGAAATGAAATAAATAAATAAAAGAAGTACCATACAAATGGATGCAGAAGGAACAAAACCACCCCAAAAAATATATATAATGATAAAATAAGAAAAATAAAGGAAGGAAACAGATGCAGGAAAACTGTTTAAACCAATTTTTCACATCTCATCACCTAGCAAACAAGAATACGACAAACATATCTAAAAGTTGAACATCACTCCCCACAGTTATACCCAAACCCTTTAGGCGCAATAAAAGAGGCAACTGATATCATAAAATTTTCAAACCAACTATTCCTGGGCTTCTAAAAACAAACAAATATATCAAAACAGAGAAATATATGGAGTAGGGGTAAAGAACACTTCTACAACCATCTTCCAGTAACAACAGATTTCCTGCACAAATAACACTGAATATGACTCCCAATGATGAGTAAACCAAAAAAATAATAAAAAATAAAAAATAGAAAGACAGAGATGCCATATTAAGAGGGATTCATCACAAATCCAGTGAACTAAATCAAGGAAAGAGGTCACATAATAAAACAAGGGAAATAACCATTATCAACAATTCTCATTACATACAATCAGGGAACTAAACGATCAAAAGATCTAAATTGACTAAAACAAATTCTTTACAGCATACCAAGTTTTAGAGATAAGAAAAACTCAAATTTTAAAAGAGCACAAGTTCCACAATCTGACATTACTAATATCAAACCTAAAGTCGAAAAATTCCTACAATAAAAATACCCTCAAATTTTAAAAAAATTCCTGCAATAAAAAATGGCCTGCAGTCAAATGATTTTTTGCTTAACACAGTGATCTATGGTTGAAAAAAAGAAAAAAAAACTCTCATTTGGATAGCCAAAACCCACTTCAATTAAAAGAAAGTGACATAAGCACAAGTTCCACGTTGCTAATAACAAATCAAAAGTTGAAAAATTCCAACAATAAAAATACCCCCCTGTCATTTTATGTTTTTGCTTAAGGTGAAAAAAAAAACTTTTATTGGAGAACCAAAACTCACTTCAAAAGATAGTGACATAAGCACAACTTCCACAAACCAACTTCAGACACGCTGGATACTACAAATCTGAAAAATTTGCCACCAATAAATATATAAATGACAAGCAACTTGCAGTTAAATTATATTCAGATTAGTGTCATGAAACTCACTTCTAAAGATAAGGAAACCAAACCTTAATGAAGCAGACAAACATGCATCTTCCTTGTTAATAACTGCAAACAGAGTTAAGACTTAGAGTAAAAGACCAAAAAGTTTCTCATAAAATTTCAAACACCCTTAATTAAAAGTCACTTCAAAATTTCCCATGACCAATACATCTCTACTTTTAAAACTAAATAAAACCAAATTACTTCAAACACATGTTCAAATACACCAATGTATTATACATCAATAAAATCTAGCACAAATAAGAAGTGATCCAGAAACACACTACATAAAAGATCAAATTGGAGATTAGATTCTCTGCCATGGAACCAAATGATCATATTTCGAATCCATCCTCCCTCATGTAAGTTACCTAACAAGCTCTATCAGTTAAGAGAACTCAGTTAAAACATTATTAATAAAAATACAAGTACTAATTTCTGCTAACAAACTAAATGGCAAGATTACCTTCCATAGCAAATCCAACTAAAACCATAACATCAACCAGAAAATCCTTCACAGACACAAACAAGTATCTCAATCATACAATAACAAGAGCACTATCAAACACAAGCCATTGATGCCTATAGATAACAATGTTTAGTGAAAGTTCAAAGGAACTCAACCATTCATAATTACAAATCAGGAGTACAAATAATAAATTGATCTTTAAAAAACATCTCGGTGAAATCTTGTTATTGCATTGATATCAAACCCCCTTTCTAAGAGTAAGAACCCATCATCAACCAACTTGTGCCAATATGCCATGATGATAACTGTAACCTGATGTTTGAACATGCCAGCAAAAAATGGATCAAAAACAGATTGGGAAGAAATCAAGGCGTTGTTGGGCTATAGAAAAAAAAATCCCTTTTCAAAGAAACTAGCCCTTGCGATATGGAATACCAGCAATAAATAGATCAAAAACATATTACAGTGAAATCATGCATGTCTATGATGAATTACAGTCCCTTCAACAGATGCTTATTGCCGTAGAAATTCCCATCTCTTGCTATCTGCACGGTCCTGTGAGCCCCACAGAAAGCAACAGTGACCAGCAAAAATGAAAAAAAAAATGAAGAAGCAGCTCAAGCTATCTCACTCAATTCAAACTTGAAAGTAAATCATCTAAAAAAGAAAAGCAAAGATCAGTGAACATAAATATAGCAATGCCACTAACTATCACTATCCAATTTATTTTTGGTTTTGTTTTAGTTTTATCAATTTTCTTTGATGCAGGAATTTATTTCTGCTATAACTTCATTGTTGTGCTATTTTTGATGCAGTGAACCAGAAGAGTCAGATGTCATTAAAGTTTGTTGGCATGTGCATCAATAATGAAGAGTTGTTGACTTACAAGGATTGCTAAAAGACGATATATTGATTGACTGCATATTTCAAAAAATTTACTGATTTCTTTTTCAAACCATTATATATTCTAAATGTTCAGCAAATACATGTTGCTTAGGAGCATATGCTGGAAGGCCGTAGAGTGCATTTCAGGCTTTCTATCTTATCATCAAAAATAACCCAAACAATTCCCTGCCACCTTTTTTAGTGATGCTAGCATATAGATTACAATTGTACCACAACATTAACTGGTACGCACATCTAGAAGAAGGAAAATGGTACCTTTTGTTTTGTATGAACATGAGATTTGTGGATTCCATTGAGCTGCTTTGCATGTCTGTCATAATCATTTGCAAGCACAGAAATGAGCCTGCGAAGGAGATTTCCTCCGAAAAAGAAATGTCACAGAAACACCTTTCAAATTGAAGTAATCAAGTATTTCTTTGTGATTGTCAAAGACACCCTGCAATTGAAAGAGAACATAAGAAAGCCAATAAGGAAGAAGACGCATTGCTGATATTCTTAAACTTAGCATACTATTAAGGAAAAAACCAATAAATGGCTTGTGCAACGCATTTAGCTCATCACTATAACCAAACAAACTAAAGCAGATGGTAAGGTGATCTTCATCAGGAAATTGATAAATAATATAACAGGAGATTGTAAGACATTGAGCTACATGGAGTAAGATTGCTAAGTGGTTACTTTGGGTTTCTTGGCTCAATGTTAGGATGCCGTCTCTCTCCGTTGGGCTTACATTTAACCCTCTGTGCACCTTGCATTTGCAAAAGCCTTATACCCGCCTTCTGTATAATAAAAGATAGTTATGATGTGAGCATGTGATGCTCTGAAAGACAAGGTTTTTAATTGATTGTCAAGGATCATTATTCTTCTGTAGCAGCATTTAAGAATTCAAGGATTCATAAAGGGCTAAGGTCCTAACAACTTAAATAAAACTGTTGAAAACTAAGGTGGCTGCTATTATAATATCTAAAAACCATAAAATAAAATAAAATGACATCCAAGATATGTAATCCTGACAATATCGTCACATGATCAGGACAGTTTAGAAAGTTTCGAGGGTAAATTCTATTCACGAGGCAGACAACTCAAAATTACCAAGCAGATGATCTTCAGGCAACACAAAAAAAGGACAAGAACTCTTGCATTGTCATCCATATAACTTCTTCAACAACAAAAGTTTCTAGGCATCCCAAAATATTCTTAAACTAGTTACTCTCAACTTCATACTGACAAAGTTCTTTAAGAGTAAAAAAGGGTCATGGGAAAGAATTCAGGTGTTGTTTAAAGTAGCTGTGAATGCATATATTTTTGAAAATCAAAGAAAACTAGACTAACCAGAAAGCTTGAGAGGAGAAATCATAGTGTAAAAACCAAGACTTGAATATGAAACACGAGAATAGCAGCAATGACAATTAATATAAACTAAAACTTAGTCAGGTTTATGACCTTGTCCCTGGACACCTAAATTATATTTTATTGCTAAACATAAGCCTCCACTGAGTTCACTCTACATCATTAACATGCATTTGAAGACAACAATGCATTTACAATGGAAAAATGTAGCTACAGTTCATATATCCGGAATGCATATTGTCAGATCCACCCTCAGGATTGAGTGTGTACATAAATAAAAGCACATATAAAGTTGGGCCAAACATCAGATATTACAAGTTGTAAATTATCAAGAGGTTTATTAACTTCACTTATGTTACTGCATAACCAGATTAGTAAAAGAAATAAACAGGTCAATGTTCTCATTAAATTAAAATTACATTCCCCATGCACCAGCCTTGGTCCACTACCAAAAACATAGCTACATCTTTTTTCTAAGTGCTTACTAACTATAAGGTGAAATACACAGTCTATATGTGATTACGTAAAGGAATCTGTGGAGCAAGCCCAAGTAACTTCCAGGCAATGAATTATCCTTCCAAATTCACAATAAGCAACCAGTGAAGGTATATACCACTTGCTGAAATGAAATATTACTTGAGAAATCATGAATGCCAAAATTGACCTCGAGCAAGGATCAAGCATGCAAAGAAAAATGAGGCTGCACCCTCTTGGTTCTTAATCAATGAAATTTTGGTTTTAGGATATTTAAGAGGGTTTTGACTACTCACTTCATGCCCAGGCACAAAATCAAATTTAGAGGCCACAAAATCCAATAGCATATATTGTCACAGAACAGGAGTATGCAGTAACTTCTATTCTTAAGAAAAAATGAACATGCGCATAAATAAAAGAAAATAACAATAAATTGACCTGATTCAACATCCACTTCAACAACAATGTGATCTTCGTCTCATCCTCTGATATAAACTGCCATCAACTATTATGATGTTCCTCATGAATTTCATCAGCTGTGCCTCAAACAACCCACCACACTGCATGACCAAAGTGCCGCTGATGCATTATTCAGGAACGTGAATTATTCTGAAGAACAGAGCAAAATGCAATAGTGACTATAAGCCCAAAACACTTAAGATAGCTCAAAATGACTTGAGAAATGAATATATAAATAAAGAGGGTTTAAGATACAAATTGTATCATGTTTAGAATTGAAATTTAAGCACTGAATGGAAGATAAGATGGTCAAACAACAAAATGACAAGCAGATTAGATGCCTAATAAAGAATCATCTAGTGCACACACTGAAAATAGTACTGTTTCTGTTTGGTCAGGATCATTAGTCCATACTCCATAGTCGCATAATAGCAGAGAGTCGACTGGATTCGAGGTTTCACATGAATTTTCAACTTTTTACTTGAGCATAAAGAAGAAGTGTGATCTTGGAAAATTTACTCAAAAACTAGGCAACAGTGATAATCATATAAAGGGAATGAATACAATGTAAAAAGCCAAAGCGCTGTGACCTATGGAATGGTTATAAATGCTAACAAGGGCATTAAGAAAACAAACAAGATTATAACAACTCAAAAAAGAAAATCAACAAAAAATAGCAATCAGTATAATCTTAGAAAATTTGCTCAAAAACTTGGCTCGTGTGAAAGCATATAAAAAGGAAAGAGTGCATTTTAAAAAGGTCACAACTTTGTGACAAACATGTCTAATATTTATGAATATTATATTAACATCCCAATTTTTATTCAGACAACCTTCTTATTTGCCATCATACAAACTGGGCATATACTTGATATAAATAATAAAAATGCAAATCTGTGGTTACATATCTCATATGTGAATGTAATATCAAAAGTTTTAAATATAAAAGCAACTAAAACTCCTATCCTTGATCCTAACATAAAATAACTAAAATTTAGGCATATAACAACATGCAGCTCTGATCAATACATTGTGTTTAGCAGTTTCTCTTAAAAAGTGAATTGTTGAATGTGAAACAATTCAAATGAAATCATTCAGACCATCAAATATAGCTTTTGTTTCGACAAGAATGCGCTTAATAGTAAATTGACAAATATAAAGCCCAAAGAAGAGCTTGTACAGTCAGAAAGTATTAGGCACCAAGGGTTCAAGTTTTCTTATTGCACAAGATCAACTTTCAGGCAATCACCAATCTCACTTTTCAGGCACACATCCAAAAGTTAAACTTATAGCCTTAGACCACGAAGGCTCATACAGGCCCTAAGAACTAAAGAAGCTAAATCTCAAATAGAAAGATATTGTAAACAAATCTCTGAACGGTCTTCATAGTTGAAGTCACATAAAATTTGAGCTATATCCTTGGCGGCAAATATTCGTAGGACCTTAAATATAACAGCAAAAGACAAGTCAAATATTATCTCAACCTGTGAAAGAAAATAAGATACTTCTCCATCACATTCGTGACTAAATTCTCAAATAAGAAACATAAATCAATATAGATTTGTATGTATATACATCCATATAAGATTTAAGACAAGGGAATCCTTTATCATTAATTTATTTGTATTCATCATGAATAACGTTTCGTGCATTCTACATACATGTTATAGATGAGTACACTTAAAAACTTTGCACCAGTAACATAAGATCATCAAGCCAGCATCACCGGATGATTTTGTTATTTGGCAAGGCAAAAATCTCTCCCAACAATGCCAACCAAAGAAAAAATTGATGAATTTCACAGTAAAACTAATCTTTTACCAAATTTTCACAAAATCACAATTATTTTTTAGCTACTCCACTGCTTCAACATATCTTATCCAATACTAATCCTAACTGGCTTTCTAGTGGACCCTTCCACAATCTTTGGGCGCTTATATTCCCTAAAGAAGCTAAGCAGCTTAGAATATGAATGACAAATAGACAATGTAGCTAATCTAAGCACAAACTAACAAAAAATCGCATTCTAAACTTTACTATTTTCCTCATAAATCACAGCTTCATGCTCTTGTTAACATCATCACAATAACCACCAAAATTTAGCAGCATTCCTCTTGGGTTATTTATCCTTAATAATATAATCAGATTCACCAATAAAAAACACTTTTTTTTTTAAGGAAATGCGCTCAAAGCACCCACAAAAGATACAAAGAGGAAATGTCAACAGGTCAAAACCAACAGTCCACCTTTCCATTACATCAAAGTGACTACACCAAAAAAAAAAAAAAAAAGTAAAAATCCAGATACAAAAAGAACACCAGTGTTTCACTGAGCTTTTAAGCCCTAAAAATCCCATTCCCACATAGATTTTCCAACCCAGAAACCCATACATCCAAAAAAACAGGAGATTAGCCAAAGAAAACCAAAATCACAAAGGAAAAGGAACCTTACCCAATGAGAATCCCAGAGAGCACGGAGCATTCCTGAAAAAAACGAAACCCTAGAGGGAGAGAGAAGCATCTGTACAGCTTCATTTGAAGCCTTTTGATTTTTGAATATGAATAAGAGGACGGCAAAAAATGATAGAAACGCTGTGATCGCTTCTTTTCGAATATGATGATTTGACAGCCATGAGGTCATAATTGTTTTTCCTTAAAAATCAATTTATATCCCAAAATTCCAAGTGTTTTTTTAATTTTTTATTTTAACGTATCTAAATAAAATACTAATAAATAATATTTAATAATAATAGTTTATTTTTTAATGAAAAAACACACTTAAATAAGAAACAAAAACTCAACATGGAAATTAAAAAAGAGTTCAAATTTTTCTAGTCAAAATTTTGTACCTTAAGATAACAACAAACCAAATTAAACATAATAATTATTATATTAATGATTGATTAATCAAACATTAGCAGAACTTTTGCCAACCTAAAGCTCAAGTTGTTTGTCGCTAGCATCCAAATTATTATAAAGCCCTCATCTTGACATTATAATACCAACTAGACCAGTAATATCCAATACAAGCGAAGGGTAGTTATGTTTTTTTTGTCACGTGAGATTTTTAAATTTTTGTATGAATCTTGAGACTGATTTAAATTTTCATAATAACCAATTTTTTCATAATCTTGAGACTGAGCAAATAAATCCGAATCCGATGATCCGATCCGATTTTTTGACTACAATTTTTTGGGTACTCGATCCGAAAAATAGGGTCGGGTACCCGACTAGAATTTTTTAGGTGAAAACCGGATCGGATCCGGGTCGGGAGAAATTAAAAATCAGGTATCCGAATCCGATCCATTTTTAGTATATTCTTATATATATATATATATATATATATATATATATATATATATATATATATGGATTTGTATTTTTTTTCTTTTTTATTTATATATATTAATAAATTTAAACTCTTCTAGGCAAGGATTTAAAAACCGGACCGGTTGGTGAACCGGTTGACCAACCGGTTCACGGTTCAACCGGTCCAACCGGTTCAACCGGCCGGTTCAATGGTTTTATGTTTTTTTAATTTTTTTTAAATAAATAAAATTTCAAAAAAGAAAGAAAAGTTAAAAAAATTATAAAAAAAAATCCCAAAAAATCAGAAAAATGGGGAAAAATAGAAATTTAATAAATATAACTACAAAATTTAAATTTTATTATTTTTACTAGCTCACATGTCATAATCTTATAAGAAACGAATTTTATTTTTAAAATACAAATATAAAACTACAAGTCTACAAGACTCAAGACAAGAGTCAAATTGCCTTTATAATGTCACAAAGTGTCAAATGTCAATTCTACATAAAATTGAATTTTTCAAAGTACAAATATACAAGGATACAATTATACAAAAAAATATTCAAAAATAAATAATTAAATAAAATATAAGTATACAATAACAACAAAAAAAATAACAATAAAAAATGAGGAATATAGTAAAATACAAGTATATAATATCTTGCTTTTTGTTTTTTGAAAAATATTTAACTTTAAAATTTTAAAAAAAAATACATTAACTGGCCGGTCCGGTCCAACCGGTTCACCGGTTCACTGGTTGAACCGGCCGATCCGGTTATTTAGTGTTTTATATGTTTAGCCGGACCGGTTTATTGGCCGGTTCCCGGTTCAACCTGTTCAACCGGCCGGTCCTTTCCGGTTTTTACAACTTTGCTTCTAGGGTTAAAATTAAAAGGAAAAAATTTCAAATCCTTGCCTCCTAGTTCTCAACGTCCATCATCCCGTCTCTTCTTTCTAGGCTCCAAATTGATGTTTCAGAAGATATTTGATTTTTTTTTTAATATCTAAGATTAATAAAACTCTTTATTGTTGTTTTTATGACTTTTTTTGTGGGGTGAATAATGTAAGGTTTTAATCCGGTTTATAAGTTATAAGTTTTTCATATTTGTTTTTTTTATGAATGTTGATGTTGTTATATAAAATAAATCCATTGAGTAAATGAAACTTAAACTCGGATTCGAATATCCGATATCCGATCCGGTTTAAACTGGATATGGGTCGACTTTTTGCCGATCTGAAAAACCGGTACCCGATCCGATTTTGAAAACCGGGTCGGGTACCCGGTTTTGCTCACCCCTATCTCTAATAAGTAACATTTTTGTTTACTCCAAACAGATATAGAGCAAGTTTAGTTTAAATAAATTAAATTCAGATTGCTCGTTTACTAGAACCTAACTTCTTTTAATTTTTTTTTAAATATTGTGATAAAATTCGACTCAAACTCAAACTACAACTCAAAATTAATCCCTAATTTTTCAGTTATTAGTTGTTACACTTTACTTTCCAAAATCATTAAAAAATCTAATTCTAAATCAAATCAAAACCAAACTTATCTAAACAACACTAGACTTCTATAAATACCCAATCACGCCTCCACTCTAACCATCATCAGTTCCTCGTAGAAATCTTTTTCTCTTTTTCCCTTTCAATCCCCGTCCAAGAACTAAGGTAATTAAATTTAGGATTTGGATTTCGGAACTCTAAATATTAAGGTTCTCATACGATCTATTCAATTGTTTGATTTGTGGAGATAGATAAAACCATAAAAACGATAAGAAAATTTGCATAAATATAAAATATAAAACGCGGCAAGAACCTTCATCATCGATCAAAACCTTTGCTTCATTTCCTTTTTTTGTCTCAAGAACCGGTATTTTTATTTTTATTGGTTCACTTTCATCCATGCATGTATATTAATTCTAAATATTAAGGTTCTCATACAATCTATTCAATTGTTTGATATATTTAAGATATGAATTTGGTTTGTAACTATTTCAATGGTATGGTTCAATTCACCTTTGTGATTCTAGTCATTCAAAAATATGTTTTTTAAAAAAATTTCTTTAGAGAAGAGAATTTTATTTAAATATTCACTTTACTATTTGTTTTTTTTATAATATTATTAATTTTGTTGATTAAGTTTTTCTCATTACAGTTTATTAATTGTATATATTGTTTTATTTTTTATTTTTTTTAAAGTTATAAATAAGTCACAAGTAGGATTCAAGCTCTTGATCTTTGAGCAGAGAGAAAAATAAAATAGTAAATTGCCAACAACTTTATTACATAAGTGATTAGTTAATCTTTGGTTTCTCATTAATTCTTTTGTTCATTTGATGGCTTCACTCAATCTACTAAAGAAAAACTGTGTCAATCGTATAAGTTCCCAGTGCTGTTCATTCATGTAAACCTTCAATTCAGCCATCGTGTCCGCCACCGCTGTCATGGAGCATCGGCCATTAACTAGGGTTGCCGCCATAAGCCCTCCGTCGAGACAATGATCGGAAGGTTAATTCTGGTCGTACAGAAGCTGGTACAGAATGTATTTCAAAATCACTAACCTCCTTCCAAAATGGAGAAATTATTGCAGTGGCCGTTATGATTAAACCACATCGCACGCCCATGATTTCCCATGCAGAGTTGAAAGCAAAAACTTTTCTGTTTGTCACTCAGTGTTTATGAAACAGAAGGCTACTCACTTACACGAAGACATTGATATTTAAAACGAGACCGTTTTATTTAAACATAGACACTGATATTCAAACATATTTTTCTATAGTTAAACACTGATACAAAAAATTTACATATGTTTTTGGAAAAAACTGCCTACGATACGGACAACCGTTGTTTGTTATGTTAGGAAGATTACATTGTAATTAACAAACTAAATTATACTTGTGCATCGGATGCGGTGCTCTTCTCCCCTTTGTCGCTTACACCGGCTGGACTCCCATCGATAAGTATGTGTGCGACATACTTCAGTCGTAGGTAAGGGACATTCACTTGCGGTAGGCATAGCCATTTAGAATTTGCTCAATAAACCGCATCACGTACACTGCGCAGTCGACACTTCCCTTTTTTTGTCGTTGAGCACTCCTATCGTGAATCATGGGGTACGAGGCCGTCGCCGACACGTCCAATTCCATCTCGACGCAATTTTCGAATAGTTTTCGCTGTAAGGAAATAAACTTTAAAGTTAGTATGGACAAATACGAAGCCCGATGCGTGTGACCTGTAACTTACCATATCGATCGCGTCTCTGTCGTATTCCTCACTCTCGCTAGAAGAGTAATGCCTGTACTCTCGTTTGACGTTGTCCACAACGACGACGTGGAAATGGCCATTTAAAATTATTGGCATTATTAAGATGTCAAGATCATGGACATTCCGCGCAACATCGTCGATCATGCCGATAGCGATTTCCGCCGTGTCCTCTTGTTTGGACAGGCACAGTGCCAGTGGCCGGGTGATGGCAGCCCGCTTCTTATAAGGAGACTGCGATCTCTTCAGCTCCTTCTGGATGATGCAGACGAGAACGTCGATGACGTCGTCTGTCACCATTTCCTTCCCGTCCAATAACGTGAACACGTTGGCTCGTGTTGTGTAAACATAGTCATTCCTCCATACGACAGTCCTAATATTTAAACGAAAAATAAAACTATTTAAATGCTAACTAACATACTTAAACTGAGAAATGATATAGTTAAAGAATAAGTCGGATAGTTAAATAGAAAAGTAAAATACTTAATTGATAACATAGATAGTTAAACGAAACTTACGAGTCCATATAGCAGTTCAAGAATATTGATATGATTTCCTGTTCGAATTGCGCGAGACGCGGTAACCCGGCATATTTTTTCTTCTTCGGAAGAAAGTTCTTTTGCACGCCATCGAAATGTTGATTTGCAAGGAGTGTCCTCTCAGCTTGAGTTAGTGTTCTTTGCTCGTTGACGACTCCCTGCCCTTCGGTGGCAGCCTCTTTATTTCCGGTAGCTGCGGCAACGTCTTTATTAGAATCCGGTACTGCCACAGAGTTTTTTTTCGGTGTCGGTGCCGGTGCCGGTAACGCAGCAGCGTCTTTGTTCGATTCCAGGGATACTGTCACCTGGATTGTGTCCTCCTTTGTTGCCGGTGCTGCTACCGGTAACAAGCCAGTGTCTTTCTCCGTTTCCACTAAAATCACCGCCTGGATGGTGTTCTCCTTCGTTGCCGGTGCCAATGCCTCCAACGAAGGGACTTCACTGGCAAGAGATTCTATTATCCTGTCGACATTGCCAGCGGCATCGACGAGCGAGCCCACAGCCAGTGCAGACCGCACGTCCAGTACTTGCCCCTTTTCCAATGGCGCGCTGGGAGTTAAAGTTGGCTGAGCCTTAGCCATTATTGGTTCAACATCAATTGGTGCTTCCGTTACGACGACGTCCGCCGGCGAAGGCAGCGACATTGTTGGTTCCTTCCACGCAAGCCTCTTCCGACGCCGGCCTTGCTGGACTATTTTCGCAATGACGTCGTCGTTGGAGATGGTAGCACAGTCACCCGGTGGATGGAGGGGGGCTCTTGCGTCAACATCGGCCTACGAACGTGCCTCCAGAGCCGCCACGCGAGCAACAAGCCTGGGGAACTCTACAGTAAATATCTCACACGCATGCAATAGACGTGCAGTCAGGTCATTGGATGTTGTTATCGGGGGGGGGTGGAGGGGGCTTGCCCGTCGCCGAGCAGTCCATGCGCGGGGTGGGCTCCGGGAAGGTGATCGGCGTCGGACGCGCTTCGAGGATGTTGGCCGATCATCTCTCCTTGACGCCAACGGAACGGGAGTGGAAATATCACCTCCGCGTGTAGTTGTATCAACCCGACGGCTGGCCCCAACAAATATTTCTTCGTCCTGGTTCGCGGCGACCAATTCGGGAAACTGACAATTGTAAACAACAATACTGTTAAACAATAAATACTATGTTTGTAACAAAAACACGTAAGGTAAACAATACGCAATATAGTTAAACGTTAAATCATATGTTTAAACACTAATATATTTTGTTAAATGACAAATACGGTACTTAAATCAATTTATTACCTCTTTTCCTTCAAAAGATGAAAATAAGGTTCCTGTGGACACTTGCTTCCGGTAGCAGTTCTCACCGTAGCACAGGATCCTTGGGGTCTTGCCAAAACGAATCTTCTTGCTGGTGCCGGTGAGCTCATAGAACCAAGTCGTTAGCGCAACCGAGCAACCTTTGACGTACCCCGTGTTGGTCTTGTTCCCGGCGCACCTCGCTTGCACTCGAGCGGCCGCTTGTGGAACGTCCTCCATCATCCACTTGTGGGTCACTTACACCCATGCATATCGTCCCATGCCCGCTAGGTCATCGACGTAGTCAACGATCCAGATTGGAACAGAGCAGGAGGTGTTCGGGAAGAGGATAGTACCCATGATGTACACCATGAGGAGTTTTACAAAATTCTCCTCTTCCCCCCTGATTGCTTCCCCGCAAGTGTACGGGATCACCAAGTAATACCTCGTACAGAAGCACGAGGATCGTATTCCACGGGCTAAGGAGCTACTCTTACTCCTCCATCGCCTATTATCTAACCTAACAACACAAGCATGGATGTATGTTCTACTAAAGCAAAGAAATAAATACGATGTGATTAAACAAATTTAAAAGCATACAATGTTGTTGCAAGTACTACAATGAAGAGTGAAGGCTTGTGGATGTGGATTCCCTTGAGGGATCATCATGATACATGGATGAAAGATAAAAGGTAGCTTGGTTGATTTAGACCGAAGGATCTCAAGATTAGATCAACCCCAATTTCTCGGCGATTGAACCCTAATCCCATACGGATATCGGTTGGAATCTCTTCCTAACCAACATCCCTACGATTGCATTAAGTACAAGGAGATCCCAAAATAAGGATACACTAAACCCTAGTCTATCCTTGTAGCTCGGAGGGCTATCGACACCCAATTTCTCGGTGTGCCAATACAAGTAACCCCTTTTAGTTCATTAATGACCTAAAACACGCGAGTAGGTCACATCTACGTGTATAATTCAAGAAAGAACTACGGATCTCTCCATGTGGTAGTTCTAGACATGAAGCACAATGAACTAAATCTTAAACCAAACCAAGCTTGCAATTAAGTAAAGATCATCCAAAATACATGATAACCCCCCCCCCCCCCCCCCCCCCCCCCCCAAGGTTCACCAACATCCGGTGGCCTTGGGGGAATAGTGTGCCATCAAGCAAGTAACAACAAAAATACAAAGTAAATCACTTAAAAAGCTCATAAATGACACTCCCTAGATGAAATGATGAAGGAGGAGGTGGAGGTCCTGCCGAATGACGCTTTCCCCGTCCAAGAGATGCCGAATGACGCTTCCCTTGGCTTGGATCCTTGCCTCCTTGATGGTGAAGCTTCTCCCCTTCAAAATGATGCTCTTGCCTCCTTCTTTGGCTCCAAATCGTCGTCTCTGCAAAGATTTCTTCGTTTCTTCTCTTTAGATGCCGGCCACGAAGTCCCCCTTTGTGTGCCCTAAAAACATCCATAAATATTCCCGTAGTATCCCGGGGTGGATAGATGGATCCCGGGGTGGATAGATAGGCAAAGACAAGGCAAAACTTGTCTCATGTGGGGGTGCATCCCGGGGTGGATAGGGGGCCGTGAGAGCTAGTTGAAATTCACTGTCTTTTGATGCTCACGGCCCCTTATACGGCCCCGTATGCCGCACTGTTCACTCTTATGCACTTCCATCATTTCCAGCCCAAAACTCCTCAGGTGCAACAGCAACTGCAACAGTAAATATGCTACAGTACTCCAGCTACAGTGCGCGCGACGCCTGAATTTCATCCTTTTTCGCCCAAATTGCATTCTCGTGCTCCTCATGGCTCCCCCGTGTCCTACAACATAAATGATAGTCGATTAAGCACAAAACGGGCATCAATTCTTAACAAAATACATGCTAAGTGTACAAAATACATATATTAAAACATATACATTTAGACACTTATCACCCCCTCTGCCGAACTAGCTGCTGAAGTGTTGTCTTGATGGAGTCTTTATTTCTCTCGAACGATTTTGATAGAAACCTTGATTCGAATGCTGAGCGTGGTTTCTTCTTTTGGAACACGACGGCGTCTCCAACACACCGTAGCCCCAGGATGAGAGCCACATCTTGAGGCCTGAAACTGACCAGGCTGGCCCCGATCCTGAATTTGTTGCTGCGGTCATCAAACCTCTGCAGCAGAGAATCAAGAAGGGTTCTCTCTTGGAGGACGGCTTCAATCTCGGTCAAAGCCGCGAATGGTGTCCTTCTGATGATGTCCCAGTGTCGTCCAGTCATGTGAACTTTCAATTCATTCAATGTTTGGACAACCGGTGTCAAGTAGCATCGGCCGTTAACTAGGTTGACCGCCTGTGGGCTCCTTTTTTCTCACCCGGCCTTTGATTATGGTTAAACCGATTGAAAATAATGGATCACAAATCAAATTTTAATTTTATGACTTCAATAGATTATGGGTTCATGACTTCCATTAGGGCCAAGCCCTTAATGTTAATTACCCTGGACATTGTCGCAGGAACCTCCGATTAAGAAATAAGTGTGAACAAGAAAATAACTTGTGGTAATCAATTTCATTCATTTCAATAAATATGAATTTATATACTCATTGAAAATACATGGGATTTGAAATCGTCTTGACTTGTTGACTAGCTTGTGTTTGAACTTGTGTCTTGGACATTTTGGATCTAATTTGCATCTTGAGTTTGATTTAAACTTTCAAGTTATGAATTCTCTATGTTGATGAATCATAAACTTGATTTTGACTTTCCAAAAGTTTCGGCTTTTATGCTTGTGAAACTTCCTTCGAGTCTTGACTTGTGAAACTCTTCTGGTCTTTGACTTTCGATATCTTGAGACCGCTGAGTTCAATTGTCAATTTGTGTGAATTTTCAAATCTTGACTCTTTTTATATTTTGAGTCTTGACTTAATTGCTTTGGCTTTGATTTTATATATATATATATATATATATATATATATATATATGCATGTATATATAAATCCATGCTTGCGTCTTTTTTTTTTTTTGGGGGGGGGGGGGGGGGGGGGGGGGGGAATTCTTCATGCACGTGAGATAGTATGCATGGCATTACATGTTTCCCTTACCATTCTTTTATTTCAGTATATGTTTTGTCTTAAGTCAAAGATGCAAATTATTTATTTATTTATTTATTTCTTTTTTTATGCACGTGAATATGCATGAACATGCTTGCATTACTTCTCAAAATTATTAATATATTTACATGAAAGTCAATTCATGGATAAGGGTGGGTCCCTCTATTGAAATTTTTTTTATTTGAATCATGTACCCATGCATGAATAACATTGCATACTTTCCATGAAGAGCTGTCATGATCCTGATCACATTAACTCCACAATTCTGGGCCAAAGTTCTAAGGATAGCCTCAAAAGTCACAGCAGCAGCTTCATATGACCACTTTTCGATGCATATATAAACATTTTGACATAAAGCTTTGCATCTCTTTCGTTGCAGTGACATGTTTCTCACTACATTGGCATCAACATCCATGGGTTCTTCCACAAAGAAATCATCCTGCTGTCCATCAACTTCTTGAGCATCGAAATAACAATTTTCATCATCCAAAGAATATTTGAATATAGAAGGTGATCTCCATTTTCTTTGTTTTTTTTTATGTTATCTTTATTTGAATGTGACCCAAATCCAGTACTTGACTGGGACTGTAATAGTGCACGGAATTTCTTCATTTTCGATTGTCTTTTTGCTTATTTGGTGTTGTCCATCCTGACTTGGCATTCTTGTCTATTCTTGACTGCTTCTTGAGCGCCTGAATATCGATATTTGTTTGTCCTCCTTGAGCACCACCGAGAGTTTGATGGCTCATTATTTTAGAGTTTTGTAAACTGTACTGCTTTCCCTTGGTTCCAGCACTCAAAAGGAAAGCACCCAACAGTAGAAACATCAAGGCGGATATGCTTCATCGTATCAAATATATAGCCATACTAACTGCCACCGATCCTCCAGGAGAGTTGGCATACTTGACAATATCCTTATTAGGATCAACAACACCCATATAGAGAAGCTATGCCACAATGATGTTTGCTATATCATCATCAAATGCTCCACCACACCGGATTATTCTATGCTGGAAAAGCTTACTGATGACACTCTAATATCGCTCCATCACCATTGGAGGTGGGCCTTATCCATCTTGTGCCTCAACCGGGAAGTATTGCGAAGAAAGAACTTCCAAATCTTGCCTGATCGATCAAATCTCTTGTTTTTCAACCCACTGAAAAGTACAGACTCCACCAGAGTACACAGCCTTCGGAGCACTCCGAGCACAACTCAGCCTCTCAAATTTCTTTGAAGAAAAGAACGAAGAAGCGATGAGGGACCGGCTGGAGGAGAGTAAAAGGGTCTTGTTAGGGTTCCCAGAGAGGGGTTTAAGAGAAGATGGCAGTAGCAACTTTTGAAAGGGGCAATGACAAGCGACGGGCAACGGCAACGATGGCGGCGACGGAAGCAATGGCGGTAGGCGATGGCGACGATAGCAACAGCGGTAGCAGCGGCGTTGGCAGGGAGAGCAAATGAGAACCTCCTTCTTGTTTTGGGCTTCTACTTCGTATTTCTTTAGATTCTTTGGCTCCTCGTTCTTCTTCACTGGTTCCCCCTTGTTGGTCTTCTTCTTTCACTGGTTCTTCTCTTTCTTCTTTGATGGAGAATCATCGTTTGTTATTTCTCTGGCGATGGCAGCAACAGTGGCAAGGGTAGAGACGACAAGCAATGGAAGAAGCTTTGAATATATGGCCAGGCGAGCGAGGGGTATTCCACCCTCGCTCGTGTTGATGACAATAATGGCGACAAGCAAAGGCGGCCGACAACAATGGTAGTGGGTTTTTGGAGTCGATGGCCAGGCGAGCGAGGGATATTCCACCCTCGCTAGCGCTGGCAGCAACGACAGACAACAACGGTAGTGGCGGCAGCGACCTCCTTTTCTTCGTTAGTTTCTCCCGGCCGGCTTCTTTCTCTTTATATATATATATATATATATATATATATCTTTTTGCAGAGCAACAGATGAAGTCCTTGGTCTTCTTTTGATTTTTCTTCTCTATCTCCTCTTCGTCCCCCCACACCCCCCCCCCCCTCTCTGGCGCCCTTCCTCATCATTTTAAAAGCTCTTGTCGCGACCTGGCATGGTTGTGCGCGACGTGGAGTAGTTATACTGATCGTGAGGCAGTTGCGGACCACGACATCCCACACGACGCCCCGCAGCGAGGATTCAAATTCTCTTTTATTTATTTATTTATTTATTATTATTATTATATTATTATTATTATTATTATTATGTATAAATATCAAAATGGTCCCTCTATTTTGCGATTTCCGCCATTTTAATCCCTCTAATATAAAATCAGCCCTTTTGGTCCTTGTAATTGCACATTTTCGTCCTTAAACTGTAAAATCCGCCCTTTTGGTCCTTGTATTTGCACATTTTCATCCTTTTTGGTACTTCTAATTTATTAGCTGAAAGGACCAAAAGGGTTGATTCGTCAATTAGAGGGATTAAAAGGACAGAAATGTGCAAATACGAGGACAAAAAAAGCGGATTTTATATTAGAAGGACAAAAAGGGCGGAAAATGCAAAATAGAGAGACCATTTTGATATTTTGACCTTATTGTTAGTATCATTTTATTATTATATTTATTATATTTGTTATATTATATTATATTTATTTATTTATTATATATATTTATTATTTTATTATTATTATTATTATTATTTATTTCGTTTTATATTTTTTATATTTTTTTATATATTTTTTAATTATTTTATTTATTTTATTTATTTATATATATATATTTTTACATTATTATTATTATTATTTTATATATATATATATATATATATATATATATATATATATATATATATATATTATTTTATTTTATTATTTTATTTTATTTATTCTAATATTTTATTTTTATTTTTTTTGTTTGATTTGATTTATATAGATAAATATATTTAATTTTATTTTATATATGTATATATTTTTAATTTAATTTGATTTGATTTATCTTTTTATCTGATTTGATTTTTTTTAATATATTTAATTTGATTTTATTATATATATATATATATATATATATATATATATATATATATATATTTTATCTTGTTTGATTTTGATTGATTTTTTTTATATATATTTTGATTTAATTTAATTTAATTTAATTTTGTTTGCCTCGTGATTCGTACCCATGTTTGATCTTGGGACAAGGATCGCCTCGGGATTTAAATATTTTAAATCGCCTCGAGATCTGTGCTCGTGACTGATCTTGATATTTGGATGTTTAGATTGCCTCGAGATCTGCGCTCTTGGCTAATCATAAGATTTGAATATTTTGGATCACCTCGAGATCGGTGCTCTTAGCTGATCCGAAGATTTAGATATTTTTTATTGCCTCGAGATTTGTGCTCTCGGCTGATCTTGGTATTTATATGTTTTAGATCGCCTCGAGATCGGTGCTCTTGGTTGATCTTGAGATTTGTGTATTTTAGATCATCTCGAGATCTTTGTCTTCGGTTGATCTAGGGATTTGTATTTTTTTTAGAATTACCTCGAAATATGTGTTCTCAGATAATCTAGAATATATCCAAATATTAATTTATCTTAACCACATGTTGTCCTAATCCGATTAGGATTTGGCTATATGTGATTTAAAATTTTAATTTGATTTGAATTAGGACATGCGAATTTTTTTTGATATAAACACCGCCATGACCAAAACCCTACAAGAAGAACAATACATCTGTTTAGACTCGTATAATTAAACAGAAACCAAAATAGTCAAACAGTGAACTCAATACTTAAACGGAGACATGCATTGTTAAACGGAGACAACATTATAAAATACGAAATCAGATTTATCACACAGAAAACTCAACCATCATATTCATTAACGGCCTCCTTACCTTGGTGTGAAAACTGATGAAATTCCGAAGACTTGAGCAGGAGTTCTCCTTCCAGACAATGGTGAAGAGGCGATGATAGCATGATGCCCAGCCAATGACAACTTCGGAAATGGAAAAGGTGATGAAGAGGCGATGATCGCAGTTAACCGGCGGCGGAAATGGTGTTCTTTTGGTAATAAACAAAGAAAAATAAATCGCTTTCACAACTCCGTCAATCTCCCTGGGGGTTTGAAATTCATTCTATAGAAAATGAGGGGTTTTTTAGGGATATCAAAATTCGTGGGGTTTTTTTGTGAATATTGCAAACTTTGGGGGTTTCTTTGGTAATTACCTGAAATAATATTATGTAGATATATATTCAACTCCCTTCCAAAACATTGTTAAAAATTCAATAAGTATTTGTGGGTGTGATGGCTTATCCACATTGTTAATAAAAAAATTAATCATAACAAACGACGATTTCTATCTCACTATCAAATGAAGTTAAAACGCAAAATTATCTTCTCTAAAGAAATTTTTTTAAAAAACATATTTTTGAATGACTAGAATCACAAAGGTGAATTGAACCCTACCATTGAAACAGTAACAAACCAAATTCATATCTTAAATATATCAAACAATTGAATAGATTGTATGAGAACCTTAATATTTAGAATTAATATACATGCATGGATTAAAGTGAACCAATAAAAATAAAAATACAGGTTCTTGACACAAAAAAATGAAATGAAGCAAAGGGATTGATCGATGATGAGGGTTCTTGCCATGTTTTATATTTTATATTTATGCAAATTTTCTTATCGTTTTTATGGTTTTATCTAACTCCGCAAATCAAACAATTGAATAGATCGTAAGAGAACCTTAATATTTAGAATTAAGGAACCCAAACCCAAACCCTAAATTTAATTACCTTAGTTCTTGGACTGGAGATTGAAAGGGAAAAAGAGAAGAAGATTTCTACGAGGAAGTGATGATGGTTGGAGTGGAGGCGTGATTGGGTATTTATAGAGGTCTAGTGTTGTTTAGATAAGTTTGGTTTTGATTTGATTTAGAATTAGATTTTTTAACGATTTTGGAAAGTAAAGTGTAACAACTAATAACTGAAAAATTAGGTATTAATTTTGAGTTGTAGTTTGAGTTTGAGTCGAATTTTATCACAGTATATTTTAAAAAAAATTTAAAAGAGGTCAGGTTGTAGTAAACCAAGCAATTTGAATTTAATTTATTTAAACTAAACTGGCTCTATATGTTTGGATAAACAAAAATGAGACTTATTAGTTATTAGAGATAAAATAGGTTATTATGAATAATTTAAATTAGTCTCAAGATACATACAAAAATTTAAAAATCTCACGTGACAAAAAAAAAAAAAAAAAAAAAAAACATAACCACCCTTCGCTTGTATTGGATATTACTGGTCTAGTTGGTATTATAATGTCAAGATGAGGGCTTTATAATAATTTGGATGTTAGCGACAAACAACTTGAGCTTTTGGTTGCCAAAGGTTGCTGCTAATGTTTGATTAATCAATCATTAATATAATAACTATTATGTTTAATTTGGTTTGTTGTTATCTTAAGGTACTACATTTTGACTAGAAAAATTTGAATTCTTTTTTAATTTCCATGTTGAGTTTTTGTTTCTTATTTAAGTGTGTTTTTTCATTAAAAAAAGGGCTTTTTAATGAAGTAACCCTATTTTATTTTTTATTTAACCAAATGACCCTAGGGCCATTTTAATTGTCAAAATGACCCTAGGACCATCACATCACCCACATGGTGTTGTGATATGCTGACTGAGCGCTAAGTCAGCGCTGACTGGACTACTGACGTGGTATTTTTTTAAAAAAAATTATGATTTTTTGCATTTTAACCCCTGAATTATTTTATAATTAATAAGTTGATATATTCTTGGGTTTTTTTAACCAATTTTTTTTTAAATTTATTAGTGTTTTAAAATTTATTAAACTTTTAAATAGCTTTTTAAGGAATATATAAGTGTGTGTTTTTAATTTAAATCCCTTATTTGTTTTGAGAAATATATTAGTGTTTTATAATTAGGTTAAATAATCCTTTGATTATTTAACCTAATTATAAAACACTAATATATTTCTCAAAACAAATAAGGGATTTAAATTAAAAACACACACTTATATATTCCTTAAAAAGCTATTTAAAAGTTTAATAAAATTTAAAATACTAATAAATTTTTTTTAAAAAAAATCGGTTAAAAAAACCCAAGAATATATCAACTTATTGATTATAAAACAATTTAGGGGTTAAAATACAAAAAAAACATGATTTTTTATTTAAAATATACCACGTCGGTAGTCCAATCAGCGCTGACTCAGCGCCTAGTCAGCACATCACAACCTCCATGTGGGTGATGTGATGGTTCTAGGCCATTTTGACAATTAAATGGCCTTAGGGCCATTTGGTTAAATAAAAAAAAATAAAATAAGGCTACTTTATTAAAAAGCCCTTAAAAAAATTAAGGTTTTCAAACTCGGACCGAACATCGACCAGGAGAAAGGTAGGGGTCAACGGTCGAGGGGTTGAACCGGGGTCAATAATTTTTATTAAAAATAAGTTAAATTTTAGTTATATATAATTAAAAAATCAAATATTGAAGAATAAAAAATAAAAAATAATAAAAACATTACTTTTAAAAATTTTAAGCAAAATTTTATATACGTAAATATTGAACATGGGTCAATAATTTTTATTAAAAATAATCTAAATTTTAGTTATATATAATTAAAAAATCATATATTGAAGAATAAAAAATAATAAATAATAAAAACATGACTTTTAAAAATTTAAGCAAGATTTCATATAAATAGATATTGAAGCACACCGCATTAAAAATGTGAAATACACCAAATAATATAAAAATAAACAAGTACAAAATTAATTGAAAAATATTAAAAAAAAATCCATAAAAAAAAATATAGAAATATTTCATTAGTCTCTCCTTATCTTAGTTTTATAATTTTACATTATAACACCTAAACATTAGTATATTATAAAATAAAAAAATAAAAAAAAATTTTGCAAACCCGGATTGATGACCCGGTCGGGTCACGGGGTCACCGGTCCAATAGACCGGGTTGCCGGTTCAATCACGATTTTAACAAAAACCGGTTTTATATAATGAACCGGACCGGTTTTAAGGCCGGGTCCAGGTTAACCCGGTACGACCGCCCTGTCCGGCTCTGGAAACACCGAAAAAAAATCAACTATTGTTATTAAATATTATTTATTAGTATTTTATTTAGATATGTGAAAATAAAAAAAAATTAAAAAAAAAAACTTGGAATTTTGGGGATATAAATTGATTTTTAAGGAAAAAAAATTATGACCTCATGGCTGTCAAATTATCATATTCGAAAAGAAGCGATCACAGTTATTCATATTCAAAAATCAAAAGGCTTCAAAGAATACTGTGAGGAATGAGGTTCCTGGGCGGCGCTCGCGACCCTCACGGCGGCGCTCGTGACTCTCACGGCGGAGCAAGACTCCCATTTGGTTCTCATCGTGGTAGATTCCGGAATGGCTCGCGTCGAGGTTCTCGTAACTTCGCTCCCTCTCGTATTTCCAGCAGGACCAACCCACCAGCTTTGTTTCCGCAACCTCTTGAAGACAAGTCACTCCCTCACAAAAACTCTCCGGTGAAGGATGGTGTTTCTTTTGCCGAAGTTGTCAAAATCTCACCACCACCCTCTTCATCTCCGAAGAAGGATTCTGGTCATCCCTCTTCCCTGAAGCGCCATCGCTCTCCAGATTCTGATGAAGTCTGCAAAAGATGCCTTCGTCTCGGCCATAAGATTAATGAATGTCGTCATCAGTTGACGTGCCGTCGCTGCTCAGGCGTCAGTCACTATGCTGCTAGATGCCCTCTGAAATTCTCCAAGATCTCCCCTCCCTCAGAGAATACCTTTCGGAAAAAAAAGTCACCTGTTTCCCAACCGGTCACCAAACCTCTCCTTCATGTTCCTTCTCCGCGCCCCATCTCAGAGATTTCTCCTCTCCGTGTCTCGCTCCCCATCTCGGAAGACATCATCCAATCTAAAGAGGACCTCAGGAGAAGGGTGATCATCAAAGTCATCTCCGACAATGCGAGTGTTCGATCGCTTCATGATGCTCTCCCAAGCCACATCCATTCAGATCAATGCGAGAACCTCACACCGTACGGTGATGACTTTATTCTTACACTTTTCTCTTCGAGAGCAGCCTCGGCAGTTGCCAAGATGAACACTTTGACCATGAATACCTCCCATGGTCCTTGCACCATCAAGCTTTCTCTTTGGTCCCCGGAATTCGGATCGCATGCCATCGCTGCCGGAAGCTACAACTGGGTGCGTATGTCGAACATGCCTCTTCACTGCTGGAATTGGGACTCCATCGTCGCCGTTCTCAAACCGATTGGAGACCTGATTTTCGTTCGGAAAAGAGAAGACGTTTCGCTCGAGCATATGAGAGCTCTCGTCAGACTCAAAGCTCCCACGGCATTCCCTTTGAGAATGATCGTAGACGTCGGTATGAGAAGCTTTAAAGTTCGCCTTGAAGACGATGGCGTTCTGATCATCCGATCCAAGGTGGTGCATGGTCCCTCTCCCATTCCCAGCTCGAGAAGATTCCCAGGTGTCCCCCTTCGTCTTCAGCTGCGGATACCTCCCTCCGATCACACTCCTCGTCTTTACCTCCCAGGTTTTCCCGTGAGGAGAAAGGCAAAGGCTTGTTGCAAGCCTCCCCGTCCGTCTCCCTCAATGCTCCGCCGAACTCAGACGACCATCACCAAGTGGAGGATGGTCGGAGTTCCGGCGATCTTCAGCAAGTGGTCCCCCGGATTCCTCGCGAGAGTAACGAGGAAGGGGACACACTGTGCATGCACAGCAAGCTCGCGACGTCCAGCCTTACAACAGCCGTGAACGTGCCTCGGGATCAGCATTCTGTGGATTCCTCTGGACATTTGCTGATGTCTCTTCTGCCTCGCGATCAGCCACCATCCGATTCCTTCAATAATACAGCACATGGGTCGCCTCGTGATGCGTCTCCTGATCCCAGTTTTAAACGGAAGGATATTCCCATGCCTCGTGATCAGAATCCCCCTATCTCCAAGCATCCTGACATTCCGGATCAGGCCCACAGTCCTCTGGCTCAGGCCCAAATTCAATTACAGGCCCACAAACCGGTTCAGGCACTTATCCCTGACCAAGCCCACAGATCGGATCAGGCCCTTCTTGATCCAGCCATTATTTCAATTAAAATCTCTAGTCTCAATGAATTATCCTCTAAACAATTAGACCTATCTTCAAAAGATATTCCAGCTGATAATATTATTTCTCACAAACCTGATTCTTCAACTGAGGCAAAAGATAATCTTCCTACACACTTGCAATTACATCCTCCCTGATATTTTAATACCTGAGGGATACAGATGGATTTTTATTCATGGGGGATGGACCCTTGTTCCAAATGTAAACTCGGATAAATTCTACTCTCAGGATCCTACTCCTCCAATTACCCCTATGGAGGATCCTACTGATGATGAACTTTTGGACTGGGATGATGATGACGATCTTCCTATCGATATGACAGCTGATGATGAGCAGCTTCTAAGTGAAGAGAATCTTTCTCACTTAGACACTGGATTTCAGCCTGTCGATTCTTTGGCCGATCATTCTACCAATCAGGACCCTTCAGACCTCAGTGATAAAAATGCTCCAATTAACATCCGACTTGAGGGCATTTCTCCTGATACAGTTCCTGATTCTCAGTCTTCTGATTTACCACCGCAACCCAAGACCCAGAAGACTATCAGGAGGAGTGACAGACCCAAGAAACCTTCTGGCCGCTGGAATGAGGAAGCAGGGTTCGTTCCCCTCCCCCCAAGATCAACTAAGAAAAAAATCCCTGAAGACCCGAGAGAAGGTACGCCTACTCTCCTTAATTCTGTTTTCTCTACTTGGTCTGATGCTCAATTCTTTAATTATAGCAAAGCATGTGGTGTTAAATTCCTAGGCTCACCAAACCACAAAGATAAATGTTTAGACAGCATTCGCAAACTAGAAAACTTGAGAACTGAATATTCTACTGCTCCGGCCGGATCCCCTCGGGGATCTGATATTTAGACCACATAACTTTCTTATGAAAATTCTAAGTTGGAATGTTCGTGGTCTTGGCAGACCCTCTAAACGCCACTTTGTGAAAGAATTTATTCTATCTACCCGTGCGGACATCGTATGTTTACAAGAATCTAAACTTCAAGATATTCATATCTCTACCTGGAAATCGATTGGCGGTTCCCGCCTGAACTCTTTTGATTTTATCCCAGCAATAGGTTCTGCTGGAGGCATTATTCTTGCTTGGGATTCTACCCAAGTTGTTGGTACTCTTCTTCATAAAGGACCTTTCTCCATCACTTTAGAATTCACAAACCAATCAGATAACAGCATATGGGCTTGTACTGGGGTTTATGGCCCCTCCTCCAGACCCCTAAAAGACGACTTCAGGAATGAGCTCCGCTCAATTGGAAACCTTCACTCTTTGCCTTGGGTGATTTGTGGGGACTTCAATTTGCAATTCACTATAAATGACAAAAACAAAGGAGACTTACATGCTAGTGAGATTTTCACATCTCAAAACCTCCTAAATGATCTTAATCTTGTTGACCCTCCCTTACATGGGCGTAGATTCACCTGGTCAAACGGACAAGTTGACCCAATCTGGGTTCGGCTTGATAGATTCCTCTATTCCCACAACTGGACACAATTATTCCCTAGATCAATTCAATCTGCACTTCCTAGATTTGGCTCTGATCATTCTCCTATTTGCCTTGATTTTGGGAATCACACTTTTAGACCACGCATCTTTCGTCTTGAAAAATCTTGGTACTCTAATCCACTTTTAGAGAATTTCATCCAAGACTGGTGGTCTGAACCTAACCTCTTTGGTTGCGGAGCCTTCATTCTTTCCAAAAAATTACTACACATAAAAAGGAATCTCCGTAGCTGGACCAAGGAAAACTTTACTTCCTTCAACATTCTCAAACTGAACCTGCTTGACGAATTAAATTCACTTGATACTGCAAATGAAAGTAGAGACCTTACCGCTGCTGAATCTGATTGTCTCTCGTTTTTTAGATCTGAGCTCTCCAATAAGCTTAAACAAGAAGAAATTTACTGGAAGCAAAGATCTAGAATAACCTGGTTGAAGGAAGGAGACTGTAATACTAAATTTTTTCATATGATGGCTAATGGAAGAAAAAATAAAAACTTTATTCATCGAATTAGACATAATGGACATTGGATTGAAGGGAACTCTGAGATTGGGAAAGTTTTTTCCGATCACTTTCAATCTCTTTTCGGCACCCCTCTCAATCATAGATTCTTATTGGACTGGCCTCACTTATTCAATTACAAGGCTAGAATTGATCTTTCTTCCCTAGAAATCCTTTTACCACGGAGGAAATCCAACGAGCTGTTTTTGATCTTAATGCTGATAAAGCCCCTGGACCTGATGGTTTTCCAATATTCTTTTATCAGAAACACTGGAATCTTCTAAGCGAAGATATCTTTAAACTCTGTAATGACTTCTACGAAGGTACAATCAATTACGAGCGCATTAACTGGGTTCACCTTGCACTAATTGCCAAAACTTCTACTCCTACCGAGGCTTCGGATTTCAGACCTATCAGCCTTATCAACGCTACTTGTAAAATCATTTCAAAAATTCTCTCTTCAAGACTTAGTCTTGTAATTGATGAGCTTGTCGATGATTCTCAATCGGGTTTCATTAAGGGTAGATGTATCGCTGACAATATTATCGCTGCTCAAGAACTGATCTTTCACCTTCAAAAAAAGAAGCTTCTTGGGTTTGCTTTTAAAGTCGACTTTGCCAAAGCCTTTGATTCCCTAGACTGGAATTTCCTTCTTGAGATCCTCGCTGCCAGGGGTTTTGGAAGCCGGTGGATCTCTTGGATTCATACGATTCTTAAAACTGCTAAAACTCAAATCCTCATCAATGGTACTACTCAGGGCTATTTTCGCTGCAAAAGAGGTTTAAGACAAGGGGACCCCCTTTCCCCACTTCTCTTTGCCCTGGCCGCGGATACCCTCAGTGTAATGTTCAAACACGCAATCAATTCTAAGGTCCTAATTGGTGTTCAACTTGATCGTTCCAATAACATCTGTCATCTGCAATACGCAGATGACCTTATCATCTTCTCTGCTGGGGGACATGATGACCTTCAAATCATCAAATTGATACTTTACCTTTTTGAAGGCTCGTCGGGTCTTGCTATCAATTTATCAAAAAGTTGTTTGTTTTCTACAAACTTTGGCTATCAACCTCATTTTGCATCCGCAAGGATACTAAACTGTAAAAGAGATAGTCTTCCTATCACTTATCTGGGAGTCCCCCTTTCTGGCAAAAGACCTAGAAGACAAGATTGGTCTAAACTCATTGAAATGGTTCGTTCCAGACTCACGCCCTGGAAAGCAATCTATCTTTCTCTGGGTGGACGTCTAACCCTTTTAAATTCTGTTCTTTCGACCACTCCAGTCTACCGGATGTCTGTCTTCAAACTCCCAGCCTGGGTCATTCATGATATCGACAAGATAAGGAGAGATTTTCTTTGGAAGGGCCCCGAGCTTGGTCCTAAAGGTGTCAGACTGATAGCCTGGGATAGAATCTGTCGCCCACGCCACTTGGGTGGTTGGGGAATTCTCAACCTCCTGGAATTCAATAAAGCTTTACTTGGGAAATGGTGGTGGAAGATCTCTAATAACCCTAATAGTTGCTGGGCTAACATCATCAATGCCAATTACTCAGTTACAAATCCACCTGGGATTCTTTTCCATCAACAGCCGAGAAACAGATCCTTTTTTTGGGCCGGTTTAAGCACCATTCTTCACCCCTTCAGGACATGTATCAACAGATCACTTGGTAATGGAGCTAGCACTTCATTCTGGTATGACAAATGGCTTAACGGTCAAGCTCCTATGGACCTTTGGCCATCCCTTTTCTCAAATTGTCATTTCCCCGGGGTTAGCATGAGACAATTCATCTGGCTGCTTAATTCACCAGAAATTATTTTCCATTCTGAGACTCCTGTTAATTTTTCCTCTCTTTTAGATTCTATTCCAAGTCACTTCAGTGATCAAGAAGATTCATACTCTTGGACACTTGAAAAGAAAGGGATCTTCACTGTTAAATCATTTTATAATTTCCTAATCGATGGAGGAACTTGCAGCCAACTTTACCCTCAGTTCTGGAAAATTAATTCTCCCAGCAAAATTACCCTGTTCTGCTGGCTCGCCTGGGAGAATAAAATTCTCACCCTCGATAATCTATTCAAGAAAAGGTGTAACTTGAATGCTACAGACACTTGTGTTCTCTGTCACAAAAACTCAGAATCAGTTGATCACCTTTTCCTTCACTGCATTTTCTCCACCAGAATTTGGTCCTTCTTTAAACAATTCTTCAGCTCTGATATTATTCCATTGTCTGTTTTAAATATCTGGACAACCTGGTTACCTTCCCTAAATTCTAATCACCAATACCTCGGTGATCTCTGCTCTCGAGCAATCTTCTGGAATTTATGGCTGGAACGGAATAATAGAATTTTTAACTTAAACTGCTCTTCTATTCACTCAATAATCCTTAAGACTGCTAACTTGCTTCTTTCCTGGCTTGTTGCAGCTCCTGATTCCCAGTCGCACGTGACCACAGAAGCCTCTCAGAAAATCAAGCGTTCACTCAACTTCTTGAACACCCGTATGGCAGGATCTTCTGGAGATGCAGGGCACAACTTTCATCGGGAGTAATCGCCCTCCCTTTTCCAGCTAGGTCTGACCTCCGACTCCAGCGTTTATTTGGGCGATCTTGTTCAGTATTCTGCTTGGAGTAGGTCACTCCTCTTTCAGCCTTTCTAGACCTACGCTTCCAGACGGCGGCTCTCGTCTTCTAGGCTCCTATCTTTTCTTCTGTTGCACGTCTGTTTGTCTTTATTTTTTCTGCTCTTCACCTCTGGTGAGAGTCACCTGTCCTTTTATTCGCACTGTTTTCTTGTTCTCGCTTTTTTTTCAATAAATTCGTGGTTTATACACTTTAATAAAAAAAAAAGGCTTCAAATGAAGCTGTACAGATGCTTCTCTCTCCCTCTAGGGTTTCGTTTTTTTCAGGAATGCTCCGTGGTCTCTGGGATTCTCATTGGGTAAGGTTCCTTTTCCTTTGTGATTTTGGTTTTCTTTGGCTAATCTCCTGTTTTTTTGGATGTTTGGGTTTCTGGGTTGGAAAATCTATGTGGGAATGGGATTTTTAGGGCTTAAAAGATCAGTGAATCACTGGTGTTCTTTTTGTATCTGGATTTTTACTAAAAATTTTTTTGTATAGTCCCTTTGATGTAATGGAAAGGTGGATTTTTTGGTTTTCATCTGTTGACATTTCCTCTTTGTAGCTTTTGTAAGTGCTTTGAGCGCATTTCCTTAAAAAAAAAAAGTGTTTTTTTTTTTGGTGAATCTGATTAAATTATTAAGGATAAATAACCCAAGAGGAATGCTGCTAAATTTTGGTGGTTATTGTGATGATGTTAACAAGAGCATGAAGTTGTGATTTATGAGGAAAATAGTAATGTTTAGAATTCGATTTTTTGCTAGTTTGTGCTTAGATTAGCTACATTGTCTATTTGTCATTCATATTCTAAGCTCCTTAGCTTCTTTAGGGAATATAAGTAGCCCAAAGATTGCGGAAGGGTCCACTAGAAAGCCAGTTAGGATTAATATTGGATAAGATATGTTGAAGCAGTGGAGTACCTAAAAAGTAATTGTGATTTTATGAAGATTTGGTAAAAGATTAGTTTTACTGTGAAATTTATCAATTTCTTCTTTGGTTACCATTGTTGGGAGAGATTTTTGCCTTGCCAAATAGCAAAATCATCTGGTGATGCTGGCTTGATGATCGTATGTTACTGGTGCAAAGTTCTTAAGTTTACTCATCTATGACATGTATGTAGAATGCACAAAACGTTATTCATGATGAATACAAATAAATTAATGATAAAGGATTCCCTTGTCTTAAATCTTATATGGATGTATGCATACAAATCTATATTGATTTATGTTTCTTATTTGAGAATTTAGTCACGAATGTGATGGAGAAGTATCTTATTTTCTTTCACAGGTTGAGATAATATTTGACTTGTCTTTTGCTGTTATATTTAAGGTCCTACGAATATTTGCCGCCAAGGATATAGCTCAAATTTTATGTGACTTCAACTATGAAGACCGTTCAGAGATTTGTTTACAATATCTTTCTATTTGAGATTTAGCTTCTTTAGTTCTTAGGGCCTGTATGAGCCTTCGTGGTCTAAGGCTATAAGTTTAACTTTTGGATGTGTGCCTGAAAAGTGAGATTGGTGATTGCCTGAAAGTTGATCTTGTGCAATAAGAAAACTTGAACCCTTGGTGCCTAATACTTTCTGACTGTACAAGCTCTTCTTTGGGCTTTATATTTGTCAATTTACTATTAAGCGCGTTCTTGTCGAAACAAAAGCTATATTTGATGGTCTGAATGATTTCATTTGAATTGTTTCACATTCAACAATTCACTTTTTAAGAGAAACTGCTAAACACAATGTATTGATCAGAGCTGCATGTTGTTATATGCCTAAATTTTAGTTATTTTATGTTAGGATCAAGGATAGGAGTTTTAGTTGCTTTTATATTTAAAACTTTTGATATTACATTCACATATGAGATATGTAACCACAGATTTGCATTTTTATTATTTATATCAAGTATATGCCCAGTTTGTATGATGGCAAATAAGAAGGTTGTCTGAATAAAAATTGGGATGTTAATATAATATTCATAAATATTAGACATGTTTGTCACAAAGTTGTGACCCTTTTAAAATGCACTCTTTCCTTTTTATATGCTTTCACACGAGCCAAGTTTTTGAGCAAATTTTCTAAGATTATACTGATTGCTATTTTTTGTTGATTTTCTTTTTTGAGTTGTTATAATCTTGTTTGTTTTCTTAATGCCCTTGTTAGCATTTATAACCATTCCATAGGTCACAGCGCTTTGGCTTTTTACATTGTATTCATTCCCTTTATATGATTATCACTGTTGCCTAGTTTTTGAGTAAATTTTCCAAGATCACACTTCTTCTTTATGCTCAAGTAAAAAGTTGAAAATTCATGTGAAACCTCGAATCCAGTCGACTCTCTGCTATTATGCGACTATGGAGTATGGACTAATGATCCTGACCAAACAGAAACAGTACTATTTTCAGTGTGTGCACTAGATGATTCTTTATTAGGCATCTAATCTGCTTGTCATTTTGTTGTTTGACCATCTTATCTTCCATTCAGTGCTTAAATTTCAATTCTAAACATGATACAATTTGTATCTTAAACCCTCTTTATTTATATATTCATTTCTCAAGTCATTTTGAGCTATCTTAAGTGTTTTGGGCTTATAGTCACTATTGCATTTTGCTCTGTTCTTCAGAATAATTCACGTTCCTGAATAATGCATCAGCGGCACTTTGGTCATGCAGTGTGGTGGGTTGTTTGAGGCACAGCTGATGAAATTCATGAGGAACATCATAATAGTTGATGGCAGTTTATATCAGAGGATGAGACGAAGATCACATTGTTGTTGAAGTGGATGTTGAATCAGGTCAATTTATTGTTATTTTCTTTTATTTATGCGCATGTTCATTTTTTCTTAAGAATAGAAGTTACTGCGTACTCCTGTTCTGTGACAACATATGCTATTGGATTTTGTGGCCTCTAAATTTGATTTTGTGCCTGGGCATGAAGTGAGTAGTCAAAACCCTCTTAAATATCCTAAAACCAAAATTTCATTGATTAAGAACCAAGAGGGTGCAGCCTCATTTTTCTTTGCATGCTTGATCCTTGCTCGAGGTCAATTTTGGCATTCATATTTTCTCGAGTAATATTCAATTTCGGCAAGTGGTATATACCTTCACTGGTTGCTTATTGTGAATTTGGAAGGATAATTCATTGCCTGGAAGTTACTTGGGCTTGCTCCACATATTCCTTTACATAATCACATATAGACTGAGTATTTCACCTTATAGTTAGTAAGCACTTAGAAAAAAGATGTAGCTATGTTTTTGCTAGTGTACCAAGGCTGGTGCATAGGGAATGTAATTTTAATTTAATGAGAACATTGACCTGTTTATTTCTTTTACTAATCTGGTTATGCAGTAACATAAGTGAAGTTAATAAACCTCTTGAGAAGTTATAACTTGTAATATCTGATGTTTGGTCCAACTTTATATGTGTTTTTATTTATGTACACACTCAATCCTGAGGGTGGATCTGACAATATGCATTCCGGATATATGAACTGTAGCTACATTTTTCCATTGTAAATGCATTGTTGTCTTCAAATGCATGTTAATGATGTAGAGTGAACTCAGTGGAGGCTTATGTTTAGCAATAAAATATAATTTAGGTGTCCAGGGACAAGGTCATAAACCTGACTAAGTTTTAGTTTATATTAATTGTCATTGCTGCTATTCTCGTGTTTCATATTCAAGTCTTGGTTTTTACACTATGATTTCTCCTCTCAAGCTTTCTGGTTAGTCTAGTTTTCTTTGATTTTCAAAAATATATGCAAGGTGTTTCTGTGACATTTCTTTTTTGGAGGAATCTCCTTCGCAGGCTCATTTCTGTGCTTGCAAATGATTATGACAGACATGCAAAGCAGCTCAATGGAATCCACAAATCTCATGTTCATACAAAACAAAAGGTACCATTTTCCTTCTTCTAGATGTGCGTACCAGTTAATTTTGTGGTACAATTGTAATCTATATGCTAGCATCACTAAAAAAGGTGGCAGGGAATTGTTTGGGTTATTTTTGATGATAAGATAGAAAGCCTGAAATGCACTTTACGGCCTTCCAGCATATGCTCCTAAGCAACATGTATTTGCTGAACATTTAGAATATATAATGGTTTGAAAAAGAAATTAGTAAATTTTTTGAAATATGCAGTCAATCAATATATCGTCTTTTAGCAATCCTTGTAAGTCAACAACTCTTCATTATTGATGCACATGCCAACAAACTTTAATGACATCTGACTCTTCTGGTTCACTGCATCAAAAATAGCACAACAATGAAGTTATAGTAGAAATAAATTCATGCATCAAAGAAAATTGATAAAACTAAAACAAAACCAAATATAAATTCTCTTGCTATTTGGAAACCTGTGAAATAAAAAATAGAGAAATTTAACAAGGAAAATATTTACATACCTTCGCCTCCATGACACTTCTTCCAGAGTTCATGCTTATTTCTTGGGCCTCAAAAAATTGGGAGTCTCAGTAGTCAAATAAAAATACCAAAATGTCAACTAAAACTTGCAATCCCGGTAAAAGAATAAGTTTGACTCCTATTTATGGTTCCTCCCATGTGTAAGCTTTCAGTCTTTCCTACTTCGCTTTCCTTCAACTCGGATCAAGTTATGCAAATAAAAAACTTAGTAGACAATGAGGTAGCTTTCACAATGAGGTCGGTAGCTTTCACACATCTCCTCAGGTAGCCCTTTCTCTCGAGAAAATTAACAACTACACATTGGCACTGTATACTATCGAATTACTCAGGAGTAGCTTTCACACATCAAAAAAGGTAGCTCTTTTTGCCCATAGAACAGTAGCTTTCACACATCCCCCTAAGGTAGCCCTTTCTCTCTTTTATCGTCAAAAACACACTTGTAATGCATAGTATCAGATTTTAAGAGCGGCTTTCACACAATAAGGTTGGTAGCTCTTTCCACCCTTAGAACAGTAGCTTTCACACATTCTCTGAGGTAGCCCTCACTCTAGGTAAATCATCAAGCACACAATCCTCAAGCATAGTGTCCATTTACCTTAGAGCGGTTTTCACACTATAAGGGTGGTAGCTCTTTCCTCCCTTTAAACACTAGCTTTCACACACACGGTCAAACTAAGTTTTTATTCACAATAACTATTTCTAAGCATCTAGATCACTATATAGTAAAGACTGCACACTCTAAAAATATGTGAAGGAACTAAAAATAAAATAAAACTAATGATTAACTCAAGAAAGAAATTAAAATCGACAAATGTAGTTTTCCTAGACTAAGAGACCCAAACAATGTAGGCCCTCAAAAGCATATTCATCTGCATATAATCAAGGTAATTATTTAAGTAATTAATTTATTATTGTTAAAAGTAAAGATTTAAAAGAAGAAGAAGAAGAAAATTACTGTGTTAGTGATTACAGAGATAAAAATTATCAAGGAAATAGCATCAGAAAATTCACCTAAATTTACTCCGTTGATATCCTAGTAGGAATAAATTATGGAGATTCATCAGTTTCAAAGTAAACATATGTTTATCAAGCAGAGTTTAACTAGTCATTAATAAAATAAATTTTGACATTACTTATATATTATAAAATCGAGGACAAGTGAACATTAGTACACCAAAGCATGCAGTTCGAATGGTGAAAATCTTATTTTATTATTTTATTAAAAAATTATCCATCTTCAACAAAATTTATGGAAAATACTAAATAACCACGTGAAGATAATTATAGAGGAAGCATATTTTGGGAAATAATTAGACCGTATATAACTTAATTTTATAGTATAGTAGTAGTAAATAGGAAAAGCACATAAAGCAAAATAGATATGATCAAGAAAAAAAGCACACACAGATTAAGAAAAAAAAAATTAAAATTTCAAACCATTAAAGGAAGTACTTAATGAAATGCATAAATCAAAACTCACAAGGTATGACGAATCATGCATGAAGAGCATCTTCAACCTTGGCAGCCATGCCATCGAGTCCATTCTGAAGAATAGAAACAAGACCCTCTTCACTAAATCCATGCATTGGATCAGCATCAAAACACCATTCCAAGCTACATCCATCTTCATTACCATCATCATCAGCACCAGCACCAGCACCACCCACCACCTTCAACGTTGCTATGTATCTTGTGAAACCCATGTTGTTCTCTGTGATCTCATAGCTAAGACTTTGGCCAATAGGGGTCTAGAGACAAGAGTCTCTCATTTACCCAAAGGTTGGAAGGTGCTTCTCTGACAATGTCTTCAGTGGGTGGAACATTGGAGCAATATCTCACGCAGCCTGGTTGGCCTGGAACTCCTTCCACAAGCCTGCATGTCGATATCATTGGGTGCAATTTGTGCAGGCCAAGGAAGTCTCCGACCAGTGACCAGACTTGGTTTCTGGTTCCTCTCCGGACCTTGGCTATCACATTGCCTTGCCATGTCGTCTTCTCCATCTAATCTGATAGTGCATGAGAGAAGCAAAGATAATTAACTCTTCAATAGCTATACATATATACATATGAGGATGCCAACTTTAGATGTACAAAGAATTAAACAAGAATCCAAATCAACTTCTTGAATAGAATCACACTCATAATAAAACACAGTTTTTCTTTAATAGATCGAGTGAAACCATCAAATGAACAAAAGAATTAATGAGAAACCAAAGATTAACTAATCACTTATGTAATAAAGTTGTTGGCAATTTACTATTTTATTTTTCTCTCTGCTCAATGATCAAGAGCTTGAATCCTACTTGTGACTTATTTATGATTTTAAAAAAAATAAAAAATAAAACAATATATACAATTAAGAAACTGTAATGAGAAAAACTTAATCAACAAAATTAATAATATTATAAAAAAAAACAAATAGTAAAGTGAATATTTAAATAAAATCTTACCAATAAAAACAAAAGTACCAATTTTTGAGAAGGAAAAGCAAATGAAGCAAAGGGTTTGATCGAGGATTAGCAAGGGAAATGAAGAAGAGGGTTCTCGGCGCGTTTTATTTTTATTTTTTTGCAATTTTTCTTTTTGTTTTTATGGTTTTTTTAAATTAAATTTAAAAGATATCAATTACCAATTTGAGACATATGCTTAAAAATTTTAAAATTACATTGAAATATTTAAAAAATTGTTGTTTTGAAAAACAAATTCTCTATGGCCTCTTCCTCCAGGCGTGTTTTTCTTATGGCAATTTGTTTAAAATTTTCTTGGTATTTTTTAAAAATTATATTTACAAGTTGCCACCTTAGCATATTTGAAAAATTAAATTAAAATATGATGACATGAAAAATATTTTAAAAATTATTAATATTAATATTAATAAAAATTAAAAATTATTTTTTAAAAATTAAAATTAAAATTTTTTCTCATTACACCCTTTAAATCCAATAAAGTCACCAAACATTTTAAAAAAATTTAAAGATACAAATTATCACCATTGAAATATTTGGTTGAACATAAAAAAACCATTTGATATTAATTTTCAAATATTAAGTTAGAGATAAAATTTATATATATTTAAATAATTAAGTATGAATTATTAATATTGATAAAAATTAAATTTTTTAAAATAAAAAATGTACCTTTTTTTAAAAGAAGATAATAGCAAATATTTATTATTAAATAATTTTAATATTTACATCAAAATCTTATCAATTATTTATATTTTTGGCATGTATTAGATTAGGGTATTTCAGTAAAAAAAATTAATAATACATGATTAACAATTGAGGAAACTTGATAATCTTACTTTCCAACCACATAATACTATTCTGACAATCAAATAAATTTTGTACTTAAACTATGTATAAACAATCCATACTTATGATACATATTTTACGATCATATTTAGACCTTACTATCATGATTTTTATTTTACATTAATTAATATAAATATAAAATAATATTATGTAGATATATATTCAACTCCCTTCCATAATATTGTTAAAGATTCAATAAGTATGTGTAAGTGTGATGGCTTATCCACATTGTTAATAAAAAAATTAATCATAACAAAGGACGATTTCTATCTCACTATCAAATGAAGTTAAAACACAAAATTCTCTTCTCTAAAGAAATTTTTTTAAAAAACATATTTTTGAATGACTAGAATCACAAAGGGGAATTGAACCCTACCATTGAAATAGTTACAAACCAAATTCATATCTTAAATATATCAAACAATTGAATAGATTGTATGAGAACCTTAATATTTAGAATTAATATACATGCATGGATGAAAGTGAACCAATAAAAATAAAAAATACCGGTTCTTGAGACAAAAAAAGGAAATGAAGCAAAGGGTTTGATCGATGATGAGGGTTCTTGCCACGTTTTATATTTTATATTTATGCAAATTTTCTTATCGTTTTTATGGTTTTATCTATCTCCACAAATCAAATTTTCTTGCCGCGTTTTTATCTTATTATCTTTTCTTCGATATATAAATATAAATATATAGATATGACTATCAAGATGTGGGAAGAGTTACCAATCAAGATGGATAAATTACTTTCGGCTTGATGTCAATTGTGGCTTAAGATATATAGTTAATTGACCAAATATTATTATTAAAGATTAGGATGCACACGAAACAATAAAACATATGCATAATTCTCTTTTCTTTCTTGAATTAAAATTTGCAAATCAAACAATTGAATAGATTGTATGAGAACCTTAATATTTAGAATTCTGAAACCCAAACCCTAAATTTAATTACCTTAATTCTTGGACGGGAGATCAAAAGGGAAAAAGAGAAGAAGATTTTTATGAGAAATTGATGATGGTTGGAGTGGAGGCGTGATTGGGTATTTATAGAGGTCTAGTGTTGTTTAGATAAGTTTGGTTTTGATTTGATTTAAAATTAGATTTTTTAACAATTTTGGAAAGTAAAGTGTAACAACTAATAACTGAAAAATTAGGGATTAATTTTGAGTTGTAGTTTGAGTTAAAATCGAATTTTATCACAGTATTTTTTTATTTTTAAATTTTAAATGAAGTCAGGTTCTAGTAAACCAAGCAAATTTAATTTAATTTATTTAAACTAAACTGGTTCTATATCTGTTTGGATAAACAAAAATGATAGTTATTAGAGATAAAATTGGTTATTATGAATAATTTAAATCAGTCTCAAGATTCATACAAAAATTTAAAAATCTGACGTGACAAAAAAAACATAACTACCCTTCGCTTGTATTATAATGTCAAGATAAGGGCTTTATAATAATTTGGATGTTAGCGACAAACAACTTGAGCTTTTGGTTGCCAAAAGTTGCTGCTAATGTTTGATTAATCAATCATTAATATAATAATTATTATGTTTAATTTGGTTTGTTGTTATCTTGAGGTACTACATTTTGACTAGAAATATTTGAATTCTTTTTTAATTTCCATGTTGAGTTTTTGTTTCTTATTTAAGTGTGTTTTTTCATTAAAAAAATCAACTATTATTATTAAATATTATTTATTAGTATTTTATTAAGAGAAAATAAAAAATTAAAAAAAAACACTTGGAATTTTGGGGATATAAATTGATTTTTAAAGAAAAAAATTATGATATCATGGCTGTCAAATCATCATATTCGAAAAGAAGCGATCACAGCGTTTCTCTCTCCCACTAGGGTTTCGTTTTCTTCAGGAATGCTCCGTGCTCTCTGGGATTCTCATTGGGTAAGGTTCCTTTTCCTTTGTGATTTTGGTTCTCTATGGCTAATCTCCTGTTTTTTTTTGGATGTATGGGTTTCTGGGTTGGAAAATCTATGTGGGAATGGGATTTTTAGGGCTTAAAAGCTCAGTGAATCACTGGTGTTCTTTTTGTATCTGGATTTTTACTAATTTTTTTTTTGTGTATAGTCACTTTGATGTAATGGAAAGGTGGATTGTTGGTTTTGATCTGTTGACATTTCCTCTTTGTATCTTTTGTGGGTGCTTTGAGCGCATTTCCTTAAAAAAAAAAGTGTTTTTTTTTTTTGGTGAATCTGATTAAATTATTAAGGATAAATAGCCCAAGAGGAATGCTGCTAAATTTTGGTGGTTATTGTGATGATGTTAACAACAGCATGAAGCTGTGATTTATGAGGAAAATAGTAAAGTTTAGAATTAGATTTTTTGCTAGTTTGTGCTTAGATTAGCTACATTGTCTATTTGTCATTCATATTCTAAGCTTCTTAGCTTCTTTAGGGAATATAAGTAGCCCAAAGACTGTGGAAGGGTCCACTAGAAAGGCAGTTAGGATTAGTATTGGATAAGATATGTTGAAGCAGTGGAGTAGCTCAAAAATAATTGTGATTTAATGAAAATTTGGTAAAAGATTAGTTTTACTGTGAAATTCATCAATTTCTTCTTTGGTTGCAATTGTTGGGAGAGATTTTTGCCTTGCCAAATAACAAAATCATCCGGTGATGCTGGCTTGATGATCTTATGTTACTGGTGCAAAGTTCTTAAGTGTACTCATCTATAACATGTATGTAGAATGCACGAAACGTTATTCATGATGAATACAATTAAATTAATGATACAGGATTCCCTTGTCTTAAATCTTATATGGATGTATATACATACAAATCTATATTGATTTATGTTTCTTATTTGAGAATTTAGTCACGAATGTGATGGAGAAGTATCTTATTTTCTTTCACAGGTTGAGATAATATTTGACTTGCCTTTTGCTGTTATATTTAAGGTCCTACAAATATTAGCCACCAAGGATATGGCTCAAATTTTATGTGACTTCATCTAAGAAGACCGTTCAGCGATTTGTTTACAATATCTTTCTATTTGAGATTTAACTTCTTTAGTTCTTAGGGCCTGTATGAGCCTTCGTGGTCTAAGGCTATAAGTTTAACTTTTGGATGTGTGCCGGAAAAGTGAGATTGGTGATTGCCTGAAAGTTGATCTTGTGCAATAAGAAAACTTGAACCCTTGGTGCCTAATACTTTCTGACTGTACAAGCTCTTCTTTGGGCTTTATATTTGCCAATTTACTATTAAGCGCGTTCCTGTCGAAAGAAAAGCTATATTTGATGGTCTGAATGATTTTCATTTGAATTGTTTCACATTCAACAATTCACTTTTTAAGAGAAACTGCTAAACACAATGGATTGATAAGAGCTGCATGTTGTTATAGATCTAAATTTTAGTTATTTTATGTTAGGATCAAGGATAGGAGTTTTAGTTGCTTTTATATTTAAAACTTTTGATATTACATTCACATATGAGATATGTAACCACAGATTTGCATTTTTATTATTTATATCAAGTATATGCCCAGTTTGTATGATGGCAAATAAGAAGGTTGTCTGAATAAAAATTGGGATGTTAATATAATATTCATAAATATTAGACATGTTTGTCACAAAGTTGTGACCTTTTAAAATGCACTCTTTCCTTTTTATACGCTTTCACACTAGCCAAGTTTTTGAGCAAGTTTTCAAAGATTATACTGATTGCCACTTTTTGTTGATTTTCTTTTTGAGTTGTTATAATCTTGTTTGTTTTCTTAATGCCCTTGTTAGCATTCATAACCATTCCATAGGTCACAGCACTTTGGCTTTTTACATTGTATTCATTCCCTTTATATGATTATCACTGTTGCCTAGTTTTTGAGTAAATTTTCCAAGATCACAGTTCTTCTACAAGCTCAAGTAAAAAGTTGAAAATTCATGTGAAACTTCGAATCCAGTCGACTCTCTGCCATTATGCCACTATGGAGTATCGACTAATTATCCTGACCAAACAGAAATAGTACTATTTTCAGTGTGTGCACGGGATGATTCTTTATTAGGCATCTAATCTGCTTGTCATTTTGTTGTTTGACTATCTTATCTTCCATTCAGTGCTTAAATTTCAATTCTAAACATGATACAATTTGTATCTTAAACCCTCTTTATTTATATATTCATTTCTCAAGTCATTTTGAGCTATCTTAAGTGTTTTGGGCTTATAGTCACTATTGCATTTTGCTCCATTCTTCAGAATAATTCACGTTCCTGAATAATGCATCAGCGGCACTTTGGTCATGCAGTGTGGTGGGTTGTTTGAGGCACAGCTGATGAAATTCATGAAGAACATCATAATAGTTGATGGCAGTTAAAATCAGAGGATGAGACGAAGATCACATAGTTGTTCAAGTGGATGTTGAATCAGGTCAATTTGTTGTTATTTTCTTTTATTTATGCACATGTTCATTTTTTCTTAAGAATAGAAGTTACTGCATACTCCAGTTCTGTCACAATATATGCTATTGGATTTTGTGGCCTCTAAACCTGATTTTGTGCCAGGGCATGAAGTGAGTAGTCAAAACCCTCTTAAATATCCTAATCATTGATTAAGAACCAAGAGGGTGCAGCCTCATTTTTCTTTGCATGCTTGATCCTTGCTCGAGGTCTATTTTGGCATTCATATTTTCTCGAGTAATATTCAATTTCGGCAAGTGGTATATACCTTCACTGGTTGCTTATTGTGAATTTGGAAGGATAATTCATTGCCTGGAAGTTACTTGGGCTTGCTCCACATATTCCTTTACATAATCACATATAGACTGAGTATTTCACCTTATAGTTAGTAAGCACTTAGAAAAAAGATGTAGCTATGTTTTTGCTAGTGTACCAAGGCTGGTGCATAGGGAATGTAATTTTAATTTAATGAGAACATTGACCTGTTTATTTCTTTTACTAATCTGGTTATGCAGTAACATAAGTGAAGTTAATAAACCTCTTGAGAAGTTATAACTTGTAATATCTGATGTTTGGTCCAACTTTATATGTGTTTTTATTTATGTACACACTCAATCCTGAGGGTGGATCTGACAATATGCATTCCGAGAACTGTGGCTACATTTTTACGGTGTAAATGCATTGGTGTCTTCACATGCATGTTAATGATGTATAGTGAACTCAGTGAAGGCTTATGTTTAGCAATAAAATATAATTTAGGTTTACAGGGACAAGGTCATAATCCTGACTATATTTTAGTTTATAATAATTGTCATTGCTGCTATTCTCGTGTTTCATATTCATGCCTTGGTTTTCACACTAAGATTTCTCCTCTCAAGCTTTCTGGTTAGCCTAGTTTTCTTTGATTTTCAAAAATATATGCATTCACAGCGTCTTTAAACAACACCTGAATTCTTTCCCATGACCCTTTTTTACTCTTAAAGACCTTTGTCAGTATGAAGTTGAGAGTAACTTGTATAAGAATATCTTGCGATGCCTAGAAACTTTTGTTGTTGAAGAAGTAATGTGGATGACAATGCAAGAGTTCTTGTCCTGTTTTTTGTGTTGCCTGAAGATCATCTACTTGGTGATTTTGAGTTGTCTGCCTCGTGAATGGAATTTACCCTCAAAACTTTCTAAATGGTCCTGATCATGTGACAGTATTGCCAGGATTACACATCTTGGATGTTATTTTATTTTATTTTATGGCTTTTAGATATTATAATAGCAGCCGCCTTGGTTTTCAACAGTTTTATTTAAGTTGTTAGGACGTTAGCTCTTGTTGAATCCTTGAATTCTTAAATGCTGCTACAGAAGAATAAGGATCCTTGACAATCAATTAAAAACCTTGTCTTTCAGAGCATCACATGCTCACATCATAACTATCTTTTATTACACAGAAGGCGGGTATAAGGCTTTTGCTAATGCAAGGTGCACAGAAGGTTAAATGTAAGCTCAACGGAGAGAGACCGCATCCTAACATTGAGCCAAGAAACCCAAAGTAACCACTTAGCAATCTTACTCCAAGTAGCTCAATGTTTTACAATCTCCTGTTATATTATTTATCAATTTTCTGATGAAGATCACCTTACGATCTGCTTTAGTTTGTTTGGTTATAGTGATGAGCTAAATGCGTTGCACAAGCTATTTATTGGTTTTTTCTTAAATAGTATGCTAAGTTTAAGAATATTAGCAATGTGTCTTCTTCCTTCTTATTGGTTTTCTTATGTTATCTTTCAATTGCAGGGTGTCTTCGACAATCACAAAGAAATACTTGATCACTTCAATTTGAAAGGTGTTTCTGTGACATTTCTTTTTTGGAGGAATCTCCTTCGCAGGCTCATTTCTGTGCTTGCAAATGATTATGACAGACATGCAAAGCAGCTCAATGGAATCCACAAATCTCATGTTCATACAAAACAAGAGGTGCCATTTTCCTTCTACTGTATGTGTGTACCAGTTAATGTTGTGGTATAATTGTAATCTATATGCTAGCATCACTAATAAAAGTGGCAGGGAATTGTTTGGGTTATTTTTTTGATGATAATATAGACCGCCTGAAATGCACTCTACTGCCTTCCAGTATATGCTCACAATCAACATATGTTTGCTGAACTCTTAGAATATACAATTGTTTGAAAAAGAAATCAGTAAATTTTTCAAAAATATGCAGCCAATCAATATATCCTCTTTTAGCAATTCTCGTAAGTAAACAATTCTCCATTGTTGATGCACATGCCAACAAACTTTAATGACATCTGACTCTCCTGGTTCACTACATCAAAGATAGCACAACAATGAAGTTCTAGCAGAGATTAATTCCTGCATCAAAGAAAATTGATAGAACTAAAACTAAACCTAAAATAAATTCCCTTGCTATTTGGAAACCCGTGAAATAAAAAAAATAGATAAATGTAACATCGAGAATATTTACATACCTTTGCCTCCATGACACTTCTTTCAAAGTTCATGCTTATTTCTTGGGCCTAAAAAAATTGGGAGTCTCAATAGTCAAAGAAAAAAAATTCCAAATTATCAACTAAAACTTGCAATCCCAGTAAAAGAATAAGTTTCATTCCTATTTATGGTTCTCCCATGTGTAAGCTTTTAGTATTGCCTACTTTGTTTTCCTTCAACTCGGATTAAGTTATGCAAACAAAAAACTTATTAGACAATGTGGTAGCTTTCACAATGAGGTCAGTAGTTTTCACACATCTCCTCAAGTAGCCCTTTCTCTCGGGAAAATTAACAACTACACATTGACACTGCATACTATCGAATTACTCAGAAGTAGCTTTCGCACATCCCCTAAAGTAGCCCTTTCTCTCTTTTATCATCAAAAACACACTTGTAATGCATAGTATTAGATTATAAGAGCGGCTTTTCACACAATAAGGTTGGTAGCTCTTTTCACCCTTAGAACAGTAGCTTTCACACATTCTTTGATGTAACCCTCACTCTAGGTAAATCATCAAGCACACAATTCTCAAGCATAGTGTCCATTTACATTAGAGCGGCTTTCACACTATGGTGGTAGTTCTTTCTCCCTTTAAACACTAGCTTTCATACTATAAGGTGGTAGCTCTTTCCTCATTTTTTTTCTCTTGCACCTGAAACCCATCAACCTTATTTTTCTCTTGCAAGATTCACACCGCTTCGTGGTTTTCGTCACTATCTTCGTCTTAATAGGCGGCAATGGTGGAAGTGGTTTTGCTTTCAGATTCATCATCGCCATCTCACGATTGATTTGATCCTGTATCGATGCTCTCACTGGCGCAAAGATCTCATCTTTGTAGCACTTTGAACAGAGATTGCGCTGCTCTGGGTCGCCGAAGAAGCAGGAATCGGCGCCATCGAACTATCTATCTCTACAAATCAAACAATTGAATAAATCGTATGAGAACCTTAATATTTAGAATTAATATACATGCATGGATGAAAGTGAATAGTTAAATAAAATAATAGCAATAATAGTAATAATAATAATACCAATAAAAATACCGGTTCTTGAGAAAGAAAACGAAATGAAGCAAAGGTTGATCGTAAATGAAGAAGAGGGTTCTTGGCGTGTTTTATATTATATTTTTTTGCAAACTGTCTTATCGTTTTTATGTTTTTTTTTAAATTAAATTTAAAAGAAGATATCAATTGCAATCTAAGATACATTTTTAAAACTTAAAAATTACATTTAAATATTTAAAAAATTGTTATTTTGAAAAAAAAATTATCCATGGCGTCCTCCTCCTGGCATGTTTTTTTATGGCAATTTTTTTTTAATTTTCATGGCATTTTTTAAAAAATTATATTTAAAAGTTGCCACCTTACCATATTTGAAAAATTAAATTAAAATATGATGACATGGAAAATATTTTAAAAATTGTTAATATTAATAAAAATTAAAAATTATTTTTAAAATTTTAAATAAAAATATTTTAAATTTTTTCTCATTACACCCGTTGAATACAATAAAATTACCTAACATTTTAAAATATTTAAAGATAAAAAATTCTTACCATTAAAATATTTGGTTGGACATAAAAAAAAAATTTGATATTAATTTTTTTTTCAAATATTAAGTTGGAGATAAAATTTATATATATTTAAATAATAAAGAATGAATTATTAATATCGATAAAAATTAAATTTTTTAAAATAAAAAAATGTACCTTTTTTTTCAAAGAAGATAATAGCAAATATTTATTATTAAATTTACATCAAAATCTTATCAATTATCTATATATATTTAGCATGTATTAGGTTAGGGTATTTTAGTAAAAAAAATAATAATACAAGATTAATAGTTAAGGAAGCAATAAAACTATATTATATATATTTTCATATATATATATATATATATATATATATATATATATATATATATATATATATATCGAAAATCATCAAATAATTTTTTTCTTAATTTTATTTTAATAAAGTTGACCAAATATTATTGCTAAATATTAGGATGCACACGAAACAATAAAACCTATGTATATTTCTCTCTCCTTTCTTGAATTAAAATTTGTATAAACAACATATTAGCATTCTCTTGAACATGGAAAAAAAATGATTTTTACCAAAAACAGTTGATAATTGCTACAAAGAACTTTAATGATTGAATACATGTTATAATCAAATGTTTTATATGTGCTACAAAATACTTTATAAATTTGATACTTGCTACAAAGTAAGTAAACATAGAATATTTATACATCATTATCGGTAGAGTAATATATTATTTCTAATAATTCATAATAAAGAGGCAAGCTATTGAAGAGACTATCTTTACGTACTACATCTAATTCTTCTTTATAAACATTGTATAAATTTAAGTATCTACTTAAAATTAAATTATTCAATTCTATTGACAAAATCATTAAAGCATTTAAAAAGATGAAATTTGATTTTTTTTTTTTTTTACGAGAAAACTAAAGTGAAATATTGAAATTAAGGATTAAAGAAAACTCATATGAAACGACAGGATCCTTCTCTGACTTAGATGAATTTATTAACCTTTCTGCTGTTCTTGAATCCCGACAATTAAGTAAATAAATCAATTTTATTTTAAAATTCCTTTAGGAAATTTCATTCTATATTCTGCAAGTTTATTTAATTCTTCTTTTGTCCATATAGCCTATGTAGAAATTAGTTTCTAATTTTATTTTTTTTTCTTTTTCTAAAGCTAATTATTTCATATAAATGCACAATTGATTTACATCATTACTTTCTCAATTCTTTTTAATATAATCTAAATATGCTAATATAGTTTTCACTTTAACTAAATTAGCTTCTACCACAGTTAATTTTTTATAAATAAGATATGTTTTTTCTACTAATTTATACAGATTAATAATAGATTTCAAATATAATTTTCAAAGTACTTGTTCTCCAAGGAAAAGTGCAAATGTCTTCCTTTCTGGAAGGAGAGAAGTGACTGCCAGTCCTCCCTTTTCCAGTGTAAAGTCTGGTTCCTTTTTATGAACTATATACTTTTAAAAACTCAGCTGACTAATGAGAATTGCTACAAAGTACTTTAAGGATTGAGAACATGTTATAATCAATTTTTTTTATACATGCTACAAAATACTTTATAAATTTGATACTTGCTACAAAGTAAGTATACATAGGATATTTATACATCATTATGGATAGAATAATATATTATTTCTAATAATTTACAATAAAAAGGCAAGCTATTGAAGAGACAATCTTTAGGTACTACATCTAATTCTTCTTTATAAACATTGTATAAATTTAAGTATATACTTGAAATTAAATTATATAATTCTATCGAAGAAATCATTAAAACATTCAAAAAGATAAAATTTGAACCTTTTTTTTTTACAAGAAAACTAAAGAGAAATATTGAAATTAAGGATTGAAGAAAACTCATATGGAACTACGGATCCTTCTCTGGCGCAGATGAATTTATTAAGCTTTGTGCTATTCTTGAATCTTGACAATTAAGTAAATACTTCATTTTTACTTTAAAAATCCTTTGGGAAATTTCATTCTATATTCTGCAGGTTTATTTAATTCTTCTTTAGTCCATACAGTATATGCAGAAATTGGCTTTCTAATTTTATTTTTCCTTTTTCTAAAGTTAATTTTTTCATATAAGTGCATAATTCATTTATATCATTACTTTCTCTATTCTTTTCCATATTATTTTTATTATAATCTAAATTGGCTAATATAGTTTCCACTTTAACTAAATTAGCTTCTACCACAGTTAAATTTATATAAATTAGATCTATTTTTTCTCCTAATTTATATAGATTCATAATAGATTTCAGATATAATTTTCAAAGTACTTGTTCTCCGAGGAAAAGTGCAAATGCCTTCTTTTTCTGGAAGGAGAGAAGTGACTAGAGCAGGCCAGGCCTCCCTTTTCCACTGTAAAAACAAGTTCCTCTATATGAACTATATACTTTTAAAAACTCATCTAACTAATAATAATTGCTACAGAGTACTTTAATGATTGAATACATTCTTTAATCAAATTTTTTATACGTGTTACAAAGTACTTTATAAATTTGATACTTGCAACAAAGTAAATATACATAGGATATTTATACATCATTATCGATAGAGTAATATACTATTTCAATCTTCTAAGCCTTCTCTTGGAGTGTTTTTTTTAATTGCATTTTTTTTACTTAAAAGTTGACATATCAAGAGCCAATTAGCCATCTAATGATATATTTTTAAAAATTTAAAATATTTTTAAACATTTAAAAACAGTATATATATGTCGTCCTCAACCTATTTGAAAAATAAAATTAAAATATGATGACATGACAAATATTTTAAAAATTAAAAATTAAATTTGTTAAAATTAAAACTAAAAATATTTTAATATTTCCCCATTATATTTTTCCCATTAAACCTTTTAAATCCAATAAAATCACAAAATATCAAATTTTAAAAATTTAAAAATAAAAAATTCTTTCTATTGAAATATTTGGTTGGAAATAAAAAAATATTATATATATATATTTCAATATTATGTTAGAGACAAAATTTATATTTATTTAAATATTTAAGTTTTAATTATTAATATTAATAAAGAAAATATTTTAAAATTTAAAATGTACTTTTTTAAAAATAATAGCAAATATTTATTATTAAATAATTTTAATATTTATATCAAAATCTTATGAATTTTTGATATATTTGGCATATATTTGGTTACGGTATTTTAGTAAAAAAAAATTGATAATATATGATTATTTGCAAAGGAAACATGATAATCTTATTTTCCAACCACATAGTACTATGTTGCCAATCAAATAAAAATTATGTTTACATTATGCATAAACAATCCATACTTAAAATACATATTCTACAATCATTTTATAAATAATTTTTAAAAAAAATAAATGTATTTAGACCCTAATAACATGAGTTTTATTTTACATCAATTAATATAAATATAAAATAATATTATGTTTTATCTTTTAATTTTTTTAATACACCATGTTTAGAAAATCATTTAGTTTCTAAAATTCCAAAAAGATAATTATTTAATACGTCCACATATTTATTAAACCCGTACGGGCCTACTTGATACCCTGGCATCTAAACCAATCTAGATCTTTGATTGGATCACTTATACTATCAATCTGGTGCAACTCATCTTAACTAAACTAAATTGACAACCTGAATGTCTAGGTTTTTTTAAATATGACTCGGTGAGTCGAATTTTATTTTTTAAAATAATTTTTTTTGTTAATAAATAATTACCATGTTAAAAAATGATCTTTAAATTTAAAATAATATTTATTTTTTATTAACCATGATAAACTGGTTTTAATAACTATACTCCAAACAATACACAAATTATTGATATACTTATCTCACAAAATAAAAATATTTTTTAATAATTATAATTAGTTGGGTTTTTCAAGTTTTTCGCTAGTATACATAGTATAAAAATTATTTTTTAAAAATACAAAAATATTAAACATATTAAATGAAAAACCTCCTTCGCAATAATATCCAAGAGCAACCCGAAGTTCAAACCTCCTTTGCAATAATATTAATGAGGAACTCTCTATTTCTGATTTATTAATGACAACTTGCTCGAAATTTAAAAATACAAAATATATTAAACATATTAAATGATGATCATTAGAATCCAAATGACTAAGAACCAAGAAAAAAAATTGGAGTAAGATTGCAATTAGCAAATTAATTATATAAGCAACAACCATTGCTAAACAATTCTCATTTCATTGAAGAAAAAACAATATACTTAAAATTAATAAAAGCAATTGGTTACAATATTACATAGGTTGTCAGAATAAGAAATCCAATCAACAGTTAACTGATTTCAAACAGTAGCCAAATTCTGAAATAGCACAAACATCACATAGTAGAAAATACAGAGCCAGAAAATAATTTGATGCAATTCAATCCAATATTCAGGAACCGCCAGTCTTTCCTTGGCTTGGTGTACATAACCAGTTCAAAAGAGTTTCACAACCTCTTGATGCAATCCAATCCATCCATAGATTTATCAAAAGAAGTATCATCACCTTATGATCTTGAACGGTATACCAGCCGGAAAACAGCTTGACGACGATCTCATCCACGCAACAAATATCTCAAATTAGTAAAATAATTGGTAGTTAGATAACCATACAGCTGGTCCTTGTTTGCATCCTTTGTGTCTTTAATTGGTCTGACAATTGCTGTCCTTCGAGTACAATATCATTCTACCACCCCACAGATTGCCACATGGTTGCATTGAGTTCCCAATTTATGTTTTTAATTGGTCTGGTTGGTGAACAGAGCTCTCACAAAATCACAGGACTTGATCATCTTTAGAAAAGTTGCTCATTTTCTTGATACAAACACTCATCAACTGTTCAATGGCACTAAGAGAAACCCACTTCTGGATCTCATGAGTTCTGGTAATCCACATCTGCAACCTCTACTTCTGAGGTGAGTTCCTCTGGGTTACCTCTGCCCTCAAGACTAGTTTCCTCAGGTTGTTCTTCCTGTGCAACTGGTGAAGTGGAACTACTTTCCTCAGCTGGTGGATTGTCATGGAGCACATTGCCAGCCTATGCTGCCTCTCCAGGAATTCAATCATCAAAATCGGAAGAGAGACTTAACCTTGGAAAAGAGACGATCACCAACAGACACCAAATTAGCAATCCAGGCAGCATACAGGGTTTCAATTGAATTAAAGATGAATACATTGCCTTGTAGATGTTGGCGTACCTCTGCAAGTGTTGAGGCCACACCGCAAATCCATCTGTATTCCTATCCCAAGGCCACAAGCGAAGATAAACAAGCAAGAATTAAGTTGTTTCTATAGAGTCAAATAAACAAACAAGAATTAAGTTGTTTTTTTTTTAATCTGGTATCAAAACTCAATTAAAAACAAAAAAAAAACAAAATTTGATCACCGATCGAATAAAACCGGAATTCAATCACCAAATCTCTGATGAACTTCATACTGACACTATAACACACTTTATATACTATACTCTCCCTTGCCTTCCAATGCCACCTGAAGAACCTGAATTCCTAGCTGTGACTGGATCTTGTAAAAAAGAATTGAGCTTTTTTTTAAGGATCTTCATTGATATCATGCTGTCTTTTTTTTTTTTTTATATAGCATAGATATATGAATATATTTCATGGGGGAGCTCTGCTCATGTATATATAGTAATTAAGTCTAGAGTACAAGACTGCATGTGTGGCTATTTGTAATTTCTTTTCTTTCAATTACAGGAAGAGTATGAATTCATGGACTAAAGTCACTTATTCTCCACATGATGATGGTTACCAATGGAGGAAGTATGGCCAGAAGAACATCCAGAAAATCAAACTCTCAAAGTTTGGTTGGAATATATATATGTGTGTGTGTGTGTGTGTGTGTGTATCAAGCCCTTCAAACGGGAAATGAGTATCCATATATATATATATATATATATAATACTGTATATCATGCTTCATATATAGAGGTTCTTAATTAGATAGCCAATACAAAATTTTATTTAATGAAAATTAGTCATTAACATATGCACTTACAAAGATAAAGGATGTCGAGCAACCAAGCACGTTGAAGGGTGCAAGTTCCATAGAGCTGATTTCTTCCTTACTAGTAAAACAACCTCTGCCACATTGCTTACTACAACCTGAAGTTCAAGAACACCACCAAAAAAAAATACAATCAATATGGAGTACAAAAAACTTGCAGAACCACAAACAGTGCAAACAAATTTAGGAAAATTTCTAACAGTGCATGTTCCACGAGCTAATTTCTTCTTTATTCGTTAATGCAAACCTAAATTTCAAAAAATCCAACAATAAATAGATCAAACTAAGAAAAAAACAGCTGTCTGCCTTGAAAGAACATTTTGTGCAGTGATAGAAAAACCCCTTTTTGAAGACACCAAAAAAGAGAGCATAGTTCCACAAAACAACTTCTGCCACATTTCTTAACTAGAAACCTAAAGTTCAAGAACAACAGAATGCTTGCAGTACCACAAACAGTTACGTATTCTCTTTCTAAGAAGATCATCCTAATAACAATCCAAAAACGAGTGCAACTTTCCCATTGTTTGACACATTTGCTAACTGAAGCAAACAAATCCACGAGACAAAGCAAATTTCCACCAATCATTAGCAAATTGAACATTAAATGAGGGAACTTAAACACACAAGTGTCAATAAAGATGTTTTATCAGTTTTTCCTAACACTGAAACCTCTGCATTTCCAGATCAGCATACTAGACAAATCACTAGTCTGCAACCTACATGAGCTATGTACACAACATCGTAAACCATCCAAAAGAGAAATATGTCAAATACATAAACAGACAAAACAAATATCTCACTCCTAACATACACTCACAGTAGTATGGGACTCCCTTTGCATTTAAGATCATCCACAAAGCAACACCCTGAAATGAAGCAAAGGCAATTATTCAAACCATAGTCATCAACCCAAATATAACACCAACCAATGATTCTGGACTTCTTAAATAAAATTATATCTATCTAGCCAAAGACTTGATTGAAAAACACTAATAAATGAACAAATGGTCAAAAAAAAAAAAGAAAAAAGGAAAGTACCCCAACCCAGCAACATCAACAATGGCTTCCCACCACAAACCATGGAGATACTGAAGATTACTCCAACCATGAATGAACCCTACAAACAACAATATAAATACACCTTAGAAGAAGGCTAAAGAAAAGAGAAAAGAAATTAAAAACAATTGGCAATATCCAATATCCAAGGCAACTTGTCAACAATCCTCATTTTCTAGAAACAAGAAAATCTATGTTTTCAGATTAATTAAAACAATTAGCTACAAGAAACTAGGTTCTACAGATAAGAAAACAACCTGCTTTGGTAGATTCTTATTTCAAGAACACCAGAATTCCAAAAAAAGCGAGTTCCACAAACAGATCTCTGCCTCATTGATAGCTACACCTGAAGTTCAAAAGTACCAACAAGAAATAGTTTAAAATACAAAAACAACTTTCTACGCTCAAATCTAGCTTTGTAGTAATGAATAAAAAACTTGAAGTTCAAAAATACAACAAAAGGTGGTGGTGAAATAATTTTGCCCGGTGACATGAAACCTTTATATGAAAAAGATCCAAGCGCCAGACATATAATGAATATACCATTTTCCTGATCCAACCAGTTGATTTTATCCTACAAAACTGAACCACAACACACACATATATTCAAAAAAAGCAATATATCAAAAAACAATCAGAATGCTTTAAAAAATGAAGTGATTCAGAAACCCCTTTTGAAAAGATCAAGTCTTCAATCAGATCTTCCGAGCACCAAATGGAATTCACTAGAGTCCAAGCTACCTGATGTACCTTACCTAAAGACAACTAATCAGCTTAGCACACTTGGTCAAATATGAGCATTGATCAAAGCAAATACGAGATACTATCAAAGTAAGCATCCTTCAATGGTTACTGCCAATGTATTCCTCAATGTTAAATCAAACCAACAGGGCATGATCACAAAGTCATCAAAAAGCTCCTTTGTCCAAAAGTCACTAAAATCAAAGCAACCAGATGTACCTTACCTAAAGACAATTAATCAATTAAGCACACTTGGTCAAAGATGAGCATTGATCAAACCAAATAAGAGAAATACCATCAAAGTAAACATCCTTCAATAGTTACTGCCCATGTAATCCTCATTGTTAAATCAAACCAGGAGGGCATGATCATAAAGTCATCTAAACACTCCAGAAAGCTACAACCATTTTTCATTAGTAACAATGATTTATCATCAATTCTCTTTTAAATGTCCAATTATGCAAATCCTCAACAAGCTTGATAGATCACTTGTCAACTATTATTATTACCTAAACAAACTTAAGGTTAAAAAATATAAACATGATAGACCCAAACACAAAGACAGATTGCAGTGAATACTAACATGACCGCCTTCGAGCAAACCAAGTACCGAGCATTATAATTTTCAATTTTACATTATCAAACTAGTTGACAATTTACCCTAAAAAATCAATTCAACACCACTCAATTTATCGTGATAAACCAAACCACCACAACCTTAGAATCCAAGTCATACTGTGTATAAGTTTCCTAAAGACTATTAATTACTTAAGACTTGCCCCATCGAGAAGAAAAAAATAAATAATTTAAGAAAGTATTAACAGAAGAACTGAAATCCAAACTCATCTAATGGCCAGCAATTGGCCTTCGTCAATGTCTGATTTCTTCAACCGGTCAAAACCACCAAATAACCTTGAATGGAAAATCAAAGTAAACATCCTTCAATAGTTACTGCCCATGTAATTAATCCTCATTGTTAAATCAAACCAACAGGGCATGATCACAAAATCATCTAAACACTCCTGAAAGCTACATCCTTTTTTCATTAGTAACACTGAATTATATAGTAAACATCAGTAACAATGATTTATCATCAATTCTCTTATAACTGTCCAATTATGCAAATCCTCAACAAGCTTGATAGATCACTTGCCAACTATTATTATTACCTAAACAAACTTAAGGTTAAAAAATATTAACATGGTAGACCCAAACACAAAGACAGATTACAGTGAATACTAAGATGACCGCCTTCGAGCAAACCAAGTACCGAGCATTATAATTTTCAATTTTACATTATCAAACTAGTTGACAATTTACACTAAAAAACCAAATCAACACCACTCAATTTATCGTGAAAAACCAAACCACCACAACCTTAGAATCCAAGTCATATTGTGTATAAGTTTCCTAAAGCCTATTAATTACTTAAGACTTGACCCATCAGGAAGAAAAAAATAAATAATTTAAGAAAGTATTAACAGAAGAACTTATCTCCAAACTCATCCAACGGCGAGCAATTGGCCTCCATCAATGTCTAATTTCTTCAACCGAACAAAACCACCAAATAACCTGGAATAGAAAATTTGATTAAGACATAATATCAACAAAATGTTCCTTCATAAAACAAACAAACTACCTAGATTATGCAAGATATAACCAGCGAACAATCAAGAGCTGCAGTTAAACATGGCCCTGACCAAACTTAATCTAAAGATTTTAATCAACTGTTTCCGCAACTAAAAAGATCATTGGGTGTTATCGGCAAAATTCGACATTTCAATTTAATGAAAGACAGGATCCGTGTGTGTAAATATAGACTAATGAATCACATGCATTTTCGAAAGATGGGAAATATTTTAATAAAACAAGCACTTTTTAGATGTGTATATAAATACTATATTACTATGAATCATACTGGTTTTAGAAAAAATATAACATCGATTTAAATCATATTAGAACTTAAATTACAGTAAAATAGAACTTTTAAAATCATGAAATGTCTATTTCAAAATAAAAATGTTATAAAAAATAGAAAACATACATTAAAAACATATGCAATTTAAAAAGATAAAGACAATCCAAAAAAAATCTAGAAGACTTAGACTGTAAATTAAAAAGAAAGAAAATATATATGATGGAGAATGAAATAAAAAGAGATAAAGTCAACCCAAAACTCCCATTTTCAAATATAAAAAATGTGAAATAGCATCCCATGAGGAACAAATGATTCAAACATGTCCACTATGTAATACACCATATTTAAAGAACAAAATGCATATTCCTATATGGATATGTAAATTTTCTTTAGATATGGCACATCAAGTAAACACATATCACATAAGATTGATGTATCAATTTATACATCAATGTTGTTGGGGTTAGTATCAAAATGTTGTTAGGAGGAAATTCCCCGGCAGGATTAAAACCTTTATGGGCAACGAGTAATATTAAAACCATATGACTAAAATTAAACACCTCTCCCAAAAGCTTGAGCTGTACTGAAGGTCCAAAAAATGTGACATGGGAATTCAAGAACTAAATTGCATAAAGAGGAAGCATATTAAAAATAATAGAATACCACCTGCAAAATATATACAATTAAAGAAGTCCAAGAAAGAGCTTAACCTTCCAAAGAACTTGCTAAGCCATTCAAAGGCGAGACATTATTAGAGCACACAATGAGAATCAAAGCAGAGGGAAGGTTTCTACCCCCAAGATCATAACAGGTTTCCCAACCCAATTATTAGGAGCATAGGAACAATTGATAAAGTATGCAGAGAATATTTAGACCAAGACTTAGAGTAAACAACTCTTGAATCAGAGTCAAATAACACAAGTCATTTTTATCAAAAAAAAAAAAAAAAATAACACAAGTCATCAAGGAATAGATTACTCAAGTGACAGCATCAATGTCAAAGTCTGCATTAATATAAGTTGGTTAATAAACAAATGAGAATCTCAAAGCACCAAGGTGCAAAAAAAAAGAAAAAAAAAAGGTGTTAGAAAATTAAATACTGTTAACCAAGAGTGGGTATAAGAAGCCCCGCTGCATTGTTCATGGACAAACGGTCCGAGAGCAATCACCAAAGTTATTGGTCCTCTAAGAGCACCATATATTTTAAATGCATACTCTTGACCGAAAACAGGATATTAACCACTCAAAAATGTTTTTAGAAATAAAAAAAGCATTAACAAACTGTTAGTTTAACAAAGAAACCAACATTATTACTGGGCTTCATAAAATTAGGCAAACCAGCATATGGAATGCCAACTACAATGACTACAGTTTCTACTTATGATACTCAGTGAACTATTAATGTATTATCACTGGCCATACTAAATCAAAATTTCTTAATCAGGAAATTGAAGAGAAAGGCAAAGTAGATACCTTTGCAAATTAGTTCCATTAAACAGTGGCTTCATGGCGATAGGCCCAGGACAAACAACGGTGACATCGATGTCTTTCTGAATTAGCTACACAAGGAAATGGGGGTACAAAGGTTGATCGATGCTTGCATTATAAACAGGAAGAATAAGTGCATATAATGAATACATAGAGTGATCAATACCTCTGAACGCAAAATGTGGAAGTACCCATTTAGAGCGAATTTGGAGGCTGAACCCACAGTTTGACCTGCTACAGGGCATTTTCCTGCAGTACTGCTCATCCGCAGGTTGACATTAAATGTCAGTCTTAAACATCTATTTCATTCTTTAAATAAGGAAAATTTTGGGCGAAATTCTTTTTCTTTAGTAAACCACTTCCTCCCATCATTGAGTTCAGCAACCTACATAATTAACACTAAAAGGCTATCAGTGTATAATCAGCAACTAGAAAGTAGAAACCACCACCTATGTCTGTCTGATGTTCACCAAACAGTACTCAACTCCTTAATTTCACTGTTCATCCAAACCAATTAAAACCATTATGAAGTGCTCCAATACCATGATCAAACCAGTTTGTTTTATCAAATAAAACCAATTAAAACCATTATGCATACATGTTCAAATAAGCAAACATAGATCAAATCTAGCTCAAATATGAAGTGCAAAAATTAGACTCTCTTAGGAAACATCATAGTGAAATCATGTTATTGCAGTGACATGGAAACCCCCTTTCTAAAGGACAACTACAACCTGATGTATGGAAATGACACAGTGAAATCAAGCTATTACATTGACACGAAAGCCCATTTCTAAAGATGAGAAACCCTTGATTTGTCAGCTAACTTTTGTCATGAATATCTAAATCGTTTTATATTGTAAATGCTAATTCTGCTATCATACTTGCGGGAAGCTTTCACATTTCTGCAGAATCTGAATTAGACGCAGAAATTAAGGCTATCAATGTTGCTCTCAGATACTTGGCTACTAGACAGCTGGCTTTCAAGCATATTTTTACATCTTGCTCTGAAATTCATGGTGCCATCAAGAGATGAAATCCACAGAATGATTGGGGAATTGAACCTGAAATTACAACTGTAATTGATTATCTGAACAATTTGGGTAGCATTCTAATTCATCTTATTCCCAGAAGCTGGGCCAGGACAGCTTTTCAGTTAGCAGTTCATGGTGCTAGTCTGTATGAATTTAACATTTTATCATCAAGGCAGAGATCTTCCCAAATGGATAATGAAGGATCTAAAAGCTAATGGCTTATCTATGTAGCTCTTTCCTTTGTTCTTTTGAGCTGTCGTTTTGGCTTTTTAAGTCTTCTTCCTGTATTGTTTTGCTTTGTTTTTCCTTCTACAACATGCTTTGTTTTGCTAATGGCTTAAAAGCTAATGACAATTCAGAAGATACCAAGCTAATGGCTTAAAAGCTTTCCTTTGTGCTTTGTTTTGCTAATGGCTTAAAAGCTAATGGCAAATGATAGTGAAATCATGATACTACATTGATATGAACCCCTATCTAAAGGTAAGAATCTTCATTAGAAATCCAAGCACCATGCATTGTCAACCAATTCTTGCTTCCTAGAAAAAAGAAAATCAAATATTTTAGATCAATTGGTTGGAAGATACAACATTGTACTGTAGGAATTATAAACCCCATTCAGAAGATACCAAGCTCAAGTCAAGCAACACCCAAATATGAAAGAGGACAATCTTCACAAACTGGATCCATTATGAAGCAAAATTGCAGAGAAAGAAATTATTAGTGATGCATATATTATCATCTCCAAAGAGCAATGAGTAATATTAAAATCATATGAATAGAACCAAAAGCCTCTTGCCCAAAAGATTGGATGATACCTGTCCCATAATGTGTGAGCAGTGGATTCTGTGACTGAATTAGATAAACCAAAAGAAAGCTTAATAGGATACAAGTAATTGGAAGAAGGAATCTGTCCAAGTAACATCTGTGAAATAAAAAAAAAAATGTAGCCTAGAACATGCAAACCCATTTGACACTTCTTCTAGAGTTCATGCGTATTTCTTTAATGGACCTAAAAAAAATTGGGAGTCTCAATAGTCAAAGTAAAATTCCAAAATGTCAATTAAAACATGCAAGCCCAAAAAAAGAATAAGTTTCACTCCTATTTATGGTTCCTCCGATGTGTAAGCTTTCAATCCTTCCTACTTCGCTTTCCTTCGACTCGGATCAAGTTATGCAAACAAAAAACTTATTAGACAATGAGGCAGCTTTAACAATAAGGTCGGTAGCTTTCACACATCCCCTTAGGTAGCCCTTTCTCTCGGGAAAATTAACAACTACACATTGACGCTGCATACTATCAAATCACTCAAGAGTAGCTTTCACACATCAAAAAAGGTAGCTCTTTCTGCCCGTTGGGCAATAGCTTTCACACATCCCCTAAGGTAGCCCTTTCTCTCTTTTATCGTCAAAAACACACTTGTAATGCACAGAATCAGATTATAAGAGCGGCTTTCACACAATAAGGTTGGTAGCTCTTTTCACCCTTAGAACAGTAGCTTTCACACATCCCTTGAGGTAGCCCTCACTCTAGGTAAATCATCAAGCACACATTCATCAAGCACAGTGTTTATTTACCTTAGAGTGGCTTTCACACTATAAGGGTGGTAGCTCTTTCCTCCCTTTAAACACTAGCTTTCACACACATGTCCAATTAAGTCTTTATTCACAATAACTTTCTCTAAGCATCTAGATCACTATATAGTAAAGACTGTGTGCTCTAAAAATATGTGAAAGAACCAAAAATAAAGTAAAACGGATGATTAACTCGAGGAAGAAATTAAAATCGACAAATGTCATTTTCCTAGACTAAGAGACTCTCAAACAATGCTATGACAGGCCCAATAAAGATTTTAAAAAAGAAGAAGGAGAAAATTAATGTGTTTGACGTTCTTTTTTTATAAAGATTTAAAAAGAGAAGAACAGTGATGCACCTCCGGCAGCCGATGAGCCGAGCAAAACTCACCGCCACACTTGCACCTGAACCCCGTCAGCCCTATTTTTCTCTTGCAAGATTCACACCGCTTCGTCTTCGCTATCTTCGTCTTAATAGGCGGCAATGGTGGCAGTGGTTGTGCTCTCAGATTCATCATAGCCATCTCTTGATTGATTTGATCCTGGATCGATGCTCTCACTGGCGCCAAGATCTCATCTTTGTAGCACTGGGAACAGAGATTGCGCTGCTCTGGGTCGCCGAAGAAGCCGCAACCCTTCAAACAAGGAATCAGCCCCATCGACTGCAAAAATCAAACAATTGAATAGATCATATAAGAACCTTAATGTTTAGAATTAATATACATTCATGGATGAAAGTGAATAGTTAAATAAAATCATACGAATCAAAACAAAAATACATGTTCTTGAGAAAGAAAAGGAAATGAAGCAAAGGGTTTGATCAGTGATCAGCAAAGGAAATGAATTAGAAGAGGGTTCTGGGCTCGTTTTTATGAATTAGAAGAGGGTTCTCGGCGAAGAGAACATGTAATATGAGTGAGAAAGCGCTTCCCGACCTTACCTTAAAAGGCTAGGCCCTTGCTTTTCACAATGTAGATTGCTGAGAGGTTGAAACTCTTGTATGATCCAAAGGGAAAGGTGGAATTAGAAGAGGGTTTTAGGCGCGTTTTTATGAATTAGAAGAGGGTTCTAGGCGCGTTTTTATGGTTTTTATTGATCAGCAAATTATCTTATCGTTTTATGGTATTTTTTTTAAATTAAATTTAAAAGATATCAATTGCCAATCTAAAGATATATTTTTAAAATTTTTAAAATTACGTTTAAATATTTAACAAAATTTTATTTTGAAAACAAATTATCTATAACCTCCTCCTCCAGGCGTGAGGCGTGTTTTTTATGGCAATTGTTTTTTTTAAATTTTCATGGTATTTTTAAAAATTATATTTAAAAGTTGCCACCTCAGAATATTTAAAAAATTAAATTAAAATATGATGACATGGAAAATATTTTAAAATTATCAATATCGATAAAAATTAAAAATTATTTTTTAAAATTAATATATATATATATATATATATATATATATATATATATATATATATATATATATATTTTAAAAAAATTTCTCATTAGACCCTTTAAATCCAATAAAGTCACCAAACATTTTAAAAAATATAAAGATAAAAATTATTACCATTGAAATACTTGGTTGGACATAAAAAAAACATTTGATATTAATTTTTTTTTTCAAATATTAAGTTGCAGATAAATTATATATATATAAGTAAGCATGAGTTATTAATATTGATAAAAATTAATTTTTAAAAAAAATATAAATTGTACCTTTTTTAAAAGTAGATAATAGCAAATATTTATTATTAAATAATTTTAATTTTTACATCAAAATCTTGAACAATTATTTATATATTTGGCAAGTATTAGGTCAAGGTATTTTAGTAAAAAAAAAATTGATAATACAAGATTAACAATAAAAGAAACTTGATAATCTTACGTTCCAAACACATAGTACTATGCTGACAATCAAATAAAAATTGTGCTTAAACTATGCATAAACAATCCATACTTATGATACATATTTTACAATCATTTTATAAATAATTTTTTTTAAAAAAAATAATGTATTTAGACCTTACTATCATGATTTTTATTTTACATTAATAAGCACTTGATCCTGGTAAATAGTTAGATTGAAGATTGAAAATTCAACTCCCTTCCGTGACATTGTTAAGGATTCAATAAGTATATGTGAGTATGATGGCTTATCAACATTGTCAATAAAAAAATTAACTATAGCAAATGACGATTTCTATCTCACTATCAAATGAAGTCAACACAAAATTTTCTTTTCTAAAATTTTTTTTTTAAAGAATATATTTTTAAATGACTAGAATCACAAAGGCGAATTAAATCCAACCATTCTTTTTCAAAAAAGAAAAAAAGAAAATTAAATCCTACCATTCAGACAGTTAGAAACCAAATTCATATCTTAAATATCTATTAGTTAAAAGAAGATACAATGATGATGGTGATGAAAACAAAAAAGAGAAAAGAAAATAATAATATGTTAAATAATTTAAATAGTATAATGTTTCTCCAAACTTAATACAATATTAGAATTAATATACATGCATGGATGAAAGTGATAGTTAAATAAAATCATACCAATAAAAAAATAAAATTACCTGTTCTTGAGAAAGAAAAGCAAATGAAGCAAAGGTTGATCGTAAATGAAGAAGAGGGTTCTAGGCGTGTTATATATATATATATTTTGCAACTGTCTTATCCTGTTTATGGTTTTTTTTTAAATTAAATTTAAAAGAAGATATCAATTGACAATCTAAGATACATTTTTAAAATTTTAAAAATTACATTTAAATATTTAAAAAATTGTTATTTTGAAAAAAAAAATTATCCATGGCCTCCTCCTCATGGCGTGTTTTTTTATGGCAATTTTTTTAAAAAATTTTCATGGCATTTTTAAAAAAATTATATTTAAAAGTTGCCACCTTAGCATATTTGAAAAATTAAATTAAAATATCATGACATGAAAAATATTTTAAAAATTGTTAATATTAGTAAAAATTAAAAATTATTTTTAAAAATTAAAATACAAATATTTTAAAATTTTTTCTCATTACACCCTTTAAATCCAATAAAATTACTTAACATTTTAAAAAATTTAAAAATAAAAAATTCTTACCATTGAAATATTTGGTTGGACAAAAAAAAGATTTGATATTAATATATTTTTTTCAAATATTAAGTTGGAGATAGAATTTGCATATATTTAAATAATTAAGTATGAATTATTAATATCGATAAAAATTAAATTTTTAAAATAAAAAATGTACCTTTTTAAAAAAAAGATAATAACAAATATTTATTATTAAATAGTTTTAATATTTACTATCAAATGAAGTTAAAACACAAAATTCTCTTCCCTAAAGAAATCTTTTTAAAAAACATATTTTAATATTATTAATTAAAGGAAAATACAATGATGATGATGAAAAGAGAAAAGAAAATATAATATATTAAATAATTAAAATAATATAATGTTTCCCCAAACTTAATACAGTATTAGAATTGCACTTATATAAATCATATATATTTTTGGTAAAATTAGTTATATACCCCTTAAAAGTTCTATAATTGCATATTTACCCTCAGAAAAAACATAATAATATATATACCCCTGAAAAATATAGATAATTATATATATGCCCTACTGTTAAATTCCGTTAATCAAACTTTATTAAATCAAGCATTGTTAAAGGGCATGATGAGAAACAGATATTCAATTATTAGGAGTGTCTCAATGATTCATAAGCATGTACTGGATCAAGACCATAAAAAAAATAGCTTTTGAATCAGATTCCAATCCCTTGAAGAGTCATCATCAAGAAATAGGTTACTCAAGTTGGCTGCATTAATGTCAAAGTCCTTATAAATATAAGTTTGGTTTATATGCAATTGGGTTTGAATTATGAGACACATATATCAAGAGTAACATTAATTCTATAAAAGTGTCAGATCACTACCCAATTGCTTGTGTGATCAGTTCAGCATTGTGAGGTAAGCTAAACATAGTCAGTAACAGTATAATTGCTGTTCATATTCATATGCATGAAAATAGCTGACTGCAAAATGCTAGGAAATAAACATATAATCACCAACCAAACCAAATTTCAAAAAACAAAGTAAACATGTCCAACTGGCCTCATAGTTTTACTGCAGTATGAGACCCCTTTTGGATCTTAAATTTAACCATCACTACAGCATGCATCTTCCCTCTTTAATTCTTAAGAATCATCTTCTTACAAGATACTAAAGACTAGTTCCAGTTTCTAACAAATTTTAAAGCAAAGAAGATTATCTATGAAGTACCACTAGTAATGTTCTATCATTGATTCCTAAATCTGTTCAACTGCCCGTTCATTGTGTAACCATCATTGTCAACAATTTTGTTTCCTATAAACAAGCAAATCAAACTTCTTATGGCAATTAAAACTAAGTTCTAAAAGGTCCCCAAATTCTAACAGCACAAGCTCCAAAAACCAACATATGATGAATTTTCAAATTTCCCATGATCTAACCAGTTAATCAATTATAAAAAATCAAACTACCACAAACACATGAATGGAATCTAGCTCAAATACCAACTCATCCAGAAGCACATTTCAAAGCAAATCAAATTCGAGATTAGACTCAGTCATGGACACCAAATGATAATACTGATGATCAATCAGAAATTAAATCACAAACTTCTGATGCAATGCTGATGATCTGACTGGTGTTTGTAATTTGAATAAAGACATGAAGAATATATATGGCATTCATAGTTGATAAAGCAAGATGAATATCATTACAAGCCTCTTTTGCAAATAAATTTTACAGCATATGCACCCAATCAATATATATTTGCAGTATTCTCAGAATATACAAGTGTTTAAGAACATTAAAAAAATGTTAGTTTTTTAAACAAGTGAATATCAACAAAAAAGCAATTCCTTATGCCAACAGAGCTACACCAAAACAAGTTTGAAAGGCTTGAAATAAACAAAAGAATACCACGGATCCAAGGTAGAGGTCAAAACACCAACTTGCAACAATCATTTAGCAAAACCCATGGTCGCATAAAATCAGATGAGATGCTTATTTATAGGGGGAAAAACAAAAACCAACTTTCACACCTAGGATAACTTTAGAAATACAAATAAACAAGGTCAAAAATACCATTTTGAAACAAAATTCCTAAACACCACATGCTAAACAACCCAGTAACAACAAACTTGAAGTTGAAAAAAAGCAAATGGCAAACATAAAACAGCCAATACAGGTTACAGTGCAAGTTCGAATTGGTGATAAAAATTTCTCATCAACGCTAAGAGCTAGCAAATTCTAAGATCCAGACGGAGAAAAGCATTAGATTGAAGAAAAATCATGGTTTATTTGCTGAAATGAAAAAACCCTCTGGCAGATATTAATAAAGATACTAAGTATCAAAGAAAAAGCCCAAAGTTCTGAAAGTAATAAAAATTATACAAACTGAATTCAAAAAACAAACAAATATAACATACAAAAACAACAAGCAATGGCATTATTTTTTTTATTTTTATTGACACGAAATCCCCTTTCGAAAATACCAAGCACCAAGCATATGATGAATTTCCAATTTCCCATGATTTAACGAGTTGTTAATTTATCAAACAAAACCTAATAAAACCCAGTTACCATGCAGACATGTCCACATAAGCTAATATATCAAGCATGAATCAAATCTAGCTCAAATATGAAGTGCTCCAGAAACTCACTACAAAGACGATCCAATTAGAAATTACTCTCAGTAATGGACACCAACTGAAAGTATCTAGAATCCATGCTACAAAAAAATCAAATTGGAAATTAGACTCTCGGTAATGGACCCACCTGCTTTCAGCATATAGAATCCATGATACCTGATGCATGTTTCCCAATGCACTGCAACACCTAACAAGTTCCATCAGTTACGCACACTGGGTTAAAAGATTTTTAATCAAATGTCATCTGTGAAACACTATAAATATACAAAGTTCCAATTTCTGCAAGCAAATTGGATGGTCAAAAGAAAATCCAATAAAAACTATAACATCAACCAGCAAATTCTTCACAAACACAAACAAATATCTAGATCGTATAAAAGAAAAAGAAGAATCAAACATAATAGATTAATGCTTGTCAATAATATCTAGAGCATAATAAAAAATAATGAACCATTGCTAACTACAAACCAGGAGCACAAACAATAAATAGAACTTCAGAAAATGATAGTGAAATCATGCTACTGCATTGACAAAGGTAAGAAACCCTTGATTTATCAGCCAACTTTTGCCCCAATGATAACTGCAAGCTGAAGTATGAAAATAGCAGCAATACATAGATCAAACCCAGATTGGGAGGACATGCTTCGTCAAGTGCTAGACAGAGTCCCCTTTGAAAGAATAACCTTTGGAAACGGCAGCAATAAACTGATCAAAAACAGATTAGAGAAAAATCATGCTTCATCTTGTCTGGCTATGAATAGCATCCCCTTTGAATGATACTTGTTTCAATAATAAGAACCATCAGATTCTAAAAGAAGGCAATTTCCACAAAACATTGTTTTCTGCCTTTACTGTCATGAGTTAATGTTTAATTTTCATTAAGAGTTTCTAGTTTTGATCATCACATTTTTTTTCCAAAAAAATAAAATAAAATAAATCAAAAACAAAGACGAACTGACTGAGAATATAACTGCATTACATTGAGTAAACTGTTATCAATATAAAATATTTTTATATCTTCAATTTGAACAAATGAGTTTAATCTTCTCTAATTTTTAAGTGAAAAAACAATGACCCAATCAAACCAACTCTCAAAACACAATCAATAGTGACAGTATTTAGAATTTCAGAAGTAAGTGAAACATCTTCGTCAATCGATGATAATAAAAAAACCTATTAGTATGCCTCTTGTTATGGCTAGCTAGGTTGTTTGCAACTATCACATTTGTTTTGATTTTATTTACATCTATCCATCTTATAACGAGAACGGGTAATCCTATGTTCACATGATCTTCATATCAGAGCATGCATCACTGGTTATCCAATTAATTAGAATAAATAACTATTTTGATAGTTTGCAATTATGTATTAATCGAATGTTAAATTGCGATAGTCTAACTTAGTTTGACCTTTGCCACATGCTGCTAACACAGATGAAAACGGGGTATCTTCTAATTGAGCCAATCCGGTAAAAGGTGTACTTTGTTGTCAATTAAAATAACAATAACCGAATATTCTTCAATGCCATGAGTCCTTACGCTAGCCAATACACAATACGCATTATGAGATAATCAATGAACAACATTAAGCCTACAAATATTTATTTGACAATGAAAGTAAGATTAGTCAAGGATTGATCCATAGCATGGCCCTTCTAAAAGAGAGACTAGGGCTTGGTGTCAAAAACTTTTGACTTGTTAAAAAGAAAAACATCTTTAAAAAGCGACCAAAAAAAAAAAAAAAATAGCAAGACAGAGAAAGGTCACATGGGCTAACCTATAATAAACAAAAAGAGCCAAAGAAGGCTATGAGTTATTATCCAATAAACTATGAGGTCACAAATAAGTTAGGGAGATATATTGTTTATTACTAAACAATACGAAAAATCTAAGAGGCTACATTTAATGTATAACAAACTGTGATGTCATAAATGATTTAAAAAGAGGAAACGTTTATTATTACCCAAAGAAGGCTACGCTTTAATAATTATTTCATTTAATGATATTATTTTAAATAATACATCTTATTATTATTGCTTTAAAATATTTAATTACAACAACAACAATATACTTTATAAATTTGATACTTGCTACAATTATCCATCTACAAGGAGCAATGACATTGAAAGATTTGGATTTATTAGAACTGCTAAACATTCACCCATTTGGATTTATTATAAATTTGATACTTGCTACAATTATCCATACAGCTGTCCATGCATGAAAATACAAACCATGTTACAAGTGCAAACTAGAAAAACAACAAGCAACACATAGATACATAAGAAAAATAAACATCCTGCATAAGATCAATGACGAAGACCACAACAAAAGATGTTAATTTCTCAACACTATATCCAAGCACACAAACAAGAAGCAGCTAATTCATTTAATCAAGTACGAAGTGCAGCTAATTTATTTAATCAAGCATGAAGTTCATACCTTCATAAAATCCTCATGGATAACGTAATCACACTCGGCACGGATTACTGACATTCCAGCTTTAATGCAGACATTGAGAAGGTATGCTCCATTAAAATCCCACAAGGAAGCATAAAATTTTAAGTCATGAAAAAGGTTATTCATATTCATAAATAGAGAATAAACTTACTTCAGCAAGCTTAACAACTGCTTAATTGTCGATCTCACCATGTTCAGCAATACCAGTTGAGTGAATTTTTGAAATTTCCATTCTTGATTGCTCATTTGGCAATGGAATCTATATTTTCCTTGTATAATTTGCCTGGGCAAAGAAGTACAGGATCAGAACATCCGGTTGATTTGTTGCCATGATCTTAACCTCATAGGAGAAAAAAATAATCCACACAATTATAATAGAAGGATTCATAATGGTCAATATCACAAGTCCTGATGGCAACTGAATAGGATGCATGGCTGAATAAGGTGGCATATTTTTAAAAAAGGTATTGGCGAAAAACCTCAACTAGCAACCTCTACATAAAGCTGAAGTTACGAGAATATAACAGAGGGGTCCACATCAAATACACCACCATGTATGTAAAAATGAGACCAACACATAAAGCTTCCAAAATAAAGAAATAATTACCTGATGATCCCGGGCATATCCGAACATCTCCCTTATGAGACGAGCACTTTCACCAACATATTTACCTATAATAGCACTTGACACAACCTGCACAAAGAAGTCAATAACTGAATGTTATTTAAGGCAAATAGACCAATGACCTCTCGTGTCACCCAAGTAAATATCCCAACCTTAAGGAAGTAGGCATCTATATTGCTTGCAATGGCTCTTGCAAGCAATCTTTTTCCTGTGCCTAGTGGTCCATAAAGAAGAACACCCTAAAACCACATTTAAATTTTTTTTTTTTTAAATTACTCAATTAGAAACTATACACAGTAATGTTAAGCAAGCAATTCAAACTTTAAAAAAGTATTATTAAAGACACCTTGGGAGGTTTAATCCCCACTCTGAGAAAGGGCTCAGGGTTCATCAGTGGCAGCTCAATGGATTCCCTCAGTTCTCGAATCTTATCAGACAAGCCACCCACAGTAGAGTAGCTAACATTGCCAAGATCTTCATGGAGCATGTTATAAACAACTGGATCAACCTGGAACCAGAACATTCAAAATAAATAAACTAAGAATCAAAAACAAAATGCTAGCCATGACTATCACTAGACATGAGAAAATAACCATTTGAAAATTTGATCATGCATATTGAAATACGAATGAATAAGGACAGCATATTGAAATAATTGCAGTTCCCGGTTAATCTAATTCATGATTTTGCAAAAACGTTGTAATGCCAAACAAGTCACCTGTGAAGGAAAATCCACAAGAGTCAGCAAAATTTATCATAAAATGATTTCCAAAATGTGAAGTCACATGTCTCCTAGAAAATTCAGAAACTGACCTCTTTTTATAATTTGTCTTCGAACAAGCTACATATTCAAAAGAATTTTGAAAAGTAATTCACATTTTAAGGAAGAGACAGAATACTTACAACGTTCATTCTCGAGTGGCCGGAGAACTTCTATAATTTGTCCCACTTTGCAGGGATTTCAGATCATCTTCAGTTTTGGCATACTCTTTTTTGCATTTCTCAAGTTCTCCCTCACTACAATAGTACAACTCCAAAGTAGAAACAATCAATTCCATTGGCACCAACCACAATAGTCAGAGAGCTACATATTGACTGTTTGACAAGCTTAACAAGAATCCCAACCCCCCTAAGAAAGCTTTCTCAGTTTCTCATAATATAAAATTCAATCATTAAGCAGCATTATAGGAAACAAATTAATCCTTTGACAAACAAGGCAGCTTGAATTAACCATAATAGAAGTTGATTTCTAAGATAGCGGTTGCAAAAAGTTAGTTACTACATGAAAGTTAAATCATGGTACAACTCAGTACATAACTAACTAGATAAAAACTTTTTGTCACCAACTGCTAAGACACGCCGTTCAGAACACCAACACAGACTAAACATCATTAAGAATCACTCAATACATTGACCTGTTTATGAACATGACTCTTTTCACCAATTAATTTCTCCAAAAATCTTCAAAAAGATATATTTTATTGAAAAAGATGAAGGTTCTCTACATGATTAATGACATAATATCTTCTTCATCTTTACCATTTTCTTGTGAATATTCTTTATAAAAATCATGTGGAAATTTTTTAATAAATTGTGGTTTATACAATTCATCAAAAAAAAAAAAAAAAAATATCATGTGAAAATGGAGGCCCTGATAATTTTGAATATATAGAACATCAGAGTTTATCATGTGAAATGCTTTTCTTTGAAAACATTTTTATACTTCATGTGAAGTAAGATAAAGAAATTAATACTTCTTGACATTTTTTTTGGACAAAGGAGGACAAAAAATTATGTGAAGAAAGTAGTATATTCTCCATCTTACTTCATATGAAATATAATAATGTTATCAAAGAAAAATATTTCAGATGATAAAATTTGATATCCTTTATAATTATTCAATATTATTAGGTTCCTCTCAGTTTAACTAAAAAATAACTAGTTGATTTATTTATAACAAGTGATGTAAATGCACATGCAATTGTCTTAATATCTTTTTCTTTTTTTCTTTATTTTTAGCCTTTTATGAGCATTATAAGACCAAGAACCTTGAACAAAAACTAGGCAAACATTCACAACTAATTCAAAATAAAATTAGGTGCCGGAATATGGACATATGAACATTATGACCAAGAAAAAAAAACGTTTTATTCAAAGTGTAAAAAAAGAAAATGGTACTACTGAGTCTTTATTCCAATGTAGATGACTCCATATTTATTTATTTATTTATTTGGAAGCTTTATTAATGACATCAGAGTAAAATTATAATATCATGAGTTAGCAAACTTTCAAGTTCTAGAAAAATAAGAACAGATGAAAAATTAATGTCCTAGTGAAGTCTAAATCTTACAGCTGGACAGATTTCTAATACTTGACTTACAGTATCTCTAATGAGAAATATAATATCTTGATTTACATCAAAACTACAAACATAACAACACTCAAATTCCAACCAACCACAAGAAAGCCTTCATTAGAAGAAGTCTGGTCATTTTCAAGGTTGGAAAAATACATATGAATAGAGTAGACATGCACACACAACATTTTCAGTGGACCTGCAAGTTGAGGCTTCATGACCATCATCATCAATTGGGTAGTTTGAATGTCCAGCCCAAGCCCAGAGGTGGTCCAAGTACTAAGCCCAGCAAATCAAGCCCATTAACCAACAAAGCACTTGATACACCAATGATGTTAAGTAATGGTTAAAAGATAGTTACTAAAGAGGTTAATTCTTCAAATAAAACAATATCACTTATGAGTCTTCGAATAAAAAATCTTTCGCGAATAAAAGGTTAGAATAACTTTTTTAATCAACAAGATTAATAATATCATTATATAATAATCAGAATAAAAAATTAGAAAGAAAAAACCAAAAAAAGAGAAAAGAGGAAAGTTAAAAATAAAATGTACCGGTTCTTGATTCTTAAGTAGAAGAAGAAAGTCAAGAAGAGAAATTGATGATTTTTTTTTATAATATTTTTTAAAATATTTAATTTTCAGGTAAACTACATATTTAATCAGTAAACTGTTCACGTTTTCCTATTCTGGTCACTAAATAAAAAAAAATTTCAATTGGGTCTCCAAAACTTGGCCTAAATTAAGCTTAAAAGCTATAAATATAAGTCTGTGTAATAATCCTTTGCTCGTTTCTGTTCTTCAGCTCCATTCTCTCACCCGGTCATTACTCCCATAGGAATGATGTAAAAAAAATACTAATGCCAGACCCTGCAGTTCTTAAATAATCCAATACCCATCATTCATTTTTAGAAACTATTTCTAGCAACAACATTAGTTTTATATCTAGATAGGGTATATGCACAGATCTAAAGCAAACTTATAAACAAGGTTACAGGCTCTCAATAACAAAATAATTCAAATGCAGTTAGTTTGTTCTAGCACATAAAGGACACATATTTTAAGCATCACAAGCACCTACCTTTGATGCATCAAACCCAAATCCACCCATCTGCATCATCCGCTGTGTGTCATCCATGGCTAAAATGAAAATTAAAAGACAAATATCAGATAATGAAAATATAATCCCAGCTTATTGATTCAAAGAGAAATCACATGTTGAGTAATTTAAGCATTAACAATACTAACCATTTTCTTCTCCCAAAATAAGGCTGAAGAAACCCCTTAGCCTAAACAGATTGAGTAAGTACCTGCAGCAATGAATAGCAGATTACCATAAAGGCTTATCAATCTTAACTCAAAAAAAAAAAAAAAACCACTGGGCAGGTATTATTTCATGCTTAAAGAAGGCAACTACCAGGAACGGCTGCTGACATAGTTCACATCAACACTGCTTAAATCAATCCCATTTTGCAACATTTCCCTAAATCTCTGAGTCAATGGGAAGGGAATTTTTGCTGAAACATGAAACAGTAAATCAGATGCCAAGCATAATATCTCATATTACATGTCAGGAAAGCACAGATCACAAATTCATACTAATCTTAAAAAGAACAGCAAAAAGAGAATGAGAAATGAAATAAATAAATAAAAGAAGTACCATACAAATGGATGCAGAAGGAACAAAACCACCCCAAAAAAAATATATAATGATAAAATAAGAAAAATAAAGGAAGGAAACAGATGCAGGAAAACTGTTTAAACCAATTTTTCACATCTCATCACCTAGCAAACAAGAATACGACAAACATATCTAAAAGTTGAACATCACTCCCCACAGTTATACCCAAACCCTTTAGGCGCAATAAAAGAGGCAACTGATATCATAAAATTTTCAAACCAACTATTCCTGGGCTTCTAAAAACAAACAAATATATCAAAACAGAGAAATATATGGAGTAGGGGTAAAGAACACTTCTACAACCATCTTCCAGTAACAACAGATTTCCTGCACAAATAACACTGAGTATGACTCCCAATGATGAGTAAACCAAAAAAATAGAAAGACAGAGATGCCATATTAAGAGGGATTCATCACAAATTCCAGTGAACTAAATCAAGGAAAGAGGTCACATAATAAAACAAGGGAAATAACCATTATCAACAATTCTCATTACATACAATCAGGGAACTAAACGATCAAAAGATCTAAATTGACTAAAACAAATTCGTTACAGCATACCAAGTTTTAGAGATAAGAAAAACTCAAATTTTAAAAGAGCACAAGTTCCACAATCTGACATTACTAATATCAAACCTAAAGTCGAAAAATTCCTACAATAAAAATACCCTCAAATTTTAAAAAAATTCCTGCAATAAAAATGGCCTGCAGTCAAATGATTTTTTGCTTAACACAGGGATCTATGGTTGAAAAAAAGAAAAAAACTGTCATTTGGATAACCAAAACCCACTTCAATTAAAAGAAAGTGACATAAGCACAAGTTCCACGTTGCTAATAACAAATCAAAAGTTGAAAAATTCCAACAATAAAAATACCCTCCTGTCATATTATGTTTTTGCTTAAGATGAAAAAAAAAAACTTTTATTGGAGAACCAAAACTCACTTCAAAAGATAGTGACATAAGCACAACTTCCACAAACCAACTTCAGACACGCTGGATACTACAAATCTGAAAAATTTGCCACCAATAAATATATAAATGACAAGCAACTTGCAGTTAAATTATATTCAGATTAGTGTCATGAAACTCACTTCTAAAGATAAGGAAACCAAACCTTAATGAAGCAGACAAACATGCATCTTCCTTGTTAATAACTGCAAACAGAGTTAAGACTTAGTAAAAGACCAAAAAGTTTCTCATAAAATTTCAAACACCCTTAATTAAAAGTCTCTTCAAAATTTCCCATGACCAATACATCTCTACTTTTAAAACTAAATAAAACCAAATTACTTCAAACACATGTTCAAATACACCAATGTATTATACATCAATAAAATCTAGCACAAATAAGAAGTGATCCAGAAACACACTACATAAAAGATCAAATTGGAGATTAGATTCTCTGCCATGGAACCAAATGATCATATTTCGAATCCATCCTCCCTAATGTAAGTTACCTAACAAGCTCTATCAGTTAAGAGAACTCAGTTAAAACATTATTAATCAAAATACAAGTACTAATTTCTGCTAACAAACTGAATGGCAAGATTACCTTCCATAGCAAATCCAACTAAAACCATAACATCAACCAGAAAATCCTTCACAGACACAAACAAGTATCTCAATCATACAATAACAAGAGCACTATCAAACACAAGCCATTGATGCCTATAGATGACAATGTTTAGTGAAAGTTCAAAGGAACTCAACCATTCATAATTACAAATCAGGAGTACAAATAATAAATTGATCTTTAAAAAACATCTCGGTGAAATCTTGTTATTGCATTGATATCAAACCCCCTTTCTAAGGGTAAGAACCCATCATCAACCAACTTGTGCCAATATGCCATGATGATAACTGTAACCTGATGTTTGAACATGCCAGCAAAAAATGGATCAAAAATAGATTGGGAAGAAATCAAGGCGTTGTTGGGCTATAGAAAAAAAATCCCTTTTCAAAGAAACTAGCCCTTGCGATATGGAATACCAGCAATAAATAGATAAAAAACATATTACAGTGAAATCATGCATGTCTATGATGAATTACAGTCCCTTCAACAGATGCTTATTGCCATAGAAATTCCCATCTCTTGCTATCTGCACGGTCCTGTGAGCCCCACAGAAAGCAACAGTGACCAGCAAAAATGAAAAAAAATGAAGAAGCAGCTCAAGCTATCTCACTCAATTCAAACTTGAAAGTAAATCATCTAAAAAAGAAAAGCAAAGATCAGTGAACATAAATATAGCAATGCCCCTAACTATCACTATCCAATTTCCATCAAAAAGAACTACAGTGTCCCACATTGACCAAAAGGAAACAACTAGTTTACACCAACTCCTTCAGCAATGAAAAATCCAAAGGATAAACTAGAGGCTATGATTAAATAAATAAATAAAATACTACTAAAATCATCATCAGCTGAGTAGATACCATAGTGCCAATAAATCCATACCGATTACCCAATCATTGATGCATTTCGCAGCAGTATGAGACATCATTCCATCTAAAATCATCCCTGGAGTAACAACATACAAACAACAGTGAACGTATCAAAATACAAAAGACAGCTAGTTGTGGTGAAAGCAGATTTTGTCTAGTGCATAGAAAACCCCATCTCGTGTAATGCCATAAGGTCCTAGAGGCATATGAACAAAAAAGGGGTAGAAAAAAGTTGAATATTATTACATACCATCGTCCTCTACTTTACTGTAGTAACCTCCAACATTCAAATGGATGAAAACCTGAAAATAACTTTGGATTCTTAATGTTCAGGAAAATGGCGCCGCACGTGCATGCTAGTTGAATAAAAACAAGTATTTCAAAGGTTCTCCTTCCGTGAGTGTCTAGATATAAACCAAATAGATTATGCAGATCTAATCCAAGCCAAATTTGTAAGATAATAGGATGACCCTCCCAGAGTAATGTATTCGTATCCATAATTATTAAATCAACTAATATGCGAGTGTCGGTTACTTAGTATTGGCTACAACCTACTTAATTATATGAGAGCGTGGGCAAAGGTAGATGGTCAGAGATAATCAACAGGTCAAGTTAAAAACATATTAGTAGGGGAGCTTTGATTCCTCATTTTCAATTACTTCTGGTAATGCATTATTTGGATGGGGCTTGGAAAACTAGTTGAAAAGTACAATTTTCCTGAATTGAAGGATTGGTGATTGCTTATATTGATAGTGAGTTTTCAATCTTTTGGAGTTGATACTCATTATGATCATACCCAACAGATCATGTGTTTGTTACTCCCAATGACTTAATGTTTCAGTTTTCGTTGGATGTCGAAGAAGAAAAACTGTATCTTAATTCTAGGACTAGGGTAAAAATTCTATTAGTGAATGGAAGTTAAAATAGTTAGCTAGCCAAGAAATTAAACAACAAAGTGTAACAAAAGTATCACAAGATTTAAAACCATAACATATTAATCAAAAGAGAGAGCTTAAGAAAATCAGGGATAACCTCTTTCCCTGGTTGCACAAGCTTCAACACTGTTGAATATCAGCTCTTTTACAACTCTTGCCAAGTCAAACAAAACAACACTTCAGCGCAAAGAATTGCAGACATTTGGCGACAAGCGCTTTATATCCTTCATTATGAATAAGCTGAAAACCACATGAAACACAGGTGACCATAATTGTATTAATAAAGCATAAACCAATTAAATTAAGGTCATGATCTTTCAATTCAACGAAAAGAAAACAACTAGAGAACCAGACAGGAGAGTCTTTAGATACTCAATGGACATGTATGATTCAAGATGATTTAAAGTCAAACAGGTCTAGCAGTAAAAAATAGTGATAATAAAGAGTCTTCAGATCATCATGGAGGAAAATTAAGCCTAGTTGCATCAATTGTGTAGTGCCTGATTTACACCAAATTAAAATAAATAAAAATAAAATAATAAGTAAATAAAACAAGAAATTCTGATGACTCTTGGCCTCCATTTACACCAAACCAAACAAATCACAGAGAAAACATTTATAAAAAAAAACCTCAAGTAGATCATAAACATCAAATAACAGCTCAAATTAATTAAAAATTCCAGATTCTTGAGCAACATTAACTCCAAGGGAATAAAAATAGCTCCTCAACAACAAGCCAATCACTTATAAACCTTCTTTAGCTTCCTTTCACTGTTCCCCCAATAAAAAAGATGATTGGGTTCGTACTGTGCTGTGTTGCTAACATCACCGTTAAAACCCTCCAGACACATCATCCCCAAATCACTTATCTCTAAGCATTAAATCCCCATGCCCAAATAATGATAATAATACTCAAATCCACCGAACACACGTGAGGTACTAAGAAGATCTAACCATAAAAAATTAAAAATAATTAAAAATAAGGCACACGCACGCACACACGCGAGGCACCAGACCGGGCTTCATCAAATACCTGATCATCATCTCCAGTCTCCACCACAGTGGAACTTCAGAACCCATATGAAAATTATCAAGTATGAATCATGATTTGTATCAAGAGTATTTACTGTGAACTTCAGTGAGGTAAACTACTAGCTAGCAATAGTAGTCACCCTTCAGATTCTTCAGCATGAAACTAACTTATTGGAAAATGCTAGCAATTAAACTTAAAAAAAAAAAGAATGGCCAAAATGGCCAGACTACCTCCAATAGCAAATCAAATTAGTACCATAACATGAACTTGCAGATCCTTCACAAACAAAAACAAAAATCTAGATCATACAAAATAAAATCAGTATAAAAAACATAAGCAATTAATGTTTATTGGTGACTGCAAACCAAGATTACAGACAACAAATAGATATTCAGAAAACAACCTGATGAAATTATGTTATCACATTGATGTAAACCCCCTTTCTAATTATTACAAACCCCAAATTCATCAGCAAACATTTGCCACATTAATGACAAAAACAAGATGTTTGAAAATAGCAGCAATAAACAAATAAAAAAAACATGATTTTTGAAAACTTATCTGACTAATGATAATTGCTTCAGAGTACTTTCATGATTGAATGTACGCTATAATCAAAATTTTTTATATGTGCTACAAAAAACTTTATAAATTTGATACTTGCTACAAAGTAAGTATACATAGGATATTTATTTACACATCATTATCGATAGAGTAATATATTATTTCTAATCATTCATAATAAAGAAGCAAGCTATTGAAAATACTATCTTTATGTACTACATCTAATTCTTCTTTATAAACATTGTATAAATTTAAGTATCTACTTGAAATTAAATTACACAATTATATTGAAGAAATCATTAAAACATTCTTTTACGAGAAAACTAAATAGAAATATCAAAATTAAAGATTGAAGAAAACAAATATGAAATCAACGGATCCTTCTCTGGCTCAGATGAATTTATTAACTTTTTTTTTCTGTTCTTGAATCCTGACAATTAAGTAAATACTTCATTTTTATTTTAAAAATCCTTTTGGGAAATTTCATTCTATACTCTGCAGGTTTATTCAATTCTTCTTTGGTCCATACAACCTATGCAGAAATTGGCTTTCTAATTTTATTTTTCTTTTTCAAAAGTTAATTTTTGTCATATAAGTGCATAATTCATTTACATCATTACTTTTTCTATTCTTTTTCATATTATTTTTAATATATTCTAGTTAGCTAATATGGTTTCCACTTCAACTAAATTAGCTTCTACCACAGTTAATTTCTAATAAATAAGATCTATTCATTCTACTGATTTATATAGATTCATAATAGATTTTAGATATAATTTTTAAAGTACTTGTTTTCCGAGGAAAAGTGAAAATGCCTTCTCTTTCTAGAAGGAGAGAAGTGACTGGACCAGGCCAGGCCTCCCTTTTCCGGTGTAAAGACCGGTTCCTCTATATAAACTATATACTTTAAAAAAACTCATCTGACTAATGATAATTGCTACAGAGTACTTTAATGATTGAATACATGCTATAATCAAAATTTTGTGTGTGCTGCAAAATACTTTATAAATTTGATACTTGCTACAAAGTATACATAGGATATTTATACATCATTATCGATAGAGTAATATATTATTTCTAATAATTCATAATAAAGAGGCAAGCTATTGAAGATACTATCTTTATGTACTACATCTAATTCTTCTTTATAAACATTGTATAAATTTAAGTATCTACTTGAAATTAAATTATACAATTCTATTGAAGAAGTCATTAAAACATTCAAAAAGATAAAATTTGAACTTTTTTTTTTACAAGAAAACTAAACAGAAATATCGAAATTAATGATTGAAGAAAACTCATATGAAACTAACAGATCCTTCTCTAGCTCTGATGAATTCATTAACTTTTTTTCTATTCTTGAATCCTGATAATTAAGTAAATACATCATTTTTATTTTAAAAATTCCTTTGAGAAATTTCATTCTATACTTTGCAGGTTTATTTAATTCTTCTTTTGTATATACAGCCTATGCAAAAATTGGCTTTCTAATTTTATTTTTTCTTTTTTTAAAGTAATTTTTTCATATAAGTGCATAATTCATTTACATCGTTACTTTCTCTAGTCTTTTTCGTATTATTTTTAATATGTTCTAAATTGGCTAATATAGTTTACACTTAAACTAAATTAGCTTCTACCACAGTTAATTTCTTAAAAATAAGATCTATTCTTTCTACTAATTTATATAGATTCATAATAGATTTCAGATATAATTTTTAAAGTACTTGTTCTCCGAGAAAAGTGCAAATGTCTCACTTTCTAGAAGGAGAGAAGTGACTAGACCAGGCCAGGCCTCCCTTTTCCAATGTAAAGACTAGTTCCTCTGTATGAACTATATACTTTTAAAAACTCATCTGACTAATGATAATTGCTACAGAGTACTTTAATGATTGAATACATGCTATAATCAAATTTTTTATACATGCTACAAAATACTTTATAAATTTGATACTTGCTACAAAGTATACATAGGATATTTATACATCATTATCGATAGAGTAATATATTATTTCTAATAATTCATAATAAAGAGGCAAGCTATTGAAGATACTATCTTTATGTACTACATCTAATTATTCTTTATAAACATTGTATACATTTAAGTATCTACTTGAAATTAAATTATACATTTCTATTGAAGAAATCATTAAAACATTCGAAAAGATAAAATTTGAACTTTTTTTAACGAGAAAACTAAACAGAAAGATCGAAATTAAGGATTGAAGAAAACTCATATGAAACTAACAGATCCTTCTCTCGCTCATATGAATTTATTAACTTTTTTATGTTCTTGAATCATGACAATTAAGTAAAATACTTCATTTGTATTTTAAAAATCCTTTGGGAAATTTCATATTATACTCTGCAGGTTTATTTAATTCTTCTTTTGCTCATACAGCCTATTCAGAAATTGGCTTTCTAATTTTATTTTTTCTTTTTCTAAAGTTAATTTTTCATATAAGTGCATAATTCATTTACATCATTACTTTCTCTATTATTTTTCATATTATTTTTAATATATTCTAAATTGGATAATATAGATTCCACTCTAACTAAATTAGATTCCTACCAAAGTTAATTTTTTATAAATAAGATCTATTTTTTCATCTAATTTGTATAGACTCATAATAGATTTCATATTTAATTTTCAAAGTAGTTGTTCTCCGAGGAAAAAGTGCAAGTGTAATTCCTTTCTGGAAGGAGAGAAATAACTGGACCAGGCCAAGCCTCCCTTTTCTAGTGTAAAGACTGGTTCCTCAGTAGGAACTATATACTTTTAAAAACTCATCTGACTAATGATAATTGCTTTAGAGTACTTTCATGATTGAATACATGCTATAATCAAATTTTTATACGTGCTACAACATACTTTATAAATTTGATACTTGCTACAAAGTAAGTATACATAGGATATTTATACATCATATCAATAGAGTAATATATTATTTCTAATAATTCATAATAAAGAGGCAAGCTATTGAAGATACTATCTTTACGTACTACATCTAATTCTTCTTTATAAACATTGCATAAATTTAAGTATCTAGTTGAAAATAAATTATTCAATTCTATTGTAGAAAACGTTAAAACATTCAAAACGATAAAATTTGAACTTTTTTTTACAAGAAAACCAAACAAGAATATCAAAATTAAGGATTGAAGAAAACTCATATGAAACTAATGGATCCTTCTCTAGCTCTGATGAATTTATTAACTTTTTTTCTGTTCTTCAATCCTGACAATTAAGTAAATAATTCATTTTTATTATAAAAATCGTTTGAGAAATTTCATTCTATACTCTGCAGGTTTATTTATTCTTCTTTTGTCCATACATCCTATGCAGAAATTGGCTTTCAAATTTTATTTTATTTTTTTCTAAAGTTAATATTTTCATATAAGTGCATAATTAATTTACATCATTACTTTCTCTATTCTTTTTCATATTATTTTTAATATATTCTAAATTGGCTGATATAGTTTCCACTTCAACTAAATTAGCTTCTACTACAGTTAATTTTTTATAAATTAGATCTATTCTTTCAACTACTTTATATAGATTCATAATAGATTACAAATATAATTTTCAAGGCTAAACAATCAAAATGGTCCCTTACCTTTGTGTGTATTTCTATTTCGGTCCCCGGCTTTAAAAAGTTACGTTTTGGTCCCTTACTTTACTTTTTATTACAATTCAGTCACCCGAGCGCACGCCGTTAACGGCAATCCCACATGGCAGTCGTTAACATTGAAATAAAACTGCCACGTGGGATTGCTGTTAACGGCGTGCGCTCAGGTGACTGAATTGTAATAAAAAGTAAAGTAAGGGACAAAAACGTAACTTTTAAAGCCGGGACCAAAATAGAAAACACACACAAAGGTAAGGGACCATTTTGGTTGTTTACCCAATTTTCAAAGTACTTGTTCAAGGAAAAAGTGCAAATGTCTTCCCTTTCTAGAAGGAGAGAAGTGACTGGACCAGGCCAAACCTCCCTTTTCCACTATAATGTTTGGTTCCTCTTTATGAACTATATACTTTTAAAAATTCATCTGACTAATGATAATTGCTACATAGTACTTTAATGATTGAATACATGCTATAATCAAATTTTTATATGTGCTACAAAATACTTTATAAATTTGATACTTGCTACAAAGTATACATAGGATATTTATACATCATTATCGATAGAGTAATATATTATTTCTAATAATTCATAGTAAAGAGGCAAACTATTGAAGAGACTACCTTTATGTACTACATCAAATTCTTCTTTATAAACATTGTATAAATTTAAGTATCTACTTGAAATTAAATTATATAATTCTAATGTAGAAATCATTAAAATATTCAAAAAGATGAAATTTGAATTTTTTTACAAGAAAACTAAAGAGAAATATTTAAATTAAGGATTGAAGAAAACTCATATGAAACTACGGGATCCTTCTTGAATTTATTAACCTTTCTGTTGTTCTTGAATCTTGACAATTAAGTAAATACTTCATTTTTCTTTTAAAAATCCTTTGAGAAATTTCATTCTATATTATGCAGGTTTATTTAATTCTTCTTTTGTCCATACAACCTATAAAGAAATTGGCTTTCTAATTTTAGTTTTTCTTTTTATAAAGTTAATTTTTTCACATAAGTGCATAATTCATTTACATCATTACTATCTCTATTCTTTTTCATAATATTTTTAATATAATCTAAATTGGCTAATATATTTTCCACTCTAACTAAATTAGCTTCTAACAGAGTTAATTTTTTATAAATAATATCTATTTTCTCTACTAATTTATATAGATTCATAATAGATTTCATATTTAATTTTCAAAGTACTTGTTCTCTGAGGAAAAGTGTAAATGCCTTCACTTTCTAGAAAGAGAGAAGTGACTGGATTAGGCCAGGCTTCCCTTTTCTAGTGTAAAGACTGGTTCCTCTATATGAACTATATACTTTTAAAACTCATCTGACTAATGATAATTGCTTCAGAGTACTTTCATGATTGAATACATGCTACAATTAAATTTTTTATACGTGCTACAAAATACTTAATAAATTTGATACTTGCTACAAGTAAGTATACATAGGATATTTATACGTCAGTATCAATAGAGTAATATATTATTTCTAATAATTCATAATAAAGAGGCAAGCTATTGAAGATACTATCTTTATCTATTACATCTAATTCTTCTTTATAAACATTATATAAATTTAAGTATCTACTTGAAATTAAATTATACAATTCTATTCTACAAATCATTAAAACATTCAAAAATATAAAATTTGAACTTTTTTTTACGAGAAAACTAAAGAGATATTGAAATTAAGGATTGAAGAAAACTTATATGAAACTATGGGATCCTTCTCTGCCTTAGATGAATTTATTAACCTTTCTGTTGTTCAAGAATCCTGACAATCAAGTAAATATTTCAATTTTAATTTAAAAATATTTTGGGAAATTTCATACAATAATTTGTAGGCTTATTGAATTCCTCTTTTGTCCATACAGTATATGCAAAAATTGTCTTTTTAATTTAATTTTTTCTTTTCTAAAGTTAATTTTTTCATATAAGGGCATAATTCATTTTCATCATTACTTTCGTTATTCTATTTCATATTATTTTTAATATAATCTAAATTGGATAATATTGTTTCCAGTTTAACTAAATTGGATTCTACCACAATTAATTTTTTATAAATAAGATCTATTTTTTTAATAATTTATATATATATATAATAGATTTCAAATTTATTTTTCAAAGCACTTGTTCTCCGAGGAAAAGTGCAAATGTCTTCCTTTTCTGGACGGAGAGAAGTGATTGGACCAGGCTAGGCCTCCCTTTTCCAATGTAAATACTGGTTCCTCTTTATGAACTATATACTTTTAAAAACTCAACTGATTAATGATAATTGCTACAAAGTCCTTTAATTATTGAATACATGCTATAATCAAATTTTTTATACTTGCTACAAAATACTTTATAAATTTGATACTTGCTACAAAATAAGTATACATAGGATATTTATACATCATTATCGATAGAATAATATATTATTTCTATTTATTCATAATAAAGAGGCAAGTTATTGAAGAGACTATCTTAACGTACTACATCTAATTCTTCTTTATAAACATTATATAAATTTAAGTATCTACTTGAAATTAAATTATACAATTCTATTGAAGAAATCATTAAAACATTCAAAAAGATAAAATTTGAACTTATTTTTACGAGAAAAGAGAAATATTGAAATTAAGGATTGAAGAAAACTTTTATGAAACTACGGGATCTTTATCTAGCTCAGATGAATTTATTAGTTATTGAATCGTGACAATAATTAAATACTTCATTTTTATTTTAAAAATCCTTTGGGAAATTTAATCCTATATTCTATTGGTTTATTTAATTCTTCTTTTGTCCATACAGCATATGCAGAAATTGGCTTTTTTAATTTAATTTTTTCTTTTTCTTAAGTTAATTCTTTCATATAAGTGTATAATTCATTTACAACATTACTTTCTCTATTCGTTTTCAAATTATTTTTAATGTAATCTAAATTGGCCACTTTAACTAAATTGGATTCTACCTCAGTTAATTTTTTGTTAATAAGATCTATTTTTGCTACTAATTTATATATATATATATATATATATATATATATATATATATATATATATATATATATATAATAGATTTCAGATTTAGTTTTCAAAATACTTGTTTTCTGAGGAATAGTGCAAATGTCTTCCCTTTCAGAAAGGAGAGAAATGATTGGACCAAACAAGACCTCCCTTATCCTGTGTAAAGACTGGTTTCTCTGTACGAACTATATACTTTTAAAAAACTCATTTGGAATTTAATAAATCTAATGGTAATTGCTAAAAAGTAATTTGATAATCGAATACATGCTACAATAAAATTTTTATACGTGCCACAATATACTTTAAAAATTTGATACTTGCTACAATTATCCATCTACAAGGAGCAATGGCATTCAAAGATTTGGCTGTATTAGAACAACTGCTAAATGTTCACCCATTTATAATGCTAATACTAACCTAGTTGGGGTCTAACATTTAACCAGGAAAGAAAGGGGAAAAGTTTGCATCCAACACACTATAACAGTAATACAAATAAGTAGGACATCCATACAGCTAGCCATGCATGGAAAATGCAAACCATGTTATAAGTGCAAACTAAAAAACAATAAGCAATATATAGATATATAACAAAAATAAACATCCTGCATAAGATCAATGACTAAGACCACAACAAAAGATGTTAATTTCTCAACAATATATCCAAGTGCACAAACAAGATGCAGCTAATTCATTTAATCAAGTACAAAGTGCAGCTAATTTATTTAATCAAGTATGAAGTTCATAACTTCATAAAATCTTCATGGATAACGAAATCACACTCTGCACGGATTACTGACATTCTAGCTTCAATGCAGACATTGAAAAGGTCTGCTCCATTAAAACCCTTAGAAGAAGCATAAAATTTAAAGGCATGAAAAAGGTTATTTATATTTATAAATAAGGTTATTCAAATTCATAAATAGAGTATAAACTTACTTCGGCAAGCTTAACAACTACATCATAGTCGATCTCACCATGTTCAGCAATACCAGCTCCGTGAATTTTTTATCACTGAACACGAGAAAATAACCATTTGAAAATTTGATCATGTATATTGAAATACGAATGAATAAGGACAGCATATTGAAATAATTGCAGTTCCCGATCAATCTAATTCATGATTTTGCAAAAACATTGCAATGCCAAACAAGTCACCTGTGAAGCAAAATCCACAAGAGTTACCAAAATTTATCATAAAATGATTTGCAAAATGTTAAGTCACATGTCTCCCTAGAAAATTCATAAACTGGCCTCTTTACATAATTTGTCTTCGAACAAGTTACATATTCAAAAGAATTTTGAAAAGTAATTCACATTTTAAAAAGAGACAGAATACTTACAATTTGCAGGGGATTTCAGATCATCTTTAGTGTTGGCAAACTCTATTTTTGCATTTCTCTAGTTCTCCTTTACTACAATAGTACAATTCCAAAGAAGAAACAATCAATTCCATTGGCATCAACAACAATAGCTAGAGAGCTACACATTGACGATTTGACAAGCTTAACAAGAGTTCCAACCCCCCTAAGAAAGCTTTCTCACAATATAAAAATCAATGAATGAGTAGCATTATAGGAAACAAATTAATCCTTTGACAAACAAGGAATCTTGAATCAACATAACAAAAGTTGATTTCTAAGATAGCACTTGCAAAAAGTCAGTTACTACATGAAAGTTAAATCATGGTACAAAAAAGTATATAACTATCAAGATAAAAACTTTTTGTCACCAACTGCTAAGGTACGCCGTTCAGAAAACCAACACAGACTAAACAAAACCAACAAGAGAAAGAGATCGCTATCTTTTACGGATCATTAACATTTCCCTCTCCAACAGACGAACCTTACAACTTACAGGAACATCACATAAGTTACAACATTCTCATCTTGTCAACACCATACATAAATATAACGACTTTCCACACTTAATCTTTTCTAAAAATAAGGCCAATCTTAGAAAAGCCCAATCTCGAGCTTCCAAACGAAAAACAATTAGTTCTTCAATTCCAAACTAGTACGAGCGACCCAACACCTAATCAAAATAGCACAACCCCCACAAAAACACTAACTTTATACATCTCCATCATTTACGAGTATCAAACCGAACAAGCTCATAAAAATTAAACCCTAGGTCATCTCAAAACCTATTCAAACAGAGCAAACCAATAAAAAAAAACCCCAAATAACATCTTTGATCTACCAAATTCATCCGTGACATTCAACAAAATCTTAGTAAAAGAAAAAAAAAACACTCCATCTAATTAAACAAAGATCTACTTAACAAGAGGAAAATGAAGAGAGAACAAACGGAAGGAGGAGGCAAACACCTTTCTTCAGATAATCGGCGGCGGCACTCTGCCGGTTAGCTCCAAGAGAACCCTGCAATGTTGTATATTAGTTTAGGATCCGTTAATATTGAACGGGTTCGGGCTTGAACTATACCCGAATATTAACCAAGAAAGGCGGTTTAACGGGTCGGGTTCGATTTTGGTTTCGGATTCTCCTCATCCGACCCGTTTTTTAGCAGCGGTGTGAGTCATAGAATTGGGCTTATCGGGTCGGGTCGGGTTTGAACGTATTAGATCCGTTTACATCCGCAAAGAGAGTGAGAGAGAGAGAGATCGTCGTCTTCGATGGGGACGCCTCACAAGGTTTTCCATTATCTTCTCGACCTCTAAGCTCTCGACTCCGGCGACTCTTCTCCGCCGCGGCTTGCGTCGTCTTCGCCGTTGTTGGCTTTCTACTTGGGTCCTCTTCGTTCTCCGGCCGCTATTGTTCTGATTTACAACCGAGGTCTGTCTCCGTCTCTTGGGATCAAAGACAATGGAGTTGGTGGGATTAGGGCAGAATAAAAGGAAAGGCATAAGGTTATGGGATTCGTTGGGATCCAGATGGGGTTTGGTTCTACTGGGAAGGAGGCAATCTCTTAGGAAGACGTGGTTCCCTTCGGATCGCGAGGGGCTTCGCCGGTTGGTCTTCGTTTCTCGAATTCTAGTTTCATTGTTTTTCTTTGGAAGCGCTCGGATTTTTGATGTTTTGTTGTGCTGAGCAAAGTTTGTGTTAATTTTCATGTGTTTTCTATTGGTTCTATTTTGGCAAAGGTGCGATCTTTGGGCTTGTTCTGTGTCTGCTTGATGGCTTTGCAGGTTGGAAGCATCGACTGGTTTGGCTTTCAGATTCGTGATTGGCTGGACTGGTGATCAAAGGAAAATGGCTTCTCTCTTCAAAAAGAAGTTGAAGAATATGATGATTTTTTGCCGTTGGATATCCAAGAACAATACAGCAATCTCCCATACAAAACGTAAAGCAGTTGTATTTTCTTTATTTAATGTAGATAATGTAGTTTGTATGCTTTGCCTGTGAAGAGTTCCCATCTGAGCTTGTCTTTCATTTAGGTCAGCATTCGCACTGTTTGATACTGATTTCTATGTAAAAGCTGATGATGATATCTATCTGAGGCCAGGTAATGTTCCTCTACTTGTGTTTTTATGCTTTAGTTGATCTCTCAGCACGGTTATTTTGGAAAAAAAAAAGTTATCAATCCCATCTTTTTGTTTAGTGAAAATTTCATTTTTTTTTGGGGCCTTATGGGATGGTTATCAATGCAAATCTAGCAAACCCTATGGTACATATATGAGTCAGCAAGTATTAAAAGAATAACAACTATCCCCTAAGGCCCCAAAAAAAGTGAAATTTTCACTAAACAAAAAGAAGAAAAACAAAGATTCTTAGATGCAGGACTGGACGAGATTGGCTTGATTTAGCTATCCATTGCCGTTACATTGACAATGAAATTTATCCTTTTGTTTTCCTTTTAAACAAAAGAAGTTAGGTTTGTCATTATCAAGTACCTAATGCTTGATGAAGATAGTTTGGCTGGTGGAGTGCGAATGTGTTTTGAAGGCTAATTGGAGGAGATTATATTTTTTAAGTATAAGGGGCTTGATTGTTGGCATTGTTGTGGCATCATGAGAAGTTGGAATTCAAGTGAGAAGTGTTAGGTGGGCTATACAATGAGGATAAAGGTGGATAGTATCAAGATTTGGGCATGGTAGTGATATAAAGGGATTGTTTGGATTGACTTGTGAAAAAAACACTTTTTTAAAGTTTTCTGTTAGTGCTTTTTTAAAGTTTTCTGTAAGTGCTTTTTTAAAGTTTTCTGGGAGTGCTTCTTGCTTAAGTGCTTTTCTAAGTTAAGGCTTTTTGTTTGTGTGATTTTCCATAAAAGCACTTCATGCACTTTTTGTCTTAAAAAAGTAATCCAAGTGTTTATTCTAGACTTTCAAAGGTGTGTATATCAAAAGTGCTAGCCCAATAGTCTTTTGATTAAAAAAAGAATACTGTTTTTCATTACTTATGCTGTTTTCCATAAGCAATTTAAAAACTGAAAATTAGGTTTTGAAGTGCGTAACATATAAAGTAAGTGCGTCTAACTGGGAAAATGTCAATCTAAATGGCACCCAAGTATTCATTAATTCAGAAAGTCAGTCAAAAACCGGAAATATGTCAACTCAAATGTGCCCCAAGTATCATTAATTCAGAAAATCAGTCAAAAACCACCCTGCAAAATTAACCATCTGGTAGTATTGGCAAGGGATTCCATATGTCGAGTACATAATGATCAATTGATCATGTATAATCAAATGTTGAAACAGATAAGTTCCTTAAGTTTTATTATGTTAATTGGGATAGATGACTTCATTCTTGAATAATTTTTCTGATGATATTCTAAACAAAATGAAAGTAATCATGGTCGATGAAGAAGTCCCTGCCAACTTTTGTGGTGTGATTATGAATTTCAATGTCATATAATACAACACTAGCCTTTTATGTTAGGCTGATCAAATTGTAGATGTTTGTCTATCTAGTTTAGCATGATATACTATGCTTATGCTTTTCATAACTCATTCATGAGGATAGGTAGTCTGGCCAAAAAGTTATATAGGGAATACAAGGTTTATGCATCTGTCCCCACAGGATTCACATTCACATATAGCTATAGTTATTATATGTTTTTTCATGCACGTTCTTCTATTTAGCTTGTAAGAACTTTATCTTGGGCTTTTCAAATGTGTATACGCATACATGCCTGACATACATAGCACTAGCATAGCTGCATACGTGACCTAGAGTCGCTGTTGGTTATGTATTTGATGTTAGCCGCACTTTATGACAAGATTTACATATACTGCTTTGAATCATAGCCTGATATATGTCCTCTGTGTTTTGCTTAGAGATCTTAACTTTAAATAGAAATGATTATGCTTGCATGGCAGATTTACTTTTAAAAATTCTTGAAAGTTAATTGCTGATCTGCATGATCCCCGTTATTTTCTGGCATGGATTTTTTTATGGCTGCCTGTTCTTGGTTAAAATTCCCTCTTTTGGAATTAATTCTGAATTTATTAATGATAGCACAAAGATATTGGGGGATGAGAATTAGTTTACTTTCTAAAATGTTAGCATGATTGTGCAATAATCTTTATGGTTAGTAATTATCATTCCTTCTAAACAAAATTTCCACATTTTACACTCAATTTGCTCCATTTTTGCTTGTTAGCTTTTTATGCAGTATATGTGTACTGCTTATGTCAATGAAGGTCCAATCAGTTGTTTGACCGTGTTTTCTTAGGCTATTGACATTTTCAAAAGCTACTGCTGCTGGTTTGAACCATTTTAAGAGTATAAACATGAACCACCCGTTGAAAAACATAATGCACAAGCATCATCAACACTGCCAGCTGATTTTTTTTATAATCAACAGACAAAGAAGCAAAAGAAAGGTAAGCATTGTTTATTTCTGCCCTGACCCTGTTAACTATCTCCGACTTATATTAGTTCTTTAGACAAGCATGTATTCTTCCCAAACTCACTGATATCTTATCCATCTGTAGAGTGTAAAGTATAAACACTCAAGAGTCCTAGCCTGTAGAAAAAATGGCTTAGGCTGGTATTGATGAGAACAAATTTGAAGAGCTTATTATTATTAGGTCTAAGAAGCCAGCTGGAGAGCAAGTTTATTCTGTGGCACTTAAATTTGTTGACAGACAGCTTCTTATGATTGGATGTTTAGTTGCGTAAGCTGTATCTTAGTGCCCTAAGTTATTGATTTGTCTCACCAATCATATTATTGTATTCCTCTCCATTTTTTACCATATTTTTAGCTTGAGATGTGTTCCCTGTCATATAAATTTTCTTGGGAACATTCTTCATTTTTTGTTGCATTACTCCAATTTGAAAACATGCAAAATTTCAGACGAAGGCAAACCAGTTGATGATGGGAGCAAGGAAAGTCTCCCTGCTGTCCATGTTGCACAAGTTCCAGAATCAGGGAAGAACTCAGGTAAGGTATCTAATTACTCCACAGGGACAAACAAACAAGATGGCCTTCCTGAAAATTTCTTTGATAGCAAGGGAGGAAGTGATGATCTGGTTTCTGACAATGTTGTCCACATGCAAATCAAGCAGGTAAAAAGAGCTCTTCTGGTTGATTTCTTTGAAAACACAGGAAGGAGTGAAGCTGATCACTTGAACCAACTTATCAAATCCTCAAAAAGTGTAGGAAGTGGTGTTGAATCTAAACCAGTTAAAGGAGTCCTTCCTGAAGGATTCTTTGATAATAGGGATTCAGACCTCCGTGCTCGTGGCATTGAACCAGTCAAGGTTGACATAGAGTAAGTTTCTGCATATTTGTTCTATCTCTTTATGTAAGTTTCATACTATCTCTGTATGATTTGAGCGACTTCTAGTCAGCCTAGATGAAAACTAACTACAGCTTATTTCTTCTATGGTGCCCAAACATCAGTTAACATAACACTGGGTTTTTACTGAACATGTCTTGTGGACAAAGAATAACATCACGTGGTTTTAGCTCACCGTGATTTTATTTCAATTTTGGAACTATCTTAGCATTTTCCACAAGGAATGAGAAAGCTTCATTAATTTGTGACTTGAAAAGAACACTGCCTTCAGATTTCTTTTACCAGATTTAGTTTTGTGTGTAAGAGGTCATATTTAAATACACCTTAGGCCTCAATGACATAGTGATTTAAAGTTAACTACACTCTGAATAGAAGATTTTATGCAAGTTGTGTGATGTGGTTCATTTGAAGCATTAAATTAAGCACAACTTTGCTATGTGTTTAAATTGATGTAATGAGTTAAAGCTACATATTATCACCAGGTACACAATCCAGGGCATTTCCAGTAATACTTGAGTTGTCTGAGTAAATTAATTCCCTGCTGCATGTACTTGGCATGGACATCCATCACAAATGTGAATGGTGAATTTCCAATTTGTTATTCTGTAGATTACTGTGTTTTCGATGAATGGTTTTGACATTGCAAACATAATTCTGCAGATTGATGCTACTGATGTTCGGGAAGAGATTGAGTCACTGGAGCAATAGTGAGTTCCAGAGTGTTTTGATGATTTACTGTTTTGTCTAATTATCTGTGTATTAGAACTCTTACACTGTTTTGCTATTGTCAAAAAAATACCAGGACTTACAGGGAACAAATAGAAAATGTGAAGATTAAGGTTTTGTAGGCGAAAGCTGCACGTAGTGCCATGGACAAGAAGGATTCAAGTGAACAAATACCAGAGATCAAGAAAGTCCAGCTTTGGCCATTGACAAGAAGGTTTCAAGTGACAGATTCCTCTAGTGAAGGAGATGATGATGAGGAGGAGGATGATGGGAATTTTTCTGTGGATTGGAGAGCACAACACTTGTAAAAGATTTTACTGTACAATTTTATCTTCTCTATTTGGTATTATGCTATCAAAATACAAAAAATAAAAAAAAAAGTCTTTATTGTTCATATTTTTTGGTGATTAATCAATAATGTCATTATTGTTCTGCTACAATGCAATCCAAAAGAACTCTTGGAGGAGAAAAGACACTGAAAAGGCTTGTGAATCAAAATTATTGAGTCTTGTGTGTTCAATCTAGTTAGAATTTGGGTTTCACCAATTAAGTTCTATATTTAGAATTTAGTTTTCGCTTAATACAGTGAAGCTGTTGAGTTTATGATTCATTCTTTAGAATACAGGGTCTGGATTTTTTAGTACAAAGTTTATCCAAGATTAATTAGTTGTTGTTAACTAGTTGTTAACTAATTTAGGCGTGATGAATTTTTTAAGTAACTGTGGCTTTTCAAATGATTTTTTTTTTCTGAACACAAACGTAGGCCAATACTGAAGCTCCTAAACGCCAATCACATTAAGAACCAACAGCGGTTAGGTTTGCACATGGACTAACAGCAGCAAACAACAAACTTACACCATTTAGTCAAAAAAAAAAAAAAAACAACTCAATCAACAACAAAGGAAATCCAACTAGTGAAAAAAAAACTCTTAACCTTCTCATCAATTGAAAAACCATGTCACAAATAAATTCTGACCAAAATACCACCAGTAAATACTTCATTAGTCATGGGATAAAAGACAATTCTTCCAATTGAAACCATTACTCAAGTTGTTTTTTTTTTAAAAAAAAAAAAAAGAGTTCCAGTAGTTTATTATTAACCAAATAAAAAACTAGTTCGAAAAGATTAACAAATACAAAAACAAAGTAGGAGCATCTAATGAAAAGAAAAAAGTCGAAGGACCAATAGACTTCATCATTCACCTTGCCCGGTCTAAGGAAAGGTATAAATATACGCTCAATTTAAAAGCCACATGTAATGGATAAATTTCAAAAGAGAGATGAACACAACAAATCTATTCCAGAGATTTCAATTCATACAATATTTGCTGGATTTGAACTGATACAATATGGATTTAACTCACAACAAACCAAAACAATCCATCAGTTCATAGTTCACCACTTCATTCATAGTTTAACCACCAACATTCTTACTGAACTTCTAAGCAAAATAACAACCAGGAAATGGAATTGAAGGGAAGAAAAACAGAATCAAGAGTTAGAACAATCTCACCAAGGGAAATCAGCAACAGAAGAAGGAAATCCCAGGATATGAGATCCAACAGAATACCAAGAAAACCCAGCTACCATAGATCGCCAAAAGACCTCCCTGCTCTCAAGTCCTTGAGAGAAACCAGGGCCTTCAACCTTCCACAAGATAACCAGCTGCCCTCTCCTCTGTAGAAGCCTTTCTTTATTTTCTGATCATAACCGGTACGTTGTACCCCTCTAATCTTGAACTTAACCTTCTCTCCCTCTTGCTTGAACGACGTGTGTCCCCCTCTTTACCCCCTTTTTCTTCATTCACCTCCACTTTATTAACTATTTTGGCTGGTAGTGTTACACCACACAAACTGACCAACTTATGTACCAGCTCTTTTCCTAAGTAGTGATCAATACAGTAAAGTTGTTCATCAAATAGCTCTCCTTCTGCAGAACTTAGATCCTTTCCAAAGGATTTCTCAACAACAATTCAGGTCCACCTGCTAGGATGAGCTGAAATATATTAACAGTTATATTTTAAGGTGAAATGTGCATATACTAAATTTTGTTGCACATTTTTTGAAAAAGATTGTAAAAGGAACTATATTAAGCATCGATAGTGTATCACATCAATGATAAACTTCAGCTAGGTTCACAAGTAAGAAGATAGAACATGAACATATAATTTGCAAAGACAGACACAAAGTCATTTAATTCGAGAAAAAAATTTGAACCAAACATAACTGCCAATAATTTAAGATTTCAAAACAAGACAAAATCAGTGCTATAAGTATTAACAAAAGGTTATATGTTAAATCTTCTGAGAGCATGTATAATGGTCTAGAGTATATCCCCTTTGATCAAACAAAACAAAAAAACAAATAACAAATAACAAAAACTTGCACATAATGGAGAAGGTGTATAGCAAGTTTTTTAATCCATAGTGTTACTATATATTACAAATATTTTGTAATATGTGTCATCATATCAATAAAGCATAGAGTTTAAATACCTTCGGCTCCATGACACTTCTTTCAGAGTCCATGCTTATTTTTTTACTTGGGCCTCAAAAATTTGAGAGTCTCACTAGTCAAAGAAAATTTCCAAAATATCAACTAAAACATGCAATCCCAATAAAAGAATAAGTTTCACTCCTATTTATGGTTCCTCCATGTGTAAGCTTTCAGTCCTTCCTACTTCACTTTCCTTCAACTCGGATCAAGTTATGCAAACAAAAAACTTATTAGACAATGAGGTAACTTTCACAATGAAGGTCGATAGCTTTTCACACATCCCCTTAGGTAGCCTTTCTCTCGGGAAAATTAACAACTACACATTGACACTGCATACTATCGAATTACTTAGGAGTAGCTTTCACACATCAAAAAAGGTAGCTCTTTCTGCCCATAGAACAATAACTTTTACACATCCCCTAAGGTAGCCCTTTTTCTCTTTTATCATCAAAAATGCACTTGTAATGCATACTATTAGATTATAAGAGCGGCTTTCACACAATAAGGTCGGTAGCTCTTTCCACCCTTAGAACAGTAGCTTTCACACATTCTTTTAGGTAGCCCTCACTCTAGGTAAATCATCAAGCACACAATCCTCAAGCATAGTGTCCATTTACCTTAGAGTGACTTTCACACTATAAGGGTGGTAGCTCTTTCCTCCCTTTAAACACTAGCTTTCACACACATGGTCAAACTAAGTTTTTATTCACAATAACTTTTTCTAAGCATCTAGATCACTATATAGTAAAGACTGCGTGCTCTAAAAATATGTGAAGGAACCAAAAATAAAGTAAAACTAATGATTAACTCAAGAAAGAAATTAAAATCGACAAATGTCGTTTTCCTAGACTAAGAGACTCTCAAACAATGCTATGATAGGCCCTCAAAAGCATATTTACCTACATATAATCAAGGTAACTATTTAAGTAATTAAATTTCTTATTGTTAAAAATAAAGATTTAAAAAAAGAAGAAGAAGAAACTTACTGTGTTTGAGGTTCTTTTTTTATAGAACAGTGATGTACCTCCGTCATCCGATGAGCCGAGCAAAACTCACCGCCGCACTTGCACCTGAAACCAGTCAGCCCTATTTTTCTCTTGCAAGATTCATACCGCTTCGTGGTTTTCGTCACTATCTTCGTCTTAATAGGTGGCAATGGTGGCAGTGGTTCTGCTTTCAGATTCATCATCGCCATCTCACGATTGATTTGATCCTTGATCGATGCTCTCACTGGCGCAAAGATCTCATCTTTGTAGCACTTTGAATAGAGATTGCGCTGCTCTAGGTCGCCGAAGAAACCGCAACCCTTCAAACAAGGAATCGGCGCCATCAAACTATTTATCTCTGCAAATCAAACAATTGAGTAGATTGTATGAAAACCTTAATATTTAGAATTAATATACATGCATGGATGAAAGTGAATAGTTAAATAAAATAATACCAATAAAAAAATAATAATAATACCAATAAAAATCCGGTTTTTGAGAAAGAAAACGAAATGAAGCAAAAGGTTGATCATAAATGAAGAAGAGGGTTATTGGCGTGTTTTATATTATATTTTTTTTGCAAACTGTCTTATTGTTTTTATGGTTTTTTTTTAAATTAAATTAAAAAGAAGATATCAATTGCCAATCTAAGATACATTTTTAAATATTTAAAAATTAGATTTAAATATTTAAAAAATTATTATTTTGAAAAAAATATCCATGGCCTCCTCCTGGCGTGTTTTTTATGGCATTTTTTTTTAATTTTCATGCCATTTTTTTAAAAATTATATTTAAAAGTTGCCACCTTAGCATATTTGAAAAATTAAATTAAAATATGATGACATGGAAAATATTTTAAAATTTTTTAATATTAATAAAAATTAAAAATTATTTTTTTTAAATTAAAATAAAAATATTTTAAAATTTTCCTCATTACACCCTTTATATCCAATAAAATTACTTAACATTTTAAAAAATTTAAAGATAAAAAATTCTTACCATTGAAATACTTGGTTGGACATAAAAAAACATTTGATATTAATATTTTTTTCAAATATTAAGTTGGAGATAGAATTTATATATATTTAAATAATTAAGTATGAATTATTGATATCGATAAAAATTAATTTTTTTAAAATAAAAAATGTACCTTTTTTAAAAGAAGATAATAACAAATATTTATTATCAAATAATTTTAATATTTACATCAAAATCTTATCAATTATTTATATATTTTGCATGTATTAGGTTAGGGTATTTTAGTAAAAAAATTGATAATACAAGATTAACAGTTAAGGAAACTTGATAATTTTACATTCCAGCCACATAATACTATGCTGACAATCAAATAAAAATTGTGCTTAAACAGTGCATAAACAATTCATACTTATGATACATATTTTACAATCATTCTATAAATAATTTTTTTTAAAATAATAAATGTATTTAGACCTCACTATCATGATTTTTATTTGACATTAATTACTATAAATATAAAATAATATATATATTGTAATTATTTCATTAAAAAATATTATGAAATTAGATGTACATAGTTGAGGATTTAGATTAATAATAAGCATTTGATCCTGGTAAATAGTCAGATTAAATATTGAAAATTCAACTTCCTTTCATGACATTATTAAGGATTTCAATAAATATGTGTGAGTGTGATGGCTAGTTCACATTGTCAATAAAAAAATTTACTTATAACAAACGATGATTTTTTTCTCACTGTCAAATGAAGTTAAAACACAAAAATTCTCTTCACTAAAGGAATTTTTTTTAAAAAAACATAGTTTTGAATGACTGGTATCACAGAGCTAATTAAATCCTATCATTTAAACAGTTAGAAACAAAATTCATATCTTAAATATCTATTAATTAAAAGAAGTTACAATGATGATGGTGATGAAAAGAGAAATATAAAATAATAATATATAAATAATTAAAATAGTATAATGTTTCTCCAAACTTAATACAATATTAGAATTGCACTTATATAAACCGTATATAATTTTTTAATGATAATATTTGGAACGTTTTTTTTAAACATCTTATCTCTTATTTGTAAAAATAATAATAAAATATAATAAAAACTCTTTAATTATAATGATAAATAAATATTATTATATTATAACGACCCATCTCCCTCTTGCATAAGAGGAGTGGTGCATGATATATATTTTCATATATATATATATATTTTCATCAAATAATTTTTTTCTTAATTTTATTTTAATAAAAGTTGACCAAATATTATTGCCAAAGATTAGAATGCACACGAAACAATAAAATCTATGTATATTTCTCTCTCCTTTCTTGAATTAAAATTTATATTTTCATAAAATTATTTTAATGTCATTATCTTTTCTTCGATATATTTGCATATCTTCGGCTATACGATACTTTTTTCAGAGTTTATGCTTATTTAATGAACCTCAAAAAATTGGGAGTCTCAATAGTCAAAGAAAAATTCCAAAATGTTGACTAAACATGAAACCCAATAAAAGATTAAGTTTCACTACTATTTATATTCCTCCCATGCGTTAGCGTTCAGTATTCCCTACTTCACTTTTTTTTTGACTCGGATCAAGGTATGCAAACAAAAAACTTATTAGACAACGAGGTAAATATTATTATAGTCTTGAATCAATCCAAATTTAAAAATTAACTAATCACACCTCTAATAATGTATTTGGTATTTGTTAATTTGAATACCCACATGTTGTCTATCAAAATAATCTTTGAGTGAGATGGAATAGGAACGAGCATCCATGTGTTGTTCTTGATCAAGGCTGTGCATTCATTGTCCATTGCCTTTTTCCAGTCTACATTCTCCATTGCCTCTTGATGATCATTGGGTTCCACTGTTGCAATGAAAACATGTTTGCCTGGTGTATACCACACAGTGCCATCCTTGTACTCTTTGGGACAAACAATTTTTTAGCACCATTTGCATTTTCTGACTGCATAGACAAAGGTCAGCTTGCAAAGGAAAATGCACATGCTCATCAGTATTCATATGGTCAACCAAACATGCACTAAAATTGAAATCATGGTTCCTAGATTGATAAAGGGTTAAATCACATGATATTTTAGTGAAATTTTACCTATTTATTTTATTTATGTTTCAGCCCTAGGGATGGCAACGGGTCGGATCGGGTGCGGGTTTTGCCATACCCGTACCCGAACCCGTTATCCCACCCCCATACCTGAACCCGTACCCGAACCCGACGGGTTTTCAAAACCTCAACCCACACCAGCACCCGACGGGTAATCGGGTACCCGCGGGTGTACCCGCCCCGCCATAATCCTATTTAAAAATATTTAAAATAAAATTAAAATACAAAGTAAAAATAAAAAATGTCAATCTAAAATCATAAATTTTTTATTTGAATGAACATCGTAGAATAGAAATTATAAATAAACATTCAAAATAACAAAAAATAGACAAATTCAACACCATAGAGTGGGAATTTAAAAACCTTAATAAAAAAAATTGAATATATATAATTGGGAATATTTATTAATTGAATTTCGGGTCGGGTTCAGGTTCGGGTTCGGGTCGGGTATCAGGATTCCCATACCCGCACCCGCACCCGCACCCGCTTTATATTAGTCGGGTTTTACCCGAACCCGACCCGAAACCCGGTCAAACCGGGTTTTACCCGTCAAACTCGGGTCGGGTCGGGTCGGATCGGGTTTGGGTATTATTGCCATCCCTATTCAGCCCCCAGTGAATTTTTTTTTTTAATTTTACGAAAATTATCATTACAAAAATGGTACTCCATGAACTGCATCCATCTGTCAACGGTCACTCACGGAAAATCCAAGGGCCACGTGAACATCTGAGCAAGTGTACCCCGCACGTGAACATCACGCGACTTCTTCATCCACCGTTCACACACCTCAAGATTCGTTTCATAAACAATTTAAACGGTATATGATAAGGCCGTATAAAAATCAACAAAAGTCTGGTTCACAGCTATTTCTAAAACTTCTGTTTGTCTTGTGAAAGTCACGTGACTTCATCTCCACCATCCAAAGTTCCTCCAGATTCAGTATTTAGAGAATTTGAACGGTGGATGTGACCGTCGCATAGAAATTAGAAAAGAAGCGATCATAGCGTTTCTATCACTTTTTGCCGTCCTCTTATTCATATTCAAAAATCAAAAGGGTTCAAAGGAAGCTAGCTGTACAGATGCTTCTCTCTCCCTCTAGGGTTTCGTTTTCTTCAGGAATGCTCCGTGCTCTCTGGGATTCTCATTGGGTAAGGATCCTTTTCCTTTGTGATTTTGGTTTTCTATGGCTAATCTCCTGTTTTTTGGGATGTATGGGTTTCTGGGTTGGAAAATCTATGTGGGAATGGGATTTTTAGGGCTTAAAAGCTCAGTGAATCACTGGCGTTCTTTTTGTATCTGGATTTTTACTTTTTTTTTTTTTTTTGGTGTATAGTCACTTTGATGTAATGGAAAGGTGGATTTTTTGGTTTTGATCTATTGACATTTCCTCTTTGTATCTTTTGTGGGTGCTTTGAGCGCATTTCCTTAAAAATAAAGTGTTTTTTTTTTTCTTGGTGAATCTGATTAAATTATTAAGGATAAATAACCCAAGAGGAATGCTGCTAAATTTTGGTGGTTATTGTGATGATGTTAACAAGAGCATGAAGCTGTGATTTATGAGGAAAATATTAAAGTTTAGAATGCGATTTTTTGCTAGTTTGTGCTTAGATTAGCTACATTGTCTATTTGTCATTCATATTCTAAGCTGCTTAGCTTCTTTAGGGAATATAAGTAGCCCAAAGATTGTGGAAGGGTCCACTAGAAAGCCAGTTCAGTTAGGATTAGTATTGGATAAGATATGTTGAAGCAGTGGAATAGCTCAAAAATAATTATGATTTTATGAAAATTTGGTAAAAGATTAGTTTTACTGTGAAATTCATCAATTTCTTCTTTGGTTGCCATTGTTGGGAGAGATTTTTGGCTTGCCAAATAACAAAATCATCTGGTGATGCTGGCTTGATGATCTTATGTTACTGGTGCAAAGTTCTTAAGTGTACTCATCTATAACATGTATGTAGAATGCACTAAACGTTATTCATGATGAATACAAATAAATTAATGATAAAGGATTCCCTTGTCTTAAATCTTATATGGATGTATACATACAAATCTATATTGATTTATGTTTCTTATTTGAGAATTTAGTCACGAATGTGATGGAGAAGGATCTTATTTTCTTTGACATGTTGAGATAATATTTGACTTGTCTTTTGCTGTTATATTTAAGGTCCTACGAATATTAGCCACCAAGGATATAGCTCAAATTTTATGTGACTTCAACTATGAAGACTGTTAAGAGATTTGTTTACAATACCTTTCTATTTTAGATTTAGCTTCTTTAGTTCTTGGGGCCTGTATGAGCCTTCATGGTCTAAGGCTATGAGTTTAACTTTTGGATGTGTGCCTGAAAAGTGAGATTGGTGATTGCCTGAAAGTTGATCTTGTGCAATAAGAAAACTTGGACCCTTGGTGCCTAATACTTTCTGACTGTACAAGCTCTTCTTTGGGATTTATATTTGTCAATTTACTATTAAGCGCGTTCCTGTCGAAACAAAGCTATATTCGATGGTCTGAATGATTTTCATTTGAATTGTTTCACATTCAACAATTCACTTTTTAAGAGAAACTACTAAACACAATGTATTGATCAGAGCTGCCTGTTGTTATACGCCTAAATTTTAGTTATTTTATGTTAGGATCAAGGATAGGAGTTTTAGTTGCTTTTATATTTAAAACTTTTGATATTACATTCACATATGAGATATGTAACCACAGATTTGTATTTTTATTATTTATATCAAGTATATGCCCAGTTTGTATGATGGCAAATAAGAAGGTTGTCTGAATAAAAATTGGGATGTTAATATAATATTCATAAATATTAGACATGTTTGTCACAAAGTTTTGACCTTTTTAAAATGCACCCTTTCCTTTTTATATGCTTTCACACGAGCCAAGGTTTTGAGCAAATTTTCGAAGACTATACTGATTGCCACTTTTTGTTTATTTTCTTTTTTGAGTTGTTATAATCTTGTTTGTTTTCTTAATGCCCTTGTTAGCATTCATAACCATTCCATAGGTCACAGCGCTTTCGCTTTTTACATTGTATTCATTCCCTTTATATGATTATCACTGTTGCCTAGTTTTTGAAAATTTTTTTTCTAAGATCACAATTCTTCTACAAGCTCAAGTAAAAAGTTGAAATTTCATGTGAAACTTCGAATCCAGTCGACTCTCTGCCATTATGCCACTATGGAGTATGGACTAATGATCCTGACCAAACAGAAATAGTACTATTTTCAGTGTGTGCACTGGATGATTCTTTATTAGGCATCTAATCTGCTTGTCATTTTGTTGTTTGACTATCTTATCTTCCATTCAGTGTTTATTTTCTTAATGCCCTTGTTAGCATTCATAACCATTCCATAGGTCACAGCGCTTTGGCGTTTTACATTGTATTCATTCCCTTTATATGATTATCACTGTTGCCTAGTTTTTGAGAAATTTTTCTAAGATCACAGTTCTTCTACAAGCTCAAGTAAAAAGTTGAAAATTCATGTGAAACTTCGAATCCAGTCGACTCTCTGCCATTATGCCACTATGGAGTATGGACTAAATGATCCTGACCAAACAGAAATAGTACTATTTTCAGTGTGTGCACTGGATGATTCTCTATTAGGCATCTAATCTGCTTGTCATTTTGTTGTTTGACTATCTTATCTTCCATTCAGTGTTTAAATTTCAATTCTAAACATGATACAATTTGTATCTTAAACCCTCTTTATTTATATATTCATTTCTCAAGTCATTTTGAGCTATCTTAAGCGTTTTGAGCTTATAGTCACGATTGCATTTTGCTCTGTTCTTGAGAATAATTCACGTTCCTGAATAATGCATCAGCGCCACTTTGGTCATGCAGTGTGGTGGGTTGTTTGAGGCACAGCTGATGAAATTCATGAAGAACATCATAATAGTTGATGGCAGTTAAATTCAGAGGATGAGATGAAGATCACATAGTTGTTCAATACAGTTTGAACAAACATGGTACAGAGAATTAGCACTACTGAGTATCTCTTCTTTGTTTCTAACAAATTTGTCTGTAAAAGTTCATTACAACTTGTCTTTTGCAGAGTGCCTTTTTGTTTAAGATATCAAAGCGATCATCAGTTCCACTGAGGATGGTTCTTGTGCTCTTTGTCACAATATTCGGTGTATTTGTCTTCACAGTCTGTATAAAGCAGATAACTATAGAGAATAAGTCAAATAATATAGCACTGACTACTGAAAAGGAAAGAAGTCATTGTAATCTGCATGCTAGTGCACAGGAGGAATTGCCACAAATACATTTTCCACAACCTAAAACTTATAGTAGGTGAGCAGCTTCTTTCTTTTTCAGTTTTCATCTTCATGCTTGGAACTTGAATTTCTAATTCATTCTTCTGATGGGCAGGGGTGAATGCTCATGCAATCCTGTACGCTTCTTTGTCCTTTTCTCTATGCAGAGATCTGGGAGTGGGTGGTTTGAAACATTGCTAAACAGTCATCCCAACATCAGTTCACATGGGGAAATCTTTTCTGTTAAAGAAAGGAGAATAAATATTTCATCTATTATTAAGACATTAGATAGTGTCTACAACTTAGACTGGTTTAGTAGTGCTTCGAAGAACGAGTGTGTTGCTGCTGTTGGATTCAAGTGGATGTTGAATCAGGTCAATTTATTGTGATTTTCTTTTATTTATGCACATGTTCATTTTTCCTTAAGAATAGAAGTTACTGCATACTCAAGTTCTGTCACAATATATGCTATTTGATTTTGTGGCCTCTAAACCTGATTTTGTGCCTGGGCATGAAGTGAGTAGTCAAAACCCTCTTAAATATCCTAAAACCAAAATTTCATTGATTAAGAACCAAGAGGGTGCAGCCCCATTTTTCTTCACATGCTTGATCCTTGCTCGAAGTCTATTTTGGCGTTCATATTTTCTCAAGTAATATTCAATTTCGGTAAGTGGTATATACCTTCACTGGTTGCTTGTTGTGAATTTGGGAGGATAATTAATTGCCTGGAAGTTACTTGGGCTTGCTCCACAGATTCCTTAACATAATCACATATAGACTGCGTTTTTCACCTTATAGTTAGTAAGCACGTAGAAAAAAGATGTAGCTATGTTTTGATAGTGTACCAAGGCTGGTGCATGGGGAATGTAATTTTAATTTAATGAGAACATAGACCTGTTTATTTCTTTTACTAATCTGGTTATGCAGTAACATAAGTGAAGTTAATAAACCTCTTGTTAAGTTATAACTTGTAATATCTGAAGTTTCTCCCAACTTTATATGTGTTTTTATTTATGCACACACTCAATCCTGAGGGTGGATCTGACAATATGCATTCCGAATATATGAACTGTGGCTACATTTTTCTGGTGTAAATGCATTGGTGTCTTCACATGCATGGTAATGATGTAGTGTGAACTCAGTGAAGGCTTATGTTTAGCAATAAAATATAATTTAGGTGTACAGGGACAAGGTCTTAATCCTGACTAGTTTTTAGTTTATAATAATTGTCATTGCTGCTATTCTCGTGTTTCATATTCATGCCTTGGTTTTGACACTAAGATTTCTCCTCTCAAGCTTTCTGGTTAGTCTAGTTTTCTTTGATTTTCAAAAATATATGCATTCACAGCCACTTTAAACAACACCTGAATTCTTTCCCATGACCCTTTTTTACTCTTAAAGACCTTTGTCAGTATGAAGTTGAGAGTAACTTGTATAAGAATATTTTGGGATGTGTAGAAACTTTTGTTGTTGAAGAAGTAATGTGGATGACAATGCAGTAGTTCTTGTCCTTTTTTTGTGTTGCCTGAAGATCATCTCCTTGGTGATTTTGAGTTGTCTGCCTTGTGAGTAGAATTTACCCTCGAAACTTTCTAAACGGTCCTGATCATGTGACAGTATTGGCAGGATTACATATCTTGGATGTTATTTTATTTTATGTTATGGTTTGTAGATATGATAATAGCAGCTGCCTTAGTTTTCAACAGTTTTATTTAAGTTGTTAGGACCTTAGCTCTTGGTGAATCCTTGAATTCTTAAATGCTGCTACAGAAGAATAATGATCCTTGACAATCAATTAAAAACCTTGTCTTTCAGAGCATCACATGCTCACATCATAACTATCTTTTATTATACAGAAGGCGGGTATAAGACTTTTGCTAATGCAAGGTGCACAGAAGCTTAAATGTAAGCTCAACGGAGAGAGACTGCATCCTAACATTGAGCCAAGAAACCCAAAGTAACCACTTAGCAATCTTACTCCACGTAGCTCAATGTCTTATAATCTCCTGTTATATTATTTATCAATTTTCTGATGAAGAGCACCTTACCATCTGCTTTAGTTTGTTTGGTTATAGTGATGAGCTAAATGCGTTGCACAAGCTATTTATTGGTTTTTTCTTTAATAGTATGCTAAGTTTAAGAATATCAGCAATGTGTCTTCTTCCTTCTTATTGGTTTTCTTATGTTCTCTTTCAATTGCAGGGTGTCTTCGACAATCACAAAGAAATACTTGATTACTTCAATTTGAAAGGTGTTTCTGTGACATTTCTTTTTCGGAGGAATCTCCTTCGCAGGCTCATTTCTGTGCTTGCAAATGATTATGACAGACATGCAAAGCAGCTCAATGGAATCCACAAATCTCATGTTCATACAAAACAAGAGGTGCCATTTTCCTTCTACTATATGTATGTACCAGTTAATGTTGTAGTATAATTGTTATCTATGTGCTAGCATCACTAATAAAGGTGGCAGGGAATTGTTTGGGTTATTTTTGATGATAATATAGACAGCCTGAAATGCACTCTTGCAAACACACACAAGCTGATAGGTCACTTGGTTACTGACTAGCTTATTTTATTGCCACATTTATTGACTTTTAGTTTGCTGTCTTCTACTGACTTCAGGCTGAGGTGCTAGCGCAATTCAAGCCCGTCATTAACACCACAGCTCTGATAGCCAATTTAAGAAGTGTTGAGAGGACTATGACAGACTGTTTACTGCTTTTCAGGAGTACCCACCACAAAATATTGTACTATGAGGACATTGTTAAAAATCACAAGGTAACACAATTAAAGTTTCTCGCCGTGGATTTTTTTCTTCTTTCCTTTTCATCCTATTTCTGTTTCCTTCTGATTTAATCAGCTAATATGTGTTGGCACATTGTTTCTATTGCAGGAATTAGTGCAGATACAAGAATTTCTTGGTGTTCCTGTGAGGAAGTTGCTAAGTCGGCAAGTAAAAATTCATTTAAGGCCTCCTTCAGAACAAATAATGAACTGGAAAGATGTATACATTATGCTAAATGGAACACAGTATGAACATTTTCTTCACCAAGCAGATTATGCAAATTAATGGCCATACAGTTGTAGTCCATATTTGTTGGTTTATTATAATGGAGCTAAAATTTGTGTTCATGAATGTATCACCTGTACCTTCATTTTTAGAGAAGTAGAAGTGATTGATGAGATTTATTAATTTGGGACAAAATGGTGGTAAATTTTAGCATGTGTAGACTTATTTCAAGCAAATCTGCAGATCTCCCGAGTCCCTTCAACACATCTAAGAGGTAGCAAATTTAGATATTTAAACTAATTCACAAGCAACTCATTTATCTTGCGCAGAACACATGAGAGGCAGCTTTCTTCCACTTGCGTTGAGTGTGCTATGGTTGGCTGGGCCTCTTAGACATCCTTATAATCTCATAATGTTTCTGTATAGCTTGGGAATATTTTGCATTAGAATAGGTGGAATAATATAGTGAGGACCAAAATAGCTTAGAAAAAGAAGAGATTTGTTCCATGACACTGTTGTAAGAAGGAATTGAAATAGTTCGAGTAGTTTGAATGACGGCAAGTCCATGAGTAACTATCTAGCATTTGAAGAGTTCATTTCCCTTTTGACTAGACTAATGTAAAATAAATATCCTAATCTTGGTGTGTCTGCTATTTGGAGAAAAAACTTGGTTTTTCTCAGCTGAAGTTCATTCTTTATATATTGATTATTTCACTGTTTTAAATGCTTTCTTCCTGAATTAATTAATTGGTAATTTGGTACAACTAATCTTCCTGTCTTCACTTCCTCTAATGGTCTTATTTCTATACCTAAATCAACAAGGGTCCGCTTTTCTCTCTCTGTGGGATTGATAATTACTTTGTCTTTGGATCATCTACAGAGTTTCAATTTGCATTCCTAATCATATGTTTATGAAATTTATAAGAAATGTATCATGCACAGGTCTGTTATGTTTGTTCATAACTTAAAAATTATATCAAGCATGAAAAACGTAAAAATTACATGTATTTGTAAATTTTCATGTTGTCGTTGTTTCTTGTTGAATTGGGAGATTGCTTATTCATTTTAATAGCAATCCCAGTTGTTTTGAAGTGGTTCTGGTTTGTCACCTAATTTTAGAAAGATAGACGCACCTGTTGTTGTTAACTTTAGTGGATATAACTGGGTATTCATTATTGAACTTTTCTGAGATGAAGGGCTGTATCATGGCAAATTGAATGTTGTATTTTCTTGAGATTATGTTTCTTTTTTACCTTTTCCTGGTTGTGACCAATGTTGAGTGATTGTTTATCATCTTAATAATGTTTACTGAGAAATTATCCTTGTGGTTGTAAATTTAAATCAATGCGGTAATGCCAGCCTACTCAGGAGTTGGGGATCATCATTGCTTCATTTGGATAAGACAAGACAAAATGAGTAGATAATGTTATTTCTATGGAACTGTCATACCAAGGGAGTCTTTGAACTGTCATTTGTGATTGTTGCCCATGAAAGTTCTTACTGTTTGAGGAAGATTGTTCATCAATAAAGGTTTAGGAAAGAGAATTATGACTCAGATTCTTTTACTTTTTTCTTAGTTTTAACAATTCTAAAGAAAGCAGGTGTTACTTTCCTTTATTTTTAGGTAAAGAAGATGCATGATGGGGAAGGGAGTCTTTGTTTGTGAGCAGTAACATTGAAAGCCACGGTTGATTGGGTTCTTCATCAAAAGTTAAAGGTAAGCTGCTGCCACTTGTAAACATTTTGTTTGCCAAAAGGTTGAATAAGGAGGAAAAGATGAAAAGAAAAACTAATGGTGATTCGTGTGCTTCATAGCTAATTGTTTCTTCTAACCAAATATCATTGTTTGGTTTCTCCATTTAGTCCTGATTATTCAATTGACTGGTTGGTACATGTCTAGCAATATTGCCAGGTGGATCAGCATATCAAGTTGGCCTGGAATTTTATGTTTAAAATATTGCAAGAACCAATAGAAGGGCTGGTGATAGTATTTCATCAATTCACTTCCAAGGACCTCAATAATTATTTTCTTGGATTAGATTATAACCTTCAATGAGCACTTAGTAGCACTTAATTATGAAATAATTACTCATTAGAATTCTTTTTTTCCATCTTTCTTTGAAAAGTAAGCTGACGAATATGAATATCTTTATCTTTTGGCTTAAAAGTGAACTTGAATGAAACAATAGTGTATAGTGCCCATCCTAGTCACTGTGCATGACTTTAATATTTGCCCAATTGTAGAGGAAGAATAATTCAATGAGATATATCATCTAGTGTAAAACGTTGTCAGGAGTAGACATCTTGGAAGGCCAATCCGATGGTGGAATACTCACTGCGGTGCATGTAAGTGATAACAACTCCTATGTAAAATAATGTAGGTGTTCAAACAGACATTGTCTATGTTATTAAACACGTAACAATGTCAGAACCACTCTACTTCTTTCTGTAAATTATATGATATAATCTACTAAGGGAGAGCTTTCCTTTGATCCTTTTGCTAAGCCTTGTCTCATATGTGTTAATCATTCAGCACTAACAATTGCAGGTTCTTGTTTATATTCTATTGTTTCTCCACTAGTAGTTGAATTAAATTTCTTGCAAACAAGGACGATACGCAACCTCACCTCACATTGCCTTTTACAAAGTTGTTCTGTCATCTTCAAGTGCTACACCCATTTGGCACGCTCAAAGATAATATATGTCAAAATCCTGTGCCTTTTATTCAATGAGCTCTTCAATCAATAATGCTGATAAACACTATTGTTTATTTGGTGACCGTAGCAGTTCTACTTGTTTTTTACTCACAACTGAACCTCTGTTTCTGATAGTTCTCAGCAGAAGCACTTAGAATTGTATTTTAAGACGACTGAAGTGGTCATCCAAAGCAAGCTTCCTTGGAAAAGGTTCGTCAAATCTTTACATTTTATATTGCAACTAGTGCATGCATAATCAGACTGCTTACCTCACAATATGCAATTGAAACTGGCAGGCCTCTCCTCCAATTGCAAGCTGTCTCCTGCTAGAAAGGTTGATACTTTCTTCTCTCCACTAAAGCATTCTTAATGTTAAGTATTTAGCTCATGTTAGTGGCTATTGATTGAACATAAAGCCCACAAAAGCCATGCTTTTGAGTTATTGCTGAAGGATCTTTGACCAGAGAATCAACTTGAATCTCATATTTGTTGGCAACTTACATCATTTGCTGGATTCAATCATTGAGGCTTTATGTGAAAAAAGCTACTGGCAAGCCGAAGATCAAGGTATCATGTTTCACCAAATCAAAAAGAAAGGCAGAGGAGGTAAACAGTTATCCAAGAAACCTCCAAACTGTCCGCCATTGCTCGATTTGGACGGTATATCCCTGCCTTTCAAAAGCTCACTTCCGTGAAGCATGGAAGTGACATTGATTTCTTTCATTGTCGTGAAACGGTAAAATTTCTTACGCGTAATCATGATTTTAAGTCGTGATAAGAAGTGCGCGGCTCGAAAGTTATTCAAGAGTTTTTATATTTTTTTCGGCTTGTTCTTTGTCAGGAGGATGCAAAACAATTCACGCAGAATCCGAGTTGGATCGCAATGAACCTGCACTTTTTTTCTCGCCTTTACGTACTGTTTGACAGGAATTATCGGCGACCGACTGCATGATAATCATGGACCATATCACTTGATCTTAGGCTTATTTGTCGATAAAGCAGCCGTCCTCAAACTCATGTATGCTGAGCTATATCAGAACCATATCTGAAGGTCATTTGTTGTTTGGGACAGTATCAGTTCACTGGATTACTTGGATTCTCATGTTTCACAGCTAAATAACTCATGTTGCCTGAAATTTAGCTGTATTTTTTGTTGCTAAATTATTCAGTCTAGTTATGAAGTCTAAATTCTCAACACTTAAACAGTTGTGTAAAATATTATGAAATTTTTTCTTATAACCAAATTATAATTGAATTGTTATTTGATAGTTAAACAAAAGGATATATTTCATTATTCAAAGTAAGTAGGTGATAATATCTTGTCTTCAACTACAAAATAAAGTTACAAATATGAAAAGAATGTGTGAAAAAATTATGTCACGACAAATGAAAGAATACGACAAAACAAAGTTCTTAGAAGGGCCAAAGAAAAGATCCACTTGCCTTAGCCCAACATCACGAGCCATGCACGTGTCAATAAGTGTGGAAATCATACACAAACCTTATATATAAATAAGTTTAAAAAAATTTAAAAATAATTCACTTTGTAGGACAGTGCCCTTCACTGTGATGCCCAATGCATGAACCATTGTTACTATCTCTGTTAAGGCATGTAATCAACCAGTCATTATGATCTTATAGGAAAACAAATTTATATTTATATATTTTTGGCTAATAATATAATTTAATCAATTTATGTGAGACTAGTCCGCTTGGATTGGTGACATAGGTTGGGGTTGTTTGAATTAACTTAGCTTCTAATGTATATATATATAGTTTTGGAGTTTATGAGAAAAATGCTTATATTCAAAAGAAAAAATATTGAATATGCTATCTTTTGGATGAAATTTTCTTAAAAATACTGTGCACTCTTTGGGGACCCGTAGAAGTGAGAGAGTGAAGAAGCCCTCCTCACGTTTCTACGAGGAGGCGGGTTATATTGCGGTACCACCAAGATCTACGAAGAAGAAGGCACATTGGGGGACCATGGAGGAAGTTGCGGACGGTGCCAAAGAGAACTTTGTGGGGACTCTCATTGCGGTCAAGAGAAGACTGGTTTTCCTTGGCCCTCAGGATGGTGAACCACGGGGTACACCTACGGCTGAGGAGGAGATGGATCAGACATTGTGATTGGCGCAGAGATGTTTTATTTTGTTTGGCCTTGAGGAGGGTACTCTGTTTCTCTGTTTTGTCTCTATGTACTAGCCGCTTTTTTCTTACTCTGTTCTCTAGCCATAGCTAGTTGTTGTTTTCTTTCATTTAATAGAAGTGATTTATTCACCTTTTTAAAAAAAAAATTCATAAAACTTTTTGGCCAAATGTAGTTAGTAATATAGTAGCTTTGAAGTGTGAAGCTAATTTATTTATTTATTAAGTAGTATTTATAAAAGAATAATTTTTTTTTAAGAGAGGATCCTCATAGATAGTTTGATGTATATAACATTAATCAAAAAACTTTTATTATAAAACATTCATACTTTCAATTGTGCTTAATTTAAATTTTAACAATACTGCTAATAAATGTTTTGTAAGTTCAAGTGATAAGAAAAATCTTTGGAATTATAACTTTAATTGAAATATTTATTATATAAATATACAGATGTGATTTATGATTATGATAATGTTTTTATTCAATTATTTATATATTTATTCTTATTGTTCAGTGGATATAATTTTATTATGTTATCTTAATTTTTATATATTTCTTTTTTTTAGATTTTCCACTAAAATCGAGGCTTGCTTAATAATGGCAAATCCCCGACAAATTTTGTCGACAATTAGATCCCATTACAGAATAATATCACTTTTCATTCATAGTTTAATATCTAGATTTAAATGATAAAATAAATAAATAAATAAATAAAACAATGAATGATAGGAAAATTAGATGATGTTATCAAGTGGATGAGGAAGGCCCACCATATATACCAAAATAAAATAGAATTATCAAAGTGATACTTTTAAACTTTTGAGGGGGCCACACAAAATTTGATGTTTAGAAGTAAATATTAGGAAATCTTGCATAAACAAACCTCCACTGTGAGTCTCCTACAGTGAGTTAGTGATAACATATTTTACTCCGATAAGAGAAATCTCCTAATACCTTATTAAAACACAGTGGACGTGTATTATGATTTATTCATATTATAAAAAAATTATATTTTTATTCTATATATTACTTTAATTTTATTTATACTGATAGTTAGAGTATTTGATAAATATTGATATTTTATACGAATGGCATTATGCACTATGACAAGGGTATACATGTATGTTTCTCTAAGAAAAATAAGCAAAATAGGGTTAGAGTCCTAGGAGTAGGAACTCCTTTTTTCCACAAAAGCAAGAGACTATATTCAGAGGATGGCCTGAGATGGAAGCTAAGCATCATTTGTTGCATGGACCGCAAAACAAACAGCATATTCTTGAAGTAAAACAAGTATGAAAAAAATGAAAAAAAAAATCCACTAAAAGTTTAGTGTTTAGGTTTTGATTCTTTAATTAAGTTTTTATATATATATATATGTGTGTGTGTTTATCCTTGGCGAGGCAGTGGTTGGCAACCTAACTAGTAGAACAAATATCATAATGATGTTAATATTTACTCATATATATATATACACTAAAACACATATCATCATGCCAAATATATATATATATATATACTAAAACACATATCATCATGCCAAATATATTCCAACACAAAGGTCCCCTCCAATTGATATTGTTCGATAAACAATCAATGGAAATCCGATTCATAAGTTGAGATGTTCAATTATTCGGACAAGGATCGATGCGAGTGTATTTCCGTATCTAAATCGAATAAAGTTGAGACTACAATTTTCTCTCAGATTCTGTTTTCTGTTTCTTATTCCTTATTGCAATCCAGAATTCATGGAGGTGTTAATCTTGCAACTTGACATGTGAATCTTTGCATTCTTATCTGAGAAGAGCTTCTGCTTCTCAGTATGAATATAAATATATATTAATGTGGCGAAGTGTAAACCACTAAATATATATAGGTTCATGGAGTGTTTATGTACCACGTTTGGCAAATTGGGAATCTTTCTTGTGGTTTTATAAAGAGTGTACAAGTTGGCATTGAATCCACAACTCGCCTTGGCATCTTATGTCATAATGTTCCTCACAATGTTGAAGGCAAGTTAAGTCAAACTGTTTATATGTATGCATATGCAGCTAATATATTCCCCAATGATATATATATTAAAAGTCAGATAAATTAAATCACAGTTTAGTAAAAAGATGATGGGACATAATTATTCAACTTAATTACCAACGGCTTCTTAGTTTATTGGCACTGGGTCTTTTGCGTAGAGTATTCATTTCGGGGAGAATATAAGATCGAACCCCAAAATTCATGCAAGATAAGAGCATAAATGAGTTGAGATATTAACTCCACGTTTGTGTATGTCCTTTTCTTGTAACCTATTTATAAAAAAATAAATAAATAAACTTAATCATAAAATGATATTATCTATTTTGATAAATTGCATTCTTTAAAAAAATAATCATAATAATGTATTAAATTTAAATCATAATCACCGGTGATAGAGGTTGATAACGAATGGAATGAATTTCATTAAGACAAGAGGCCAATAAATAGATACAATTAATATAGATATAAGAGTAGATAGTATGTATAAACATAGCATGTACAAAGTATATGTATACATATATACTAGTACTCTAACACGCTCCCTCAAACTCACAATGGGTCATAAACCGAGGGTTTGCCAACTAAGAATTGAAATCGAGAAACAATGTGTGCCTTAGTGAAAAAATCAGCAAGCTGGTGGGTGGGGAAGAAGAATACTGCCATCAAAGTAATAATGACGAACAAAGTGAAGAGCGATCTCAAGATGCTTCATGTGCTCATAAAACACAGGATTAGCAGTAATTTTGATGGCACTCTGGTTATCACAATAGAAAGGAGTGGGAGAAGATATGGAAACACGAAAATCCATCAAAATCTGACGCAACCAAATAATCTCCTTGGTAGTGGAGAACATAGTACCATATTCAGCCTTGGCAGTGGAAAGAGAAACAGTAGATTGTTTCTTACTTTTCTAAGATATAAGAGAATCTCCAAAGAAATTGCAGAAACCAGTGGTAGATCATGTACTGATCAGTAGAATCACCTGCCCAATCATCATCACAGTAGGGGCAGTTCAAAAGATGACGTGACCGAGAAAAATAAAGATTGAGTGATAGTGCCACGGAGGTAACGAAGAACTCGTAGAAGTGCAGCATAATGAGTAGAGTGAGGAGCACTCACAAACTGACTGAAAACACGTACAGCGTAAGGAATATCGTGTCGAATGATGGTCAAATAGACGAGAGCCTCAACAAGTGCTTGATAACGAGTGGGATCAGTCAAAAGCTCACCATCAGAAGAGGAGAGACGGTGATGCAACTCAATGAGAGTTGAAGCAGTGCGAAGATCAGTGATGCCAGCTCGTCGAAAAATGTCACAAATGTATTTCTGCTGAGACACTAAATAACCATGACGAGAATAATCAATCTTAAGACCCAAAAAGTAACGAAAAACACCAAGATCTTTCATCTGAAACTCGGTGTGTAACTGCTGTTTCAGAGAAATAATAGTATCGGCATCATCACCAGAAATAACCATGTCGTCGACATAAAGAAGAATAATAGTGAGACCACGAGGAGTCTGACGAGTGAAGAGGGCATAATCTTGAGAGCTCTCGGTGAATCCAAGAGCAAGAATCACACTGAGAACACTCAAACCAGGCACGTAGAGCCTGCTTGAGCCCATAAATAGCCCGACAAGGAGCCTACTGAGGAGGATAAGAGAAATCAGGAAGAGAAGGTATATAAACCTCCTCAGAAAGATCCCCATGTAAGGAGGCATTGGTTACATCTAACTGATAGAGTGGCAAGTGACGTGCTGCAGCAACAGTAACAAGAAGACGAATGGTAGTCAACTTGGTTACAGGAGTGAATGTCTTCTCATAATCAATGACATACTCCTGAGTAAAGCCACGAGCAACAAGATGTGCCTTATAGTGCTCAATACCAGAAGGAAGATGAACGAGATCCCAGGTATGCATTCGCTCAAGAGCCCTAAATTCCTTTGTCATAACCTACTGCCTATGGGAATGTTGGGCGGTCTCACGATATGACTGTGTCTTATGATGAGTGTGAACAATAGCAAAAAAGGTTTGAAAATGTCGAGAGTGGGTAGAAGATAGAAAAAGAGCATACCGAGCTGGAGGACCACAGACACGGTTTGGGTAATGACAATGGACATTAGGAGCATCTTTAGGGAAAGTGGGGTTGGAGGAGGAAGTGTGAGAATCACCTGAAGTATCAACACCTACTAGGGGTTGGATAGAAGAAGAAGGAAGAGAAATGTCAAAAGAAACTGTGTGTAGAGTTGTGGAGGAGGCAAGAATGTCAAAAGAGTTGGGTAGAATAATGGAAGCAAGAAGAGTAGGAGAAGAAGAGGAGGACCTAAGAAATAAAAGATCTAGAGGAAGGGAGGAAAATAAAGGTGTATCTTCAAGAAAGGTAACATGAAGAGAAATACGAAAACAACAAGAGGTAGGATCATAGCAGCGATAGCCCTTGTGTTTAGAGCTATATCCAAGAAAAATACACATCGCAAAAAGTGGAGAAAGCTTAGTTTGCTCAATGGAGGACATATGCACGAAGCAAACATACCCAAAGGTGCAAAGATAGCCATAAGATGGGGAATAAGACTCACAAGAGAAAGACACTCATAAGGAGTAACACCAGAAAGAGTAAAGGAAGGTGTTCTATTAATGAGATAAACTGATGTAAAAACCACCTCAGCCCAAAATTGTTGAGGAACAAAAGAGGCGAAAAGAAAGGCACAAGTGGTCTCAAGAATGTGATGATGCTTGTACACAGCAACACCATTCTGAGCAGGTGTGTAAGGATAAGACTGTTGAGGAAAGGTGTTGTGAGAGGAAAGTAAAGCATGAAAAGATATAGAAAGATAATCTTTAGCTCCTTCAGTGCGAAGAACCTTAATTCGTTTACCGAACTGAGTATAAACCATTTGTGTGAAGTGAGAATAGATGGTGAATACTTTAGATCTAGAACACATAAGGTAGAGCCAGGCATATCTAGAAAAGTCATCAAAGAAGCTTATGTAATAAAAGAACCCAACAAGAGAAGAGGAAAGAGTAGGACCTAGTCATCAGAATATACAAGATCAAAAGCAGAGACAGAAAAAGAGTCACTAAAGGGAAAATGAAGAGGCGAGTGTTTATCAAACTTACAACCCATACAAGAAGATAATGAGCCTGAAGAGATAGCACCAAGAGAACCTGAACTAGTTAATAGTTTTAGGCAAGCATGAGATACATGACCTAAGCGAGAGTGCCAACGATCTAAAGAACAAATAGAAGCAACAATAGCAGGAGTACAAGTAGAAGGAGATGGTGATTCAGGTATGTGAAGAGACTCAAGGTGATAAAGCCTGCTAACTCTATGTCCAGTCCCAATCCATTGGCGCATAAGATGGTCCTGCACAAAACAGTTAGAGGAAGAAAAGTTAATAGTCAAACCATGATCTGTAAACTAACTGATGAAATAAGATTTAAGGCTAAATCGGAAACATGGTGAACGGAGGAAATAGTAAATGAAGAAGACTGAAGGTGACCGGACTACGTGACAAGAAGAAGACTTCCATCAGTAGTACGAACATTAGAAAATAGATGAAAGCTAAAAAGATGAACTACTGTAGTGGCATCCATAGTCATATGGTGAGTAGTACCAAAGTCTAAAATCTATAACGAGGAAGATGTACGAGAAGCAGTAGACATAACAGAGTAGGAACTAGACTGCATGGCCCACTACATGGCATATAATTGCTCTATAAGCTGAGCAACTTGAGAAGCAAGATCCCTAAAAGAATCAGTAGTCCGGACCTCGACAGTAGTAGCATGAGGTGAAGAAGAAATACTAGAAAATCACTGAGCAGGATGATTCTAAGGATGCTGCTGTTGCCATTGCTGAAGCTTTAGACAATGAGTCTTCGCATGCCCTTGTCATTTGCAGTATCGACAAAAGGAAGAGTATCCACGAGATGAGGAGACTTGAGTACTGGGAGTAGAGGTCCGAGTAAAGCGAAAAGAGGTCACAGCCTAGACTGTGTTAGTAGAGCCTAGACGAGAGGATGAGAGTGCATGGGGCCAAGTCTCCTCAGCTATGACACTGCACACAACATCATCGAAGGATGTAATAGGGTCCCGATTAAGCAATTGGTTGCGATCAACCTCATAGTCGGGATGGAGATGAGCTAGAAACATAAAGGTCCGCTATGTTTAGCAAGATTGAATGTGATCCTTACAACATTTGCACATCAAACAAGTAGATGGCTATAAAGAGTCAAGTTGTCTCTATAAGATCGCAACTCAGTCACATATTCTAGGACAGAGCGCTCCTATTACTAGACATAAGTGAGATCCTGTAAAATGGCATATTGATGAGCTGAACTAGACTTCTCAAACATATGACGTATGTGGTCCCACATAGCAAGGGCAGTCAGAAGATGCCCAATCTCCATATGAATGTCAACCTCACAGGACTGACATACGAGGGTCATGGGGCGATGATTAACAGTAATCTATGAGGTATATATACTATTAATCTCTTTAGGAAGGGGAAGTGTTATCCATATGGTCAAGTAGCTCTAATCTAAGCAGAATGATACGTACAATAGGGTACCATTCTTTATATTGGGAGCCATTTAACTTGACATCCACTGGAGAAAGAAAGTCTGGAAAGGAAGTAGAAGCCATGTGGGGCAGTTTTTATATATATATATATAACTGTCAGCTGGTGTGCACCCTATGTGCCAAAAAGGAAGATAATGGTTGAATTTGTGGAATTTGTTAGGATAGAGAATAAAATAAGAATAAAATGTGAGGAATTCATAGATTTGGTCTGCTGAGTTTGTGGAGAGAAAATAATAGAGGGGGTGGATTAATTGAGAATAATGATGTTTCCACTGAGAGATGTCGGCCAGGTAATTTCGGCCAGTACTATGTCTTCAAATTGACGGTTTTCTGGTTGAGAAGGAAACTGGTGTGGCGCCGAGGAGAGCGGAACCGAGCCAGCCGTTGGAGACACTACCGTCACCAATGACGAATGAGATCTCAGCTTAGGAATGGCTATTGGAGACGTTGCCAATGAGAGGGAGGCTGGGGAAACAGTGTGATGGGTTGAGGTAGTAGTGTTTTGCGAAGGCACAGGGAGAAAGATACTGGTGGTGCTGCTTAATTAAGGCCGAAGTCAAAGTGCTCGAGGAGGATGCCCGCGTGGAGGAGGAGCTTGTAGGGGATGGAAAGGCAGGGGATAGACACCGAAAAGAACAGTGAAGTCACCAAAGCTCTAAAAATAATCCGATCAAAGCTCTAAAAAGAACTTGGCCAAGTAGGCACAGATCCAACGAACATCAAACAAAAGATCGCCAGAAAAACTTGTCGGAAAACCTCACTGATACCATGATAAAGATTGATAATGAATGGAATGAATTTTCATTAAGACAAGAGGCCAATAAATAGGTACAATTAGTATAGATACAAGAGTAGGTAGTATGTATAAACATAGCATATACAAAATATATGTATACATATATACTAGTACTCTAATAACCACCATCACATCAGTAGAGGCTTGGATCAATTCGAACCCTTATATGACATTTAATATCTTGTCCCAGATTGATTTAAAGTCTTGGCTCCTAAGAAACTGATGAGTCAAATACCTAAAATGGGTTAAAATCATGACTCTTATCACCATCACAATAACAAGTAAGATCAACTCCTATATGAAAGAACAAGAGTTCGACTCCCTTCCAAAACATAGCTAAAAATTTTAGGCCATGTGTAGCACATTATTTAAAAAAAATATATAAACTATCAAAACAAACGAAGAATAAAATAGATTTTTTTAATACTTATAGTTTCTATAGTATAATAAATTGTAACATAACCTTCTTGGCCAAAAACTAATTTCACATGAATTTTTCCGAAATTATCCTAAAACATGTTTTTAAATGTCTATTATTTACTGTGCAAAAATTGATTGGATGGTTCAGATCAAAATATTGTGCATCCTACATTTTACTGCACTACTATTCATAAGTACAATAATACTATTCATGACACAGTCCACAATGTTAGATTGAAATTCAATTGTTGATACGAACGTTCATAGATTCAAAATCTACGAATATTCATAGATAATCGATGTCATATATATATATATATATATATATGAGCATGCGTCCTTTAAAGACGTCCATGTCTATAGTAGATTTGTATTGGACGATCACTGTCCATTTGTGCGTAGTACCTAATAGTACTTAATAGTATATCATACATAGTGCTTAACGGTATTTGATGGTGTAGCAACACAGTAGCTAATAATAAACTTTGCACACATCCCCTACTAATAGCAATGGTTAGATCATGATCTAACGTCTACCATCAAATATTCTTAGATTTTAAAAAGCTAAATATGTACATAGAAAAATATACTATATAAATATATATAAGGTTGCGTCGTCTACAAACGTTAATAGATTCTTTATCTTAGATCGCTATCCATTTCAAATTCAACACATTTGATTTTGTATGGACAGTAAAGTGATAAATAGTACCCTTATGAAGAGCAACAAGATGAACAGTAACAACATCTAATGAATTCATGGCCGTCAGATTATTGATTGCAAGAGTACATGGCTGATCTGAGCCGTCCAACCTCATTTGCATCCCCCATTCCAAAATAAATTTAATAATAACTCAACACTCTCTCACCTTTCCCAGATGAACAGTAACAACATATGATGAACTTGTGGTCGTCGGTTTATTGATCGCAACAGCACAAGGTTGATTTAAGCTGTCCAACCCCATTTGCATCCCCATTCCAAAAAATAAAATAAAATAATAATAATAATAATAATAATAATAATAATAATAATAAACACCCAGTGCTCTCTCACCTTACTCAGAACCATGTACAATGTTTTGGTTACTATCTAAATCCTATTTCATTCTCTTTTCGCACACTTTCTCTGTCTTTCAGCTTTCTCCTCCTGCTTCTCTCTTTTCTTTTTAATAATCTGTAGACCTCCAATGAAAGTCTGCATATTATGTTTCCTCTCTCTCTCTCTCTCTCTCTCTCTCTCTCTCTCTCTCTATATATATATATATATATATATATTATTTCACAGTTTAGCTAATATCTTGGCATAAACTAGGTACTAAGAACTATAATTAAGTTCATTTAATTTTCCTGACAATAACCATCAACTATCAACTCTTATCTCTTATTTGGTTTAGGTGGGAATGGAAAATTTGAAAAAATTTTATTTTTAGCTCACTCGGTAATTTTTTTTTAGAAAAAATAAAGAGATGTAATGTGTATTTTACTAATTTGCTCTTTTATATAAAATTGATTATAATAATTTTTTATATATATTTAAGATTATTTTATACAAACACTGATAATATTAGAAATAATATTATTTGTATAATAATAATAATAATAATATACAAATAATAATAATATTTTTAAATTAATTATTTAATTTTTTATATTTTTTTTATTGTTTTCATGTTATTATTATTATTTTAAATATATATATATTATTATTAGTCTTCAATTTACACATTAAAAAATAATATAAAAAATAAAATTAGATTTTAAAAAAGTATTATGATACTTTTTCAAATTGGTAATTTTATCTTTTTTATAAAAATTTAAATATTAAAGTTTTTTTTAATAATCCCAACTCTCCAAAAGACGACCGATTTGGAGAAATAGGATGTGAAAGATTTGAGGGCGTGAAACACCTTTTCAAACTCACCATTCTCTTTACTCTCCCAAACAAACAAGCTTGACCCCTCCTAATTCCTCTTCACTTCTCCAAAAACCTCTAACCAAACAATGCTTTAACGACCAACGACCAAGTGGTCTATTGGTAGCTGGGTCCCCAATAGAACCCTTCACAAGTGGTGAGAGTTCGAATCTTAGGTGATGGCATATTTCTGGGAGTGTGAGAAGTGTTTGTGTGCGGGTGGTCCCTGCGCCCATGTGTGCGCGGGCCCCGCTCCCACTTGCTCCGCCGAGGCTTATGCACGCCCCTGTCTTAGCGGCTACGCCGCTCATCTTGACAAAAAAAACAATGCTTTAACGGTTACTAACCAGCCACCAATGCTGTAAACCAGGTGAGTCCACATGTGTGAGCCACTAGCACAAGCATGGTTGGCCCTCACCCCTCCCATCATCACGCACCAAATCCTTTGGGTGCCTCTCAAATAGACACACCACTAAACCCAATTTGTTCCGGGTCCCATTCTATTGCTCCTACACACACTAGACCCGGCCCCTCCCTAGTCCTCTCACAGAATATTCAACTCAAGACCCCACTTGTACCCCTACTAGCTACTTACTAGCTACCCTTCCTCTTCATGCACTCTCTATAAATACCACCACTTAGCTCACTCATCTTCTCAAGAAGAGCAATAGAACCCTTACACAAAGGTCTCTGTTCTTCTTCTCCACCTTCCTCTATTATTTTCCTAACAAAATGGAGAACAACAACCTTTTCCAATGGTTAAAGCCTTACATCGCCATGATCTCTCTTCAGTTCGGCTATGCCGGCATGAACATCATAACTAAGGTTTCTCTTAATCATGGTATGAGCCATTACGTCCTCGTTGTTTATCGCCATGCTTTCGCCACCCTTTCCATTGCCCCTTTTGCTCTCATCCTTGAAAGGTATAATTATATCATTTTAGTAACATTCTTCCTTTCTTATTTTACATATGTTTATATGTATGAATTGGTTTCAATTTCAGAAAAGTGAGGCCAAAGATCACATTCAAGATTTTCTTGCAAATTTTCGTCTTGGCACTTCTCGGGTAATTTTTCTTACATTTTAATTTATATTACCAATAGGTTTACTAAATTTAGAATTTATAGTTAATCATGTAAATATATTATTTGCAGCCCGGTGATCGATCAAAATTTTTACTACGCCGGTTTGAAGTTCACATCGCCGACTTTCTCTTGTGCCATGAGCAACATCTTGCCTGCCATGACATTCGTGTTGGCGGTCATTTGCAGGTATATGTAAATCAAACATATAATATCAATATAATAGATAAATCAAACCGGCTCTGATACCATGATAAAATTTTGTTTGGAATAATCAGAATGGAGAAAGTGAACATCAAGAAATTAAGATGCCAAGCGAAAGTGGCCGGGACTATTGTGACAGTCGCCGGAGCCATGTTAATGACATTATACAAAGGGCCGGTGATGCAAATGGTATGGAGCAAGCATGCACATGTTCACCAGACGAACACTGAGATGAGCAGCGCTGCCCTTGATAAGAATTGGTTCGAAGGGTCGATCTTCCTCATCATTGCCACTCTTGCATGGGCATCTCTTTTCATTCTCCAAGCTGCAACACTGAAGGAATATTCAGCTCAGCTCTCTCTCACCACTTTGATTTGCTTTGTGGGAACTTTGCAAGCCATTGCTGTCACTCTTGTCATGGAGCACAACCCTTCTGTTTGGAAAATTGGGTTTGATATGAACCTCCTTGCTGCTGCCTATGCTGTTAGTCTCTCTCTCCTTGTGTATATATATATCTATATCTATATATCATTTCTTATGATTTATATACTAAAAAAAATGTAATTTATTCTCGTATATATAGGGGATTGTGACATCAAGCATTGCATACTATGTGCAAGGATTGGTGATACAACAAAGAGGACCGGTATTTGCATCGGCATTCAGTCCATTGATGATGATCATAGTGGCAATTATGGGATCTTTCATTCTTGCAGAGAAGATTTATTTAGGAGGGTGAGTGTTAGATGCAAACCAAACATATTATTTGAACTCGATTCAACTAAAAACTTATGTGTTTGAGCTTACGTGTTTGAATTTGATGATGCAGTTTGCTCGGAGGTGTTTTGATCGTCGGAGGACTTTATTCGGTTTTGTGGGGGAAGCATAAGGAGAACAAGGAGAAGGAGATGGAGGCCATGGAGTTGCCAGTGGCTTTGAAGGGAGTTGAAGAGAATGGGAAAATTATAAAGTGCAAAGAGATGCAACAACATGAGCTTGAGGTTGAGGTTGAGGTTGAGATTGAGAAGATGAAAAAGGGAGTGGTGATAGTGAGTGTGCCACCAATTCAAGAGGCTTCAATGATTGGAAAAGAAGCACCAAAGGCGTAATAATTAGTTAATTAATTAGGATTAATTAGTACTTCTTGTTCTTGTTCTTGTTCTTCTTTTTTTTTTTTATCTTTTTTATTTTCTCTATTATGCAAGGGATTAAAGAGAGACAGGGAATCAAGGTGGAGTTGCTTTATTTATTTTCTTTTTTTTTGTGTTGATCTTTTGATCATGCTCTTACTTTTTTTATTTTTCTTTTGGTTCAACTTCTTGTTGTCTCATTTTGGTCTGTTAATTAATGGTGTTCTTGTATGAAATGGTTCAAGTGGAAATTAACATGCCATGTTGTGAATATTACAATATTATTATCATTGGGTTTTTGGTTTATATATATTTGAGAGTATCTTTTTCTCATTTTAAGGTTCCCAAAATAATATTAATTGGAGATACCCCCAATGGCTAGTCTAGTGGTTTACTTTGTAAGAATGCATGTTTAATTGGAATATCAAGTGAAGCAAGTGGAATAACACAGACATTTGGAATATTAATTACTTGAATTAATTTTAAATAATAAGATATATTGGAATATCAAGTGAAGCAAGTGCAATAACACAAACAAATGGAATATTAATTGAATTAATGATACATGCATATGGGTACCAAAAGTTAAATATAATAATACCCCACAAATAGAAAGATACTATTTAGCCACATGGGGGAAAGAGAATATTGTATTTTAAATTATAAATATTCATATTATTGAGAGAATAGGAGTTTAGAGTTTTAAAAAAATCTTAATAATATGATTATTACTTCAATAATAATATTCTTAAATAAATGGAGGATCTATTCAGATCATGTACATTAATTGGTTTTATAAGTTTTTCATATATCTCTTCAAAGATATATCAAACAATAATTTTTTTGGAAGAAAGTGATAACCAACCTCTAAAGCAAACATATATCAAACATTTTTATATATGTTTTAGAATTTGATTTATTTTTTAATTATAATTATATGTGGTCTAGTTCTAGTGGTGAAACATGAAATTTTTATTTTTTTAATTTAATTAACTATTTTATATTGTGGATAGAATTTTTTGTATAGCTATAGGCAACTAGTATAAAATTATTATCTTAAAAAAATTATAAACACTTTTTTCTAATAATCACGATTTTACTTTTATAAATTTCTCCTTATCTTATATTGTATATATTTTTAAAATTATCATGATAAAAAATAAAATGTATCAGAGTGGGTATATGCATAGAGCACAACCGCTTGTGTAATTTAATTTTTTTTCCTGAAAAATTTAGATAATTTGAGTGTTTTAATTCTGAATTATTTAACAATTTTTAACTTAAAATTATTTTTAAACTCTCCTAATAACATTAATTTGGTAATATTTGTTTTAATAACTATTGTTGCAACTCAGATTCCATTCATAATTTTTTTATCTAAAGAAAATTTTGGGGTAAAATAGAAGAATCACTTTTGTTAATTTCAACATCAACAGCTACAAATTTAACTTATTCTGCTTTCCAAAAATTTTGAGTTGTGTTATATATGATGATATCATCAATATCTTTTCAGAGGATTTGTATGAAAATTTTCTTTAACAAATCTTAAATATATTAATCATTAGCATGGTTGATCCCTACAAAGCATGCATTAATGAGATTCATGTTGCCTAGAGAACCAACATGATGCCATGAATATATATATAATTAAGTCATCTTATTCTATTCTTGTGTTTCATCACCAACATTCTATATACTCAATTTCTCTTTCACTCTCTAGTGCTTGTTGATGCTTCTTTGCATCTTCTGATTGTTATGGATCAAATGGAATTTGTGCTTCTTAATTTAGTAGTGGATCTAATTATTTAATTAATTGTATAATACTCTATTTATTTGCATGTATGGATTATGGAATCTCTTTTTTTTTTAGTAAAAAAAAAACAACTTAAAAAGTAATATTAGCAATTAGGTTAAGTTATGTCTCTTTATTTTATTTTATTTTGATTGAATAGTCATATTTTTAATTATTGCTCAATAATCTAGTTTATTCCAAATTATCCAATTAATGGACAAAGGGGAATATGTATGATTACTAGTAAAAATTAATTTATTCATGTTAGAATGGTATTAAGTATGATTGGTTAATTAATAATTGAATAGTGATTTTATTTGCATATGTGGATTATGGAAAATTTTTTAAGAATAAATATCTACTTAATTACTAAAGTTAGTAGCACTGGTCATGTTATATGCCCTTTTATAATTTTTATTAATGGAGTAAGTTTATGACACAATATTTATATCAAATTAATAATTTTCATAATAAGATAACAAAAAAAATTTAACACGTACTGATGAAAGAAGCCGGAGTAATATTTTGCAGCGCTATAAAATAGAATAAATTTAATAAAACAAACAAATTGAGTGTTGATTATTTATTTATTTACGATAAAATATAAAAAAAATGAAATCATAATAAATAAATATATAACAATCATAAATTAGAAAGTAACAAATGAAATAAAAGACAATATTTCATTCATGTGGTTTGAAAAAAAAAAAAGAATTTGATAAATATGAAGTAAAAATCTTTTGATGGTGCAAGTCACATTCAAAGAATTGACAAATCCATTGGCTATAAAAAAAAATTAAGTGAAACCATAAAGAAAGAAAAAATGTAATGTAATGATGGTAATGCATAGCCCACTTGTAATATTTAAAAGTCATAAGCTTGCATGGAATTCACTAATTCCATTATGAGGACACCAACGATTCTCCACATATCTTTGTCACAATTTATTAATTGGATATATATAAAAAAAAATCATGAAAATGTAAAAGATATATTCTTCTGCATTCTCTTCTTATATAATATTCCCTCTATTTTGAAATACAAGTCATTTTGAGATTTTTTTTAAAATAGTTATCATTTTATAATACTAAAAGAATATTTATTTGTTTTCTTTTTTCTATTTTACATTTCTTCAATTTTTTTTAACTCATATAATAAAGGGAGTCATATTAATAGTCTCAAAAAATGATATAGTTTTAAAAAATCAGTAATTTGTTAATTTGGTTTATTTTTATTCTAAATTTTAAAAAATTTAATGTCATACTTAATTTTTGTGCAAAATTTTTAAATGATATATATTTTAAAATTGAGGGAGTATTTATATTTACATATATATATGTATGTCTCCTTCCGGTAGTAAATCATGGCTTATTATACTAAATTATTAAATGAAGAGAAATTTTCAAATAAATTGTTAAAGACATAGATTTTACCATTATATGGATAAATATAAAAATTTAAATTCAAAAAAGAAAATAAATATATGATAAAAAATTATAATTGAAATGTTCAATAATTATACACACTCATAATAGTATGAAAAATATTTTACTTATTTACTTGTTATTAAATAACAATATATAGTTAATTAGATTTAAATATATATGTTAATAACATTAGTCTTTCATTCGTTTGTATGAATTTTGAAACTTTACGAGTTTCTAAATTCCAATCTAATGATTTTTTAGTTTATTGGCACCAGATCCTCTATATAAAATATTTGTGTTCTTATTGAGGAGACATGTTCAAACCTTAGCTAATGCAAGATAAAGGCATAAATGTGTTGAGGTATTAATTTCACTTTTGTATACACCCTTAACATGTAGTTTGTACACATATTATCACAAACAAAAAAAATGATTTTAATTTTTTATTAATTTAATTATAAATATATTATTTTTATTGTTTTTCATATATGTGAAAAATGGCCCTTAATATTTTCTTTAAAAAAACTCATCTTGAATTTTTTTTTTCTGATTTATATTATATAAATTTAATGATAAATATATAACAATGAGGTTATAATGGGGAACACAGAAAACATGAGGGAAAGAAACAAGACAAATTTGGAAAGAAATCCAAACAACCCAATGAAGTCATCATAATGGAGAGGTTGATATCAATGTTGCAAACTGTGTTGGAATTGCAATAAGACCAACATAATATCACACACACAAAAAAAAAAAAAAAAAAAAAAAAAAGGGTACCAATAAGTGTAATAGAATGGATGCCCAATAACAAGCTCAAATAATGGGCATGACCAAGCACACATCAATTTCTAAGAAATGTTTAATCAGTGTGATGAGCTCACCATCCATGTCTCAAGATCAATAAATTCTCGAAATAAATAAATAAATAAAATAATCAGTTCAAATGTATTTTTATGGCACATCAATAAAAATTTATAGAATTAAACGTTTTGGTATTATTTTACAAATGATTTAGATTATAAAGTACTCAAGTACTAAAACTCAAATCTCATGTTGTAAATTACTAAAGAGAAAAACCGTGTCTATATATATTTTGATAAAGTGAATAAATCACTGTTTTAAGTAAAAACAAAATCATATGAGATTTATGTGTCTTATTGGTGGGTTATACACCAAGGTTAACCATTCAAAGAATGTCTTAATCACATTATTATTATTATTATTATTATTATTATTATTATTATTTTGTTTTTGGGTGCGTTGCTTTTATGTTTGAATAGGAAGTGATTAGGAGATAACCAGAAACATAACCAGAAAAATCTCTCTGAAATGTATATTTTCATCACACTATTTCCTCATCACACTATTAATGACTTCCATTGCAACATTCCAACAATAAAACCATCATTATCAAATAACGATGATTATAAACAGGTCTGGCCAAGTTCAATCACAGCCTTGTATTTCATATTTTAAACATATTTGATAACTCTATATTTAGCACCTTTAATATTTATAATTTTTTAATACATTAATCTCACTCTCCCTTCTCTTAGCTCCTCAACCTATTAACAGAAAAAACAAAAACTGTTCTAAATATGGTGCTTTTGACCAAGTATTTTGGCAACATATCCAGCACAGGTAAAAAGAACACCAAAATCTCTGAAACAAACTGTGCATGCACAATGGTGACTGGTGAGGTCAGGTATTACGCTGCTTGCATTGTAAGTGCAGCACAGCAAGGAATAAAAGTAAAAGTTGCAACACTAATTAATTTGTGAGTGTGTGTGTGTGTGACTTTTAACTTGGAAAAACGTTCAGAGTTGAAAGAGCACAATTATGAGAAAGGGAACAACACAAGCAACCTGTGGACCTGGAGAATTTCATTCAGCTCTCTATCATGGCTTCCTACTAGGAGGCCACTGTATGATGTATATATGGATTGAGGACATGACACAACCATCCCAAGCTGATGAAACATGCAATATGAAAACAGGTATTCTTGTTCCCCCTGCAACTGGATAAGTCTGCACCTTTTTCTAATCATTAAACCTGTGATTTTACAATCCTCATATGATGATGTATATTCAAAATATATGTATATATATATAAGTAATAAGCATGGAAGTGGAGCATGCATCAGCAACAACTAAGTGTTGGACAAAAGTCCAAGAGTGTCTCTTGTAAAACCTGTTTCCTAAATTGCAAAAAAGAACTGGACATACACTGAACAAATAATATTGTGAACAAGAGGAATGTATATCAGTGAATACCACCATCATTTTGATATTGAATTGTTAGTGAAAAACCTACTGTTTTATGGAGAAACAATGGCGCTACTGTTGTTGTGTAATAGAGAATCTTCCTTTGGAAGAGCGACATAATTCACCAGTATTGCATTGCCAACCTTGACATGGTCCTTTTTCTCCTTGCCAGATGATGAGATCGCTTGCCGAGCTAAAGGTGTTGAAACACGGTGGTTTATTGGTGTTCCGCCAACGGTGTTTCCATTCGAGCTTTGTCCCAATGGTTTCCTCGCTGTAAATGGCCTCATGGGGCTTGGTTTGGACCCGAACAAAGCTTCCTGCTCTGCAGCAAACTGCTCCTGGATCTTCTTCTGCTCCTGAAAATGTGTGGAACCATTTTAAAAGAGATGTTTTAGATAGTAAACATTACAGAAAAATGTTGCAATTAATTACTTAAGGAAAGCTGTTAATGCTTGCTTTAATGGAAAAGACATCGAAAATCCACGACATAGATTATAAAGAACGAAACTTGGATGTTTTCTTGAACATTCTCCTTCTGAGTTTCATAATTGCCTATTTTACAAATTCAATTGCCATAAAATATGCTGTCCTAGGATTGCTAAGAATATTGCTAAAATGTCAAATGGAGATTCACATTATTTGTGCATGAAAGTGATGCACCCTCAAAGGTGCAATAGGTTTCTAGAAATAATATTGATGCATAAAATGCGAAAAGTAAATGTTCCCGAGTATTGATGTGGACACACATGACACACATATAGTGTCCACTTTAGAATGATGATTGCATGGCAATAATTTATCCTTTTCTGCTAATGTGAGCATAATAAGCACAAAAAAGAAAAAATAAATAGAAAATAAAACCCAACCCTTAATCGTCGTTTCTCGTCTTCTCTCTGCTGTCTGAGCACAGTGTATCCATCCAAGGTTACCAGTAATGGCACCTGAAAAATAAAGAAAAGATAAACCAATGATCTATACATCCTTGCAAAACCAAAACTGCTTATCTGGCATAATTATAGCTATTTTACATCATTAGGAGAAAGAAACAGAGAGTTGATTGTGTCACCTTGTTATATAAGAATGTCATTCCTTTCTCTTTTTCCCAGGCTATGACTTTTGATGTCAGGTTCTCTAATAGAGCTTCATAAATACAACAATGTTCATTGTCAAGAAAAGAAATGCATTACGAAATACAAAAAAAGCAAACTGGTGTTCATAAAGGATGCTACTTGCATGATGAACTGAATAAATTATGCCAGAGGGTGAATAAATCGAATTGAATAGATAATTAGACTAATTTTCCATCATCTCCAAATGAATTCCTACATAAGTTGTACCTTGACATTCAAATCGATCTAAATATAGTATAAACTTATGTTAGACAAGCCTGCATCTGCCAGCAGAGGTTCTTTAATACTACGAACCTGTGTTAGTGGCATTACATCTACTATGAGACCATATAGACAAATGATAATTATTTTCAAAATCACACAACCCTGTAGAGATGGACGTGGAATCGGATCTCCATTGCCAAGTTTAATCGAAAAAACAACCATCACTATGCTTCAATTTCATCAGTTTATACCAAAATGGTTGTTTGGTTATAACCAATAGCTACAACTATCTGATCCAGTCATAAATGTCACAGGGGCAGTGCAATGACTGAAGATCATCACCAATTAACCTGAGAAAAATAATGTTAGTTATATGTTGAAATAAATTAAGATGGCATTACCCAAGTATGGGACAACAATCACACTACAAGAGTCACAAACACTTCTAAGCAAATAAAAAGTTATTAATGCTAAATTTCTAATTGAGCTCAGCTTAGCCTTAATTGCCATTTTTTAAGCATTGGTAAGTATTGTTCAAACAAGGACTCATTCAATTATGTCCATAAATAAGGGTTACTCTGTTTCTTAATGATTGATTAATTGCAATTGAATATTTGTGACAGAATCATATGTACTCCACAATGTGTAGAAACTTTGAATTAGCAATAAAAAATTTACAATAATGGATTCCAAAGAAATTCAAAATGAAGACTAACAACTCTAAACTTGAAGAGTAGAACTATAAAATGTCAGAAGCTCACATGGTATCTTGTTCACAAGTATCCGTGCTTTCTCTGCACGCTTGAGATTCTTATGTGCTCCTCTACCAGCACTATAGCGATTTTGATCCTGTAAGAGTATCAAAGTTATCATTTATTGCTGTAATAGACAACATATCCGATCTTATCCATTTATCGCTGTAATATTTTAGACTAGTTAATATTGCGAAGAAACCAATTAACCAAATTTTGAAAACTTGTTAGATTATATAAAACACATTATTTGGGCTTGATGCAACCCTAAAGCTTGAGTTAATAAGATGCTCACTGTTAATTTAGTTTTTACTTTCTCATAATCATGAATTACTATAGAGTTATGATAATGCTCGGCTCCATTATCCAAAGATAATGTCAATTATCAATTGTACTCTTGATGAAAATTTTAAGCATGCAATATAACATAAAGGACATTTGCAGATCAAGACCAATACAGTAGGGCATAGTTTTATTTAACTAAAAAAAAAAAATTTGACCATAAGGATTCAAATGAAAATTAATGCCATTTGTTCAAGTTGCAGAATACTACATGCATGTGAGTAACATAATGGAAGCAAAATGGATAACTGTGACAATTCTATTATCCAACCAATCCAATAAACCTGCAATATTGTTGAAGATGTTCAGAAAAACCTAATGGCACACTGCATAAATAAAAATATCATACTAATGTACATCCTAATTCATTGATCAAACATTATGAATATGCATATATATATATATACATATATATCTGTATATATGTGGGCTTTAGATGCAATAATTTAAAACCACAGACTCCCTCAATGGTTTAAATAAATTGAGGCTAGATGGAATAATAGAACTGGACTGCAAGTGGAAGGAATTTTGGTTAAGAAAATCATAACTTTTCTAAACCTAAAAACATACTGGAAGTGATATTTACCCTTTCATAGTCATCAAGCCAACTCTCCTCAGCAGAGGCATATGTCCACTTCTCAACTTTCTCTAAAATATCCCTCCTGCTTAGAGCATGTTCTTTAGCCTTAATGATTTTATCATCCATGTTTGATAGCAGCTCCGAGAGATCTGCTTTCCCTGTCATCAAGTTTGAAAATGGTAAGAATTATGTAAGATTTCTGATCACAAAGAAAAGTCACGACAAATGTTGACAGCTTTGAGCTTTCCAATTATAGATTTGAACTTAGTAAGATGAATAAAATGAAATTATCATCTTATTCAAATATCTTGGAAATTTTGAAAGAAAACGAAGCTTGATAAAAATGAAGGGAAATAAACCAGAATCAATGAGGCCGATTAGCATGTGGTGTTCCAAATCACCATCAGCATCCATATGAACACTGCTATATATTTGTTCAAGTTCATTTTGCTTCTTCAATACTAGCTCTTTCATTTTGCTGGCTTTAAGGATATTCAATCTCTGAACTTCTAGTTTGGCCTAGAAACAGAGTAGACAAAAGAAAAGAAACTAGTTATGTTATATATGCTATGGTTGCACTAATGTTTGAACGCATATGCTCATTCCCCTCTACTAGAATTAAGTACTTAATAAGGGAGAAAAGATGATTACCTGTTCAATAACATCAAGGGCAAGGCATGCTTGGCCTAATACTGTGTTGACAGATTCTGAAATCAAAGAGGTTATATGATCGAATCTTTTTTGTTCATCTGTTGGTGTATCCAATAGGTTCCACAATTCGATAAGTGTACTTCCTAATACTTGAAGCTACAAAGCATAAAGACATTTTTCAAATGAAACACATATCTTCAAATTGTTTCTCTCCAAAATATTATTGGTTAAGCAAAATTGCAACACTGGGAGGCAAGAAGAAAACCAAAAAGAATGAAACAATTTACACAAGTTTATAAAGTTAGCAACGGTCATATGGGTTGGAGATCGTAACATCTTGTACATTCTCCTCAAAAGCCAGACCATTGGAAACTAAAGAAAAAATAGCACATGTTAAGTTGAGACCACCAGTTTGAATGCAGCAAAGAATCTGTAATATGGGTAGCAGACAGTTATGCTAATGCTAAATGGGACCTCGATGGATTATTTTACTCACAGTATACCATATTCACGAAACCTACTTCTAATCTCAGGAATAAAAAATATGTGTCAAACTTGGGGAAGTGCCACTGTCTGTTAAGACCAAGAATTAAGAAGTAAAACACCATGGCATGGTTAGATTCTGTTGGAAAACATGCCAATGGTGAATTAAGATAAGTAATAACAGGAATGTCTTGAAGAGGTTAGAGATGGATAATAAAAGTTGTACTCCATTAATTTGACTCAAAAACAATCAGTTTGTTGGAAAAAAAAAGTTAGCACCATAGAAAGAAAGCACATGCCAAGACTGAGTAGAACCTACAAATAAAGCAAAGAATCATGGAAGAGTTTAAAGTGAAAGGTTAGTTTGCAAAACTATGTTTCAGCCCAATCTTCAATTGTTGCTCTCTAGGACATGTTTGCGAGAGGAAAAGGCCAGAAGCATAAACATTGGCAAAGAATGAAACTTGCACATATTTTTGGCAGACCAAAGAGTGCATTATAGAAGTGAAGGTGGAGGTGTTTAGCAGTACTAAAAAGCTCCTCAACATGGAGGTGACCATTAACATTCAACAATTCAAGTTTACAAGAACTGGCATGTAGGACTAACGGCATATTGTTCCTAAACTAGTAATTCATTGTGCTGTTTTAGAAATAGATCATTGTCATTTATGACTTGAATTATTGGACCAACCCAACTTATGACTTCGACTCGTGAAAATTTTGTGTAACCTGAAACAACAGAAGTCATGGTGGCAACAAAGAACTTGGGCCAGCAGGCCCAAGTCTGCAGTGAATCGCAGTATGAACCCATTGCAATTTTCAACCCAAATCTAGGGTTAGAAGTAGTCAGTACAGCATCTCTCCTGCTTATTGAGACGAGAGAGTCTTGAAAGCAGCCGGTGTTTGCTCTCATTGCAATGATCCTAATCATGGTGGAATCATTCTCTCCTGCTTATTGAGATGAGAGAAGTCTTGAAAAGCAGCTGTTGTTTGTTCCCATTGCTGCGATTCTAATCATAATGAAATCATTCTCTTACTTTGTCTGTGGTACTTACATAATTTTGGGGTTTTCATGCAAACCTTTGTGTTCTTTACTTTCTGTTTGTCTATTGGTTTGTGATTTCATTGCCTTCCTATTGATTTGACTATGTTCGTCAAGCTGTTCTTCAACAATTATTGCGAAGGATCAACTTGTCTATCATATAATCTCACGCATAAAACAACTATCTACCTTGTAAGAAACAGATCCTGTTATCAGACATGTAATGTTGACAACCAAGTTGTCTGCTATCAGCTCAGTAACAAAACAAACAAACAAACAACAATAACAACCCAAAAAAAAAAAAAATCCTTCCAAATATCATCTCCTAAAATGAAATGCTTATATGAATTTGTATATATTTCCATTCACACCATGTTTTGGATGTAGATAAAGCTACTTGTCATCTAAAAGGTGCTACAGCACCTAAGCTTATTCCAAGAGTTGATTAAATGATGCTTCCGTTCTTTGCATTTCCCTATAAATACTTAAGTGCTTTATCATGATAATTGGCATGATAATAATCAAGGTCAAATTCTTGTTTTTCGCACCAAAATTACTCTTATTCCAAATAGATGAAAAAAAAATATATTTGAAGCAGGTAAAGAATATTTCGTTTCAGTGAACAAAATGAAACATAAAATTCTGATGATTCTGACCTTTTCTAGCCTTTGTTTTTTCTCTTGCTTTAGTGATTGAACAATTCTAGCCAGTTTAGCAAGGCTATCATTGCTAATACTCTTTGGATGGCTATTAGCCAAATCTCCATAACTTGGATGGACTTCACTCATCATTTTAGCGAAATCAATTGACATAATAGTTGATAGCTCATGTATTGCTTTCATGTGGGAATTAACCTTCTGAAACCGAAGGCTCTGCAAAAAATAAATAAAATAAAACAAAATGAAACAACAAAAAGAAAGTAACACCAAATCATGAGAAACAAGAAAAACAAGTGCTACTAATACCTTATCTTTCAGAAGTTCCTGAAGTTGTGAATTCAATTTACCGAGTCTATTTAGAGTTAAGTCCCCCTCATCCAATTGGGGCAACACAGGAGGGCCCTGCTGAGCACTTCCAGCTATTTCTAAACACAGCTTAGCAATCTTTGATTCAACATCCAAAAACTCTTGAATCTTTTCTTCTTTTTTCGTCCTCAAATCCTCCAACAAAGGATTTATGGCAGCCAACTGCTCTTTTAAAGAGGAATTTGGTTTTCTCACCTGAAGAAAATATGAAGAAATTTCTCAAATTATGAAGCTGAGGAATTATGTAAGGTGAAACCACTTTTTTCTAAAAGTAAAAAGGTGTAAAGAATACAAACCAGCTTAAGGGACTCTTGTTCTCCAAGTGCAGATATAAGATTAGAAACTTCAGATTCACCCTCAGCCACAGACCTTTGCAAGTCAGATTTATGCTTTTTGGCCTGTTCAACTTTCCTTCTGTATACATCAAAACACTCTTGCTCAAGCTGAAGAATCATCCTATCTTTTTCATGATCAGTCTCTCCAATATCATCCCATAGATCCTGACTCCCACACACTCGCAATCATTTTCAAATAAAAAACACAAGACACTAGCAGGAAAAAAAAAACAACACATTCTTTACATTAACATTATCCACAAATCACACAAGTAAAGCCATTTTGCAAATTTCTAAAAAGCTGCTTATATTGACAACCAATTGCTTAAATTTCTGTTCCCAGAGATAAAAAAGCCACCATTTGTACTGTGATTTTCATGGGATCCAAGATAACAGTGACTACAGGCGGTTAACTAACTTCTCTATCTATGCACAATAATAAAAAGAACCAAAAGTAATGATTCCATCCATTTTCCAGGGCACAAACAGATAAAATTTTCATCTTCAAAGAAAGATCAAAAAGAAGATCTGCAATACTCCTTCAAATAGCAATAATGATCTTCACATGATCATAAAAGCAATGGCATTCCAAGCATGCATTTCCCTCCCATGAAAATCAAGATATACATTCCAAAAATAAATATTTCAAAATTCAAAAGACTTCCTATTTAAAGATAATAAGCACAGTGACAGTGACACCAAAACTACATTTAAGTACCATTTTTCCTCCAAATAAATTCGTTTCCAGATAAATCTCACAAAGAATCACAAAACAAAAACACCACTAAACCAAACAAGTCTCAAATTTTCAACTATTAAACATCAAATAAACAATCTTTAGTCTAAATCCTACTAAAAACGAAAACAACTCTCGAAAACGTGACAAGAGAGAGATCACATAGAAGAATATCAAAGAGAAATCCGAACCTGCAATTCCCGGAGCAAAGATCCGCAGGACGTGAACTCCGCTCGCAAGAGAGTCATCGTTCTCCGCGTATCGCCAGAGAGGGAGAGAGAAACCCTAGAAATCAAAGAAAAAGAGGAATTTGGGAAGAAATGGAAGGGAAATTGAAGAGGGTGCGATGGTTTTGAAATGAATGGGCGCCAAAAACGATGAGGATTTCAGACGGCGTAATTCTTGCGCTTTGTCTTATTAAAGTGTTCTTTTACATTTATACCCTAAAAATTCTCATAATTATAAGGGTTTTTTTTTTTTTTTTTAAATTACTCTGCTTCACTGCTTGTATATCTTCATTCTCATTGTTATATAAGTTCTCTATGCTTTTTCATTTATTTATTTTGGCCCTTACTTTTGAATTTTTTAATCTATTCTTATGCTTGTAATAATTTTATAGAATATTAAAAATATCTTTGGCACTGGTAAAAAATAAAATAAAATAAGAGGAATTTTATAAATTTAATTTAATTTTAATTTAAAAATAAAATTTAATAAATTACTGATATTTTAAAATTTTGATAAGTATGAATGATTTTTTTTAGGAATTAAAGGAGATGCTTTTGCTTTTATGCAACGCAATAATAGCTCATCCTAATTTCTATGAAAATAATTCAAAATTATTTTAAAAAGATATATGGATTCCCCTTCAAAATATATGAAATTACTTCTATACACTTTGAAAAAATCATAATAACAATTATATTTTAGAAAAAAAATTTTTTTTTTCCAAATATGTTAAGCACATAAATAATCAGAGTTGTGCACAAAAAAAACAATGATGACCCATCCATATGTCCACACTTGACAAATAAGGGGATTGTGCTGAAACACCCATAAAACCACACCCAAAGACCCTTAGGCCAATGTATCTTTGCGTTACTTGCGTGTTTCAAACCCAAGTAGAGAATGTCCTACAAATCAAACTTCTTATAATAGGGCCAGTATCGGAGGATCAAGAGTAATTTAGTAACAAATTTTATTTATATCTCTTATGTTAATTTGTTTAAAATTGGATAAATCACATTAGATTATTATGTTGAAGTCAACACAATTTTACTGTTACCCGTTTCTCTATGCTTGTTCAATCTTTATTTCAATATTATAAACTTTGATTCATTCTTAATTATAATTTTAAAAATATTTATAATTCAAAAAAACATTGATAATTTCAAAAATGGATCAAACTTTGATATAAAAATATTGTTGAAATATAAAGTTCAATTAGTGGTAGATTATTAGAGGGCGTGTATTATGACAACATGAAAATATTTATAATTTAGTTCTAAATTAATTACAAATTATTAGAGAATCTGACTTGCTAAACCAAAGGTTTTTATAATTTAGTCCTAAATTAATTATGATTTATTGAAGAGAGTAAATTATAAATAATATGTAGCATGGATTCATCTTTTATATATGATTTTATTATGTTGTTTTTTATTAATTTACAAAAGATAAATATTTGTTTGTCACTTTAACTCCATTTAACTAAAAACAAAGTTAGAAAATCATTCATAATTATGAAAAACTCTTTAAATAATTTTTGAAGTTTAAATTAAGAGCGTTATTTTAAAAAATTTAAGTAACAATATGCTTGGGTGTGAATATTATTTTTAACATATGTTTCTCTCTCCTGTGCATAGCTAGGACATAACACTAGTAACAATAAATAATAATATTTTTAAAATGTTTAAAAATACCATTATAAAAAAAAATCATAAAAACTTTATTTGAAAATTCTACATAAATAAGCACACATTAAACATTTTTAAAAAATAAACAAACACTCCCACAAATTACATTAAAATTACAAACAACTACCAATATCCCACACTGCAAAATAATTAATACTAAATAACTAGACATTAAAAATAGAATAATTTTAAGAGAGACAAACAAAATAGTTTTTTCAAACTCCATTATCAAAATTAGTGTTATAAATATAATTTTTAAAATATAACAACCTTGCTATATAAAAAACAATTTATAATTTTTTTTATGGTAGAAAAATAAACATGCATTCTCGAGTATTACAAGTAAACTTAGAATTTTTTTTATGATAAATTAAACTTACAAATTTTATTCAGTTACTTAATACAAAAACAATCAATTAACATTAATCTAATAATAATAATAGAAAAGAGCTACAACGCTTTAATCAGGGGCGTACACGTGGGGGAACCGTGCTCGAAATGTACGTTCGTCTGACGAAAACCCTACGCAAGAGATCCTGTGCCAATTGACAAAAAAACATTATATATATATATATATATACACTCACAAGTCTCCGTTTTTAACAAATGAGCATGAAACGCATCATCAGACGCAATCCCGCGAAGCCAACGCCATCGTCGTCGTCCTCCTCCCCAAAGAAACCCATCCCCTTCCTCGCCGAGCTCAAGGCCACCGACGACCCCGCCGACGCTCTCCGTCTCCTCCTTCACGCCCCTCCCCACTTCCACGACTACCCTGCCTGCGCTTCTCTACTACACCGCCTCGCTCGCTCCCGCCTCTTCCCCCTCGTCGACTCCCTCCTCCTCTTCATCCGCTCCAATCGCATCCCCTGCAAAGAATCTATCTTCAACTCCCTCATTCACCACTTTGGTAAAGCCCGTCTTCCCGACAAAGCTCTCAACCTCTTCCTTTCCATCCCTTCCTTCAACTGCTCCCCTTCCTCACCCTCCCGCCAAACCCTCAACTTCTTACTCAACGCCCTCGTTGACAACGATGCACTCCAAGAGGCCGAGTCCTATCTGGCACGCTGCAAAGAATGGAATCTCCGCCCCAATGTGATCTCCTACAACATAGTCCTCAAAGGGAGGTGTACAAAATACGGTTTTGAAAATGCTCGTCACCTGCTCGACGAAATGCGCAAGAGAAGGGTGCGGCCCTCGGTTGTGTCTTATAACATATTGATCGGGTTTATGAGCAGGAATGGGTGTTTGGATGGTGCTATGAGATTGAAGGAAGAGATGGTGAGCAAGGGAACCCACCCGAATGCTGTTACTTTTGCATTGCTTATGGAAGGCTTGTGCAGGGAGGGGAAGTTTGATGAGGCGAAGAAGATGATGTTTGACATGGAGTATCAAGGTTGTAAGACTAGGCTTGTGAATTATGGGGTTTTGATGAGTGATTGTGGGAGGAGAGGTGATTTGGATGGCATGAACAAGGTGTTTGTGGAAATGTCTAGGAGGAGGTTGAGGCCGGATGTTGTGACTTACAACATCTTGATAAACTACTTTTGCGCTCATGGCAGTGTTGATGATGCATACAAGGTGTTTGTTGAGATGCAGTTGAAGGGATGTGAACCCAGTGCGGCAACGTACCGGATGATGGTTGATGGGTTTTGCAGAGTCAGGGAGTTTGACAAAGGGTTGAGAGTTTTGAGTACAATGCTGTGTGGCAAGCATTGTGTTAAAGAGGAGTCTTTTGAAGCTTTGGTTGTGGGGCTTTGTGAGGGTGGGAAAATGGATGATGCTTGCTTTGTTTTGGAGGCAATGGACAAGAGAAGGATGGTGTTGGGTTTCAAGGCTGGAGTGCTTTGGTTGTGGCTTGTTGTCTACATGCTGGCAATGAAATTGAGTTGCCAATTTGCATGTGAAAGTTTGCTTTCGTTGTAAATATAATTACTTTTGCGTTTGTGTGGTTTGTGTTGTGTAATTAAAATACATTTTATGCATCTTCTTGAAAATGATGCAGTACTCTTTTTATACAGCAAACAAGATAAAGAAGAGTGACAAAAACTCGCTGATCCATTTCTTAATTACAAGTTTGAGATATGTACAAGAAAGTAATTAGTTAGGAATAATTAACTACATACAAAATATAAATAACAACTCTAAATAAAACAACAGGAAATAATTACTACTGATAATAGATAGACTATGTCAATTCTTTGTCATCACATTGTCCTGGTTGTTGAATAGTCTCTACAAAACGACTGAGATCTCTATGAACATTCTTGCTCGATTTGACTTGTTGGTCTTCAAGTAAAAGCCCAACCATTTTCTCTGGAATAAGACACCTTCCCTCAGAGTACAACTTCTCATGAATCTTTGGAGATTCAAGCAACACTTGCAGCTGCTCTTCTCCTGGTAATAAAGCACTACATTCCTGTATTGCAACAACAACAACAACAACACATTAACATCTGTGTATTTGTTTGTATGTATATATATATCATATATGCTTTCAGTGCTTACCTGATGATCAGTTGAGTTCATGAAACTAAGAATGCCGACTTGAGCTTGCAGGAACTTAACATACTTGAAGGCAGCCTGTAGCATCTCAGCAGTGTTCATCTTGTTGCCACCAGGGATCAACCGGCCGAGTTCTTGTGTCTTATCACTGATCCTCTTCCTCCGCTGCCTCGCTGCTATGCTTTGCGTTGACAAGCATCCATTGCTAGTCTTGTTCTCACCCCTGCTGCTCAACAACTCCTCAGCCCATGGCAGAGGCTCTACCAACTCTGGAAACAACTCCGGTGCTGGCTCTGGTAAGTTGTAGACGTTGGAGTACTCGTACATGAAATTATATGGATCACAGACAACACTGCAATTCTTCTTCATCCTTTTAGGGGATTGGTAGAGATGGTTATTGAATTCATTGCATGGAGTACTGTGAGAGTAAGGGAACTGCTGGGAGAAGACTGTTGTTGCTGCTGCTGTTGTTGTTGTTTCAGTGCAAAAGACATCATCAGGTCGATCAAATATGGAGTTGAGTGGGAGATGTACTTCAGGTTCATCAAAAGATCCACAAAAGCTCAAAAGCTCATCAGATATCTCTGGGCAGTCATAAAACATTCCCATGTCTCCAAATGCATGCTCCATTGTTTCCATGCATGAGTACTTTAAGCTTAATGCCATACTAATAAAGCATATAGTAGTCAAACAAGATCCTGTGAAACAAATACATATATATACATACAAGTAATTAGTAACAACTAAGCATGCATGCATGCAAAATGAAAAGCAAAAAATCTATGAAGAAAGAGAGAGAAAAGTGCATAGATTTGGGGACAGAGAGATATATAGATATAGACCTGAGAGATAATAGTGTCTGTCTCCAAAGAGTGTGAAGATATGTCAGAGAGAACAGAACAGGCGGCAGAAGACTCTCTAACAGAAGGATCTAAGTTTGCATGCAAAATAGTAAGAAAAGGAGAAAAGATAATGAGAGAGAGTTGTGCTTGGTTTGTTTGAGAGAAATCAGGGAGCTCGTGCCTATTTCTCAGGACCACCGTTTTGACTGGAACCTTTGCGGTTTCTTTCTCTGTTAAGCGGACTGCTATTTGCAAATAAAACCTCCATAAATGAACATATTGCTATAATTGGAACTTGTGCCAGTTGGTGCCAAGATTAGAGATATGAATTATATATATATATATATATATATATATTAGATTAGCAAATTAACAAATTGGAGATCATTTATATAGGTTTACTTTAAAATAGGTATTGTTGTTGTGATGGTATGGATGCAATATTGTTTTTTAAAAATTTTAATTTAATTAATAATGTTCTTTTGAACATTTAAAATTCTTATAATCATCTTTAAATGCATTATTTTTACTTAAATAATACCTATTATTTAGGCCTTGTTTGGGTAAGCTTTTAAAAAAAGTGCTTATTTGTTAAGTTGTAGAAGCACTTTTTAAAAAAATGCTTTTTGGGAGTAAGTTAAGTGCTTTTGAATATTTTATGTTTGGGTAAGTTAATACAAAAGCACTTTTATATGTATAAAACAGCTTTTCTTAAGAGCTTTTTTGAGAAGCACCTCTTTAGCAGCTTCTCAAAAAAGCTGAAATTCAGCTTTTTTACAGCTTCAGCTTTTGCCCAAAAGCCAATACAAACATAAATTTTAAAACCCAGAAGTGCTTAACTTATAAAAAAGCACTTCTGGGCTTTAAAAAAGCCAATCCAAACACCCCCTTAGTATAGTTTTTAGTTTCTACAAATTCCTCGTTATTGCAAAAGTATGCTTAATAATATTTTTGCGAAACAAATAATTGTAATTTTATTAATCGAACATGAAAGAATGAAATAATTAATAAAAATATAGACAGATAACGGCAACACTCATTAAGAAATCTTTAAATATTGAACTTCTCAAACTCATTTCATAATAAGGTTTCCTTATTCTACAAAACAGCCTTACAATTGAATTCAATGCCTGTAATTCTAACTGACGCTTAGAATTACACAACATTGACATTGGATGTACACAAATAACAACATTAGATACTTAAGTAATCCAATAAACAGACCATAAGTTCTTCCTTATATTTAACAGCATCACTGCATGAATTTTAGATATGTAAATCTTTATACATGAAAATCATTTCAATCCTGTGAAGCTTCAGAAAAGCTTAAAAAACAGAAGCACGATGAACACGGTCTTGGCGATAAGTTTCTTGACATGATATGTGACATGGCTCCAGGCCTAAAGCTTCCCACCTGGAAATATGAACTCTGTTAAAACAAACAATGAAGAGAATTCAATCAAAGCCCTTATTTGACAGAAACCTCAACACGCCAAAGTTAACATGGAGAAATGAGACGACATATCATCGAACAGAAATAATTGTTGACAATATTTAGTTCTAACAGAGTATTTATTGGGTATATCATATCGGTCTGCTCCTGTTTTGCCATCTCACTAGTTCTAGCTGGTCTTGATTTATCTCATCTAATTTCACCAACTAATAAATAAACAAACTTTCTCATTCAACTCGTTCTCCTTAGTATACTAGATAGATGTGCTCTTTGGGGAAACATGAGCTAAAAAGTGATTATGAGAAAATGCACCAACACTCCAGTACATGACGCGTGATGTATGGCACTTCTAACAACAGTTGTTCCAGGAATTCTATCGGCATATGTTCAAACAAAAATAAACAATACTAAATTCTATATAACAGAGAGAGCTAATCCTGTAAGAAGTTAGAATTAAATTACAAAGGCTTAAACTAGACATCAATATTTAATTATCTCAAACTATCAATTAAAGCATGTCTTGACAATGTCTATCAGAGTTTACAACCCGTCTGTCAGTCCTGATGTGATTTGCTTTAGAATCTTTCTATGACTTGCAAACAATTAAAAGAAAAAATCAGATAGTTAAAAGTTACAATTAATGGATAGAAGTCTAAGTGGAGTGGCCTTTTGGGTGATGGATCATAATACAATAATATAAAGGCTTTCTTAACTAGACATTTTTCAGATATTCTGTTCATCCTTAAAATCGATGAAAAACTTGTGTCATCATTTTCAGGGAATTTATGACGATTTCAACTTCAACTGAATAAACAGTGTTAAAACAAAAAGGAAGAGGATTTCCAAATTGAAATTCAATACCTTTGGTAGAAACTGAAATAAAAAATATTAACCGTAAGGTCTACATACCTCTAACATGTATCTCTGTTCAGAAGCCCATAACTTTGAAACCCTAATTTTGGAAGAGAAAAACTTGCTTGTTTGGCAGGTAAAAGCTTAGTACCAGCTTCATCTATGCATGTTTCCAGACCACATGCAGAACATAGAGATTCCAGATCTTGTTCCTAAATGGCAGCAATCAACATTACTTAGTAAATTAGGATTTAAATGCAATTGTGAGATAATTTCCAACAGTACCTGGATCATCAGGAGTTTAGAAAGGTGCGTCAGTGGGTAAGGATTCACCTTGTATCCACATAAATTAATATATGCTAGTGCTTGTGCACGGACCTATAATAATAAGACAAAATTAAAAAAACTAGCATGGCAATATATGCTATAGCTTACTGCATGCAAATAAGGAGGAAAACGAGGAAGAAAACAAAGAAGAGATCATAGCCACTTAGATAAAATGAGAAAATAAACTAGAAGAATTGGCCCATAGATGCTCATATTGGTGAAAAACCTACCACAGCAAATAAATCAAAAGAGTGTTTGCAATCACTGAATTCTATGTTTCAAGGAATTACTTAAGAAGTCTTCAACTGATTTCAGGTTTTATGCTTTAGATAATCATAAAAGATCTCAAGATTATACAAAGAAAACCTCATTAAGAAAAGGTTCTAGAAGGCACAACTGTAGGTGAGATGCTCCGGTTGCTGTAGTACTAAAGAACTGCTTATAGTCACCCATCCGGTAGTATCTGCAACAAGATGAATGATTTTCAGAAAGAAATGTTTGCAGACCCCAAAAACACACAAAAAGTGCCCAACTTCTCTATATTTAATTTGTAGACAAGAGAAAAGAAAAATTTGCTGCTAAAGTAACAGATGCTCAGTAAGGAACTGATGCAAAAGCCAAGGCATCCAGACACCAGCATTAATATTCTTAAAAAGGTGACTACAATCTAAGCAACTTCACTAGTGAAGATGGTAACACATTCTGCCCAAAGTAGTGTTTATTGTCTGTCGCTTGGTTATTGAAGTAAACTAGCTGTCCTGGCTGTTTAATTATCAAAGAAAGCTCCTCTCACGTTTTATATACTCAATGGCCACTAGAAAAATAAGAAAAAGACTGCCCAGACTTCCATACCTCAGTAGGGTCCTAGCAAGACACATTTCCTCTGATTGGAGAATAGAGAAAGGAATGCGGCAAAACCATAAAGAGAGAGAATTGCCCTGTAGATCAATTTAACTGCTAAGGATAGGTGTGATTATGGCAACATTTTTATCAACATGATAAAGTAGCAGAATATAGAAAGTAGGTAGAGATAGACCATTGTTGGGATCTTACAACCAAGATGTAGAAGAACATAATAAGAACGGAACTCAGCTTCATTCTTAATTACACCTTTTGATCTACGAGCCGTATCATACATGTCAAAAAGAGACAAGAGGCACTTCATAAGTTGCTCCATGTTCAGGTAATATAAGGAAGATTCATCAGACTTGCCAGAATATCTGGCAAGCTTGCAATGCGATGTAATATGGAACTTAACCTGCATTCAGTTTGACAAGTATAAGCAATCATGCCACAGATAAATCTCATAGAAGGAAAATCATAAGCAATGGTGGCAACGAAACCCTCTGGCAAATCAGATAGATACGAAAACAACACACAAGTTACCAATGAGTCTATAGAAAGTATGGGGAAATTTTTAGCCCAATACTATACCAACTATTCTGTTGTAGCATTTGATTACTCATCAGGAAAACACATATCTACAGCTATTTCAAAAACAAGGAGTAAATGAACATCACAGGGCATTCCCACCCAAAGCCATACAGCAACAGCAATACAAATAAAAATAGTCCTATCCTAGGTTGCTGTGTAGAGGATGATCAATGTTTTGGGTAAACATACAAACTGAACCAATCTATAGACAATAACTAGAATAATTCTTCTATAGGAATACTAGCTTGCAATACCCTTGCAGTCTCAGCATTGTGCAAGAGGAAACTATACTTGTGATACTTTTTCAATAAGTTTAGCTAGAGTTCAAAAAGGATGGAATCAGTGCCAGCAAATCCAATAACTATTCTTCAGAATAAGGTGAAATTATTACAATTAAATCATTAATCCTTTAAGGTTTAGTGAAGGTTGTTAGTATGCCTTGAAAATTCATGTAAATAGGGTTTAATTGAAATGGGCAAGACAAATTCGTGAACAATTTGTTCAATTTTACAGCAGTAAACATTCACACACCAAATCCTCTTAAAGAATAAGGTCAAGCAACGCCAGAGGTTTTAGAGGATTAGAGGATTAGAAGATTAGAATAAGTCCCTAGTTCAATCTCAAGAAAAGTACCATTAAACTCTTTTAACTTTAGGTTTTAGTAATTAATGATAATCTATTAATAACCAAATTCACTTGAATAGAATCAGTTATATTTAAAAAGAAAAAATATGAAACCTTACTATTTCCTCATACATATCAATAGCTTGCTCATTTATGATTTGCTGCATGGTGAGATCTTGGCGAATTGATCTCGTTCTATCAAAGATAAAATCATGGACTACGTCAAAAGGGTGACTTGTAGATTCCAGTAGACCCAGCAGATACTTCAATGTGTTTTGCAGAACAGAAGGAGGCCTTATGTCAGATGTCTGCATATGTAGCGTAGACATGGTTCTGCAGAACTAGCACCAAAAGGAAACATCAACGCTTAATAAAAAACATATAAAATTGATGCAATTGAAGTTTCCATTATGACAATGACACAGAAGGAAAGATTGTACAGCATGACTATTTAACAAGGTGAATGGAGAAAAGAACCAACTTCACAAGAGATGTTTGGCATGGCAGATGATGAATGAACCTAGTTAAGCTGGAACATCTCTGATTAAGAATGGAGTGTATGAAGCACCAACTTTTCGCTAAGCAGCACACTGTATCGTAAGGGCTGTTTGGTATGATGTCAGTGGTTGTATTGCAACTCAACTTACATGTAAATGCCTTCATTCTAGTCATTGGGTGTTAAGTAACATAGAATCCTTCAGTTAATTGACTTGCAACTAGACTTTATGTTATTGGCCCCACGTCATTTTGCAGTACACGAGTAGGTTTTTGGTGACACCAACTTTCATTGGCGTGAGCGATGCCTTCACCTACCCTTGTAAACAAACTTGAATAGGTTTTTATCTTGTATACAAAGACAAAGCTATCCTTTATACCTAAATGTTTTTATCTTTTCATGTATACAGTATACCCGAAGCCCTTCTTTCTTATATATATATATATTTGCATGTATACCCCTAGAAAAATAGAATGCCTTTATCTTCAACCTCTGATTCCTCTTTCACCCCATCTTCCTTCTTTTCTCTTTATTATATATGGAGACAATACAATTTCTAAATAATCTAATCACATAAATGACACTGATGATAAACTTAATTTGTGCCACAGGGTAAATTTGCCCCTCTAAAAACCATAATCTCATAAATGATACTGATGATAAACTTAATTCACCCCCAACTTCCATAACAGAATGTATTTACTACACATAATAGAAGTCATAGGAAGACAATGAAGCAATGAATATAGCAGTATCTAGATGTCCATAGGCTAGTATTAACCTTCACAGATAGGATAAGGAAGTGGAAGTAATACCTGGCATTCAAAAGGTCTTGCATATTCTAGAGAAAAAAAAGGATCTACTAAAAAAAGTAGGACAATGGGCCCAATCAACTGATCGCTATTAGTATTATGCAATAGTTAACCCTGCCCGACAAGACAGCTTGATAATGTTAGAAAAATAATATATGTTTACAATATAATGGTAATAATATCTTTTAGGCTAAGTTAGAAAACCTCAATACTTCTCTTATTTAAAGAAATTAGTGCGTCAGTTGCACTTAGAAAGAGATTGTTCTTTTGATTCTCAGATCAACATCTTTATCTTTCAATAGTTTGTTTGCTTGTTTTGGACTGTATTAACAAATAAGAAAGATCAGAAAATAAATGCAAATTGAAATACATATTAAGCAGCTGCAGCAGTTAATCATATTTGAGCTAGAGTTTGAGATGGCTGGAGTAGAAAGCGGAAGCACTATAGTTATAGTATCATTAGGTCATACAAGCAGAACGATGAAATCAACATATAATTATGAAAGACAAACAGATAATCATGTTGTGCCACTTTAAGCTGGGAAAGTACTAAAAAGAAAAATTGCTAGACTAGATAAGCCAAATAAAATTAGACAAGGAGAAGACTTTCATACACAATGAGTTACTCTAGAGTATGAGCATGCATTACATGACCCTTCCACACAAAATGAGAAACTGTGAGATCTCAAATTTACAAGATGCACGCAAATTACCATCATAACCTAGGCAGCTACTGAAATTGTGAACTTGATTCCAAATTTCATTTTTCACACATGGAGCCTACTTTATATGTCATGCATAGAGTTCTAAGCATGAACTGGCCTTGAGACTCAGGTACACCAAAAAAATGTGGATTTATACCAAAATGGAACATCATCAAAACAGATGAATATAAACAAGAATTTCACAAACCAAATCGAGTTATATGGTCTGCAACTACAACAGAAGGTATAATTTTCCATGGTAAAAGCAGCCTTTTAACACCCCCCACTCTATCTCCAACAAAAGCAAGAAATAGTAAAGAAACTTTCACCTTCTTAACAGCCAGGCTTGGAGAAGTTCTGCCAAGATTTCCATTTAATCTCTCAAACACCGACAAATCTCTAAGCCGCTCGCGTTGGGCCCTCTCCTTCTCTGTAATGAACGTAATATGAAGACTTAACAATGGGTCATTATATATAATTTCCTCCACCAAACAACAAAATAACAGTTTTTGCTTAAATGCTTACTTCCAAAAGAAAATAAAGGTAAAGGTAGCACACAATACGATTGCCAGGTCCTAGATCTTGTGGGGTGCATTATTTTCCCATTGTCCACATAAAAGTCACACGTTTTCAACAAAAAATCAATTAGATAAATCAACTAGAGATTGGCACCACTCCACGAAACATGGGCATGGACATGATGACACAAGGCGACACGACATAGACACGGCAATTTCTAAAAATTAAGGAAATGGGCACAGCAGGATATGTCAATAAAAAAATATTTTTTATATAATTTTCAAGTAAAATATTTATTGCAAATGTAAATAATTATATTTTCTATTCAAATATAGGCAAATTTTCTAATAGCTCGATTGCAATTTGTTATAATATATGTGAACAAGGAGTTTTTTTAAATTAAAATAATGATAACAAGTAAACTAACAAAAAAAAAAAAAAATCTCTTTCCAAATTCTATTCAAAGACAAAAACAAGCAAAACAGAGTAGTGTTTCAAGTTCAATTCATAATTATAGAATTAAATTTCCATAACCTCTTGTGTCAATGTGTTCCACTGTATCTTGACAGTGTCCAAGCCATGTCCATTCCTTTTTTTTTTTTTTTTGGAGTGCCAGACACTATGTCCAGCCGTGCCCATGTTGGTCACCAGTATGACACTGGCATGTTGAGCATAATGCAGTGTCCGTGCTTCATAGGTATCACTCAAAGGATTCAATTTTTATTTTATTTTATTTTATTTTATTTATTCCTCTTATCTTTTAAGGAATATTGTGGGGGAAAAAACACAAAGAACACACTTTGGGGTTTATGCAATTAATCAAGTCAAGCCAAATGGTAGACAAAGTTTATCACAGTTTTCTCTTATAGAAGACTTCTCAGGTCAGTCATACACATACATAGAAGAGCACATAATCTTTCTCTCCCTGATTCATATAAAACTATTTAGTTCATCCCTTATACCGTATCTTCTGTTTATCTACATTGGGATTCCTAATTGAACGGGAAAGAATGATCCCAATAGCTTTCATCTATGCAATAATCAAGCATACCATGCCAAGCTGGTTAAAGCTCCAACAGTTTCTCTAATAAATTCATCCTTACATTATTTAGAACTATGATAGCAAAAACACATGGAACAACAATCAATCAAAAGAGCAAAATGAAAACCCTAAATTTGCAAGAAATCAAGTAGATGAACAAATCAAATAGATCCGAACACATGGAATGAAAGATGAGCAGTAGACCTGGGCACATATCGGGACAAGTTCCGATCAAGACAGGAGCGATGAATCCATGCTCACTCTTAGTATCCTGCTCAGGAATCGATGGACTCGGATCAGAGATCGCTTGACTGCCGGTGACCGGCTCTGTGTGGTCAGAACGGCGATGCCTCCACGGAGGTGCAGAGGACGACGGGACCGAATTCGAGCTTCCGCCTCGATAAAAACCAGACTTCCTCCCACCGCCACGGCTACCGCCGCCGCCGCGGCCGCCGGCGAGGTGCTTGTCCATGTATTTCCTTGTCTGACTAAGGATTAGCTTGGCTCGATCCCCCAAATTGCATACGCTTTCATTTTGTTTTGCAAGAGTGACTGTTCTTAATAATTTTTTTTTTTTTTTTTTTTTTTTAGAAAGGCGACAAGCGCCGGACCTCAGGGACTTGGGCAGAACGTCTTGCTCAATACTTAACTGTGCCCTCACCTTGCGCGTGATAGGTTTCGAACTTGGGCAGAACGTCCTGCTCAACACCCGAGGCGAGGACCCTACGCAAGGAACCCGGTGCCAATAGACCAAATGATCGTTGGCCTGTTCTTAATAATCTTAAAACAACCATAATAATAATAATGGAATTTTTATCATAGTTTTCTTTTTTATATATCGATAAAATAATCCTTTGTTCAGAGCTTTTCCATCGGTTCAACACTCAGTACTAAATTCCCTGGGTATTTTTATTTCGCAAGTAAAATTATTGATCTTAAACATTATCTAAAGATTAACTAGGGATGATAGCCATGGGTAAATATAAATTAATTTGATTTTTTTAGAAGAGTATTAAATTGCTTTTTGTCTATTTGTTATTGAGTTAAAAAATCTTATTATTTATTGTATTAACTTTATTATGATATATATATATATATATATATATATATATATATATATATAGTCAGATTTTATTAAAATATTGCATCAAAAGAAAATAAAAAATAAATTTTTTAATTAGCATTTAACAAAAATGGTAATCCTTGGGTAAATATAAATTAATTTGATTTTTTTAGAAGAGTATTAAATTATTTTTTTTATTTGTTATTGAGTTAAAAAATCTTTTTATTTATTGTATTAACTTCATTATGATATATATATATAAAAAAAATTTTATAGTCAGATTTTATTAAAAAATTGCATCAAAAGAAAATAAAAAATAAAAAAAATTCTTTTTTAATTAGCATTTAACAAAAATAAGCCAAACCAATTCTAGGAATAATGCATTTTTTTTTTCTTGTATTCTTGTTAACTTGGGACTAGTCTTAAGATCAGTACAGTATTACTGAAGAATATAAATTTTAAAATACACTGCTAACATCCAGATCCTTGGTCTGAGTTTGTATCTGAGTAAATATTATTGTAAATCACCTAATTATACCCAATTCTCACTTTGGATACTAAATTTTGATTTGTATCAAAATAGTCACCTCATTTCAATTTGGTTTCAAAAAAATGTTACCCAAAGGAATTCGGTGAGATTATGCAGACGTGGATCGCGGCAATCCAACGTGGTCACTGGATTTTCACATCACCTGTCCCAATGGCCTTGCCACGTGGATTAAAATGCAACTATGATCCATGTCATGCCATTGGATCATAGTTGCATTTTAATCCACGTGGCTAGGCCATTGGGACAGATGATGTGGAAATCCGTCAACCACATTGGATTGCCGGTGTCCACGTCAGCATAATTTTACCGGATTCCTTTGGGTAACATCTTTTTGAAACCAAATTGAAATGAGGTGACTATTTTGATATAAATCAAAATTTGATATCCAAAGTGAGAATTGGGTATAATTAGGTGATTTACAGTAATATTTACTCGTTTGTATCTTTTGAAGTCAACAAAATGTTTCAAGATGATAAAATATTTTCTTTTTTATTTTATTTAAATGCCCTTTACATCTAATCATAGCTCAGCTGTTAAAATAATTTTTTAATAAGCATATGATGCAATTGTTATAGTATTAATATATAAATAGATGGTTTCATCAACTAAAATTGAAATAGCATATCAACTAAAATTACATGGTTTCATCAATAATGATTAAATGTATTCAATTTATTGGAAAATTTTATTTTAACTAATTATTAAATAATAATTTTTCAATATTACAAACTCAATGATAGTTGTAACCATTAGTTTTATTTTTGTAAGTAATTTAATATAAACAAATATTATTAATAAATGTATTCAATATATTGGAAAATTTTATTTTAACTAATTATTAAATAATAAATTTTTAATATTACAAACTCAATGATCATTGTAAACATTATTTTTATTTTTGTAAATAATTTAATATAAACAAATATTATTAATAAATGTATTCAATTTATTGGAAAATTTTATTTTAACTAATTATTAAATAATAAATTTTCAATATTACAAACTCAATAATCATTGTAAACATTAGTTATATTTTTGTAAATAATTTAATATAAATAGATATTATTAACTTACTGTAAATCAAGGTTGTCAGACTCGGACCGGATCGGTCAGTTCAACCGAAAAAACCAGGAACCGGCCATGTGGCCGGTTTGGGCATGTCCCTTTGAACCGGCTGTATGGAAACCTGGTGTTAACTTGGTGACCCGATCAGTTCAACCGTGAACCTCATCCGGGTCATAATTTTAAGCAAATTTAGGGGTTAGGGCTTATTTGGTTTTTTTTTTTCTTGGTTTCTTTGTAAGGTTGAAAGCCTCAAAAGACGTCAGTCCTCCTCCATTTAGCAGCCCTCTCTTAAGCCCGACTCCATCAAACTCTAGCGATGCTCAAGTGACTCCACCAACCTCTTGCTTGCTCCGGTGATGCTCCCCACCAACCTTTCAAAGACAAATTTGCATGATGTTTATTTAGATTATGTTGACAGTTTGAGAGATTTTTTGTATGATTTGTTTGAAAATCCTGGTAAGAGACTCATGTTTTTATGTTTTGTCTTTTTTTTTTTTTTTTATTATTGTTGTTTTAGATCTCCTTGCTCTTGATTTCTTGATAAGAAACTTGACAGGTCATAACTCACAAGTGTTGCTCAGTTTGTTAGATTAAGGTAAATATTGATTTTTTTTTAAAGAATTAGTGAATCAATTACTTAACAATAATGTAGTTAGATATTGAATTATCAGTATGAATAAATGCATGATACATGATGAGGATTATCAGTATATATGGCATGGGAATTACTAATTAGAAAGGCTTCATGATACATTCATCCCACCCATCTATCTTACAGAAAAAAATACAGAAAAAATTAATCTCTAACTAAAGTGCCAAAAAAAAAAATAAAAAAAAAATAATCTTCCAGGGGTGTTGCCCCTTAAGACCATGCAAGGGACGGACCCCTTCCGAGGCGCTCATGCCCTTGGACTCCCGCAAGCGATGCAAGCAATGCGTCGCCGAGCAAATATTAGACTTGCTTATTGGATTGCATAGAGATTATAGAGTGGGAATTGTCTTTTGGTATATTGATTATTTTTCTATAATTTGGCTTTTCCTCACATTTATAAGATATTATCTTTGTAGGTTCTAGAAAGGGGTGAACATCTAAAAAGAGGCATTTGTTACTCTAATTTTGCTCACGACATATGGTAAGTTGGTAACATTTTATTTTTCATTGTTCATTTTCCTTTTAAAAATTTATGAGTATATCATGTACAAAATATATATTGGAGATTACATATTTCATAAACATGTATCACAGTAGAGATCACACTATAAATTGACAACATATATTGGTTGATTTTGCTATGTGTAGGATCCAGAGGCCGATAATACACAATCATTTAGTTGTTCAAGTGGCAATGTTCGTTTGAAGACTGATCCTTCTTAGGACCATTTCAATATGTCTAATAATGCACAAGCAAAAAAGATTTTCTCATGCCTTTATTGTGCATCAAAATATCAAGGTGGTAGAATTAATAGAATGAAATATCACCTAGCTTGCATTTGGGGAATATTGCGGCTTGTAAAAACTTTTCCGATGATGTTCAAGAGTTTAATCCTCCAATGAAAAGGGTTTCTTACTTCATCAAAACAAAATGAAAAGGATTTATTCGATGATGCATATGAAGAAGTTGAAGAAGATGATGTTCAAGAGATTAATCCTCCAATGAAGTCACAGCAAAAGACAACAACAATAGAAAAATATTTAGGAAAAAGAAGGCTAAGGATTCCATTGAAAAATTTGTGGTTCCAAGGACAACCCTGGAGTCTCAACTAGGAATCAAGAGTGCATTTGCTAACAAGCAAGCAATTCAAAAGGCACATATGGCTTTTGCATGCTGGTTTTATGACTCATGCATTCCATTTAATGCATTAAAGTCACCTTATTTTTATGCAGCAGGATGCCATTGCTGGGATTGCATGATTAAAATTATTTGTATGATTGGAGTTAAAGCCAAGAATCAAATTACTCTGAAGACTAAAATTAAGCATAGAGGTGAGAGTTTGAGAAACCAAGATGAAAAGGTAAGAAGAAACCAGGGGTGGTTTTACCCTTAATAATCAGAGCAAAAGAACTAGACTGAAGACAAGACGAAATCTAAGAAATCCAAGTCGGTGGAAAATTCATTTTGGAGAGAACGACAAGAATTGTGCTCCATCTTAACGTGCCATATGCCTTTTCAATATCTAACTTGATAATCATCTTGGGGAGGCTACAGGTATTGTTTTCAATAGAAGGGTCGACTTCTTGAATAGTAATAATATTATTGAAGGAGCACCGATCAATCATAAAACCCACTTGCTCACAACCAATAAAACTAGGAATCCCTTTTTTAAGCCAGTTCGCAAGCAATTTTGGAATGATTTTAAAACAAACATTGCAAAGAGAGATTAGTCTGAAATTAGAAACAAGCTTAGGGTTATCCTTTTTCGGGATGAGAGAGGTGTAGGTTTTACCCCAGGAGGAAGGCATGAAGGAGTTTTTAAAAAAATAATGAATAGCAGAGAAGAGATTATTACCAATGACAGGCTAGAAATTCTGATAGAATTCAATGTTAAACCCATCAGGACCAGGGGACTTACCTGAGGGAAGGTCGAGCAACGTAGTATAAACTTCTTCCATGGTAACGTCTTGGATGAGATAGAGGCTATCTGAATCGGAAAGGGATGGAAGGTCAGGAGGGAACGCATCAGCAATGTTTGTTGTCGAATCAAAAGGGACACTCCAAAGATTTTGATAGAAGTTCAAAAAAGCTTGTTCGATGTCAATCGGGTTGCAGAGGGTGTTGCCACTAATGTCATCAATTTGAGAAATGAAGTTAGTATGCGAACGAATGCAAGTAATTGAATGAAAAAGTTAGTGTTTCTATCGCTGTCTTTAATCCAATGTAAACGGGCACGTTGAGCCCATCTGATGTTGCACTGACGCTACAAAGCAGCCAGCTTAGCGTAGTGCTCCATCAAGATACTATGAATATAGGGTCTGAGTCAGAGAGCTCAAGGACAGAAATCTCTACTTCAGTACCCGCGATAGAAGACTTAAGTTATTAACACCAGAAAGACACCAAGAAATAAGTTTAGAACGAGTACAGGAAAGAAGGTGACTAAAACCATGCATAGGATTACTGTGAGGGGAAAAGTTCCAAGCTTCATGAATCACATTATGACAACCCAAAAAATCAAGCTAGAAGTACTCGAATCTAAAAATTTTCTTTTTGCGAGTGGGGAGAAAACTAGTCATGAGAAAAAGGGGGGAATGATCCTAGAAAGAGCGGGGAAGATGCTTGAGATTGTAAGACTTAAAGGAATCATTCCACCCTAAGTTGACCAGGCAACTATCAAGTCTTGCCCAACGACGTGCTGGACCAAACTGATTGTTGCACCAAGTATAAGGGAAACCGGTAAACTTTAAGTCTAGAAGATTATTATTATTAATGAAATCAAGAAAACAACGTGATTTGCGACTATAGTAAGAGAAAAATCCGCCCTTGTGCTCTGTCCTGGTAAGAACCGAATTAAAATCACCCAGGATGAGCCACGGGATTCCTAGGGGGGTAAGTTTAGACAACTCTTGCCAGAGAAAGCATTGGTTGCGATATCGGGAAGAGTTGTACACAACAGAGATAACGAAGCTTTTAGAAAATGGAGAGGACACAACGACATGCAAAGGCCGATGAGAAAAAAGCGAGAGGAGTAACCTGACCAATAGAAAGGTTCCGAAGGACAATGATGCCGCCAGAAAAGCCGTCGGCTAAAATAGCAGCCCATTCCTAGTGCTTGGGGATCTTCTTGCAGAAGAGATCAACACGATTAGAATCGGCGCGAGTTTCCACAAGGCAAACAAGGAGAGGTTTAAAAGTTTTAATAAGTCTAAAAACCTGAGAAGAAGTATCCCTACTGGAGATACCCTTGCAGTTCCAACACAAAATTTTAGCAGAATTCATGAACATAAATATGGAATAAATAAACAAAGATAAAAACTCCCTGAATAAGGAAACCGAAAGCAGGCTTAAGGATATGCGCCACCGGCTTCGACTCTGCCCTTTTTAGGGGAGACTTCAGGGGTATGGGACCCTTTCCTGATGAGAGCCGCTCTTCTGATTTCTTCCTGGTATTGAACAAGTGTTATGGAATCCTCAGGGCCTTCATCTTCATCAAACATCTCATCATCTTCTTCACTCGAGGGATCATCATTTTCTTCACCGTCTTCTTCCATGGCTCCGTGATCTAGAATAGATGAGACTTTCTCTACTAAAGAAGTATGAGGAGTCTCAGTAGGAATAATAGGGTTAGAAGCGATAGGGAGAGAAGAACGAAGTATAGGGGGAGGGGACTTAAAGCCAGAGGAAATGGCTAGTTTTTTAACATCTCGATTAATGTGAAAAGAGGGGTGAGGATTGGGAGGTACAGGCAGTGAAGCTTCTCAACAAGAGAGAGAGAGGGGATGATGTGATTGGGAGGTGCAGACGGTTGGGATTCGAAAATAGAAGAGGTGCTAGAAGGGGATAAGACAGGACCTGTAGAGTGATTCTTGGGGAGGGTGGGATTAATCACGAGGTTAAGATCAAGGGGTGGATTGGCTTGAGAGGGTATAGTGGGGGAAGCAATCAAGGCATCAGAACCTGGGGAAGAGTGTGAGGCGTAGGGAACAGAGGACCGCCCTCTGCCAACATTACTTTTGCCGCCTCGAACGTTGTGAAAAGCGGCACCTCGGGACTCGGGGGCGCTGATGCCCGGATCGGCTACATTCCTCGAAGTCCAGTGAGTGGACCGAGAGCCACCACCACGGCCGCGGGTACTACCACGCCGGCGGGACACCAAGAGCCAAGGTCCGTAATCCGTCTCTGGCACCGTGGGAGGGAGGGGGGCTCGAATTCGAAGGATTTCCAGAATTTTGTGGGTTGTAGGGAGCGTCCGAAGCATCCATTTGCTAGTCCCTGTCCTCAAAGACCAGGTTAGAACCTTCCACCTGTGATCGCACTACATGAACGGCCAGAGGGATTCCACCAGCCCCGGCAGACACGGAGTTTGCACATGCATTCCTTCCATGTCCGATGAGACCACCATTGTAACAAAACGTAGGTAGACGTTCGTACATAGCAACGACAAAGACACGATGGAAATCATCCCCGATCCAGAACCCACGACACTGGGGTTTAGAGAGGTCAATCTCAATGCAAACACGAGCATATTTAGATCTTGCCAGAGAGGAGGTATACTCATCAACTTTGAGAAGGTTGCCGAAGTTACTAGCGATGGTCTCCAGGGTTTCACCATCCCAACATTTAACCGAGAGATTGTGAAACTGAACCCATATGGTGGTGGTGCTTGATTTCGCGAAACTCGGCTTAAAGAAGGGCTTCCAGGGTGACGGCTGCAAGATTATCCCATTAATGGACCAGGGACCCTTAAGAAGTCGACATTGCATCACTTGTTCAGTAGAACAACGGATCAATAAAAAACCATTAGGAAGGTCGAAAATGAAAAATTCACCTACCTTAGACCATTTTGCGAGAAGCGTCGACTTGACAAGTTCGAAAGGGGGATATACCGAATAGTTTCCCATAGAGGACCATTTGAAACTTCATGCATCCTCTGCATAGGGCCTCTTCACTCAACTCTCTCTTGTTGGATTAGGGTACTTTATCATATAACCAAACTTTACCTAAACCCAAACCCTAGAAATGAAGCTGTGTTTCCTTAATTAAGGATCCTATTTGTTTGTCAATATTTGTATTAGGGTTTACAGGAAATCTTAACAACACAAATACCTTAAAAAGTGAATATATACATACATATAGATACCCTAGTAGTTATTCATCATATCATGAATATAATTAGCACATACCTTCATGGAAATTTACCCTGACCCTAACAATGGATGTGTCCTTCATCAAGCTGGTAGGCACAATGGGGGCATCCACAGCCTACTATGCAACAACATGGTGGCTTCTCACGTCAGTCGATCACATATGCGATGTCGGCAACCTGCTGGAGGGTAGTCCATGGACCTGCCCGGGCTCCGACGTCTTTTACAGTGCATCAATCATCTGGGGAGTCATAGGCCCTCGCTGAATGTTCGGCAACCTCGGCATCCACTAAAACATGAACTACTTCTTCCTCATTGGCATGCTTGCTCAAGTACCAATTTGGCTTCTCACAAAAGCATTCCCTGAAAAGAAATGGATTAGGCTCATTAATATGCCGATAATTATCAGTGTAACAGCAAGCATGCCTCCGGCGAAAGCAGTGCATTACATGACGTGGTTCATCGTCGCCTTTGTCTTCAACTTTGTGGTGTATAGGAAGTATAAGAATTGGCGGGCAAGGTATATGTATGTGTTGCCGGCGGCGTTGGACGCCAGTGTGGCATTTATGGGCGTTGTTATTTATTTTGCCTTGCAGTCCAATAATGTCTATGGCATGCATTGGTGGGGAGCTGTTTCAAAGGATCATTGTCCTTTGGCTACTTGCCCAACAGCTCCGGGTATTAAGGTTGTTGGTTGCCCGGTCTTCTGATGTATTTAATTTGCATGCTTGTTTGTATGATTTCATTTAGATGTTTATAGTAGTTTGGAGTGCTTGGAATGCATATTTATCACAGAACACTATGTTTTTCATTCTACTTGTTGGCAAACAAAATCATGTCCTTGCAAATCAATGTTTCTGCAACTAAACAGTTTGTTGTTGGGTTGGGTTGATAGAAAAATAACAATTGGTAATAAGTAAAAGAAAATAAAATAAAAAACTTAAAATTGGAAAACATCACATAAAGGAAGGAGGAAAAGATGATTCAAGTTGGATATACTAGCAGAATGCAGAATACAATGTTCTCTAAAAACAATTACTATTTCTCACTCCTTTCAATCCAGTGAATTTAACAGACTAATCATCCAATCATACCAAGTTACATAAACAAAAAATATAGTTTTCCTTCAAAACATCAACTGCTTTACTTATTTTCATTGTAATCATCAAGGAAGTCCAGACCAACAAACAAACAGTTTACTTGAACAGAACATACTGTATTTGTTCAAACATCAACTGTTACACTTATTTTAGTAGTTATCGTTTATGCTTACATATCATAAGAAGTCCAGATCAACAAACAAACTTTTCCTGACAACAGAAACCCAGGACTTTCATTTAGTTAGTAGTTCCACATTCTTATGCTTATTAACAAGACCATTCAAACAGAATCCACATGTTCTTGCTGCATCTGATTCAAATGAAAGGTGCCTTCTAAGTTTTTGTGCACTTCCACCTTGAATTTCTCCTCCTTGCTCCCTCTCTTAAGCTTAAGCAGCATATCAAACTTGGCAGAATCTTCAATCACCTGTAATAGCATGACGAAGATGAAGCCTTGTCCCAAATGCGGCTAAATATTAAAAAAACAAAGGCTGGCTTACCTCCGCCTTAGCATGAAGGATGTCCAGAAGTTCATAGGGGACAATGGAGTTGGACCTCTGCTGGATGGTTGTGACAGCATGATTTGCAGCGTCCTTGACCACAGGGTCATGTGCAGGCACATCTCGCCATCCAGGTTCATGCCCATCTGACAAAAAACAGGGTCAAATTTATGTAGCCGCAAACAAGTAAGGTTACATGGATGCACCAGATAGTGTCATGAGATAAAACTGTAGGAGACAATTTCTTTGAACCTATGACCACAATTCTGTCGCCCTTCAAAATCGTCCATAATTTTGCGTTGTATGAAAATGAAATGCGAGTTTGTGAGTGCATTCTTTTCTAAATACATGTAAAGCTGGGGCAAATAGGTAATTTTTGCTATTCATTTTTGTTCATCTTGCAACGGTTCCAAAAGGGTGGCCTGATAACTGAAGTTAGTTTTCTAAAGCAGAGGCAATGACAAAGTTTACTATTGAACTTGGATGCAGTAACAAAAGCAATAAAAAGTCATCTGTTATCCATCTTGCTGAAACTGTTGCCTTGCAGAGATTTCTATACCAACCTAGTCAAATGATAATTAAACTTCTCAAACTATACACACACACACACACACACATTATAAAACGAAATAAGGCATTAAGCTTTAATGTTCTTTACAATGGATAAATAACAAATCAAATCTAGCACATGACAACATAAAAAAATGTCATGCTATTAAATTAATAACCCACAATATTTGTAGACAAGAAGCAATTTGACATGATCAAACACAGATAGCTAGGTACACCATCTTTCAGATGAAGCAGATGATACCTTATTGGCGAGGGTCGTGAGGCCATAAAATAATTACACTGGCTCTAATCCTATTCAAGAACACAAGCATGAGACATGAAGCTTTAAAAACACAGTATATCCATGTCTTCTGATTATCAGAACCGCCACTAAGCTCATCGCCACATAAATTCTAGAACCCATAGACAGCTAAAACTCTCATATGGGCATCTGAATAAAGTTTTTCATTCAATGAATGGTTAAGAAAAGCTGAATGTTAAATCAAACATGACATGCATGAAATATGAAGCTATAAACACAAGGCTATCTTGCTTTCCATCGTGATCAAGCACTTGTGGTTATTAAGTTCTATACCAATAAAGCATCCTTTTTGCTTTTTTTTTTTTATTTTTAAAAAAAAAAAGGGAAAAAATTGAGACATCAAACAAAAGATAGCCCAACGAAAGCTAAGGAGGCCAAAAATAGGCATAACCATGATGCAATTGTTACAGTCTAGGTGATTGCATTGGCATTACCTCGCTTGACACCAAGGTCAGAAGCAGTAAGTGAGGGCAAGTCTCCAGCATGCTTGAATTCCTGAAGCTCCTTAAAGTTCAGCCATGGCTTGACCCAGACCTTGGCCTCATAGAGCTTCTTAGTTCCAGCATCAATTGCCTCCACAGTCAAGTGATGCAGAGTGCCTGCCACTATCTGCTCTTTGGCCTTCACAACCCTCGCAAACTCTAGTAGCTTATTCTATTAAAAAAAAACACAAAATTCAACTTAAAAAAAGAAAAAAAAAAAAACCATTAACAATCAACAACAAGATCATAATTTGCCTAAAATATCTATGACTTTTCGGGCCACAACCATCTTCTATCACTAACTACTTCAAAAATGAGGGAAAAAACTAAACTATAACTGATCCTTTTGCAGCTTCTTCTAAAATGAACCATAGATCCAAAAACAACACTGATAGAAACCCTAATCAGTCAAAAAGTGCACAATTCAAGGTAAAACCGTAAAAGAATCACAGAAATAAAGAAAAAGAAAAACAAAACAATGACCAAAAAAAAAAAAATCTATCAAACTGATAAAAATTGAAATTATTCAAAAATAAAAAAATTAATAATACTAAGATCTGCCCAATTATCACATTAACCTAAAAAAAAAAAAAATTGGATAAAAAAGCACAAAATACAATATCAACAATCCCCAATCCACAGATTGAACAAGAAAATACAATAAAAGATCAAAATAATCAATAGAAAAAACACCAAACCATACCTCCTTCTTGTTGTGTTCTTCCACAGCGAACCGAGCGAGATCCTCAATCTCAACGCTGTTCTGGAACCCCTCCGATTCCTTGACGCCTCCGAGAGTTGCCATTGCGATCAGATCTTCTTCTTCTTCACCTCCTCCTCCTCGATGATGATGATGATGATGATGATGAGCAAGAGAAGCAGTGATAAATAGGGCGGTGATGGAAAAGCAGAGGAAGTGGATGCGAAAACGAGTTCCGAAGGAAGTCCTCATTTCCTTTTCCGATTTATGCTCTCTCTTTCTTCTTTCTACTGCGACGCTTTCAATGCAACTCGGTGTATTCGTTTCTGGTTCTTGAGATGGCGCTGATTTGCCACGTGGCATAAGTGGATGAAATCCGACGGTCACAGAGACTTTGCTTAGGATGCAAGCGGGTCACAGTTTAAAAGCATATTTAATGCTAGCAAATCTACGACGTGCCCATGAATGATATCTTGTGGGCCCCACATATCAGTGGGGGCCACCAAGACTTTGCTGTGAAGGAAACACAAATTTTGAAAAAGTTTTTTATTATTTTTAATTTTAAGAAATTGCGTTTGTTCATCAGCATTGTACTGGCTCTGGTTTTAAATAAATTTATGTTAAATTTTTCAGTACATCACCGAATTTTGATTCATTTTTATTTCGCTCATCAAATTTTAATTTAAATCAATTTAATCATTCAAATTTAATTTAATTTCACTGATAGTAAATTAAGATATTTCGACCTCTTATTAAATGATGTGTCTCTTTTTTATGATATAAACATCTTTATTAGACTTAATAAGATGTCATAGGAAAGACTGACTTAGATTTTCAAATAAATATGTAATCAATTGGGGGTTGAAATCCTTGATTTATTGTTAGATGAAATTAAATTAAAATTGAATAACCAAATTGATACAAATTGAAGTTTGGTGATTAAAGTGAAAATGAGTCAAAGTTTAGTGAGCTAGTAAAAAATTTACTCAATAAATTTGCTTGCCAACAACTGCTTAGTAGGGTACCTATTAAAATCTTTTATAAATGGTGAAAATTTTGAATAACTAGTGAGAACATACTTATAAGAATATGAGCAGTTATTATGTTGGGAGATCCCTGTGCTTATATATGTCCGGTTTCCATTTCTATTTGTTTTGTTAAGACTTGTGCATGCTATGTTTTTCTTAACAACCTAGTTACTCATCTAAAAAAAATTAATTAAATAAAAACTTTTACATTAGGATTAATTAAAAATATGAATAGTCTAAATTATAAAATATCTGTAGCGCCTATATGTACACGAGTTTCATTACTATTTACTACGCTAAGGTTTGTGTATATCCTTGTCTTTTTTAGTGGCTTAATCGCCTAATCGCTCATTTAGTAAAAAATAAATAAATTTTATTAAAAATTTTAACACTAAAATTAATTATAAAAATAAGTAATAGTCTAAATTATGAAGTATCTATTTCAGATATTTTGAAAAAATATATATAATAATCATTTTTTCAATAATTCTCTTATGTTGCCGCATCATTTCCTCGCTTTGAAAGTTACGAAAATAATTAAAATTTATTAAGAATATACAAATTAAGTAAAATTTATAAGAATTATGAAAATAAAATAAAGTGGCAAAAATTGAACTATAATTTTATTTTTCTAAAACATCACATAAACTTTTTCTTCTTAAAATATCATTTATTTAGTCAGTAAGAGTCAAAAAGCTTCAAATAGATAAATTTTATATCAAAAATTAAAATAAATGTTTTCACATTCTAAAAAAATTAACGTAATATATATAACATGGTTTCTCCAAGATTATTCTTCAATGATTATAATACTATATATATATATATATATATATATATATATATATATATGGTAAAACATCATTTTTGGATGTCCATAAATAAGAAATCTATAGATGTCCAATTATCAGCCATTGGATCATGATCCAATCGCTGATATTGATGAATAGTATTACTATTTATTTTACTGTTTTGAATAGTAATTACTATATGTGTTACTGTAGTAGCTACTGTTTATCGTTGTTAGCCGTTGGATCAAGATCCAACGGTTGATAATGAACATATATAGTTTTTTTATCTATCGACATCCATAGATGATTGGTCCTCTGTATATATATATTGAAAATATTCTTCAATGATTATAATACTATAATAATATATTTTATTTACAAAATATATAAGCAATTTTTTTTATTTAAAAGAGCTATAAAATGTATTCGTGAATGTACAAAACTAACTACAAAGGCTTAAATGCCCAATTTCAAAAAATAAACACAAGTGCTTTTCACTATCTTCATAAGCTACTAGTGTGGGAGACCTGTGCTGACGCTATGATTTTATATATGAAAGTAATTTGGTTTTTAATTGTATTCCATTTGTTGATAATTTATATTAGTTGGAAGATATATAATAAGTTTGAAAAAAAAAACATATATTTAGTATGAATAAAAAATTCAACATAATTTTTTTTCTCTTATATTCATGGTAGAAAATTTGAGTTGTGATGGAATTCACCCATTTGATTTTATACTCTCAAGTATGTTTGGAAGAGTTATGTTTGCATCTGCAAACTTGTATTCTTGTAATCTTTACATTTGTATTGTTTATATTAATATTGAGATTTTTCTTTGTTTTTTTAGCATTACTTGTAAGTATTTTTTTTTTTTTTTTTTTGGTCTCAAATTTCATTTGTAGTGTATTTTCGACCTAAGCATGCATTTGTATGTTTTTTTAAAAAAATTATTAACCACTAATGAATAGGATATCAGAAATAGACTTAGGTTTGCATCACTTATCCTTTTCATCTTTAATGTTTTTCTTTGTGAGTTGGCCACAAATTAAGTTTTTTTTCCTCGGCACAAATAACGAATATTTACTAACAAATTTGCTAGTAAAAACCTAAAACAAAAAACTAATCTATGTCACACATGTTCCCATAAAATAGTATACATTAATTACATATATAGTTTACTATTAAATTTAATCAAAAACATCTTAGAGATAAATTAGGTTGTTTTAAAGCACAAATATTGAAATGTTCCAAAAATAACTTGCTAAACAACAAAAACCTATCTAATCTAAAACAAAATTTAAAAGATAAACATAAATAAAGATAAAAAAAAAACCTAGGGTAAAATACCTGGATGGTCACCCAACTATTCAAGTGTTCATATTTTAGTCACCCAACTATAAAAAATTTCAATTTTGAAATTATGTTCAATTAGATCGCCCACGCTCATGCCGTTAACGGTGTACTAACGTAGCGATATATATCACCCATTTTTTGTCACATCAACATAGCCACATGGCATAAAAATAGTAAAAATACCTATATGGTTACCCAAATATTCAAATGTTCCTATTTTAGTCACCCAACTATAAAAAATTTCAATTTGGCCATCCAACTTTGAAATTACATTCAATTAGATCATCCGAGCTAACATCGTTAACGATGTGTTGATGTAGCGATACATGTCACCTATTTTTTTACCATGTCAGCACAACCACGTAGCATAAAATATTTTTTTTTTCTATTCAATTTACCATGTGGCTTAAGTTGTCACATGGATGCCTACATAGACCTTTATGCCCCTCAAATTGAGATTTTTTAATTTTTAAATAATGTTTTTGAGGAAAATTAAAAATGTCATTTATTTTTTAAATATTCGATTTATTAAAATTTTAGTGATTTAAAAATAATTAATTTTGGACATTTGTTTATTTTAAATAAAATAATTAAATTGTATTCATCTATTAAAATGTATAAATTTAACATTTTATTTAGAAAATAAATACATCAATAACTTATTTAAAAAAATTATAGAAATTGGAGCCATTTAATAATTTTTTTACAATTAAAACATATTATTTAATTAAAAATATGAGAGGGTACAAAAATAATTTTACTAAATTTTTTTTTATATCCTCTTCTATCCCTATCCACATCCCCTCAAACCAAACATTATTTTTATTCCTATCTCCAATCCTCCTTCCCTATTTATATCCCCATCCCCATCCCCATCCCCATATTCCCATGCCCTCTAACCAAACAGACCCTAAAAATGGTAAGGGTTGCCTACACCAATGATCATAATGCCACTTTGGATGTTTATGCTAAATGATGCTGCCAACAAAAATAAAGAAAAGTGGTGTATACAATTAAAGAGACTATTTCCCTTTATCATCCTTTTTCTAACGTTGATGCTAAGTTTAGATTAATTGGCAAAATTTGTAATTGGCTTGAAGGTATAAAGAGTTTTCCATGTATTTTTTTTTCAATTTAATTGTTTGGGTACCCTAATTGCTTTATGTGAAGCAGCACATGAACTTTCGGAATGTTGTCAAAGTTCATGTTGATGCAATTTTTTAAAAGTTGTCAAAGTTCAATTTAAATGTTGATGTCACGACAATACATCGTTAACGGTGTGAGCTTCAGTGACCTAATTGAATGTAATTTCAAAGTTGGATGACCAAATTGAAAACTTTTATAGTTGGGTGACTAAAATAGGAACACTTTAATAGTTGGGTGGTCATCCAAGTATTTTACCCAAAAACCTAATCTATGTCACACATGTTCCCATAAAATAATATATGTTAATTACATATATAGATTAGTTTACTATTACATTTAATCAAAAGCATCTTAAAGATAAATTTAGCTTTTCTAAAAGCACAGATATCGAAATGTTCCAAAAACAACTTGCTAAAAAAATAAAAACCTATCTAATCTAAAATAAATAAATAAAGATAAAAAACCAATAATATACTACAACATTAGTTCATCATAATAATTATATGTTTTGATTTGGTATTTAGCTAATAATTCTATCATCCATTTTTATATTAAAGACACAATATCAAAGCTGCCAAAGTCTGTATAATATACTATTGGTGGTGGTGGTGGTGATGATGGTTGTGATGGTTTACAATAATATTGGTAAATAAAGCATATTAATTGTCCAGTACATTGTTTTCATTAAAACATTTTTTACCTTGTGGCTTTATGTCACGCCCTGACTTGCGGGCTCAGGGGACATGACAATCGCCGGGCAACCCGAGGAGAGATACCCTCCTACTCAACCCTCGAGTCACCGCAAGGGTGACCAAAAAACCTGGAATCAACAACCTCAAACAACAAATACAAAATAAGGGAAATTTAAAGGTACGCAAGAGAAGCATCAACAATATGACCTGATAGCAGGGTTCAAGAACTGTACTGATCACAAATACAATGAAGTTTCCAAGAAATTAGACAAGCATACAAACCATGCAACAGGGTTCCCCCTCCTCTCTCTCTCTCTCTCTCTCTCTCTCTCTCTATATATATATATATATATATATATATATATATATATATATATATATAGGTAATTTCCTAGTAAAATTATGCATAATTAATCCCACTTACAACTTTGATGATTTAACTTCCCTGAATACTAATCCTCTGCTAGCTACTTGCCTCGAGCCAAAACTTCACCTCCTTGCCAAAGCACAACAAGACACCAACAAGATTTAGCTAAAATAAATCAAACAACAAAACCCTAAGTTTTACTATCAAACAACCCCAAAACGATTTTAGGGTTGGCTCAAACCTAGTTTTTCAAGTTACCAATTAATTCCTAATGTCCCGGGCTTCAATCTAAACCAAACAAATTAAATAAACAACTAAAGTTCACCGGTGATTATAGTATTGCTACAGTAAAATCGACCCTAATCAAATGGTTTTCATCCGATTTATATCATCAAACAATGAAACTTCTTTACAATCATCCACCACAAAGAATCACAAGATCAAGGGCTTCAATTTAAGCCCATAAACATCCACAAATAAATAAAAATCTAGGATTTATTCTAAGTTTTCAAAGAATGTAAATATGGTAAAATACAAACCAAATATGAAGTAAAATGTCGGATCGAAGTTCTTATCAGATTCAAGAATATGAGAAGAGGATTTTTTGAGGTTTGGTTCGCCAGAATGGTCGTCAGAGCTTTTTCTAAGGAAAAAAAAAAGAAGGGATAGGCCAAAAAAAACAAAGAAAGAGGAAGAAGGTAAAAAGAATTAATTAATGAAGAATTCAGGCTACTACAGTACCAGTATGCTACAGTGATGGCTAACAATTACTACAGTAAAAACTGGTTATAACACTTTAAATCTCTATTCTAGGAACTGCTCATGCGCTCTTCCCTCGAGTCTCACCTTCTCGGAAAAAAAAACAACTTTTGTTAAAAAAACAAAAGAGAGTTAATTGTCGTCACTTAATCAAAATGAGTAAAAAAATAATAATTATTAATAAAAGTATATCACTAAGGTAGTGTTTGTTTTGAGGTATTTGAAGTTACATTGTAACTTCAAATACCACATCCAAAAAATCCTTTGTTTGGTTTGAAGCATTTTAAAATACCAATGTAAAACCAATTACTCCAATGGATGTATTTGGACTTACGTTCAAATTGGGCTTAAGTCGAAATCCCAGGAGTTGAAAATCCTTAGGTGATGTATATATACATGTATATATGCATATACATACACATATAATGTGTGTGTATATATACACACACACACACACATACACATAGACATACATTTATACATACATTTATACATATAAAAAAATATATACACATACACATATACATACACATACGCATAATACACACATATATATACTTATACACACATATATACATATATATTTATATATTTATATAAACATACATAGGTATTTTTACATATGTATACATACATATACATATACATATACTCATATATATGTAGGGAGTTGAAAATCCTTAGGTGATATATATATATATACATACACATATAATGTATATGCATATACATATACATACGCATACACATCCACATGGACATACACATATACATACATTTATACATATATATAAATATATACATATACATTTATATATTTATATAAACATACATAGGTATTTTCACATATGTATACATACATATACATATACATATACATATACTCATATATATATATGTGTGTGTGTGTGTGTGTGTGTGTGTGTGTGTGTGTGTATTTATAAACATATATAGGTATTTTTACATGTGTATACCTATACATATACATATACATATGCATATATGCATATGTACAAACACATACATATACGCATATACATGTATGTATATATATACACACACATATAAACATATACTTATATATATACTCATATACATATATGCGTATATACACTTGTTTTTCAATTCCAGGTTTATAAATCTTTCCAAACAAACATAAAATCTTATAATACAATAATTCCAGTTACATTCAACCAAACACAAAATTTGACTGCACTGTATTTTAAAAACCGAGTATTTCCAGTTACATTGTAACTGGAAATCCACTGCATTTAGAATTACATTCAACCAAACGCCCCCTAACTAAAATACCAAAATTTTATCAAAACATCAAAATTTCATCTAGAAATTCAACACCAAATGAAACAAAATCTCATAAAAAGAAATAAAAAAACAAAAATAAAGGTGGAATAATTTTGATGAAGATTATTTACCCAAAACTACGGGTCAACATTTAGAGCTTTCAATCCCTCCACATCCACATAACACTAAAAACACCAGCGTTATTCACCTACGCCCATAAAGTGTTCGACCAAATGTCTCAAAGAAAAACAAACAAACAAAAGGACTAGAGCTCAGAGATCTGAGCAACTGACCAAGATATTAAGTTTCCCAAACTTTGCTCCAATGAAGTCAGTAAGGGTAGCGATGTTGTGATTATTAGAAGAGAGGACCAAATAACGAAAATAATAAGGGAGGGAAGGAATCTCACTAGTGAGATAGTTGTGCTTGAGGTTAAGATGGAGAAGGCAAGGGTCTACATCTTCTTCATCAACGACACCGCTATGTGTGGCATCCTCCTTGGCAAAGTCCTCTCCCATCTCGAAGGGAAATTAGGGTTCCAAAAGGGAAATTAACAAACATGTCTCCATTGACCAAATGAAGGTTAAAAAAGAAATATATTTTTTAAACAAAAAAAAAAACTAACATTCATGAAATCCAAAGAGAGAATCTAATAGAGAGAATCTTAGAACAGTGAAGCTCTCTGTAGTATTTTGGGTTTTTCCTTCTTGCGTAGATTGGTGTTTTCGGCTTTTGCTTGTTTGTTCGTTTGAAGTTTTGGGTGAGTTTTTCCTTGCTTTGAGTTGGTGAGGTTTGCCGGGGGTTTTAGGTCGAGTTTCGAGGGTTTTAAAAGGTGTTCAGGCCGTGTACAGGTCGCACAGGGGGTGTGCGGGCTGTACACAGCCCTAACAGGCCTTTCTGTGGCCTGTACGGCCTGTGTGCGGCTGTTGTGCGGCCACTGTGCGGGCCGCACACTAGCTGCACGCCCTCGTTGTTTTTCCCTTTTTAAACCCGTTTTAACCCCTTTCCCCTTCATTTCTTCTCCTCCACCTTCCTCATTCATTCCTCCTCTCTTCCACCATCATTCTTAAGAGTTTAAGGCTGATTTTGGAGGAGTTTTGGGCTTGTTTGTGGAGCTTGCAAATCAATTCTTTGGTTGTTCAAGGTAAGCTCTTCTCCTCTTCTTTCTTTCTTTTTTCTTTCTTCTTCTTTGGATGATGAGTCTAGGGTTAGTTTGTACCCTTGAGTTGGAGTTTAATCCTTGTTTTCTTTCTTATCTATTGTTTGTGAATCTTGAGAGAAGCTTTTGGCTTTGATTGTTTGCCTTTGATCTCAAGAAACCCTTGAGTGTTCTTCTTCCTTGTTTTGGAGCTATTGTAGCTCCGGTCCTCTTCCCTTGTTTCATTGGTTTCCCTTGGGTTAGACAAGAGCTTAAAACCCTTAAAATCTCTTTGGTAGCCTCTAGGGTTAATGGAGCAATCCTAGAGCTGGCTAGGGTTGTTGGTAGGGGAAACCTAAGGTTTCCTTGTGTGGCTTGTGCTAACTTTATTGTTGTGGTGCTTGGCAAGGAGGAGACGCTTTGGCTCAAGGTAAGGGAGTAGCCGAGGAGTAGCTTGCAAGGGAGACGAATCGCCAATTCTGTGAGTGGGATCATTATGCATAGCTTTATTGGAAGAATGCCGATAACTATATATAAACACACATACACACAGACATATATATCTATCTACACTTATATCATGTTTTGAGTATAGTTTTATTGATTTATACTTGTTTGGCGTGTCAATAAATGATAATTATTATTGAGAAAATTTTGATTGTTTTATTTGATAATTGACTTGTTAACATTCGATTTGTGATAAAATATCACCTGAGTGAGTTGTGAAATCATTGTTTTGTGTGAACTTGGGATTTGTTGTGAAAACCTTTGGTTTTATGAAATCTAAGGCTTGAAACTCATTTTGAATGGTTGAGAGGTTTTTCATGTTGTTTCTTGTATTGAGATTTGTTCATCGATTTGTGTTTAAAAGCTTGAGCTTCTTTTGAGTTCTTTTAGCATTTCCTCTTGGGAATGTGGAGGTGTTGTTGTTGTTGGGTAATTATTGGCTTTTGTTCTGCGTGTGGTATTGTGTTTATTGATGGGTTTGTGTGGTGCTACCCTACTACGGTAGGCGGTCTCCACGGCCAGCCTGTTGAGGTGGCGTGATAGACCGAATTATTTTACTACAAGGGCCAGTTCAGGTGAGAGCGAAGAGCCCTGATTGGACACTCACTGGGAAGCTAGAGTCACCAACCAGTGTACCAATCGGTCAACGCCAACGGCATGAGTACCTTAACGGCCCTAAACCTTGCCGTGGCCATGGCGAAGGCTAAGGGATGCTTTTAGGCCAATTCATGCTGGGTGAGTTGTTGGGTATTATTTTTACTGGGTTTGAGATTTATTTCTGTCGAGTTACTTACTTTGGGTCATTTCAAACTTGTGGTGAGGGGCGAAGCCCAACTGTCACTCCTAAGAGGACAGCCTCCCGCAAATTTGACTTGACTCGAGAGTTGAGTAATCTCAAGCTGGTATTTCTTGTGATATTATTCGAGATCTAATATGTTCTATTTTACTTTGTTGTCATCTGAAATTTATGGTGAGGGGGCGAAGCCCAGCTGTTACTCTATGGATGACAGTCTCCCATAAATTCAAATTGGCATTATTTATTTGATATTCGCATTTCTTATCAAGTTGCTGAGGCTTCAAATTATTGTCAGTTTTATGAGTTGACGTTGATGATTGGTTTGATGTTTAACTCATTCTTTTTATATTGAACCGATGTTCAGTATTTTATCGGATTTAAGGTTGTTATAATCTTGTTGAAATAAGAAGGGTTTATTAACCCTATCTATTCTTTTTATGCTATGCTAAGTTTGCTTTCGTATATAATTATGTTCTAAATGTTTATCTTATTTTTGGTAAAATAGTTATTTTGATGTATTATTATTATCTTTGTATTTTGGTGTTTTCTGGTGGGGTTGTGCTAATCTCCCTTCATTGAGTAACACTAATTGCTCACCCCTCTTTTTTCTCCTAGACTGTTGCAGGTAGTAGGTGAGGCGGTGCGCACTGTGCTGGGCATTTGTCGCTGCTCTATATTCTGCGTATCTTTTCTGTTTTATGTATGTTTCTTTTGGTCATGGACATATAGCCTTAACTTATGGATCTACTAGTTTGTAATAAACCTTGTTGTATGGTTTTGTATCTATTTCACTTTCAAACTCTGGTGTATTAAGATTTGTTATTTTTGTTATAGATTCCCTGTGCATTAGAATTCTTGTTTACTATTATATATCATTGTTAATGTTGTTTTTTTTTTTTGGTTGTGCATCGTTGTGTCTCTTTCCTGTATCTTTGTGTTAAATTTTTTGTGGATTCCAGGTTGTTGGTTAGCCTCGCGGCGTCCCGGGGGCTGAGTGGTGTTGTATCCCTCCTCGGGATTTGCCACGGCGGTTGTCGCGTCCCGGGGCCCGCAGGTCGGGGCGTGACACTCTCTGGCCAACCGCCAATACTCTTCTTCTTCTCCTCCTTCAAAAAATCCAAGCTTTGAATGCACACACACATACACACACACACACACATAGAGAGAGAGAGAAAGAGCTTTCAATGTTCTCTAGCCATGAAGATGAAGCGGTGGTGTGAAGGTTCTCTAATCCTCTTCCTTGCTCTCATGCTCACTCTGCACTACACCCATTTCCCTTACCACCATGAAAGCACCACCTTCTTCCACCGCTGCTGGAAATTAGGGTTCAAAAAAACAAACCCTAGTGACCAAATACCAGTTGGAAAGGGTTTGAGGGTCTATTAAGTCATTTACTATTTTTTTGTAAACCAATCCCCAAGGTCCAAATAGTGTTTAGAGAGGCTATTAAGTAAGATTAATATTATGTATATATATTTCAGTAGGATCATACCCTGATGATATAATGATAGCCTTATAGACCTCCTAAATGTTACTAGCTTTACTAGCCAATCAAATATTACATTTCAGTCTTTTGGGATCAAAACAAAACTTGTATTATCAACACTCTATAGAAATTGAATATTTTTAATATTTTGTCTTATTCGCCAATTTGAATGCATGCCTGTATGATTTATGATTTGACAAAATTCAGTATGATTGATAAAGGGGCTATCAATCTTCAATTTCATATCATGTACTTGAGTTAGGGCAAATTGCATTACCATTACTACTAACAAAAAACATGAATAAACATGAAAGTGAATGTAGCTTGCACAAATAATTCTAATGTTAGTCTCCATTATGACAAAGTTAACCCCCTAAATTAAATTTAGTCATATATCTCTGAAGATCAAACTACACCTAGCTGGCTAGCTTTCTAAATGAGCCAAATAGTGACAACAATGATTGAGGCAATTAGTAAAGTCCTAGAGCGAGCACATTTACCAAGCCAATTGGCAGAGGATACCCTATTTATAAATTCTATATGAAAAATAATTAATTCATTAATTTAATTTCAAATATATCTAGTTTTGAAACATGTCTAAAACAAACTCATCATTTCAATGTCAAAATTAAGAACAAGCAAAATGTCATAACCTTACCCTACATAAAGCGCCAAATAAAATTTTTTGCTTTGGGAGCCAGGCATAATCTCCAAAGTTTTTGCTAGCCATAAGGTAAAGCTTTTCATGTTTTTGTTATTCAAGAATTTATAAATTGCCGAGCTAAGATGATTGTTGTTTGAAGAGGGGAACCAAACCTCGCTACTCCTATTTGTTGTATCAATGGCCTCATGTCCAAAAAGGGAAAAATAAAGTAAGGGCCAAGAATCAAATTCAATTTAGTAATGTTCAAGCAATTACTAGTAACAAAATCTCCATCCCTAGATTGCTAATGTTAAGCTCCATGTTAATATAAGTTGGATTTTAGGTCATCAGAATCTCAAAGCACCATTTGTTATTGATAAAACAAGTAGTGCTTGTTCATAGATATAAACATTTGGCATAATAATATCAATTTTTCTACAAATAGATGAGAATAGCCAAGAACAATTTGGAGGAAGTTAATTAGTTGTTCCATACCTTGCAAGGCATATATTTGAACCTCGTTATGTCAACCTAAAATTTATTCTTAACATTAAGGTGACTAAAAACATTTTTGGCTATGAAAGCTATTTAGCCACCTTAAGATTTCTAATATATAAACAACCCTCCTCCCTTTCAGTTTTATCAATTGTAATGATGTTCTAACTGACCAAATTATGCCACTACGATTATCACTTTTGGATCAAAGGAAATTCCTACTCAATCTAGATATAAAATCAAATAATTAAATATAGAAAAAAGATACATAGATTAATAATAGGTTGGACTTGAAAGAATAGAACTATTAACTAGAATAGTTTTATGAACTACTAAGATATATGTATAAATCCAAAGAGTAATGGTATTAGAAACTTTTATTAACTAATGGATTGAATTGAGTAACATATAATTTTTTACAAGCAATGAGAGTATCTAAATAAGTAAACGAAAGGTCAGTAACTTTAAAATTTGAAGTGGAACTTATAAACTTAGCAACTTTTTTATTAAACTAGTTGGGAAATAGGATAGCTGATTTACTATTGTTAGGTTTCTGACACATGATTTGAGAGCAGATAGTAAGACAAAGTCTACAATTTCAAGCGGCCTTTCCAGAAGCTCTAGTGACTAAAATAAGATCATTAATATACATCAAGTGGTTAAAAATTTTCGGCAGTCTATGATTAAAACCCGACAACATGTCAATTTTAAGAACATGATTGAGAATTGCAATCAGGTTTGAAAGACTAGAATGAAGAGGTAAGATAAAGGAAGATCACCTTGTTTAATTTCTCTCATAGCTTGAATCTAGCTAGTCGGTTTCCTATTAATGAGAAACAAAGCTAGTAGATGAATAACCCAAGATATCCATATCGGGGGAAATTTCATTTTGCAAGTGTAGCAAGAATAGCATGCTATTCTGGTTAAACCTAGGAGGTTATTTAAATCATCCTCAATTGTATGAGTGACTTTTTAAATAGCAAGAATGTTGCTCAAAGAAGATCTCCACGAAACAAATCCACATTGCTTAGCTTCAATGAGATTAGGAAAAACATTCCTAAGTCTATAGGTCAAAATCAAAATGTTAGTAATAATTTTCAAATCCCAACATCATGCCTTATCTCTATTTATTGCATATATACTCTTCTCTTTTTATTCTTAATTTGAACGAAAAGTGATTTCAATGAAAAACTTTTCTTACAAAGTTTTTCACTGCAAAGCACCAAACAACCCATAAGTTCTTCCACATGATTATTAACCTAAAAGGAATATTAGAAATACCCAAGTACTTAGTAACCATTTCGCCAATATCTTCAGCACCAATTTTAACTTTTGTTAGACGATTTCATAAGGGGCCCTCTTTGTAAACAAGGAGAGGATGAACCGAGTCATCTGGAGCCCTTTTTTTAACAAGAAATTTACATGACCATAAAAGAGTTGGGGATATTACATATGCAATTGGTGCAGGGATAAGGGCAATAGAAAGCCCCACCCTGGACATGTACGGGGAATCCCCGTCCTTGACTCCCCAATAGGAAAGAATAGTCTCCCCATCTCCACCCCACGGAGATCCTCATCTTGCAATGATCTCTGTCCCCGCATGGTAATACAATCATTAATTTGGTTTCCAAATTATCTAATACTATGATGAATATATTCGGCATATACCCATGAAATAATATTCATAAAATTAAACACAAACTACAATATAGAAACTTATAAAAAATACTCCATTGGATGCTTATTAATATGAATCACAAATAAAATTTTGAATTTATACAAGTAGGGCAAAATACATATTTGTAATTATGTAAAATTGAAAAGGCTAATATGTATCTTTATCTAGTCGACGATCCCCATGGGGCGGGGAATGTTTCCCCATCCCCCATAATGGGAAGAATTAGGGAATTTTTAACCCCATCGAGTCAAGTCCCTACAAGGATCGAGGATTCCACACCTTGTTACCATCGCTAGGGGACACATAAAACCTCGCTCTTGATGGCTTCTCTATGACTTTCTATCAATAATGATAGGAATTCATGAAATCATACCTTCTTTCACTATTTAATAATATCTTCCAGTACTTTGAAAATCTTAAGAGAAATAATTAGGCCCACATCCTCCTTATTACTAAGATTTCTCAATGACTAAATGTATGATGCTTGAAGATTAACTTGCCACCTTCATTTGCAATGTGCGACATGATGAAGATTTTACAAATATTGGGGAATTGGGAGATTTTGCTAGGAAGATAGTTGAGATAGGCAAAAGTTTTATTTTTTCACTTGTTTATCGACTTATTGAGTTAGCATTGGTTTTGTCAGTTGAGATAGCTAATGTTAAGAGGGTGTTTTCAGTAATGAATATTATGAAAACTAACTTGTGCAATAAAATGGAAAATGAATAGTCTGGTTGTCTATATCGAGTGTGAGGTTTTTGGAAATATTGATAATGAAGCAATTCTACAACATTTTTAGAAAATGCAAACTCGTTGAATGCAGTTACCTACCCATAATCGCATGCCTCACGTGTCCAACACCGGAACTAGTTTCGATTCTAGTTCAAGTGTGCATAGATAACTGTTTTATGTTTTTTTTTTTTTGGTGTATGTATTTAAATTATAGTTATTTTAATCAAAAGTTATATTATTGGTTAACTGTGATTTTTTTTTTAATTTTGCCTTAACCCCCTACCAGTGGATCCTAGTTCCGCCACTATGTGGAACTACTAGTTGAAAGAAATAGAAGATGTTTTCAAGAACAATAACGTGTTTACTCAAAACTGATTTATGATATTTGCTTCTTATTGTTTTCTTAATCTAATATAGGTAATAGAGGTGAGCATGGCACGAGCACCCATCTTGAACAGGAAATTTTTGACCTAATTTTAAATCTAACCCGAACCCATCGAATAACCAATTAACTAGTTGCCTAATTTGCCAAATCAGGCACCCGACACGAACTTGACCTAAATCAATATTATTTTTTTATTTTTCAATTAATTATTTTAAAACTAATTATATCAAAGATTAAATCATTGAAAAACATTTTATTATTACCCAACTTTTAACCTAACCCAAACATGAACCTAAAATCGGGTTTTTCAAATACCCGACTCAAAGTCGAACCGACAAGTTCGATTAATCAAATTGTTTAATTCAATTTAGGTTTTTTATTTTTCAAATTTTCTCATCTATCTTTATCGATTTAGACGACCAAATGAACCAAACTAGCATCCACTGACTCTCATCAGGAGAAACTTCGCTTTTCAAAAAAACACTTTTTTTCACTCCTTTGGACTATAATTCCAGAAAATGACATTAGTCTTAGAATCTCATTCCAAGACCATGCCAGCATTCTAATTTTTCTCTACTTTTATTTATATATTAATGTGATTCACTATTTCAATAATACAAAACGTGCTTCATTCATTTTTATTTAAAAAAAATCACTAAATCCCAATCATTTTCCAAACTTAAGTCCAAATCCAACGTTGCCTTGCCACAATGACCAACCAAAGTTCCATGACAGTGGCAAACCTAAGCAAGAAGGACGTCGTTGTCAATCTAAACCAAACCAAGGACTGTTCAATAAAATCCAAACATTTTTAAAGAAACACAGGGACTTTTCTTAAAAAAACACACGCTCAAATCAGACCCAAATTAAAAAAAAAAACAGAAAAAGGCAAAGAAACCCGCACGCGCGAACGCCCAAATCCCCACCTTTTTCTCCGATCCCCGAGGGCGATGGCGGCCCAATCGCCGGTGATCCCCGCCACCGCCGCGGCCGACGACCACTCCGTCGATCCCCCGTCGGCGGAGCATTCCAAGAAAAGAGAAAAAGCGAAGTACGAAAATGAAGAGGAGGAGAGAAATCACGATGACAAACCTCGAGAGAAGAAGAGAAGACGAACCTGCCCGGCGGCTCTGACGAGCATCTCGGCGACGGCGACGGTGGCGTCGGCAGTGGCCGTGGAGGGATCTGGAGAGGCGTCAGCGTCGTCGTTCTCGTTCGATCCGAAGGGGATCGCCATGGCGCCGATCGAGACCACGCCGAAGTTTGGGTCCTTCTACTGCGGCGTGGATCTAGGGCTGGAGCTGGGAAAGATCGAGAAGGAGAAGGGGAGGGATGTGGATGTAATTAAGGAGAAAGGTGAGGGTAAATTGGGAAATGAAAAATTAGAGTGAGATTAGTGCTTGTTTGGCTCTTTGAATTCATTTGGAGCCGCCAACCCCTTTTTTTCTTTTTTTTTTAATTTTCTAGTTTTTTTTAATGGAGTATAATTTAATAGTGGTTGGTGTGATTAGTGGTGTGGTTTGATTTCGTGTAACTCTGTAGTTTTAATTTTTTTTTTTAATTGATTAAGTGTTTGGATTTAAGCGATTGTGTCAAAATACATGATTTGGTTTTTCTTTTTTTTTTTTTTATATGGTGACTTAAATATTATTTTATTAGTGTATAACATGTTAACGGGTTGTTTGGATGGGTTTATTTTAAGCTCAGAAGTTCTTTTTTATAAGTTAAGCACTTGTAGGTTTTAAAAAACATGTTTGTTTGGGTTTTTGGGCAGAAGCAGAAGTGAAAAAAACTAAAATTCAGTTTTTTTTTTCAAAAGCTTACCACAAAGTGCTTCTCAGAAAAACACTTTTGTACAGTTATTTTTGGGTGTAAAATTACTAAGTTAGTCTTAACAAACTTAAGAAAAAACTCAAAGAATGCTTATTTTAGTAATTTGTCATCTCCAAAAGTGTTTTTACAATTCCACATCCAAACAATTTCACACATATAAAAATGTTTCTGAATTAACTTATCCAAATATAAACTACAAAAAAATATTTAACTTACTCTGAAAAATGTTCATAGAACTTAAAAAAAAAAAAAAAAACTTGTGTTAGAAGCAAATTCAAACAAGACCGAAATCTAATTGAAAGTGTGATGTTTATTTTGTTTATCTTTGTTTTAAAAGTTTTTCAATGAATGTTAATTTTATTATTTTCACAAGAAATGACATGATTTGTCTCTTTTACGTTGGGTCCAACTTTTTTTTCGCTAACCACTGCAGACCTTTGTTATTGATAGGGAATCAATTTTTTTTTACCATTTTTTTATAAAATTAAAAAAAATCACATCAAACATATATAAAACAAGAATTTTTAATTATAACATACAATCTTAATTTAAACCAATAAAAAATTAAATTTATGCTATTACTCTTATGCACAAAAGATCTAATAAATATCAATAAATTAAATAGTTATTGTTTTTTATTACTAAGTTATATGTTATTTTTAATTTTTATTACTTATGTGATTTTGTGATGAATTTATTAAGTGAATATTTACATGAAATCAAGATATTTTATTATCATGAAACTCTAATAAAATAAACAAAAGAAAACCAATGATAATATTTTAAAAAATAATGATAAAAGATTACTAAAATTCAAGTAATAATTTTAAAATTAGAAAAAAAAAGTCACATACAACAAAGAAGTGATTCGGTTGTATTAAAAATCAAATATAATGAAATGACGATGACTAAATTTGTTAAATTAATTTTCTTATGCTAAAATTAATTAGTTAAAGTGAAAATAAATACTGACATAGATCTTTTGTGTGGCACGTTCTTTATAGATGATATTATACCTCCACTTAGATATGCTCACAAAATAAAGATATACTCGAGATAACAACTTAAGCGTAATAAAAATATTAAAAGGTTGAATTGAAATTAAGCTGAGAGACTCATTTTATTACTATTAGATACGGCAAGATCATCCAAATTCACTATATAGGTTCTTATTGCGTGGGTGGTGTTACAGGGCTTTTTTCGGCGTCGAGCCCTTGGCGCGGGCATGACAAGGTCGAGAAGCCGGGGATGGTTATTCCATTCCCTTAGTCCGATTTTCATGCTTTCTGCAGTCGGACGAATATACACGGGCATGATCAGGTTCTCATGACCGAGAGCGGCGTGGCGTACCGCTCGGCTGGATTTCAACACTTGGAATATTTGGAATGTGATCATCATACGCGTCGCCGTACGCGTACGGGCGGACCTGTCCCTCGGCAAGACGGGCCGAGTTACCCCGGATGGATGAACAGCAATTATCTGGCGCTGTGGACAGGCGAGAGACACCTTTTGGCTAGTAAGAGACAAGTGGGGAGCACGAATGACCAACGGGACCCGACAAATAGGAGAAGGCATCGGCTTCTTCCTCTTGGATCGGGATCTGGCTCGTTTGGTAGTGCTTGGACAAGGAACACCTCGGTTGGCGTTCGTCCATTTCTCCTCGGCCTTGATTCTCTTCACTTGGCTATATAAGGAGACTCTCATTCCCTTTGATGACACACTTCTTCACTTCATTCATCTCCTTCATCTTCAAGAGAGCAAGAGAGGAGAGCAAGAGAGTGAGAGCAAGAAGAAAGGTCTTCTTGCTTCCCCTTAGCGTCCAGGGCGGACTAAGGCTCTTGTTGTTGTGTTGATTGTCAGTTGTATTAGCTTCCATTCATACTTAAGAGAGTTTAACTTTTCTCTCTTTACATTTTTGTGTCTCTCTTATCTTTCTCTACTTGGTTATCGTATTCTTGGGCCTTACTTGGGCGTTCTTGGCTTCCGGGGCGTTAGGCTGACTTGTGATCCTGTTGTGATCGATCAAGTGCCGCACGGCGTAGCGTTGCTTCGCATAACCCCGTGTCAGGTGGTACCTATGCACTCAATGGAATAAGTGGCAAACAACTAAATTGAGTCAGACCTAATGTGCAGCTCATATGATTGGATGATATGAATGAAAATTTTGGAGAAGGGGATCGGAATGAAAACTTTGTTTGATTAAGAGAGTAATTCATTGGGAATGAGACAAGTAGATAAGTAATTTATTGGAAATAAGAAAGTAAAAAAAAAATAATGAGTAATTGCGTTTGTACCCTTAATATAAACAAATAATACTAAATAATATAATGAGTTTTTGTTTAATAATAAATAATTTTTATTTATAACAATATTTCATACTATTCATGTTAATTATTATAATTAACTAATTAAATTAATCAATTTTTTAGTTATAAAATATTTAAGGGCTTTTAAATAAAGTAGCCATATTTTATTTTTTATTTAACCAAATGGCCCTAAAGTCATTTTAATTGTCAAAATGGCCCTAGAACCTTGTGATGTGCTGACTGGGCGTAGCGTTGATTGGACTGCTGATGTGGTATTTTTAAATAAAAAATTATGATTTTTTGTATTTTAACCCCTGAATTGTTTTATAATCAATAAGTTGATATATTCTTGGGGTTTTTTAACCAATTTTTTTTTAAAAATTTATTAGTGTTTTAAAATTTATTAAACTTTTAAATAGCTTTTTAAGAAATATATAAGTGTGTTTTTTAATTTAAATCCCTTATTTTTTTTATAATTAACAAATTATTTTTTTCCTTTGATTATTTAACTCAAATTTTGTTTTAAAAATTATATATTTTTTTAATTTATTAAAAAATTAATTTTAAAGAATATATTATTACGAAAACACAAAGGGCTTATAATTTATTTTTTTAATTAAATCATGAAATCAATAATAACCTGTAAAATTATTTGAAGTTAAAAAACATAATTGCATTTAAATATAAATAAAGTTACTTCTAGTAGGATCAGGGATTCTATCCATATGCATTCTTCTACGTCTGATTTTTGGTCGGCGAACAGTATGTTGGCGCAGGTACAGGCTGCCAAAATTGTAAACTCGGTACCGGATGAAAACATGGAGCATAAATTTGTCTGTATGACATTACAGTCAACTAATGGAGCATAAGTTATTAATACCTATTATTGATTTCATGATTTAATTAAAGAATAAATTATAAACCCTATGTATTTTCATATTCAAATATATTCTTTAAAATTAATTTTTTAATAAATTTAAAAAATTACATAATTTTTTAAACAAAAATTAGGTTAAATAATCAAAGAAAAAAGATAATTTGTTAATTATAAAACAAATAAGGGATTTAAATTAAAAAAACACAGTTATATATTTCTTAAAAAGTTATTTAAAAGTTTAATAAATTTTAAAACACTAAAAAAACCCAAGAATATATCAACTTATTGATTATAAAACAATTCAGGGGTTAAAATACAAAAAATCATAATTTTTTATTTAAAAATACCACATCAGCAGTCCAATCAACGCTAACTTAGCACCCAGTCAGCACATCACAAGGTTCTAGGGTCATTTTGACAATTAAAATGGCTTTGGGGTCATTTGATTAAATAAAAAATAAAATAGGGCTACTTTATTAAAAAGCCCAATATTTAATCATGTTTAAATATTTAATTAAATTACTCACTTTATGATTTAATTATTATAACTAAAGGTTAATTAATTAATTTTCTTTATTTATAAATATTTTAAATATCATTTACTAATTTTAATATTTAAATTAAATATTTAAATAACATATCTTTGTTTAATAATTATTGGAATTAATTATTCTAATTAATATTTTTTAATAAAAATAAATTGGATTGGGGTAAAATAGAATTTTTCCAGAAAAACGGTCATTACCCCAAATTTTTATTTATTTAATATACAATTATTATCTAATTATTATAAATTAATTATTTAAATAATATATATATATATATATATATATATATATATATATATATATATATATATATATATATTGGGAGAGGGTATAATGGGTATTTCATGTCTATTATCCCCTCCCTTCCCTTCATTCTCCTCAAAATTGGGGGGAATGATGATCACCCCCATGGGGTAGTAACCCCATGAAAAGTAATCATAGCCACTAATGCACACCCCAAGCAATGGTGTGCATTGGGATTAGTAAACATCCCTTCTAGAGGAGAATGATTACTTTCACCGAAACGGATGGTTAATTACTATCACACGTGCCCAAAAATATTTTATAATTCAAAAAATTATTTGAGTTGCACATTAGATCAAAGGGAATTTGAGCACAAAGTCGAAAAACATCATCCAATCCAGTGTTTTAGGGGAAATTAAGTTTAAACATCTTTCATTGTCTGAATAAACTAATAAACTACTATTTAAGATCTCAAACAAAGTTTATATCTCAAAGAGGATGGGATCTGGTGATTTAAATATTTATTATTAGAAGATAAGCATCCGTGATGCACGATACAAAATTTAAGAGCGCCAGTGGAATTTTATGTCATGCTGGTGTGGACAACACTCAAACCCAGAATCACAACAGTCTCCAACATTTGTTTAATGCGCAGGTGAAATGGTTTTTGTCAGTCCATGGTTGCAAACCAACCAACCCGCACGAGATTGGATTTGAAAAAAAAAAAAAAAACCTTATTTATTAAACAATTGAATCGAGCTCGAATAATTAATTGAGCTGAGCACGAACCTCAAACTACTTGGCTCGTTAAAGCTCTTGAGAAGCTCAATACTGTTACATAATACTATAATAATTTAAATATTTTTTAAATCATTGTTGTAGTTACGGTAGAGTGATTAAAAATATTGTAGCTTGTCTTGTAATTGAATTACTGTATTCTTTTCGTTCCATTTTATTTGTCATGGTTAATAGAATCTCACATATTAAGAAATTTAGGGGTCGTTTGGCATTATTTGTGTTTTTTTGTTTTTTGTTTTTGTTTTTGTTTTTGTTTTTGTTTTATTTTCAATTTTTTGAAAATAAAAACATGTTTGGATACATTGTGCAATTTAAAAAAATAAAAACAAAAATACTTTTGGTCAGCACAAAGCTTTAATATTATTATGATTTTTTTATCATTTTTTCAAATTAAAAAATATCAAGTCCAAATAATAAATTTTTATAAATATTTTTATTAAAACTATTATTTTTTTAAAATTATTAATATTGAAAATTTTGATGCCAAACATGTTTTTTTAGTTTTGTTTCCAAAATATGAAATTGAAAACAAAAAACAAGAATTGAAAACAATACCAAACGAACATAGATTAATTAGTTATCTTTCTAAAATTACCCCTAATTTATATCTTCACGGTTTTCTTTAATGTTTAATTCCAAGAAGAGAATTGAATAGAGTGTTAAGGGTAATTTTGGAGGAAAAAAATAATAAATCCTTTTTGATGTTAGAAAATGACAGATAAAAAAAAACATAGATTTGTGATATATAAAAAGGAACGGAGGAAGTAGTTAATTATTGTGCACAACTGCATTGTAGCTATTATAATGTAGCTACCAAGCTGACCAACCGAGCTCAAAATTAACCAAGCAAGCTCGAAATTGACTCGTTTGAGCTCAAGCTCAGTTCAAATAGTGTTGAGCCAAACTTGAACATACAAAGCTCGACATGGCTTGTCTCGGCTTAATTGCAACCCTAGACAAGTGTGGATTAAAAAACTCAGCATCTACAATGTTATTTATAATATTGTAGATGCATTGTTTTTTAGCACATATATTATTTATAGCACTATTAAAATAAGTTTCAATGGATCCTTTGCAGAATGAGTTATATCCCTTCTTTTCAGGGTTGTAGGACAAAGATTATTTATTAGCTCAGTATTATTCTTGCAAATATTTTGGCATGCACATGGCAAACTTTCATTGCTCCATGTGAAGTTTGACCAAATTAATAAATCCCTTGGAGTCAATAAACCACATAAATAGTGTACCTCCAGTATATCCCTCGATAAACCCTTAAGTGGGATACTTGTCATCTATTGTAAACATAAAAATAAAAAATTACAACATTATTTATTAATGGAATAATATGATTTTCTTGGGTTCGGCTCCACTCAAGTACACTGCCCTCTATTACTTATCAATACATATTTAAATGTTTTGACATGTGTCATTTTTGGTTTCGATGGTTATGATTTAAACTTGGTTAATATCTTCTGTACTAAAATCTAATCTAAATATTAAATAAACTCTTCTGCAAAAAATTATAATCTTTTTGTTTTTATCTTTTCTTTATTTTTTAAATGTTTTTAAAAATAATTTTTTATTGTTTTATGCATCATTTGTACCGATTTTGTTTTTAAAAAACTAAATTTTATTACTTAGTTAATTGCAACAAACTTTTTCTTTTCTTTATCAAAATTTTTATCATCCTTTTTATCATTATATATATATATATATATGATTTATGTTTCTCAAATAATAAAAAAAAAGCAAAAGAAGGTACTTAAAACATATTAAAAAAAATTAATGCTTTAACTAAAAAAATAAGAAGTTATTTATTTTGATATATATTAATCTTTACATTGAGAAAGGGTTATGTCATAATTAAATAATGTTATAATGTTATGACAAATGATATTAACAAAATTTAAATCTGACTCTAACAAACTTAAATGATATGTGTCAAACATCTAAATATGTATCAGAAAGTAATGGAGCGGAAGTGTATTGAATTGGAGCTAAACTCCCAAATTTTCTTTTATTAGAATTCACTTAGGTAATGGTTATATTTACCATTATTCAAAATAATCAGCTTTTACATTCAGTTGTAAAAATTATTTCAATAAAATACGCTTAATCCATGATCATAATTTATCTATATATATATATATATATATTTTTTTTTTTTCAATTTATTTTTTTAATTTACCAAATTGCCCTCAATTTAGCTAGTTTTTGTACATATCAAATAGCCTACAGTTACATGTTTATATATATGGTCTCATTCCATATAAATATGGTTTGGCACTCTTGCATGTTCAAATGTTCATCCACACGTTCATGAGAACTCATTGTCGCCTTATCAAGTCTGGGATCACCACTGATACATACACTTGGAATAACATCTTGACTGCCTATTCTCGCCGAAGTGGTCCTTTAGATGCCCACAAGTTGTTCGACGAAATCCCTCACAGAGATTCCATCTCTTGGAATTCTCTCATTGCATCCTATGTATCACATGGTTGTAATTTTTCTGCATGGTGTTTGCTGAAAACAATGATGAGATTTGGGTTACTGGTTGATCGGTATACACTTGGAAGTGTCCTTAAGTCGGTTGCTAATGCCGTCGAAGTTGGTTTTGGTCGTCAATTGCATGCATTGATGGTGAAGACAGGACTTGATCAGAATGTGTTCTCTGGGAGTGCACTCTTGGATGTGTATGCAAAATGTCGTGTTGTCGAGGATGCTTATTTAGTGTTTGTGTTTATGCCGGAGCGGAATTTGGTTACTTGGAATTCGGTCATTTCCGCATGTGTGCAAGTTGGTCAGTTAGAAATGGCCCTGCAGCTTCTTGATGAATTGGAAAGGGAAGAGCTTGTGCCTGATGAAGCTACATTTGCTAGCATTTTGACGTTGGTTGACAAGCCTGAGTATTATAGTTTGATGTTGCAGCTACACACGAAAATTATTAAGCATTGCAGAGTGATGGACACTGCAGTGTATAATGCAACTCTCACTGCATATTCTCAATGTGGGTCTATTGTTGATGCAGTAAAGGTATTTGAAGGTATGAGTGATGTTAAAGATTTGGTATCATGGAACTCTATGTTGGCAGCTTATGCTTTCCATGGGATTGCAGGGGAGGCGATCAAGCTCTTTGTGAGAATGCAACAACTCAGCATTGATCAAGACATGTACACTTACACTAGTGTTTTAAGTGCTTGTTTTGAACATGGAAAATTTTGGCAAGGAAGAGCACTACATGGTTTAGTCATTAAAAAGGGTCTGGATAGGGAAGTCCCGGTTTCTAATGCTGTGATTGCTATGTACATCAGATACAATGATAACTGTATGATAGAGGATGCAGTGAAATGCTTCAATCATATGGAGGTCAGGGACACAATCTCATGGAATTCTATTTTAACTGGTCTTTCACAAAACGGGCTAAGTGAGGAGGCATTGAAGTTTTATTGCCATATGCAATCTTCCCATATTAGTATCGATCACTATGCATTTTCTGCTGTGGTACGATCTTGCTCAGATTTGGCAGTATTTCAATTGGGCCAACTAGTTCATGGTTCAATTCTCAAGTCAGGCTTTGATTTGAATGAATTTGTGGCTAGTTCATTGATATATATGTATTCCAAGTGTGGTTTCATTGAGGATGCCCGGAGAATATTTGATTATTCAAATAAGGAAAGCTCTGTTCTATGGAACTCAATAATCTTTGGGTATGCACAACATGGACAAGGTCAAATTGCAGTTAGTCTTTTTTCTGACATGCAAAAGTTTGAAGTAAAACCGGATCATATAACTTTTGTGGGCATTCTTTCTGCATGTAGTCACATTGGTTTGGTTGAAGAGGGATTTGCTTTTTTGAAATCGATGGAATCGAGTTATGGAATTCCACTTAGAATGGAACACTATGCTTGTGCTGTTGATCTCTATGGCAGGGCTGGGAGACTCAACGAAGCAAAAGAACTAATTGAATTGATGCCATTTGAACCAGATGCCATGGTTTGGATGACTCTACTGGGTGCCTGTAGAGTTCATGGTAACATAGAGATGGCTATCCATGTTGCCAGACATTTGCTATTGCTAGAGCCTGGAGAGCATTCCACTTATGTTCTTCTCTCAAATATGTATGCTCGGTTCGGGATGTGGGATGGCAGAGCAATGATTCAGAAGGCAATGAGAAGTAGAGGAGTGAGCAAAGTCCCCGGTTGGAGTTGGATTGAGGTCAACAAAAAGGTGCACACGTTTAATGCTGAAGATACATTCCACCCTAAGGCCTTAGAGATTTATGATACATTGGGAATTTTGATGGACGAGATGCAAATGATTCGTCATTTTCCCCTGACGAAGGCTGAGTTGTTTATTCTGGATCTTGATTGATGTGAGTGATCATTAACACTTTTAAGCATGCTAGCGTCAATTGTATTATCTCAAAATTCTCTGCCATTTTGTTTAACTTTTCAATCACACAGTGGATTTCAGCAATATGCATGTGATGCCAACAACTTTCTGGCGTTAAATTTAGGCAGTTCATGCATGTTATCACATAGCAGAATTTTTTTTTTCATCATTAATTTGTAAGATATTTTTCATAGACTAATATTTCATTGCCTCGTAAACATTATTATACATTTCTGCATGTTTCCATTGATTCCTTTATCTAGTACACAACTACTAATTTCACGCAATTCACTGAGCTTCTCCCTTCCAGTTCTTAAGGAAAGCATGCATAATCCCAAAGTGAGAGGGTTGAATTTCTAATCGAGCGAGTTGGTGTTCACAACAACTTCATTTGTGTAGATGTTGGAAGGAATATGACAATGATCTTGGTCTCTATGAATTTTCCAAGGAAATGGTTGAAGTGGCTCAGTAGGAACTCATAACTCAATTTTATAGCCTTATCATTTGCTTTCAATTTTTTTTTTCTTAGTCTGTGACTTTGCTTAAAATGACCATAAAATTCAAATCTCTGCAGATATTCAGCTACTTTTTTCATCATGGGATGCAGGGGGTGAAGAGAATATACTCTCAATCAAACCGTTAAGGTATGGGCTGCAACAAGATAATGCTTTCTTGTTCTTACTGCCACATTGAAATCTATATTCTAACTCTAGGATGCATTCTTCACATTAAATTTCAGTATCCACTTTTGCTAGCACTATCATCATTCATCTGTATTCTGACATACACTGTAAATATCAATACATAGCACATCGTATACTGAAACATATCAATACATATAGGGTTAGTTCAATTCCAACGCATTCATCACTGATGTTCTGTCACTTTTCACTCTCATTAGCAAAGTTACAATTTGTTTTTAGCTGACAAAGAGCTTGCATGTCACCCAGATGCAGGGTAGCAGTAATCTACCTTCCACCCCCCTCAGACACACTGTTAGCCTCTATTGCAAACTAGCTGATCTTGAAAGGTATATGGGACACATATAAACATCACTATACAATTCCACCACTTCTCTGAATTCTCTCATCATCATCATTATCATCATCACATATATATTTGTATCAAAACTTGCATGAAGTTCCCAACCTCTGTTTCAACCCTGTATTCTTCTTCCTATCCTCAAAAGCCTCAGGTAACATGTGCTCAAACTTGTCCAAAAACAACCTCCAATCCTCCTCACTCAGCTCCCCAAATGAAATGCATTTCATCTGGTTGAACTCTGCTGCAGAGAAGCTCATACTCTTTGTCATCACCTTCATCTTATTCTTATCATCATCATTGTCGTGGTCATTATCATCATCATCATCATCATCATCATTATCATCATCATCATCATCATCATTTAACACCGGTTTATGTTGGAGAAGAAGAGGGATGTCAAGCACATTCTCAATACAACTCTTAGCAAAACCTTCATTCTCATCTTCCATCTCAAACTGAAACTCTACTGTTTTCTCATCCTCATGTTCATCACCATCTATTGAGCTAACAACATTAACCATCTCCTCCACCTTCTTGCACAGTGCCTCCAGCGCACTCGGTCCCTCCCGGAGGCCATGAAACTCTCTGGTCATCATCCCACCAATGTCCGCCAAGCAAAGCCCCGCTGCGGCCGCACCTTTCAAGAACACAGTGCACAGAACAAGAATTCTAACAGATGACTCTTTGATCATTGGCAGCTCCAACCTCAAGATATCAGCGTCCTTGAATGGATGCAGTGAAGCTATGTACTCCGCCTCTGCCTCCGAGAACGGCACGGCAGCCTGAGGCCAATGCAGCCACTCGAAGTACGGGTCATCGAGTATCTCCGGCAAACAAAGGCCATGATCAATAGGGACCAGTTCGGCGGAAGTATCATTCTCATCACCGGAGTTTCTCTTCACCAGAATGTTTCCGGCATGCCTGTCAACGTTAAGCAGCCGGACATCAAGAATGCCAATCCGGTGCACTGAGGTTATAGAAAATCTTGACGGCCCAAGATCACTGGCCTCAAAATCATGTGGTACAAACCGTTGGATTGAAGCAACTCTCCTCGCCGTAGCACCGGCTAGCAATGGGTGAGAGAACTTAATAAGTGCAGTTGGTGGCACGCCGGAGAAACGATTATGATCAAGCAGATAAGCAGCGGCTTCTCGAGCTCCAATCTCACTGGCATGAACTGAACGGAGCCACCGGGGGAGAGGTTCTTCGTCGATGGGCTTGACAACAGCGAAAGGCTCGGCAGTGCGGTTGCGGAGGAGGTAAGCTCCAGTGAGGTGGTTGTTGGATGAGACTGGAATAGGTTGGGTGCCGGAAGCTAAGGCAATGGCGGCTTCCACGACGAGAGGGTGCACGCCTGCGGCATTGCGACCGCCGATGATCTCCATATGGACAATGTGGTTGGTGTTTGATAAGTCATTGGCATTGGTGATGGTGGTGGAGGAGGAGGGGAAGGAAGGGGTGGAGAAACTCCGGTGGATGATCGAAGAGGACGAGGATGGAGAGTCGAGGTCGAGAAGGATGGAGTCGGGATGAGGGAACGAGCGGAGACGGCGACGGCGCAAGACCGTGGGGCTTAGGCCATGGTGGTGGTGGTCGACGGTGGCGGCGGCGGCCATGAGAGATGAGTTTACGTGGGTGGTGGTGGAGTTGGTAGGCATTCATGTGTATATATACTATACACTGAGAGTGAGGGGGTTGTGCATGTCTTCTTGCTTGTTCTTCGTTGTTGTATGTTGTATGTTGTTATTATCAGTAGTTTGTTACCTCAAGAATGGAGGTCTTGTTTCCATTAACAGATCAAATACCATAATCTGCAACACACAAAAACATTATGCTTTCTTTTTTTTCTGAATAAGATCTTGTATTTTGAGTTGTTGTAAATGGAAGCACTGATACAATGTGAAGAAAATAAAAAAAGAGAGGCAAATAAAACATGAAGTTTATGTACATTTGGGTTTATCTTCTCACAAGTGAATCAAGAAATGCAGTAATGCATTCGAAAAATATGAATTTAAATATATAAACTAGAATTTTTTTTAAGGGAATCATGTTAGATAGAACATGATATAAGAGTTTAATTTATTTGATTTGTTTGCAACATGACTAATTAAAATAGATTAACACTAATTAAGAGATATATTAAAGCAACTAATAATCCAATACTTAAAGAATATAAATTTAAATATATAAACTGCATCTCTCATTATATATAGACTAATATGTTTGTTTTGTATTTAAATCCAGAAGAACCTATCTTTCTAGATGCATATACACAACACTACTGATTAATTTTCATGCAAATGCAACAATCATCCAAATGAAAGAAAAATATAAAATGAATGCATTGAAAACTTCATCTCTTCTTTCCTTCTCTAGCTTCTGTCAAAGCACAATAAACATGACCAATCCCTACAATTACATGAACAAACCATGCACAAAAAAGAAACTAAAACATGATATTAATTTGACAAAAAACAAACACACCATTTCAATCAAAGCATAAAAAACCAAACAAAAAAAAAGTATGAAGAGAAAAAGTTAGAGAGAAATATATATAAATATACCCTATAATTCTTCTGTTCTGCCAATTTGCCATGATGGTGCATTTGGTGTGGGACGAAGAGTGGCATCATATTATTATTAATTTGATGATTTAATTGTAAAATTAAGAGAAGAGAGATAAAAGAAGATCAAGAGAGCGTGTTAGAGTTCCACAAACCACACGCCCTCTTCCACAAGGGCAATTTTGCAATTCAACCCCTCTCCTCTACTTCTCTCTTCTATCCCACCACCACCTCCCTTTCTTTAATTAATTTTCTTCAAATTCCTTTTGTCTTCTTTCTTTTTTCACCGGTTTTCTTATTTTTAACTAACTCTTTTCCCGTTCACAGGAAACACCGATTCACACGCACACCCGCTCAAAAAATGTATTATAAATCTTTCTAGATTAGGCTTGTGTGTATGTTGGGTTATTTGCTAATTATACATAAGAAATTACAATGTGAGTAAAATATTTTATGTATCTCCGAAAATATCTTATTTTATTTTATTTTATGTCTTTAGTAAAATTTAGATTTATATATATATATATATATTTAAAATTATGATTTATTCACTTTAATACATTAACTAATTTTTTTTTAATATTTTTCAATTCACATGCAAAGCCGTTGCTATATGGAGTTTTTATTTTATTTTTTGTATGAATCGGATAAATCATGAACTTTAATTAAAGGCAGAGCAAATATATGAAGGTTTTTATTTTATATATGTTTTTTTTTATGTTTCGAAAGTCAAACCAGTTCATATAAGATAGGGGTTCTTATTTTGCGCTATGTTTATTTTTCATAATTTTAAGGTTTTTTTTACTGAAAGTCACAAACACTGTTAGTTAAAAAACAAGCAGATACAGATGCACATCAAGTGGTTCTGCTTAAAATAATTTCATACTTTAAAATAATGATTTGATGAAAAAATACATATGATTTATTGCGAGTTGGTCCTTTTTGCCATGTCAATGTCACATTTAGCACTCATAAGTCATAACCAGGAACAATTTACATGTAACCACACACTCCACATCCATTTAAAACATCCCAAGAGGCTAAACAAACAGAAACAAAATTTCAGTATCTTCTCAATTACATTAGTTTTTCTTTCCCAGAACCATACTGCAACATAATCAGAAGGGAATGCCTAATTAGGACCTTATTTCGTATTCCCCGGCTCGAGTAAGTGCCCGGAAACCTTTGTATGGAGGGCTTGGCACATTCTTGAGTTCCAATTTGTCAATTTTCATGCCTGATAGAGCAACTCCCATGATCTTGAATCCCACCTTAAAAACAGGGAATACATGCAAACGTTCAAGGCCGGCCTCCAGAATTAGATTGCCGGATAAAGATGGGGATTTGTCTTTGGGGATTCGCCCAATCGTCCATGACCATCTCTGCAGGAAAAACAATACCGACCATCATGAATTAGCAGTAAAATATGCAGGTTTTATTCGCTACTCAAATTCAGTATACATGTCATACAATTTCAGACATGACGTGCGACAAATAAAGGAAAGAGTAAATGACAAACCTTGTCAGCGAGGACATTAACTGTTCCGTGATTTGTGGTTAATTCTGCTGATGAAACACAAGGGGGCAACTGGAACTCAACTGATATATTGTCAATTGATTTTCCTGGATCGTTGCGGATTCCAACCAGTACATTAAGACGACAAGTACCAGAATTTGAAGTCAGTTGTGGCTTCACATAAATTGGTGTGCTCTTCAGCTTCTTCACCCTGATGAATAATACGAAGTAACATCAATGAGAGAAAAGTACAAAATCAGATTGCTAGAAAAGCATTGAGATAATGATTCGACAAAGTTGTCATAATGTAAAGATTTTAATATACCTGTAGCACATGAGCTTAAACTGTCCATCTGGGGGTACAAATGACAATATCTGATGTGATTCCCAAGGCCGAAAGCGAACACAAGGATGGAACCTCACATCATTCAGGATAGCAGGATTAGCAAGTGATATAGTCAACTCTGGTAGTCCTGGAAGATGAGAATTCACTTGAATTTCACCATACATTTCACATTTGCTGAGAAGCCCTTCTCTGAAGATGAAATCAAAACAATTACAATTCTAAGTAAATCATTGCAAAATGGATATAAAAATGCATAATAATTTTTGTTCTATGGATATTGTTGTTGTTGATGTTGGTTAACATCACCATGTGTTGAGCTCATATTTTGCACTGTATGTATTAAAATTTCAATCAACATCGCTCTAAAGTACTGGCCTAAAGCAAACTTGAAACTAGTTGTCTTTGGTTTCAAATGTAAGCTCATCTTGAATCAAACTCTTAAAGCCTTGCTATTATCAAATATGTAGTAATTTCTCCTTTCTTGCATGCCTTAAACCATCATTTAGAAGTTTGTCACAAAGTTTGGAAATGGAACTATATCTCTAGCACTTGGAAAGCCCAAACAACACTCTGTTCATATTACATAAATAACTATGACTAGCTTATACAGTTGAGAAAGTGTAAAAGAAATTGACAAGCATAGAATGCAGATACCATCAAGCCTGTGGGCAAGGCCATGAGAAGTCAAAGAGAGAGAGAGAGAGAGAGAGAGAGAGAGAGAGAGCAATCCATGGAGATATCTACCTGGTAATAACAGCATCCATTTCCTCGATAATGTCAACATAGACTTCATTTGCTGCACTCTTGAGGTCAGTCTTTCTCCAGGGAACAGAAGAAGTTGTTGCATCTGGAAGTACGGTGCTCATGTTGGAACTTTTACCCGTAACAACACTAAGCATTTTGCTAACAATGTTTGGAGGGGTTATCATCTCTCTCAAAATATTAGGTTCCGTCGTCAGAGGAAAACCATTGTCCATCATTTCATCCAATAGCTGTAATTTGTATCAAATGTAAAATCATCTTCCCATGAATTTGACCATAAACAGAAGAGCACAATTTGTTGTCCATCATTTGATCCAATAGCTGTAATTTGTATCAAATGTAAAATCATCTTCCCATGAATTTGACCATAAACAGAAGAGCACAATTTGACAACAGGAAGAAGCCTGGCAATCTGAAAATTGCAACCTAAGGAACTTTGCAATTTCGCATATCAATTAACAATTAGAATGGCAACATGTTGGCTGCAAAGGTATCAAATATGGATAATACAGTTTTTCTTCAGTACGTACAAAGTTCTTGGTGTCATACTCTATTCCTTATAACACAGTCCACTTCTACTGTAGATCTTTGTCAATATGATATGATTATCTAGATGGCCAATTGCAGTTTAAACAGGCATGCTCACACACGCACACTCACAAACAAGAGGGTTTATGAGCACATACCTCATAGACTATAACAAAATTATCCTTGATCAAATCCTCATTCAAAGCCCCAAGATAATCAGTCAAAACATCCACCACTCTGCAGAGGAACTGCAAAAACAAGACTTTGACAAACATTAGGACATAGAACATGATCCTGTTCCTAAATCGCACTATCTATGGCCTAACCTAGCTCACCTCAATTGCCAAAAGAGGTGGCATCTCAACCTGAGTGCACGCCAAGAAAGTTATGCCCTCACGGACAACATGGAAGAGATAGTGCGTAGGAGATGCAATCACAGGCAGGACCTGATTATTTGCAGCAGCAGCAGTAGTGACAATGATGTCAAAATGAAACGAATGAGGTTTGGAGGGGAAGCATGGAGTGAAGTGATGGTACCTCAGAGTATGAGAGGGCATGATCCCAGAACCATGTGCAGATGGAGCGGTCCACGCGGTGCCCAGACATCTGCTTCTCCAGCATCACCTCCCTGCCAAGAAGAAAATGCTCAACAAACCAGGGCCTCTTGGATCCAACAGCACAAGAAAGAAGGGAATTGGAATTTCCAGATGAGATTACCCAGAGTCAGAGAGGAGGAAAATGCACTGCAGCATGATTTTGTGTCCAAAGCCTCACACAAGGGCACCAACCAGAGATACCCAGATCACAGGGTAACAAGTCCTCTATATTTTATTTTTTATACTACAAAAAAAAAAAATTACACATTATTTTATTCTGGGTAAATGGATAATGAAATTTATTCATTCACATAATAAAGACTTGCACCTTAATTTGAGATTCCTAGTTCATCTTCTTAAATTAAAAAAAAGAAAGCACTACCAATTACTTTGCTTAGATGATGGAACGAAGCAATGAAATTTAAATAGGAAAAAAAAATGTTACTAACACAAAAAGGGACCAACTAGATTTTCTCATGTAACTTGAGAAGGTGATGTTGATGATCCCAAAAACATTCAATAACCATTAATCACTCAGGATGACTATTTGGTAAGTTTCTTTTGTATAAATTTCATAGGCTAGATTGAAAATTGCATTTTTTTTAATTTTATTTTTGGAGGAAAAGGGGTGGGATGGGGGGAGTGATTTTTATAACGTGCCCTGTGCAGCTGCATCTCCACCAGCCTGACATGAGCTCGCTATGAACTGCTGAGTATAGAGATCATGGTTGGGTGGTTTTTGGGCTCGGGTCATCACTGAGTGGCCCATTTCAACCCAACCCATTAATATATGAACTTAGTTTGATAGAACATATAATATATATGGGTAAAAAATACACTAATATATATATATATTGTTATTGAAAATGTATAAAATTTCTCAAAGTGGAATACTTCTATTCCTCACAATCTGTGATTGAAAAGTCAATTTTGACAATATTATTTTTTATAAATAGTATCTATAATATAATAATAATTTTCAAGAATACACTACAAGAAAAAAAAAACTAAGAATATTTCTGCCACTACAGTATCTATTTCGGCCCAGGATGTGTACACCTATACCAGCAGAATTATCCGCCACTATAGACTGAGCTGTATATGTCACGCTGAGCCTTTTAGCAGAAGAATAATCCATTTTTATTGTGTCACGACACAAACCTATAGCAGGGGCAGATAAATCTGCTGGTATACGACCTTATAATGGTAGTCCACGGCTATTTATCTGCCACTATAGGGCTATTTGTCCTAGATTTTATCTGCTGCTATAGGTCTTCAGAGCAGCACAAAATATCCACTGCTATAGTTTTATGGCTGCCTTTATCTAACATACAACCTAACAATAACTTCAAATAGAATAAATATTCAACATTTCCACAAACATAGTATTCATACACATAGCATTCATAAGCACACATTCAAGTTTGTAACCATGACATTAACACTATAATTGACAACAGACTAAATAATATTTATGCACATTAATGAAAGGCTCAGCCCAACAACAGAAAACATTTAATAATCAAAAGTCACATAAGCATTGTTTGTAAACTTTGGAAAACATCTCATATATTCATATTCATTTTAAGCTGCCTAATGATACCTTTAGATTCCTAAATGTTAGTCTTTATATAATTTATGAGTAACAACAAATCCAACAATTGGAAAGATGATTGGTCTATTCATGATGTTGCACTGAAATAGCTAGATAATGGTTTTTAATATAAAAAAATAACTGCAATTTTCTGAAATTGATATCTTATTTCTTCTTGAAAATGATATGATAAAACTGCATTATATCACACACTATCATATCTAATTTATAACTGGAATGAGATAATTACTAACTACACACACATATATATGTCATAAAATAAGGACAAATGATGGAGCATGAAAACCCAGGAAACAGATGATATCTCATATTCAAAAGCTAAAATATTATAATTTGATTTAAAAGTTAAGATTGTTGTCTTTCTCTGATTCTTCAATATCAATCAGTTTTGATCTCTTCACCTAAGTCATGGATATCACATTGGTTCAATTTGGATTGATAAACAGACAATCACCATTGGAAAATATGCTTTTATTATGGCCAATTAATTTCTATGGACTACTTTAACCAAATCACTAATTATGACTCATCAGTATTTACAAAGGTAACAGACATTAGAAAATATATTATATATGAAATAATATGAAATCAAAAACCAAAATAAGTAATATAATTATATTACTTCTACAAACAGAAAAGAGTTTGCAAAAGTTTGTTATACATCCGCTATCATGCATGGAAAGAATATATACTATTCCTAGAAGCCAGGAAAAAAAATGGACTGGGCTCAGCAAGAATGGGCTGGAGCAGGAATAATATATAACAAAAGTTTCATTATATATTATTCCTCATTGTAAACATCTAATGACGGAAAGAGTGAAAGAATGCTCATTTCAAACCTTACTAGCTTATTCTTGCAACTAAACTTCCTTGGCAAACAACAAACAACTAATCTTTAGTGTTTGAAAGCTAATTGATATCTCCTAGTAAATTATTATTCATTTTATGGATCAGTATCAACTTCAGGTTTTCCTACATTACCAAAACCATAAGGAAAACAATATTAAGAAAACTAATGACTTGGCCATCATAATATAGAACCAAAAATTAGTTCATTTCATGACCAACAGGGAGGACCATTGCATAAATTAGTCATGGGATAATCTTTCAACTGATTGTTAAATTAGTTTTATCACTGAGTATAAGCTCAAGAATACAATCACAACCATGTGATATTACTGTACAAATTTAGTGTACACAACCCTTCTAAAAATTCAAAGGCTCTTTGAATTAAACATCTTCATAGTGATTAAACAAAAAGAAGGAACTAAAACAAACCTTATTTCTTTTCTACCAAAAACCCATAGATCACAAGCCATAAACAACAAATCATTACTCATTGCCAATGCAAGCAGTTCCAAAGGATGGCACTAAATTGAAAAGGCAAAATAGTTGACTGATTAATTGGCGAAAAGGCAACAATGAAAGTACAACTTATAAATTTAGTTTGAGCTAAACCACTACAAACTAGCAAGAAGCAATAGTGACCAAAAAAAAAAAGTGAATGGCAGGAATGCTCTTACCGAGCCTTCTGCTATATCAACACCAACATAGTAACTAATTTGTGCCTTCTCCCATTTGATCAGACCTCCACCCTAGACAACATCAATCAACGAGATGCATCACTAATGAAATTGATACAATGGGATGAGATGATTTGAAGATTAGTATGTTTTACTCAACTAATCTAATGAAGATCAGATATTGAAACAGCTATCAAAGTACAAATCTCATAATGGGTCATAGCAAAACTTACAGTAATTACTAATTACTTTTAACTAACTATACAAAATCATTATTCTCTATACTAAATGTTAGGTATATCAAATTCAAGGAAATAGTATCTATATAAAATCAGATTCTTGACAGTGGCAAGAACTCACATACATATAACAGAATCAGTAAGCTTCAATGCACTTTACACCCCGCCACAAGCACGCCCCCATCCTTCCCAACCCCAACCAAGAATAGTTATCCTCTGATGTTCATGCTATAGATGAACTTTAAAGATGTAAGTTGAATTTCAGAAACATATATTTAAGGGAGGGAATGGAACCAAACAGATGTTAATTGTTAGTTTTAAGGTAATGAACCATGACAATGAAGCATAAACCAAACCTAATCAGAATTCAATCTTATTAACTTTTCAAAGATATTTACTAAACTGCGATTGAAATCACTGTATCATATATATTGATATCCACATTCAACATGTGTGTGTGTGTCTGTGTGTGTGTGTGTGTTTTCATGCAGTTAAGGCCAAGTTCATTTCCAGTTAAATTATTTGATAATGATAATATTAAATCATCATAAAAAAATTAGTTCAATACAAGTTGAATTGCAAGAGAGCTGTCCTTATGTAAGTGATTAGAAATGGAAGCAAACATGGACTGCGTAAGTAATTATGCATCCTTATGCCTAATGACTTTGGGATGGTTTGTCTATTAGAAAAGCACTCTGTAATTCTTATTATTTGGATTCTCTTTTCTTGTTTTTTAAGTACTTTCAAAGTGAGTGGGACATTGATGGTGACCATGTTCATCTTGAGTCTATTAATTTATCACGAATGACGTTCATAGACTGGCACAAATTGTTAATAATAAGAGAGAAAAAGCTAAGGAGCTACGCAATCATTTTGGAAAAAGATACTGAACATGTTCAAGTACATCCACATAAAAATGAAGGTAGAACACCTGGAATATATTCTTCATCTTAGTTCATATGCCACCATTATTTTGGATTACTGACTCAGAAAACAGAGTTTTTTGTAAATCCTACCGCATAATCACAATGAGTTGCTATAGTAGTTATATTCTGCTATTTAGTTCAAGATCTCTGCACTTCTGAATGATTTTGAAGATTTTCCAATTCACCAAGCTTTACTTCCTGAATAAAGTACTGCAATTCCTGTAGAAGGGTCATTTTGCTCAAGCTAATGTAATTTAACTGGGTTTTCTCTTCTTTTAGATTTGTATATCTGATTGCAATGCCATCAATCTTCACTAACATATGTGTCAACTGTATTCATTTTTTCTTTTCCATTTTTTTTTTTAAATCAGGTATCATCACTGCTTCTACTGTTTATAGGACCTTCAGCAATGGTCTTCACACCTAGATTGGTATCACTCAGTTGTGAGGTTTCTGACTCTGATGTGTATGTTCTGGAAGGACATATTTCTGAGGTTTTATTGATAATATTTGTGGTAATACTCCTGAATACCATTTCATCATGCATTATAAATCTTGCTCAAGGAACTTTATTTATGCTTTTTGGTCCTGCTTTAGGTTGTTGGAGCCCAATTGGCTATCTTCTGGAATCCAGGAGGGTGTATTTGGGCAACTTTATTCAAAATATTGCATACTTTGTAGTACGGAACAAAATGAGAACTCCATTTTCTAGATTTTAATACAACAATGATATGATGCACATTGTGTTTATTTATAAATTCTCACAGTTCTACATGTAGGAATTCTCATTGTATAATTCCCAAAGCTCTGTGATTCTGTTCATTGGCTGTTAGGCTACTACGACCACCCTGCTAACTTGTTAGACAATTGATTCCATATGGTCTATGCAACGAAAAAAAAAATGCCTTTCGGGATGGATTTTGTAGCTGTCAAAGCATGGGTTTCATGAATTTGGAATAATATGAAATCAAGGTGTTTTTCCCTTTATTGCACCTATATCTGCTGCAAAGGCTCCAAATGGCTGCACTTAATAATATTTTATGATATTTAATTCTAGCTAAAGTTTTACAGCATGGTCAAGTTATTTGTCAATGATTTATAGAATTTAACTTTTCATTTTGAACTAATAGTTCTTCAGATTCAACATATGAATTCAGGAAATTTCAAATGGACCTTCCATTTCATGCATAGTTCACCGTCAAATGTGCATGTTCCAAATCATTTTAGTTTTAGAATAAATAATCAAAGCAATGCAGTCACAGCACTTGCTTGGAATGCGAGTCTCCCATTGTTTTGGTACATAAAATTCTTCTTTATCAAATCCTTTTCAATTTACATGGAATCAAAATCTTGGCAACCTGTCATCTGCTAATGTTCTACATAAATATCTATCTAACAGGAAGAAGGGGAACTGCTTGCAAATATTTGGAGGAAAAATGGCAATTTGCTTTTTCATTTACTCTGTCTCTAATAAAATCATAACTGCTTTCTATGTTGAGTGGAAACAGTACCAACAAAAAGAGCTCAAAAAGAAGAAATTGTTGAAATGAGATCATCTTCTCATTCCAATCTTAAGATTAAGGATTGACTCAAAAATGCAACTCATCACAAAGTTCTTAAAAATCATTACTTAGCATAAAAACTTAGATCCAACAAAAATCCCCACAATATATCAAAATCAAATCTTGCAAAATAGAAAGAGAAGCATTGTTTGATATTATCTCAACCAAAATACATATCAATAACAAAAGTAAAACTTACAGGTGAGAACCCAAGATTAAGAGCGAGGACAAAGGACGACCGGAGGGTCGCCGATGGCGGCGCTGCGAGGATCGGCGACCGGCGCGGAGGCGAGTTAGGAGATTCAAAGGATTCAAGAACAACGGCGAATTAGGGCACTGAAAACGGGCACAAGCGTTGGCGCCGGGAGGAAAAAAGATGAGGAACACACAGACGGGCGAAAAAATATATATATTATTATACTTATAAAATTAAAATAACTGTGAATTAATTCTCAAGCCTAAAATAAACATAGTTATATATATATATATATATTCATATTCTAGTGGTATTGACTTAATTACAGAAGACATTAGCATGGGAGTGGGACGTTTAAAAAAATCCTTAGTTCAAGTCCTCGTAAATGTCATATGAGGGCTCACTTGTTCAATTTTTAGTATTTGTCAAAATTAAAAAAAAAAATCACAGGTCAAAAAGTGAAATTTTAATTAAATAAGCTTATAATGAATAAACAGCCCATCTAAAATTAAAGTATTCATTAAAAAAACTTTATAACTTTGAGTATTTTCAAAAGATTTTTTTTTTCTGACAAATTATTTTTTTGAACCTTTTGACATAAAAGTGATTGATGTTAACATAAAAATAATTTAGGGTAAATTTTTTGAGAAGTACCCAAACTTTGCCCTATTATCAGTTTGGGGTCCAAACTTCAATTCGTATCAAAGTGGTACCCCAAGTTCAATTAGGTTTCACCGGTTGGTCACCTGATGATTTCTGGCTAAGAAATGCTTAGCTGGCGACCGGAATTGATGAAGTCAATAGAAATTCAAGCCATGAAATACTCATATTTTAATTTAATAATAAACCCACGGTGGCGAGATGCTGCTGACTTCATCAATTCCGGTCGCCAGCTAAGCATTTTTTAACCGAAAATCATCAGGTGACCAGCCGGTGAAACCTAATTGAACTTGGGGTACCACTTTGATACGAATTGAAGTTTGGACCCCAAACTGATAATAGGGCAAAGTTTGGGTACCTCTCAAAAAAATTACCCAAATAATTTATGTTAACAGGATTGACTATCAGTTTTTTAAGTAGAAACACGTAATTTTAAACGGGAACTGTCAGATTTAAGCAGAAACTCATAATATTAAACTGAAAAAAATAATATATTAAGTGAAAACATATGTGGTTACACGTAAAACAAGTAATGTTAAATAAAAACAATAAATATTAAGCGGGGAGTATATGTTGTAAGATAGAATAAACTAACAAAGTAAGCTACAACAACAGAAAAAGAAGTATACTGAAAAAAGAAGGTTTGTGTGGAAAATTCAAATGTTTGGGATGTTTTGAACGGTTAAGGATTTATAATTCATTTTCACTTAAATAAAAGATGACGAATAATATTTGAAATGTTTTATTAAAAAAATATATTTGAAATGCATAGAAAAGAAATTTTGCTATGAGGTACACTACATAGATTATTATGTAGTTTTATAAGGGTGCGTATGCAAATTTCCAAGTCATATTTGACTATTTGAGACACAAGTTCCAATTATAGCAATATGTTCCTTTATGGAGGTTTTATTTGCAAATTGGTAAGTCCCTGAAAGAAACCGCAAGAGTCCAGTCAAAACGGCGGCCCTGAGAAATAGGCACGAGCCCCCTAATTTCTCTCAAACAAACCAAGCACAACTCTCTCATTATCCTCTTTCCTTTTTTCATACAAACTTAGATCCTTCTGTTAGAGAGTCTTCTGGGGTTTGTTCTCTGACATATCTTCACACTCTTTGGAGACAAACATTATTATCTCTCAGGTATCTTTCTCTCTCTCCAAATCTATTCACTTTTCTCTCTCTCTTCATAGATTTTTGCTTTCATTTTGCATGCATGCTTAGTAGGTAGTTACTTAATGTATATTTGTTTCACAGAATCTTGTTTGAATGCTTAGCTTTATGGTATGGCATTAAGCTTAAAGTACTCATGCATGGAGACAGTGGAGCATGCATTTGGAGACATGGGAATGTTTCATGACTGCCCAGAGATATCTGATGAGCTTTTGAGCTTTTGTGGATGTTTTGATGAACCTGAAGTACATCTCCCACTCAACTCCATGCTTGATCCACCTGATGATGTCTTCTCGCAGCAGTTTCCTTACTCTCACAGTACTCCATGCAATGAATTCAACAACCATTTCTACGAATCCCCTAAAAGGATGAAGAAAAATTGCAGTGTTGTCTGTGATCCATATAATTTCATGTACGAGTACTCCAACGTCTACAACATACCAGAGCCAGCACCGAAGTTGTTTCAAGAGTTGGTAGAGCCTCTGCCATGGGCTGAGGAGTTGTTGAGCAGCAGGGGTGAGAACAAGACTAGCAATGGATGCTTGTCAACACAAAGCATAGCAGCGAGGCAGCGGAGGAAGAGGATCAGTGATAAGACGCAAGAACTCGGCCGGTTGATCCCTGGTGGCAACAAAATGAACACTGCTGAGATGCTACAGTCTGCCTTCAAGTATGTTAAGTTCCTGCAAGCTCAAGTCGGCATTCTTAGTAGTTTCATGAACTCAACTGATAATCAGGTAAGCACAGAAAGTATATATGATCAATACACACACACACACACACATATAAATACATGGATGTTAATGTGTTGTTGTTGTTGCAATGCAGGAATGTAGAGGTTTATTACCAGGAGAAGAACCGCTGCAAGTGTTGCTTGAATCTCCAAAGATTCATGAGAAGTTGTACTCTGAGGGAAGGTGTATTATTCCAGAGAAAATGGTTGGGCTTTTACTTGAAGACCAACAAGTCAAATTGAGCAAGAATGTTCATAGAGATCTCAGTCGTTTTGTAGAGACTATTCCACAACCAGGACGATGTGATGACAAAGAATTGACATAGTCTATCTATTAGCAGTAGTTATTTCCTGTTGTTTTATTTAGAGTTGTTATTTGCCTCATGTATTTTGTATGTGGTTAATTATTCCTAACTAATTACTTTCTTGTACATATCTCAAACTTGTAATTAAGAAATGGATCAGTGAGTTTTTCTCTATTTTTTCTCTTGTTTTCTATATAAAAAGAGTACTGCATGATTTTCAAGAAGATGCATAAAATTTATTTTAATTACACAACACAAACACAAAAGTATTATATTTACAGGGAAAGCAAACTTTCACATGCAAATTGGCAACTCAATTTCATTGCCAGCATGTAGACAACAAGCCATAACCAAAGCACTCCAGCCTTGAAACCCCAACACCATCCTTCTCTTCTCCATTGCCTCCAAAACAAAGCAAGCATCATCCACTTTCCCACCCTCACAGAGCCCCAGAACCAAAGCCTCAAAAGACTCCTCTTTAACACAATGCTTGCCACACAGCATTGCACTCAAAACTCTCAACCCTTTGTCAAACTCCCTGACTCTGCAAAACCCATCAACCATCATCCGGTACGTTGCCGCACTGGGCTCACATCCCTTCAACTGCATCTCAACAAACACCTTGTATGCATCATCAACCCTGCCATGAGCGCAAAAGTAGTTTATCAAGATGTTGTAACTCCTCCTAGTCATTTCCACAAACACCTTGTTCATGCCATCCAAATCACTTCCCCTCCCTGCACAAGCCTTCCATAAGCAATGCAAAAGTAACGGCATTCGGGTGGGTTCCCTTGCTCACCATCTCTTCCTTCAATCTCATAGCACCATCCAAACACCCATTCCTGCTCATAAACCCGATCAATATGTTGTAAGACACAACCGAAGGCCGCACCCTTCTCTTGCGCATTTCGTCGAGCAGGTGACGAGCGTTTTCAAAACCGTATTTTGTACACCTCCCTTTGAGGACTATGTTGTAGGAGATCACATTGGGGCGGAGATTCCATTCTTTGCAACGTGCCAGATAAGACTCGGCCTCGTGTAGGGCGTCATTGTCGACAAGGGCGTTGAGTAGGAAGTTGAGGGTTTGGCGGGAGGGTGAGGAAGGGGAGCAGTTGAAGGAAGGGATGGAAAGGAAGAGGTTGAGAGCTCTGTGGGGAAGACGGGCTTTACCTAAGTGGTGAATGAGGGAGTTGAAGATAGATTCTTTGCAGGGGATGCGATTGGAGCGGATGAAGAGGAGGAGGGAGTCGAGGAGGGGGAAGAGGCGGGCGCGGGCGAGGCGGTGGAGGACAGAGGCGCAGGCAGGGTAGTCGTGGAGGTGCGCAGGGGCGTGTAGGAGGAGGCAGAGAGCGTCAGCGGGGTCGTCGGTGGACTTGAGTTCGGCGAGGAAGGGGATGGGCTTGCGAGGGGGTTTCTTTGGGGAGGACGACGACGATGGCGTTGGCTTCGCCGGACTGCGAGTGTTGATGCGTTTCATGCCCGGCGATGTTTGTTAATTGGAGGGTATTATATGACTTTTATACAAACCCGACCCGGGTTTGGTTTGACCCTAGATTCTGGTTAAGGTTTTGAGTTTCAAAACCGAATCACCACGGGATTTAGGGTGCGTTTGGATGGATCATTGACTCCCAAGGATTGTAACGAGATTCCTTACACAACTGTTATCACATGTTTGTTTGGGTGTGTTTATATAAAAAATTGCATGTCCTAATTTAAATCAAATAAAAAATTTAAAATCACGTATAAGAAAACATATAAATCCCTAGATCAGCTAAGAGTACAGATCTCGAGGCGATCTAAAAAATATTCAAATCATAGGATTAGCCGAGAGCATAGATCTCGAGGCGATCTAAAATATTTAAATCATAGGATCAACCGAGAGCATAGATCTCGAGGCGATCTAAAATATTTAAATCTCAAGATTAGCTGAGAGCAGATCTCGAAGCGATTAAAATATTCAAATCACAAGATCAGTCGAGAGCACAGATCTCGAGGCGATCTAAAATATTAAAATCTCAAGATCAGCTAAGAGCACAGATCTCGAGGCGATCTAAAATACACAAATCTCAAGATTAGCCGAGAACACATATTTTGAGGCGATCTAAATCTCAAGATTAGCCGAGAGCACAGATCTCGAGGCGATCTAAAATGTTCAAATATCACGATCAGCCTAGGGCACGGATCTCAAGGCGATCTAAATACATAAATCTCAAGATTAGCCAAGAGCGTCGATCACGAGGCGATCTAAAAATATTCAGATCTCAAGATTAGCTGAGAGCACCGATCTCAAAGCGATTTAAAATATTCAAATCTCAAAATTGCCCTTGAGAACATATCTCGAGGCGAAATGACAAATTACAAAATTGCCCTTGAGAAAATATCTTGAGGCAAAATAAAAAATATAAAATTGCCCCTGAGAATATATCTCGAGGCAAAGGGATAAATTACAAAATTGCCCTTGAGAACATATCTCGAGGCAAAAAAAAATGCAAAAAAGAAAATTACACAATTGTCCCAAATTACACAATTGTCCCTGAGAACATATCTCGAGGCAAAATGACAAATTACACAATTGCCCATGAGAACATATCTTGAGACAAAATGCAAATTACAGGATTATCCTTGAGGACACATATCTCAAGGCAATCTCAAATCTCATGATGGCCCGAATACACATTTCGAGACGATCCTGGATTTCATATAGCCTGAAAACATATCTCGACGTAACCTGAGAACAAATTTCGAGGTAACATGAGAAAATGCAAATCTCGAGGCACCCAAGTACATATCCCAAGGTAAATTGAATTTTAGTTTTGAAAATTTAAATTTTGAATTTAATTTTCAAAAATAAAATTATTATTAAAATTTTTTATTTGAAAATTTAAATTATTGTTTGATCCTATCCTTTCCCGTTGTGATTCTACGGGAGGGGGTTTTGGTTTTTAAGATAAGGACGATAAGTCTTTAAAAAGAGGGGAGGAAGAAGAAATTAAGAGAGGAATTTGGGGAGGGGAGAATTCAAAAGAAAGAAAAGAAAAAGAAAAAAAAAAAAGAAAAAAAAGAAAGGAAAACAAAAATTGCTGCTGCTTGCTGCCTCTTGCCGCCTGTCACTATTGTTGCTGTCGCTACTGCCGCCTAATGCCGCTGCTGCCCCCTGACGCCGTTGCTGCCGTGGTTGCTTATCGACGCTGTCGCTGCTGCTGCCTAATGCCCGACGCTGCTTGAAGCTGCTGTCGCTGCTGCCGAAGAAAGAGAAGGGGTGGCGAAGAAGGTGATACTAGTCCGAGACGTTGATGGCCGCGCCGGAGATTAAAAAGGACAGTTGAAGAAGGTGACACCGGTCCTGAAGGTGTCTGAAGGAACGAGACAACGGTAGCTGCCACAGAGAAAGCAAAGACGATATTGATGACTCCCGAAACGATCACAGATTAGAGCGCTGCAACGATGGCAAGGAGGAGCTTGAGATAAAGTGAAGTGAATGAAAATTCTGATCCCAAGGATGTCAGATTTGACCATGAACAAGTGCACGGTGCGGTTGATGACCCGGAGATGGTTGCACCAACAATCATGCAGCTCACCGTGCTCTTCGCCACTTATCATGTGGCGTATGCAACCCCATCAATGATTGCTGGCATTATTATCACAGTTAAGGAAGAACTGGCAATGAATAGTCTTAAGATAATTGATGGTCGCAGTGTTCGATGTTCATCATCCACAGCCTCCACATCCATATCTAGAAGCTCACAGGCAATGCCATGATCCGCAGTTCATCTTCTCACTATGGATGGAGAACAACGGCTGATGGTGATGTCGTTTGCATTGTCAACTCAAGCCACATTTGGATTGATCATTGCTTACTCTCCAATTGCGCCGATGAGCTTATAGATGCTGTCATAGACTGGATAATCATCAACCACTTCACTGCCATTTATTCATTTGTTAAATAGTAAACACTCTCAAGTTTCTGACAATGGCATGTTCCCGTACCTTGCAATCCCTGCTCATCGCCGTCATGATAGAGTTCGAGCAAGAATTGCTGAGATCTTCTCAACCATTATCAACTCTCGCAAGGTGTCTGGCAAGTCTGAGGATGACAGGTTGCAGTCACTGACGGTGAGATCAAAGGGCCACATTACTGCACTCTTTGCTGGCCAACACACCAGTTCAAGCAATACCTTGCTGGCTGCTTCTGCAAAATCCAACCTATGACACTTGCAGCACTGTTATTATATGGGTGATTAGATGAATGAACCACTGTTGAAAATTTCATAGTGATGTGAGATATGAATTTCTTCAATGTCTTATTCTCTACTAGGCAAATAGGGAACAAGGAACATGAAACAAGGGACATGTAACCAAACAGATCAAGGTGGAAAGAGTTTTGTGTTTGTGTCAAAACTTAATAACTGGAAGATTAACTTTTACAGCATGGCAACATAATATCTTGGGAGGATGAAGAAGTTAGACTGCGTCGTGATACCAATGGTGTGGTTCTGGAAGCCGTACAAAGAAGACCTTAACTCTTTGAAACAAAAATGGATTATATAATAAAATTTTATGTGTCTTTGAGGACATTATCATGTATTGAGAATATTATACATAATGGCATAAACATATGTCATTCTCAAAAACCAGAAAAAAAGGGACTTGCAGTAATGATAATGCCAAATATTTTCCTGGAGACTATATCCAATATATATCATGGATTGTTGTCTTGACGAGCTCACTGCTTAAGTACAAGCTCTCTTTTATCTATCTATTTGCTTGTTGATAGTTGACTATGGTATTCTTCTCCTTTATTTAGTTTGTCATTATGGTGTTTAGGTTCTGTTCTTACAGTTAGAGGTGTGAGGTGGCTCATATTTCATAAGGCTCTGGGATTGCAGCTTCAGTTTAAAAAAAATTCTAAAAGGATGAAAGCATGCAAGTGTAAGCACACAAAAAAAAAAAATAATAATAATAATAAAAATAAAATAAAGGAAGACATATACGTGCATACATGTGTTCATGACAAAAAAAAAATAATAATAGTAAATGAAATGAGAAAAGCATGCAATCTATCCATGCATATGTGCAGGATAAAAAAAAAATTAAAAAAAAAATGAGAGAATAAAAAAAACATGGAATTCATGCAATGCGTGAGTGATTAAAATAAAGAAATAAAAAAATGAGGAAAAAATGAATGAGAAGCATGTATATGTCCATGACTAAAAGAAAAAAAGAAAAAAAAATATATATATATATATAAAAAATGATGAAGGCATGCAATGCTGTCCATGATAGTAAAATAAAAGTAATAATAATAAAAAAAAATGCATACGTGCATGGCAAAATAAAAAAAATTTAATTAAAAAAAATGATGAATAGCATGCATATGTGCAATAATAATACAAAAATTAAAAAAAAAATGCATACTCATCCATGTGGGCCCCACCAAAAAGAAATGTATATGGGAATGAAAAAATAAAAAAAATGACAACATGAGGCTTATGCAAAAACAAAAAAATAAAATAAAATAAAATAAATAAATAAATAAGATCCTTTGAAAGACCAATATAGGCTTGTCCTTTGACTGAACTGTAAATTTTCTTTAAGCCCAAACCCAAATTTCACATTGGCGCTTAACATGACAAGACTCAAAATGGCAGAATAAATGGCAATACTGTGGTGGCTATAGGATATGGAGCAGTAAAAAAGGCCCAAGCAAAGACCAACTGGTTCAGCCTTATATCAGCGCTTGACAACTTGCGTTTGCTTATTCCGAAGCAATAAAAAGGCTTATTTTGATACAATATTGGAACATATATCTTGAAACGGCTGATGAAATCCAAATCTTGAAGGGACATGAATTTTAAGGAGAGATACAAGTTTGAAGCGGTAATAAGAAATGCATCTTGAGGTGGCAAATAAAGAATACGAATTTAAAAAGTGGCATGAATTTCGGAACGGCGGTGAGATACTTGATTTCATAGCGACAACGAGGCATGAGACAGCGGCGAAGCATGTTCGCCAAGGCGGACGACAGCGTCACAAAAATAAAATAATAAATAAATAAATAAAATATGTATGCCTATATGGCAATATTCATATGTAATGAATTATCATGGTTTTGGCAATAAATTTATTATTTTCACAGCCTTTTTATTTGTACTTTTGCCCTTAATCGGAGGTTCCCAAGACACTGTCTGGGGTAATTAATAATAGGGGCTTGCCTCTATTAGGAATGAAAGAACCCACGAAACAAATATGATATTTGTGATTCGATGTGCCGTCTGGTGTCTTCTTCACTGACATGATGCCAGACGCGTATTTTCGATCCCACAGGGTGCAATGGAATGAGCCAAGAATTGGTAAGTCCAATAGTAGAGGAGTCTCATTGATGCCAAATTTGGGGTAGTCTGATTCATGGGGAGTAAATTTACCTTTTTGCCCATCTTTAAATTTTATTTTTTCTTTTCACCAACAAGCCCTAGTGCTCTTCTCCTCAGCCAGCCGTTGCCTCTCCCCCAACCCCGAGCTTCAAGGACAGACAACCGCCGGTGGTCTCTTTCAACCCTTCTCCTCCGACGCCAAGCTTCAAGGACAGAACGACAGCCGGTGGCGGTCTCTTTCAACCCGTTGGTCACGATCTCTCCAGGTGTCTCTCATCTCATTTTCTCAGAAAGCACGATCGCCACCGGTGATCTTCCTAATTACTGGTAGGATTTTCTCATGATAATATAGATCCGTTGGGTTGTAATTTTCAATCCGTTGGGTTGATAATTAGTTAAGAATTTTAGAAATCCTATCATCTAATAAAACAAATTTAGCGCCTCTATATATATATAAATGATCTTATCTCTAAGAAGTAGTAAGTTTTCTAAATTTGATAACCTAAAACTAAAGAAAGAAATTTTTTGTTTTAAGTTAATTGCACACAGAGAGTGATTGCGGTGATGTTTAACTTATTGATTTCAAATGCCGTTGTAAAATCTATAGGAGATTACAAAGAATAGCTAGTCAGTTATGGATATAAACTTATAAAGTAAAGTTGCCAACTCAAGTCACTCTTCTAGTAATATAAATAATTGACATAATAGTGGCAGTGCTGGAATTACAATTTATCACCTAACTGGCACCATAAATGTTTATAAAGCTAATAATGATAATATCTTTTATTTCAAATCAAGTGGTTGATTTCTAGTATTATTTTTGTCAACAATTCACATATATATACTTTATGTTTAGTGTGCAGAAATTCCAATACTTATGGGTTTTTTAGCAGGCCTAAGAACAATTGTTTCCTATTTCTTCCTTCAATATTCACTTGTGAATGGATGATATGTGATTGTTGTAGAACGAAGTTGTTCTTTTGTAGTTGGCCATCTTGCATGCAATCATTGACATTTGGCATCCTTTGGTGACTTTGCACATAGATGAGATATTAGATACAGAATTAGAATCAACCCATAGTGTGGCTTATTGGAAGAATAGCTGCTAGTTCTCATCTCAAACATATCACATTCTTGCTCCATGAGAACTTAAATTGCTCAACTTGGCAGTAATCCTGTATCCAAATTTTATGTTCTTGCTCTATTTTAGAATATATCTGAAATTTCACCTGTGCAATGTGGTGAGCTAGATAAACAATGTTGTTGTCATATCCTTGCTCTTCAAAACATCCTAATAAAAATGCAACCTAGAAACCTATATATAGCTCCAAGAAATTGAAGCCAAGATAACATTTAAAAGAGAATTGATCAACAAAACCATATTAGTCAAATAAAATTGATGCCAGATCATATAGTGTGGCTCAAGTATAAAGGAAATGGCTCTAAGTACTAAGGATCTAGGATGTACTTTCAATAGAACATGTAGCCTTAATTTCAAAAGGAAAAACAACATCAATTAAAAAAAAAAACCAAACTTTTAAAAGATTCATAAGGAAGTAATTATTAATGGATCTATCCAAACACTGTTGTTGGTTTGTCTACTTATCTATGGATTTCTTTATGCACAGGGTATGCATGCCAATCTGTTAAACTAATACAAAATCTTACAGATATTAGGAAACAGAGAACCATATAAAGCATAATTAATATGATGTCATTGTGTTGGTTGTACACATGCATCTAAGTCTTTGTCTTCCCTTATAGTTTCTTATGATTTTTAATTTTATTGTTATTAGGAGTGTATTATTTGATTGGTGCCCTGATTCATGTAATGTTTGCTTTTATTTTAGATATGGCCAACAATAACATGGAAGATATTGAAACGAATCATATACTTTACATGATGTACATGTTTGTTTTCCTCGTTGTGAACATCATGATCATCACTGTATGCGTTATATGTGAAGATGATGACAACACTCCCACTATTCATAGAGACATTAAGTCGACATCTGTTAGACGACGTAGACAACATGAGTATTTATATCAGGTGGTGTATGAAAGTGATGTTAAGTGCATTGACAAATTACGCATGGATCGACGTTGCTTTCATAGATTATGCCGATTATTAACGTCCAACGGTGGACTACGTGGCACAAGAAACATCATGGTAGAGGAAATGGTCTCTATGTTTTTAAACATCGTGGCACACCATGTGAAAAATAGAATAATTAAGTTTGATTTTGTGCGATCAGCTGAAACGGTCAGTCGCCATTTCCATGCTGTTTTGAAGTCAATAATCCTTTGTCATAGTGTCTTACTAAAAAAACCCGAACCTGTTCCCGAGAATTCAAATGACTTTCGATGGAAGTGGTTTAAGGTACCTTCCAACTTTATCAACTAATTTGTCGTTTCATGACTGATAGTCTATCAATATTAATTACTTCTTTCCAATGTAGAATTGTCTTGGAGCATTAGATGGAACACACATTCGGGTGAATGTGAGTAAGGTTGATCGACCACGATATAGAACAAGAAAAGCTGAAATCACTACTAATGTACTCGGCGTTTGCAGCCATAACATGCAATTTATATATGTTTTATCTGGGTGGGAAGGATCGGCACATGATGGTCGTGTTCTTAGGGATGCAGTTACGAAACCCAATGGTTTAAAAGTTCCAACTGGTAAATAAGTTGTGTTCATATTAGTTTTTAAGTAAATATCAATAATGAAATTGTTCGCATAAGTCTTTACTAAATTTAGCTATTTGTTTACTCATTAGGTTTTTATTACCTCGTTGATGCCGGGTATACAAACTCACCTGGTTTTCTTGCACCTTTTCGTGGACAACGCTATCATTTGAGTTCTTGGGCAGATGGCCGTCAACCAGTTACAGCCCAAGAGTTTTTCAACATGAAGCATTTCGTTGCTAGAAACGTGATAGAGAGGACATTTGGACTACTTAAGATACGTTGGAAAATTTTATCAAGTCCATGTTTTTACAATATAAATACTCAAAGACGTATCATCAACGCATGTTGCTTATTGCACAATTTTATTAGACAAGAAATGACTGAAGATCCGGCCGAGTATGAAATTAATAATTTACCAATAGAAGAGACCACAGAGGATGATCCTGACAACATCGTGGCTGTTGAACCTACAGATGAATGGACCAAATTTAGAATTGACATGGCTGAAGACATGTTTAATGAATGACGATCAAATAGAACAAATTGATATGATTGCTCCTATGTTAAGTTTCCCAATTAATGTTTGTTTTTGTAATAACACTTTTCTACTTTTATTATGCATTTAATAAATTTGGTATGATGCTCCATTGTGATGGCACTATTGCATTATAAGCCTTTTTGAATAAATTTTATCCATTGTCATGGTTGTGCCCTTGCATCACTTTATTGAATAACACCTGCAGGTAATAACTATAACATGCCAAATGAGAGTGTTATTTGGTTCACATCATTCCAAATTAAGACTGGTATTTTTTTCTTCCTTGCAATGACTATGGTATTTTTTTTTGCACTAACTATGGTTTTTTCCCTCCAGAATGGATCATGAAACTCAACATCGAGGTAGGGGTATGAACAAACATTATTGGACAACACAAGAAGACAAAGTGTTAATCGAAGCTTTAGTTGAGTTGTCGACAAATACCATGTGGCGTGGGGAGAACGGCTTCAGAAATGGGTACTTATACCAACTAGAGAAAATGATGAAGGAGAAATTCCCGCAAACAACTCTGAAGGCTGTCCCAAATATAGAGTCCCGTGTAAAGCTTTTTAGAAGCAAAACCACTGCGATAGCTGATATTCTGGCCATTAGTGGTTTCACTTGGGACAACAACAACAACACTATCGAGTGCGAGAAAAGCGTGTATGATGAATACGTTAAGGTACGTTAACTTATGTTTTGGTCTCTGCTTGATACAAATGGACTTGTATGAGCATATTAGGCTATAATTTTGTTGTTTGAAGTGGATTGTCAGTGTAGTTGGGTTGTGTATGAATTGTGCTCACACATGTTAATTATGGCACTTTATATTATAGCTTGTCACACATGACTTGAAGAAATATGAAAAGAAACTGTTTGTTTATATTTTCTCTCACACATAGTAGTATGCCTTGATTTTGTATCACTTGATTTTCTCTCACACATAGCATATGTTATTATTTCAAAAAACATTAATCATTTATTATTGGAAGCTGACAGCTAAATATGATCTTTTCTATGATAATGTTTTAGTTTTATTTATTTATTTATTTTTTGCCATGTATCAAGACTCACAAAGAAGCTGCTGGACTATATGGAAAATCTTTTCCATTCTTCAATGATCTCGCCCCAGTCTTTGCAAAGGATAGAGCTCAGGGCAATGCAAGGGGTGACCTTGGAGATGATGCAGAACAATATATGCATGATTCCTTTGCACACATGGATGATAATGCAAATTTTGTTCCATTATCAAGTGACGATTCTTTTATGCCCATGGATGACCACATTGATTCTCCACCACCTAATTCGTATTTAAACGTAGTTGCAAGGTAACTGATTTTATATGTAAAATATTGTTTGATTTATTATAAAATAAGTTTTACATGTAAAATATTTGTTGTAAGTTAAAATACAGTAATATAATTGGTATCCAGTCACCATTATATTAATTTCATATTTAATTATAAAAATATTTAATAAAATAATTGTCTTTAAATTTAATTATAAAAATATTTTTATGTAATAAAATTAAAAATATTAAACGTTTTTATAAAAGTAATATTTATATAATTAAATATTTTTACAATAAAACTATTTTTTAATTGAAAATATTATAATGTTTCTGAAAATTTATTATAAACTTTTTAAGTAATAAAATTAAATAAATATTATATTTTATAATGTAAATATTTATATAATTAAGTAATTTCATCATAAAATATTTTTATAATTGAAAAATATTATAAAAATAATTAATAGTGTAAGTTTTTAAAGTTAATTATAACATTTTTCAAGTAATAAAATTTAATAAATAATTTATTAATTTAATTAATTATTTTTATTTAAATTAATTTTTATGAACAATATTAAATAATTAATAATAATAGATAATTAGAGTAATCTCACCATCCACTTGCATGGTAACTATAGATTTACACTTACATCAAACCAAACAAATAAAAAGTAAATACAGTATTTTCAATTACAACAAACTAAGCAGTAGTGATGTAAATTGAAATACAACATTTTCACTTACACTGTAATTTCACTTGCATGTGATTTCATTTACAGATAACCAAATAACCCCTAAATATATATACTAAATTTTAAAATTAAATTTGAATTGGTGCAATTGTCAAATTATTTAATATGCTATGATACATGCGCTGGGTGTGATAAACTTCACCCTAACACGGGAAACATCAAGACCTAACATTGATTCCCTAGAAGTCAGCGCCGTGAACACTAGCACTCGTCCATCCCTTTCGTATCTAACTCTATAGTAAACCTACATAAAAATAAATTGTTACTCTCTCTCTCACCAAGATGATATTAAAATGAGACTTATATGAAAAATAAATTATTACCTTCCGTAGGGCTTTTCTTATGAATCAAGGTGAGGGCAAGGCAAAGATGGTCACCTTCCCGGGCAACTGACAGAACTCCAACACACCAAATGGGGAGGAATTGAAAAACTCTAAGGGCCCGTTTGATGCGTAAAGTTTTAAGGTACAGCACATCACAAGTTTCTTTGTTCCTTGTTTGATTTAAAAATTGATTGAGAGTACATCACAAGAGGTTGTTATAGTACAGGACAAGTGGATAAAATTTTTGTATAACCAAAACCTCGGTACAAAAATTCTATCGTGGTACAACACAATCAAAAGACTAAATCATCCTCAATAAAAAATAAAAATCACAATCACGACATACCACATCTCACGACACTAATTCTCCAACCTTGCACATCCTTCACTTTCTCCACCAATGCACGCCCTTCTCCATTTTATACGATCCTCTTCTCTCTCTCCATCTTCTCCTCTCTCTCCCCCCTTTTATTTTTTTTCCTCTCTCGTCTCTAAAAAATTTTAGGGTTTCCAGTGCGTTTTTATCAAATAGAGATTTGATTCGTAACATCTATATTTTTTCAAATAAGTAAAAATGATCATATTTAGATATTGAAAATTTAAACCATATAAAAAATATACATAAATCTTTTTTATTTTTTTTTATCCAAAAATTTAAAATTAAAATTTTGTTAAAAATAAATATAAATCCTTTTATATCTTTACCATGAACCATGGATAAGATTTTCTTGGAAATATCAAATATATTAGTTAACTTATATAAAAAAATTTGTGTTTATTTTTAATAAGCAATTATTTTGCATACATTTTGAAAATACACAAATATAATTATGATTTAATAAGTTTATTTAAATATAAAAAATTTAATCATGTTAATATTGATAATGAGAGAAACTTCAAAATTTATTTTCTCCTGAAGTTTTTTATTGCATAACAAACATATAGGATAGTAGAAACTGTATCATAAGAATTTATAATATTTTGCCCAGTAATTAGTGCAAATCAAACGGAAACAACACAAAAAATTTTGTACTGTCTATAGAATATCAAACATTATACAGAACAAGCAGTTGTGCTGTACCACAACTCCTTGTACTGTTCTTAATTGTATATCAAACGGACCCTAAGACTCCAAGGTGATAGAAGTCTTCCAAGTTTGTTTAAGAAATGCAAAAAGGTTGGACATTAGATGGCTCAAAGTATAATTTTTATAAACATGATGTGATTGGGTAATTTTTTTTCCCACCATTTTCAAGGGCAATGATGGAATTTCACAGCATGGACCCAGTCCGAGTGACCTACAAGGGGCAAAAAGGAGGTGAAACAATAATGGAGGGGTTGTTCTGGGTATTCATAACTTACAGGGGTTGTTTGGGAAGTTTTGAAATTTTTGGAGGGTAAAAAGTAATTTTTCCATAAAACAAATTGATAAATAAATAAATGATTTATGTTGAAAGAGAATGTGTAAATTTTTTTAGAAGTTACCAAACTGTACCTTTTTCATTTTGGGGGCCAAACTTCAATTTGAATCAAAATGGGTACCCCACTTTCTATTTTGTTTCACCGGCTGGTTACCCGAAATTTTCCGGCTAATTTATGATGATGTGGCACCGAAAAACATACGTCAGCATCTGATTTACATGCTGACAAACCCAATTGGCATGCCATGTCATCGAAGTTCGCCACGTCAGATGCCACGTTGGATAAAGACACAAAAACAATGGCACGTGTCCTAGAAACCCTTTCTTCTCCACCAGACTGAGAGAGGGCAAAAAGGATGATCTCATACGTCCGATAGATAGAAAGAGATAGGTAGCAGTCTCGGCAGAGAGTTAGAAGCGCAAAATGGAGCTTGGCTTTGTCTACTTCAATGATGAAGGGATGGATAGACGAACCAGAGGCTATAAAACCTAATGGCTGATGTCGCTGTTGCCAGCAAGCTTGCCCTTGTTTTGTTTAGTTTTTTTTTTTAGAACTGTATTTCAATTGGACAATTGGAATTCATTGGTTTGGCTCTCATCACTAGGTTTTTTATTGATGGTATTTGTATAATATTTATTATTGTTTTACCAATCAGATATCATTTTCTTTTAATGGTTAGTTTAATTCTTATCCTGGATTCTGAAATAGTGCTTAGATAATGATTCAATTAATAAATCTGCATAACCAATGTTAGGGAATCTGCATAATTAAGAAAATGATTCAATTAATAAATCTGCAGAAACAATAGTAATGTAGTTTATAACAATGAAACACTTAAGAAACTGCAGATTATAACAATGAATTGCGGTATAATTACATCTGGAAAATTTTGCACATTGATAACAATGAAACTGCAGATGATTCAATTGAATATAACACTTCGTATATATATTTAAATGCATGCTTACAAAACACTGCAGTTAAAATACATTCTTCAGTTTTAAAGTATCAATAGCTTTACAAAATTGGCCAGAACAAAGTTACAAAATTGGCCAAAATATAGCGAAAAAAATATACAGAACAGAGCCAAGAAATTGCCCAGGACAGAGCAAAAAAAATGTTTTGAAATGAAACCTGGAGAGGGCCAAAAAAACATGGAAAGGGCTACAAAAAAAAAAAAAAAAAAAAAAAAGAGCACCATTCACAAAATCTTCTTCTGTGGATCAGTTGATGAAGTAGAGGTAGCAAAGGCTTTAACTCCTGGGGGCATCCATATTTTTCTTTTCTTATCAGTCCCTGTTGCCTTGCTTCTTTCTGCCACATGATTTTGTTTGACCTAGGACCTTACCACAGGACCTACAACAGAAGTATTTTCTATTTCCTTCATTCCTGCCTTTGAATTGTTGACCCCTCTTTTATTTTTGTCCTAGCTTCTAAAATTAATTTCTCTTACAGATTGTGCTCCCCTAAGTGTTTCACCAGTTTTTTTACTTACCTGCAATGTTTGAATAACAAAATACATACTTTAAAGACTTCAACTCCTAAAATAAAATTTATTAACATGAACTCACCTGTGCCTGTGGGCCATGATCCTCTGAAGGTAGATTATCCTCAGTTGCAGATTCATCTTCAATTCTCCTTGACTTGATTGACCGCCTTATATTCAATTTTGTTCTTCTTAATTGGGGTCCCCTTGGAGGGTTGGACACTTGTGGTGTTTGAACACTTGATGTAACTACCTACATGTTATAAAGTAGAATAAAATCCATAAATAAATAGATAAATAAACACCTCCTTATTTACAGTAAGAAAGGCCATATATATATATATATTGACGTGTGATGCAGGTCTTGTGAAAGCTGGTTGTCATTTGTTATGGCATTTCTTTCATATGGCCTTGTCTCTATCCCTCCACCTTGATCTGTTGTGGAAGTTGTTGCTTCATGGTTTATTGGACAGGTATTGTAATTAACTATAATGGTAAGTAGAAAATGAAATTAGCTTATTCCTAATCTAAACACATAAACTAACTAATAGCAATAATATAAGACAGGTACACAAAGTGGGACCTGTGAAATGCAGTCCATGTTCATTGTGCCAACTTCTCTATTTAATTGTGATTCCCCCACATCATCAACTTCTTCAATTCATCTATTTGTACAAATTGAGTAGAAAGCAAATTAGATATCATGAACTATTCCAATTAACTAATCACTTGAAACACCCACATGTTGTTGTGGTCCATGTGATGCCTGTCCATCATCTGCTGTAGTTGATTGTGCATTATACTGCCCATTTGAATTTTTTTTTATTCCCCTGGGAAGACATGTAAGAAAAATGTGTAAGCCATTAAATTTGTGTTATACATATATGTTTAACAAAAGATATTTTGCTATAAAAGCCTGACCTAATTTCCATGAAACCTTTTGATTGTGCATCATCTGCTGCAGGTCATTTTTACACCTTTCTTGCTAAGCTTTCTATTAGTGAAGCCAATGCCTTCACCATCTTCCTTTCTCCTGATAAAGGTTTTCCTACCCCTTCTCTTATTCACTGGATCAGGTGGGATGATTGGCCCTTGATCACTCTTAGGCCATGAATCTTTGTCATGTGTTGGGTTTAATATGTGCTTATATGTTTCCATAAATGTGCTGACACTATAACATAAATGTAGATAATTTTCTGCCTTTTCTTTGTTATAAAACAATATTGATATCGCATGGCCACATGAAATTCCACTCAATTGCCATCTTCTACATGAACATGTGGAAAGTTTCTTGTCAATTACAAAGTGGCCATCAGGCCTTATAACTTGGTACTTGTCTCCTCCTGACCAAGTAGTGTTGTAAAACCAACTTTGTGTCTTGAACTTTTCAATTTTTTTCATTACTTTAGGGCAATGTGATGTTGTTACCTTCTGCATTGTATCCTTTCTTTTTGGATTCTTCTCATCAACTGTGTCCTAATTATCTCATTCATGGAGATCACACCTTTTATCCTAGCTTCTAGGATGTTGCTATTAAAGCACTCACACAAATTGTTCAGCAGGACATCACATTTAAATTTACTTTGAAAGAAGGCCCTACTCCAATGCTTTGGTTCAATTTTTTTCATGTAATCATATGCCCCTATAGACATCCCTTTTAGAATCTCATTTCCTTCTCAAATGCATAAATGTGAGTGGCTTTAGCACAAGCCCATAATTGATCTTTAAGTGCTTTAGCACAAGCCCATAATTGATCTTTAAGTGCTTTTCCCCTAAACTTCTTCCTAAAATTTGTGTGAATGTGTCTGACACAATATTTGTGTTCACTAAAGGGGAATAGCTCTACAATCTCAGGCATCAAGCTCTAATTAAATATGCTAATGGCCACATCACCACCGATAACCAATTAAAGGAAAAAAGAAACAGAACATATATTAGGGAATGATTTAAAAAAAAACAAAACATCATTTAAATTAAGCATATATTTAGTCCAGCTTGTTATACCTTTTGTCTATCAGTCATAAAGCCCACTGTCTGCTGTCAGTGATTTTCAGATCCTGGGCTAGCACCTAGAAAAACATATCAAACCACCAAAGCAAATTATTTTCAGATCCTGGGACACTTAATATTGAATTAAACTTGTTTGAATTCCAAACAGTCACCTGTAGGAAGTTTTTCCAGTTTTCTTTATTCTCTTTTCTCACTATGGCCCAAGAAATTGGATAGATGCAAATGATTGCATTTATCCCAACAGCAGAGAGTAGCTGCCCGCCATACAGTACCTTCAAAAAACAACCATCCAAAGAAATTACAGCCTTGCAAAGATAAAAATAAATCAACACATGCAAATAAAGTGTATACAATGATAGCTCAATGGATAGGAAACTACATACCTGCACCCTGCCAAAAATCCTATTCTCAATGGATCCAAGCATACATAGAGGGATTGAAAGACCCTTTCATCATTGCAAGAAACAATAATGGATGAACCAGGATGGGTCTTCATCAACTCTAGTCTATAGTCATACAACTTTTTTAAATTATGTTGCACCTAATCAGATTTTTGTAAAAAAAAAAATTCACAGACTAAACTTGTTAAACCACAACATTTTTCCCAACTATTGAATCTTTACAGTTATCTTTTATCAGTAGAGAGAAGATAATGAATAATCGTTTTTGTCATACAAAAATGTAGCATTGAATATCAATTTATACACTTTAACACCAATAAGAAGAAATACATATGGTTCAATTTTTAAAGGAAATAATATAACTTTAAACAAACATCAACAAAAAGAAATACATATAGCATTGAATATCAATAAAAAGAAATACATGTAGCATTAAAGAAATACATATGCTTAAATTTATACACCATAACACCAATAAAAAGAAATACATATAGCATTGAATATCAATTTATACACAATAACACCAATAAACTGAACAACATATGCTTAAATTTGTAAAAGAAGTAATATAACTTTAAACAAACACCAATAAAAAGAAATACATATAGCATTGAATATCAATAAAAAGCAATATAGATAGCATTGAAAAAATACATACGCTTGAATTTATACAATATAACACCAATAAAAAGAAATACATATAGCATTGAATATCAATTTATACACTATAACACCAATAATAAAAACTTGCAAGAGCTACATATGAAACAAACAAAGAAAGAGATGCACATGTCAAAAGTATGATAAACACACTGGTAACTTTAAACAAACAAATAACAAATCAACCAAGAGATGCACATGTAAAATACTAAAGTAATTTCATCCAAATCACCAAGTCTAAGGTCAATTAACATAGGTTTAAGAAAATAGAGAAGATAAACCACACCTTCACATGCTTTGAGAGATAATAACCCAAGTAGTGATAGAAAGCTACTTACAATATTCGGTTCCTTCATCCTCTTTCCGTCGTATTTCCCAGCTAACAGACATCTTCAACCAAATGAATGAAAGAAAATGAGTAATTGGCAAACAAACAGATAATAAGAAATCAAAAGGAAAGAAAATTGAACTACCTTACTTGGATGTGGAATGAGATGAGTTCCAAAAGAGATGGATACCTCTGACCTATGAGGATGATGAAAACACTGAATTAATCCAGTGGTTAGACAACTCCAAAAATTGCAATCAACAAATGCAAAAGCATCTAATGAATGCCTTTGATGTATCTTAATCATTAGCAGTTCAAGTAATCACAAACACTTCCGTCTAAGAAGCAAACTCCTTCCAAATCAACATCAAGAGTGTAAAAAAACCATACAATACTTCCAAAAAAGCTCAAAATTTTCCTTGATAACTACCAATCCATGGATATGCATAATATCAACAATAAGCGGTAAATAATAAAAATAAAATTAAACAAACACACACACACACAATACCTCGTCTGCTCGATCTAGGGTTTAATTCAACTTGCTCGCATCTGACATCTCGCTTTTAGGACATGTGCCAAATTTCTATACACATGTCTCTTCATCCAACAAGGCATCTGACATGGCGAACTTAGATGACATGGGCATGCCAATTGAGTTTGCCAGCATGTAAATCAGATGCTGACGTATGTTTTTCGGTGCCACATCATCATAAATTTCGGATAACCAGCCGGTGAAACAAAATAGAAAGTGGGGTACCATTTTCATTCGAATTGAAGTTTGAACCCCAAAATGAAAAAAAGTATAGTTCGGTAATTTCTCAAAAAATTTACTCAAAGAGAATAAGATAAAGTACAAGGGTAAAACGGTAATTTCGATAAATGAAATTTGCCAAAAATCTCATGGGTTCTCGGATGTTGAGGTTTCCCAAATTCAAAGGTTTTGGAGGAAAGCTCCGTCTCTCTCTTTGCAGCAACGATGGGGGAGAACATGGAGCAAATCCTCAAACCTTTCTATCAGAGGGCTGCTGAAGCCGAGGTAGCAAACCCTAATGCTCTCCTTCTCCTCCTCTCTAATCGAAAGTATTGTTGTAGATGCCTTGCCAGCCTTGCTTTCTTTCATTGGGAGTTGATGATACTTCAAATCTTGTATAATCTCACTTATTTCATGTTTCATGGGTTTTCTATTTTTTGAGAATTTTTTCAAAGTATCATTTTTATTAGTATTGAAACAAATTGATCTGTTTGTGATTCTGATATCATTTTATGGCTTATTGGCTGTATTTTAGATGCAAATAGGTGTTTTTTTTTAGTTTATGTTGAGTTCTTAATTATATTAATCTTTAGCTAAGTATATATTTTTGCAATTTGTTACTGGGGACTTGTGCATTGACCTGGTATTTTGTTCTATTATTTTTAGTTCTCTAATCTGAGGAAGTTGTATTTATCAGTTTCATTCATTTTGTGCTTGATGTGATAAAATCAAATCTATGGTGAATTATATGGGTTATTGTTTTGCAATTGAGCTCTATAATCTAAGATGTTTATGAAGCAATTTGTTAGCAAGTTATGAACTTATTTTTCGCGTGTGGTATAAAATTATGACTATTTGCAATCTGTGCTATATAAAGCTGTGTGAGTTTTGAACTTTGAATTTTAGATTTTTTTTTTTTTTTGCTTTATTTTGCTATTTGTTGCAACAAGCACTTGAAGTTCACATGAAATGACCATATTAGTGGACTAACGGGTTTGGTTCAAATGGTGAAGGCTTGGATTACTTAAGGAAGTGGCTTTGAGTTCGAATATTTGTGTATGCAGAAAACACCTGGTGGGAGAGGTTTACTTCTTTATACGGCTTTCAATACCTCGTCTAGACTAATTTAGAGCATGTTACTCCTAAGCATCCTAAGCAACTGGTGGCATGGGTTAAGGACCTAAAAAATAAAATGACCATATTAGTCTCTTTAGGAACTAACTTGAAAAAAAAAAACAAAAAAGAAAACCTCAAGTTACATTGCCTGTTTAGGTATCCACCATCTAGTCCAAAGCTTATTCATCTTCTCCCTTCCAAATGATATTATGGATAAAAATTTGTCACTTGGTGGTCATTGCCATAACATTTCAAGTTTCCAATGTAACTGAAAGAGGTATATCTGCTAGATTGGCTTCTTCCTATCTAAATGGAATGTGGAACACAAAAGTAGTAGAAGCAGAAATATTGGAAGATTCTTATTTTAGCCTTCAACTGTTGATAGAAAGAGAATGTGATCTTGCTTTACAGTTTGGGACATAATTTTGGTTGGCAAATGTTGATCTGTTCCTGACATAGTGTCAGAGACTCAATGCAAAATATGTTTATTTTAAGTGAATCTTAGATGCTGATTTCGTTTTTGGTCCTTATATCTCTTTCCATTTGGATCTATTAGCTTGATCGGCAAAGTTATGGTTACTCATGTTTGATGACTATATGTTCTTGCACCAAAAAATCCATTATATCCTCCTTAAAAACTTCCTAGAATATTGAGGAATTTTCTGTTTACTCTGTGCTTTAAGGTTAATTAATCCATATATCCAATTGTATGAAAATTGTCTTCTGTATCAAATATCATAATCATTTCTGAGAGTTGGATAGATTGTTTTTTTTTACTTAATTCATTATCTTGAAGCATATTAAAGCAGATATTGGGTAAACATGAGATAAAGTTTTGATAATTGTTGAAGATGTTGTGTCTAGGCTATGAAATGAATTCTGTCTAATGTCAGACTTTACTTTGATCGGCATATATTGCCATGAAATGAATCATATCCTATTTACTGTAGAGAGTTTTCTTCTAAATTTGATGAAATTACACAAATAACTTCAACACATAACTATGGAAAAGTGATTGGATAGCAGAACATAGATATCTATAACACCTGATAAGGAGAGTTACCAGGAAAAAAAGCAAACACATATAGAGACTAAATGAACTAAGCACTAATCAATCTCTTATTGTTCATGTCTTTGCTTTCACTTCATTTTAAATCTCTTGCATCCTAATTAGCTTTTACTTGTATCTGCAGGAACGCTTGGCAAAGTTGGAGGCTTTACTTGCAAGTAAGAAAGGTAGTCCTACTTCCATTCAACTTAAGTTTACTTTCATATTTAATATAAAGTTAGTTGCTTATTCAGATATCATGCTAGGTGCTGTGGACACTGAAAGTTCAGCATCTACTATTAAGGAGCTTCAATCAAAATTAGAAACGGCACAATCAGAGCTTCAATCCGAGCGTGAGAAGGTGTGGTTCCTTTGGACTAGTGATCTTTAGGCAAATATATTAATGTTCTCTAGTCTATTCAATTTCAGGCCTCAAAGGAGATTCAGAAGCTCGAGTATCGTATTCTTCTCCTTGTTCGTGAACTGAGAGAGGCAGATTCTAAGCTGGCATCTTTAGCCGTGGTACCCACAAGTTTACCTCCATAAACTTCCGTATTTTTCATTCTCCTTTGTCTTCTATTGTTTGTTGTTATTAGTTAATCAGCATTATCAGTTTTCACAATGAAATGAACTTGGTAAGCAGCTTGCCAATAGATATACTTTTCTTGTGATTGTTTTGTTTTAAGATCACAATTAAGTGGGTCATGATCTGTAGCAGACTTACTAAAGATGCTCAAGTAGTTACTGCCAATTCTCATGATTTAATCTTTCCGAGACTTCATGTGAATCATATTGTTCATTTTTTCTTTTCTTTTTTTATTTAACAGATTGAATTGAGTTAACCAATAATGCTGATTAAAGAATCTGGCACATTAGAAGCATTGTTACTCATTTGATAGACAACTGCCTTGAATCAATTGAAATCACCATCAAAATACACATTAAATCTGAATCAGCTTCAGTAAGCTCATGCTATGAACATTCTCCATGTGAATAATATTCTTCATTTTTAGTGATCGCAAAACTTCCAATACTGTGCGATCAATTGACTTTCTTCTTTTTTTGACTGTTTAAAATACATTCTTATGCTCAAACATTTCCGTCTGCTTCTCTCTGACCAGTTTGTCCTTGCAATTGTCACAGAAGTAAAAAACTGCCGGGAGTCATGTTACAGTTATCATCTTAGTTGGAAGGAGTATTCTACAGCAAACATAGCTTCTCTTTAAGCTCGTAACAATAGATTCTATTTCTGCTTTTGTCGGTGAACTATTACAGCATTTTTGATGGATTTTAACTGCAAGATTTTTATTCCTGAGTTAGTATTCTGTGGAACCAAAACTTTTGGAACAGATGCTCAATTATCAGTTATTCTAAAAGTTAGTGTCATTGGACTGAAAGGAGCTCATGTATAAATGATAACTGTTCCTTTTATATGAAATCTGTCTAGATCTACATGGCTACAACTCAAGCATTTTGTTTTTTATTGTTTATGACTTCTATTGATCAATGGAAAATAATTCTCAACCAATGAGCAGCTTTCATGCAACATATGGGTTTGGAAGGAGAATGGATCTGGAAATTGTTGGAAATTTTGGGAGTCTTTTCTCACACTATTTGTTTAGAGTTATTTTTTGCTTTTATATGATTTTTTTTCTTTTATTTTCCTTAATTACCTATATATTCCACTAACTAATTTTTGTGGTGCCGCTTTTTTATTTTGTTTAGTGGTGGTCAGCGGTGACCTGCACTTGCAAGGGGGAAAAAATTATTTCACAAGTTTTGGACATGCATAGGCACTAGGGATGGCAACCCCCGCTTTGCCCTGCAGTTTTTGTTCTAATCTGTTCTGATTGGAGCGGATTTTTTTTTTATTTTTTTTTATTTTTTTTTAAAAGCAGAGTTGGGCGGGTTTTTCTCTTTTGAAAAATCAGGGTCCGCCAGTTTTGATAAACATCTACTTCAAAACCACCCCGTTAAGCAAATTACGTAATTAACCGTATATATATATGTATTATAGGTTTTTTTTTTTTTTTGTAATTTCATCAAGAAGGCATCATTTTTGACTTTTTCTTCTACTTTTATAAAATATAAGATTAATTTTAATTTTTATATAAATAAATGTAGGTTAAAAAAAAGTAACATGTAAAAATTTAAAAATAAAAAGATCAAAATATCAAAATGGTTCATCTATTTTGCGTTTTCCGCCCTTTTAGTCACTAATGTGATTATAATTAACAATCTTAATCATTGACTATTAAAGAGTAAAACTCAGGTGATTGGATTATTGCGAGTCATGTTCGAATACACTAATCTCAATGATGTATTTATGACATATGCTCCCACTATTACATAGTTTTCAAATGAGTAATGATATATCAACCGAATGGATTATACGAACCAGCCACACGACGCATGTGGCTGGTGATGTGGCCAATTTTTTTTTTTATATTAAAAAAAATTCTGAAAAGTAATAACAGGCTTTTGATCGGTCCCCCCTCTCTCACTCTCTCTCGATCTCTCCCACTCTCTCTCTCTCGTGCGCCTCTCTCCCGGTCCTGCCTGTCATTTCCCGCCGCCGATCCCGGTCCCGGTTCCGGCCCTGCTCCGGCTGCTCCCTCCTCCTCTTCGGCTGCGGCGATCTCTCCCACTCTCTCTCTCGTGTGCCTCTCTCCTGGTCATGCCCGTCGTTTCCTACCGCCGATCTTGGTCCCGGTTCCGGCCCTGCTCCGGCTGCTTCCTCCCCCTCTCCGGCTACGGCAATCTCTCCCACTCTCTCTCTCGTGTGCCTTTCTCCCGGTCCTGCCCGTTGTTTCCCGCCGCCGATCCTGGTCCCGGTTTCGGTCCTACTCCGACTACTCCCTCCCCCTCTCCCGGTTCCGGTCCTGCTCCCGGCCGCCGAGGTAAAATCTTTTTATTAATTAGTAATGTGTCTAGATATCCATCGTTATTAAAATTGAGATTTAAGTTTCAGTTGCTATGGATAATATAGGGATAATATTAAATTTAGATTTTTATTAATTAGTAATGTGTTTAATTTAGTTTAAGTTTAAGTTTCAGTTTAAGTTTAAGTCTAAGTTTAAGTTTAACACAAACAATGATTTTAGTTTAAGTTTAAGTTTCAGTGTCTAGATATCCATCGTTATCCATCTTTAATTTGTTTTTAAATTTATTTCTTGAATTTGTTTTTCTAAAATCAAGTTTATGTGTTTAATTACTCTTGAGTTTATAAAGAGATCATTGTTTGTTTAGTTTGTGTTTATTGTTTGTCTATAATAAAATCTAAAAATCAGTAAATATACAAATTATTTATGAATTTATTGTTTGTCTAATTTGTGTCTAGACACACATACTTAAAGCAAGAACATGGAAGAAGTGGTACTTGGGTGTTCTAAGCAAGGAAAAGATAATGTAGAAGAAGTCTTGGATTTAGTTGAAAAAATTGTGCCGGAGGCCGGTATGATACTTGATTCTGAAGAAGAAGTTTATAAATTGTATGTCCAGTATGCGCGGTGTGAAGGGTTTGGCATCACCAAAAAAAGCACGAGATTAGGTGATGATGGAAAATTGAAATATTACACGCTGGCATGTGTAAGAGGTGGCAAATGAATATCTACTTCAAAAAACTCCTTCAACCCAAGGCTATCCACCAAAGTAAATTGTCCAGCAAAGATCAATGTTATTGTTGGCAATGATGGGCGATTTACCATTTCTAGTGTTAATTTGGAGCACAATCATGCACTTAGCCCACAAAAAGCTCGTTTCCAAAAGTGCAATAAAAAAATTGATGCATATGTGAAAAGAAGGCTTGAATTAAATGACCAAGTAGGGATAAGCCTAAGCAAAAATTTTCATTCCCTAGCGGTTGAAAGTGGGGGTTATGAAAATTTGACATACACTGAGAAAGATTGTAGAAATTTTATTGTGAAAGCAAGGCAATTTAGGCTTGGCGTTGGGGATGCCGTGGCACTCGGAAAATATTTTTCTCGCATGCAACAAAGAAACACAAAATTTTTCCATTTGATTGACATGGATGAGGAAGGTCGTTTGAGGAATGTCTTTTGGGCGGATGCGAGGTCTATAGCGGCTTATGAAGCTTTTGGTGATGTAATTTCCTTTGATACCACATACTTGATGAATAAGTATGACATGCCATTTGCTCTGTTTGTCAGTGTAAACCATCATGGGCAGACGGTATTATTTGGGTGTGGCTTATTGTCGATGGAAGATACAGGAACATATGCTTTGGCTCTTCAAAACTTGGTTGGAGTGTATGTCAGGCAAGGCTCCTAATGTGATTATTACAGACCAGTGTATGGCTATTCAGGGTGCAGTTAGAATGGTTTTTCCAAATTCCCATCACCGCCTTTGCCTTTGGCATATCATGAAGAAAGTTCCTGAGAAGCTTGGAGGTTTAAATGAATACAAAGCAATCAAGAAGATTTTGAAACGCATCACGTATGAAGCTGTGGATACTCAAGAGTTTGAAGACACAAACTTGAAGATGATGGCGGACTATAACTTTGAGAAAAATGAATGACTGAATTCTTTATTCAAAATCCGTGATCGTTGGGCTCCTGTATATGTTAGAGGCATATTTTGGGCTGGAATGTCTACCACTCAAAGAAGTGAAAGTGTGAATTCATTTTTTGATAGTTATGTTGGTCCGACGACTTCACTAAAGCAGTTTGTTGAGCAATATGATCATGCCTTGAAAAACAAGATTGAGAAGGAGAACAAAGCTGATTTTGCTTCATTTAACTCGTGTTTTCCATTGATTACTGATTGCTATTTTGAGAAGCAACTACAAGATAAATGGCTCCAAGTGATGTGCTTTGAAAACATAATAAGTGGTGTCCTTGGAAAATTAACTGCATCAGCTTCACACAGCAACTGCTTTGTGAGTTTTTCTCAGAAGTTAAGTATAATGGTCCATGATGATGAGTTGATTTCCAGACGAATACTACAAGTAACATCATGAATCTGCATCAAGTAATAGTGAGACCATAACAACTAGTAAGTAGTTTGTGATGCAAACATTAACTTACGAATCTGGGCAAAAAACTATTACAAGAATAGACAGCCTATATACAGATATTGAGTCACAATCAAATGAAAACTACAACAGAAAATAAGCTCAAATTTACCAGATTGAGATCCAAGAGCAGTCCCAAAAAAATGCAATCAAAACACAAACAATCACCAGACATCTTCTCCAATCCATGCAGCAATTTTCTTGGCTTCTAACTTTGAACTTCAGACTACACCAATCATCAAATTTTGGCACTACCTTTTAACTGTTAGTTGATACCATCACCAACAGGAAATCTGGCTGCTTGATAGTCTTTCATCTTCCACCTTAATAAGGTATTATTACTCATGAATATATGGTGAATGAATGATAATATGTCTAATGGGAATAAGCCCAAGCAACTTTTAAAGAAGTGCTAAAATGTTATTTAATAATATACCTTTTTTTCATAACCACACAAAATGTTCTGGAGAAAGTGACAAAAATTATGTCATTATCAACCATGTTTAACATGCAAAAAATGCTGATAAGCAAATGTGCCATGGCTAATTGAGCTCCGTGAGGAATAAGCCACTACAAATGATAAAAATTACAAGAAATAAATTTCATCATTTGGATACTGATGCATGCTATGATAGATGCAGTATAGGTCTATCCATAAATCAGTGTAATTTACTTGATAAATAACTAGGAAGAAGGCTGAACTTTGCTAATAGTATGAATAATGAAATAAAATGCTTCCATATCAGAAAAATGAAAACCAGATAAACAATTCATGTATAGAAGAGAGATCATGCGAGCAGAACTCACAATGAACAATAACATTATTCGGAAGCCTTCTCGCAAATTGATCAGCAGCAAATCTCCAATCTTTTGCACTGAAAATTACAGGAAAAATACGATGAACACTGAACAGAAAGCGCCTCTCTCCATCTAGGGAGACACTAAAAAAAAACATTCCAAAAATTGAAACAACTTCAACATTGTAGCAAAATACAAATCCATCAGGTCTCTAGTTGGTTTATAGAATGCTACGCTGAGCTTTCAGAACTAATGCATTCAATTCATGCAAGTGATTTGTTTCAATTTGCCATAATTGACCATGTTGTCAAATCCTTGTTAGTATGACTCAATGCAAATAGAAGTAATTTAATCATCACTGACTAATGGTTTCTGCTAAAGAAAAAGAAAAAGGCTTCTAAAAAACCAAACCAAGCTAAAAGAAGCATCTGATTATCCATACAACAGTAATTCATCTTTATAGTCCTATTCAACACTTGCTTTTGTTCTCATGAAATCAAGACATTTTTATTGTTTCTTCGCATCAATAATGACCAAAATTCAACCTACATTCTTAAATTTCAGAACAGCTATTCATCAATTCCCCCAACTTCACAACGAAGCACCAATCAACCAAATAAAAAAAACAAAGTTCCAGAAAAATCACAACATACCTTCCAACAAGTCCATGAACCATGACAACAAGGTGATCCGGAGCGATCTCCGGCTCCAAACCCCTCCTCACCGGCTCCTCACCCATCTTCATCCATTTCCTCATCCGCTCCTCAAGAAAACCCATCCATCCATCAGGAAACCTTATCTCTTCCCATGCTCCGTTCCTGAGCACACTTCGGTTGAAACCCTAGTTTCCAACGACCAGCTCTCATCGGAACTCGAATTTCTCGGCGCAAAGGGATCTCCACCGAGGAGACCGTCACTCCAACAGGAGGATTCACGACCACCATCGATCGATGATCCAAGAGGAGACAACGAGAGTGAGAGCGAGAGAGAGAATGAGAGCTGTTGGAAGTGGTGGTGCTTGAGAGAGAAGATAAATATCAAGCGAAGCAATGAATGATGTTTAGTTTATTCGGAATTGAGTGAAGGAAGAGGTCGAAGCTATCGAGATGGCGGCGCGTTTTGGCACTCTTTTTTGTAAGGAATAGTGCCCGGAGTCAAGGCCGGGATAGAGGGAGGAAAGCGGCGGTGACCGGAATGGGGTAACGCAGCATCTGTGGGAGGCTAGCGTCCTGGAGCAGGGCCGTAACCGGCAGCCGGAGAGGGGGAGGGAAGCCGCCGGAGCAGGACCGGGAGAGAGGCGCATGAGAGAGAGAGAGAGTGGGAGAGATCGAGAGAGAGTGAGAGAGGGGGGGGGGGACCGGTCAAAAGCCTGTTATTACTTTTCAGAATTTTTTTTTATATAAAAAAAAAAAATTGGCCACGTCACCAGCCACATGCGTCGTGTGGCTGGTTCGTGTAATCCATTCGGTTGATATATCATTGCTCTTTTCAAATAGCACTCTTTGTCAAAGTATATGTCATAAAATCCTTACGAACCTTTAACTTCCAATTAAAGATTCTCCAATTTGTGAACTATTTAAGTGCATAAGTACTAAACCCTTCTACTACCCTCCTCTTTATCACACAAAGAGTAGAAGGTTTAACTTAATACACATGGACTATGGTGTTCAAAACTAATTAAAAATGACATCACAAGATTTATATGAATATCAAAATAAATGCCTATTAATAATAATAAGAATCTATAATACAAATGAAATATCCTAATATAAGTATTTTCGTTAGCATTAAGGACATAACCCTAACAATGGCATCCCCATATAATATGTTCATCATTTTCTAGATCCAATCCACAGAAGCAGCAAGGCATAAAGGTTCCCAGATTCAACCTATGGAAGTACTCAAAAGTAGGGGTTCTACGATGAAAAATCTCCATAGGAATACCTTCACTTTGGGTGTGGTGTTAAGCCTCCAAATGGCCTACCAACCTTCCCAACTATCATCTTAATAGGCAAACCCAAAATTGAGTGATTATAGACATATTTCACAATCGTTGTAGTTGAGCCAGATGGAGACCAGACCAAAGAGTTTTTAGCATGCATGTCCACGGTCTATTTCCTCTTTTTATCCCATCCACTATGAACCCCAAAAATCATTTTACAAGCATCAGAATTGAGAGTTTCAGAATCAACAAAATCATGAATTGTTAAAGTATCAAGAGTGAAATCCTTGATAACAAAGATAGGTTTGAAGACAATCGAAATAAAAAAAGCCAAGGGTCATTCCAAAGGTCAGTTTTATCAGGATTACACTCGTTAATCCAGAAACTGGCCTTGACCTTTTTAGAAATAGAACACAGGCTTTTGTAAAATCTAGATGAATTTTTAGGAATATGCCATTGCCAAAGTTGAAAGAAACCATATTTCAAATTTAAGATATTGACCCATAGTTTATCATTAAAATTTAAAAACTGCAAGAACATTTTTAACCATTAAAGCTACCTTAGCATGTCGAAGATTTTTAATTCCAAGACCTCCTCAGTTTTATCAAGAGTAATAGTGCTCCATCTAATAATATGGAAGCCACAACTATTGCTACCCATACCCAAAGAAAATTTCTAGCTAGTTTAGATATTTGGTCTAGAACAGAATCATGGATTGCAATGCAGGATATATAGGAGATAATTGAAATAGGGAAAATGGTACTATTGAAAAGGACAACACAACCAGTTGTGGACATGGAGGAGTGGTTCCAAAATTAAATCATCTTAAACATATGTCAACTAGGTGTTTGTAACTGGTTAGTGCTAAGCTTTTTTAGAGAGATAAGGCATCCAAGGTATTTGAAAGAGTAATAACCTATATTCATCCCTAAGATATTAGCAATGGCTTTGCTAACTCTCCTATTAAGGCTGCTAGGAAGATGAATGGTTGACTTATTGAGGTTTGGCTTTTAACCTATCAAATCTATATAGACTAAAAGACAAAGTTGATAAGCCTTGGTAGCTAAACAAGTTGCTTTAGAAACTATGATTAAATCATTGCTAAGAGCATCTCCAACGCGGACGCTTATTTAGCGTTTTTCAACTGATTTGGCGCAGGGTTTCTCCAATCCTGCGCCAAATCAGGATTTGGCTACAGTGGTGCGCACCACTGTAGCTAACGCTATATTTTTTTTAATCTTTTATTTAAATTCTGTTATGATTTTTTAAATTCTTTTTTTTTTATCTTTTGTTTAAATTCTATTTATATTTTTAAAATTCTTTTTTTTATCTTTTGTATAAATTCTATTTACATTTTTTTAAATTCTTTTTTTATCTTTTGTTTAAATTCTATTTTTATTTTTTTTAAATTCTTTTTTTATTTTTTTATTTATATTTTATAAAATTTTCGTTTATTTGGTTTTTTATTTTCTTTTTTTAAATTATGTTTTGATTTTTTTCTTTTTTTTTAATTCTGTTTTTTAATTTTTTAATTCATATTTATATTTTATATTTTAATTAAATTAATAACTTATAATCTAGGTTTATATTCTTCAATTAATAAGAAATATAAAATTAAAGAAAATAATTTACGAAATATAAATTCATTAAAATTAACGAAAATTACATGAACGATAAAATAAAAACCATAGAAAATAATTCTAAAACATACATTACCATCGATACTGAAAAAAAAAAGATAACACCCAAAATACGAATATGAAGTCTACATAGATGGGGCTAATAGTCTGGCATGTTATCGCCACTTCCACCAATATTGCCGAATATGTCATTAAACATATTAGATCCAGAAGGCGGTGGTTGTTGAAAATGACCTCTTTTCTGTAAAATTTCTTGTTGTTGTGCTTGTATACAAGCACGAATGTTTGGATCAGTGATAGAATTCAAATCTCGCATCAAAATTTTGTCCTCATATTTCATTTGTTGAAAGGCAAGATTTTTACTCTGCATTTCTATGAATATTTGTTGATCTGCATTAGTCTTCTTTAACATCTCTATAATCTTGAAGTTATCATCTTTTAGGCGACTAAGAGAAGATGCCACTTCGTCATCCATTTTTTTCTTCAGTTTGTCTTTTTTCTGTCCGATTGGGCGTTCAGAAGGTGAACCACCAATACCATCGTCTAAGTTAAGAGAAAATTGAGAAAGTCCAGGAGATTCTAGTGCTTGAGATTCTGGCGTGGGATTTTCATATTCTGATGATACATGGTCAAATGTATGCTTTCGAGTAATTTGTCTAGATGTCATAACGTTATCTTTAAACTTCTCAAAGTTCCTCACAATGTGCCACACATGATCAAACTTGAACCCTTTCTTATAGTTAGGATCATCCAAAAGCATTCTCTTCGCTCAATTCATCTGTAAATTATTTCAGAGTTATGTATTTGTAAAGATGTAAAATTGCAAAGAATAAAATATATAAAACACTTACAATATCTTGGTCTGATGCACCACTTGGATTCAAATTTTCCACTTGTCGAATACATCCATTCAATTTTTTTTACTGCCTTCTCTATTGTTTGCATCCGACACTGTAAAGACCAACCAGAACGTTCCACCCAAGTCTTATCTCTTGTCAAATTATATTTTTCCTCCATTCGTGCCCATAATTGCTTTAAAGACTGGTTCGTACCAATAATGGGGTCTTGAGTCATTTCCATGTAAATTTCACAAAAGTGGGCATCTTCATAAGGAGAGTACCCCGAACTACGAGGTTGTTTAGACATTTTTCTTGGGTTACAATGAAAGAGAGATTTTTTTGATAGTAATGGTTGAAATAAGAGATGACATGAAGTTGTTTATATAGGCAACACAATAATTGAATAATGTGTCATCTTATCTCCTAACCAACCGTTAGATGGATTCCATCTGCATCCACACCGTTGAATTTGAATTAATCCTACCAAACCCTATCTCATCACACTTCCCAATGTCAGAAGATGATCAATTTAAATAATGCTACACTTCCCAATGCTATAAGATAAACAAATTGAATAATGTGTCATCTTATCTCCTAACCAACCGTTGGATGGATTCCATCTGCATCCATACCGTTGAATTTGAATTAATCCTACCAAACCCTATCTCATCACACCTCCCAATGTCAGAAGATGATCAATTTAAATAATGCTACACTTCCCAATGCTATAAGATAAACAAATTGAATAATGTCTCTTCTTATCTCCTAACCAACCGTTGGATGGATTCCATCTGCATCCACACCGTTGAATTTGAATTAATCCTACCAAACCCTATCTCATCACATCTCCCAATGTCAGAAGATGATCAATTTAAATAATGCTACACTTTCCCATGCTATAAGATAACCAAATTGAATAATGTCTCTTCTTATCTCCTAACCAACCGTTGGATGGATTCCATCTGCATCCACACCGTTGAATTTGAATTAATCCTACCAAACCCTATCTCATCACACTTCCCAATGTTAGAAGATGATCAATTTAAATAATGCTACACTTCCCAATGCTATAAGATAAACAAATTGAATAATGTCTCTTCTTATCTCCTAACCAACCGTTGGATGGATTCCATCTGCATCCACACCGTTGAATTTGAATTAATCCTACCAAACCCTATCTCATCACACTTCCCAATGTCAGAAGATGATCAATTTGAATAATGCCCCCATTTCTTATAAATTGACCTTATTATTATTCTTTTCATTCGTAGAGCACATAAACATATACTCAAAATGAATTACAACATTGGAGGAAGTTCGAATACTGAAAATAACATATTGTCGTCATCATCTTCAGATGGTGATGACAATATGTTATGGATGTATGATCTCTTTTCAGTGGAAGAGGATGTAATGCATCGTGTTATTCAAAATAATAGTATGATATTAGAGTTAACCTCCAATCATCTGAACAACCGTCGCTCCCATGGTGGCTCTATTCCAGGCCATGTTGTTATCAATCGTGACCGTGAAGCAGCAGATCGTAATTTGTGGAATGATTACTTTTCGGAGAATCCACGATATAATGCTGAAATGTTTCGCCGAAGATATCGGATGTCATGAAGTTTGTTTCTTCGCATTGTTGATGTAGTGAAGGACCATGATAGTTACTTCCAACAACGCTGTGATGGTCTTGGTCGAGTTGGGTTATCCACTTTACAAAAAATTACTGCTGCTTTTCGAATGTTGACATATGGTTTACCTGCTGATGCTACAGACGAATATATCAAAATCGGTGAATCAACTGCAATTGAAAGCTTCAAAAGATTTTGTCGAGCTATCGTAGAGATTTTCGCTGAGCAATATCTTAGATCACCTAATGCTAATGATATTGCAAGACTCTTATACATTAGAGAACAACGTGGCTTTCCAGGAATGTTAGGAAGTTTGGATTGTATGCATTGGAAGTGGAAAAATTGTCCCACAGCATGGGCTAGACAATATAGAGGAAGGTATGGATGCCCAACAATTATTCTTGAAGTAGTAGCAGATTATGATCTTTGGATATGGCACGCTTATTTCGGTATGCCAGGCACCAACAATGATATAAATGTTTTGGAGTCTTCTAATTTGCTCTCCAACCTAGCACAAGGTATTGCTCCTCCTTCTCATTATGGCATTCAAGGAAATGAGTACAATATGGGATATTATTTAGCTGATAACATATATCCAAAATGGTCTACTATTGTACAAACTATTCATCAACCCCGAACTCCGAAGAAAAAATATTTTGCAATGAGACAAGAAGCATGCCGAAAAGATGTTGAGAGAGCATTTGGTGTTTTACAATCTCATTTTGCAATTGTGGCCGGACCAGCACGGTTTTGGAGAAAAAATGTTTTACATGACATAATAACTGCATGCATTATTATGCACAACATGATAGTTGAGGATGAACGAGATCTCAGTGTACCAATCGTGGATGTAAGAGAAGTGGTGACCCTAGTAGTTGAATTGGTACAAGATGAAGATGCTCGATTTGAACAATTTCTTGGTCGTTACAGGAAAATTAAAGACAAAGACGCTCATATTGCACTTCGCAATGCATTAATTGAACATTTATGGTTGCACTATGCAAATAACGAAGATAATTAGAAATATGTGTGCTACTTTAGTTTCAAATAATATGTTGTTTTTACTAATTGTGCTGGTTTGTATGTTATGTTTTTATTAAGTAATTAATGTAATGTTTGTATTTGTATTTTTTTATCACTTTTATATTTAATAAATATATATAATAAATATAAAAATTAAAAATATATTTTAAATAGTATCATATTTAAATTTAATGGTTAAAAGTGAAAAAAATTTAAAGATGATTAAATTTATTGATAGAGATGGTGGTTGGAGAAGAATATTCTTAGAATATTCTATTTTAGAGTTAAAAATAGAGATAGTGGTTGGAGAAGTTTTCACTGTAGAAACTGTATTTTTGAGTACTGAAGCGCCAAATATAGAGTTTTGGGTTGGAGATGGCCTAAATATAAGATAATTAAAATTACAATTTAATCCAACATCAAAGCCTAGCACCCAATTATGAAGCAAAGCATGATTCTGGATGGTTAACAAGTTTTTGAAAAAAAAAAAATTTAAAGCCCCTACTACCATTAACCAATTAGAAGGTTTACCATTGATCAATAAAGAAAAGCTAGTAGTAGTGATGTAGGCCTTGATCCATTTTATCCAAATAATGGGAAAATTCATAAGGTGGAGGATAACAAGAACAACGTTACAATCAATCATGTCATAAGCTTTAGCAATATCAATCTTAATTAACTTCCTCAGGGAGTTTTTGGAATTATTTTGTAAGAAACACTACAAAGTGAAATAGGGCGAAAATCAGTAACACTTTTAGGATTATCTAATTTAGGGATGAGAATAATGTAAGTTCTGCCCCACAGTTGGGGAGGCTAGTAGTGTGAAAAGAGTGAGATATAGCTTTAAAGAGGGGATCTTTGATAATATCTCAGTAATGCAAATAAAATTCAATATTAAGGCCATCAGGTCCAAAGTTCTTATCTTTAGGCATGCTTTTGATTGTAGAAAAAACCTCAACATAAGAAATCGGCCTAATAAGCAAAGCTTTATTCTTCATTACCAGAACATTGTGATCATTCGACACGCCTTTGATAACATCAGAGACAAAACAATTTCCACCAAATTTCCAATGATTTAAATAATTTTTTTTAATATTTTTCAATTTCTAGGGGGTCAGATAAAACATTGCCCTGATTATCAGTTATAGTAGAAGTCTTGTTTCTATGCTTGAGAATACGGGTAACGTTAAGAAAAAAACTTAGGGCCCGTTTGGTTAGCGGTAATGTTCTCACATTACCTCCTATTACAAATTATCACGTTTGGATTGGTGGCGGTGGTATTGATGGTAATATGTGATTACCAACATTGTAATATTACCAACAAACTTGGTAATCCCATTACCACCAAAACAGTTGGCTATGTTGGATTATCAACTATATGGTAATCTAAAAGTTTCTTTGAACAAATATGTCATTTGTTTAAAAAATAATTTTAAAATACTCTATACTTTAAGCGTTAGATAAAAAATTTAATTTTGAATGACATTATTTTTAGAATATCTTCAACTTAAAAAAAAATTTATTTTTTGTATTATAATTAATTTTTTACATGTAAAAATTTATTTTATCTCAACTTTCAATTTGATCAAAATTTTAGATATAAAGGTATTTTGGATAAATTTTGCTAAAATTAATTTTTGATGTTATAATTTAATTATTTTGATCCCAAATTTTATTTAACTTTAAATTTAAATTTGTTCAAAATTATTGATATAAAAGTATTTTGAGAAATTTAGGATATTATTAAATTAATTACTATATAATATGAGTCCCAACTAAACATGATTATTATAACTTACCACAACATCTCTGGGCATATGGCATTCCCGATCTCATTGCCACGATAATCTCATTACGTGGTAATATATCATTACTGTGAATCATACGATCCCTTAGAGTTAATATCCCTATAACTAAGTATAACATCTGAGCGTTTTGAGCCCAACAAATGTTATTCTAGTTAAGGAGGGCCAGATGTTTATTATTGAAGGATCTAAGCATAATGCTATTAATAAAGTTGGAATCATTAGAAGTTTTCAAGATGAATAATTTTTTACAGTGTTACCGATATCAAACTCTAAAGAAGAAACATTGGAAGATCTCCAAGACATCAAATGATTTTTAGTACGAGAAACCAAGTGAGAGAACGCATGAAGAAGAGAAGAGTGAAGAGAAGAGTTGGGAGCAAAATTCTAAGCTTTAAAATATAGTCATGGCAGCCTTTATTATCCAACCAAAAGTTTTCAAACCGAAAAATTTTACTTTTAGAATGAAAGTTAACATGGTTTGTAAGAATCAGAGGTGCATGATCTGACCTAACACGAGGGAGATGGTGGCCATTATAACTTATAAGTATCAAACATAGAAATCCAATCCATATTAGCTAGAAATCTATCTAGATGTGCCCAACAACACGCACACCCTAACTGCCCATTATACCAAATATAAGGCATGATAGTATTAAAGTCACTTATTAAGAGCGATCATTCCACACTCATTTTTGCAAAGTAAGATGCTGAGAATTGTAAATAATAGTAAAAATCCAGCCTTTATGATAATTAGAGGATGTTACCAGATGGATGTTATGGTGTGAGAAAATTAATAGAGTGTCTTTGCCAATCTCTAGCTTTCAGAATACCATAATCCCACCCGACATACCAACTACTTGCAAGGGGGCCTAGTCCTAGTTCCTCCAAAATCTCTTGTAGAAATGGGCACACCAAGCATTGTTTGCTTTGGTCTCCACGAGACAAAAAATGTTAGGTTTGAACTTGGTCACAAGCTCCTAAATCCTATTCACTAATTTGGGATTGGAGGTACCCCTACAATTCCAACAAAGTATATTAGAAACTTGTAAACAACTCATCATAAACAAAATTAAACAAGAGAAAAAAATGGCGGAGAGATTTAATGGGGGAGAGATTTAATGGGGGTCAATTGAAGGCTCAATAGGAGCTTTTCCTCTCTTTTTTAGAACTAGAACAGGCCTTGGAGGTTCCCTTCTTGCCAAAGCTTCAAGTTTGATCTCTTTCTGATAATAGACTAGGGTCATCTCTTCATCCAAGTCGGTCGGTTCATTATTAAACAAGTGAAAAGGATATTTTAAGTGGATCAAAATTTAGGAGAGGCATTGGAGTCGTTACTAGTTTTCAATGCTATTTGGGGAGAATATAAATATGAAAACTTTCAAGGGGATAAGCGCAAAAGAAAAGCAACTTCACCACAGAAACAAAAGCCATGAAAGGGTTTCATTTCATAATTTTCCAGTGTTCTCTCATTGATCTTCGCAGGGCCGTCGAAGGAGAAGGATGTCGCTCGTGGATTACGATTCTTCTTCAGGTGAAGAGAAGGAAGACGAAGAAGACGATCTCGGAGAAGAACAAGGAGAGCAAGAAGCGAAAGAGGAGCGAGACGAGCCCAATCTCCCTCCCGCTCTTCCCAATCTCCACAATCGGTAATTTCTCTACTTCAATCCATGCTTCTTGCTTTGTTTATTCAATTATGTGGATCAATAAGTATTAATTTCGTGGATTTCATTGAGGTTCATGCGCTGAATTAGGGTTTGGATGATCGTTCTGCTTGTTAACACAACCTTTTAATGCTTGTGTGAGAAATGTAAAAAGTAGTCTTTTTTTAAAATTTTTAGGGTTTTATATTTGGGTCATGTTCTGTGAAACTACAAAATAGTGGAGATTCTGTTTATCTTTCAATGCATGGATTTACAAAAGAGATGAAACCATTATTGGAATGCTCCTCTTGGTATATGGTCTGGTAGACGTTGGGTATAGGACTGCTATAGAGGATTTAATTACATAGCCTCAAGCTCAAATGGAGCTCAGTTAGTAAGAATTGCTGAAATATAACTCAAATGTGACTAAAGTTAAAATTTTTTGTGTGGTTGATTAGTTAAATTAGATGCAAATTACCTTAGCACATAAATATGCTTTAGTGCCATTGTCTCAGAATTGCTGCAAGTTTTCTTTGAACTCTGTTATGGTTGACTTTGAAAAGAATATCCAAAATGTAGCCTTTGATTATTGGGGTATTTGGCATTCAAATCTGTGGTTGTTAATTTTTATTTTTTTAACTAGGAGTAGAGATTTATATTACTGTAGCATTCAGTTCGTCTGAGATAAAAAGCTTGGAGATTGTGTTGGATTTTCCCTTATGACTAGGTAAACTGCCTTTTGTTTGTAGTGTTACGGAGTGGAAGTTTTCTGGATTTTTTCCTTTTTTTTCCCTTTTTTCCCTTTTTTCCCTTTTTATTTACTGCTGTTTTTCTAAGCCTGTTTAGTTAGGGTTGTAAGCAAGCAAACATGTGTATCTAAGAACTTATTCAATAATAGGTCATTCTAAGTGCCTATCTAAAATGATTAGCTCCAAGATGGACTTTGGATGGCTTAATGGGTGCATGAGTGTCTTCCCACAGAATATTCTTCTATAGCAATTTCATTATCTCAACTAGATTACTTGGAAGCGACAAAATTGTTCCCCAGAAACTAGATAGGAGAAGTTAAAATCGCATCTTGGATAGTAGAAGCTTAACTTTCTGATTGTTTATTTCCTAGTGGCTGGCACCAAAGATCATTAGAATGAAAGAAACTACTTATAACCAACCAAGATGTGCTGCATCATAACTTTGGCTATTTTTTATTGCAAGCTTAATTTCTTAATGAGGTTGGCTTGTTTAGATTTCTTGCCAATCTTGAGCTACTTATAGGCATCTTGAACTTTGAGTAACTTGCATGAAATTTGTTTTGAGTAACTTGCATGAAATTTGTTTCGCTAGTTTATTCTTCCCTTTTTTGGATTTAAAAAAAAAATCTAAGGATGGGATGATAAGCTATTAATTTTGGAAGTTGTTAGAAATAGTCTTAACTTGAATGGCATCCAACATTTCCTTTTCAAATGTCTGAAATAGAATTATTTTTCCATGTGTGGTTTGGGAGTGTGGAAGATCTGTTTGCAAATTTAAAATTAAGTTAGAATTTGAAATATTATGGCAAACCTATCACCTACTCCTGCCTTGCAATGACAAGCATTATTTATTTATTTTTTTAACTTAATATTCTAGGTTTGTAGGATTGAAGCTTTGTTTGCATTTGTTTAATTAATAGTTACAGAGGCATGACTATTATGAATGGAGAGATTTTTTTTTTCTTTTCTTTTTGATAAAATAAGTTCCTTATTTCTCCTATGGTGCTCTGTACTTGAGTCTGCATAAGAAGCATTATCCATTATTCTGTCATAATATCTTACATGGGTGTAGTGAGACGTGCTTGCGAATTTCTTTGGGCCCAAAATAAAATTAAAAAAAAAAAGGTAAAATTCTTATCCTGTAATTCAAGAAACATATCCTAACTACCGAAGATAACTAGAGGTAGGAATTTGACTTGCGTGGCTAGGTAACAACATTAACCCAAAAATGAAACCTAATTGAAAAGATTGATTTAGGAACAAAATTAAAAGAACTTTTTCTTGGGATATTCTGGAGACAAATGTTTTCTATTGACTGCTAAGGTTATAAGGTTCATTTTACCATTTTAAACATAGTGCTATGTGTTGGTCACTCATATATCTATAAAATTATGATTGTTCAAAGTTGGGGTACTTGTTGAGTCCAAACTAATGCTCACTTGAGCCCGAACTATTTGTGTTTTTTATGGTCTAGTTACTTCAAAGAATCATCTCTGTGATGTTCTATGGCACAATTTGCTTATTATGTGAAGAAACAAAACAAACAAAAAAAGAAAAAAAACCACTTAATACTAGCTGTGTGTTGAATATGGATGTTCAGTAATCAGCAAGCATATCTGAGCAAATGGCACAAGTAGGAGGATAATATTTTTTTCCTTGATACATCCATGTTAATGTTGGATTTGATTTTGCAGCTTAGCATCGTCATCTCTTGCCAAATCCAATAATGCCTCATCTTCATCTTTGCCATCAGTGGAAAAGCTCCCGGATGCCTCAATGCTTCTATCTTCACCGTCATTTTCATCTTATCAATTGATTGGAAATGACCATTCTTCCAGAGTTGTTGCTGCTATTGCAGAAAGTGGTTCTCGGAAGAGAGAATCAAATGGTTCAGGTTTCCCACATCCTCGTAGTAAACTTCCCCGCTCGAGTTTGCCGCATTCAAGAAATGTGCCTGACACATTGGGTGGATTGCTGATTCCACCTCAGCTAACTGGGAGGTTAGTTCAAATTCTTCCTTTTTTAAGTTCTTTCTTGTAAACCAAATTGCCTGGCATGCCAAGAAAAGAAATGTGAAAATGATGCTCAAACATTGTAGAAAATGACTACTTTGCTAGATTCTGGCAATATTCATTAGAGAAGCTTCTTATCTAGCCATCACCAAGTAAACAATTAAAATGATTTTGCGTCAACTCATCCAATCAAATTAAGTAGATTGGATGATCAGTATGTGCGACATCCATTGTTTTAGTGATCTCTTTGTTACTATTCACAAGTCGTCCTATACTCTCTGCGGTTTCATGGTTTTCAAGTACTTGAGAAGTATTGTTCATTGCATAATTGTGCGTGCTACTTGTGAGTAGTGCTTTTGTTATGTGGCATGGATTCACTTAGGTGCACCATGTCTTCCACCTTGAATAATCTTATTGATTTGTTTATTTCTATGAAAGATGATGAAAATGCCTTCATGTTTTGTTTACCTCTTTACTTCTCAAATATATCAGTTTTCTCCTGAACCTACTCATAACCAACACTTCTATGCATGTGCGTACTTTTTTATTTTTCATTTACTTTTCAGTGATTTAGAACTAATTTACGATGTCCCTTTTTCTCTAATCTGAAATTGAAACATATTGAATGGGATGCAGATGCAGCTTCTCCTTGACTTTTTTTTTCTCTCTGCTTTTTGGCAGGAGTAATGTGGTGACTGAAGATGTCAACAAGCTATTTGTGAACAAAAGAAACCATCAACCTTCTCAGTAGCAACCATACATGGTCAGAATGCTGATAGAAATATGAGATACTGATGGAATTCATCTAATACATGCATATCTGTAATGCTTAGTTATCTCATCTCACCGCTGAAAGTTTTTAGGTTTTTCTTTTCTTTTCCTTTTATGTATCTTGTGCTGTATTTGGAAATATGATACAGAGCTTTTGGTGCACACTTTGTATTAGGGGTTATAATGCTTGTTAGATCTGTGTGAATTATAAAATTGATCTTCTAAACTGATTTAGGTGGGATTGTTTAAAATGTTGAGGAGTGGATTTGGCAAAGCTTGAAAGTGGTCTTGAATGGTGCGTTGATACTGTCTGATTTCTAGATGTGTTCCTAAATCATCACTAAACATTATTAAAAAACAAAAACAATGTTAAGTTGTAACTTAGCTTACTATGGTACATTGGTAATCAATCAAGCAATGAAGGGACAAACACCCCCAAAAATTATGCTTCAAATAATTTTCATTTTATATCAAACTCGAAAATGGTGATGGAAAATTTGTATAAGACAAAAGAGTTGTTGGTCTAATATTATTCAATTCAACCACTTAAATAAGGGCCCTCCATGGCTTTTGCTTCACCAACAACCCAAGAAAAAATCCTTCTTTTGGTTTGATATTGCACCCCTTTTTCCTGTTGTCCATACTTTCCTCACAAAATATCAAGAATGGAGCGTCTACTTTACTTTGATACAATAAAATGGCTAAATGGTAGAGCTCATAAAGACATCTGGCTTGACCTCTACAATGATTGTATTGTCCCATGGGTCTCGATAAGATACTTCATTCAAGGTGCTCCTATTTTAGAAAACTTTTTTCCAAACAGCCTCCATTTCTGAGATCTCGCAATTTCTCTGTTCAATAGTTTTACCAATTCCTCTTAGATGGTGGAATGCGTAGTCTTGAGAGCCCATCTTTTTGGAAGACTAGTTGCTCAAGCAAGATTACCCCTATTCTTTTGGTTGGTTTGGGATAACAAAATCCTTACTTTGGACAACCTCTCAAAGAGAGGTTGCAACATACAATGTGGTACTGATACTTGTGTATTTTGCAATCAGGCCACTAAAACTTCTGACCACCTGTTCTTTAAGTGTGTTTTTGCTAAGCGCATTTGGCATTTCTTTAGCCAAATCTTAGGCTTGCAAACTTTTTCTCATTCACAACACGAGGTCTAAAACTCTTGGCTTTCTTCTTTGGAATTCAGACAACATGCTTTATGGGATCTCCTTCTACCAGCCATTCTATGGAATATCTTGCTGGAAAGAAATAGAAAAATCTTTAAATCTCTTGTTTTTCCTCACTTTTCGATCATCATTAAAAGTATTCATATGCTTCTTTCTTGGATTCCTACAGCCAACTACACGTAGTGGTGCTTCCTAAGAGAATTATTTCAGAAACTCAAGCACTCCCTGAATTTCCTAAGTGCTAGATTAGAAGACCTTGTTGGCACCACGACCCCCAGTCTACATTGGAGTGAGCCACTCCACCATTATAGTTGAGTATGACTCTTGTTACCGCATGGTGGATTTTACTGACTAAGTTGTTTCTTTTCATCTATTTTTGCTTGCCTTTAGCTTGTTGGTTTGGGCTAGCATCACCTCTAGTGGTTGCTTCTTAGTTTTATTTTGCCTTTTGTCTTTTTGTTCTTTGTTTTTTTACTATCGCCTTGTACACTGTGTGTTTGTGTGTTTTTTTTTGTCGTGTCATTGTTTTGTTTTTGCTTCTGCTTTTAATAAATTAGTTGTTTATCCATTTTTCTTAAAAAAAAACTATAGAGCCAATTTTCTTTCATATATAACGTGAATTTTTGTTATTTATTTATATAGCTCTTATGTGAAATCTTGCATAAAAACCTAAATTAACCCTACTCTTCTTTTAATATGTTTTGAGAGTTTTTTTTTTTAAAGTATTTTGAGAGTAAAAGGAAAATATAAGAGTTCATCTTTTTTATTAAAATTTTAAATTAACTTTTATGATGAGGATATATAAGCAAATACAAATGCTATCCATGGGCTACAAATCGGAAATTATCCAATTCTTACATGGCTTATAAGCAAAATTTTTCTATATATGTTAATTCCAACGTTTTTAAGGGCTCAATTGCAAAAGTTTCTTTATATTTATATATATTTTTTAATTCACTGTAGCGGTTTCTCGGTGGAGGTTTGGCAATGGCTGCCACAACGTCGTCTGCTCCAGAGGACGCTCCCACGCAAGCAAACGCTCAGTTTGCGGCGCCTCCGGCGACCGTGAACGGAGGAACAGATGGCTTCGACGCCTCACAGCTGCCTATCGAGAGTCTGCAGCACCGGATCAATGAAATCGTCTCCAATGTCGATGAGGTTTGCTCTAATCTCTCTATTATCTAAATTTATTGGTTTTGATGTATTGATGGTGTTATGGGATTCATGATTTGGTTGATCGAAGTTGGAGCGGAAGGTGGACAAGATTGCCAAATTCTACGCCAATGATAGCAAGGATAAGAAGCTGGTCTTGAAGAGCTCCAGGAATCAGGCTTTGAAAGACAAGGACGGCGAAGAGAGAATGCGGGATCTCATGCGGCAGTTTGGCACGATAGTGCGCCAGGTCTGGTTGAAAATTTTAGTATTCCTTCACTATGAATTGTAGGCTGAGAGAGAGAAACAATGTCTTTGGATGCTTAATTGTCTTAAAATATGATTCCAATAAGGCTCAATGTTTGTGATTTGCTATTCAATTGATTATTGTATTAGATTTTGATATTAGAATTACAATGTACGAATGATCATCTAGTTTTGGATATCTAGGGTTTTAGAAATAATCTGTGTATCTGGTTAGGAATCTTTGGAACTGAAGGAATGTGGATTTTCTTGATTAGTTTTAGTTAGGTACTAAACAACCTCTATGAAGGAGAGTAGATTGATATGAAGAATATAGTGATGAAAGCATCAAGACATGAGAAGAGAAACAAGTACGATAGATTTTGTTGCTTTAAACAAGGTTGTATTTTAATGCATGATTACAAGTAACTCATGTTTATCTATAACGACAAAGCCTTGCACTTTATTAATCTGCAAAACCATGATTGTCTTAGGGTAATTTACTCTGTTCAACCTACACTTCTAAGAAATCTATATGTTATGGCTTATGCTCAAGGATATTAAGCACTCTATAATAAATAACATAAAATAAATATATATGGGAAGATAATGTCCTAATGTTTCATTACATGAGTTGTTTCACTTATTTGTTGGTTGGAGCTCAAGCTGGCTTTCGTAAGTCTGGAACTCAAATCCACTCAATAGGCTTTTGTCAATCGGTATGATTTTGAATATACATATAGTTGTCACACAGTTATATGGACATTTTATCACAACCATTCCAGGGATATTATATATAGAAATTCACTGATAAACATGTTCATTAACTAATATTTTTCGTAAAGAGATTTGGGAAAGTTTTTACAACCATGGGCTGATGTGACTAACAAGAATGCAAAATGGTTTAAAGGAGCATTTTCTTGTTTTCAATAAAAATAAAAAGAAAAAATAGCTTTAAGCTTGCCTCTCCATAGTTTCTTATTTAGTATGGTCATTATAGTGAACCACTAAGCATTTAAAGTTATAGGTTATATTCAATTTGAATGTCTAAAGGTTCTCCTTTCTATTTGTAGTATTTAGAAGGGTGGGCAACAGGCTGATGTAGAATCTTCTTTCTTGTTTTTCAGGCCTTTCCTGTTCTCTGTTTTGATCCATATGAGAGCATTTTCTAGTAACAAAGGCTATGCCTATGATCTTATAGGTTAGGCAAGTGAGTAGTTAGCTATCCAAAATTTATTTTGTCAACATGGGAACTAAGATTTAATAGGAAGCTTTTGCGTATAACTCTCTGAGATCTTTTTTGTTTGCATATGTAACTCCTTGAAATCTGCACCATATGCAGCCAAATACCTAGCATGATTTACTACCCTACACCCTAATTAAATCATGTGAAGTTTTAACTTGATATCTGTAGATACTAGGTGCACACTTTACATATGCTCTTAATTTGATTCTTGGGTAGTTAGAAATTTCCATTAAATATAAGTATGTCTTTTTGTATTCACATAATAATGATTTGAAGTTTACTCTTGATGATTGGTTATTGATTGCTGGACTTGATTAAGAAGTATAGTGGTGTTACGTGGGATACCTTTACATGTACTTATGCAAGTAAAGATGCAGCCTTAGGATTTGGTGAGAGATAAGGAAAGGGAGTAAAGGAGAAGAAGGTTAATATGTGAAAAATTTAGCAAATAAAGTTAGAGTGAATATTCTTGTAATATTCCTGACTCCCCTTTGAAATCTCTTAACTATGGGGAGTTTTTGCAATTAGGGTGGTGATGCCACAGAGATGAATGAAAGTTTGTATTGCTCAACTCAATTAAATTAGAACAATTTTTGCATTTAATTGTTTACGTGATTTTCTGTTTAGATGAAATACATTCATTTGGCAAGCTTAGAAATTGGCATTATTTATGCATATATCTATGTCTCTAATGTTTTAAATTATGAATATCTCCAGATCTCACAACACAAGTGGGCTGATCCATTCAAGGAGCCGGTAGATGTTGTAAGCTATGGTCTGCATGACTACTATGATGTAATGTATCTACTTTCTTTGTCAAATAGTTCTAAAAAAAATTCGTTAATATATTTTGTGCAATATATGCTAATATATCAAATATCACTTCTTTTTCTTGATATTGTTTCAGCTTAGTAGTGATTAATATGTAATTGTCAAGAACTTAACCAAATAGGTTTTGACTTGGGTTATATACAATAAACAACTCTTTGGGCTCACCTTGTAATGTTTATAGATTTCACTTAATATTTTGTTTTACTCCATGGACTTGATCATGGGTATGTCCTATAATTTTTTCCTTAATTAGCACATCATATTTTCTTCATAACTTGTATTTTAGTGCTTTCTCATAAATAGTACTTTATTATGGTTGAACTCGTCTTTGTCCTATTTGGTTAAGTTCTCATAAATAGTCTTTTTCCTATTTGGTTGGCACATCAGCTTAGTAGTGATCAATATCACTTCTTTAGTGCTTTCTCATAAATAGTACTTTATTACAATTCAAACGTAAAATATATGTCCCAAATGTGTTTTTAGCTGCAAGGGCACACTGACATCTTTGTTAGTTAGGCGTTTGCCTTGATGTGTGTCCTTTGCGTTCAAACTCAGTCATATAGAATGATGTCCTGCTAGTCATATCAATGAGATTACTCTGTTTTTGATAAAATTTTCTAGTCTCTTAATGCTGTTAGACATAAGATGCATTGTATGTTGCATTGAGAAATATATTTGAAAATTTTGAAATGATTCAGATTATTAAAAAGCCAATGGATTTCAGTACAATTAAGAACCAAATGGAGGCCAAGGATGGTAGTGGATATAAAAATGTGCGTGAAATATATGCTGATGTCAGATTAATTTTCACAAATGCAATGACCTATAATGATGAGAAGGATGATGTTCATGTAATGGCCAAAAGTTTATTGGCTAAATTTGAAGAGAAGTGGTTGCAGCTATTGCCAAAGGTTCTTGCTGAGGTAATAGTTGATAACATACTGCAATTTATGTTTTAGTATTGATGCATGATGAAGCAATTTTTTTTTGCACATGACAAAAGTATTATCCCTTCTCAGGAAAGAAGACAACAGGAGGTGGAGGCGCAAGCCCTTGAAAATATGCAGACTGCTCAAGAGGCTGCTATTGTGAAAATGGCTAGAGCAACAAACAACAGGGTAACTATATTTGGAATTTCATTTTTTTTTTTCTTGGTAAGAATTAGGTGCAATATTGTAACTATTTAATATACCACCTCCACGATAAAAGATTTGGTTGTTCATTTCCCTCCCTAATTAGAGGTCAAAGATTGAATATGTGGCTTGAGAACATTTGTCAAATAAATAAATAAATAAAATAATAAAAATAACAATACGGGTGTAAGCTCTTTTATGCACCATGCTCCCTTTTTGCAGATGTTTAATGAAGGAATGCAAATTCAGATACAACTGTATCATTTGCAGGATGGAATTTTTTTTTTTTTTTTTTTTTTTTGAGGAAGCCAACATACTTAAGAAAGGGAAAAAAAATAATAATGAGGCATTATTATAACCTGAGGTCTTGGACTACATTGATAAGACATTTAAGTTGACATTGTCTGCCTTCCTTATAAGTATGAGTGCTTTTTTTTGTGCTACAAGGGCCCAAGAAGCTCAAACTTTGTGTATACTGCCTGCCTATATTAATGATGAGTATCGGATTGTTTGATTAGATAGAATTACAGCCACTTTGGCAACCTAACTATCTATTATCTCTAGTTGAGGCTTAGAAATTTTGGTTAGAGAAGTTGCTACATAGTTAGTTATGGAATATTATATGGCATTAATGCAAGAGTTTACAGGTATGCTGTGTGATTGTATGACTGAATGGAGTCCATTGTTGTATTTTCTACTATAATCATGTTTAATTGATATTCAGTCTGATACAGTCAATCATGTTTACTTTTTTAGCATATAACATATCTTAGAAGTGGATCCTTATTTTTGTATTTTGGATTGTCGTGTTCCCTCTCTATGCTTGCTCCCTGGTCATTTGTATCACCATGGATAACTTTTTATTTCTGCCAGTGATTTTGTTCCCTTCCACTTCCTGTCCAGCCTGACGGTTGCCAAGTGGCTGTTATATGAATAATCACAAAAATGTTAGTTTCATGTTTTTTAGTTGACTGATATTTGTAAATAAATAAAAATAATTTTGATTAGTTTATCTATGAAGTAGCTATTAGTCATTAGGGATTACTCTTGAAAATTGATAGTCTGCAAGTCTTTCCAGAACCACAGATCATTTTATTCCCCCAAACAGCATAAAAAAGAAATCATCAGAGATAAGAAAAATCATGTAATGGTTGTTTGATGAAAATTATCAGGTCGTATTCTTCTCTTCAGTTCCAATTTCCAGTGCACTGCCCATATCTGTGAGAAGTTATGTGCATGCTGCTCAATTGTTGTACATATTTCCTTCTGTTTGTGAACTTAAAAAGTGAATGCTGCTGAGTTCTTTTTAATTTTATTCTAATTTATTTTTGTCTCTAAGCATTCTAATAGCATTAGTTATAAAGGATTTAACTGATAGAATTGAACCATCTTAAACCAATATAGGTCTCAACTTCCAGAAACCACAAAAGCATTTGCCAATATAGTTTAATCAGTCAAAAATATTTTTAAAAATATAATATTTATTTAAATTTTGATCATTGTTATTCTATCATTTTCAGCTTGCAGAACTCAATTTGAACTTAGATGAACTAAGAGAAGCAGTGGCCCATAAATGTAGGTAAATCCTTTGAATTTTCCTCCTTTTTCTTGCTACATATGCACCTGAATTCTAACCTAGTCAATAATCAAAATTCAGGGCTATTTGTGTTATTGGGAAGTTAATTTGATTTAAAAAGATTTTTTTTTTTTTGCAAATAGCTGTCATTATGTATAAATGTCTTAAATTTACATCAACTCCTGACATCAATGAAGAGGGGATATGTAGGCCGATATTTGTTATAAATGGACTAAGGAAATAAAATTTTTTTGGTTCAATTTTACTATTTCTTGGCAGCATGCTTTGTCCCTAAAGTGCAAATTCTGTCCTTAATTGTCACCATAACTAATGCACTTTCTAGTTCCACAACATCTTGCTTGTGAATTTGCAGAAAGTTGAGAAGAACCCATCACTGTAAATACCATCATTTTGTCATTGTTAGTCCCCGTTGAGGGTTTATTAGGAATCTCCAGGTGAATACTCCAGTTATGCATCTTGCAATAAGTGTTTTCTTGATTGGGTTTGCCACCTTCCTTTGAGGGCCAAGAGTTACCTTTCTGGTTGTCTTTGGCAGTTATAAGTATGAGCTGTTTCTTTTTATAAATGTAGAATTTAGTGATTTTAAAGGTTTTAATGAACCCTTCCAGTATGAAACAAGAAAAAGGAGTTATCAAGAATTATCAAGGTGTTGAGTATATCCGAAGTACTAGAATAATGTAAAAAATTTAGTGAAGACAAACCCATCAGTTGGCTGAGGAGGGAAGGTGTTAGTTTCCCCTAATCCTTTTTTAGGTGAGTATGGCACAATGCAGAATATTAGAATTTAACAGAGAAATGTTTAAAGATGCACTCATGATTATGCTAGTAGAAATGGAAAAAGTGTATTTAAATTTTGGCAAACAGTGAAATCCTTAAAATTGCCTTTAGGTGTGTTTCGGATCCCAGATGGTGGGAAATGATCTTAGAATTTTCAGAGAAAAAGATGAGGGAAGCCAAGCAAAGAATGCGTGCTCCCTGATAGAAATGATTCAACTGAATGATCCTTGTGTTGCGGCTTGTCGACATGAGACTTTTTGGCAGGCCCAGGTCTGGACATGAGACTTTTTGGCTGGCCCAGGTCTGTTCAGCCCTTTTATAGCCTTACATATGACAGGAGCTACCTATGTCTTTGATGAATTTTTCCTGACCATACAATGCTCCTAACCCCTCTTTTAACAGTCACAAGGAGGATTCTCTTCACTTGAAACTTGGTCTTATTTTCATTTGTAAGCAATACCTTCAAGGTTTGAGGATTTTTTTTAGCCAAGTGTTGCAATAGTGCCATGATGATACAGATAGTCAAACTATTGCCCATCTGTTTACTTTTAGATCATGACTCTCTGAAGTCCCTACCATTCCCAGGCCTGAAGTAAAATAATTGTGAGGCCTCTTTTAAGTCGCTTTGGTTAATTTCTGCCACACTTTGGGCTGGTTTGCCAATAATATAGAAAGCATCTGTGTTAGAGCTACATGATTTTTTTTTTGGACAATGAGCAAATTAGCTAAAGAAAAGGAAAAAGAGAGCAACAGAAGTATTAAAAGACAAGGTTTTTTCTGGTACACAAATCCTCCAGCCAAGTAGGGCGATCAAGTCCTTGAAAAAACAGCGTGAGCTGCGGATTGAGTCTTCCGAGGGATGCCAAAGCATCGGCGATCACATTATCTTCACGAGGAACGGTCTCAAGGCTGATATTAGGAAAGCCAGAAAGGTTATTCTTCATCTTTTGAAATTCATCATTGACATGCCATGCAACACAAGCACTGAAATTTTTTAGCAGCTTGGCGACACCGGAACAATCACAGCAAATACGGGAAGGGTCCCAACAGTTTTGAACACAGAACTGAAAGGCGAGGTTTATAGCAGCAATTTCCGCTTCTAATGGTGATTGAGCAGTAGCTCCCATGGCTCCAGCAAGAATGATCCTCCTCAGATTAACAGTGAAGATGAAACCTAGACCAGCAAAACCAGAATTAGCATCCCAAGAGGCGTCAGTGTATATTGAAATAAAGTTTTTAAAGTCATGAGGTAAAAGAAACTCCCTGGAAAAGCTCTTGAGACAGTCTTGAACAATGGACCAAGCTCTGGGGACAATCAAGTTATAATTGGCCTGGGATTTCTTGAAGATAAGGTTGCATCTACTCTTCCAGATAATCCAGGCAACCGTAGTGATTAAAGCTTGAGGCATTAGGTTATCCGCATTGGAGGAGGAGGATCTCAGTAACCAAGAGCCATTGTTGAGGAGGGGAATCTCAGATTGGATCCAGCCCAGCTTGGCAAAGACATCAACCCAACAATGAGAGATTTTCCCACAGTTCCAAATCAAATGATTGGCATCTTCTTCAACAAGACCACAAAAAGAGCAGTAGGTGCTAGGGCCAATGTTAAGGTGATACAAATAAGCACCAGTAGGAAGCCTGCCAAGAGCCAACTTCCAGAGAAAGACTTTGATACGAGGTAAAACAGGAATTTTCCAGATGATAGACCAGCCCTTCCAAACAAACTGATGGGGGGGGGGGGGGGGGGGGGGGGGGGGGGGGCGAAGAGATTGCAAAATCATAAACCGTCGAGGCAATAGAAGCATGACTAGAGTGATGCCTCCAGATCCATGAATTGCCATCAGCCCAATTGATTTTAAGCCTCCCAATCCAGTCCCAATTAAGAGAGTTGCCAAACACATTGGCAAGAGTATTAGAGCAAAGGCTCTCAGAGTTGAAGAGGTCAGAGAATTGAAGGTCTTCCAGATGGAGAGACATATTAAGAAAAGTGGGCTTGCAGGAGATAGGAAGATCAAAAATACAAGGATCTTTCCATATATCAACATCTAAAGGATTACAAGAATGCAGAGTGATATTATCTTTTAAAAAATTTGCAGTGCTGCAGATAGAGTTGAAAAACCAGGAAGGGTGAGAGATTTTAATAGGGTTCCAAAGATGCCAACCATTGTATTTAAGTTTAAAAATGTCAACCCAAATTTTATTTTCCGAATTAAGGATCGCGAAGACATTTTTGGCCATAAGAGAGTGTTTAGCATAGCGAAGATTGCGAATACTGAGTCCCCCCTCAGACTTTTTAAGTGTAGTATTTGCCCAACCAATCGTGTGAAAGCCATGATTGCTGCCAATTTTACCCCAGAGAAAGTTACGGGCAAGCTTGGAAACGGAGTCAAGAATTGAGTTGGGAAGGTTCATAACAGAGAGGAAGTAGTTAGGAATGGCAAAGATAACACTGTTAAGGAGAGTAGCTTTACCAGCCGTTGTAAGGGCAGAGTGATTCCAGGAGTTAATGACAGTCTCAACTCTACCAGGGATATGATGAAGTTGGCTAACCAAATTTGAAGACAAAGAAGGCAATTCCTAGCAGAAGCTCTAGATGCACGGGTAATTAGGATGAGATCATCAGCGAACATCAAATGATTGAAATTTCTGTGAAGATAAACATTAAAACCCTGGATCAAACCAAGAGACATAGCCTTATTGAGAATAGCCGAAAGGTTTTGAGAGACAAGAAGAAAGAGTAACGGGGAGATGGGGTCTCCCTGCCTGACACCACGACTGCTAGAGATCCAAGAGGTGTGATTACCATTGATGATAAAGGAGAAAGTAGTAGAGGAGAGACAGGCCTGGATCCAAGCAATCCATTTATCCGGGAACAGCATTCTCTGGAGGGTAGCAAGGATGGCATTCCAATCCACAGTATCAAAAGCTTTTTCAATATCAACTTTGCAGAGCATCCTAGGAGGAGGGACTCGGGATTCGGTTTCTAAACTATGGGCTATTTCCTGGGCAGCGATAATGTTGTCAAAAGCGCCACGACCAGGGATGAACCCATTTTGCTCAGGGCCAATAATGCAAGGAATAATCAGCTTAAGACGGTTAGCTAGAATTTTTGAGATAATCTTATAACAAACATTGCAAAGGGAAATAGGTCTGAAATCAGTGACAGAGACAGGATTGGGTTTCTTAGGGATCAAAGCTACATAAGTTTTACCCCAAGAGATTGGGAGCGACCCATAATTGAAAAAATGAGAAATAGCATTATAAAGGTGATCCCCTAACTGGTTCCAATAAAAGAGGTAGAATTCAGCATTAAGCCCATCAGGACCGGGACTTTTATCGCGAGGCATGGATTTGAGAGTTTTAAAGACCTCACCCAAAGAGAGAGGTCTAAGAAGAGATTCATGATCCATGTCAGAAAGCGTAGGTAAGTCATCCGGGAGGGCTTGGTAATAGAAATCAGAATTGAGGGAGGTATTAGAGGAGGGGGGAGACCAAAGAGATTTGTAAAAATTCAGAAAGCAATTTTCAATATCTTTTTGATCAGTGAAGATGTTACCTGAGGTGTCCATAATTGATCTAATTCTGTTTTTGTGATGACGAACCTTGACAGAGTTATGAAAGTAACGAGTGTTAATGTCATTGTTTGCCATCCAATGCAACTTGGCTCTTTGCTTCCAATAGATATTTTGCTGTCTCAAAAGTGCATTTTGGCGATTGTAAAGGGACCGAAGCCAGATGTTATGCCAATTATCATGAGCCATGTAATCTTCCTCAGTTCTCTTGATTTCAGTCTGAATATTGAAGAGCTCCCCATCGATGTGACTAAGACCAGATTTCCTCCACTTGAGAATATTATGCTTAGTACGAGAAACATTATGCATGAAAGAATGCAAGGGAGAAGCATAAGAATGTTGTAAAATTGCTTTCTATTTTTTTCTTTTTCTAACTTCACTTTGCATTAAAAAACAATGTACTTGCTAACTAAAGTTTCCTGCCAAGGCTAGAAGTATTGACTTCTCTATGTGTCTTTCTTTTTTGGTGAAAAAAAAAATTCTAGTAACCAGAGATTAAGATTGATAATTGCTAGTTTCTCATCATTTACATTGTGCATTTTAAAACTTCCATGTATATTTATATATATCTCTGAGCTTTATAATGATAACTTGTTCATTTATTCATGATCAGTTCTAACTAAGTTTAGAAAATGATCCAGAATGTCGGCAGAAGACAAAAGAAAACTTTGTACAGCATTGAGTTATTTGTCAGATGAAGATCTTGTCAAAGTGCTAGGGATTATTGCTGAGAGCAATCCCGGCTTCCAAGCCATGTCTGAAGAGGTGGACATAAACTTGGATGAACAGGTTAATATTCTGTCTGTCATATGCCACCTGAAGTTCCTTGCTTGAAATTTTTTCGGTTGACTTCCCTATAGATAATTTTCAGCTTCATGAGTTGCATAACTGATTGAGCACATTCAACATGTTCACTGCACTGAAAAACACTTTCGACTGGTCTAACGGCTTAGACATCATTAAGCTGTCGTTAGACTCTATAGAGGACGAATCCTTACTGAAGATGGAGAATAAAGGTGCCCTAAGTTTATTTCGTTAAGGGACCTTAGCCTTTTAGGCCAACACCTACTTGTATTCATTTATGTTAATGGTTTGAATCTGTTGATTAGCATCCTATTTAGTGGTTAAATAAAGTTGGACTGTTTTGGATAATTTCTAAGTCAATCTAGTCAGATTCTTTCATGTAATTAGAACTTTGTTTGTCTTCTTTTATTTTCTGTTGTTATTGTAACTGTCATTCACAACTTCAAAATTATTTATGGGGCCTTACTCTTGTTGGTGTAGAGTGAAGCAACCTTGTGGAAGCTCAAATTTTTCCTGAAAAACTCGATGAATCTTCAAGCAAAAAACCCACCAAGTAACGTTGATCGTAATCGGAACGCAAAGCGCAAGAAAGAGATCTGCCAGGCCCTGGCAAAAATTCCAAAGAGAAAAAGCAAATTGCTTTCATCCATGTAGTTCGCTCATTCGGTTCCTTCATCTGTGATTGATTTACCCATCTAAGCAGTCATTTTTGTTGCCTCAACACATGTATATGCTTTTGGTGGACTTCTTGTTTCAGGAGTCTCTTGGTCTATATGAACACTATAAACTGAACCATTTTCACAAATTAGATGACATTTTTGTTCTTATTCAGATGTCTTTTGAGTATCTTAGGGCTTGCTTGGGAGAGGGGTTTTTTTTTTTTTTTTGAGGTTTTATAAGGTAGGGTTATGGACCAAATTTTGTTTAGATTCAGGGTTATATAGAGGGTAGGGTATGAGAGGGTTAAATGTATGGTTAAAAAACCTCTATTTAACCTCATTTCTCAACCCTCCAAATTGGGGTGTTGGTAAGGTTTTGAATTTTTTTTGGACAAAAATGCCCTCAATTTTTTCAAACAATTACATCTTTGTTTATTTAGGATTAAAGATTTTCCAAATATGCTCCCAACATCAAATTTTTTTATACAAAAATGCTTTCAACTTTTTCAAACGATTACAAAAATACTCTCAATCATTCTGGACAAAAATGCGGCTTTTTTTTTAAATATTGTACATTATTTTTTTAATTACTCAAATAAGCAAATTTAAAAAAAATTACACAATTAGGCAAAACGGTAACTATGTTACCGTTTTACTTAGCAAAACTAGAAAACGGTAGCATGTTTACCGTTTTCCATATTTTGCACGAAAGACGGTAAACATGTTACCGTTTTCTTTTTTTTTTATTTTAAAAATTCCAGGGAAAAAAACACAGGTATCTCCTTCTCCATAGAGCGAGCATGCCCTCGCCGGCGATCCTCCGGCCATTGACGACCGCCATGAACGCCGGCTTCTTCTCCCAATTAACCTCAATCTCGAAGAAGCTTCAGCTCGTCTGCGATCACTCTTTCCGCCGCGCTCTCAAGCTCCAAGAGTTCATCCTCTCCCATGCATGCACAGAACCATGAAGATGAGAGCTTGGTGCTCTAACTCTTGCCATTGAGTTGCAGTGAGAGGATACCTATTGCCAAAGAAGCTTCAGCTCGTCTACGATCACTCTTTCCGCCGCGCTGTCAAGCTCCAAGAGTTCATCCTCTCCCATTCATGCACAAAACCATGAAGATGAGAGCTTGGTGCTCTAACTCTTGCCATTGAGTTGCAGTGAGAGGATACCTGTTGCTACTACTACTGTTGCTTTCCCTCACATTCACCATGATCATCATCTCTGTATCAACTCACACACTCACTCTCAAAAGAAAGTAGAGAAAGAGAAGGAAGTGGTTGCACTGATGGGCAGTAGAGACAAAATAATAATAATAATAATAATAATAATAATAATAAATTAAATATAAATTTGAAAACGGGATCAACCTTCCCGTTTTCAGTGCATTTGCACTGAAAACGGAAAGATTAATCCCGTTTTCTTTAAAAAAATATTAAAACCGGGATTAATTTTCCCGTTTTACCTAAACTGGTAAATAATTTAAAATATGTCTATTTTCATAATTAAATAAAAAAATTGTATTATTTAAAAAAAAAAGCCCAAAAATGCCCTCAATATTTCCAAACAATTAGAAAAATGCCCTGAACTTTTCCAAATAATTTTCAAAAATCATATTTATTTTTTTAAAAGCATATTTATGGTAAGAGAATATTTATAATATTTGTTTTTTTATATGCTTTTTTATTAGTAGTTTATAATAATATCTAATAAACTCATTGCAACATACTTAAGGATATTTTAGTAATATTATTATAAAATTTTATCATCTCTTACCTTCAATCCAAATATCTCCGAACAAAGTATAATTTAAAAACTCCACTTCTCTTACTTTACCTTACTCTGCCCTCTTTTATGAATCCCTCTTTTACCTTATCCAAGCAAAGACTAAAAAAAGACATGAACAGATTCAAACCCTCATTCCTCAACTCTTTAAAAGACACTCCCATCAGAGGATGAGTGGGTCGCTCCACGACGACCTTCTCGGCGGCGGCGCTCGGGACGGAGGACGGCACGGGAGATCAGGTGGACCTCGAGGCAGTGGAAGGCATGGTAGTAGGGGAGGGTGGTCTCGAAGGCCCAACCCTCGCAGTCGACAACAGAGCTCAAACCTCTCTTCAGGTTCCGGTCGTCCGTCTTCTCAGAGCAGCTATGTTCGGGAGGGCATCACTTTCGCTAAGGCTGTGAGCCCCCACAGTGCGCAGGCCTCGGCTGAGGAGACTCAAAAGACTTCCGATATGGAGCCGGTAGAGCACAATGAAGACTGGGAATTAGTCAGGTCGCGTAAACTTCGAAGTAGCCCAACCTCGGATGATCAGAGCAACATTCGCTCGCCTCCTCAGGGCTTCCTTCCGGTCACCGGAACCAAACGACCGCGGTCACCGCCGGCTTGCAACCATTGCCTTCGAACCACCCACAAAACCTCGGAATGTCGACATCGGCTTTCGTGCAAACGATGTGGTGGTGCTGGTCATATGGCGGCAAACTGCAGGGTTGAAATTCCTTCACCGCCAAGACACCGACGAGTCCGGCCCAAGGCCAAGGCAAGCACCTCTCAGTTCGATACTGCTGCGGAGGAGAACCAAAGAAAAGCTGGGGACTCTTCATTGACTACCAATAGGCAACGCTCACAAATTTCATTATCACTAACACAAGAGACATCAAAGCTTCGGAAAGATTTGGCAAAAATTATTGTACTTGATGTTATCTCCGGCCAGACCAGTGAGGATATCTTGCTTGAGTTCCTCCCGGGAGCTCTGAATACACCAAGAGTAGATGCAGTATACGATTTTAAAGGAAATTCATACTTAGCAACCCTAAGTTGTGAGGCTGAAGCCATTAAAGCATGTAAGATTGGTGAGCTTAGTTTGCCATCCAAGATGGGCCCTTGTGTCATATCTATCAAGCCTTGGTCGGCGGAGATTGGATCAGTAGGCTCGGCGACGGGGAAAGCGCAGGTCCTACTCATTTGGAACCTTCCTCTTCATGCATGGACATGGACGGTGTTGGTGGATTTTCTCAAGCCGATAGGTGAATTGGTGGCAATACCTCAACCCAGTAAACCGCATAAGTCTTTTATCTCGGTCCTCGTCAGATGCCGGCCGCGGGTGGTGCTCCCCCATGAGGTCGTTCTTAGCTTTGGCATGCGCAAGTATATTGTCATGATCACTGACAACCACCTTCCATTTCCGACGTACCGGAGGGATCTAGAAAAATACGTTGTTACCTTGCCAAAAGCCGATGACTCTCCACGCCACATTTCCCCCCCGCCACTTGACAATGATCGGAGTGCAGATTTAAAAGGTAAAGATGTGTTCCAAGACGCCGAGCACCGAGCGGATAGCAACAAAATCACACACGGCGGCCGAACTTCACAGCAATTTTCACAAATATGGCGTCCTCGTTCACAGTCGACCCGTCCGGAGAGCACTGCTCCCGGGGTCCCGCTGTGCCCGTCGGAGACGGCCCGACCGGTGAGCGTAGCTCCCGGGGCCATGAATAGCCTACCTGAGACTCGGCCGGAGAGCTTGGCTCCCGGAGTTGAAGGAACACGGCCGATAGTGTTGGCTGCTCGTAGACCGGCCTCACGGCGAACCCTTGGTTCGGAAATTTCGAACAAGGATAATGCCCGGCAGGTATTGCCTAGCTTCCAACCGACGTTGCATGCGTCTAACCAGCCTCTGCACGAACTCCAATGTCCGTACAGTGGTGTCGACCATGTATTGGTCGAGGAAACTGCTAATTCGGGTGGTTGTTCGTACAAGGAAAAAAAGGAGACCGCTGAGATTACGACACGTGGCGACTCATTTAAACCTTTGTCACGTGATGATCAGCTCACGCCATCCCCCCTCCATCATGTGCAAATTGATCAAGTCCCACAGGGCCCAAGCTTATCTCATGATCAAGTTCTAAAGGGCCCAGGCCCAAATCTTGATCCATGCCCAACTCAAGATCAAAGGCTTGATCAACTCCCACATGGCCCAGGTCCAACTCTTGATCCAAGCCCAGGCCCAACTCTTGATCCATGCCCAACTCAAGATCAAAGGCTTGATCAACTCCCACAGGGCCCAGGCCCAACTCTTGATCCATGCCCAACTCAAGATCAAAGCCTTGATCAAAGCACACTGGGATCAAGCCCAACTCAAGAACCAATCTCTGGGCTGGTGGTTTTGGGCCCGCCCTATTCAGCTGAGAATAATACAAAAGGCCCAGATTCAAGGAATAGTTTGGAGCCTGAAGACTCTCTTTACATGGCCCAAGCCCAGCCCGCTAATGGAAAGGAATTAAATGATAGTGAAAGCTTTTGCAATCCGGCCCAACCACCATCTAATTTCTCTCCACCTCCAAATTTCAATTGGGTGTTTCTTCATGGGTGTTGGACTCTTGTCCCGTGTATTTTCACTAAAGAAATATCAACCCGCTCACTCCAGGAAGAGGATTCTCTTCAGCAGGGACATATTGAAATTTGGAATGAGGAAAATCAGGTTGATGACCCTGAACATATTGTGCAGATCTCTGAGGGATCAGGACATGATGGCGATAGTGTGGAAAGTCATGAGTATGAAGACTCGGAATCAGATTTCGAGGAAAAAATCAGAAGACTTCTTCACACTGGACAAGCTGAGGACCCCGCTCATGGCACTCGCAGGAGCGAGAGAAAGAAGAAACCGTCATCGAGATGGAATGAGGAAGCAGGATTCATACCTCAACCGCCCAGATCTTCCAAAAAGAAGGGGACGTCCAGCACGACACCGGAAGGTACTTCCTTAACCCCCCTTCTTTTAAATGATTGGAACGATTTACAACTTTTAAATTATTGCAATGCATGTGGCATTTCTTTTGATGATTTACAACATAGAGATAAATGCTTATCACACTTGCGCATGCTTGAATCCTCTAGATCGAAATCCTTGAACAAGGGAGTGGGAACCGACAACTTAGGTTCCTCTTCTGGATCTAATTAGTTTACCTATGAATATCATAAATTGGAATGTTCGGGGTTTGGGAAGACCCTCTAAGCGCTTCCTTGTCAAGGACTTTCTTCATATGCACCACGCCGATATTTGCTGCCTCCAAGAAACAAAACTTAGCTCGATTGATCCCTCCATCTGGAGGTCTATAGGTGGCCCTAGAATTGATAAATTCTTTTATACTCCTGCAATTGGCTCTGCGGGGGGGTTGATAATAGGATGGAATAATAGCATAATTGAGGGGCAACTACTTTTTCAAGGTTCTTTCTGTCTCACAGTTAAATTCCGTTCCAAATCCAATGACTTGTGTTGGGTCTGTACCACGGTTTATGGACCCAATATTCGCCACTTAAAATTGGATTTCTGGAATGAAATTAGGTCTTGCCAACCTGAAGTGGGTATGCCTTGGGTTATTTGCGGGGACTTTAATGCTATTTTTAACCATCTGGACAAATCCAATGGTAACCCCAACTTGGAAGACATCAGGCAGGCGCAATTGCTTCTAAGTGACCTCCATCTTTTTGAGCCCCCTTCTTTTGGGAAGCGATATACTTGGACAAACGGTCAAACTGATCCGATCTGGGTTAAACTCGACCGTTTCCTAGTTAATCTTGACTGGAACTCCCTTTTCCCAAGGACTTCTCAAAACTGCCTGCCTAGATTAGGCTCGGACCATGTTCCGATTCGCTTGGAATCTGGAGCTCACCCCTCGGTTCAGCGTCCGTTTCACTTCGAACGAACTTGGTGCTCTGTGGATCAGTTTTCGAACCTCATCAGGGGTTGGTGGAATTCTCCCCAGTACCAAGGGTGTGGGGCCTACATCCTTGCTAAGAAGATCTCTAATATCAGACATCACCTCAGACATTGGTCTAAAACTGAATTTGGATCGATTAAACTTAAAAAATTGGCGTTGTTAAATGAGATTGATCTGCTAGATAACCTTAAACAATCGCGCCCTCTCACTGAGGAGGAATATGGCAAAGATTCCACTCTTAGGGCTGAATTGTACCAAATCCTCAAACTGGAAGAAATCTATTGGAAACAACGCTCTCGGGTTAATTGGATCCAACAGGGTGATGAAAATACCAACTTTTTCCATTTGGTTGCCAACGGTAGAAGGAACAAGAACTTTATCCCTTGGATTGTGCATAACAACTCTAGGGTGACTGACGTGCAAAGCATTAGTGTTTCCTTCACCAATTATTATAAGAATATTTGTGGATCGAGTCAAGATTTCCGTTACAAGATTAATTGGCTCAATCTCCTTGGACCTAAAGCTGCCCAGGATCTCTCATCATTTGACCACCCATTCACTCATGATGAAATAAGAAGGGCGGTGTTTGATTTGAATGCTGATAAGGCCCCTGGGCCGGATGGTTTCCCAATCTTCTTTTTTCAGAAATATTGGGATATTGTCAAGGATGATTTTTTCAAACTCTGTGAGGATTTCTATGGTGGGCAAGCTAACCTTGAAAGAATTAATTGGGCTAACATTGCACTCATTCCAAAAAGCCAAGGTCCTGAGAACCCCTCTCATTATCGCCCTATTAGTTTGATCAATTCTACACTCAAGATTATCTCTAAGATATTAGCAAATAGACTGAGAGATAAGATTGGATCTCTTGTTGATGAAACCCAGTCGGCTTTCATTAAAGGAAGATGCATCACTGATAACATTGTTACAGCAAATGAACTCATCTTTAACATGCAAAAACATTGTCTTCCCGGGTTGATTCTTAAAGTGGACTTTGCAAAAGCATTTGATACTGTGGATTGGAGTTTCCTGTTGGAGCTTCTTCAAGCTAGGGGCTTTAGTGAAAAATGGATCAGTTGGATTAATTCCATCCTTACCTCCACTAAAGCCAAGTTCCTCATTAATGGCTGCCAAAGTGGATATGTTAGATATCGCAGGGGACTAAGACAGGGGGACCCTCTCTCTCCTCTTCTTTTTGCCTTAGTGGTTGATGTGCTGAGCACTATGATCAACAATGCGCTCAATTCTGGTATTCTTCATGGGGTGCCTCTGACTAACACTGGAGTTAAGATGTGTCATTTACAGTATGCAGATGATCTTCTTATCCTAACGACTGGGGGATGTGAAGACCTGCGCATTATCAAGCTTATCCTCTACATCTTTGAGGGCATTTCAGGACTCAAGGTTAACTCAGAGAAAACCTGTCTGTATGCCTCTCAAAGAAACCTCATACCCCACAGTACACTGACTACAACCATACATTGTAAGTCGAGTGCTTTACCGGTTACCTACCTTGGTATCCCTATCTCTGGGGGAAGACCAAGAAGACAAGACTGGGACATCCTGTTGAACAAAATTCATTCCAGACTTGCCTCTTGGAAATCTAAACTCCTCTCTGTAGGTGGGAGACTTACTTTGGTAAACTCCGTATTGACGGCTATCCCCACTTACTGGATGTCGATCTTTAAATTACCGTCTTGGGTGGTTAATAGTATCGACAAACTCCGTAGGGACTTTCTATGGTCCGGTCCAGATGCTCAACAAAGCAAAATTCGACTTGTTAGCTGGGCAAGATTATGTCGCCCAAGAGAGCAGGGTGGTTGGGGTATTCTAAACCTGCAAATGTTTAATTGTGCTCTGCTGGGCAAATGGTGGTGGAAGGTGGCTACAGGAGCTCATTGGTGTGGGGAGAACATCTTCCGTGAAAATTACTACAGAAACACCCCCATGTGGAATCTATTTCAAAAACATTGTCGTAGGCGATCCTATTTTTGGAATGGCATTCTTCACTCCCTTCCGGCCTTCAGAAAAAATTTATCTTCTCTCATCCGGGATGGTGCCACTACTCTCTTCTGGTTGGATAACTGGGTGGGGGAACGAGCCCCGGCGGACATCTGGCCTTCCCTTTTCCAGGCTTCCGACTATAAAGAGATATCAATTCGAGAATATGCCAATGTCACACCTATGACTTACTGGAATGACTGTCCTATCTGGAACAATCATATTATCGAGGTTATTACACATCTCTCTAGTGAGAAAGATGAGAAACGTTGGACTTTAACTGCTAATGGACGATTTTCTGTGAAGTCCTTCTACATCTTCCTGATCGATGGTGGCTTGAGATGTCATCAAACCCCGATCATTTTGAGGGGCGCATGTCCCAAAAAAATTAACATTTTTAACTGGTTAGCTTGGGATAATAAGATTTTGACACTTGAGAACCTTGCCATGCGTAGATGCAACCTCCTACAAACGACCACATGTGTGATGTGTCACGCGGCGGTAGAGACTACTGAGCATCTCCTTATTCAGTGCCCTTTTGCCTCACATGTCTGGAACTACTTTGGACAGTTAATTGGGGCTAGCCACCCCCCCAGGTCCCTCATGGACTTGTGGGGGGACTGGAGGAGGAAGGTTGCCAAAGCTTTAACCCCTTTCTGGGATTTGCTCGTCAAAGCAATCAATTGGAATATTTGGCTTGAAAGAAATGCACGCATTTTTAATTCCAATTGTCTTTCCCCTGCTTCTATTATTCTGAAGATTGATCACATGTTACTCCTCTGGTTTCTTGCAGCTCCGGACTCAAAAAGATCAAAACTGGAGGAACCTATGTCAAAGATCAAGAGAAGCTTGGAGTTTACGACTTCCAGATTTGCGGAGCAGGAGGATCCATCGGTGCCCCCCTCTTCTTTGGGCGAGATTTAGCTTTGGTCAGCTGTTGTCACCCTTAAAGGATTTCTCTATCCTTTAGGGCTTTTTTATGTTCTTTCTTCTGGGATTGTTGTAGCTCGTTTTTAGTTTTGTTGCCCACTCCTGGTGGATGACTTTTGTGGAGTTTAGGCTCCTCTTTTGTACTTTCATGTTTCTGTATTGTTTTCCTCTTTAATGATTGTGGTTTATCCACTTTTTCAAAAAAAAAAAAAAAAAAAAAAAAAAAAAAAAAAAAAAAAAAAAAAAAAAAAAAAAAAAAAAAAAAAAAAAAAAAAAAAAAGATTCAAACCCTCAGCAAATGAAATACCAACTCTATTCCAGACTGGTTATTCTATTCGTTATTTTTATCTAATGATAAATAATAATAATAACAATAATTTAGAAATCAACATGGTACACTTGAGTCAAGTTAGGGTAAAACAACCCAAAGTTCTGCTCAGTCCCTGCAGGTTTTTGATCCTCATTGAACAAAGCAAACACATAGACATCCAACTCCTTCCCTGGTCTCTTTGGCGTGCCAGCATTACTCTTAGAATGCGCCACAACATTCTTATTATACATCAACGCATTCTCAACACTAGCTCCAACAGCACCACCACCGGAAGGCCACCCGGTCTCCGACACCACCAACCCCACAGCTCCACCACCTTCCACCTTCTCCATTGCCGAATACACAGCATCAACAATAGCATCAAAAAGGTTCATATATGATAGTTTTCCATCAATTACCGGAGGCTTCGTCGCCGTGAACAACGCGTACTCCAAGCTCACGTCCTTCGGGTTGCCGGAATAGGCGAAGAAAGGATAGACATTGACAAGGAGTGGTGTTTCTTTGGCTGCCAAGAAGGAGATGATTGGGCCCATGATGGGGAGTGATGTGACTGAGAAAACTGATTGAGAAGGAGGAAAGGAAACTCCGAGCACACCGGTGGGGATCACGGTGGTGACCGGAATGGAAAGACCAGCTGCAGTGATTGCTGTTTGGAGGTTTTGCATGGCGGGAAGGAGAAATTGACCGGTTGCTATGTCTCCGGGAATGACCTCGTTGCCGACGGTAATGTACCGGAAGGTGACGGACGTGGTGTGAGGGAGGACATTGGTGGCTACCCAGGTTTTGGCGAAGTTTGCGTCGGTGCCGAGTGGTTGGACGTCTTGGTTGAGTGTGCCGAGGATGACGGTGATGCCGGAGCCATGCAGTGCTTGGAGTACAGCTGGATTTGGGTCGAACAGACGTAGGTTTTTTATGTTCTTGAATTTGCAATGTGATATCACTTGATCTGGTGGTGGAAGGTTGTCTCCATTCATTCCGTAGTTCACTCCGGTCAGTTGTGCTTCTGCATTGTTTGTGATTTGTTGTTGTTATTGCTAAGGATTTCTTACTTGGTGTGTGTCTCATATCATATAAAATTTACATAACCATTGGTACGTAAATATGATGGAAGAAAAATAAAATAAAAGTACTCTACCTGCGAGTGTTGTGATGGTTGAGAGAAATATAAGCAAGAGAAATGGAGAGATGGTGGAGAGTTGGCAACAAGAATCCTCCATTGATTCCAAAGTAGTTCACTGCAACAAAGCACAGAGGATTAATAAGTTTTATGTAGCATATTAGTATCATGAGGAGGAAGAAGAAGTTATAATTTATTACATGAAGGAAAAGAAGAAGAAGGGTTGGTGACCAGAAGCTGTAGACTAGTTTCTTGGAGTGATCTCTATTTAAGGCTTGAAATGTTGACCAAAAATGGAATGATACTGAAATGGATTTGTTATTTGTTTGGTGCCATGAAATTTCCTTAAATTCATTAATTTGGATAAAATGGATGGACAACTACAAAACTGAAGGGAATAATTTAAAAAATATATTTATTTAGTAATTGAAAAAAAGTTTTGATATGTACAGTCTAGGGGGGGGGGGGGGAATTTGGTTCATTTAGAAGGATAAATTAAGGAATTAATATTTATTTATTTTCTTTTTTTATGGTTTGTCCTTATTCACTAATTTTGTATTAAAATTATTTGGTAGGATTTTTTTTTTAGAAAATGCCTCTGGCATTTAATTAATACCAAGAACATTGTAGAAAATATGTCAAAATTATTCTGTTTTGAAGATTTTTCAAGAGTTACTAAATTTATTTCAGCAATATGGATAAGATTTTAATGTGAATAATGGTGAATAAATCCAATTAAATTGTTACTATTTTGCAATTGAGAATATATGGCAAGATTGTGCCCTTAGTTTAAAATATATGGGACTTTATTCCTGCAAATTCCCTAATAATAACATTAATAATAATAATAATAATAATAATAATAATAATAATAATAATAATAATAACAGCAGCAGCAAAGCAACAAAAGACACAGAATGCAGGACATCTTTGTATCCTCAGGTTATTATCAGAACATTGATAAACACATGTACTTAATCACTGGCTGTTCTTTGGATTTTTATTTTTTATTTTTTGTGAAAATAGATTAAAAAAATCAATAGCTTTGTTGGTTTATTTATTTATTTATCAATCAAATCAATTTGTAAGAATTTCATTTGGTTCATGCATTTATTTAGGAGTAAGAATGATCAAACATGCATGGCCTTTGCCAAATCTTGTAACGTAGTTTAATACTAGGATTGGAAACTTTTCAATGGTTATTTTCTCTTAATGCTTAAAATAAATAAATAATAAATAATAAGAAAAAAAATACAAAGTGGTAATTAAACATATTGACTATGGGGATCACAAAATGAGAAGGATGATAATGATATATCTCATTACACTGAGGGTACTCACCCACAGAAAATCATCTTGAAATGATGAAAGTTATTGTGAAATTTCAGTAAATTAACCATCTCAGATAAATAAATAAAAGAATAATTTGCAATTAAAAATAAATAGTCAATTTATTCTATAGTGGATAACTTGAGGTAAATATATTTTAAATGTTGAAAAAACCCTACTTGTATAGCAAATCCAATAGAGTTTTGCATAATTGATATATATATATATATATATATATATATATATATATATATATATATATATATATATATAATTGACAAATATGGACAAACCACGTTAAGGAGGTGTGCACAAATGGAGAATTAACAAATCAACACATCTGTGCTCTCATTTAGTATGAGCTAAAATTTGAACCCATCTCTTTGATAGAACACGAACCCTCACCTCTTTGGCGCCAACAATACTATATAAAATTATAACGATATTATATAAATTTTCCTAATACGCATAATCCAGTGAGATTGTTTGTATCTTTGCTAAAATAGAAACAATTGTGCATATATGATTTTCTTCATCAAAAATATATTAAAACAACTTATTGTTGCAATCCAATTACAACCTAGATGTGTTTCTCTATGTTTTCACTTAAAACTTAATTTGTGTTGAAATATATTTAGATAGTAATTGATGCACTGCCGTACCTCTATACAAGTTTATTTTTTTACGGCACTTGAAATATATTTAGATAGTAATTGATGCACTGCCGTACCTCTATACAAGTTTGTTTTTTTACGGCACTTATCACTTTTGTCTATATATATATATATATGGTTTACATTCAAATTCTAATCGGTAAGAAATTAATTTTGAACTTTAAAAATTTAGTAGATGCTTTCTACTCACAAAAATAAAATAAAATAAAATCATCCATGTTTATACACTGTTTGTATACTATTTATGCACTGTTCACCCCGACTTCAGTATTGTTTATATAATACTCATGCAATGTACATTCGGGTCTAGTACTATTTTTAAATCTCTTGAGTGACAGGCGTTTGTCGCCTATTAATTAAAAAATAAAAATAAAAATAAAAACATACAAACTTTTTTTTTTTGCAAACTTATCATTAGGAATTAAAATTGATACCTTGACATGCAGAAAAATTGAGTTTCCGCAGAAACAGTTTCATGTGTTTCAATATCCTGATGAGTTCCTGTAAAGAATTCAGTCTTTTGCTTAAAAACACTGCAACTTAAGCTGACATTCAGAATTACAGCTTTAAGGAGTTAAAATCTAACCTTAATTCTCTTATAATCATCAAAAGATTTTAAAAAAAAAAACATTAGCTTTACATGCCAACTTAATAACTCAGGAATTCCATTTACTTAGCTGAAAGTCCAACATCGCAGAAAAGAAAGAGAGACGATTATTTCATATTTACAACCTAATGAAACATAGAACCATTATCAAAAACTCGCTTCAGTAATTCGATATTTCAAAAAAAACTGGTCCAAACATAGTGTCATCATTGCCATAAAAAAATAAATAAAAGATGATCAACTACATAGACCGGAATATTTCGGTCTTAAGAACTAATACTGAAAAGAATTTGAAATTTTTGCAAACATATTTAGCGGTATACAACTAAATAGAAATACCTTGTAATTGACAAGGAGTACGATAACTTGGCTAAAATTACGATAATTTCATAAACTAGGCACAACAACAATGAGTTGTATTTGCATGTTATGCAGCAATAACTGTAAACAATAAGTTCTTGCCAATCTTGTACAGATATATAAAATGTGGGAAGCTACTGACCAACAAAAAAATAAACAACAGAAGGTTTAGTAATTCTGCAAGCTACACAAAATCTATGAATTATATGCAAAGTGAATATTAAAGAATGAACAAAACAAGTTATCTCTATTCAAACATCTAAATTTTCATCCAAAACTGGAACTTATTCATCGCATACAAGAGCATTGAGCAATAGAGATATTTTTATAGTAATAATACAATACAGAGCAACAAGTTCTTCATTAAAACACCAATGATTCTACATTAATTAATGGTACTCACTAGCTAGAAAGAAAAGTAATAAATCAAAATGCATTTGCTGCTAATTACTCTGAAATCTATGGAAAAACACCGAAGCTCATGAAAAAAAAAAAAAGGCATTCATTGCATTCCAAGGGAAGCTTTATTTCTTAAAAGACAAGCAGCAAATCATAGAAGCTTAATATAGTTCTAAATACGAAAACTTAATGCCCTAGTTCCCTCCAGGGTAGTTTATACTTCATCTTCACCTATTTGTTCTAGAGTTATTATTTCCTCGCGTATCACCTGCATGGCACCTTCAAATTCTCATTTTTGTAGCAATCGCTCTCGTCTCACTTCTTGCCATCTGGACTAGACAGTTACAAATCTTCGTTCTTGGCCTTCCGACCAGAATAAAATGAATCTTGCTGATTATCAATAACAGCATCGTGATCGACCACATCAATGTAAGCATCAGGATCAGGTAAAGGAATGTGACAGGGTAGTCCATTTATTGTTGCCCAGTAACGCGCCTTTGCATTCTTGAAAGCATCTTCTCCGGCCGAATCATCCCAATTTGCCACCTTTTCATAAATTGTCAACCTTTTCTTTGCTGCACATATTTTTCCCCATGGCATCATGCACACTTTAGTGCAAAATTGCTTTACCCACAATGGAACCAATGGCTATGCAGCTTCTGAAACAGAAAAATGATGGCAAAATAATGTTAACAGTTATGAATATGCAAAATCTAAATTTCAAAACCAAAAACTTTTCTGATAGGGAAACTGTTTCCACTTTTATTGAAGCCTGTCCAATCAAATTTATCATCAGATTACTCCATGAAAGAAAAATTAAGTGATTACAAAATATTGATCCTCAAAGGAAAGCAAAGAAGAGACATTTTCATGCTTCATCTAATTAACAAGATAGAGTACATAGCATATGCACTGAGAAACAAGATGTAATAACAACAACAAAGAAATTTATACATTTGGAAAAATAGGCAGAAATAATTTTCGATACTGCATTTGAGAAAGCATATAAAAGAAGTTGTGAGGAACGGTTAATCACTCAATCATTAATCCACCTCAGATTACTATTTTAGAAAACCATATGGAATTAATTCTTGTTAATCTCCCTCTAATTTTGTTGTCTACTTGTTTCATAGAACATAGACTCACCCATCAAAACTAGAATGGAATAATGAACTCGAAAACGACAAAGAGATTGAACTTGTTAGTCCTGTGAAAATTAATTATATAGACACATAATATTAATTAAAAAAGGAATGAAAACAAATAAGCAAACACCATAAAACACAAATATAGAATGCTCAATCTGATCTAACAAAGGATCAGCGTCATGCAACACAGATAACTCAAAAGAATAAACCACATACAACTACCATAAAACACACGGAACATCGACCTGCAAAGCTAAGTGAAAATTCAGCAAACTCAAAGCCAAACCTTCAACTTCCACCATTCTTCCAACAATTATCCCAAATCAAAACCAATAATAACTACACATTCCAATACACAAGATCATGATGCTTTTTTTTTTTATATATAAGAAAAAATGAACAACAAAGCATGACAGTAACCAAGTAAAATTAACACAGAAACAAATAAAAGAAAAACTAATCATTTGAGTGAAAAAATACGGACCACAAGGAACTGATTGCCGTCGCTGAAAACTAGGCAGGGGCCGCAATGAGAGCCTAGGCTTGCCCTCCATTTGCATGGCCTGCTCCCAAGATCTCTTCCTCTCCCTACCCATCTCTCATTCACATCCTCCTCCTCTCTTCAGTCATTATATAAAGAAATAACAATTAAAGCTTTCCACCAATACAAACTAACCAAAAACATTTGTTAAACAGATTCAAAGGGCTTACAGCCAAAAAAAGAAGATATTTATCCCTCTAAAGAAAGAGAATAATTCATTGGATTTCTCAAGAATGTCTTAAATAGGTAAAAAGCCAATCATATCCTTAATCCTTCATATACTTTTGAAGAAGATGGTGATTCAATTAAAGGCTCTTATCTAAATGGTGAAACGCAAAAGCTTCAGCATTGTTGTCCTTGGTGGATTTCTCTAATTTAGAGGAACATGCAGCAACTCAAAACTTCTTGAATAAAGAACTACATATTTGAACCAATGCTTTCTTTTCTGCTTCAGATGTAGTCTGAAGAAGCATAGCTTGTGGAACTTCAATATTCACATTAAAACATTAAAAAACTATGATCGGCTAATGGAATATTTCAGTCTTATTCATTTGGGCGAAAAAAAAGAAGTACTATAACTGATCGAAGAAATGTGAGATTGATGTGTGGAACAATTCACAATGATAATTGCAATAATACCATTAACAAACTCAAAAAACAAACATGATGACTCTGGGTGAAATTATACGTGTTTCATAAACAAAGCGCATCAATAACGAGTTTTATTACATGTTATAATGCGACGATAACTGTTAGTAATAAATTCGTACCAATCTTGCACAGGTATTCATAAAATGGCGGAGCATCACTATGCTTTCATAGCTTCTTACCAACCTGCCATCCTGCAAAAATAAACAACAGAAGGTTTTGTGATTTCTCATAAGCTACTTACAACAGTTAACGAAGAAGAAACAAGGGTATTTAAATTGGTTGCAATGTGAGACACAGAATGACAACTAAATAACTATAATTTGAAATATCTAAAATAATTATGTAGTTTGTGCATCAACAAACAAACCATCTACATTTAGAAATATAATAAATTCTAGCAACCGATCATAAACTTTTCATCCCAAGATGAAAAACCATAACAAATTCATCCTGCAAAAGAAATATCTTACAATGATATTATAGCGCTATGCAAATGTTGCATGGACAAGCAGGCATGCACATGGATGGTATATCATTAAAAAAAAATTAAAAAAAAAAAAGAATTCAGTCAAAATGTACTCAGCTAATAACTCGGGGTTCCATGGACAAACACCAAAGCTTATGATAAAAAATATATGTATGTAATGGAGAGTTAAATATTAACGACAAAATGATTACAGAGAGATGAATTCAAAAACAAGAACCAAGAAATACAAAGACACTTAATATAGACCTATATATTATCCAAAACCTAATACCAAACAAGCAGATAAAGTTCCCTCCATGTAGTTTACCATCTTCTTCCTCTGCTTGCTCTCCACCTATTCATTCCTTGCTTCTGCATGGTAGCTTTGAATTCACCTGTCTTGAGTTGTCGCAACCTCCCCCACATCTCTTCTTGCCATCTGCTCTACAGGGCCTGAAGAGTGATCTTTCCTGCTCAAGTTTGTATTATTCTGCCCAGATCTGCCATGTTGTGCATTGCCATGACCAAAATTCACTGCATTGCTTCAATTATTCGGTCTATTGGCAAAGTTACCATACCCATCATTATTCTCCTTCTGACCAAAATAAAATGATGCATTTCCATGATAAACATCGTTTAATGGGACTGTAGAGTTCTGCTCAGTCCTCTTGTTAAGAGTGGGAACTTCTTCAACCGGTCCATCAGCTGGAACGGGTTGATCCACTAAAAGAAAATCCCATCCATCACTTGAATCTTCTTCACTCTCCGCGCTTGGCAGGTTGTTCAACTCCTCCAGCAACAGAGGATCAAGAACAGGATCATGGTCGATAACATCATTGTAAGCATCAGGATCAGGTAAAGGAATATCACAGGGTAGTCCATTTATCTCTGCCCAATACCGAGCCTTTGCATTATGGAAAGCTTCTTCTCCTGCCGAATCATCCCACTTTGCCACCTTTTCATACATGGCTAACACTCTTTTCTTTTCACATATTGTTTCCCATGGAATTAAGCACACTGAAGCGCAAAATTGCTTTTCCCACAACGGAATCGATGGCTGCCAAGATTCTGAAACAGAAAAAGGAAAGAGTAAATTGGAAGACATAAAAGCAACAAAACTATTAAACAATTATAAAATATAGAAACTTGATGACAAGGAAACCACAAGGCCAAATGGAGACATCTGCAGCTTGTTCTATGAATAAAAGGATAAAAAACATCATTGTTAATGCAGTGTGCAAAGAATAGCATGGAAATATGCTTATATAAATTTAGGATGGAAATAATATTATATTTGTAAAGAACACTGCCTAAACTCCCTTTGAATAACACTAATCTGCAGCCTTGGTCCACCACTCAAAAGCCGTAATAACAACAATAAAGAAATCTACAGATTCAGAAAAAAAATGCAGAAATAATGTTCTAAAATGCATTTGAGAAAGTAGATTAAAGAAGTTGAAAAAAGCAGAGACAACTGATCGAAGTTGACTTAGCTTATTCCTTATTCCGCCAAACACCCAAAATGTATCTGGAATAAATTCATCAAATTTATTCCCCTGGCATTACCACTTTTAGAATGTCAGATGGAATCATGAATATGCTGTGACTATTCAATTTCTCACCAAGCAACTACCAGATTCTTACTCTTCATGGAATTTTGTCGTTTACTTGTTTTATACTATAAAGACTCACTCATCAAATCAAGAATGGAATAATGAACTTGAAAACGACGACAAGATTAGACAACATTAATAAACTAATGCATATAAAATAGGCAGACACCAAAAATAACAAATGCCTAGCATCATGCAACATCAATACGTCATAAAAAAAATAAACACATTACAACTAACAGAAAACGAGCGGGAACTCCATAGATTCCTCAAAACACATATACACATACACACAAAAAGATTCAAGAGAACTTCGAGTTGGAGTGACAAGAAAATGTCTGAAGAACAATTTCCTGTGAAAGAAATAATTGATCTCGACCATCATCTAATTGAACGATCCAATCATCTCTCGAAACCATTATCCAATTCTAATTCAAAAGAAATCAACTACTCGAACCAACCTACACAATTCAAAAACCAACATGCAAAGATAAATGAAAATCCAGCAAACAAAAAAATATTAAGAACAATTAGCAACTGAGATCTGAACCAAAACCGATCCTTCTTACCATCTATCCCACAAAGAACATACCAAACTCCAAACAAAATCTCAAATCAAAACCAATAACAACAACAACATTCCAATATAAAATCAAGTTCAATATTAAAATGTATCTATGACAACAACCAAGAGAATTAGCCATAGAAGAAACACATAAAAAACTAATCTTTTTGAGCAAAATAAAGACCAGACTGAAAAGGTTGCTTAGGCTGATGGAACTGAGACAGGAAGCTAGTTCCAAGCCTGCCCCTCATGTAGCTGCCCTCCTCCTGGGATCTCTTCCTCTCCCCACTCATCTCTCCCAAGTTGCATTCCCCTTCCCCACTCTTCACTCAATAAATAAAGAAAAAAAAAACATTTAAGACTTTCCATAACCAGAAAACTCACCAAAATTACTCTTTTTTTCAGATTCCAAAAACCTACAATTAAAAAATATCCCTCCAAAAAAGAGAAAATGATCAATTGACTTTCTTAAAATTATGTCTTGAACTCATCCTACCATCCATGGATATCAAGCAACCTGAATGGCAAGGAACCTAAAGCTTGTCATTTAAAAATCCAAATGTATGCTTCATACTTCATTTACAAATTTGAAGAGTATATTGATTTAATTAAGAGAAACTCAAAAGTAAAAGCTGAAATTTATAAAAAAAAAGAGCGTCCTCTCCTGACAAGATGTTGCTCCGATAGCATTTTTTTCCTTGGTGGATCTCTCTAATTTAACAGAAATTTTGAACCTTCAAGAACTAGCTAAAGGAACATGTAACAATCCAATAGCGGCCACATTCAAAGCCCTTCTGAGAAACTTATGTGTGCTTGACACATGGAACTTCACGATAATACTTGCAAAATATGATGTTTTCTTAAACATGACATTTCAACCACAAGTAGTATTTGCATGGTGTATTGCAATAACTGTTAGCAATAACCTCTTACCAATATTGTCCAGATATTTAGAACATGCAGCATTATTCACCATGTTGTGTGCTGCATGGTTTGTGATTTCATTACTTCTTACCAATCTGCAAACCTGCAAAAAATAGCAAACAGAGGATTTAGTAATTTCATAAGCTACTTAAACCCGTTAATGAAGAAGAACACAAGTTCAAATATTGCAATTGGTTGCAGAATGGATAATGGAGAGTGAACCCATGACGCCTTAACATTGTCTTACAAGACAAAAAACAGCAAATGAAAACACAACTAGATGGCAACCCTTTGAAACCTTTATTATAATTCTATAGTTTACATATCACCAAACAAAGTATCTGCATTCGAAAATCTAATAAATTATAGTAACAGATCAGTAACTTTTCATCCCAACATGAAAAGAAAAACAAATTCACCGCACAAAATAGCACTGAGCAACTGTTGCAGCATCCTGAATAAATCCATCATAAGAACATACATGAATTTAAGTGGATGGTGTATCATTAGAAAAAAAAAAGAAAAAGAATGAGTTAAAATGCACTCAGATAGTTAACTCTGAGTTCCATAGAAACACAAAAGCTTATGATTAATAAATATGTACATAATGCCAATTTAAATGATAATAACAATAAGAAAACAGATATTATCTATGATTGCTTCTATGCATTCATTGCAATCACAAGAAATACTTTTTTAAACCCAAACAACAAGATAAAATTAAAAAACATGAATTAAAGAATACATAGAACCCTAATATAACCCTAAAATTAAAACCCTAAAACCAAACAACTAGATCAGTTCTCTCCGGGTTTGGGGTAGATTGCTTATATGCATTGTTAGTTCTACCCCTTCCCCTACTTGCTCTCCAGCCATTATTTCCTTGGTTATCTCTTGCATGGTACCTTGAATTTGCATGTCTTGAGTTAAAGTGACCTCCCCCATCTCTTCTCTTACCATCTACTCTACGTGGGAGATTGTTCCGTTTCTCAGAATACCCCCATGAGTTATTCCATCCATTGCCCGATGAGTCATCTTTTCCACCCGCACAAGTATTATCTTTGCCAGCTCTGTCATGCTGCCTATTGCCATAATCAATGTTCACAGCGTTACTGACACTGTTTTGTCTATCGGCAAAGTTACCATATCCCTCATTATTTGTTTCCTGACCAGAATAAAATGGCACATTTTCGTGATAACCATCATATGATGGGACTGTCAAGTAGTGCTCAGTCTTATTGCTAATAGCGGGGACTTGATCCTCTTCATCACCCCATCCAGTAGCTGGAACAGGCCGATCCGCAAAAAGAAAAGAATCCCATCCACAAGTTAAATCTTCTTCACTATCGACACTTGGTGGCAGCTTGTACAAGTCCTCCACTAGCAAAGGATCAATAACAGAATCATAGTCAATCACATCAATGTAAGCGTCAGGATCAGGTAAAGGAATATCACAGGGCAGTCCATTTATCTCTGCCCAATAACGGGTTTTGGCCTTCTGGAAAGCTTCTTCTCCTGCTGAATCATCCCACTTCGCCACCCTTGCATACATGGGCAAAACCCGCTGCGTTTCACATATTTTTTCCCATGGAATTAAGCACACAGAAGTGCAAAATTTCTTTTCCCACAATGGAACCGATGGCTGCCAAGCTTCTGAAACAGAAAAAGAGAGAGTATGTTCAAAGATATAAATGTAAAATAATGAATGCACGCTCAGAAGTTCAAAGCTAAAAGCTTTTCACAGACAGGAAGTGTTATTATTTATTCATAAGCCATGCAAACAAATTTATCATAAGATAATGGCATGGAAAGTTCCCATGTATTAATTTAAAAAAAAAAAAGAATACGACACCATACCTAATTAGTTAGACTAAAATAATTATTAAACAATTAAAAAATGCAGATGCTTGAGGATAAGAAAACCAGTTGTCTGGATGAAGACATTTGCAGCATAAGCCAACACAATACTGAGCATGGCAATATGCTTGTATACGTTTCGGAGGGATATAATATAATATTTGTGAAGGCCACTGTCCAATAAACTTCCTTTGAATAACAGGAATCTGCAGCATTGGTGCACCACTCACAAGATGTAAAATCAACAATAAAATCTATACATTCAGAAAAAGTCACAGACCTAATGTTCTAAAATGCATATGGAAGTTTATAAAAGAAGCCACGTGTATCAGTGATGACTGAATCCTAAACAGAGTTGACTTAACTTATTCCTTATTCCATCAAACACCAGAGGCATAGCTGGAATCAATTCATCAAAAACTTATTCCTCATTGAATTACCATTTTAGAATGACAGATGGAATCATGAATACATCATGGTTATTCTACTTCTCACCAGCTTTTACCAGATTCTTACTCTTCATACAATTTTGCTAGTTGTTAAAATCTGGAATGGAACAATAGACAATTGGACACGAAGACGAAAAAGGGATTGAAAATTGTTAGTCCTACGCAAAAAAAAAAAGCACACGGGCGCATACAATTAACAAAGGAATGCAAATCAATTAAAAAGTCATGAAAACACAACAATGTAGAAAGCTCCCATCGGACAAATGATTAGGATCAACCAGCAGAAATAAATCATATAAAACATGAACACATTATTGCTATCATAAAACACGCAGCAGGTCCATAGATTCCTCAAAATTTTAAATTAAAATAATAATAATAACAATATCCAGAGAACTTCAACTCATCTAGTGAAAGCAACAATTGATCCAGACCCTCATCTAATGAAACAATCAAATAATCACTCAAAACCATTATCCAATTCCAATACAACTAAAAGCAACCACTCACAAAACTTTACACAGAAAAGACCAACAATCAAACTACAAAATGGAAAAAAGAAGCCACAAAGATCTGAAGCAAGACCTTCCCTTTCCAACATCAATCCAACAAGCACATCTCCAAACAGCATCCCAAATCAAAACCAACAACAACAGCACATTCCAATACAAGATCAAGTTTAACAACAGTATAAGAAGATAAACTCATGGCAATAACCAAGTAAAAATAAACACAGAAACACATAAAAATCCAATCTTTATAAGAGAAACACAGACCAGAAGGAACATGCTGTTGCTTAGGGTGACTGCGCGGAGGCCGGAAGGTGGGCCCAGGCCTGCCCCTCATGTGCCCTCCCTGCTGCCATGATCTCCTCTTCTCCCCACCCATCTCTCCCATCCTTCTTCCCCCTCTTCCCTCACTCAATAAATAAATAAAACAAGATTAAAACTTTCCATAAACAACAAACCCACTAAAAAAAACACATCTTTTCACAAATTACAAGAACCTACAATTAAAAAAACAAGAAGAAATAAAAATTGATTTTTATCCCTCCAAAACCAAAAACCAATGTCTCCAAGAAAAACATCGTCAGAAATCAGGGCTTTGTGGTACTCTGAAGAAGAAGAAACATGGTGGGGTATATATATATATATATATATATATATATTAATTTTCTTTTATATTTTGTATATAAATATATATTTATATAAAAAAAAGTTGGAGAATTTTTTGGTGTCACAAGAACACGTGGCGGGAATTGGTTTTCTCGTTTTTTTCGTTTCTTTTTTTTTTCTTCTTTTCATTTCTTTTCCGGTTCTTTTTTGGAGAAGCAAAACCAAAGAAACACGCCCCCCGGAATGCTTTGTTCGAGGTGACACAGAAGTATGATTTTTTATGCATTTGGCCTCATGTTTCCTTTTAATTACTATTTTGCCATTGAGTGTCTTGTTTGTTGTTGACCATGTCGACATATCTTCCTTAGATCATAAAAGTATAAAACTGTGGGTTCGTTTTTGTTTGCGGACCCCTGCAAAACTAAAAAATTGTTTGTGTCTTATAAAAGTTTATAGTTATTTATAGGTTTTGTAAATTATATTTATTTATATGTACCTTTTTAATAAAAAAATCAAATGAAAAATTTAAGAAAAACTGAACTTTCTTTTACCATTTATTGTTAGTTAATATTGAAAAAAAAATTAAGTTAGTTTTTAATAATAAAGATATATGTGAAACATCCTTATTATTAAAAATAAAGATAAAAGCCCGTTACCTCTTGGTTTATAAATACCAAATCTCTTACATAGGATATTTGTTTTAGGAAAGACGCAAAGAAGTTTCGATAAGAAGACTAAAGATAAAGATTATCTCTCTTATTAGTGTAGTATGTGTGAATAATTGTGAATAGTTTAGTCCCACATCGGATAAAAAAAAATGAGCATATGTTTATATAATACAAGATAATAAACAAATCAAATAATAGGATTTGAGAAAAGTGTAAGCAGACCCTATATATATATTATAATAATATTATATTTATTTATTTAATGGCCACTTCGGCATCTTGGATTGAATTAAATAATTTATTATTTTTTTTATATAAAAAGACGTTTTTTTTTTACACATCTCAAAATCCACCAAAATTTCTTCTTCAATCTCTGTTTTTCTTTAACAACTCCTTGTCATTGAGCTAGCTACTGGAAAGTAAACAATTTATCAACAAAACTGTGACTCGAAAAGTAATGCTAAAAGTTTTGCTCTAATGGATGTTTTATTATCCACAGTAAAAGAGAGAAGGAGCACAAAGAGTGAGAGAGCGATTAGCATCTAAAACTGAAACTAAAGCATTTAAAATATCAATGTATTTTTATTCTTCATTTTTTACTTTCTATTCATTTCTTTACTTCTCACTTCCTTCTGTTAGTTCTATTTTTCAATTTGATCTCAACAACAATCAACATAGCTGCCATAAAAGAACCACAAGGGAGAGGAAAAAAACTATTTTTACAAAAAGGCTCAAGCGCATTAAAATAGATAGATAAAAAATATATATATATAAAATAACTTTGAACTTCTCAACAGGTATTTATGCAAATGATTTTTTTTTTAAATATAGGTAATTAAAACAAAGTTTAAATATGTTACTAAATAAGACTTCAGTATTTTAATTAAATTTGACGTAAATTCTACTTCTCAAAATTTATGTTGAAATGAAAATAATCTATAAATGTTTAATTTGAGCATGGATGAAATCCTCTAATTAGAGTTTGTTAGTGCAAATGCACTTTAAGATTGGCATAATTTGACACCTAGTCAAGGTGACATGGCAAGCATGATGACGTGACATGGAAAATGATGTGGAAAAAAGGATGACATGGCAAACAATCTTGACTATGAGGAAAATATCATGGGAGATCTTGGAGAAGTTATTTTTGGCAAAAAGTTGCAACTCTCATGAAGATTAAATGAAGATCTTGTTAAAACTATTTTAGGCAAGAGGATCAAGCAAGCAATATCATGGAGTTAATATCTCATCAAGACCATATTTAGAAGATGTGATTGAAGACTAAATATGGGTGGAATTCAATGAAGAAACAACCTATCAATGGTATGATTTTGAAGACTATTGAAGGCAAGATTTGAAGAACCCTAATAGAGATGATATGAAGTCTATTAAGGGTATGTTTGAAGATGCGCCTATTGTTGGCAAGATATGGATGATTGACTAAAGATTTTTGTTGAAGATTTGAAGACCAAACTTGGGTGAAGTGAAGACTAAGTTTGGCAAGGTTCATGAAAGACGCACATAGGACGTGCGTCCCTTGCGAGGGGGCTGTGTGGTGAGGAGCTGACAAGGGAGGCTAGTTGCTGGTAGGTTCAGATCAGGTGATCGGACTGCATCGACTCGGACTAAGCATGGGTCTTGAGATCGCTTAGCAATGGAGCCAGAAATCAGCCAAGCCAGCAGTCAGGGCTATGTTGTAATATATGTTACAACATAAGTTGCGACATCTAATTTCGGAAGGTTCTAAAATTAGAAGCTGCGGAGATTCTAAAAGGGGTATGCGCTATATTTGGGACGTTGAGGCGTCTATATATACGTCCTTGGTCTAGGATTGGGTACGACTCTTGAAAGAGAGAGTAGGGAGGTACTGGCCAATTTAGAAAGGGTAGTATTCTTTGTTTGAGTGAGAGAGTGACAAGTGTGTTTGTACTCTTCTATCTTTTACCTCTTTTAGTGGATTGTTGATCTCCGGGCTTGGCCCCCCAGACGTAGGCGAGTGGACGCCGAACTGGGTTACCAACGTCTTGTGTCTTCTCTTGTGTGGTTTGTGTGTGCTATTCTTAAGTGCTTAAGTGAGTGAGTGTTCCTCTAAATTCACAAACCCTAACCGGCGGAACTAACAGAGTTCATATACAAATTAACTTTGATTATATTACCTGAAGTACAAATTAATTTTAATTTAAGAGTTCAACACTAATTTGATTTTGCTCAAAATAAAAAATAAGCTTAGTTTAAATTAAAACATACATAGTGCAATTTCATTTAAAATCAACCTAGTTTTTAACTCAATTGCACTACTAAGCTATAACCAATATAAAAAAAAATATAACATTATATATAACTAAAATTTGTATTTCATTTTTCCAACTGTGTGTGTCAATGTACACACATATACATATATTTGAGCTTTCTAGCTAAGCTTATCAAGCAATGACATATAATTGAGTTTGACTCCATTCAGCATACTATGAAATAAATAGTAAATTTATAGAGTGTGTATATATATATATGACAAATCAGCATAATAAAAACTTTGCCCAAAAAAATTGTTTGGACAATTAATTTCAGATGATAAAATAAAAGTTCAAAAGTTCAAGGAGTTAAATGCAAATATGAAAAATTATAGGGTGGTGGATGCAAAAGAAGAGAGGGCTTTTGTTTTGGGAATGGGGAGCCAGATATATAACACTAAATTTGTGGTATGTGCCCACTCCGACAGAGATCGAGCGTGATATTTTTGGATTTATTTTTATTTTTTTCAACTTTTAATTTTAATTTAATTTAATATTAATATTAATATTATTTTTATTTTTATTATTATTATTATTTTTTTTTTTAGGTTGGGGAGTTGGCACAAAGCCTCATTTTGGTGCACAAGTTGGACGTTCCTTCAATAATTTAATTGATTTTTTTCTCCTTCAAATTTATTTATTTATTTATTTTGTGTTAAAATGTCATTTTACTTCAACAACATAATTGATGTGTCCTTTAGTTTTGAGGGAATTCCAATCAATGTCATTTTCAAAAAAATTTTTTTTTTACAAAGTAGATAAATCATGTTTCAAAATATGCACATTACTGAAAATTAATTATTTAGATCACACACACTCACTTGTGGACCGGAGATTGATTATAAGTTTACTCAAATAACTAAAATCTTTTATGGCACTACTGTGTTTAATGTGTTTTAGATTATGGGCAATAAAAATTCTTATAAAATATATTTTACAATAATTCAGTAGAGTGATACCTGAAGGTTCAATCAAGTCTATATAATCAAGTAGCCTATATAATCAAGTGTGCAAATGTTGTATGAATGTAGGAATATTATATTCATTGGATTTATTTTATATATATATATATATATATATATATATATATATATATATATATGTTGGAATTTTTTTTTTCAAGAGCTAATACTCCAAGATTTCATTTAAATTTTTTATGTGAGTGTAAGCAAGCTCTAAGTTAACTCTATAGTTATATTCTTTTTTCTTTATAACTAGGAATGCTCTAAACTACGTATTTTTAATTTTCTAAGCTATAAGCCTCATTTTATCTTTACTAGATATATTCTCGAGAGTATTTAAAAAAAAAAAAAAACATTTCGTCTTCTCAGTTATATGCAGTATCAAGAAACAAAAAAATTTAACTAAATACAAATAAAAATAGATCATTTTTTTCATTTCCAAAAAAGTACATATCTAACATAAATCTTCATCTCTAGTGTTCCAAAATTATAGTCTCGTTGGATTACATAAATGACTTTAAATACAAAAAGCAAGATGAGCGGATTTGGTCCCAGTGGAGAGAAAAAAAAAAGTATTAAATGAAAAATCTTTTCTATAAATATTCATTTTCCTAGATATATAGATAAGATATGGAGTTTTTGAAATTTTTAGTACCATTTCAAACCCATGTTGTGTTAACTTTGTGATATATATATATATATATAATTTAGCACCAATGCTCTTGGTAATTTGTTGAAATTGTGACTACCAGTTGAAACCCATATTGAGTTAATTCCATCATCTTATAAAGCAAATGCTTTTGGTATACCAATGCAATTTCTACCACTAGCTTAAACAGTTGGCATTGGTATTTTGTTGAAATTGTGCCTACCAGTTGAAGCCCATATTGAGTTAATTCCATATCTTGTGAAGCAAATGCTTTTGGTATAATATTGTAATTTTTGGCGCTAGTTTAAACATGTCGATTTTAACTCCATGTTAATATTCTCTTTTGATTTTGATTATTTTTCATTTTTTTTATTTTCCTTCTTTCTTTTTTATTAAAAAAAGAAAAATCAAAGAAGTCTTTCATGTTGCTGTCATGATCAATGTTTTAAAACCCGGGTTGAACTAGACCCGGCCATAAAACTGAGTCGGGTCAGGGTACAGTGTTGACCCGTTTGATTCAGCTTGGTACCTGGTGAACCGGCCGACTTGGCCCGGTCAAACCGGGTCAACCCAATTATATTATTATATGGTTAAAATTAAAACTTTGAGTAATAAATATGTAAGTATAGGGGGATTATATATAAAATTTGAGTCAAAATCAAAATTCAATATCTAATTGCTAAGTTTTATTTATTAGATTGTATTGTGAAACATAAAAGCTTTTATTGTGTTACTTTTTATTTGTTATTATGTTGTATTTTGCTTGAATTTGTATTTAAGGTATTAAATTAGTATTTATAAATTATAAGAAAAACTATTTATTTGTTAAATTTTTCCATTGTCATTTTTAAAATTTTTTAGTAATTTATAATATTACATATATATATAACCGGGTCAATCCGGTTTGACCCCGATTCAACCATTAACCCATGACCCAGAAGCCTTCTCGGGTCAAGTTTCAGAACATTGGCTATGATGACTCTCTTGACGATATAGGTTTTATTTGGATTAGGTTATGAAAAAATGTTTTTTTTTTCTCCAAATGCTTTATATTTTATTTTTGAATATCTTAATCCAAACATGTTGCTTTAGTTGTTGGGAAGATGTTTGACTTTCCATTACGAGAAGTGTTTTTTTTTTGTTAAGAAACCTCATAAATGATTATCTTCTTTAAATTCTCTAATTCCCATTGTCCCTTCAAATCAACAACAACAATAATAATAATAATAAACAAAATTAAAACACATATAAACTTCTAATATTTTATTCACAAAATAATAATTGCAAAAATAATAATTGCAAAATTGAATACCTTATAAATAAAGAGAATAGCTACTTGATTCAAGAATGATGGAGAGGTTATGTTTTCTCGCCCATGATGATGCTTGCTTTTTAGGAGTCTAGGATGGTGGGTGGAATGACAACTCTCTTTGTAAAGAGAAAATTTGCATTAGCTAAAAACATGTATCATGGACTTGAAAGCTAATTTATAGAACTTCAGAGGTATTGTCATCCAAACTAAACCCAAAAACCTCTATATGATCAAAAATCATTTTCAAAAGCTACTCTCACTAGTTTATTAATTTGCAAAAGATTTTTTTTTTCTCAAACTTTTTCCTTCTTAAAAAAGTCAATCTACATAATTAAGGTAGTCAAGAAGGTCTTAACTTATCCTAGAAGTATTGACAAAGAAAAGAAAAAAAAATTATCTAAATAATATATAATAATCATTTAAGTTTTCTTATGTTGTATTGAATCACAGTCGCACAAACTACTTTCTATCATTGATATTTTCTAGTTATTAACTTTTGTGGGGCTATATTTTTAATTTTCCATCATCTGCTAATGCGATGAATGCTGTATAGAGTATATTAAACAATTAATTCACTTTCTATTGACTATGAGTTTGTACAACTGTATCAAAATATATTCAATATTTGCATATATTTATGTCTACTAGATTATTTATGGTGCTTATATATTTAATAATATTATTATTTAAGATATTTTATATATTGAGCAATATTAATGTTAAGATAATATTCTATTTTTAGTAATGGAAAAGTCTATATAATCAAAAGTTATATGTTGTATGATGTAGCGAGTATTGTACATGTTAAATTTATTTAATATATCTGCCCCCTCCACCCACCCATGAGACTCCCTTATATCATAATTGTTAGTGTAGGATGTGTGAAAAGTTTAATTCCATATCGGATAAAGAGAAAAATATACATATGTTTATAAGTTTATATAGTACAAGATAATAAACAAATCAAATAGTTGGATATAAAAAAAAAGTGCAAGTGGACTCTCTAATGTATATATTTATATATTTATTTATTTAAATCTATGATGGGTTGAATTAAATTATTTAATTCATTATTTTATTTTTTTGGAAAGGATGCCATTTATCAGTTGTGTTTTTTTTTTTCCAAACAGACACATACAATCCAACCGTTTATTCACGACTTTTCATCTTCTTAAAAAAAAAGAAACATTATCACAAAAGATTAATTACTTTTCTGCTAAGTTTTAATTTTTGGGATTTTGTTGTATCCTGAGAGAATTATTGCAAACCTAATGCAGACTTGTGGGCAGTAAATTCCTAAAATATAGTATTTCTACACGGCTCAAAATCCACCAAATTCTTCTTCCTTGATCCCTGTATTTTTCTAACAGTTTTTAGGAATTTATTCTGTGTTTTGCAATGGAGAAACACCCTAAATCTTTCTTCAAAGTAATGAACCTAGACTTCATGAAACTTGATCGTTTTGATGGCACCAACTATACTCGTTGGAAGGATATATAAGATGATATTCTTTCTCATTGCTCTGAAGATTTGGTACGTGCTTGATCCAAGTCTACCAAAAGTTCAAGTCGTTGCTCCTAATGAATATGCAGAAACTAAGGCAGAACGTGTCAAGCGTCAAGAAGATGAGTTATTGTGTTGTGAACACATTCTGAATACACTTTCGGACAGTCTGTACGATCTCTTCACTTCTATTTAATCACCAAGAGAAATTTGGAACGCTTTGGAGTTCAAGTACAACACTGAGAAACAAGGAGTAGATAAGTTCATTATTCTAAAATTATTTGAGTTTACCATGTTTGATCATGTTTCTGTATTGGATAAAGTGCATGAACTACAAATCCTCGTCTCTAAACTGAAGGATTTGAATGTTGAAGTTAGTGAAGCATTACAAGTTGGGGTTGTAATAGCCAAACTTCCTTAAAGTTGGAATGATTACAGAAAGAAATTGTTACACTCTTCTGAAAATTTCTCCCTAGATACACAAGCATCTCAAAATTGAAGAAGAAACTAGAATTTGAGATGGAAAGAGATTCGGAAAAGAATCTGATTCCAATGTAAATTTCATCAATGTGAACAAGTCCAATAGATTTGGAAAAAAGAGAAAATTCGTGGAAGTAAATTCAAACAGTGACAATTCTGGTTCTAAGAATAACAAGACATGTTTTTATTACAAGAAGAAAAGGCATTTCAAGAATGACTGCAGGTTTTAGAAGAAAATGAAGAAGGATCATGTTGTTGTTGGTTCAAACAACAAAATTAGCGTTGTTGAAAAATAAGTGAAAGACCTTGTGACTATGGTTTCAGATTTACAAATCTCTTTGATAACAAAAGTTAATATAGCTGTTTTTTCAAACATTAATGGTTGGTGGTATGATTCTGGAGCAACCATTCACATTTGCAATGATAAGAATCAATTTAAGGATTATGAGATTGCTGCTAATGGACATGAAGTGTTAATGGGCAATCATAATACTGTTAAAGTTTATGGAAAAGGAACAATAGAGATTTACTTTATTTCTGGAAAGAAACTTATTTTGATCAATGTTCTTCATGTTCATGAAGTTAGGAAAAACTTAGTGCCTGAAAATTTGCTTTGTAAGGGAGGATTTAAGACTTTATTAGAAGCTGATAACCTTATCCTCTCAAAGAATGTGTTCTTTGTTGGGAAAGGATATGATTGTGATGGAATGTTTAAACTTTTTATAACTTCATATATTAATAAAACTAAGAATGTTTCTGCTTATATGATTAGTTCATCAATTTATTTACGGCATTCACATTTAGCACATGTTAATTTTAAATCATTAATGTTTATGGCAAAACAAGGATATATTTCTTATGAAAATAGTGATCATGATAAATGTGAAATATGCATTCAAGAAAAAATTACTAAGTTACCTTTTCCCAGAGTAAAAAGAAATTCTGAATTGTTACAAATTATACATTATGACATATGTGAGTTAAATGGACATTTGACTAGAGGAGGGAATAGGTACTTTGCCACTTTAATTGATGACTACTCTAAATACACTCATATTTATCTAATGAAAAATAAAGATGAAATCTTTAATAAATTTAAATTATTTAAAACTAATGTTGAATATCAGAAAGAAAAATGAATTAAAATCTTTAGAAGTGATAGAGGTGGAGAATATTTTACCACAGAATTTAATTATTTTTGTGAACAACATGGAATAATTCATCAAAGAAGTGCACCCTACACTCCACAGTAGAATGATTTGGTTGAAAGAAAGAATGGAACCCTTGTTGATATGGTAAATTCAATGTTGTTAAGTGATAAGTTATCTTATTATCTTTGGGGGGAGGCATTATTAAGTGCTTGTTATGTGCATAATAGAATTCCTTCAAAAGTGACAAAAACATCTCCATATGAATTATGGAATGGTAGAAAACCAAATTTAAGTTATCTTCTTGTATGGGTTTGTCTAGCATTTTATAGAGCAGTAGATTCTAAAAGGACTAAATTAGGACCATGAGCTATAAAGAGTATTTTTATAAGGTATGCTGAAAATTCTAAAGCCTACAAATTATTAGACTTAGAATCTGATGTAATTGTAAAATCCAGAGATATTCAATTTATTGAAAATAAATTTCGTAATAATTTCACAAGTGAGTCAACTCCCCTTAATACAACATTAGATTGCAAAGAAAAAACTAATGATCACAACAGGAAAAATAAAAGAACTAGCATAGTCAAAGAGGTTGAACCAAGGAAAAGATAAGGATCTTCATTCTGATTTTATTTCTTCTCAAGCTTTAGTCTTTTTAGTCGAATGTACAAGAATTGAAATAACAAATAAAATTCCTATTTTATTAAATATAGAAGAAGATCAAACTCCTAAAACCTATAAAGAAGCTCTTGCTTCAAGAGAATCTGCATTTTGGAAAGAATCTATTAATGATGAAATGGATTCTCTAATGTCTAATGGAACATGGGTTTTGGTTGATCCACCTCCTAGTTGTAAGCCAATTGGATGCAAATGGGTATTCAAAATTAAAGATGAAAATATCTTTGTTTATATATATATATATATATATATATATAAATCCCTAATCCAAATCAAATCAAATTTTTAAAATCACATATAGCCAAATCATAATCGAATTAGGATGACATGTGGTTAAGATAAATAAATTTCATCATATTTGGATATATTCAAGATCAGCCGAGAACACTCATTTCGAGGTGATCTAAATATGTAAATCTGAAGATTAGCCGAGAGCACATATCTCGAGGTGATCTAAAATTTTCAAATCTCTGGATTAGCTAAGAGCATCGATCTCAAGACGATCCAAAATATTTAAATCCCAAGATCAACCGAGAGCACAGATCTCGAGACGATCTACAATATTCAAATCTCCGGATTAGCTAATAGCACCGATCTCGAGGCCATCCAAAATATTTAAATCTCAAGATCAGCCGAGAACACATATTTCGAGGCGATCTAAATACACAAATCTCAAGATTAGACAAGAGCATAGATATCGAGGCGATCTAAAAATACTAAAATCTCAAGATTAGCTGAGACCACAAATTTTGAGACGATATAAAATATTCAAATCTCTCGATCAGCTAAGGACACAGATCTCGAGGCGATCTAAAAATACCCAAATTCTAAGATCAACCGAGAGCACAGATCTCAAGGCGATCCAAAATATTAAAATCTCCATATTAACTAAGATCACTGATCTTGAGGTAATCCAAAATATTTAAATCTCAGGATCAGCCAAGAGCGCATATCTCGAGATGATCTAAAATTTTCAAATCCCAGGATCAGCCGAGAACACAAAAATCAAGGCGATCTAATATCCAAATCTCAAGTTTACTTGTGAATGCAAATCACGAGGCAAAAAAAATGAAATCAAATAAAAAAAATAAATATAAATATAAAAAAAATCCGATGAAGTATATATATATATATATATAATCAAATCAAATCAAATCAAATTTATATAAAAAATGAGTAATAATAATAATAGTTATAATAATAAGATAAATAAATTAGATAAAAAGATAAATCAAATCAAATTAAATTTATATAAAAAATAAAACCATATATATATATATATATATATATATATATATATATATATATATATATATATATAAAATAATATAAATAAATTAGATCAAGATAATAAAAATCAGATGAAAATTAATTAAAAAGATATATAAAATAGCATCCCATGATCACGATAATCACCCATGATCGCTGACCTCACGATCATCCACGACGAGGGCAGCTGGATGATTTTAAAAGAAGATGGGGCCGGCAAAGATTGGGATGGAGGAGGAGAAGATGAAAGAAAGGGGGATATTGAAGCGATTGCCGAAGAAAAAACGAGGATTCTCCATAGAAGAAGAAGAAGAAGAAGAAGTGGTCATATTTTCTCTCCCTATGTATATATGTGTGTGTATATAAAAAAAAGGTTGCTTTTGTTGCCTGCTGTCGTTGTTTCTTGTCACCGTCGCTGCTGTTGCTGCCTGCGGTCGCTTGCTACCATTGTTGCAGTTTCTTTCTTCTTCTCTGCTTCGGTTGAGAAAATATTGAAGCCGCTGTCCCTACTCCTCCTTCATCGTCAGCGAAGACCAAGAATTACGTGGACGTTAATCGCTAGCAATTTGGCCACTTTGTTCGTTGGAAAGGCGAAACCTTGAAAAAATAATGGTGGTGCACTAAGCGGTGCCTTGACTAGGGCTGCGGTGATGACCCGAATCTCACCATTGATGATGGCGGTGATACGACGTTGCTGATCCATAAGAGCGTAAAGTTTGAGAAGGAGTGTGAGAATACTGGGTAAGATGCCGAATCCGATTAATCTGATGGTGAATATTGTAAGAAAGGTTTCGATGGTGTCAAAGCCAGTAATGTGAGGCTTTTGTGGCTCGCTTGATCTCCAAAACTCCAACAAGGGTGGCGAAGAAGAGTGTGGGCGATCTCAAGGACGCTGATTTGAAGAGCAAGAGGGTGTTCGTGAGGATGAATCTTAATGTCCCATTTGATGAGAACCTTAACATCACAGATGACACCTAGATCCAGACCAGTGTGTTAATTAACAAGCACCTTGTGGAACATGGCACCAGAGTCATCCTTTTTAGCCGCTTGGGGACATTCCAAAGGCGTTACTCCAAAGTATAGCTCGGAGCCTTTTGTATCCAGACTCTCTGAACTTCTTAGAGTTAATGTTGAGAAGGCCAATGACCGTATTGGTTAAGAAATTGAGAAAATGGTTGCCGCTCTGCCAGATGGAGATGTCATGCTAATTGAGAATGTGAGATTCCATAAGGAGGAAAAGAAGAATGTGTTGAGGTTATTGCTCAGATGTTATGCTGCTGAGTGGAGAAGCCTATTAAACATTATGACTGTAGTGAATAGTATCAGATTAAGTTGTGTCAACCAACTCTTATTTTGTAATCTATCTTTGTTAGTTGTGTTTGTTGTTTTATGGCTTTCACTATTTGTAATTGATGTTGTGTTTGCATCTAAACTGAATGGCATCTTTGCCTGCTTGTTCTGTTTTTAAGGCTAGCTTGGTGCTGATTATGGATGATGAGATTTTTCAGTGAGTGTGTGCTCAACAAAAGTTCCAAGTATTTGTGTGTGTAATCCTGATTGCTTTGCTCTTTTTCTTATTCTCTTTTTGACAGAATGATCCAAAATTTTCTAAGAAGCTCTCTACAACCATTGTTGGTGGCCCCAAGGAGAAAGCAAAGACCAAGGAAGTGAAGTACTAGCATGAGGTTTGACATTGGTCCTAACTTCATCAACACATTCAGTGAAACCTTGGATATCACAAAGATCATCAGTTGGAATGGGCCCGTGGGTGTGTTCGAGTTTGAGAAGTTTATCACGGACACAGAAGCAATTGCAAAGAATTTGGCCAATACGGGAAGACTGAAGAGGCCTAAGAATGGCTTGAGAGGATGTTGAATGTTAGCCATATTCCTAATGCAGGTGAAACTGAGAAGAGTCGTGCTTCACTTGAGGATATCAAAGCTCGTGGCTTTATTCCTGACACAAAAAGCTATTGGATATTGGTTCATGGTTTGACCAAAGTTGGCCATGTATGAGAGACTTATAAAGTGTTCTTTGCTATGAAGGAGCAAAGGTCGTGACCAATCAAGTTACTGGACATTTGAAAGGCTATGATTTTGTTAAATTTGGAGATTTAAATGAGCAAACTCGTGCAATGATTAGTAGAAGATAATGCATGTGCTGATTCAAATGTTTTAATAACCTTAGAGTTGCTACTTTGGTTGACTTGTGGATGCTTGCATAGTAGCCTTGTTGGATGGGGGCTGTGTTGTGTTTACTTTTTTCACTATTAAGTTGAGTGCTAACATTCTCACTATATATATGAAAATAAGGAGTGAACATACCTTGGTTGATATTGTTCGTGAGATTACTATGTTTATGTTTAAGATCAAAATGCCATTAGAGGTCCTTTTCTTTGAACAAAATATTAAAAACATTAACTCCATCTCCTATCACCACAACCAATCTGATGAAGGAGACACATTAAGCCTTGACCTCAGGATTGGCATCAGTCTGAGATACAATTCATCCAATGAGAAGTTACAAGTACTAAATACCCAACAAACCCAGAATCAAATGCATTCTCCTGATTAAGGAATTTGAGCATACATTTAAGTCAAGCATAATACAACAAATGAAATTCTTAGTGCTCAAAGCTTTGAATTGGAGGCGCTTAAGTGTGACATTTTAACTTTTCCTCCATGCTCTATTAGACTTAAGATCTCTTAAAATCAAGCTACGTGAAATTACTACATCAGTAACCCAATGCAATCTCAAAGCTTTAGAGAATGATATTATGGTGTTATCCATGAAAAACAAAACTGTAAATATGTAAAGTCTTAAAAAAAAGAAAGAAAGAAAATTCTCAATTTATGTGGCTCATGCGTGCATGGGCCACGGAAGATAAAGTCATGTGATTTGCATGTAAAGTCCTGAATGAATTAATGTATGCTTTGAAAAGAGTGCTTAAAAAAAATCTGCATCCATATATAATCAAGGAACATGAATGGTATTTGGTTTGCAATTATATATATATATATATATATATAGGGGTATCCCCGTGGCTACTCGAATACCCGTCGGGTGCGGGTGTAGGTTGGGGTTTTGAAAACCCATTGGGTTCCGGTTAGGGTATGGGCGGGTGCGGCCCCTGCTCCAACCCGTTGCCATCCCTACTCCCAAGCCATACTCCTTGTCAAGGTGTTGCAATTGTTGCCACATATGTCGCATATGCATTAATGGACATGAAACACAACCTGACTTCTACATTTACCTCGTGAATATCGTCATAAATCTCCTGTAAGGAATGAAATTTTCTGAGCCTCTCCAAACTTGCTGAGTCATCTTTTGAACTTTGAATGGGTTCACTGCTGCTTGATGTTCCTGAGCTTGTGCCAACCAAGGAGGATGTCGTGGGTGATCCACTTCCCTCAAAACCACCCGATGCTTGAACATTGTCTGTCGGTGCTAGTGTTGGTGTAGTAGGTACATTCTCCATCTCACCTAGCTCCTGTGGTTCATAGTGAGCTATAAATATATCGCAAGAGTTATTCATGGACTCACCTTCTGTATGGGATGGTATCCACTTCCACTCCTTATCTTCCACAAAGATTGTGTCCCTACTAATGTGCATCTTCTTCGTGCATGTGTTATACACCCTATATGCTTTAGTACGAGGCTCATATCCGAAAAGCACCAATGATGGGCTCCTATCATCTAGCTTCTTCACATGCAGCCCCACTAACTTAACATGCACCAAGCTACTGAAAACACAAAGGTGATGCACCTTTGGTTTCAGGTCAGTCCATCTCTCGTAGGGTGTCATTCCTTCCACACTTTGTGACGGAGCACGGTTAAGCAAATACACAACAATCTTCAAGGCTTCTCCCCAAAACTCAGCTAGGATGTGATTGCCTTTTAACAGACTCCTTTCCATAGCAAGGATGGTTTGATTTCTTCTCTCAATGACCCCATTTTGTTGTGGTGTGTACAGTGCCATGAGGAAATCCTTAATCCCTTGCTTATCACAGTGCTAGTTGAAAGCATTAGAGGTAAATTGACCATCTCTATCAGTAAGAAGCGCCTTCACTTTAGCATCAGCCTCAAATTCCACACTTGCTTTTAAATTCTTAAACGCTTGCATTGCCTCATCTTTGCTCTTGAGTATAATAATCCACATGAATCTGCTATAATCATTAACAAGTAACATAAAATACTTGTTGCTGCTAAAATTATGCCCTAAAATGCCAACAAAGATACTTGTATAAGGGCATTTCATTTATATTATACATTCTTATTATTATTAATAGGCATTTATTTTGATGTTTATATAAATATTGTGATGGCATTTATAATTACTTTTGAATATCATAGTCCATGTATATTAAGTTAAACCTTCTACTCTTTGTGGGATAAAGAGAAAAACACTATAAGGGTTTGGAACTTATACACTTAGATAGTTCACAAATCAAAGAATCTTTAATTGGCCATTAAAGGTTCGTCAGGATTTGTATGACATATACTTTGACAAAGAGTGCTAGATGAATACTATGTAATAGTGGGAGCATATGTCATAAATACATCACTAGGATTGGTGTATTTGAACATAACTTGCAACAATCTAATCACATGGGTTTTACTCTTTAAGAGTCAATGATTGGGATTATTAGTTATGATCATATGAGCGGACCTTAGACTTGAGGTATCATGATCAGAATGTGATTGTGACGTCTAGTCTGCTACTAGAGTCATTAGACTCAGTTTACCTTTTGGTAAGGCTGACCTTGAGTACGGCTATGTCGGGCAAGTAGCAGTTGTGAGTGATCACGAAGAAAGAATTCATTCTCTCAGAAGTAAATGAGTTAGTATCCTATATGATTATAAGTATGTGATATAAGAAGACCTTGGCTAAGACAGTCAAACTAATCGTTTGGGACACGTAGGGTAGTTTGGTAATCTCACTCTACTATAGTTATTTTCATATGATCGAGTTTAGTGAGTTTGATAATTACCATGGCTCTCACATGGTTGGGATATAAAAATGAAAGGTTTATACACATATAATTATCATAATCGGAAAGGTTCGTAATGATCTACTCATTCGTGTTTAATTGGGTTATGACATAGGGCCACGGGGCTAGCTAGGTATCACCCACATCATTTGGTATTCTCCCATTACTAATCAGAATGAACCTAGGGAGTCACGCTTAAAGGGATAAAGAATCAGTCTCATTTTGAGTGCCGAGGAAAAATTGTCAATTTACAATTTATTTCATGGGATGAGTGAAATTGTAAATTGGTCTAAAGTTTTTGTCTTAAATTTAAATTTTGATTTAAATTCGATGGAGTTAAATAGTTAATTATAAGGACTTAAAGACAAAATTGGTTTTAGTTACATTAGAACTCATATTTCTAATAGAACTTCTATGATAATGTTTATCATATTATGAAAGATTCATATTTTGAATAGGACTTCATAATTGAATAATGTTTATCATGTTTTATGAAGTCTCTATAAATATGACTCCTCTCTAACCCTAGACGCAATCAATTAATTCTCTAGTGAGAAAAATCCCCAAGCCCTCTCTTCCTCTCTAACCCTAGCCACGATTTGGAGAAGAAGAGAAGATTGTTTCTCTATTCCGATGTGTGATCTAGAGGCGTGGGACTTTCATTCAGCGCTAGGAGATCTACGACCATCCGAGTGACAAATTTGGCACATCAAAGAAAAGGTTTTTAAACATCAAGTGGTAATTTTCTAGGCCTTTCAATTAAATTACGGTATTCATTAAAACAATTAGATTATATCACAAATTTATTATTGCTTTCGCATGCCTCTGATGGTATTATATAATTTTGCAATATAACCTAACAGTTACCTCATGGGATTGTGCGAGTTATTAGTCCACACAAGTCGCCATGCAAGAGTTGGAGTAGACCATCTACCCGATAGGTTGCAACATGTGGAAACGGGGCATGGTGATGCTTGCCAAGCACACAACCGTCATAGATTTGTGTCACATGCTCGATGTCCGGCATTCCTTCCATCATACCCTTCTTTTTCAAGACACTCGATGCTTGAAAATTCAAATGACCATACCGGGTATGCCATAGCCATAAAACATCTCCAAGTTCTCCAAACAAACACACAGGATGTGCTGCCTTAAGACTGAGTGTATACAATATGTTCTTTGACCTCTTCACCCTTGCTAACAGAGTTCCACCTTTATCATGGACACACAAGTACCCTCCTTTTAGCACCAACTTACATCCATGTTCATAAAGTTGCCCCAAACTCATAATATTGCTGCACAAACTAGGTATGAAGTAAACATCAGTGAGAAGATGATGCTCACTATTTTAACACCGAAACATTATAGTGCTTTTTCCCTGGATGTCTACGATGAAGTCATAACCAAACCTGACTCTCCCAACCACTGTCTCGTCCAACTCTGAGAACTGGCTTTGGCTCCCAGTCATGTGGTTACTTGCACTCGTGTGGGTTTCTAACTTCCATTAGGGGCAAGGCCCTAATGTTAATTACCCTGGACATTGTAGTAGGAACCTCCGATTAAAAAATAAATGTGAATAAGAAAATAAATTGTGACAATCAATTTATTTCAATAAACACAAATTCATAGACTTCACTGAGAGTACAAGGAATTTAAAATCATCTTGAAGCAACTTAGGATTATGTGCTTAAGTAAACAATGATTGTAGCATTTCATCTCTTTCCGACTAGTTCATCGAAAAACGTGCTTTGACTTTCTTGACTCTTGGTCTTCGTCAATTTTTTTTGAAATATGTGTCTTGAACATGATTTATAAACTTCGTTATTTTGTTCTTATGAAACTTAAGGCTGCTGAGCTCATTTGCTGATTTATTTGAAACTTGTGTTTTGGACATTTGAATTTGTCTTGAACATTTGAACTTATCTTGGATATTTGAGTTTGCATCTTGGATTTGATTTGGATTTCAAGTTGTGGATTCTCTACGTTGATGAATCACAGACTTGATTTGACTTTTCATAAGCTTCGGCTTTCATGCTTTTGAAACTTTTGCAACTTGTGAACTCTTCAACACTTTAGCCTTAAGGTTGTAAAGCTCACTTGTTGATTAATTTGAAACTTGTATCTTGGACATTTGAACTTGCATCTTGGATTTGATTTGGATTATGAGTTATGGATTTACTATGTTGATGAATCACAAACTTGATTTTACTTTTCAAAAGCTTCGGCTTTCGTGCTTGTAAAGCTTCTTGCAACTTGTGAACTCTTCAACCTTTTAATTTTTGATGCCTTGAGTTTATTAAACTCATTTGTTGATTCATTTGAAACTGGTATCTTGGACATTTAAATTTATCTTCGACATTTGAACTTGCATCTTGGATTTGATTTGGATGTCAAATTGTGGATTCTCTATGTTGATGAACCACAAACTTAATTTTACTTTTCAAAAGCTTCATCTCTCATGCTTGTGAAGCTCCCTTCAGGTCTTGACTTATGAAACTCTCTGAGTCTTTGACTCCCGATGTCTTGAGATTACTGAGTTCAATTGTTGACATATTTGATTTTTTTTTCTTTCAAGCCTTAACTTGTGAAACTCTTTCAGTCTTTGACTTTTGATGTCTTGATACTGTTGAGCTCAATTGTCGATTAATTTGATTTTTTTTCAAGTCTTGACTTGTGTAACTCTTTGAGTCTTTCACTTCTGATGTCTTGAGACTGCTGAGTTTAATTGTTGATTCATTTGGTTTTTTTTAAACCTTGACTCTCCACATCTTGAATCTTGATTGCTTTGACTTTAAATTTTTTTAATACCTTGATTTTGATTTCTGATTATTCTCTGGGCATAATAATGGACTTGATTTTTTTATAACCCTTATGAGTATCAAGACCTCAAAGTGGGTTTTACAATTTCATAATTTCTCATTAGATTCTATAACTTCAAGATAGGTTTTAGAAAAAAAATTTTCTAGCCCAAATGAAAGTTTATGACCCCAAAGTGAGTTTAAGAAAAATTTCCCAGTCCAATGGCTGTCTATAACCTCATAGTGAGCATTAGAAATTTTCTTACTCATAAGAGAGTCAATGACCTCAAAGTAAGTTCAGAAAGGTCTTCATCATTCTTTTTTTTTTTGTTTGAAATTTCTCCATCACTTCTCTAACAAGTGTCTATGACCTAAAAGTGATTTTGAGAAAAATTTTCCACTCCAATGAGCGTTAATGACCTTAAAGCGAGCATTAGAAATTTTTTGACTACTAAGAGAGTTCATGACCTAAAAGTGAGTTTAAGAAAATTTTTCACTCCAATGAGCGTCTATGACCTCAAAGTGAGCATTAGAAACTCTTTGAATCTTAAAAGGATTCACAACCTCAAAGTGAGTTAAAGAAAGGTGTTCATATGTGAAATCTCTCCATCACTCCTAAGAGTGTCTATGACCTCAAAGCAAAATTGAGAAAATTTCTCACTCTAATTAGGGTCTATCACCTCAAAGTGAGCATTAGAAATTTTCTAACTCCTAAGAGTATTCACAACCTCAAAGTGAGTTTGGGAAAATATCTTGATCTTTGAAATTTCTTCATCACTTCTATAAGAGTGTTTATGACCTCAAAGTAAGTTTGAGAAAATTTCCCACTCCAATTAGCATCTATAACCTCAAAGCGAGCATTAGAAATTCTTTGACTCTTAAGAATGTTCACAACCTCAAAGTAAGTTCAGAAGTTTGTCATATTTGAAATTTCTCCATCACTTTTGTAAGAGTGTCTATGACCTAAAAGTAAGTTTAGAAGTTCTTCATCTTTGAAATTTCTCCATCGCTTTTCTAAGAGTGAATGTGACCTCAAAGTAAGTTCAAAAGTTCTTCATCTTCGAAATTTTCTCCATCGCTTTTTGAAGAGTGTCTATAAACTCAAAGTAAGTTTGATAAAATTTCCCACTCTAATGAGTATGTATGAGATCAAAAAGAGCATGAGTAATGCTATATAGAACGAAGCAACCACACGAACTAGCCACACGATTGATGTGGCTGGTTACGTGGCAAATATTTTTTTTATATTTTAAAATTTAAAAAATAAATAAATTTTCAGTAAAGTAAAAAAGACTTTTGGTCTCTCTCTCTCTCTCACTTTCTCTCGTGTGGCTCTTTCCCAGTCCTGGCCATCACTTCCCTCGCTCCTGGTCCCCGTTCCGACTGATGCTTCCCTACCCCACTCTTTGTCGCCGCTTCCCTTCCCCGCTCACGGCCCTCGTTCCTGCCGCTGCTTCCCTACCCTGCTCCCGACCGCTGCTTCCCTTCCCCGCTCCCACCCCGTGCTCTCGACCACCCCTCTCTCTTGTTTGGCTTGGAAGAGAAGCTAGGGCACAAGTCGGTGGTGCACAAGAGAGGGGAGCAGCGGGCGGATCGGTGCTACACAAGATTAGTGATGCACGAGAAGCTAGGGCACAAAGAGAGAGAGAGAGAGAGAGAGACACACACACACACACACACATACACAAATGGCCGGATCAGTGGTGCACAAGAAGCCGGACCGCCGCTCCCCTCTCTGGTGCCCTTGTTCGAGAGTCTTGACTCGCCTTGAAATAAGGTACAAAGGCAATGATGATGCCCTAAAAATTTCTCTCGTGCCCTTGTCTCTCTATAACGATTGCATAGTAGCTTGGATGGCCTAATAGGCAACCGCTACTCCTATTGTTGTAGAGGGAGGGGGAAGGGTGGGAGAAAATCATTATTGTTGAATCTGAGCCTCTTGTTTGATTCTGTTGCTTGATATTTTATATATATTCAGCATGAATCATTTTGTTGCATCGTGTATTTGTAGATATCGATGTGGCTGGTTTGTGTATTTGGTTCGCTCTATATAGCATTACTCTTTAGAAATGATATCCTTGTTGCCATGATGATTTGCCCTATAAAAGAGTATGGAGATTGGGTGGCGTGGCAACTTTAGTTATAGCCCTTGATTCAGGTTTATCCATGTGAAAGAATAGAGAGGCAAGATTTGAGCCTAGAATGAAACATGAATCATTCTCAAAGACTTTTCTTGTATTTTTTGCAGGTTTTACAAAGGTAATATTGAAGCTTTTGATCCTACCACAAAGGAACATGAACATAATATATGATGGTTTAGATATTGTTAATTGTTCTGCCTTGACCATTGCTTTTGTTCTTTTCTGTAGTTTTTAAACGGTGAGTTGAATGTTATTTCTCCAAGATGTCTCTGTAATCTCTTTATGCTTTTGTTCTTTATGGTTTTGTCTTTGTGAGTTGAATGTTCTATATACATGCGTAATTTTAACTTCTAGGGAAATGCTTCTGAGGACTATCTTGAAGCTAAGGTACCTTTTCAAAACTCTCCTTTGTTTCTACCAAATAGAAATAGCATAGGCACTTATAGAAGAGAACTCAGTTCATCACTTATAAAGAGAACACGATTCATTATACTATTGTTAACTCATATTCTATGATTTCTCTCCATTATAGGATCAAATATGGAAATTGTGCGCTTCGAGGGATATAATGGTTTGTTTGATCTGATATATGAATTGCTGATAAGTGCTCGTGTTATAATAACGCGAAGTGTTATTATCTTACATTGAGCATTACTTTTATCAGATTTTATCATTAATTTGTGTGCTTTTGTGCATTGTAGGGTTATGAACCCAATTTGGAGAAGAAAGAAGCAAGAATAGGTTATATTCGCCATTGTTGAGGAGTTCTCGGACCAAACAAAGAACAAGGCATGAGTCTAGACTTGTGGGTGTGTGCCAACCTCCATTGGAGGGGCACAAGGGCAGTCACATTCACAAAAGTCTAACTCGTGTAGCATTGGAGAACTTCTTCAATGAAGAGAAATGAAGTAATCGACATGATCTACCATTAATTGTGTGTCCAATTCAACGGCCTCGATGAAGAACGATGAATTCGGGAGCATTTCGGTGAAGTACTGTAGCAAAACAATGTAGCAAGTTGTTGTTCACAGTCCGCCAAAAATTAGCAAAACAGAATTTCCACACGCTCGTGTGGAAAATCCATAGGGGCGTGTGAAACCCCGATTTCAGCATATAAATATCCCGTTTCAGATCTATTTGGGGACCCCCCTTCTATCTCTTGCCTATCTTTTGGGGGGCTTTCGGCTAGGGTTGGAAGAGGTTCTTGGAGGTCTTTGGAGGCAATTATACGGCATCGGCATTGACATCTTTTGGAAGAAAGCTATTGGGGGAGCTTTCGTCGGCTTCGATTCGGTGAGGTGTGCCCTATGCTTGACAAGGGATTCGTTGGAGAAGATGCGCGGCTCCACAAGACCATCGATACGATCTACAAAGGGGTTTTCATTATGGTTTTTATACATATATTCTTAAACTCTTTATTGATTTTGTATTGCTCCATGGAGAGCTAAACCCTAATGGGTATTCGGACTTGTAAACCCTAGGCTGATATTGTTTCTATGACTTTTATTATGCTTTCTTTATTGATGAATTTAATTGAGTTTCAATCTTTATTTATTCTTGTATTGATTTTCCCTTAGATGTGACACTAGGGTTGAGAGTCATCTAGGATGTCCTTTGGAGGTATGACAACTCCTATAGGATTAGACTACTCTAGATTGGAGAGGGTCGAGAGGGTGAGTCGTGAGGTAGCGAAACGTCCATTTTCCCCTCCGGTGTGATTTTCCCCTCCGGTGTGATTTTCCCTAACTCCATGTTCCAAGAGTTTTTGCGGTCAAAGTAGAGTGAAGTGCTAGGAGATGGACTCCCCTGACATAGTGAAGGGTTGTAGTGAATCTAATGCTGGGGCTTAACTGAGACTATGGCTCTTTCACTTTGACCAAAGGGTTAGAACTATACTTAGGAAAAGGGTCTTTCACTTGGAATCCCTAGAACCCCAAGCAGTTCCACGTAGTGTGAGGCCTAGGATGATGGACTCCTCTGGGGCTTAGTTGACAGGTTAACGAGAGTTAAGGGTCATAGTGAAACCTAATGCCGGGGGATAATGTTGGAACTAGTCACGGTTGACTTTAGGTTTGGGACCATGTGCTTAAGGATTTCTACGACTCATTAGACATCAATTAGAGGGTATAATACTAGCCTTGCACTAGAAGCATTAGTCCTAGGGGGAGCTTTATCCGAGTACCAAATCTTTATATTGATTACCTCTCCTACCCTCATTACTCTTCTTGCGCTCTCTTATTTTCTTTTATATATATATATATATACTCTCACCATCGACTTCATTCATAGCTAAATAGCAATAACACTTGTTTCTGAATACTATTCCCTGTGGATACGACTACCCACTCACCAGGGTATTTTATTACTTCGACAACCCGTGTACTTGCGGGGTACACACGCAAGGGGTGTGTCAATTGCAAATTCTTAAATTTTATTGTTCATCCAGTTCTTGAAATTAACAAGTGAGACACATTTGATGTGGTTGGCCACTGATTTATTTAGTTCGAATAATATGTTTATTTAGTTACCTACTTACCTCATAATTTTTTTTATTTCATTACAGGATCGCACCCATGATGAAAGTTTGCGGTATATAATGTCAGATCCGTGACTAGTAAACAATCATATCGTATCTCACACTCTGATCACCCCTCGCATACTAATATCAACTCATAATTATTTCAAGTTAGTGCAACCATGCAACCTTAAGACAGTTGTAAATGAATCTGCATGAAGGACAATAAGAAATGGGAATACATATAATTTCATCATATTATATGTGATGAGTTCATTTTGTAATGCCAACATGTTATTATGCTTTCCTTAATATGTTTGAACATCATTAGGATGCGACGATGTATGGAATTTAATACCTGAATATGTTTGCAGAAAAAGAGCTTTTGAATTTGTTTGGAGAAACATAGCTGGATGTTTCCAGCCCCCAGGGACGGATAGTGCACCAACAAAAACTGGTGGTTGTGTGATATCACTTTCTCCTGGGTCAGGCAAAACCCTGCTTGTGATATACTTGGTGAAAAAAGTTTCCTTTTGTTGTAAAAGTGTTTCCTGCTCCGAAGATTGCAACATATTTGGGCTCTCATATAGGTTCAGTCTTCATTATTTTAGTAAAAGTTTTTTATTTTGTTGTAACAAATGTGCCATTTTGAGTCAATATATTGTACTTCTTTGTGTTACAGGATAATACCATCATGCTACAGAATGCACTTTCCAGAGCACCTGAAAAGCCACAGTTCACAAGATATTGTACTTCTTTGTGTGGATTGCTATGAAGTTGCTCATTCAGCTGTAGAGAAGTATAAGAGGAAGGTAGTAGTAGAGTTTGGGATTCCTATTTTTGTCCAAACAATTGTTGAATCTAGAGAAAACATGATAGATGCAGCTGCAAAATATGAAGATACAGAGAAGGAAACTCGAGTTTCTCCTTTGCAGTTGCCCTTAAAAACTATATCTAAATATTTCAGATTGGTCTCAAGTATGGCTGTCCAGTTGAGGATATAATCCAGAATGACATTTACCTAATAAAAATTTTCCTTACTTCAGGATATGTCATATGACTCATATTACTTGAATGAAAATTTCCAAACCATTTCCAGTGAGCATTATACATCCTGTGAGCAAAACATACTCAAAATAAATTAAACAAAAAAAATAAAAATAAAAAGAATAGGAAACCTTTTGTAAACAAAGACAACATCATGGACACCTTCCCTTACTACAAAATTAAACATATATGCCCTGGTTCATCTCTGGTTCAAACATAAGCAACACAAACACAAAAATCTTTATCGTATAACACAAACATGAACATAAGCAACTTGCGTCACAATACAATTCCCTGAAAAATTAAAATGGATAATACATCACAACTTCATTTTACCAACAATCATAATCACCAACAATAAAAAATAAATACATACGTCTTACAATTGACCTTAATTAGAGATCATTGCATTGGCGTGTAAAACCTAAAGAAGAACTATGATGCATGTCCAGATTGATCGATATAGAATTTGAATTCACCTAAGAAAAGAGATTATAGTCCAATAAATCATTATTTGAAATTAAATGATTGAAATAAGTAATTTGGTGTTTAATGACAATTACAAGAGAATTATCACGCTCTCTTGTGTGCAATGATCATCTTGTTTAAATTTTTGAGCTGATACATCTCCTGTTGTTTGTGCCTTCTGCCAATAATAACATAGATGTTATACACTCAAAAAAAGTTCAGCGAAAAAAAAATCTAAAGAAGTAATGAATATGATACTACATAAAAAAAAAATACCTTTTTCTTGTTTTTGATTATTATTTCTTCAACTTTTGACTTCTTCCTTTTTTATGGTGGACGACCCTTACTCCACATCTTCAAAGGAGTGAGAGATTTTTGGTGTGGCACATTATTCGCCTCTGACAACATAGGTCTAAATTTTTCCTTCCAAGTTGTGTTGTCCATTAACTTGTCAATTGCCTCATCCACATATTTCATCAAGAAGATGTATTTGTCATTTGACTCTGTTCCAAGTTTTGCGGCTTTAGTAAAATGAGAGCACAATTTACTGTACCATAGTTTCTCCTCATTGGTTTGTGGGTGATCATCATAACAGTTTTGTACATATATATGCATGCGTTTGATGTCCTTCCTCCATTGTGGTAAAATATACCTAGAAGGAATGCCTTTCACATTCTTCTCAATAAGCACCTTGCAAATGTGCCTACATATAATCCCCTTGAACTCAAACAACTGACAAGAGCATTTAATGTCAAATTCTTCCACATTAGTGTAAACATTGTATACCACTTGCTTTCTAAATGCACCTTCTTTCCCTTTGACAACGTCGGACACCTGAAATGAGCAGACTGCCCCATGTGAACCAGTGAGGGTAAGATTGCAATATATCATTCCTTGCAACTCATCTTAAAACAATTTAAAATTTTCATTTGTGTATGCTTCTTCTTTCACTTCTTTGAGTGGTAGACATTCCAGCTCAAAATATGCCTTTAACATATACGGGAGCCCAACGATCACGAATTTTGAATAGAGAATTCAACCATTCATTTTTCTCAATGTTATAGTCCACCATCATCTTCAAGTATGTGTCTTCAAACTCTTGAGTATCTACTGCTTCATACGTGATGCGTTTCAAAATCTTCTTGATTGCTTTGTATTCATTTAAACCTCCAAGCTTCTCAGGAACCTTCTTCATGATATGCCAAAGACAAAGGTGGTGATGGGAATTTGGAAAAAACCATTCTAACTGCACCCTGAATAGCCATACACTGGTCTATAATAATTGCTTTAGGAGCATTGCCTGACATACACTCTAGCCAAATTTTGAAGAGCCAAACATATGTTTCTGTATCTTTCTTCGACAATAACCCACATCCAAACAATACCGTCTGCCCATGATGATTTACACCGACAAACAGAGCAAACGGCATGTCATACTTATTCGTCAAGTATGTTGTATCAAAGGAAATTACATCACCAAAAGCTTCATATGCCGTTATAGATCTTGCATCCGCCCAAAACACATTCCTCAAATGACTTTCCTCATCCATGTCAATCAAATGGAAAAATTTTGTATATCTTTGTTGCATGCGAGAAAAATATTTTCCAAGTGCCACGACATCTCCAACGGTAAGCATAAATTCCCTTGCTTTCGCAATATAATTCCTACAATCTTTCTCATTGTATGTTAAATTTTCATAACCCCCACTTTCAACTGCTAGGGAATGAAAATTTTTGCTTAGGCTTATCCCTACTTGGTCATTTAATTCAAGCCTTTTTATGACATATGCATCAATTTTTTTATTTCACTTTTGGAAATGAGCTTTTTGTGGGTTAAGTGCATGATTATGCTCCAAATTAACACTAGAAATGGTAAATCGCCCATCATTGCCAACAGTGACATTAATCTTTGCCGGACAATTTACTTTGGTGGATAGCCTTGGGTTGAAGGAGTTTTTTGAAGTAGATATTCATTTGCCACCTCTTGCACATGCTAGCGTGTAATATTTCAATTTTTCATCATCACCTGATCTCGTGATTTTTTTGGTGATGCCAAACCCTTCACGCCGTGCATACTGGACATACAATTTATAAACTTCTTCAAAATCAAGCATCATACCGGCCTCCGGCACAATATTTTCAACTAAATCCAAATCTACCAGTTTTTCTTTGGCGTGTATTTCATAACTTGAAAATCCAACTTCTACATTATCTTTTCCTTGCCCAGAACACCCAAGTACCACTTCTTCCATGTTCTTGCTTTAGGTATATGTCTAAACACAAATTAGACAAACAATAAATTCATAAATAATTTGCATTATTTACTGATTTTTGGATTGTATTTTAGACAAACAATAAATTCACAAATTAGACAAATAAAAATTATGTTTCCCCAAATTAGACAAACAATAAATTCACCCAAGCATTGTTTACTGAAATAAAAAAGCAGCATGAGCAAAGTACAAACTTAACCACCCACCATGATCTCTTTATAAACCAAAACAATTGTAACTAATTATGTTTCCCATCTACACAATACTAATCAGAAATTTTTTGTAATGCAATCTTAATCAAGTAATGTGCCATACCAAAAAAGTTAATCGAGTAATGTGCCACTCCAAAAAATCATTACAAAACATGAAATAAATCATGCCTTTGATGTAGTGATGGTCGGGAGCGGGGGAGGGAAGCAGCGGCCAGAACGGGGACCTGGAGAAGTGGAGGAAAGCAGCGACCGGGAAAGAGTAAGGGAGGGAAGCAACGGTCGGAATGGGGACCGGGAGCAGGGTGGGAAGTAGCGGCCGAAACGGGGACCGGGAGCGGGGGAGGGAAGTGGGGGCCGAGAATGGGACAGGGAAGCGGCGACCGGGAGCGGGGTAGGGAAGCAGTGGCCGGAATGGGGACCGAGAACGAGGGAGGGAAGGGACGGCCAGAACCGGGAGAGAGCCGCACGAGAGAGAGAGAGAGAGAGAGAGAGAGAGAGAGAGAGAGAGAAAGAGAGAGAGAAACAAAAGTCTCTTTTACTTTACTGAAATTTTTTTTTTAATTTTTAAAATATAAAAAATATATATATATTTGCCATGTCACCAGCCACATCAGTCGTGTGGCTGGTTCGTGTGGTTACTTCATTCTATATAACATTACTCAAAGAGCATTAGAAATGTTCTAACTCCTAAGGGAATTCATGACCTCAAAGTAAATTTAAAAGTTTTTCATCTTTCAAATTTCTCCATTATTTTTCTAAGAGTGTCTATGACCTCAAAGTAAGTTTGAGAAAATTTCCCACTCCAATGAGCATCTATAACCTCAAAAAAAGTATTAGAAATTTTTTTACTCCTAAGAAGATTCATTACCTCAAAGTAAGTTCAGAAGTTCTTCATCTTTGAAATTTCTCCATCACTTTTGTAAGAGTGTGTATAACCTCAAAGTAAGTTTGAGAAAATTTCCCACTCTAATGAGTGTCTATGACCTCAAAGAGAGCATTAGAAATTTTCTGACTTCTAAGAGGATTCATAACCTCAAACTAAGTTTAGAAGGTCCTTCAACCTGTAAAATTACATAAATACCCTCAGCAGCAAATGAATTTCATAATTTTTTTTTCATTTTCATTCCTTTTCTTTTTTTAACCAAAATTACCCTCTTTTTTTATTGAGAAGCCACCCTCTTTTTTCTTTTCTTTTTTTTTAACAAAGAATCCAGATATTGAAAATAACATTTTGTCTCATTTTACATTGAGATACTAGCCAAAGCATGTTTAAACTTAGCATGTTAAAAGTTCAAAACTAACTAGAAAAAAAAATCTAAGGACCAAGGTACAAGGTGGAGGGTTTGATGGAGAGAGAGAAAACACATATAGGACAGCATACTTGCATGTCATATATAAAGGGCATGCTTGTGTGCTTTGAAAAGAGTTACTTTAAGGATAGAGAATGACACACTCCCTGATTGTATATTTTCATGACCTCAAGATAGGTATGGTCATGATTGTGTTTGAGAGAAGGGAAAAAAACTAAGAGATGAGAAGAAAGAAGAAAACAGAGAAAAAAAAAATAGATAGAGGAAGAGAAAGAGAGATAGAGAGAAAAAAGAAAAGAAAACCTTCTAAGGAGAGACGAAATAGAGAAAAAAAAAAAAGGAGAGACAAGACAAAGAATACAACTAAAGGAAGAGTAGCATTGACGAAGAGCTTGGACATTGGGCGGAGGAAAATTCACGGTTGAAAGACCTTCTGAATTTACTTTGAGGTCATGAATTCTCTTAGGAGTCAGATAATTTCTAATGCTCATTTTGAGGTCATAGACGCTCATTGGAGTGGGAAATTTTATTAAACTCACTTTGAGGTTATCGACACTCTTAGGAGTGATAAAGAGATTTCAAAGATGAAGATATTTTCTCAAACTCACTTTGAAGTCATGAACTCTCTTAGGAGTCAGAAAATTTCTAATGCTCTCTTTGAGGTCATAGATGCTTATTGGAGTGGGATATTTTCTTAAACTCACTTTGAAGTCATCGATACTCTTAGGAGTGATGGAGAGATTTCATAGATGAAGATATTTTCTCAAAACTCACTTTGAGGTTATGAACTCTCTTACTTAGGAGTTAGAAAATTTCTAATGCTCTCTTTGAGGCCATAGACGCTCATTGGAGTGGGAAATTTTATTAAACTCAATTTGAGGTCATCGACACTTTTAGGAGTGATGAAGTGATTTTAAAGATGAAGATATTTTCTCAAACTCCCTTTGAGGTTAGAACTCTCTTAAGAGTCAGAGAATTTTTAATGCTCACTTTGGTCATAGACACTCATTGGAGTGGAAAATTTTTCTTAAACTCACTTTGGAGTCATAAACTCTCATTGGGGTTAGAAAACAAAATTTTAAAACCTATCTTCAGGTTATAGACACTAATGAGAAATTATGAAATTGTAAAACCTACTTTGAGATCTTCGTACTCATACAGGTTATAAAAAAATCAAGCCCATTATTATGCCTTGAGAATCATCAGAACTCAAAATCAAGGCATTCAAAAAAATTCAAAGTCAAAGCAATCAAGATTCAAGATGTGGAAAGTCAATATTAAAAAAAACAAATGAATCGATAATTGAACTCAGTAGTCTCAAAACATCAGAAGTCAAAGATTCAAAGAGTTTCACAAGTCAAGACCTGAAAAAAAAAAGCAAATGAATCGATAATCGAACTCAACAGTCTCAAGATATTAGGTCAAGAGTCAAAGATTCAGAAAGTTTCATAAGTCAAGACTTGAAGGGAGCTTCACAAGCATGAGAGCTAAAGCTTTTGAAAAGTAAAATTAAGTTGTTGTTCATCAACATAGAAAATCCACAACTTGAAATTCAAATCATATCCAAGATGCAAGTTCAAATGTCCAAGATACCAGTTTTAAACAAATCAACAAATAAGCTCAACAACCTCAAGGCATCATAAGTTAAAGGGTTGAAGATTTCACAAGTTGCAAAAAAGTTTCGCAAGCATGAAAGCCGAAGCTTGTGAAAAGTCAGATCAAGTTTGTGATTTATCAACATAGAGATTTCACAACTTGAAATCCAAATTAAATCCAAAATGCAAGTTCAAATGTCCAAGATACCAGTTTCAAATAAATCAACAAATGAGCTCAAGGCATCAAAAGTTAAAGGGTTGAAGAGTTCACAAGTTGCAAAATGTTTCACAGCCATGTGGCATCTCCAAGTTCTCTAAGCAAACACATGTACAGGATGTGTTGCCTTAAGACAAAGTATACACAATCTGTTCTTTGACTTCTTCACCCTTGTTAATAGCCTTCCACCTTTATTATAGACACACAAGTACCCTCCTTTTATCACCGACTTGCATCCATGTTCATTAAGTTGCCCAAAACTTATAATATTGCTATACAAACTAGGTATGAAGTAAACATCTGTGACAAAACAATGCTTACCATTTTGACATTAAAACATTATAGTGTCTTTTCCCTGGATGTCTATAAAGGAGTCATCACCAAACCTGACTCTCCCAGCCACTGTCTTGTCCAACTCAGAGAACTGGCTTCGGCTCCTGGTTATGTGGTTACTTGCACCCCTGTCAAGATACCACAAGTTGTTCTCATATACCATTTTCTTACTTCTTAGGTCAGGCTTGATCTTCACCTTGTGCAACATGGTCTCTTCTGCAGCGTGGTTCATGCCTTACAAGGGTTCACACACTTCGGTCATGACTAGCGTCGGCTCATCATCATCTTGTATCTCCACAAGATGGGCCTTCTCATCCTTCTTCTTAGATCTGCACTCATAGGTGTAGTTGCTGAAATAGTGACAATTATAGCATTTCACCTTGGTCTTGTCAAACGTCTTCTCTTTAAGAGTGCCTTCATTTCCACAACAGCCATCATTGCATCCACGTCCATGCCCATGGCCACGCTAATTACTTCCTCCTCGTCCATTTGATGAGTTCAATGCACCTTTGCCTCTTTCTCTTGTCCTCCATCCGGCCTTTGTTAATAGGACATGTTTGTCTTCCTTGTCTTTATAACCCCACAATTGCTCTTCATGGGCTTTAAGCAACCCGATGACCTCCTCAACTGTCATTGTCTCGAGGTTGACAAACTGCTCAATTGTGGATGTGATCTGAAGAACTTAGAAGAGACCTCATCCACCTTGTCGCCTAATGAACAAATTTTGTTGACTGTGGTGGTCAACTTCACGGCAAAGTCATCTACCATCTTCGCTTCACGCATGCATAAACATTCAAACTCGCTTCTCAAAGTCTAGACATCTGCCTCCTTGATGCGCTCGGTGCCCATGTGCATTGTCTTCAACATCTCCCATGCCTCCTCAGCCCCTCTCCTTCTCAGCCAACACGAGAAGCGTCTCCTAGCTAATGCCTTGATAGATGGCAGCAAGGGCCATCTGATCCTTCCGCATCTCTATCTCCTCATTCAGATCGACAGGCTCAATAGCATCACACATGCCTTGTGCATGCGTGTACACCTTTATCTTGAGAGCCCACACTAAATAGTTGCTCTTCATGAGCAATGGGTACTAGAGGAACATCGTCCCGTCTCTTATCAAAGCCTTCGACATCGCCGTGTCGACTGTTGCTTCACTCCTTGACAATGAACCAACTAGCATGATCTTTGGCATCTAATCTGAACCTTGCTCTGGTAGCAAATGTGAGAGAAATAACGCAATCACAGTGACCGAAAACACACACTCAAAGAAGACGAAGAACAATATTTTTTTAACGCAGCAACAAATTCATATATTTTATGTCTTTTATTATTGATATTATTAACCGAATACAAACCACAACGCTCCACTAAGATTCTAAAATATTCAAGCTAACAAGTAACAAACTTATCCAAACATAATCTTAAATGCAATATATAAAATAATGAGGGTCATAACTGCAAACATAAATGCATAAAATGCAACAATGCCCACATGCAATACATAAATAACATAGGGTCATAACTGTAATAGTAACAAGATTAATTCAACAAGAGTTTCAAGTGAAAGATGAGAATGAAATACATGTGAGCAGAAAAAGACTCTAATACCTATAGCTATGCTTGTATGTCTTGGTGTTTTTATATTATGTTTATGAACAAAATGAGTCCAGGCATATGGCATGGAATTTCTTTTGACTCTTGACTTGATTTTCAAGACAAAATTATTGTATTTGAACCATGGGATTTTTTTTATTAAATAGTTAGTTCGCAAATTTCATGGTGGCAGTTTGAGTTCATTATTGATGAGGAGGTTAGAATTGTGTTCTGATGTAGATGATGATGTTATTAGTGATGGTAATGGAGTTTGTAAGGCTAGATTGCGATATTGGAAAAAATGATGATTAAAAGATGATTTATAGGCAATGTTGTTAGACCGGTCCCGAGCATTGACTCTGCCAAACCAAGCGGTCAGGGGTCAATCGGTTCACCAGGTTAAATCGGGATCAATAATAAAATATTAAAAAATATATTATAATAATTAATAATAATAAAAAATAATTTATCCTATATTTTAATAATTAAAAACACAATTACTTAAATATCACATTTAAAATTTTAATTTTACATATTTTTCTTGATTTTTAAAATATCTAAAATACAATTAATTTAATATTTAAAATTTTAGTTTTATATATTATTAATTTTTTTAAAATATAAATATTTAAAAAAAAAAAAAAGAAGCACGTGAACTCTCAACCCTCTCTCCTAGCCTCGGGACTTTCATAAATAAAAAAGCAGGTCAACTCTCTCTTCATTCGTGCTTCTCTAATTCTCTCTTACTTCTCCCTCACTTTCTCTCACCACCCACCAGTTTTTTCTTTCACTTTTTTTTTTTTTTTTCCCTCCATTAATCCTCTCATTCTCCCTTCTTTTTTTTTTTTTTTTTTTTTTTAGAAAAAAAATTATCTTTTTAACTAGTTAGACCTAGCTAGTCAAAGAATATAACCAGAGCGGTCTCTTGGCCGATTCTCTGTTTTTCTGGTCGAACTGGCCGGGCCGATCGGGATTTGACGACATTGCTTATAGGTACTATAGGTTGATGATAAGAGGTTAATGTGAATGCTTGTAAGGGAGTATACATGCTTGCCATGTTATTTACCTGCTTTAGTTTAAAATTTAAAACTTGTTTAAATGTTGTGTACTTCTCTCAGTACAAAACTCTAGTTATAATGTATGTATTAGCTTCCATGCATAGAGTCATTAAGATGAGACCTTATCTTAAATTGCTTTTACAACTTATTATGCTTTGGTTTTCTATATGTTTTATAATAGCCTTTAATATTTATTTGATAATGATCTTATTACTTATTTTGCCATGTTTTAGAAGATGTTTTCTCTATGCTCCTATATTTGCATTTACAATGATTTATAACATGTTCCGTGAATTCTTTTAAAATCACAATTTTGCATGTAAATACACTCTTGAAACTTGATATTCAATGAGAAAAATATCTTGTTAAAAGAATTGGCCTAAAAATAAGTTTTCTATAGCTTGGTAGTTACTGAGTGTGTGGTGCGTTTTATATATATGTATAAATACTAGTGCTTGTCCGAGATCATAATTATTTTTATACCAAAAATATTAATTATTGTACTTGATATTGTCTTCATTGGTGAGCAATTGGGGTCTCCATAGTTCGGCCTATTGAGAAATGGTATGATTGATCAGAAATATGATTAACTCCCATTGTGGAGACGGGGAGAGAATCTAATGGAGAGTGGGGAAAGTACCTCCACAGATAGTTAGACACAGTGCATCACTGCACATGTGATCTTAAGCCAACACCAATATTGGGCTTAACCTGATTTTAATTTTGATTTGAAATATACAACATAGCCTTAGCGGACCTTGAATCAAGTTATTGCCACCACTAACCCAAGATGGTTTTTCTTGGCAGGCCTAGAAAGTTGATTTTTCATAGGAAGGCCCTTTTGTTATATTGGTCATATTGGAGGTTTGCCTCATTGGTCTTATAATGAATATTTTTTATCATGGTTTACACTTAAGAAATGTACACAAAGTTTCATACATCTTATAATGAAGATTATTTATGATGTTTTATATTCAAGAAACTGTTATCAAGTTTTATACTCTCGTCTTGTTTAAAGTATGTTTATCATCAAAGATGGCTTATTAAATTTTATACTAGGGCTTATTTGCTTAGCTTCATTTTGATTTTTTCATTAGCTACATGAAATATAATTGTTGTAGCAGATATGGATTTAAAATTTATTCTAAATTTTCTTATAAATACCAGTTTTGGCTTGGATATATTTTCAAATCAGTTAAATATCCAAATTGGTCTCTCAAAAATTTGGGAACGCCCATTGTGGTCTCTCTATTAAAATTTCAATCTTTTTAGTCCCTTTAATTGTTTAAATTTGGCAATATTAGTCCTTGGCTCAACCGTTGTTAGTTTGCGGTCAAATTTTGTTAACATCGCTTTTTTTTGTATTAAAATATTATTAAAAAAAACCTTAAACTTGAAATCCTAATGCTAATTCAAATTAATGGATCTGCATCAACTAGTTACAACAAATCTCTCTTATCCCCAATTTACTCTAGCCCTCACCAACAAATCCCTAGCATTTTCTAACTTCCCCTATTATCCTCCACCGCTTGATGCTGGCGAAGCCCCCTAGTGGTGAATTAGAAGATCCATGCCCATTACAAACTACTTGTTTAGTAGATATCGAGAAAAATAATATGAGCACAAGGATTGCTGCAAAGCCAAACTCCATGGAAAAGAAATTAGCATCAATGAGTAAACTTAGTTAAAGACCCAACTACATGAATTGCACTAAATCAATGAAGGCCATACAAAAAATAAGGAGCAAACAATGTTCAATGGATCCTTCTTTCTCTGATTTGGCTTCATCTGCGAAACTCTTGAATGCAATGTAATGAAATGAGAAGAACTTCACTAGAAGTTTGAACAATTAGTTTGAGGTGTTAATTATGTGTATTATTTGTCAGCGATTGTCATCTTCTTGTTGTTATTGTGTAGCTACACATTCTTTATTCTGTTACATTTTATTTTTGTAGAGTGCAAATGCAAATTATGTAGATTTCTGTACACATAATGATGCACAAAAATATCGGAAAAAGAAATTGATATTGAATATAATGAATAGTTTTAAAGAAAAAAAAAAATATATATATATATATATATACAATGCACAACACTAGCACAAAAAAGGGAGTCAATTTCATCATACTAAACAAACATTGCTTTGGTTCACAAGTTCCACAAAAGCAAAGAAAGCAAACTTCTAATAATGAGTCCTCTTATTGCTATTTGAAATTAAGGCGCTTGATCCCTTTGAGAGCGAACTTGTAGTTCCTGATGTTGGATCGGTGCTTGGTCTCATGCATGATGGATCTCCTAGTTTACAATTGGGGGGCTTTGCCAGTGTCGAGGTAATGTGAAAACATTACCGCCTGTTACGTGGTAATCTGAAAAGATTACCACGTTTGGATGGATGGTGGTGGTAATATTGATGGTAATGTGTGATTACCAACTTTGGAAAATTACTAAAAAACTTGGTAATCCTATTATCACCAAAATAGGTGGCTATGTTGGATTACCAAGTGGGTGGTAATCTTAAATATTTTTTGGACAAATATACCCTTTGTTTAAAAATAATAATTTTCATATTTTATTTGTTGGATAAAAAAATTAAATTTAAATAACATTAATTCGGGAATATGTTTAGCTTTGAAATTTTAATTTTTTATCAAAAATTTTATTTTACTTTAATAAATTTAAATTTGCATAAAACGGTAGACATAAGGGTATTTTGGGAAATTTAAAACATTACCAAGTTGATTATCATTTAATATGAGTTTCCAACAAAACATGGTTATCATAAATTATCACAACATTCCTAGGCATATAACATTCCCGATCTTATTACCACAGTAATCTCATTACGTGGTAATATATCATTAACGCGAACCAAACGGCCCCTAATGGTAATCGCTAGAGGTAATCGGGTGTTAAAAAGGCATAGATCATATTTGGGAGTAAATAGTGGATGCAGATCCATTAATTTGGATCCGCATTGGATTTCAAGTTTAAGGTTTTTTCTTTTAATTTTTTTTAATAATATTTTAATACAATAAAAGCCACATGATCAAAATTTGATGGCAAAACTAACAACCGTTTGAGTCCAAGTCTAACATTGTCAAATTTAAACAATTAAATAGATTAAATGAGTTGATATTTGAATAAAATGACTAAAAGGGTCGATCCCAAACTTTAGAGAGACCAATTTTAGTATTTAATTTTTTTTAATCCTTTTTGAGTAACTATATTACTCATCCACTCATTCATGTTAGTTTTCCAAATAAATATTGTATATTTTTTGAAATGTTAGCAAGCAAGGTACCACTAAACCATATAATATTCTAGAATTTGGTGGACATGCATGTTTGGAGGTGTGGGATTATTTTACTTTATAGCTATGTAAATATTAAATGTTCGGAGGTGTGTACATGTATTAAATATTTGGAGGTGTGTACATGTATTACTTTACTTTATAACTATGTGTTAAATGTTTGAAAGTGTGTATTACTTTACTTTATAGCTATGTATTAAATATTAAATATTTACTCGGCACATGAAATGAGACGTGAAAATAGCGTTACTTTATGGCTATGTATTAAATATTAAATGTTTGGAGGTGTGTACATGTAAAATATTTTACCTATTTTATATGTACTTTTAAATAATAATTAATTAATTAATTGACTTTAATAACGTTTTCCATAGAGTATCTATATAACAATAGTTTTAAAAAACTACTAGGTAAATTACCTTAGTTTTTATCGAGGTTTTTACAATTTTGAGAGTTTTGACATATTATAAATAAACATATAATAAAAACTCTATTACTATAATTAAAAAACTCTTTACAATGAAAATTAATGGCGTATTTTGGTTTTAAAAGGTCTCATAAATATTTATTGTGTGAACAAATAAGTAAAATTAAACTTTTTAATTATTAGTATTATATTTAATATAAACAAAATTTGATTAACAATAATTTATAATTGTAAAAAAACAAATTTATTTTAAAATTAACAAACAGTAATAAATATTATATTATATAATATTACATATATATACACATGATATATAATTAAAAAATAGTTTATAATTTTAAAAGAATATTTAAAAATATTTTTTATTAACATAGCATTTACCCGACTACCTTGACCATTGAACTAGTTAATTCGGTACCCAAAACCTATAAAGGTTTAATGTATGAACTAATTTTAATAATTATATTCCAAACAATATGCAAGTTATTGGTATACTCTTTCCCATAAAATAGTTTTTTTAATAATTATAATTGGTTTAAAATATCTAATAGAACATTTAATGTAAATAAATAAATGAAATTAAACATTCTCCTTTACTAATATCATATTTAATATATACATTTAATATATACAGAAAATTTAAATGTAATGGAAAATTTCTTAAAAAAATACTTTAAAAATTTTCATTGAAAGTATTTCAAAGTAAATTATATAACTTCTTTAAATATATGTGTGAATATATGTGTTTCTTTTGGTCCCATAATTGAGCCATAATGTTAATTTTTCTATTTTCAAAAAAACATACTCTTTAGTTGACTATTTTCATAGAGTGACTTCACTCATGAAACTACTTGAGTTTTCAAAATCCTTTAAAATATCTATTTAAAAAAATAAATAAATTACGCAGAGCAAATTCAACATTTTGCCTGTGGGGAGATTGAGAATATGTAACATGCTCTTAAATAAATTAAAATAAAATAAAAACCAAAAGCATGTTAGTGAGGGTTGTGCACACAACCTGAAATTGTCTGGCCATACTCACCCAAATGACACAGGTTTAGGCTATAAATCTACTCATAACAACGGAAGATTTGTTACTAAAATTACACATGAGAAATGGAGTAATTTTTATCGGTCATTATAATTTATATTTCCTCTGATCCTATATGTCCATATAGATTAAAAAAAATTAATTAAAATTATTTAGTAATTTAAAATTTATAAAATTTATATTAATTTTTTAAATTTTTTTATTTAAAATATAATTTAAAAATATATAGTTGCCAATTACCTAGGGTGTTCATCACGGATTTTAAGCGTGGCTCCCCGTTTCGATTCCCACCTCACGCAAGGTGAGTGCACGATGATGTGCGTGTCGAGCGCTACTCCCCACGTGTACGCCCCTAATTAAAGCGTTTGTTGTCTTTTTCAAATATATATATATATATACATTAAATTAAAAAATAAATTTAGGAAAATAATATTTTTAATTTATCAAAGAAAAAATCTCGAATAAATAAACGGTCGAGTGAGTAAAAATAATACTTTTGGATGCTCTCTCTAATGGAGCTTCGAACGCATCTCCCACTCAAAATCCCCAAATTTCCATGCTCTCTCTCCCACTCCAAGCCTGGATTTGATCAATGGCGAAGCTTTTTGGGTACCTTTTCATCATCGCTAGCTTCTTCAGCTTTGCTCTTTGCCTTGGCGAAGAGGAATCGGTGCTCCGCCAGCCGAATGAGAAGGCTCCGCTGCGTTTTTCCGGCGATTCAACGTTCAAGATTACGCTTTTTGCTGACCTGCATTATGGGGAGGCTGCCTGGCTTGACTGGGGGCCAGAACAGGACCGTAATTCATCCAGGGTTCTCTCGGCGGTGCTTGACAGTGAAATTCCTGGTGATTTCCTCATCTTTTGACCCTCAATTCATTCATTCAATGCTGCGTTTTAGTTTTGGTTTTGGTTTCCATCCGTAAAAAGAAGTGAATGATTGAGCACTTTGCTATTTGGCTTGCTTTTGTTTGCTTGGGGTTACAGTGTTCAGTGCTGGTAAACATTGAACATTGTTTATAAATAAGGATGTTTATTCTAAGAAAAGAAAAGGAAAAAAAAAGGCTTTTTGTAAAATTGTCTCTCTTTGAATTGGATAAAATTTATGTGTTTATTGTTTCCTGTGATTTAATGAACATATGATCATTGCTTGGTATTTATTTCAGTTTTTTTTATCTTGATAAGGCCTTAGTTTCAATGTTTTTAATAATTTCAGTATTATGTAAGAACATTAGCTGAGAGAGAAATTATTGATGAAAATATTCTTTGCTTCTTTAATAATTGTTTAGATTTAATGACTACATTGTATTTGATTTATGAGCTAATGACTTATGCAATATCATTGAGCACATACTCAATCTGCTCTCTTATGTTTCTCATTTTCTTGGCTGTTCCCACTTGAGCCAATAGGCAGGAACTTATTATTTGTGGATTCTATAAAACGTAACACTTAATGATGATTTCTCTAATTAGAGAACTTCTCAGTAAACTTGTGCAGACTTCGTAATCTACTTGGGGGATGTCATCACTGCAAACAACCTTCCAGTTCCCAATGCAAGCATGTATTGGGATCAGGCCATTTCTCCGACGAGAAACAGAGGAATACCTTGGGCAACATTATTTGGAAACCATGATGATGCACAATTTGAGTGGCCACCTGAATGGTTTTCTGCTTCTGGAATTCCACGAGTCTCCTGTCCGCCTGCAGATTTTTCATTTTCAGGTAGAAAGTAGAACACATTTTAGCTGCACATAAGATTAATCTTATTGCTGTAGAACTGTAGGTTATCATTTACTTACTCTTATGAGTCAAAGCATGCATTGGAGAAGTACTTTCATTTTGTTATTAGTTCTTTCAAAAATATACTATTCGTATGCATAGAATTTTTGGATGAAATTTTATTAATATCATTAGAACCTTGCATTTATGTATGTCATTGTCTTCTGTGTGGCCCTTGCTATACATATAAAGTTTATTGAAAGTAACCCAACTTTTCCATATTATTATTTCCTTGCTGAGTGTAACCTATATAATTTATGTTGTCTCTCATCTGAAAATTATTATCTGTTCTTGTTTGTTAGATATGCTCTTTTTTTCACTTATACATTAAAGTTTATGTAATTCTAACAATCACTTTTCCTATTTTTAGGTGCATATCTTTAAGACAAGCTTTTTGATTTATGCTTTATGAAATCCCTTAAAGTATATTTTCTTTATATTATTCACTGTTCACTGTTAATGTCAGAGTTATTTAGGTAGATATGGCCTAGAAAATTTAGGTGTATCTCAGTGGAAGTTTGGTAACATTGGTGTCAGGAAAAGAGTGTTATTTTGGAGGAACACCAAGAATGGAACTGATGAAGATGGAGATAGAAAAAAACAAGTTATCCTACTCAGCTAGTGGTCCAAAGGAGTTATGGCCTAGTGTGTCTAACTATATTTTGAGTGTATCATCAGCCAAAGATGGGGCATCACCAGTTGTTTTCCTGTATTTTCTTGATTCCGGTGGTGGATCCTATCCGGAAGTTATATCTAGAGCTCAGGTTGATTGGTTTTATCATCGATCAAAAGCAATCAATCCAGATGAAAGGTAGAAAATAGGCAAGCCATTCATTCCCTGTGCATTTAGTATTTACTAACATGTGAAAGTAAATTGTGCTCTCTGGCTTATTTTTCAGTGTGCCTGAGGTTATATTTTGGCATATACCAAGTACAGCATATGAAAAGATAGCTCCTAGACCAAGGTCTGCTATACGAAGACCGTGTGTTGGTTCTTTAAATGAAGAGTCTGTTGCTCCACAAGAAGCTGAATGGGGGATTATTGATATTCTCACAAAGAGGTCTTCTGTTAAGGTTGGTAGAAACTAAACTCATACACAATGTTCTTCTTGTACAATTTGTCTGCATTTTATATCTACACAAGATCTTGAGTACTAGAAGTTTATTGCATTTACCTTAAGCATGAATTCTGAAGAATTTTTGTAGCTGGCAAAATGTTTTTTGTGCAAGGATAATGACATAAACATATGCCAAAAAAGATAACTGTGGTATTAAGTATTTGAATGTCTGTTATGCTTACAGCATTCATTAGATATGTGCAAACAATGTTTTCATGATCGTGCTTTTTTTAAATATGCTTACCGGTCATGATTTTTGAGCCAATTTAAAAATTGCACTTCAACTGGCGGTCTGCCAGAGAACTGTAAGACGTTCCTTTGAAATGTTCTTACCAGTTTGGTGCACGTTTGGCCTTGATAATACATTTTAGACTGGCTAACAAGAATTGTGCTCTAGCATATATATTTTCCATTACCAAAAATATTTTTCCCTAACTGAAGTGTGCTACCAAATATCAGTAGGCTACAAACTTTTAATTAAAATATACTGAAGGATGCGAGCTTGAACTCTCATGTGGTTTACTTGGACTTATAATTTATACAAATTTTTTAAAAAAATATTTTTATGACTCTGTTGTTATAATTAAAATTTATGATTAATTTTTTTTATTGATTAATTATTGAAAACTTATCAACAAAGATAAAATATTTTATAAATATTATACACCAGTACAGAACCTACAACTATAAGTTTATGCATAGTTTAGCAAGCTATGTCAAGTCTTATTGAACAAGCACATATCTGAAATCTTTGCTCAAACTCAATCTTGTTTATTATTCAAACAAGTTTGCCTGAGCCATTACTCAAGTTGTCTTGGTATTTAATAGCACACAATAAGATGGTTTTAGCATGTAATCAGGTTCATTGAAAACTCACTTCTCGGTGGAACCTTTCCTTCAATACTGTACTTGCGGAACAAAATATAGTTGTTTATAATACTAAATTTCTGTTGCATAGACACGGATATTTATCTCCATCATCCCTGCAACTAATGCAGGTCACATAGTAATCCAACCAAGAGATTCTGAATGTGCATTGTCTAAATGGCAGTTGAATGGAACTCAGGTGTCGATTTCACAGATTGTATTATCCATCTAATATGATTTTCTTTACTTGTTAATCTAAGGTGGTGTTTGTTTCAAAGGATTTGGAGTTACATGTAACTCCAAATGTAACTCCAAATCCCTTGGCTTTTTAGGGCCCGTTTGGTATGAGGGAAAGTTGTTACTTTGCAGGGAAAGTAACATGTGTGAATCATTTTCATCCGTTTGGTTTATAAACTATGTAAAGTAATGGTCAAAATGTAATCACTTTCCCTTTGACCAGTGAAAGTAATTCATAGGGAAGGGGGTGTGAAAGAGATTACATCCCACGATGTAATCTTGTGACATTTGTTAAATGACCAAATTACCCAAATAAAGTTCTCCTTTTTTATTAAAAAGATTTTTCCTTCCATAATAAAAAATTAATAAAATAATCACAAAAAGATTAAATTTTTGTTAAAAATTAGGTTTTTAATTAAAAATTGCTTTTCATAAGATAACAAATTAATTTGATATTAAAATTTTTAAAAATATATTATTATTTAATTAATCTTTGAATTTGTTTTTAGTTAACAAATTTAAAAATTAATTAAATAATCATTAACATAAATAATTTTTAAAATAATTAAATTGTTGACTGCACACATAACTTTATTGACATATAATGGAAAAAATAAAAAAAAATTATGGGGTAATCATAACTTTGCTTGAAAAGTCTGTTTACACCAAACGAATGAATTAACTTTGCATAAGTTTAGATTATAATTTTCTGGAAACATAACAAACGTTGTAATGTAACTTTACAATGAAACACTTTACAGGGAAAGACTTTGCAGTGAAAGACTTTACAATGAAAGACTTTACAGGTAAGACTTTACAGGTAAACTCTTTCACTGCAAAGTACCAAACGGGCCAAGTGTTTGTTTTGAGGTATTTCATTTTCCATATGCTTTTGAAATCCCATCATTGAGGGATTTTGGTTTACGGTCAACCAAATCCCGGGAGTTCAAAACCAATGTATATGCATAGATACATATACGCATACACAGACATATGCATATATACACACATACATATACTCATACACATTAGGGGTGAGCAAAACCGGGTACCCGACCCGGTTTTCAAAACCGGATCGGGTACCCGGTTTTTCGGATAGGCAAAAACTCGACCCGTATCCGACCCGGTTTAAACCGGATATTAAAAATCTGGTACCCGGTTTAAACCGGATCAGATATCGGATATCCGGATCCGAATTTTAGTTTCATCTACTCCATAGATTTGTTTTATATAACAACATCAACATTCATAAAAAAAAATAAATATAAAAATTTATATCTTATAAAAATGATTAAAACCTTACATTATTCACCCCACAAAAAAAAAGTCATAAAAAAATAATAAAGAGTTTTATAAATCATATACATTAAAAAAAAAAATCAAATATCTTCTGAAGCATCAATCTTAGACAGGGATGGAGGCTAGAGAGAAGAGGCGAGGTGATGAATGTTGAGGACTAGAAGGCAAGGATTTGAATTTTTTTTTTCTTTTACTTTTAACCTTAGAAAAGTTTAAATTTATTAATATGTATATAAATAAATATAACTATATAAGCAATTAAGTATATAACTCTTAAGTTTTTAAACCTAGGATTTTGATTATTTTTCTACTTAAGCCCTTGTAAAATTTTAAATTTACATATATATATAAGAATATATATAAGAATATACTAAAAACCGGATCGGATTCGGATACCCGTTTTTTAATTTCGCCCGACCCGGATCCGATCCGGTTTTCACTTTAAAAATTCGGATCGGGTACCCGACCCTCTTTTTCGGATCGGGTACCCAAAAAATTCGGGTCAAAAAACCGGATATCGGATCGGATCCGGATTTTCTTGCTCACCCCTAATACACATACATATATGCATACATATATATATACACACACCCATATACTTATACGCATACACATACATATACCTATATGTATGTATATGTATAAACATACATATTCATATACATATACATATACATATTTATGTATATGTATAAACATACATATTCATATACATATACATATACATATTTATATAAACATACATATACACTTCTTGATATGCTTGTACATAGTATGTTTACATATACAAATACACCTATATATGTATGTATATATGTACATATATGCACAGATACACACATATACATATACTTATATAGATATATATACTCATATACATATATGTATATACACATATGCACACATATACATATATTTATACAGATATATATACTCAATACATATACTTATACACATGTTTTCCATTTTCAGATTTTCAAATCCTTCCAAACAAACATAAAATCTTATAATACAGTAATTCCAGTTACAACCAACCAAACACAAGATTTGACTGCACTGTATTTTGAAATCCAAGTATTTCAAGTTACATTGTAACTAGAAATCCACTGTATTTAGAACTACATCCAACCAAACGCTACCTAAATGCTTTTATTGTATCCTGATTTGTTTGCACTAAGGTCCAACTTCACTGTTTACCAGTCTAGACATTGATTCCAGCTTAATCGATTCTATCTTATTGATTACTAACTCGAGCTATAACAATTTGCGGCTCTGATAATTTTGTTGGCAATTCCTCTAATGCTGAAATGGGCTATCAGTACATATATTGTCTTTAACTACATGAAAATGTTTCTGGATCCATGAAGAACTAAATGTGGATAATTTTCAGCTCTACCAATAATCAAGAAATTTGCTCTTAGTGAATCAAATGAGGATCATTGTTCTTCTAGCTTACAATTATAGGTACAAGTTACGTAATCATTGACAATATTATTGTCTAAATTTGTACATGAAACTGTTAGTTAGGATTATCTGTTTGAGTCTATCTTTATCGCTTACTAGATGTTTACTTCATATTAGAATACAAAGGTAACATTGTCTTTTGGCTATGATGAGAACTCTAATCCTTCTATTCTTATATTAAGAGAGAGATTATTCTTTGAGGTACTAGATCTAACAATGAATTTGATGTTTCTTTAATGAATGAGACTTCTCAGTACTCTCATGATACATGGTGGATCCAAGGCTTTTTTGGAGTTGCCATTTTATCTTATTTGTAAGGTCATAACATGAGTTAATAACAAAAGAAGCCCATCTATTAACATATGAAATCATAGATAATTATGGGAAACAAATGAATTCACAAAATGATTGAAGTTTGAAATCTTTAGACTTGTTGGGCTTCACAAACTATAGCAAATGGGCAGTTAATTTTCTGATTGCACAATTTTGCAGGCAGTTTTTGTTGGTCACAATCATGGGCTGGACTGGTGCTGCCCCTACGAAAAACTCTGGCTATGCTTCGCTCGTCACAGTGGTTATGGCGGATACGGAACCTGGCCTCGAGGCGCAAGAATCATCGAGATGACCGAACATCCATTCTCGCTTAAATCTTGGATTAGGATGGAAGACAACACAGTACACAGTGAAGTCACCTTGAGTTCCTGAGCTGCCAAAAAGTGATTGATTACCCAAAGTAAATGGTATGTGTTGTAACCATTGAACTGCAAATATCATGCATGAATAATTGCTCTTTTTCCAATTAAACTACAAAACAAAGTTGTTGTTTTCTCTGTTGATAATTGATAGTTATCCAAAAACTAAAGTGGCACAAACTTATGAAGGCAATGAAGATGACATGGAAAATGTGATAGATAGAGATAGAGCATTAATTTGTATATATATATGTGATGGAATAGAATCAGATTGATAAAGTTAAAGATTGAGATGTGAGAGAGTATCACGCAATGGACCATTTGAGCATTAATTATGTTAGATATCATGTGTTCACGCAAGGTCCATATATGCTTTGAAGGGGATGTGTGATTTCATTAATTCTTTTACAGATATCTCACTTTTAATCTTTCAAATTAGGAAGCATAAGATTGTGATTAGGAATAGGAATTAATCTGAATTAAAGATTTTATTCTAAATTAATTAATCTTAATTTGGGTTTAGTTTTATCTTGGCTTGTTTGTGAATTAGTTTAGACCAAGCATCAAACAAACCAAAAGAGAGTTGTGTTGTTAATCTCATTCTCATTTTTGTTATATGTCCAAATTAAAGATAATTATTTTTTTTAAAAAAAAATTATTAGCTGAGAGCCTGAGAGGGAAAAATTTATATAAATATAAAAAGCAAGTAGTTGATATAATGGTAAATATAATACCCATTACATGGCTTTACATAACCATGTGAATTATTTGTTTAATATATTTAATAATTACTTTTAAAATTATTATTTAGATAAAAATTATTTAATTTTGATTAGTGTTAATTAAATCAAATATTAGTCAACTCATATAAAAAATTTTCTTCTAACCAATATTAAAAACAAAGTTCTCTTGACCCCACTCTCTTATTTCCCACGCCTAACAACACATGTGACTATTACAAAGAATAAACCAAATAAGATTTGTCTTCTTAAAAAAAAATCTTTTCCAAGCTTCAATTTTAAAATTTTCTTTTTTTTTTTTAATTTTGAAAGTTTTTTTTATTAAAATGACATAATAGTCTATAGAATTCTTTTAATCTTTTTTACTTTTTCTTTAATTTTCCTCCCAATTGTGATCCCTTGGACCCACCAATTCTTTCTAATTCTTAACTTTTTTATTTTTATTATTTAACTATCATTGTTTCCTTTCATCATGTTCTTCTCCATCATCTTGCTTCATGATTCAAACTAGAAAAACCTTCTATATTGTTGCAAGATAAGCATTAAATTTAATATGTTATCTTTTTGCAACTCTATCCCAGTTAACATATACGTAAACTATGTATTAATTGATATATTGTTGTTTGAGTGAATTAAAATACATCATTCCTAATGAGCCAAAAAAACCACTTCATTGGTTTGTAGAATCATTTGTTATTTTTCAAATGACGTGTAATATCCACTAAATTTATAAGAATGACATTATTGTTGTTATTGTCAAAGATAAAGATTGACAATAAGAGAATAACTTCATTTTTCTTTTTAAAGTTCTACTTAAATCCCACACATTTGTTTCTAATTTGATAGGAAATTTTAGACGTTTTAACCTCTCAAAATATCAAACTAGCAGCTAATCTTGACATTAAGTCTTACATGGGCCAAAAAAGTCAATGGTAAATAATAAAAACATTAAAGAACAGAAGATTTAAAGATATATTTTAAGAGTTCTTAGAATTATCATGAGTTTGGAAATACTAAACAAACAAGTTATCCAATGATATATACATAAATGCAGATGGAATCTTTAGTACACATTCCATACCAAACAAACCTCAATTACAAAACATATATAGAATCCAACAACAGTACATTGTTAGAAAGTTCAAAAAGACATCTACTTAATTTCTTGAGCAAGGACAACTATTTCTCTTGTGATGCTTGTCAAACCAGCAATGCATAAAACCTTTACTCCACGGCAACCTTTGGCTTTAGCTTGTTTGTGATTACAACCACTTGCACTTAATAATTAGTTATATGATAACATATATCATGCATGTTACTAAAGTTGGAAGTAGCCAACAAGAAATAATATTGTAAAAGTATGAGAAGACAAGACCTTGTTGTTTATTTTACATCCTCAAACATAGCTTTCAGAATTCTCTTTTTTCAAGTGTTAAACTAGAACCATAAGTGTTTACACTACATGGTTTTCATTTCTAGTTTACCAAAATTAAGCTATTCATACCTAAAAACCTCTCAAAAATCTATGTGCACCTCATTAATATTGTTCACATGATAATTTATTTATGTTTTGTGGTTGGTCAAGAGTGGGAACACTGATAAGCTTATAAATTAGCACTTTCATCTTCAATCACAATCAAATGAGTATTATCATTGTTTGGAATGATAAATCCAAGGAATTATTATTATTATTATTATTTCTTCTTTTCTTTGTTCAAAAAGATAGAAATGACAAGAAAAGATCAACACTTGCAATGCATGATATGTGTGTGCAGATGAACAAAGCCTGTTTCTATCATCAGTTACATATATTTTGTGTCTCAATATTAGCAAAGTATCTTAAAAAATGTGGCTTTGAACTAAAGATTTAGCAATACATATATAATGGAGAGCAACTTTTAATGATCCACAAAGATATGGAAGTGACAAGCAAATGCACAAGATCTGTTAATTTTGCACCAAATGAAGATACTTTATAATCTCATGAGTTCACCAGTGAAAATAATGGGGAATAGTCATGAGTTTAATTGATCACCAGTGTTTGATTTTAATGAGAGTGATTGGTCAAACACATGGCTATTTACTAATGCACTTTGGTTCTTAATTTTATGAATAGAAAGCAAAGGTAACAAGGCATGAGGTCAAAGTTATGATCCAGAAGACATGAATTGATATGTTTATATATCTTGTTAGTATGCAAGATCTACAAGTTATATTCCATATCTAAGAAGATAGATTTGAATGCTGATGTGCTGCCATTTTTATCTTCAGAATTATGACATTAACTGGCACTCACTTAGAGACACTGACAACACCAAGGAATAAACTGGTCACTGTGCTTGTTGGAAAAAGAAGAAGGGAAAGAGATAGGTGGTGGGGAATATATATACATATATATCAAATATATAGATGTATATGTTGTCATAAGCTAGATTCTATATATCATTTTGTAGGATGTTTAAACTCCAAGCACTGCATGCATCATATTAACTAATTACAATCTGAAGACAATGATCTTTTTTATGCTCATTGTTAGATTTTGAAGCAAACTCATCCTTGAATTGAGAGAAAAATAGAGGAAAAGAAGAGAAAATATTAATGGCAGAATGAAAAGACAAGGAGCATATATATATTTCATGCATAACGTCTAATCCAAAATATGTTCTTTAATATTGCACAAAAGCTTAATTAATGGTGACAACAAGTTGAGCCACACTCTTAGCATGTGGATGCATGCATGCATGACCTAATGAAGCTACGTGTCATGATGAATCAATGCCTTCAAATCAAGCTCTTTTATGAAAGCATGCATGGCCTTAACCATGCATGCATGCTGCATACGTAATTTCATGTTTCATATGTATGCATGAAGCATGGCCTAATTTATGCTTCATGAATACATGATTATATACAATAAAATAGGCTCTTTTATTAGAAAAGTCTTGTTTATATTATAAAGCATGATCTACGCCTTGCATGCATGCATGCATTGAACCCTAGACCCTAGACCAGCATGTATAGCATGCATTGAAACCTAGGTCATGCATGCATGAAGCAAAAGCATGGTCAACTCACATGCATGAATGTACTCATTGAACCCTAAATATTAATTGATGCATGCATGGCATGACTTAGTCTACACATGCTTTATTATTAATGAATTAAAATCTGGTCTTTCTAATGATTTTCTTTGAATTATGAAGTATACATGATCTAAAGATTCTAAACCTTGCATATGCATGCGTGAAGCCAGAGTTACGTTCAAGTCATGTTTCATGCTTCAATGAATTAAAATTAGACTCTTTAATTAGTAAAACATTAATCTTGGAGGACATTATTAAAAGAGAAGTGGTCTAACTAGAAATCTATTCATGCATAGTTAATTATTATTAATCTTAATTGGTTTCAATATTAATTGACCTCATTAATTATTCAAAGATCTGGGATTTTTTTCCTTTCTAAAAAAGTAATAATATAAAATCCTTGCCATGTGGAAATTAAAGAATTGTAACTACACTAAAAAAAATAAATAAAAACACTATAGTTAATATCATTATGAAAATTTAGTCAAATTTGTCCAATATATCAACAATGTGGCTGAATGTATTTACAAAAATTTATTTAAAAGGAAAAAAATTCATCATATATATATAAATCAAGTGCCCCACAAGAATAATGCTTCAAAAACCCCGTTACCACACATTATTCTTTTTGTTTCTTTGTTTTTTTCAGCTTTTCACTCTTATATATATGTGTGTTCTTTTTTTGTCGGTTTGAATCATTATTATATATATATATAAATCATTATCAAGAATTTATTAATTACTTATATATTGCAAAGAAAGAATTTTATAAATTAGTAAGCCAAACTAATCATAAGGATTAAGGCTAGTGATTGAAGAAATGAGTGAAAGAGGAAACCTCAATATTGATTAATGGGTGCCATGAACCAGGACACTTGGTAAACATATCAAGCATATATAGGCACCATAATATTGATATGCTGAGCTTGCAATGGGGGGATGGTGACAACCCCTCCCAAAAGAGCACATATCCACAATGCTTGTACCAATAATGGAGAATTATTATATGCTCTCTTCTTTTGGGTCTTGGTGGGATTTTAATGGAAGACAAACTCATCCTTGTCCTAATGCTATTGGATCCTGCCTTATTGCTTCTCTTTGACAAATTTTAAAAGAAAATATAAGTGGCCACATCATGCATGCATACATATCTTTGACAAGTAATTAAGCTGATTGGGTGGTGGTGTCTCATGGTTCAAAACTCAAATGAAACTATTAATCAATTAAGCTCTGAACCAATAAGAACTAGTGTTCGTAGGGCATGAAGTGATACTTTTCCAAACTCTCCATTTGTGTCCCTTTCATGCCATGACCACCGACTTCATTGTTTTCAACAAGAACAAGAAACATTCATATATATATATATATGGAAGTTGCTTGTGGAAATTAAATAATATTATCCATGTAAAATAATACTTTATTAAGTTGATTCTAATATAGAAACTACTGTGTGTTTTCTTTTCAATGAATTTTGATTATCTTCTGTGCTTAAGAATATATAAAAATTTAAAAAAAAAATGATAGTACAAAAAAAAGATGTGGTTTTTAATTACTATATATAAAGTGGAATAAAGTGGAATTAATGAGCATGAAGATGGAGCAAGATGGTGATGACCTCACTTAACATTATCATTTTCTTAGCTTTCATTTTCGTGATATATATGTCTTCCTAACCGTTATTTTTGTCTTTGAATGTACTCGACGAAGACCACCCATTGTTGTCTTTATCCTATGCAATATGTGGATCATTGATTTATATGGTACATTAATTGCTCATAATTAATATAGTTAGATATTTTAAGTTTTTAAATGCTAATTAATTTTTTTTTTAAGAAATAAGCATAGGAAAAACTGTCTTTGTGATATAAAAAGAAACACTATATATGTTCTATAAAAATCTTTATTTTATATAAGTCTATTAGACAAATACTAAATTATAAAAAAGATTTTTGATTTTCGATTTTCGATTTTAGTGGTAACAAAAATGACTTATTAAGATTTTTAATTTTCAAACAGTTTGATAAATTATTAATGCATTAAATGAATAAAAAGATGCATGGTAGTAAAGAAATAAAGATAGAAAAAAGTGTACATTTAGTGAAATAATGATTAAGTATGAATATTGAAAAAGAATATTAACTTTTAAAAAAAAGCCTATTGATCTGCCATAGTGTCCAAGGATATACCTCAAAAGAAAAAACTTCAATGCTAGAAATGATTTAGAAATTTTAGTCCTGCATGCATTGTCCTAATGAGTATATTGTTCTATAGAAATAGATGCAAGCTTAACTTATTTCAATTTTTATAATTAATCTTTTTTTTTTTTTGTTGAAGTCTTTTATGATATTTATTTGTCTGGCAAAAACAAATCGGGTAGACTAAATTTAAAAATAAAAAAAATCCTATATATGTTACATATGCTAAATTTGATAAATTGAGAAAGTTAATTAGGCATTTATTTTTCTTATATCTAAATGTTGATAATATGGCTTGCAAACTTTGGGTCAATAAATTGAAATAATTATTCCCTTCAAATCATTTTAAAAATGTTGGCCATTAGGTGTAGATATTTGGATGTCGATGTGGTGGATCTGCACTAATAATATTATCAGTCATTCTTAATTTTTCTTATTGCTAACAATACCATGTGCTCTCTCAAAAAGTAAAAAAGCTAATTAAGTGCTTTTTTCTTAAACTTGATTTTGAGAAAGCTTTGATATAAATGATTTATTTTTTTGTTTATTAAACGATTAAATACTATATTCAGTTACGTGTATAATATCTTTATTGCATTCTCAAAGTCCTCCTTACTCTTTAATGGCCAACCCCATAGATGTATTTTTTAAATAAATTTTTTAAATACATGATCTAAAAACTGATTGAATGCACTCTCTTTGTGTCTCCCTTGGCTTTCTGTAGACTCAGATTCACATCAACAGGCTAATCTGAAAGCTTCTCAAAGGATCAAATGCTCTCTCAGCTTCTTGAGTGCTAGACTGGAAGACCACTCAAACAATCCCAAGCACATTTCAGAACATAAGTAATCCACTTCCCGCCGATTGGGCATGCTTGTGTCTCCAGTAGAATGTCTTCGCAGGCCCAGTCCCTTTTACATTGGTGTTCTTTTTCTTTCTTTCCTTGTTTTCCTCACCCCTGGTGAGATCTTCAATTTATTTGTCTTCTATGTTTGTATTTTTTGTTGAGTCAGTCATGTTTTCTGAATTTTTTTTTCAATAAATTGATAATTTATCTACTTTATCCAAGAAAAAAAAAAAAAGCACTCTCTTTGTTGCTATTATAGTATTGACTAGGAAGAAAATATTCTTAAATATATAGGTCCATTTTTTCTGATTGACATTGTTTCTTAATTGCAAATGAACTTTGAGGAAAATATTCTTGTTCCTATGGCATTAGTTATCATTCTGGTGCTTGTTATTCTCCACTAATTCGTTAGTAGCTTGTTTTAAGAACTGTAGCATTAGAAAAGGTGGTTAAGGTGGTTAGACCTATACTCCAAAATGCTCCAAGCTAAGAGCTAGCTAGCCTATGGTTCCACCTTGTTGTTGGTGTTCAATTATTTTATGTTACTATTTCTAGAGGCCTACACTTAGTTCAAGATTAATTTTAATAAAATTGTTGATCGTTTTAAAAAAACTTTTGTCTTCATGTATCACCGAAATTATTTCTTTTTTTATGATTATGCTATATATTCTTGCTAAATTGGTTCTTTCGTCTATAGCTCATTAGTTAGGCAACTTCATTCATTTATCTTATTTAATGTAAATTCTTATCATTGCTAGGGTGTTGGCTATAATAAGACATATAATGAACATATTTCTTGGAATAAGTTCTATAAAAATTGAGCTCATTATGGATGTGGTATAATTAACCTTAAAAGACATGGCATCATTTATTTTGTTAACAAATGATATTAAATTTTATTTGTAACTTCACTATGTTGTCATGATCTCTCTTGATCATTGCCAAAATGTATATCTTAATTTTGGAAATAGTGATCATTGCTACACCCTCTCAGTACTCTTCTTGCAAGGTATCATGCGTCAATTAGGTATGATATGATTTATTGTTTTAGATACAAAGATGAATAAATTAATTAGTATTTTGTGGATTGTGTTCATAGTTTTTCATTTTTACCCATGATTTTTTAACCACATTTTCCAAAATACTAGTTAATTCTCTTAGGTAATTTGATCACCTAATAAACCCTAATGCATCACTAGCTCTTTCATACAAATAAATTAAGGGATATTTAATAACCTAACATTGTCCACATGAGATATTATCCGCTTTAGAACATCTAATAGCATACTGCGCTTTTTTACCTTATAAAAAAGTCAATTCATCTTCGACTTCAAGTCATACACAACAACGGATTTTTCTCACTTGTTTGATACGAGGTTATTTAGTTCATCCCTTTGTATACTCATTGTTAACTATAATCAAAATCTGGATTATAATTTAAATCTCAAAGTATGATCGCAGTATAATAAGAATTTTTTGTGAACATTTTTTTTTATCTTATAATTATTATGGGTTTTTTTATGATGTTTTCTCACTCTCCTCGATGGAACTGTCTATCAAGTTCAACAACTTTAATTAGTTGGTTTGGAATAATTTTTATTCTTACTAATAAAAGTCATGAGTAGTCTTAATTAATTGTGCTTTGTTTCCTTGATGTATCCAATAAAACATATCAAATTTCTAACCTTAATATCCATTTATTCCATACTAATTACTCTTCTATTTTAGTAACTCTATTATTTTATGCTAGTTGCCACGCCATTGGTGATCATTGAGTTCATGGAATACCTTTGCTTACTTTTGCTAAGAGAATCTTAATCTAATTAATATAAAATTACTAATTAGTCCTCATGCAATTTTTAAAAATGTTTTCAAACACAAGATGGAGTGACAGATGCCTTTCACATTCATCAAATTCTAAAAATAAAGGATTTGGGTAGAAAACCATTTTACTCTCATAATTATAGAGGAGAGGAATTTAATGCCTGCACTGCGGTAATTAATCTTAATTAAAGATGAAGAGTTGCAATCTAATGTCATTCAAAGCATCACAATTCCCAATTACAGTTAAGGGCAAAATGGTCATTCAATGTATATTTGTCATACTATTTCTTATAAACTAACCAACTGACCAACTATACATATAATCCTACCATGTATCATCTTGGATGCAAACACATTACTCATATGAAGCAATTAATTAAACAAAAAACTTCCACTTCTTAAATTAAGTTAATATCTTTGAATTGTTTGTTTGTGTTCTATTCAATGAAGAATGCATGCATGGTAACTCAATCATATACCATGCATCAAACTGATACGTCACTCATTATGCTAATTCATGCATGCATGGCCTCAAGTAGATATTTTGAATCCTAACACCATCATGCATGCATGACTTCAAGTAGATATATATAATGAATCCTACAGAATGCATGCATGCATGCATGCATGTGTGCATGGCCTGTAATATATAGAAATAGTGAGTAGCCTAATTAACACCATCATGCATGCAAGCATGCATGCCCAACAACATATAACAAACTCTTTGGTACTATTTTGTTCTCTTCTTCCTCTTCATGGTCTTCACTGTACATTACATGCATGCATTTGCACCAACCATGATCAGCAGTTGATGAAAAGGACTTCATATGTCCACAAATCACTCTTTATCTCTGGAAAAACAAAAAGAAAAGAATGCACAAAAGAAAGATCTTGAAGTACTCTTGTTTTATAGTGCAAAAACAAACATGGATGGATACATTGAACCTCAAAAGCTTATGGTGACAAAAGAGAATAATAATAATAAGTTATTATTAATTTGTGGTCACATACAAAAGAAGATCTTGGGAGTATATATTTATAGTTGAACAAATTAATGTGTCTTAATCTTAAAATCACACACACACACACACACACACACAACTTAGGTTTTCTTTGCATGATGATTATAGCCATGAATCAAATCCAAGATGATCTCCATAGAACCTGCCCATATTTAGGGTTCATCAAGGTCTCAACTGCCACTAACTAGTAGCCATGAAATACAATGTGCTAACCAAGTAGAGAAAGAAGGAAAGAAAGAAAGAAAGCAAGAGAGAATTAGTGTTCTTTTCCTTTGTTTAATTAATTATCAAGTAACATCTTATAAAGCAAGATGTGGAAGGTGGAGGTGGCTGTTTGTATGGCTGACATTGTAAAGGGACAAGGAAACATGATGTAACTGGAATTTTTAAGAGCATCAAGAGGCAGGACAAAAGAAGGGGTCTATAGATGTATATAAATATATATATTTTATGTAGTATGGTTTTACATCTTTATACTATCTAGCAGACAGGACAAGAGAGAAGGCCCCATGTGTGGGGATATATATATATATTTATGTATTGTTTTCTCTTTTGTCTATTGTAATAATTCTGTCTATAAGCATAAGAAAGAGTGATCTTTGGTAGTGTTTAATAATAATTTAATTATTCACAATAATTTGAAAACATAAAGTTTGAAACATCATGTGAAAGTTCTTCTAATCTATGTCTGTTGTTTTCCGGTTGTTTTTTTTATTGATAGTTAGTATATATGCTAGATCATAAAAATGATAGATCAAATACTAGCTAGTTTAACTAATTTTTTCATTCACTCTTTAACTAACATTCAGGAGTATGTTCCCATCTGCAAATTCAAATATAAAAAAATAGTCATATAAAATACAAATTTAATTGATAATTAAAATCATAGATTAATAAACTTAATTTTGATCTACCCTTAAATTAAGACCACCATTAAAATTAATTCAAATTCTGAATTAGTTTTAAATTAACATCATTATCATCTCGTTCGTTGATACAGCTCTACTCTTTAATTCATTAATGAAAGAAATTTCAATAAATTATTTTTTTTAAAATAAGACAACAACAGTCTACACATAAATATTACGAGAAGTTTTTTTGTTCTTTGTTTCCTCATCCCTGGTGAGGTTCTGTTTTTACTTCTTGTTGTCCTGTATTTTTTTTTCTTTCTGCGCTTGTCCTGTTATCTCGTTTTTTTAATTCAATAAATCTATAGTTTATCCACATTTATTCAAAATAAATAAATAAATAAATATCACGAAAAAAAATGTTTTTTTAGTAAAATTTTGCATTCTAAATCATCCAATTAAATCTAACTTTTTTGACATTTGTAGATAAAAAAAAAACAACACAAAAAAAAGTAACCACTCACTATGATTATGTGCAAAAATAGCTCTTGAGTTAATCATGATAAAAAAAAGACAGCAATATCAAAGAGTACCATGTTTTGACACCTCATTGGTAGATGGCATGAAAGTATGAAACCACTAATGTGATAATAGAAGCCATAAATTATTTATGTGTGTAACTTTGCATGGTTTCTTTTGATAGCTTCCTTTTTGGTTGCCACCTTCTTCTAGATGTCCTCATTGCATAGATCTTGCTCTTTATCCAACTTATGAGTTTTCATTATATATATTTATATATGCTTATTTAATACCTAGTTGCCATGTTGAATATATTTTGTAATGGATTAGGGGATCACAAATAATTAGTGGCATATGCCACATGTTTCCTAACTATTAGTCATGGGTGATTAAATTCTAATCTTTTTTATTTTTTGTTAATTTATAATAATAAAAAAAGAAGTCCAAAGCTATTATTACTATTAGCTTTGCTTTAATGAGCAAGAAGCTTGAAGCTATATTTTGGGTTAATAAGGGAATAAAGTTGCATAGGTAGCACAATGTCCACTAGTACCTTTTGACATTTTCCCACTTTATGAGACAAATAATCAGATAATATCAGCCACTAGTTATTAAAAAAATAAATTAATTAAATAAAGAGGCAAACAAATATATATCTATATATATAGATAGATATATAAATATTGGTTATGGTTTGTGAGATATTCCATTTTATATAAAGTTATGGAAGCATACCAAAGAAAGAGCACAATGAAGCATTAAAGAAATGGTGAGCTTGGTTCCTTGTAGACAAGTGGATGTAGGGCCATGAATGGCTAAAAAAAAAAAAATTAGTGTGGAAGCATCAACTGCTTGTTTTGGATTCACATGAAAATGTAATTTTAAAAAATGAAAATAAAAAGCACATGTTTGATGTGGTTAATATATTTACATTTGGAAAAGAAATTAAGATATATATATTTTATTCTTTTTCTCAAACAATGTGCTATCAAAAAGTAATTCAAAACCTAGTTACTAATCCCCTCTTTATTTTTTTATCATTAAAGAAATCAGCCGAAATTTTCCCCTTAATGATCATGTCGGCAGATCATCAAATTTGTAATTGTTCATGAGATTAAATAAATATTTTTATTTAAGAAACAAAAATGGCAAAAACAAGACAATTAATAATGGCTTTAGTATTATTTTTTAGTTCAGTTGTATCAATAATATCAAATAGTGATAATAAACAGTATCAAAGGATATTGGTTCCAATAACACTAACTCAACTATAAAAAATTTGATCTACATGATATTCATTGTCCGTGTTCAAAACGCACTAGACATGTTAGCACCACAAGTCTACAGTTATAAGTGCGAGCTTACAACCTAATCCCTCTATACATAGTGTATGAGTATACACTGACGGAGCCTTAAATTCAATGATGTCGCAACGCACACCCCTAAGAATTTCCACCTTAAAATAATAATAATAATAATAATAATAAAATAATCTTGTTTAACTCAAATACTTAATAATATTTAGTTCATACCCCATAGTCCTATTCAGAAATGGGAATGGGAGTTTTACAAAAGCTCTTTAGTTTAAGCAAATCAAAGCCATAAAATTATGGCACAATGTTTTCTACCAAAAAGAAAAAAGAAAAAAAATCAATCAAAATTAATGGAAACTATAAAGAATATAAAGATGAGTTGCAAGTTCTTGATCTGCAATGAATGATAGCACAAGAAATTCCAGCCAAAATGAAGGACTTTTTCAATCTGTTACTTATGAAGCAAGGAAAGCAGAAGTTAGGATTTGAGAACTATGCCCACCTTTCTTGCAAGAAAGCTGCAGAGAGAACTGCAATGTAACCAAAGATGCATAATGAGAACTTTAGAGAGCAAAACAGTCTCTGCTGAAATAAGAGACTGTAGGGTGCAAAGTAGGGTAGGTTGCCAGTTGCTAGACCTTGACTCTTGTTAAAACAGAGAAAGCAGATGACTTGCAGTCATTCTGTCAATGATAGCCAGTTCAAAAATGGTTTCTAATTGGCTCATGGAATTCAGAGCAGATGATTGTGCTCACTATAGGGAAGAGGTGTCCATGTCTGCAAGAATGGTCCCCAGGTTTCAAACACTAGGAATTTCAGATGGAACACCAGCTCACTAAACAATGCTTGATGTTCAATTTCTTTTCAGAAGATGTAAATCTTTGCAACCCACCACCACTACTTCTCCTTCCTCTTGTTCAGCCAATTCTCATAGTCTAATAAGCACGCCGAGGGCCCACGGTATCCGACTTCATGTGAATCAAGGGGCCAGAGATGGAGCCGGACCCCTATCAAGTTCTTGCATAACACGGACCCGGGCCGGCCTCCGGGAATCACTCTTCGACTGTGACTGTTGAGCACCACTTTCCTTCACCATCACAAAAGCCACCACCATCTTAGGTGTAGAATCTAGGTGGCGGATCACATCATCTTGCCCGGGGGCCAATCAGGCCTGCCTTCCGATCATCACAATAGTCGCTGTGTGTGATCATGACCGAATAAGCAATCTAGAATGTTTAAGCTCATGCTGATGAGGTGCAAAAGTTGATGTTGATGCACTAGTATGGGAAGCTTTAGCATGTGGAACTCCTATACCTTATACTCTTCTACTTTCCCTCCTTTTTTTTTTCCCCTTAACTGACACAACCAACTCACTGTTTCCTCAAAACTATGACCACAAAGCCAAAGAATCAATGAAAAATCTCTATGACCAGCTCCCATTATCCGAGTAGCCAGTCCTCTCACGGATTCTACTCATCAATCAGCACAGATTGGTTGACCATGCCACTACTACCACTCTTTAAATCTCCCTCCTCTCCTCCTGGCCCTGCTTCAAACCTTGCAAGACTATCTCCTCCTCCTCCTCCTCTTCCTCTTCTTCATCTTTACTATATCAAAACCATCTTAATTCTCTGCTCCCTTGACACATATAATAATAAAAAATGAAAGCATCAAAGATGCATCCCTTCAGAACAAACACCATCAGGTTCTTCAAGCTTTTGATGATCTTGTTTACAAGCAGGATCACCATGCATACCTCGGACTCTGACGTCTCTTCTTCGCTGAGCACGCTGAGCCTTGAAGGGCAATTCAGCTTTCATGATATGTCGCATGCTGCCAAGGACTTCGGCAACCGATTCCAGCTCCTGCCATCTGCTGTGCTTCAGCCGAAGTCGGTTTCCGACATCTCGACCACAATCAAGCATGTTTATCAGATGGGTGCACGATCACAGCTCACTGTCGCTGCTCAAGGTCACAGGCATTCACTGCAAGGCCAGGCTCAAGCTCCTGGTGGCATCGTTATCCAAATGGAGTCTTTTAAGGGACCAGGGATTCAAGTGCATGTAGGGAAGCTCCCTTATGTGGATGTTGCCGGAGGAGAATTGTGGATTAATCTTCTGAAAGAGACACTCAAATATGGGCTCGCACCCAAATCATGGACTGACTATCTCCACCTCACCGTTGGTGGGACACTGTCGAATGCCGGAATAAGCGGGCAGGCGTTCAGGCATGGCCCGCAGATCAGCAATGTCTACCAGCTTGAGATTGTTACAGGTAAATATAATCTGTTCACAAGTACATAACAAGTGACTTACAAAGAGATTATGTACCAATGATACTAGTCTTTTTGAGCACAGGGAAAGGAGAAGTGATGACCTGCTCTCCAGCTGAAAATGCTGATCTCTTTTATGGTGTTCTTGGGGGGCTTGGTCAGTTTGGAATCATCACCAGAGCCAGAATTGCACTTGAACCAGCACCAAAAATGGTGAACTTCTTCTCTCTGGCAGTTGTGGCAGTTAATAACAGTAAATCCAAGAAGTTACTTAAAAAAACAGTTTTTTTTTTCCAACAAGTTACTTAAAAAAACAGTTCTTTTTTTTCTATTTTTGGCAGGTAAAATGGGTTAGAGTTCTGTACTCAAACTTCACCACCTTCACCCAGGACCAAGAGATGTTGATAGCAGCAGAGAAGACTTTCGACTACATCGAAGGCTTTGTGGTAATAAACCGGACGGGGATTCTGAATAACTGGAGATCTTCCTTCAGCCCACAGGATCCTGTTCAAGCCAGTCATTTCACGTCAGATGGAAAAACTCTCTTCTGTCTTGAGATGACAATGAACTTCAATCCTGATGAGACTGAAATCATGAACAAGGTAATGGTCAACAACAGAACTCATTACCTTGTCTGCTGAAAGACATACACATAGGAACATTATGTTTCTAAACATAACATATGTTGTTGCAGGAAATTTACATGCTACTGTCCAAACTGAGATACATACCTTCTACGTTGTTCCAATCAGAGGTCACATATGTGGAATTCTTAGACAGAGTACATGTTTCCGAACTGAAGCTGAGAGCAAAAGGCTTGTGGGAGATTCCACACCCTTGGTTAAACCTTCTCATACCAAGAAGTAAAATCCACAACTTCGCCAAAGGAGTATTTGGCAATATTCTTAGAGACAGCAGCAATGGTCCCATCCTCTTATACCCACTTAACAAATCCAAGTAATGATTTAGTGTCTTCAAATTCATTATGGAAAGATTTTATTCCTTAATTGTCTTTGAAAAAACTAAAGTTTTCCAACTGTTTGGCCCGGTTTCAGGTGGGATAACAGGACGTCAGTTGTCATCCCAGATGAGGAGGTTTTCTACCTTGTTGCTTTCCTTTCATCAGTTCCATCTTCAGCAAACCATGACACTTTAGAGAGTGCATTAAAACTGAATGCTGATATTTTAGATTTTTGCAAACAAGCTGATATTGGCATGAAACAATATTTGCCTTATTATACCAAAGAGGAAGACTGGAGAACGCATTTCGGCTCCAGATGGAAGGTCTTTGCCCAAAGAAAGCATGATTATGATCCTTTGGCCATCCTGGCCCCTGGACAGAGAATTTTTCGGAAGACAACATCTATATCATCACAAAAACTTTTGCAAATGGTTTAAAGCATATGTTGTATAAACCTACAGAAAATATATTTGTTCAAACGTATGAGGTTTTCACAGTTTACAGTAATGACAGCATCCCATGGACAATGCAGCAAACAACAGCAGATTACTAATTATTAATAATCCCAAACTCCTACAAACTAAAAGAAAATTATCTAGCCATTTGAAATTGTTCATATATAAATGATCTTTAATAATGACACAGAAAATGACCAGAATAATGCAACAAAGCATAAAGGGATTTATTTCATATTTATTAGAAAAAAATTACACTATTTAGATGGTCAAAAAATTGATGCACAGAGCACCTTCCCTAGATTGAATAAAAGAATTGCATCCACGATGTCAAAATGTGCAATGAGAACTGAAGGCAAAGTTTATTCTATGAAGCCTAATATTTTGCCGAATGCACGAGTCAAAGTTCAGTAACAAGTTCTCACTAAATTGCTGTATAAGAGGAAACATTACCATATATATATATATATAGACAATAACGGAAAGGTTTAGGCAAATCATTAGTGCTAGAAATATGTCACTGATCTAAATCTTTATTGCCATTAATGCTGGTCAACACAAGCCCGCATCCTTGGTCATCCACATGACCTTGAAAGTTACTCTAGTGGCTCTTTAGGATCTCATATTTACAAAGGGAATCCTCCATAAAATTGAAGGAAACAGAGCCTGTTTATATTTTGTGTTAATGAAACCATATATTGGGACTTTAGACAATATCATTAGTCACCAATCACCATTGAAACTTCTGTATTCCTTTCTTTCAGACAAACCTTGTCAAAAGACTCAGTTACATCATATTCACTTTTCAAGGCACCAAGATTGTCATTTGTTGGGTCCTCCGTTCATTTTTATTCTGCCCTGCTCTAGTTGTTTCATTTAACTAAAAGCCACTGACATTTTCATCTGAATAATGAACTTCAAAGATAATGTCCAACTAGCAGCAATAGTGAAAGCGAAACTTGGAATGCAGAAAATGGGGAATGCACAAGAGTTTCATCAACCAAGAGGAACAAGATTAGACATCAAAAGTCGCTGGTATATTCAGAAAACAGGAAGGCCACTAGCTTATAACTTTGCTGGAGGCAATGAGGACCTAGATTCCAGCCTAGCATGAGGCTTCACTGGCAAATAGTGATCCTTTTCTACCGTTGAAGTTTATGTTTGAACATCAGAGGACTAAAGTTCAACCTGAAAATTAAATTTGCCCCATAAAGTCTAAGCAGATTATGAGAGAGCAATAACATGATGTATTTCAAATCTATTTTCTGCACATCTGTGCCGCTAGCAAAGCAGGTAGACATGAAATAAGTCAATAGGAAAGACCAATGATAGTGATGTTAACTGTATAATGTATGCTGATGAACCACAAGAAGAGTTCCCTTAAGCCATTCCAACTTACAGGTTCTAACAAATTACATAACTGCAATCACTCTATGATCTTACCTCTTGATAACATTGACAAACAGACATAGTCACCATACATGCATTTTATTCAGAATAAGACATCCTCAAAAATATCGCTTAAAGCCAAAAGGCATTGAGTCTTTCTTGTGATTCGAGAGTAATTACAAGAGAGAATGAATAATCACATTTGCAATGGGTTCTGAGTGTAGAAGATGATTAATTCCACAAATGACGTGATGTACCACTCATACAAATTTGGACACGAAGCATGTTCACTGCAGACTGGAACATGCCCAAAAGGAAATAAAGAAAAAAGGCATTGCCACCAAAGAACTGACACATGATGATGAAGGTGACTTGATAGATCTCAAAGCAAGTAGGGTTTGACCAATAGGTTTACTGAAAGAAAAGTGACTACTGATACATCATGTGATGCGTTGAAATAAGAAAAAGACCAATACTGACTGCTAATGACTAAGTAGAGGACTTAATGAGGCCGACATTGATGATCATTAGTGGAATGTGTTTGTGATGGAGGCAAAAATTAGTGAACGTTTGATTGATTCAAACGGTAATAACATATGCCCAACATAGTGAGAGTCTGGAATATTGCTGATCCAGTGTTTCAACGAGGAAAGATGCCTTTGTATATGTCAAACACTGTTTTGATAGATCCAAAGTCAGTGAAAAATGAAGAAAAACGAGATAGTGCTGATGAACCACTATGACAAAACACTGCACATCAAACATTCGCAAAAGCTAACAACAAGCAATTTACCTCACCTGCAGATTACATAAAATTCAGTTAAGGAGTCAAACAGAACTGATAATGTGACCAAGCTGATCCTGTTCAACTCAGAAACTCAAACCTAAAATTAACATAGCTTGACCTGAAGTCAAATCCATCTTACCTGAACAGGGAATGTTCTGTACAAGGAAGAACTAGCATTTCTAACTCAGAAAAAGTAATGCTTAAAAATGAGAATTTTAACTTTAAAACAGGCCTATTAACTCTAATGGGAAAAGTAACAGAGAAAAGAGAGTTAGGGCGGGTGAATAAGTAATAACTATAGATCAATTTTAACTAACACTTAAGTATAATAATACTAATAAAGGTTTACAGGACAGAATGCTCATGAATCTGTATTTTCAAAATGTAAAGTTTAGTATACAAAGTTTTTAACTGCCCCTAAGTTAAATAAATCAGTCCATCTATAAGATGTCCATCCTTCTTCAAGTCAAGGCCTAGCATGAAAAATTACAATATCAAATTTATAATTTTCTAGATTTCCCAAGGTACATTGTAAGATATTTATATAGTTCTTCATAGACTAGTAAAAATATGGAGCAAAAATTGGTTCAAACAGATAAAGCTTAAGACCTTTTCTTATTTGTGTCAAGCAGCATACCAGATTACCAAGATCATTTTGTGATTCAGAAGATTTGATTACTATTAAAGGGTTGTAGATGACTGAATCAAGTTCTTTAGATAGGCAAATCAAGTATAAAATCAACTCATACCTAAGCGCAGAATATTTTGAGATTCTACTCCAAGATTTGTTTAAAGAAACTATGTTAGCATCCTGCACTTAAATTTCAAAGCCAACCCGACGATAAGGTAAACTAAAATTTCTCAGGGCAAGATAGTCTTTGTATGTTGGTAAACTTGCTGTTGAGAAGGATAAATGACTTGAAGAGCTTGACAATTATATATATATATATAAAAAAAGACTCAAAAGAAAAATCCAAAACATTGTTATAGACTATCTATAAGAAACAGACCTTAGCTCTGCTGCAAGACACTAATCTTCGTCTCACCTCTTCTTCAAGATGCTAATCTCCATGTAACCTCTCCTTCAAGACACTAATTTTCTAGGTTGTATATTTTCATAGGTTTCATGAAAGGTAATATCAAATTACATGTTTATCCAGGAAGCCAGACTTGCTAGAAGATTGAAACATAGACCAAATTTTAAGCTATTACTAAAGTAATTGCATTGTGGAAACTTAACATAATCCTTGTGCTTTTTTTAATGTAATATAAACATAATGCTTGCACACCTTTAACAAAGATACATATCACAGACTATGGCATTGAGAAGGCACAAGCTATGTGGTTCATATGGTGTATTGAAATATTAAAACTCTAGTATTACGTTATACAGAAAATGAATGGCTTATCTCAACTATCAAAGTAACATCTGATTAATATTATCCATCCCTAGGGATTTCAGTAATTTATCATTCTTTCATTCAATTGTTTCTGGGAAGAGACTTGAAGGCTGATCAAACTATCAAAAAAAGGAAATATTCTTTTAGTTTATATATTGGTCTTCTTATAAATTGGCAATATGTTGTTTAGTGTGGTCAAGAAAAACACGAACAGATTTGAGGACAATTTCAAAGAACATTTCCAAGTAGATTCTTGTTTCTGTACAATAACTCTACTATGATCAATCACGCCATAGCTAATCTCCATCTAATCAAATAATGATATACAATCTGTAACTGACATATCAACCATTATTGAGGTGCTGGAAATTAGTTGCATAAAGGTTGTTATGATCCAATGAATGGCCCCGCTTCTTAAAATTAGCCATTATTTGGCAACAGACTCTTTGTACTGGTACACAGTTTTGATGATGCAAACTGATTTGAACTCAGAAGTCGTATTATTGGCAGAATGCATGTAAAGTTGCAAACATTGATATCCTTAAAAATACTTCAACAGAGATTAATCCTGCCACTATATGAGAAAAAGGGTTTAGCTATTAGATCATCATAAATGATCAGAAGAGAATTATTCAATTCCTAGAAAAATCTTAGCCTCAACATAACTAAAAATTAGTAAAAGAGAAATCTTCAAAACTTAGTATCTGTGAGTATTTCTGGATTTGGTATTACCAAATGATTTTGCATGTACTAACTCAGATCTGCTTATTGACATGTCTTATTTTTGTCAAATTATCAAATGTTTCATCCAAATATTTATTGGTATTATTTTTATGCAACATTACTGCATCAAATGCCTTCTTTCTTTGAGGATTACACTCAAGTTTGCAACTGCTGAGCTGCACTGAGGAGCCCAGCTTAATGGACTAGGCATAAGAAATACAAAGACTCACATGCTATATTTCCTGAACGGTGCCTGGTCATAAGCAACTGGGTTTTGTAAGCCATCACGCCCTTTTTTACCTTTTTACCCTTTCTAAAACCAAAATTTGACAGTACCAACTGCACAGCATGAAAAGGCCACACGCCATAAGTATCTCGACTGAACATAACTATTCCCAAATGGATTCATTCAATAGTTCAAGTACCTCCAAAACTATATCCAAACCCACACTTCATGACAGGATCAAAACAGATTTAGTCAAGGATCAGCTCATCTAAATCTTCTTTTCTTGATGCCAATGTCCTCCAGAACAATATTAACTACACTGAGCACTAATTATACCAACACAAAACCATAAAAAAGATATTAGGCCAGCGGATTACCCACTATACGAGTCTACATTAAAATTTACTAATAACATGAAAAATGTGAGCATATAGAAACTGAAACTATTAAAAACACATCTAACAATTTTCAAGCAATAAAATTTTATGACCATAATTTCCATCTCCATCCTTTGATCTTATCCTTCATCCCAATTCAGTTTATACAGAAAATGCATTAAAAATTACATCAGTTTGAGTTCCTCCAAATGTCATTCTGCCATCCAAACACTCGCATTCAACATATTAGTTACTCTTCGGAATTCAATCTTTCACCAAAAAAAAATCATAGTACAATGAAAAAGCTAATCTTTTATGACCATAAATTCCATCTCAACCCTTTCATCTTCAGTTTACACAACAAATGCATCATAAAGCAACAAAAAAAAATCATTTTGAGTTCGTCCAAATGCCATTCTGCCATGCAAACACTCGCATTCAAGATGTTAGCTCATTTTTAGTAATCAATCATGCACCTAATGATTCACAATTCAGTGAGCTTGCGAATCAACCCAAATTCCACACGAATAATGGCAAATCAACAAGACAATCAAAGAAACCGCATTTACAGTGTTTGAAACAATGCCACAATGAATAATCCACCAAAAACGATGAATTCCCATTGAAATTCAAAGTGGGTTGCTCGGCGTACCTGGGAGAGAAGCTTCGATCCTTTGGAAGAGTCTCGGCCTGGTCACTGCTTCTGATTCCAAAACGCGGATTTTTGTCGGTGTTGGATAGAGTGACACGTTTCGGCAACCTCCAGTAGGCCCAGAAGGGTACGGTTATGTTTTTCTAGGTTAATTTTTATTATTAATTAATTATTATTAATGATTTATTTTTTTTTTTTTTATTAGTACATTTATTAATGGGGAAAATCAATTTTTAGTTAAAATTTTAGCTTTATTTGATATTTACAAAATATTTACAAAAATTAATTTAAAAATAAATAAATATTTCAATAGTGATTTTTTTTATTTACGGAAGCGACCAACGTTGTATATATCAAGGATGTACACATAGACTGAGAATTGATCGTCCAACTTGTAAGTCTTCAGCTGAGATGAGGGATTTGAGCTGCGAGCTCGTATTTATAACAGGTAATTTGTTACCACGGATATTTATAATAAATTTTAAATTTAAGAGTTTTGATCTGTCTCATTTTTGTTTTTCACATGAGGCAAGTGAAATTTTATTTTTTAAAATATTTTTTAGAAAGTAGATAAATTACATAATTTTTCTAAATATTAACATGTGTATATGAAAAGTTTTAAATTTTAATTATTAAATAGTTTATGATAGATTAGAAAAATAAATGGAATACCAATTATTTCAATTGATGATGTGGACTTAGATTATAGAACAATGCTATATTTATATAATAGACCTCTGGAATAGTATTTTGCCGTTTTTTGGGATGTTAAGTTGACATCCATGCTAGCATCCTAACACTATAAAACTCTAAAACCTAAACAATGTAACAGTTCTAAGTTCATAATTTCAATATTTACATTTTACTAGAAAAATGTTAATAATATTGGATTAAGTAGAACAAGTAAAACTCTAGAATAAAAGTTAAGCAAGCAGGAAAGGTCAAGGCTTGTGTAATAAAATCAATAAATGGGCTTGCCAGAAATTATTCACATGTAGCTGTAGGGGTGACTAAGTCTTGGACCGCCAAGGCTAATTTTCACATTATAGAAAGAGATCAAGCCCTTCTTGGCTTTAGCTTTGGGCACCGAGTTCTAACTTATGGTGAGTTACGGTGTCTCAAACCCAATGAGGGTACCTTCCCACTCCCAAATAGGTTCTCTATGTGCCTTTTGAATAGATGTAAAATCAACCAATCATCCATACCATCTCTTACTAGATTGGACTATAAGAAACTACTATTGCAACAATCGAGCCGAAAACTTGTACACTAAATACAAATACATGCAACATCTATTTCTTTTTCACAATAGCAAGTCCACATGTATATAACAAGTATTATATTAATTAGTTTTTCTATGATAAATCACGAAATCACAGTTGCAAGCTTCATTTCGTTGCCATGAAATATTTCTCACTTTTTAAAACCTTTCGCACGCATTGAAATACATTTAAAAATATATAGCAATGATGCCAATATAATTGTATAAAAACACACGTATAAACCAAATACTAAGGTAGTGTTTGGATGACAGTAATGGAATGAGGGGAAATAAGGTTATGATGGAGGGGGTAAAGGAATGGGTAAGGGATGGTAATGAAAAAAATGTTTGGTTGGAGGATTAATTCATTGGGAATGAGAAAAGTAGAATGTGGAGTTGTGATAAGATTACATTTTTACCCCTTGTATAAAGAAATGATAGTTATTTTTAATAATCATTATTTAAAAATAAGTACGACATAAATATTTATTTTAATATTATTAATTAATGTTTAATCCAAAACTAATTTCAAATAAGTATTAGTTTAATTTTGTAATTAAAATTATTAATTAATTTCAAATGAAATTTATTTTAAATAATTATTATGTATATAATATATAATACATAAATATTTATTTTATTATTGTTAATTGTTGTTTAAATAGAAATTAATTTTAAATAAATATTAATTTCATTCCGTACCTTGTATATTTTAATTAAATTACAAATGATATTTATTTCAAATATTTATTAATTATAAAATAATTAAAACCTAAATATTTATTTTATTATTATTTAATGTTTAATTAGAAATGATGTTTATTTCAAATAATTATTATTTATAAATAATTAAAACATAAATATTAACATAAAATAACAATTTTAACATTTTTACACAAATCAACATCAAACAAGATTCATCACTCAATTAACAATTCAAAACAACTACAACACATTAAAAAAGAAATCCAAAAAATCACAATATGAAGAAGATTGTTCCTCATGCATTCACAGTAGAGTACTAATTAAAAACCACCATTCATTATCTCAAACACTTCAACTACAACAACTTAAAAACCAAAAATAGAGTACTAATTAAGCATATCCAAATATATACCTTTAACATTTGCATGGATGTAAATGCTCATCACTAATAAGCAATTAAGAAGAAGTTGTTGCAAATTGTCAACATGCATTCACCATACTAGCTCATTCAATAACATTCATAAAACAAAGAGTACTAGAAAACATTTAAAAAAAAATTCCAACCACCAAAGTTGCACAAACAATTCACCAACCCATAAATAGTAAAACATCTCAAATGACAACAATGATCATAGGTCCAAAACTTTCAGGTTCTTCCACAAAGTTCTATGTAAAATGAAAAGATGCGCCGTTTAAGTAGTAACAACAACAAAAGCAACTCTTTCCCGTACTCATCTCCCCATTCTAACACTTGCCTATGAAATGGATAAACCTGCAAAAGCGCAATGTTAAATATACATGTAATGAACACAAATTAATCATCCAAGTTACATTACTGCAATGTTAAATTCTTACCAAGATGAGTCAAGCATTAGGTGGGCAATATGACATCCTTGACAAGAAAACCCGGCAAAAGCGCAATTTTCTTTCAGCTGAAAGGTCCCAAAATACTGTCAGTTGATCTTCATCCTTTGCCAATACTTGCAACATGAACATGGCCTCATCTTTTGTAAGACGATTAATAGAGAAAAGGACATCACTAAGCGATCTCTTTTTTGCTTGAATGACTACACGAGATGTTTCATTGCGTGTTGTGATTTCAATATTACAAGCAGAAATTTCAGCATTACGTGCTGCAATCTCAACATTGTGAGCAGCAAATTCAGCTTTTCGTGTAGCAGACTCAGCTGTACGAGCCACTGCCTCGGCGTTACGTGTTGCTGCCTCAGCCGATGCTCTAAATTCTGGGCTAACCATTTTTACAAAAGCATAAAAAATTGTAGAAATATGGTCCATTGTTGGATCCTTAGCAACACTCTTCCTTTTTTGACACCTAGATGTTGTTGAGGTGCTGTTATTAGATGGCATAGGTGATGGATCATGCATCGGCTCTTGTGTGGGCATGGGTAGGTCATCAAAAGGCATTTGCGATAAGCCTGCACCTTCCTCGAGTGAGATGTTATCATCTTGTTTGTATTAGGCTGCATCGTCCCCGATATTACCTCTATTGTTGCCAAAAGCTCTATCGTTGGTGAAGACCGGTGCGAGATCATTGAAAAATGGGAAGGATTTCCCAGTCAATTTTGTTAGATAAAATGGCCAAAAACAGATAAATTTATATACTTCAAGGACCAATAATTTACTATATCATTTACTTTTCTTGTATTAAATATATGAAAAAGAGAAATTCCATAGTTGAGCCATGAGTTGTAACAAAATATTTGTTTGATTCTTTCAATTGTGTTTTTTTAATGAGATCAATAACACAATTTATTTATTATTACTCCCAAAAAAAAGCTGCTTATAAATTATATTACTTCTATGGAAAAAAACAAAGGAATAAAGTAAGAACTCAAATGAGATTTTAAACAAAATCATTTCCCAAATGAATATATATAATATTCCATGCACTCTATTAATTCAAATCAAATTATAAACCAATCAATACAAATGATATTCTAACATCAGTGAAAATTACAGATCAAATTCACAAGAATGATGATGTCTCTTCAATCCTAAATCATAATAAATCAAACATGCATTCTAATAATAATAAAAAAAAACCATAAACCATAATTTCCTTCAATCATCCTTATCCTCATTAAAAAATAATATCGGGTCTAAATGAAAGACTATGTTGAACTTCGGAAACAAATTGGAGAAAAAAAAAATCATCAATAAAAAAGTGAAGTAGGGTTTGAATACCTTGAAGAAGATATCAGTGGGAAGGCGTAGCGATTTCACAGTCCATAGCGCTAGCTTGTCTCCCCAAGTAATCAGCACATGATGTTTCTTCAGATCAATCGACAAATTCAACGAATATGTATCTCCAGGCTACCAAAAAAAAAGTCAAAATCAAAATCAAAATCAAAATCAAAATCAGAGAGAAAAAGGAAAACATGAAGGAACTAAGAAAATCAAAATCAGAAAGAAATAAACAAACAAATAAAACTAAACTGGTAACCTGATGGCGGCCCTGGTGATGTTGATGTCGGAAGGAGATGCCGATGACGATGACGACCGCAAGATGGACATCTCAAGGGGCTTGATAGATCACAAGGATGTGCAACTCAAGGATGATGGCAAGCTTCCATGGGGTTAGGGTTTGGCTTTTTATTTTTTATAGGTGTCTTTTCTTTGTTTTTCAAGGGCAAAATGGTCATTTAGCAGGGGAGAATACTTCATTATCCTGTGGGGGTTAATGGTGACCCCCCAGGGTAATAATTACCCCCACAAAAATGTTCCCAAACACATGCATGGAAATGTGTAAGCAATGGGGAACCCATTACCTCAATCCAAACACTACCTAAAGCCCTCAAATGATCGAGCATCAAAGAATATCAAATTTACTTATAAGAAATAGCCGGTATAGATTTTAAAGTACTAATAAATTTAAGAAATCACAATCATTAAATCAATAGCAAAACCCATTTTTAAAACAAGTTATAAATTCTTAATGGAACTAAGCAATAACAACCGTCTACTCATAGTGATAAGCAAGCAAGTTGAAAAACTTACACACGGTTACTCCTCTATGAGTTCCTTGCCCTTGCTTACGTTTCACCACTTATAACATATTATCTCAATATTATTTTTAACCATAGAGGCATGAATGCCAAGTGATTTGTAATTTCTAATCTCTATGCTAAGCATGAATGGTTTGGGTTCGATTCAATTCAAAACCAATTTCTAGCTAATTCAAACTAACTTTAATTGAAGTTAAACCATCATAAAATTGGAAATTTAGAAAAATTTGAAGAATCTTAGTATTGAGTCCTAGTCCTACAACATCAAACCTGATATCTACAATATTGAACTTGCTATTGCACCATGGCCCAACCACGCCCCGTGGTATTGCAACCATGGTGATTTTTCAGGAAAACATGGCTTCAAAATCATAGTTGTGGCTTGCAACCACATCATGTGGCAAAACAAATGACATTGAGATGGGTACAGGTTACCACTGGCAAACACACTCTTTCAACTTGATTTCGGAGGAAAACAATGGAACAAAGAGCTATGAGCATATAATTATTGCAAATTATATGATTTTCTATGTTCTCAACAAAGAAACCCCCAAATAATAAATAAATAAAAAAGCACTACAATAAGCATCAATGGCAAGAAATCATCCATTTTAATCTTCAAGGGTACAAGATTCATCAACAACTAGCTCCCCCAAACCTTATTTCTCATCGTATAACTTATCTATTTTGAGAATCAGCACAATGAAACCTCAAGATTCAAAGGTTTAATCTCTTAAGACTGAAAACCCTATTGATTAGATGATGAAAATCCAACAAAATGCAAAGAACAAGAAAAGAATAAGGAATGAATGAATATATGAATCTTACCTTTAATTTGTAAAGAGAGAAAGAGAAGAGATGATGCTCCAATCTAGATCCAACCAAGAAGATGAAGAAGAAAGAAGGGTTGAGGTAGAGGAGAAAAGTAAATAAGAAGGTTACGGTTAAAGAAAGGTTTAGAATATAAATGTTAAGGATTTATTAAGATAAGATTGAAAATTTCCCACTATGCCCTCTCCTACTATTTTTTTTTTTTAACTAAGGAGGTTATACAAATAATAAAAAAACACTCAAAAAACTACAACTCTGCTTAAAACAGAACCCATTAGATGCTACAACTTCAAGCAAGATTATGGCCAAAGGTTAAGAATATAGAAAGTAGGAATTTATTAAGATAAAATTTAATTTCCCAATATGCCCTCCTTCTACTCTTAAGAACTATAGTCATGCCACTAACAAAAAAAAGACACAATTCGGGTATGTCAACCAATTATGACAAATTTGGTATACTCTCCCTAGTTACGACTCTTTTTAACTATTCAATATATGAAATTATCGTTTTATCCTTGAGCACTCAAAAAATATCAAATTCCCCTCGTGTTAGGTCTAATCCAAATACTAGGTATTACATTACGTACATAAAGAATTAGACTCAAAACCATTTACTTAAGCTACCTATGCCTATACCACTTGGACCAACTTCCGTTGGTTAGGCATTACCCCTTTTTTTGTGGGGTTCATTTCACTGGTGGCCACAAATGTTTCATCATTAAAATGCTATAGCCACAAATGTTTTTTTTGTAATGTTGTGGTCACAAAACTATTCTCCAGTTGCACTGATAGCCACAATGGCATGTTTGGGGCTATTTCCGGTGAAGTTGATGATGTGGCCACAAAACACATGATCCACGTGGAAATCCTTTGTGGCCACAACGTTATAATGATGAAATATTTGTGGCCATCAGTGCGACCGGAGAATAGTTTTGTGGTCACAGCGTTACAAAAAAAAAACATTTGTGGTCATCAATGCGACCGGAGAATAGTTTTGTGGCCACAACGTTATAATGATGAAACATTTGTGGCCACCAATGAAACTATCCCTTTTTTTGTGTACTCAGATATGCTTGAAATTATCATTGTCCTTGAAATTATTGTGTGTTTCTTGATTTGATATATGTCCTTTTTAATGAGCTTCTTGAGATTTCATGATTCTAAAACAAATTACTAGCTTTAGATGATTAAATTTCAATATGGATAAGCAAGAGAGAAATGATATAGGCATGCTTGTAAATAGAAGATAAGTAAAATTGTTTTTTTGCCAAGATGAGTGGTTAGGCCGCTAAGAAAAGGCAAGGGCATGCACAAGGCTCAGCGGAGCAAGTGGAGAAGGGGGCCCACGCACACATGAGCGTTGGGATCACCCACACATAACCATTACTCACACTCCCAAAAATGTGCCTTCACCCATAATTCGAACCCTCACCACTTGTGAAAGATTCTAATGGCGACCCAGCTACTAATAGACCATTTGGTCATTGGTGGAGATAAGTAAAATTGTTGCCTAAAGGCAGTGATCCACTATTTTGTATGGCTGAGTAGCTTGGGGGTTTGGTTACTGAAAGAGTGTTGGTATTTTGCATGCAAATAAGTGAAGTTTGACCATGATTCCATGGCTATTCAAAGCATTCTAGAATGAGGAATAGAAGGGTTTCACTATGAAGTAAGAAGGAAGAAGAAAATGATACACATAAAAAGAACATGACCAACCCATACTCCTTGCCACTACTATGTGTCTTGCTAGCTTAGCATAGAAGCGGATTTAGACTCTAGACTGAAAGGAACATGACTAGTTCATGCTCCCTAAAACACTCGTAGATCATGGCCTGATAAAGAAACCCTAGCTCATTCATTTCCTATATAAGGAAACTTAAAAGATATTTTGAAGGGAGTTCGGCTGTGGTAGCTAGGAACGAACTTCTATAAGCTTTTTGAAGCTTAGAGCCATCTAGAAAAAGGAGGGAATCAAAGATCAAAATCATATTCATTGCTTAGTAAGCGAGCTACATGGCTATTGTGTGGAGGCTAAAGAATGTTCTCTCATCTTACCTTAGTTTTATCTGCAATATAATTTATATTTATTATAATATTATATATCTATAAAAATATAATTTTTTTAAATACATAGCAATTCTTTTAGCCATTTTTTTAAAAAAAATTAACAATACAAATTAAAAAAACATTTACTAATTTAAAAAATAAAACCAAAAATCTAAAAATCCAAAACATAATCAAATGCCCACTTAATTAATATTAACATTAATTAGACTTTCATTTTTAATTAATAATAGCTTGCTTATTTGAGTGTCCCACCAAACTCTTTCAAGCAACATTCAATTCTTTGAATAAATATATTTTATAATTAAATTTAATTTTAAATTAAAATTTATTATTATTATTCTTATTATTATTTCCTATGATTTAATAATTTGATGATGATGATTATTATTATTATTATTATTATTATTTATGGATGGGAGCCATGCATAACTAACTAGCAATGTAACGCGAACCCAATATCGAGCACAATCGAGCATTCGGGTCCCATCACGATATCCTCAAGAAAACACGATAAAACGCCCTAAAAAACTAAAAGAACACACCACGTTTCAAACCCACAAAAAAGCCGGCCTTCAGAGGCAAGACAAGAGTCCCCATTCCTTCTTTTAATCCAACCCCACCCTCTCCGGTGATCTTCTCCGGTGTGATCCCGGCCATCCTTACCCGCCGGAGCCCCATTTCCACGTTGCTGAAGTTCATGGCTCTCCACTTGTGGTGTTTCCGGCGATGGTAGGCATCCTAACATCACCTGCTGACCTTGAATCTCGGCGATCCCTATCTGGCAACCCTCGGAAAGGTGAGATCTCTCCTTTGTCTCGCGATCGCGTTCCCTTCGCTTTTGATCGTGCCCTAGGTTCTTCGTTCCGATACATGGATCAGAATAGTTATGGCTTCTTTCCCGCTCCCGCTTCTTCTTCGTTTTCCTCTTGGGGTGCGGGTTCCGGCAAGGGCACGCCAGCCGAGGGTCTCTCGAAGCCTCGGCTTGTGAAGACGAGGCGGCGCGTGCCGTCTTCTGACGCGAAGCCGGGTTTTAACCCGTTTCAATCGGGCGCCGACCGGAGGGATGTCGGTGGAATGCAGGGCTTGCCGGAGCGATTTCGGGGGTTGAATCCGTTCGACAAATTGCCTTCTGGTGCTGCCTCAGTTTTCAATTCTAATGCGAGAGATGCGTCGGGGAGTGACAACTCGGGCAGTTTTGAGTCTGTGAGTTCTGAAAGGTGCGATTTTTCTTTCTTTGGATCTGGTTCTGTATCGAATTCAGGAGTGAAAAATATTGATTCTTTTGGATCATTAAATTTCAGCAACGCCAATTCTAGTGGTTTTGTATTTGGCGCTGGTGCAGAAAAGAGCGAGAATTTAAATAAAAACTCGTCTCTTGGTTCAGATGGTAACTCAGGGGTGCTGCACCAAATGGGTAAGGTTGACCTGCAGAGCAATGACAATGAGGCTGGTACTACGACAGTGCTGGGTGGAAATTCTGGCTTGAATCATAGCTCCGTGGCTGGTTCAGGTGAGGTCTTGTTTTCTGAACTTCCGGAAGATATGAGAAAGCTGAACTTGGAGAGCTCTACAAATGAAGATATGTTTGCAAAGGAAAAGCAAGCTACTAATAGTTCAAAGGTTGAGAGGGAGAAGAATTTTATCTTTGGAAGTGATAAGAATGCATCCGTTTCTTCTCAGTTTGGTACTACTGAAAATTTTCTGCCGGGGAAATGGTCTGATATGAGTCAGAGATTATCAGCTGCTTCTGATGATCGTCCATTCTCTAAGCTCCCTGAAGAAATAAGGAAGCTAAACTCGCAAAACTCTAGTAGCCATAATGCCTTTGAGACTCCAAAGGACGCTGATTGTAATGTTAAGGTTGATGGGGAAGGGGCTTTCATCTTTGGAACGGACAAGAATATGCCTTTTTTCAATTTTGGCAGCAATGTACATCGTCCAGAAGAACATATTTCGAAGTCAAAGCAGAAATCATCTCTTGGTTCTGAAGACAGTCCATTTTCTAAGCTCCCAGAGGAAATGAGGAAGCTGAACTTGCAGAGCTCTGGTAGCCAGAATGTCTTTGAGACTCCAAAGGAAGCTGATCATAATGATAAGGTTGATGTGGAAGGGGCCTTTATCTTTGGAACTGACAAGAATGTGCCGCCCTCTTTCCATTTCGGCAGCAGTGTACGTCTCCCACCAGAACATGTTTCGAAGTCAAAGCAGAAATCATCTCTTGGTTTTCAAGATGGTCCATTTTCTAAGCTCTCAGAGGAAATGAGGAAGCTGAACTTGCAGAGCTCTGGTAGTCAGGATTTTTTTGAGACTGCAAAGGAAGCTGATCATAATGTTAAGGTTGATGGGGCAAGGGCCTTCATCTTTGGGGCTGAGAAGAATAGTTCCACTACTTTCCAGTTTGGCAGCAGTGTGCATCACCCGTCGGAACAGATTTCTAAGTCAAAGCAGAAATCATCTCTTGGTTCTGAAGACAATCCATTTTCTAAGCTCCCAGAGGAAATGAGGAAACTGAACTTGCAGAGCTCTAGCAGCAAAAATGCCTTTGACATGACAAAGGAAGCTGCTCGAAAGAATGCATCCACTTCCTTTAAGTTTGGCAGCAGTCCACTTTTCCACCAAGAGAAAGGTTGTAATTCAAGTCTGAGAACTTCACATAGTTGCGATGACATTCCATTTTCTACACTCCAAGAGGAAAAGAGGGAGCTGAACATTGGAAACTCTAGCAATGAGAGTGCATTTGAGGCAGCAAGGGAAGCTGACCACTGTTCTAAGGTTGATGGGGAGAAGATCTTCATCTTTGGAGGTGACAAGAATGCATCCATGTCTTTTCCGTTCGTTGGTACTGTAAAAACTGATACTTACCCTTCAGAGAAAAGTTCTAATACAGTTCAGAGACCATGTTTTGGATCTGATGATGGTCCATTCTTTCAGCTTCCAGAGGAAATGAAGAAGCTCAACTTGCAGAGCTCTAGCAGGGAGCATGCCTTTGAGAAACCCAAAGAAGATGATCATAGTTACATGCATGATGTGGAAAAGACCTTCTTTGGAAGTGCTAATAATATGCCGAACTTTTTTCAGTTTGGTAACAGTGCTAATTGCCCACAAGAGAAAAGCTCTGATATGGGTGAGAAATCGATGCTTGGCTCTGATTATGATCTGCCCTCAAAGGTTTCAGATGTAGCAAGTAAGATGAATTTGCAGGGCTTGGGTAATGAGAATGGATTTGGGTATACAGACCAGGTTGATCATAGTCAAAACTTATTTCTTGGATCTAATAGGATGTCATTTTCTGTGCTTCCAGATGAAATGAGGGAGCTGAATATGAACTCATCTGGTAACAAGGATGGGTTACATAATACCAAGCCTGCAGCTCAAAATTCTGATATTGATGGAAGAAAAACATTTTTAGTTGGAAGCAGCAAGAATGAGACCAGTTTCTTCGGGGCCAGTACCTCAGATAAGTTTGCTGAGAAGATGAAGACAAATATTGGTATTGAGAAGCCATCTGCAGATGCAAATAGTAAAAGTGGGCACACTGCTAGTGGCTTTGTCTTTGGCAGTTCGGATAGCTTATCCAGTTCTATTGGAGGAAGTTCAGCAAGCACATTACCTACTGATATGTCAAAAGAGCAATCTACATCTGATGATTCACCTATGGATGCTTCTACTCCCTTTCCTTTCCAAGAAGAAAATCAGGGTGCTGCATCAAACTTGGGTGAGATTCCAACATCCCAAGGATTTGGCCATTCTGTGCCTGCTGGAGCTAATTTGGATGCGCATGATCCCTTTAAATTTTCTTTCCAATCAAAAAAACAGGATGCTAATTCAAGCATGGGTACAATTCCATCAACCCAAATGCACACTGGTGTCAAGCCTAGTGGTGTGCCTGAGACCGCATCTCCTATGTCATCCTCTTGTCATGGTTTCCAATCCTTTGAAACTGAGTTTTCTTTCGGCAAAATGAATATAGGATTTCAGACACCACATGTGAAATTCAAAACAACGAACCAGGTCAGCTCTTCGTTTTGTGAGAATTTATTTGCTGGTGGATGTCAAAAAGTGGAGTTTGGTTCAAAGAAGGGAGCCTCTAAAGCCACACAACTAAAAAAAAAGAGAGGGAAATTAAGGCAATCTGCAACATTTCGACAAAGCAATGATGAAATATTCATATCAAGGGAAAACATTTCCCAGGACAAGCCGGCAGCTGATTCTTTTGGTGAATACTCACCCATGGATTACTCTCCTTACCACGACAAGTTAGCTACTGATCAATGTTCGAGTAGGGAAGCCTCGTCAGCATCAGACGAACCTGTTCATCTTCCTTCACATGTGTCCAAAGATACTCATTCAATTCCTGTTGATGGTAGGGACAGAAATCTCTTTTTTGCCGCGCATCAGTTTGATATCAGTGAAGGTGACCTAAAACATGTTTTAAATAATTATAGTTCCCAAGCACAATTTGAGAGTACTTTTCCTCTGGAATCTGCTTTCACAAATGTGCAAAATTTGGAAATTGGGACAGGAAGCTTTATGCCAGAAACTGAGGGTGGTGTAGACCTTACAAATGACACTAGAACTGCACCAGCAAATGAGGAAAGTTTTCCTTTTAGCACAAACATTGATGGACCAGCTAATGAGGACAGAGCATATATTTTTGAGTCCCATGTACCAGATTCTCGTGAATTAAAGTTCACTTTTTCTGCATCATCTTCAACTCAAGGACCCTTGTTTTCATCTAAGCGGCACTCGAGAAGGAAAGATAGGATAAAAGCTGATAAGGATTTATGTAATTTTACTCTGGATGCCAAAATTCCCTTCCCTCCAAAGTTTTCTCCGGCTTCCAGCATTTCTCAGGTCACTGCTCATGCACAGGGTGAAAAAGATAATTCTGATGCATTATCTACAGAAGATGATAACATGGTAGAAGCACATGCAAAATTAGAATCTAGGCAAAGGTCCACCTCAACGGCTGCTGTGAGCATTGCTGCTGAGGAGGCATGTGAGAACTGGCGACTCAGGTGCGTCTTGGCTACAGAAAACCTAGTTAACAGTTATATGTCAGTTGCTTTTATTGTCCTTTTACATTCTTTTGAAGAGTAGCTTTTTTTGTCACTTAGCCAAATAGTTACTTAAAAGAATTTCTATTGTCTTCTATTAGGCAAGATTAGTCCAGATCTCTAGTGCTAATTAGGAACACTTCTAAGTTTATTTAATTTGTGTATGTCAGGGGGAACCAAGCATATGCAAATGGACATCTACCTAAGGCTGAGGAGTACTATACTCGAGGGATAAATTCCGTCTCTCCAAATGAAACTTTACAAAACTGTCTTCGAGTGTTAATGCTGTGTTACAGCAACAGGGCAGCCGCACGGATGTCTCTTGGAAGAATGAGAGAAGCACTCAATGACTCTTTGATGGCTGCTTCTATTGATCCAAATTTTCCCAAGGCTCAACTTAGGGCTGCTAAGTAAGTGTTTAGGATTCTTCTTTACTTTGTGGAGCTCTCCAAAATCTTTTGGCTAATATTAGTTTATGAATTATGCCAATGAATATATCTACTAAATTATTTGTTTCTATATTTAGTGGAAGTTTACTGTTTATACCACTGCAAATTTCATCACTAATCTGGGTAGAGAAAATATAAATAAATAAATAAATAAAAGTGAAGTCTGCTGTGATGGTAGGTGGTGTATATTGGTGTTGTAGTGTGGAAATTGACTAGAAAAATTGAGGCAAGCTTAATCAAAGGGTGGCTTCGGTTGTTGAGCTATGCTTGATATCTTTAATATTATATATATATAATATTTATTTGGAGATCCAGCAATCCATATTATTTGCCTTCATATGAGTCATATAATTAAAACCCTAGCAATTTTAGAGACATGAGATATACTGTTTATTGCTTAGTGGAAAAATGGAGCTATAAATGAGCTTTTGGCCCAATGAGGACAATTTCTACTTTGAGCTAAACAGATATGTCTGGGATTTATATCTCAAATTTAGAATCATCTAGAGCTCGAGCCAACATGATTGAGCTAATTTTGAGCTTATGTTGGAGAATATCAAGCTGAGTTTGACTTGACAATAGCCTAATCAAGGGTAGCTTATTAACTGCTGTAATGACTGGTTAAAAATAAAGATTGAATAGCAAATAGGAATTTATAACTATAAATACACAATATCTTTCCTTGTGGAAAATAAGCAAAATAGTTTAGGGTTTTTTATGCTATAAGAAGTTGGCAGAAACTTACACAATTTGTTGGAAATTGACTACATTGCTGCCCGTTACATATAGTCTTACCGGTTGTATTGCAGATTTCCATAAATGAACTGCTTGTGAAATAGCATGCTAATATCAAGATTCTTAGAATAAGTATTGGAGATCATGCAGGGATTGAAGTGCTCTACTTACATGGATAAAACTGAGAATGGTGTCATAGTAGGTTACAACCTTTCCTATGAATTGACATGGGCTGGAAAAAGTTTACACATGATTTATGGTGGCACATGTCGTACATCTGCCATTATATATTATTTGCTTGTCGAGGCTTAGAACAAATTTTTTTCATTTAGTAGGAGCATACATAGAATTATATCAGATGGATATAAGTTATTGTGCTATTCAAAATAGCATACATGCAATATTGCAATATTAACTATTTGTGGGGATATAAATACAAATATATGAGTTCATGTTGGCATGTATGTAAATGTAAATTTTAGAAGGGTACATATGCTATTAAACTATTTTAACATTATTTATGTAAAAGCTTTTTTAAGAGCCTTAAATAAATAAGCTTTTTAGGGGTATACTTTAAGATGAAGATATTTTGTGGTCCTATATATGTGAAAGCATTTTTTTTTAGGGCCGCAAAAATATATGGATTTTACAAAACATTGTGCAATTCCGAAATTTTTGTACGTGCATCCTGGTTAATGACCATTTGGTACCTCATGAAATGGGTTGTTAACTGTTACTTGTAGGAATGGATATTTTGGGGGAATGACTCTGGAATGCTTCTTTTTGTTTGCTAAGACAACAAAAGTTGGGAAGGGAATTGGAAGTTTGAATTGGCAGTCCATTCAAACCCATTCAAAGCAACCAAACGGCACCTTCTTGTTGCATTCTTTCCAATGCTTATAGGAGCATAGCCCTATTGTATAAATATTTTTATTTCAAAACCACATACCGATATACCATGTTATTCTAGGCGATTTTCTTGTGTTTGGATATGTTGAGCATCTCTTGTCCATGTCATGCCTTTAATGAAAATGTTAGAGGCTCTACTATTTCCCTGAGTAGGCATATGAGTGTAATGCTTCACATATTCATAGCTTTATACCTTTGCTTCATTCAAGTCTTCACATAAAACTAAGATGCTCATTAGATCCTAGTGCTATAATTTCCACTAATGTTAAATTTGTTAAGTATCTATTATAACAATATTGTCATGATAAAAAATTGTATAATGGCCAATTTTGGTGCAATCTTAAAAATGTTTTCATATGAAGCTTCTACCTGGAAAGCATCATCCTGTGTACAGATTTAACATCTATTATTTTATATCGGAATTCATTCTCTTTTTGTTTTTCTTAATGAGTATTAAAAAATTCATAAACTTTCATCTAGGATTCGGTGGTGAGATGGTATAGGAAAAACTTTTTTGTTTGGAAATGCATAATTTGTTGGATCAACTCATGCCATCTTGATTATTGGCAAGATTCAAGTGGCTTATTGCCTCCTTTTTCTTTTCTATTTATTATAATAAAGTTTTTTTTTTCTATTTTTCAAAAATTCTAAAAAATTAGAATTATAGCTCTTGTTCACTTAGAGGTTTTTATAGACTTTTCAAATTGATAAACTTGAAATCAATATCAATTTCAAGTCATGGGATGATGGGAGTAGTTATCGAAACATGATTGGAGATATTGGTTACAGATCTTATCATTATATGAAGGCAAAACATGTAGTCAATATTGAAGGAATCTTCCACTTGCATAGATTTTTTTTTTTTTTCGAAAGGAAAGCTTAGAAAAGTTCATCAATCTGCATACTGGAACTTTTGCATGCTGTGGACTTTGCTTTGGAACCTTGGAATGAATGAATGAGAAAGGCAGTTTATGCTCATTAGCAGTCTAAAGCCTCCATAACCTACGAGCTTGGGGACAACCGGAAAAGTTCCAGCTTGCATTGTTTATGTGTCTAGACAGGTTCTGCAGTAGTAAGCAGAATTAATGTAGTTTCTTCACAATTTGAGTTATATTCCAATTCTTCAATGTTTTGAACCTCTTAGTAATTAATTTAATTGCCAAATGTTTGATAATATTTTTTATAATTACATCCATTTCGGTTGGTTTGCATTATACTTTTCTTTGAAGTGGTCCTGCTGTTCTATAGTAGATAACCAACTTGTATGGTTATTGAAGCTAACTAATTTAATTCTACTGCAGTTGCCATTTAGCACTGGGAGAAACTGTAGATGCAATGAAGCATTACCAAAATTGCTTGCAGTTGGAGAGGACAGGAGATGTAGATCATAAAATCTGTAAGGAGGCAACAGATGGCTTGGGTAAAGCACAGGTAGCGTTGTTTTGCATATTTATACCTGTATGCCTACGTTTTTCCTTATCTGATTAATATTTGTGCCTTCAACAGAAAATATTCTTCAATCATCATAATCTTGTAACTTGTGGAGGTATAAGTTCATAATAAACCTATGGAAATATGTTGTAATAATATAAAATATGACAATATTACGTGAAGCGTTGAATTACTTTCAATCATATGCTGCAAACTGTCATCATGCCATTATGAGGTTATTTGAAGTCTTTTCTTACATTTGAAATCGCGGTTATTTCTGAAAGTGAGGTATCAATTTTTTGATAAAAACTTTCTTGTGTTGAAATACTGGTTCTCTTTCCAACAGGCATTAGTTATTAACCTCTTGAGAGAGATTATAGATTGGGTTAGGCTCAGTCCAACTTTATATCAAATAATAATAGTTCGAACTCTAAACCTAAAACATGTCAAATAATAATAGTGTTAGATCTGCTTCTGCGTCAGTACTATTGTATGTTTGACTCCTTGTTTGGAATTTCTGTAATGCTATTTTTGGTCTGTTATTTGGAGTCCCTAGCACCAAACCTTTCTGAAATATTAACAAAGCCACAAAAAAATCTGTCTTGCATAAGCTTATTGTTAAAACATATGTTTGAATCTCTTCTAAACAAAATCTAGAAAGCCACATGGGTTTTAATGATTCTTTTTTGCACAGAAGCTATGAAGATGAGCCTTTCTTTGAAACGCTTCTTTATGAAAACTAGCCAAATGATAAATCATTTGCTTGTGTTGAAGATTTTATTTGTGAACTATTTGAAATTCTCCCTTTCTTTTGCAGCTAGTGGCGGGACATATGGAGCAGTCTGAAAACATATTGCTGAAAAGAGCCTCTGTTGACGCAAAAAGAGTCTTGGAATTAATATCTGATGCTCTCTTAATAAGTCCATTCTCTGAGAAATTGCTGGAAATGAAGGCAGAGGTTTTATTTATGGTATCTGATGCCACTATGTTATTGTCACTTCAGTTTTTATGAAATTTAATAAACTTTAGTTGTCCTCTATTAATTATAGATCAGCTATCTGTTAAATTTAAATCAGTTCAATAGTTGTTGATAGTTACTGATGCAATTGATAATATACTGTCCTGTTTTATGACACTTGGCAGCTCCGGAAGTATGATGAAGTGATTGCACTATGTGAAAAAACTCTAGATTTGGCAGAGAAGAATGCATTTTCAATTGTGGCTGATGGCAAACGGAAGGATAGAGATACAACTGAAGGCATGAAAAGTTCTACTGTGAGGCTTTGGCGGTGGTATCTTATTTCAAAGTCAAATTTTTATCTAGGGAAACTTGATGAGGCTCTTGAATTACTTCAGGAACAAGAACAAATTCAACCTATTGCAGACAAGTATGCTTATTTATCCAATATTCATCATGAGTCATGGATTTGATATTATTGTCTCAGGTTTCTGACTCTAAAGCAATTATTAGGTATGTGGCCAAGTCTTCTGAATTGTCTGCCGCCATAAGTGAATTGCTACGCCTAAAAGTAAGTCTGATTATCTTTGTTACCATCATCGTCATTGTTGTTGTTCTTTATTTTGATGAAATGCTTAGCCGACAAATAAATAATGACAAGATGTTAAGATGTTATACTTACTGCCGTAAATAAATTAAAATGCTGATAGAAATTGGTTCTTGCTGTTTTGAAGGGCTCCACATAAGTCAATTCTTATGACCTTTTTGATTTTTAGGCATAATTCAAAATGAAAATTTCAAGAGGATTGGCACCTTAGTTTGTCATTGTGTTAATAACAATACACTTATTGATTCGTGCCATAGCTTGTGTCAATGCTTTTATTGACAAATATATACATTGCCATTTTTGCAGTGATAAAATAACATAAAAAATTTGCTATGTGTAAGCATATGACAAGATCTTTTGGTTAATATCTTGTTTTGCATTTCCTGGCTCTGTTCCGTGTCTTGGTTATATTCTTACTTAGTTGTTCTAGAATTAGCTGTTGACTTTCTTGATATTTATTATTAATTGTTTATCTGTATTATATATTTCTCTCTCTTGAAAAAGTTAATGATTTATGTTATTGGCATTGGTCTGTGAAAGTTTGACTTCTTCTGTTTCAAGTATTTTAAAATGCTGAAATATACTTTTAGGATTCACTATTGATTTTTTTTTTGACATAGTTGGAAGTGTACTCCCTTAAGGTATACATGGTTGTAAGATGAAATTATGCTTCTCTGATTAGCTGCATTCTTTCCACTCTCTAGAAATTTTTAATAAGATACTGCTCATTCCCCTTTTACCCCTAGATTTTCCTATTTTATTACTTGAATAGTTTATCCCTTTAATTCTTAACTACAATTGCAATTTCCATTCCCTTTTTGGCTACAGAATCCTTCTACATATCCAAGCAAAACACATCCTCCTATCTACATGTAATATCAGCTTAAAGAAGTTATATTAATCTCATTTCTTCTTGTTCTGAGGTAGGGATTGAACCTTCCCACACCTTGTAGGGTACTTGGTGAGAACTATTTGACCGACGCTAATAATGATCAAACAACCAAATCAGGAAAACATTAAGAACAATGAAAATTAATATTTATTTAGAATATCCAAGTGGGGAAAGGTGCCACCAGATCCAGTATGCAATGGTAACCGAGTACTACAAAAGAGCTGTAACTACATGCTTCACCTTAGGAGCACAAGCCACATGTACAAAATACTCGAATTAGCTTTCCCTTCACGTACATGAAGAGAACCCAAGAAAAAAACCTCCAATGAAGAAGAATCAACCTTGTACCTTGATTTCCAATTCCAAGTAAGGTCTTGTTTTGTAGTAGAAACGCTTTGTTGCTTTCTCCTTTGTATTGCTAAGTTTCCTTTTTCACTTCACCGTTTCACGGGTCATCTTGTTATGTCGAAGCCTCATAAATGAGTCCAATGGACAACTTATGTGGATATCTTGCCCAAAAAATACATGGGCCAAACTTTCCGTAGCCATAAGATCAGGGTTTTGGTCAATCACCTGTGCCATAAGTGGGTCCTATCTTGCCTTATTTGATTTCTCCACTCAACTTGGAGTTCTCTGTTCATTCCTTTTCCTTTTTGTACGGCAAAACTAAGAACTTAATACATGGTGCCTCGGTAGGAACAAAAATATGCAAGACCAAGACCAGATGAAATTGCTAAATTTTTTTGGTACTCAAAAATCAGTCTCATTAGTGCCAATTGGTAATGAGAGAAGCAAGAAAGATAAATGATACTTTCTATGCTCTCATAGTATTGAACTTTGCCTCAGCTCCAACGTAGTCATTTCTAAGTTCCCTCATGTAGTTCCATTACAAGGGTTATATACAACTTTAAAGAAGAGCTGGTTGTTCAAGAGTTGGTTCATATAATTTTAATAATAAAATAAAATAAAACATAAATAGCTTGTTACATTGAGGCCCGTTTGAAATGATGGGAAACTTTCCTATTCAGCCCTTGGAAACAATTCTTATGAAGACATTTTTGGTGGTTGGAGGGTGTTTGAAATCAATGGAATTTGGAGATGCAGAAATGTAAGAAAACATGGGTGTGTTTAGTTGAGGGATTTGGAAATATGGAATTGTGAAATTCGCATTTGGTTGGGGGGATATGGTGTGTACGCTTGTGTTTTGGATAAGTTTGCAAGGCTCAGAGGGATGAGAATGGGGAGATTTAGAAATTCCTCAAAATTTTTAGGTTTATCAAAATCCCTCACAAGGGATATCTAGATGTCTCCAGCCTGTATCCCATCCTTAATATTAAAAGAGGAAATTTAGCCACATCAAGTTTCTCAAATTCCCATCCCCTGTATCCCTGCAAGCAAACACCCTAAAGGAGGTTTCCATTGAAATTATTTGTCGAGATTGTCCTATTTTAGCCACATCATTATGCCTGCTTCATAAGCATCTAACATGTTTGGTTTGGTTTTTATTTTTTTATTTTATATTTTAAATGGAAAGATTTTTATATTCTTAGCAGATAAAGGGTTGCCAAGTGTCCCTATCTCTTACAGATATTGATATGAGCATTCTGATTTCACTTTTGGTCCAAAGTTGCACTTAGAAACCAACTATAATTGAAATAAACTCAGAACTTTGAAGGCTGAAAAACTAAGTCCATGCTTTCAAGCTTGCTCTCTACTGGCATATTTTCAAATTGTTCTTCTCTGGGATTTATTTATTGGTCTTTTTTTTTTTGCGGCGGGGGGGCTTGGGGCGCTAAATAAGAAATAAGGACGCATATTACGTTGGGTTGGGAGATCAGTTGCTTTATTTAATCGGCACCATGGTATTGTCTACACTTGACCAAATCATATATAAACTCTGAAATGATGAGAACAACTGAGACCTCGCTAGTTTGATTTGATTGGTTACGTCACTGGAAATCACCTAATATGTTTATTATGATTGGTTAATAATTGTTGATTTCTTCAAATTTTCAAAAGCACCATAATAGTAATCCAATTGAAGTTTGATTGACAAGCATCAGATTTTTATAAGTTGCACTGTTGTAAGAGCTTAATCAGCCTAATTGTTACCAGCTTCACTGCAATTGATTGCATACTCTCTTCCAATTGTTATATTTCCAAATGAAAATAGTGGTTAGCAAGAATTTTTTAACATGAAAACCAAGATTTAAAATTGTTTGGTTGACACAATTTCTCTCAATTTTTTTAATTCTATCTTTCACAAAATAATTTTTTTTTTTTTGCAACTGGACATATGAGATGACTGGTACTTCTCAATTTTGGCATGGACTAAACTCAATTCTGAAATTCTTATTAGTGTATAACTCAAAAAATGTGGTTTTAGATCTATCTGGGAAGCTAAGCATTGACATGGGACTTTTTTTTTTTCAGAAAATTTCAACTTAATACTAAATTTGTACTGACTTGCATCAATGACCTTAATATTTCACTTTTATCTCTTTCCTCACAACTAGAAACTTTTCACTAATCCTGAGGATGAAATTTTGGATGTGTAGGCTTTGATGTGAGTAATACATGAATAAATACATGCATGTACGTTAGCCACTATCAAAGTTAAATATGTCAGGTGGATATTTAATGAAGACATATCTTGACATTCAAACTGTGAAGTCTTCTCCTTGTGGTGGGCTTTATTGGAGTAACTAGTAGTCCCACATCAGTTAATTATAGATTTGAATATGTAAATCCAAGTCTATTATTCTATCATCTTAAGCTTTTGGATTAAATTGAGCCCAGATAATATATTTGGTTTGCATCTAACATGGTATCAAAGTTTGGAGTTTCGTTTGTTTGGTTTATTCAAGGGGGCGTATTGGAGTAACCAATAGTCTGATATCAGTTAACTTGGAAAATATAGATTTGAATATATAAGTCTTTATCTTTCATCCTATTAGCTTAAGTTTATGGGTTGAATTGAGCTCAGATAATATGTTTTGTTTGCCTCTAACATGCCTCTTGTTGAAGAGAGTGCCAATTTGGCCAAATAAACTTAGCTAAAATTAGTCGCATTCACTTAGCAAAATGAATGGCTTATATTTCAATTTTCAAAGATGGCTTTTCTTTTGTTATTTCCAAATTCTAGTGAGTTGTGTGTGATCTGTTTCTTGTTGTTTTCTTGAATTTATTATAATTTTTAATCATTGCCTAGGTGTAGCATTACCGTGACCCTTGTATGTATCAGCACAGGAATATTTTCACTTGGTCTCTTGCTCCGATATTATTCTTCTGTCAAGGTTGGATTTAGTGTTCTTTTTAGAGCAGCGCCGCGTGTTGCATACTTCTTTAGATGTGGATCATTATGCATGTGGCTTGGATCAAGGGATTTTACCGGAAAAGATAGTGGATTAAATTAAATTGCAAATAAATCTTCTGTGCATACTCTTCATAACTTGCTTATCTATCCTGCTCACTCTGTTTGTTTCCAATCAACATAGAAAATAATTTTTATCTTTTTCTATATGTTGCACTGTATGGAAAGTTTTGCACAATATATTGAATCTGCTGAGTGTCATAGAAAAGGACTTAACATTTTTGTGTTATTTAATTATAGTCTGCTGGGAATGAAGCATTTCAAGCTGGAAGATATTCAGAGGCAGTGGAGTCTTATACTGCAGCACTAACATTAAATATTGAATCACGCCCATTCACGGCAATCTGTTTCTGTAATCGGGCAGCTGCATATCAGGCCCTTGGCCAAATCACTGACGCCATTGCAGATTGTAGTCTTGCAATAGCCCTTGATACTAGCTATGCAAAGGTTGGTGTCTTGTGGGAGTTATTCTTTTTTCTTTTTTTTTTTAACACACACACACACACACACACACACATATATATATATGTCTATTGTCTCTCCTGCTAGGTAGTTCATTCCTTTTCTAAATGTGAACCATCATAGAGTAATTTGTCCACAATGCTAGATTGTCTTTTATGGTGTTATCTATTCATTGCTATCTTTTGTTACCACTGCATAATTTTTTCTAATCAGTAGTATTGAAGCACGGTTATGTTATGAATATTTTTGGTCCTTTTGTAAATCTCTCCTTGTTTTGCATTTTGTCAGCATATGATTATATGATAATTCAGAGTGTCTATTTGTCTAATAGTGCATTGCAGTAATTATTTTCAAATTTTCTGACTTTGCTCTCTTATAACTAAAATGTTTTTACCTTATTCCATCCGAACCTTGTACATTTGCAAGGTTTCATTGGAGGTGTATTTTCCTTTGCTATTAACCAATAAAATGAGTTGGTACACACCCTGTTTAATGATGCTAAGCACATTTTTCCTGTTTAGTGCTTGTGACTACTCTCACTTGCTACTCATAGGCTATGTTCAATTGTGCTTTTCATGCATGGTTTTGTATCTCAAGTTTCTCAACTAATGACCATTGTGAGGTGACACTGAGTTGAACTATCCTAGAAAGATGCTATTTGGCTTCCACATGATATGTGATTGTCTTCTTCACATCCTAAACTATAGTTTATTGATTTAACTCATTTTATTATGTAATACCATTCAAATCAACTGGATGGCGCTTACTTATCCTTTTTATGTTTTAAGCGTTCTAACAGGATACAGTCCTTGGCCAATGACTGAAGAAGAACATTAGAGTTGATTAAAGTTTTGCTTTTTGTTTCTATCGAGTTTATTTTATTATATTATTGTTGTTGTGTGCTATTCTGATGGATCCTATATGCTGTTTTGCTTTAATTTCACATTTTTCTTGTTATTTTTTTATGCAGGCAATTTCCAGAAGGGCCACCTTGCATGAGATGATCAGAGACTATCATCAGGCTTCTAATGATCTCCGTAGGCTAATGTGTCTTTTAGAAAAACAATCAAATAAAGATGATCAATCTGGAACTTTGAGAAGATCAAATAGCAATGCTAGTGAGTTAAAAAGAGTTCAACTGCGACTTTCTATGATGGAAGATGAAGCTAGAAAAGAAATTCCATTGGACATGTATCTGATCTTGTAAGTTGACGTACAATTTTGCACCTTTCATACTGTCTTACTTTTTACTATTTGTTCTTCTGGATGAAAATTGTTTTATTATGTCCCAACTATCGTTGAGGTTTCTTTCTTTCTCTCTTTCTTTTTTTTTTTCTTTTCTTTTCTTCCCCTTTTTTTGGCCATGTTGGGTGTGGTAAGATTTAAGTCTTAACATCTCCTTGGTTATTGATATATTTGGACTGCTGTAAAATTAAAACACATTCTTGAATCTCATGACTTTGAATTAGTCAACTTGTTTGCAGTTCAAACTCCAAGAAATGGTAATTTCTGCCCAATAGTTATAAAGTCTAGGGTGAATATTTTCTCAACTGAATGAGTATCAGACCTTCAGCCTTCAGAGATTCTATTTTTCCTTTAGCTTGACTATCTATTTGCACTATTATTTGGTGTTCATGATCTTAACCTTAAGTTGATCTTATGGTAATTTGTCTTCTTAATTCCTTAGAAATAATTGTTGTATTTGGTTTGATACAGGGGAATAGAATCCTCAAGTTCAGAAGTAGACTTGAAGAAGGCTTACCGTAAAGCTGCATTAAAGCATCATCCGGACAAGGTCTTGAACATCATTGAATCATTTATTTTTTTTCTCACTAAATTCAGCATCTCACAAGAAATATTTACAGGTTAGTCGGTTTTTTGTAAGAAGTGAGAATGCTGATGAAGGTTTTTGGAAAGAAGTTGCTGATGAGGTGCGTACAGATGCTGATCGACTTTTTAAACTCATACACGAAGCGTACACCACGCTTTCAGATCCTACAAAGGTACATACATTCGTTAACCAACATCTTCAAGAGACTTGCTTTTCTATGAGGTCCTCTATTTGAGGAGGATAAGTACTCATAATAATGCCTTTTCTCTGTTGGTAACAATGATTAAGATTATTGCTGATCCCTTGCTTTTATTCTCTTCTTCGGTTGTTTTGCCTTTTTCTTTTGTTATAATTATTTCTTCTTTTTGCTTTTATGTTTTTGCTTCTAGTTACTCTTGTTGGTGAATATATTGACTGATTTTGTCATCCTAATTTGCAAAATCAGTTTATACTACCAATTTGCCTCTTACACATTCCTTTTTCAGCGTCTACAGTATGATACCGAAGAAGAGATCAGGACTTCCATAAAAAAGGGTTACAGTGGAAGTGGCAAACCAAAAGCCCCTACTGATAAATATAGCAGCCCATATGAGAAGAGTACCAACCGACGTCAGTGGAGGGAAGGGTGGAAACCATATGGAAGTTCTCAGTACCAATGGTCAGACTCTTCTCGTTCAAACTGGCAATACTAATTTGCTGAAAAACTTGACTTATTACTACAGTTGAGCTAAGTCATTCAATTCAACATACAAATCCGGTTTGCCTTTTGTTTGGCCGCATTGGTTCCGGCTTTCATTTTAGTGACCTGAAGGGTATACTGTGGCACAACCATTGAATCATCAGTGGACTTATATTCTCAGAATCAGTCAATCAGTGCGCATTGGTTATTCTTCGCTCGAAGGTCCATGAGTTCGTGATCTTGGTGGAACTGGAAGATACAAGTTTCTGGAGTTGTAAATTCACGGCATGCTGACTAACAAGGAGATTTAAGTTTGATCCTAATTTTTCTTCGAAGCAATGGTGGTGTTGGCCTAGTAAACATCCTGGGGGTAAAAAATGGGTCTTGTTTTTGTTATTAAAAAGGAAGATTGTAGGCAATTTTTTCTTCCCTGGTCATTTGTCTGGTCTGGGTTGTTATTGTTTTGGTGTTGTGATGGAGGAATGTTGTTGTGGAAGTGAAGCAGAAATAGATGTTTGTATATTTGGATTGAAATCATTGAATTGTACATTATAATATCTGGTTTTCCATTTGTTTTCCATCATTTTGTTTTATTCATATTCTCTGACCACTTAAGTTTTTTTTTTTCCAAAACTCTGACCAGATAAGTTTATAAGTTCCCTCAAATATGCCATCTGAAGTGTTTGTTACCTGTGTGGAACAGTGTTTTTTGTTCCGTATGTTTTCAGTTTGATTTTTATGCACAACCCTCAATTAAGGTAATGAATTTGATTCATGTAAACTCCGAATTGCTTACATGAAAGTAAAATAGAGTTTCAAGGACAATAGTGTATTTTAGAGGTTTAACTACTCTAAATGCATTTCACTTTTCAAAAGGTCCTACAAGTAAGGGAATATGGTAAATTTTTGGGGTGGGTATGGTATGGTAGTCATTTTTTATTTTGAACAGTGAATTTTTAACTGCTCAACTTTAATATATGTTCACTAAGAAAGTTTTTTTTTTTTTTTTTTTTTGGATAAAAGGAGCATAAAGCTATTTTATTGAGAATAAAAACCAAACTATGAAAGAAAACAGACAGAAAACAAAAACAAAAAATTACAAAACGAAACCGTTCACATGAAAGGTCTTCATAATCCACCTAGGTAAATCTCTACCCTGATGAAACAAAGAGAGGGAGTGGGTTGAGATGCTATAACTTGCTAATCTGGCAGCATATTGACCCCAATTCTTGGGAATAGTATGAACTATTGGCCAGTCATTTTCCCTGAGTTGATGCAAGAGGCAAAAGAAGAGTGCATCAGTTCTCCAGTGTTTACAAAGTTGTCTACTTACAACACAGAGTGGAAAATAGGACAAGTAATAAAGGCATGCTTGACATGGTTCCCATTCAGTGCTGCATACTGTTGAGATAATGATATTTATTTTAGTTTGATTAGGATATATTTGATTTAGATATTTAAGTTAGTTGTGTGTTGATTATAATTTAAAATTAGTAGAAGATTATCTTTTCAGAACTTTGCCTTTATAAAGGCTTCAGTGTTTATGAATAAAGTGTGCAGTTTTTCTCGTCCCTTCCTTTAAGTTATCAGTGGTATCAAGAGCCTGGTTTTCAACAAAAGAGAAAGTTCTTTGTAGTAAAGAAATTCACAATATCTGCAGACAACTTTGTGCAACCATCTATTCCACGTTTTGATGGTCACTACGATCATTGGAGCATGTTGATGGAAAACTTCTTAAAATCTAAAGAGTATTGGAATATTGTTGAATTCGGAGTTGCAACCCCGGATGTTGGAGTGGTACCTACAGAAGCACAACGGAAAGAACTTGAGGCATCAAAGTTGAAAGATTTGAAGGCGAAGAATTATTTATTTCAAGACATTGATCGATCTATCTTGGAGACGATTCTTTGCAAAGAAACCTCCAAAGATATATGGGATTCAATGAAGAGAAAATATTAAGGCTCATCAAGAGTGAAGAGTGCACAACTTCAAGCCTTGAGAAGGGATTTTGAAAATCTATAGATGAAGGATGGAGAATCTGTTAACAACTATTTTGCAAGAGCCATGGGGTTAGCCAATAATATACATTTTCATGGGGAGAAGATGGACGATGTTGCTATTGTTGAAAAGATATTGCGATCTTTGACAACAAAATTTGACTATATAGTTTGCGCAATTGAAGAATCAAAGGACATAAATGCACTCTCCATTGATGAACTTCAAAGCTCTTTATTAGTTCATGAACAGAAGATGAACCATAATTTTACTATTGAGGAGCAAGCTTTGAAGGCCTCTACAACCTACAACTTCTCAATATTACGAGGTAGTGGTCAAGGTGGAAGTAGAGGAAGAGGAAGAGTAGATAGAGGCTACAGAAGTGGCAACAGAAATACTGATGATGGTTATCTACAAAGTAAAGGAAGAGGACAAGATCAACAGTTTGATAAATTTAAGATTGAGTGCTTTAAATGTCATTGATTTGTTCATTACCGTTTTGAATGTTATACTAAGCTATCTAATGACAAAGACAAAGGAAAAAAGTCAAATTTTGTAAAAAATAAAAAAAACAGAGACTTTGCTAATGGCAATTCAAAATGTCAGGAATCTCACAAGTCAGATATTTGGTTTGAGGACATTGGTTGTAGCAACCATATGTGTAAAATTACAGGAGAAGGGAAAAAAGAAATAGTGAATGTTGACACTAATGTGCAAATATATGAAAATAAGAGAGTAGCCGAGGTGGCGCAAGCTAATGCAAAGCTTGCAATGAAGAAAGCCGAGCTCGAGAAAAAGCCGACGATAGCAGAGATGGAGTCGGTGAAGGCAGCGGCGATAAGAGAGGCCAAGCTGCAGATGGAGGTGGAGAAGAAGAATGCTGCCAAGCAGAAGGAGAAGCTCAAGGCTGAGCAGCTTAGCTAGACCACTGTTGAGTATAAGATCAAGGTGCAAGAAGCAAACTGGGTGTTATACCAGAGGCAGAAACAAGCAGAAGCAATTCTTTATGAGCAATTAAAAGCTGTTGAGGCCCAAAAAACAGAGTAGAAGCTGTGTTCTTCGCCTATCGTCAAGAAGTCGATGGTCAGTTATACAGCAAGAAGAAGGAAGCTGAAGGAATAGTGGCCCTGGGTGAAGCACAAGGGCTATATCTAAGGATTCTCTTAGACTCATTGGGAGGAAACTATCAAGCTCTCAGAGACTATTTGATGATCAATGGAGGACTGTACAAAGATATGGCAAGGACCAATGCTGATGCAGTGAAAGGAAATATTGGTGAAAAAGAAAGAGAAGGACATACATTAAAAAAATGCGGCAAAGATCGATGCAGAGACAAAGATTTACTTGAAGAAGAAGAAGAAGAAGAAGAAGAAGAAGAAGAAAGAAGAGATATCAGATCTGATTGGATTTACAGATAATGATTATGCAGGAGATTTAGATGATCAGAAACGCATATCCAGTTATGTATTTTTGATGGATTTTGAAGCTATCTCATGGTCATCAAAGAAGCAACATATTGGCATTCCTTCAACTACTAAGGCTGAATTTGTAGCAGCAACAACATATGCCTCTCAAGTAGTATGGCTAAGAAATATTCTTGAAGAACTTCAATTCAAAATGAAAGCATTCATACAAAGGAGATAACTTTAAAATATTTAAACTTATGTGATAAACATAAGTTTAAGGGAGGATGTTGAGATAATGATGTTTATTTTAGTTTGATTAGGATATATTTGATTTAGATATTTAAGTTAGTTGTGTGTTGATTAGAATTCAAAACTAGTAGAAGATTATCTTTTCAAAACTTTGCCTTTATAAAGGCTTCAGTGTTTATGAATAAAATGTGCAGTTTTTCTCATCCCTTCTTTTAAGTTATCACATACTGCATTCCCAGTGATAGTGCCTTAGTCTCAACGTCAACTTCAGAATTGATCGAAATGGGGCTGCACCTTACCAACAAAACTGCATAATTATAATTCACAATAAAGAAGCCAACACCAACCAAGGAAAGATCCGTGGAGCAAAATGCTGTTGTGAATAAGAATGGGCCATCAGCATAAGAGAAGTTAGTAAGGATAAGATTCTTCCCTTTTGATGATTTGATGCAGCAGAGTATTCTTGGGCCAAGGTATAAGCTTTTCTAGATATAAAGCCCAGATCGGGGTCTCATTCCTAAAAACTACATTACACCGAGCCTTCCATATTAACCAGGCAGTGGCCACAACAACTGATTTGACAAAGTTAGAATAAACACTGTGGTCGGCCTCAATCCAAACACCCGACGTAAAGCCATCAGGAAACGAAACAATTTTCCTAATTAGATTGCTGGCATCGTTCCAGATGGCTTGGGTTTTAGGATATATATTCAAAATATGCTCAGTTGTCTCATAATTAAGTCCACATAATATACAAAATTCCTGAGGGCCAATGTTTAGAGCATGAAGAAAATCAGAAGTCTTTAGTTTGCCCTTAAACACCAACCAGATAAAATGCTTGGCTCGGGGAGCCATCCTTAGAGATCACAAAATTTTCCAACCCATCCAAGGTTCACAATCATTAGAGCAATCACTAAGATGCTTATAAACCACATTGGAGAGTTTATTTTTGTAAGATTTGGGAAACCAAACCCACTGCACATGAGAATTTGAGTTGATGGTTCCAAATCTAAAAGCATGAGCATACAATTTCTCCCCAAAAACAATTCTGAGCTCAAATAAATTCCAATGCATATCAACAAGAAAATCAGCAATAGAAATAGCATCAAAATCTAAATCCATGTTGAGGAAAGTCGGTTTAAAGGCCAAAGGAATTTCAAAACACCAAGGATCATAAAGAAAGGAAACAGAGTTAGGGTTAACATCCTTGATCCAAATAAAAGGTTTGAGATAAATCGCCGTACGGCATGAACTCCTAAAAAACCAAGAATAGTTGGCCGGAATATAATCCTACCACATATTAAAGTTACCATACTTTTGAACAACAAGATCTACCCAAATGTTGTTACGAAAATTCAAATAACTGAAAACATGTTTGGCCATCAAAGCCACTTTAGAAATTTTCAAATTTTTAATAGAGAGACCTCCCTCAGATCGACCAAGTGTAGTATCCCGGCTATTAACCAAGTGCATGTCACTTCGATTGCCACTTGAAGACCAAAGAAAATTCCTAGCCCAAGTAGAAATCTTATCCAAGATGCCAACAGGAACCGGATAGATAGAGAGGTAATATAGAGGAATAAAAAGGAGAGAAGAATTAATAAGAGTAGTTTTGCCAACACTACTAATATTAGTTTTTTTCCAATTACAAGAGTTCTCTCAATTTTCTCCACCATACTATTAAAATGATTCATTGGAAGCTTTTTGGGGTAAATAAGCACTCCCAAATAAGTGAAAGGAAAGGAACCAACTTTAAAGGACAAAATCGAGTAGATACTTCTCATAATCCTCAAATTAGATCAATAAGGGAAGAAAATCTCAGATTTAGAAGCATTAGCAAATTGGCCTGCCAGTTGCCCATAAATGCTAAAGCAAAGCTTGATGTAATGGACAACACTCCTGGAAGCATGGGTAATGAGAATCAAATCATCAGCGTACATAAGATGGTTAAAATCTTGCCTAAGATTGCAATTAAAGCTTGATATCATACGATTTTTGAGAGCAAAGTTCAGAAGGGCAGTGAGATTTTGAGAGACCAAAATAAACAGATATGGAGAGATGGGGTCCCTTTGTCTAACTCCCCTCGAAGGAGAGAACCAAGAAGTGGGTTGTCCATTGATAAGTAAGAATAAGAGACCGAACTAAGGCACCCCTTAATCCAAGAAATCTAACGAGAAGAAAAATTTATTTTAGTCAAAGTGGCAAGAATAGTAGGTCAGGTCAAGGTATCATAAGCCTTTTCAATATCAATTTTAACTAGCATCCTAGGGGGGCTCACCAACTTCTCTATTAAAAGAATGAGCAATCTCCTGAAGGGCAATGATATTATCAAAAGCATTCCGACCAGAAACAAAACCACATTGTTCCCTACCAATAAGATTAGGCAAAACATGCTTCAGACGATTAGCCAAAAGTTTGGAAATAATTTTATAACAAACATTGCAAAGGGAGATCGACCGATAGTCAGAAACTAGCTTGGGATTGGGCTTCTTGGGAATAAACATTATATAAGTCCTAACATATGCTGCTACACATGTGAGAAATATATATATATAATCCAAGGTGAGCTAATCCTCATCCTTTTATCCTATAAATAGAGAGAATGAGGGACACACTCAGTGCAAATCCAAAAGCATCAAAAGCCTACATCTCTTTGCCCTAAATCCAATCACGCTCCAAGCCCAACATGGCTCCAACCTTACACTCATTTTCTTTCTCTTTAATTTATTAGTCATTTATAAAATTTTTTATGTTAAAAAAAATGGCAAGCTCCGGAAGTGATTTTGGTGAGACATAACATTTCGATTGTGATCACTAGATGGCAATGAAACATTTAACCCAAGGAAGTGAAAGCAGTCCACCATTGTGTTGCACAACCGCAAGCGCATAGATTTGTCAAGTAGTAATAAGATATCAATCCCACGAGGACCAAGTATGATTACTAATCTATTGCCACGATGGGTTATCTAGATAATAAAAAGGGTGGAGAATAGATACAACAAAATAGCTGAAAATGCACAAATAAAGAACACAAAGATGTAGGGATATAGATTAGGATTCAGATTTAGAAGAACTTAGGCTTGGGAACTCACCACAAAGAGCAAATAAATGATGTGTTTTGGATCTAAACTTGATTTGGGTAGATCGATTGAAGGCTGTTAATCCTTAGCTACTTGTCACTCTCTTTCAAGAGATAACAAGTTGATTTCGATTAGGCCGTCTCCTACTTACGTGGTAGATGAACCCCTTCAAAACCCTAATAAGATCAATGATTAAATAATGAACCCTAAAAAATTACCTCTCAATAAATTCGGGGTGGCTTAAGAGGTTCCAAGACCTTGATTAACCTTTTAATTAACCTTGGTCCCTAAGATAAAGCAAGTAATTAATGTTTTCACATTCACAAGCTGTGTTACTTAAATCAAAAGCCAACTCAAAGAAATCTACCTTTAAGCACAAAAGATCCATACAAATTTAACACCACATCAAAGGACTGCTATTTTAGGCTAATCCCCAAACCTAAAAAGAAGTTTTACACTCCCATATCTCAGTTACAAAGGAAAGTAGGAAAAATAGATGTTATGCAGAGACACAATATAACAGGGCTTGAAAGACTTCCTATGATGTCCACAAGGATCTGATCTTTAATTCTCCCGCTTTTTTCTCCTTCTTCAGCCCCTTTCAAGGTCTTCAGAAATCCCCATTTTCTCTTCTCCAGCCGCCACCCCCTTGTCCCTCTGTCTTTTTTCCCCTGCTTCCCCCTTATGTTGCCTTTTTATAGCCAGTCATAGAAGTTGGGCCCTAGTTAGCTTTACAGACCACAAGTACTTTTCACAGACCATAGGCGAGTTGTGTGCCCTCCAGAAACTGATCCTCAGTCTCTAGAGTTTCTTGATCAGCTCCAGCTTTCTACAATTAAAACAACTAAAAGGAGTAGTTTGTACAAAAAGAAGGGGAAACCATTACGAAGACTAGGAAAACTGCATGATTAATGATGGATCATTAGCTAAATGCATGGTGATAATAATGTAATTTTTATGTACAACAAACTCCCCCAAGCCTAAATTCTTGCTTGCCCTCAAGAAATGCTACAATTAAACACCATGCATGGTAAGGGAAGTGCACAGAAATCAGATGATGACATTGTTTGGCATAGGAGACAAGCATAACTACAAAGAGAGTTCATAAAAGACATGAAGCAATTGATCTTCTTTCACAGGATAGACTGCACACAAGCATTACAAAAGAAAATAGATTCATCCCACATGCAAATGGTCTTGAGTTTCAAAATAGGACATAAGGATGCAATGAACCTTAGAGATTCCATGAGATCCCCTACACAATTCACTAGCTAGGTTGTTTTTTTTTTTTTTTAATTCTTTATCCGACTAACGTAGAATGTGGTGATCCCCCCCCCCCCCCCTCTCCTTTTTTTTTCTTTTCGAAGGGTGCACATGCTGGTTAGGCACAAGAGCCACCCTTCTACTTATTACAATTCTACATAAACGCACTCATGCTTTGATATTGTTGGTACGGTTGCAACAAACACCCAACCCAATCGCCTTCCTAGAACTCCATTTTAATCCTTTATTTACCAGAAAAGTTCTTCATGTAGGCTTGAGCTTGCAATAAATTTTATTTCATCTAGGCCAATAGTTGATTTCTTTATTGTAGCAGTATAGCCATAGTAGTTGGATCTTTGTCATTAGAGAAACATAACAAGAGTTATGGTGGCTCACATCCATATACAGCACAGAGCGATGGCTTCCTAATATTGCAATGATATGTTGTATTATACTAGAATTCCACCCACAACAAGAGCTTCAACCACCTATGATGATTGTGGAATGTAAAGCAAAGCAAACAAAACCCGAGACATTTATTGAGAGCTTCTATTTGACCATTTGATTGTAGATTATAACTAGAGGACATGGTTAGTTTAAGGCCCATGTTGTGAAACAGATGGTACCAAAACTTAAAAGTAAATGTCATGTCCCTGTCCACAATAATAGAGCAGAGAACACCATGTAAATTAACATGTTGTATGAATAGCTATGCCACACTTGCACTGGTGATGTCTACCTTGTGAGAAATAAAATGGTTGCATTGGGGCAATCAATCAATCACCACCAAAATAACATAATATCCTTTGATAATGGTAACTCCATAATGAAATCCATTGCAATATCTTCCTATACCTAGTGAGGAATATGTAAAGAGTTATAATAGTCCCCTGGTGATATATAGTCTTTTTAACTTGTTAACATTCTATACAAGCATTGATATATGCAACAATGTCTTGCTTCATGCTCTTCTAATAGGATTGTGGAGTCTGATGTTTCACATGTGAACTATTTAGAATAAACAGTCTGCCTTTCTAGCATAGTAAATTGTTTTTGCATGAGACATGAGTACCTGTGTTGGCGTTGTCTTGTAAATTACTAAGTTACTGTAACCATTGAAAATTAGACTAGGATCAAGCCAATGAGAAACAATAGGATAGAGCATCTGCAGCTAAATTGTCAGTTCCACCATACATTCAATAGTAAAGTTAAACACCAAAAGTTTGGGCAACCATTTATGTTGTTCTAGGGTTTGCATGGCCTAATTATTCCAAATTTTCAGTGCTTGTTGGTTTGTTCTAATGACAAACCTCTGGCCTAGTACGTAATGATGAAATGCTTTACAACTTCTTTGATAGCAAACATCTCCTAGGAGTATGTTGATTATTGTTGCATTCAAGCTGATATCTTTTTGGAAAAGAATACAATAAGATGCTTGTTTTGGGTTAGCACTGTGCCAATGCTAATCACTAAGACATTCATTTCTAATATGAAGGGTTGTGAGAAATTTGGCAAAGCAAGCAATGGTGTTGTAGTTACTGCCCTTTTTAATTACTGGAACTCTTGTTAAGCTATTGTAGACCATTGAAATTGATCCTTCTTGAGTAAGTCTATTAATGGTTGTGCAATAGAGGGATAGTGTTTTGCGAACCTCCTATAATAATCACTCAATCCTTAAAAGCCCTGCATTTGCTTGATGGATTGAGGCACATGACAATTTAAAATAGCAGTAATCTTGCCGTGATCCATCTAAACTCACTATGCTGACATAATGTGTCCAAGGTACCCTACTTGCTGCACTCTAAAAATGCATTTTGATAGTTTAACAAATAAGTGATTCACTTGCATGGTCAATAGGACGATGTCAAGGTGTTGTAGATGCTGAATTGGTCTTAGTTACTCTTCGGGACGGAGTGGAAGAAGGGAGGAGATTCTCAAACGAAGAAAAGGATCCCGAGTGGTGCTATATACAAGAATTTCACCAAAAGAAATAAGTACAAACTTAAGTGCAAACTAGAAAATGTTGTTCATGAGGCTTGAAATATTATTCGAGCATTTGCCAACTAGAACGACATCACCCACCATTGAAAATATCCATGGTGATTACGAAACGTTATTTGATATCTCTGCCTGCAATATGTACCAACACCTGATGATACTCGGAACGCAAATCTAACTTAGAAAAATATGATGCAAAAAAGACCTCATCCAATAGCTCATCAACTATGGGCATAGAGAAGGAGTCTTTAATTATAATAGTGTTAAATGCTTTATAATCATTATAAAAGCAATATTGTCACCCAATGTAATTGATCCACTGTAATGCATCCTTGCCCTCAAATCATGGAAAATCAAATTTCATATAATTCATTGGCATAGATAAAGCATTCTTCTGATCATACTATGTTAATGTATTAGAGAAGTGCTAAGAATTGGAATGTGAATGCTAGCAAGCTATTGTGTTTGCTGAGACTCAATATACTTGGTGATAGTTGCCAAATATGCTTGTTGTGCTTCACATAATTTTTTGTTGTGGTTGCACATGTTTGTTCCAACCACTGAAAATGTTCATCTCTTTCTTTTGATCCATCACAGCATACAAGATATCTAGTTTGGCAGTAATATCTTTTAGCCAGGGTATTATTAACAATTGGGGAGGAAGAAGCAATAAAAGTATTTATGATGGGTAATTAACAAAACAACCATATCTTGTAATAAGAGTAACAATAAGCAATGTTCTAAGTACCTTGCAGTCAAATATGGTGAAATAGCAATAGGAAATCAATCCCATGAAGGATTCATAAGGATATAGAGTACTTTGGAGTCAAATCTAGTTTAACAAGTGTGGTGTATCAACTCCAAATATCAAAATCAACCAGTAAAGGAGAACAGAAGTTCAGAAAAATAATATAACCAGAGCTCAAAACTCCATCCTAGTAAGCATCCTCTCTTGCAAAAGAATAACCAAGCCAACCTACAGTTTCTTCAACGAACTCCTCTTTAAGCCATCTTCTCCTATTTGTACCCCCTCTTTTGTCAACTAATCAATAATGAATTCCTTTATGCATTGGTTGGGCCTCCTTACTCTCTCACTCCTAATTTTCTTATCTTTATTAGCTATCTCGTGCCTAGTCGGCAAGTACACATTGGTTGCGTTGGCAGCTAATATTGACCCACTTCCCTTAATTGGCTCTCTTGCCTTGGAATAAGTTGCCAATAACACCTTAATGGGATACATGTCCTGTGAATTCATAACACGGTCTCTCCATTTTGGTCACCACCGTTGTCTCCACCAAAGTCCTTGGCATCTCCTACCCTTCCTCTCATTAATTCTTCTCAAACTTATCACTTCCCATCATGGCCCCATCATCTCTTTCGTGACCTCCAAATAAACACTGCTCCTCGTCAATGCTTACCCCAACTTTACCTACTCCGCCAACCTAAAGAACATGTGCTTGGAGTATAGACTATTAATTGCTTTGCAACCTCCAGTAATTGATTGGGCGCTATTGTACATGAACCTGTTTGATGCTATAGTAGACGCTATGTATTGAGCAATGGAGAAGGTGGGTGGTGGTGGTTTGGGGTTGGTGGTGTCAGAGACAAGGTAGCCTTTGATCGGTGATGCAATGAGTGATGAGATTGGGTGCAAAAAGGTAATTCATACTTTTAATGTTTTAATGTAGTTGACTGGTATTTGGTTGCTAGTATTATGTGTTTAAGTTGTATCTGTATTAGATTTCTCTAAATCTATCTTATAGAGGGTCATGTTATCAATCTATTTTATAGACGATCATGTTTCCCACTTTTGTTCTTCTAAAAACATTGGTCAATCATTGTAGTCGATCTGGTTTGCTTTTGCAAGGACTTTCATTATGGAAGGGCTAATTTAAAGCGTTTAAATTGGGCCAACATTGCTCTAGTCCCCAAAAAGAGTGACATAATGGGGATAGCTGATTTTCGCCCAATCAATTTGATAAACTCCTTACTCAAAATCATTCCAAAGATCCTCGTAAACAGCTTGAGTAGGATGACTGGCAAACTCGACCTTCATAAAAGATAGAAAGAAACATAGCGGACAAAATTGTTGTAGCAAGAAACTAATCTTCAACATCTAAAAGTGTAACCTAATGGGGTACATCGTCAAAGTTGACTTTTTTAAGGCTTTTTACATGATCGACTGGGAGCTTCTTTAGGATTTACTCATTGCTAATGGATTCAACAACCATTGGATTGCATGGATTTTGATCATCTAAAACAAATCTAAGGCGAGGATTTTAATTAACAGTGCCCCACAGGTCATAATGTGGGCTTAAGCAAGGAGATCCCCTCTCCCTTCTTTTGTTCATTTTGGTTGTAGATACGCTTTGTGCAATGTTCAATCATGCACTTGCAATTGGTTATTACATGGTGTCCCACTTGAAAACCATATCAAATGTGGCATCTATAATATGCAGATGACCTGCTACTGATTACAACTAGAGGACTGGGAGACCTAAGGATCTTTAAACTTATCCTTTGCCTCTTTAAAGCCAACTCTAGACTATTAAACAAGATGAATCTTACCTAACCTTTCTTGATGCCTTGCCGACACTCTACACTGCTATCCCTTTGGCTTTTTTTTAAAAAAAATAGAAGTTAGGTGAGGCTCGAGAAGTTTCTAACTAGTGATAAAAATGATAAGCTTCCCCTCAATCATTTAATGCTCCACCACTTTTCTTTTTTAAAAAAACACTTCTCTTTCAGTCTCTGATAAGAGAAATCTTTACGGAACAATCATTTAAAATTAACCAATGATCCCCATATTAGAAACCATTCTTTCCAAAAGGTCCTTGACAACTTATCTCTTAGTTCTTAGAATCTAGGAACCCTTCATAACAAGTCCACTCATTTGCTTGTGACTTGTGAACTCGAAATCTTCCATAAAGTCTTACCTTTATTTTCCTCAACATTTCTTATTTAGTCTTTTACACAAGAAAAGCTCGACCTAACAATCCTTGGCAAATTATAATAATACCCTAAAAGAAATTCCCAAAATGTCACTAAGAACTTTGGGATGTTACAATATTGCTTATGTATTATGACAACTAGAGTACTTTTACATCTAACAAGGAATCCACTCATTTCATTCAAAGACAAAACACAACACAATTTAGTACCAGTTCACTCTTGAGAAAGTAGAAGAAGGAACCATGGATATACAAAAGATTCACATGAAAGATAACCTAATTAATAGACTTCATAGCAAAAGAATTAATGCTAATGTAGTACTGATCCTCCCATGGCTGAAGACATAAGCAACATGAATTTGCAAAGTTAAAAGAATAATATGAAGATATAATTAGTTCTCAATCAAATTTTCAAATGGGAGAGATATTAATTAACTCAAACATTACAACCAATCTTTATCACATGGTGGCTGCTAATGTGGTGCTGATCCTCCCATCGCTGAAGACATAAGCAACATGAATTTGCAAAGTTAAAGGAATAATATGAAGATATAATTAGTTCTCAATCAAATTTTCAAATGGGAGAGATATTAACTCAAACATTACAACCAATCTTTATCACATGGTGGCTACATGTGAAGCTCCTCTTGTCAAATATGACTACACCTACTCTTAATCACTAGTAGGTGGGAATAATTAATCACTAGAGCTTAAGTTGCTCCTCGTTTACCTATAAGTAGGCAAGGAAATGAAGGCCTTAAACAACACAAGGGAGAGTGAAAATAAAAGAGAGAGAGAGAGAGAGAGAGAATTTTCTGTTTTTAAGAGTTATTAACTTTCTATTAATTTTCTTTTTTATGATAAAAGAGGATAAATTATTTATCTCCTTATAAATAGAGAGATTGTACCTAATAATTTTCCACCTAGTGAAATTCTTAAATTCTTAATTATTCATAATTTTCATCCTAATTTCTATAAAAAAATTACGTAAATCAAAGTATTTTATTATTATTATTATTATTATTATTATTATTATTTTCAAATTCTTTAAGGTGTGACTCCACTTTATTCAATTCGACTTTTTACAACATTTTCATGCTAATAAAATAAAACCGTAAAAAATAAGTTTAAAAGTTAGTTTGATCTGTGAAAATTTGAAGCATACAATAACATAATTTAGTAATCACATGTTTATTTTGCTAGTAGGGTAGAAGTATAACACATAAATATAATTAAATATAATATAATTTTATAAATTTTATATTAAAAATTTTTTGCCAAGTTTCAATACAAACCAAAAAAATAAAATAAAATTAGTTAAAGAATTTTATACAACCTTCAAAATTAATATAAAACAATACAAAAATTTACATTGTATCTCAATCACTTGTATTATTTGTGCGATTTTAATATGCAAATCAAATGGCACACACTCGATCACATTGATTTAATTGACCGAATTAATCCTAAAGTGCTAGTTATTACCCTGGATATTACGTTATTTAGTTGCGTATGTAAGAATATTATATTCTCGAAATTTGATAAGTGAAATTTGTTCCCATTATACTTTTCACTAAATCATCAAAAATATCAGCTTTTGAAAATTCAAAAATAAAAACAATCATTTTTTTATCCCATATATATTTTTGAAATAAAATTATATTTACTCAAATATTTGCAAAAACATTTGAGATCAATTTTTTTTTTGAAATATTAAAAAGTTGAGAAAAAATTACATTCATTTAAAATAATTTAATTTAATTTAATTAATATTAATAAAAGTTAAAAATTTTGCCAATGACCTTTGGGTCTATTGGCAGGTGAGAGTAATGTCCGATAGAGTGTGGCTCTCTGACATACCCGCCCCTAGTTCTGACGTTTATCATCTTTGTAAAAAAAAAGTTAAAAACTTTTAAATTAAACAAAAAACTTTTTAATAGTAACATATATTTATTACCAAACAGTTTTTTAATATTTTTATCAAAATTATTATGAAAGCCCGCACATATTAAATAAGTGTATTTTAATAAAAATATCATTGATAATATAAAATTCTCGATTATATTCTAACCATATTACTGTTTTATTAATTAAATAAAAATTACAAATATTTTTAGATAATCATATTCATAATAACCCTACTTCGAATTCCGTAAACCAAAATCACAATAAAATCACATTCCCATTCCCGGTAATCCTATTCGGAATTCCCTAAACCAAACCACTTCAATTAGGTTTAAATCATATAGTGCACAAGCCCCTCATGGCTTATTTGCCCTAAAACCCTTGCCACCTCCAAGGCTTCAAAAACAGACACTTTTGCTTCAAACCCTCCATCTCCTGCTTCATTGCTTCCTCTCATGGAGGTAGATGACGACCCTAAACCTCCCACCTCAGCGCCGGCCCCCACTCCGATGCCATCGCCCCAACCTCCTCCTCATCCTCCTCCCCCCATCGCCGTTCTCCGAGCTCGCCCCGCCGCGGCGGCCCGCCCCGACTCGGACTCCGATCGAGAGGGCTCGGCGCCTCCTCCGTCCTCCGGCGCGGAGTATGAGGTATCAGAGGAGAGCCGGCTCGCCCGTGAGCGCCAGGAGAAGGCCGTCCAAGAGCTCCTGATGAAGCGCCGGGCTTACGCCATGGCCGTACCAACCAACGATTCAGCCGTTCGCGCCCGCCTCCGTCGCCTTGGCGAGCCTGTAACACTCTTCGGCGAGCGCGAGATGGAGCGCCGTGACCGCCTTCGCTCCATTATGGTCCGGCTCGAAGCCGAGGGCCAGCTTGATCGTCTGCTTCGTGCCCATGATGATGAGCAGGCTGCGGCTGCTGCTGCTGCCTCTGTTGAAGACGATGAGAGCGTGCCGCAGGAGTACCCGTTCTTTACTGAGGGATCGAAGGAGCTCATGGAGGCTAGGGTTTTGATTGCAAAGTATTCAACTGCAAGAGCGGCGGCTAGATTAGATAGGGCTAGGAGGAGGAGGGATGATCCTGATGAGGACGTGGGAGCTGAGAGAGAGTATGTTTTGAAGCAAGCTAAGGAGTTTGTTCTTGAGTGTAGTGAGATTGGTGATGGTCGGCCACTCTCTGGTTGTTCCTTCTCTCATGATGGGTCACTGCTTGCCACCAGGTATGCCTTTTCTTTTATCATAATTTTTGCCCTGCAAGTTCAAATCTTTTTTGCCTTGGATTTGGGGTTTTAGAAATTGAATCTTTGCTGTTGTACTTTAATGCTGATGAGTATGATCAAAGTTTGTTAAGATGTAGATGAGATACGTCTTACATTTTCCTAACAAATGGATTATCTATAGTCTGATTGAAGAAATCATAATGTTATATGCATATGACATTCACGCCTGTGAAATGGTGAAATTGTGAAATTAATTGTATTTGGGAAAATTATCCTTGGAGATCCTATATGAAGTGGCACAAAGAGTAAAGTGAAATAGGTTGCTTCAATTGTGCAAGTTTAAAACTGGATGATGGGATAATGCATTGATTTGATGCATCAAACTCTTGACAGGATTTCCAATCAACTTGATGAGTTCTTATCCATCTTGAATGAAACCCATTCACACCAAGTAGTCCACATAATCATTTAGGAATACTATTCTCTTTAATCAAGTTTGAGGAAGGGAAAAAGATCACCAATCATATTTTGGAACCTCTTGTGACATCAGGTGTCATTGTAATGGACGAACATGTAAAATTGATTGGTCAATAAGGTCGATAGTACAAAGTATAGATAAAGTGCCCTTTGAAGATTAAAACTTCATGATAGAAGCTAACAATCACTCATCTCTAATCTATCACACCAAAATTTATTATATGGTAGTCATTTGTGGTTGTTATCTATCTCAGTTCATTGATTCCGTTATTGTTAGCAACATATTTAGCCGATTTACAAGATGTAGGTCTTATAAGCGTCCGTCAAGTCGAGGCTATTCAATCAAAGTTGATGTAGATTAATGATTACCTTTATCTAATCTTGAGTTGAACAGTTGAAGTCCATGTAATGAGAGTGGTTGACTGGGCATGAATCTTGTGCTTTTCTTTTGGTTTTGCATCTTGAATGTTTTGGATGGCTTTTCCATTAAAAAAAAATTATTATGGATTCTTGTGCAGATGTATCAAACAATTCAAACAGAATATATTTAAGTTAGTGTTACTTTTGACCTTTTTCTAAATTAAGTTCTTTTCTTTTGATGTGGGCTTGGTCTTGCACTATTTGTATTATTTAAGTAGGGCTCATTTTAGGATTTTATTATAAAATAGGAGAAGACGGTTAGTGTAATAAAATTTGTTGAATTAATAAATTTTACCTTCTTCTATTTTTGACTCATTATCTCCATCATCTATAATCTTTAGTCCCTATGGTGATGCAGATGTTTATTGCTTAAGATCAAGTACCCACTGCTGAATCCATGCATCTACCTAGTTGGTTTATATGGTTTGTTACAATGATGTGAGGATAGTGATCCTGTTCCTGTCTACATCATAGAGCCTTGAGATCATCATAGTCATAATCAAGTTATTCCATAGATATTTGTTGTGGCAACTGTGTTCATTTGGGCAAGCATTTTTTGTTGATCTATTTATTGTAGCCAATTACTCAAGGCTCATTTGTGTCTCCATCTGTTTAACTACATATGGAATTTGTTCTAGTAAACATGTAGTGTTATCTTTCCTTGTGAACAAGTGGAACCTATTTGGCTGTTTGCTAAATAACAGCCATGAATGTATATTCGTGCAATCACCTTTGTTTCATCTATACTATCAAACTAACCTCTTCCTGCCTTTGAAAATTTCAGGGATAGATCCATTGGATCTCTATTCATGTATGCTGATTACCATGATTGTGAAATTAAATGTTATAGCTAACATTTGATTTAGTTGACAGTTAGGTTTTTGTTTTGTTGGAATGGGGCCTGACCTTGCGGTCTTTTTAGCCGGGATTATTCCCTGTTCAAAGGCTTTTATCAAATTTTGCTATCTCATCCCTTGAGGCAATGCTTGTAGTAAACACCTTCTGTATTTATGCATAAACTCTTTTGTCTTAAATTGTACTTAAGCTTGTTTGGATGTATTCATATTCATAGCTGAACTTGATATTTCAACAGTGTCATCAGAACCCTATGCTTAAACTTGTATTTGTGAATCATGATCACTTTAAAAGGAATGAATGGAAATGGAGTTCAGCTTAGAATGGCAAGATTGTCGGCTATATGGAAAAATTTTAAAATGCCTGCTGACATTCATAAAAAGTATGAAGCATTCATCAAGGCAACAAGATAAAACACCCTTATTCTATTTTAAGTAGAGAAAATGTTGCTGTTGTCAAACCTGCATTATAGCTCAATAAGTAAAAATAACAGTGATTGGCATTTTATTATGCATGCATTTATATTGTGTTGTCTTGTTATTATGGTTTTGAAGAGACTGAAGATCCCATATGATCCAAATTGGAAACTAATGTAATCCAGATCCCTGTTGGGTTATTGTTGGAAGGATTCTTGTTTTTTAGTACCTAAGTTGTGGATATCTTATTGGTAATCTCACATTACCATCAACATTACCACTGCTACAGTAACCAGACATGGTAATCTGAACACATTACCACCAGATTCCCGGTAATGTTTTCACATTACCGCGAACCAAATGCCCCCTAAGATGAATAAAATTTCTTGTTTAGGAATCCTTGAATTTCAAATTCATTTTCTTTGAATTTTCATGATTATTGGTCTTTTATCTTTGTGGTAGGTGCCATTGGTCCAATTTAACATATTGCATAATTATGGACAATATATGTTTCTGATTGTCTTCATTTCTTTTTTCAGTTTTCTTTCATTGATTGATTGTTTTCCATGGCTTCAAAAGTGCATTCTTTATGGTAGAGGATTCAGTATCCCTTTGTCATGAATTTGCCAAATCTGAAATTGTTATTGCATGTTTCTGTTTTTTAGCAAAAAGTCAACCATACAATCATTGATTTTGCCTGATCATGGGTTGAAATCCTAGTTTATTATATATTATAAGTTCGAAGCATAACAAGTTTTGCAAAATTTCCCTCCTTTTTGCTGCATGATAACCTCTGATAGTGTCATGGAAATCTGATCAAATGATGGTTGAGTTTAAAGGACTGTTCAATGATGTCCTCTGCATGAACTATTCTGTGTGGAAGACTGCTGATGGTTGCTTTATGCCACTTTTCTATTTGACTTACCGAACATAACTGACTAATGCAATAACTTTATGATCTCAATGTACTGTCACATTGGTATTTGTACTCCAATAGCTGATGTATTATGAATTGGTGAGAGAAGCATCAAGTTCCGTTGGTAGGTTATGTGCATCTTCCAGTTGGTTGGGTCTATGTGAGATGGTAAATTAAATAGCTTCCTTGTAAGATTTCTTTGTGTCAAAATCCATCAGCAATTAGTGGTGATTCATAACCAAAACGCGTAGGTGTCAAGACTAGATCCATGCATCAAGTTAATTATCTGATTGAAGATTGGCGTAGCTTCACCCTTTTTTTCCTCCAATAAAGGCAAATGCATCTTCAATTTCATTTGAGTGCAGGAAATTTAGCCCACCCTTGGATAGTTGACACATCTTAGGTGCAATTCCCTGCAGGGGTTTAATTTGACACTCGCTTGAAAATATGCTTTTGACATCAGTTGCACATTGAGCAAATGAGTTGTGTGGGCCCTATTTTGCAAATCATATTTGTTCTTGACAGTTATTTTGTATAGATGTTCTGTTTTGACCTGTCAGGTTTCTTCTGTATCTCTTCATAAGAAATGTATGTCCAATATCATTAATTTGTCTGTGGTTCCTCTGTTTAGTGCTTGGAGTGGAGTGGCAAAAATTTGGAACATGCCTCGTGTATCACAACATGCCATCTTGAAGGGTCACACAGAGCGTGCCACTGATGTGGCATTCTCCCCTGTGGAAAATTGTGTAGCAACTGCATCAGCTGACAGGACTGCAAAACTATGGAATGATAGTGGATCCCTTTTGACAACTTTCAATGGCCATCTAGATCGTCTTGCACGTATTGCATTTCATCCATCTGGAAAGTACCTGGGAACTGCTAGTTTTGACAAGACTTGGAGACTCTGGGATATTAACACTAGCACTGAATTGCTACTCCAGGAAGGCCATAGCAGAAGTGTGTATGGGATCAATTTCCACCCTGACGGATCTTTAGCTGCATCATGTGGCCTTGATTCTCTGGCCCGTGTTTGGGATCTCCGAACTGGAAGAAGCATTCTTGCCTTTGAAGGTCACGTTAAGCCAGTAAGCTAGCCAACTGCTCAAAACAATGTTTTGCATGTTTAACCTTACATTATCCAATTGCGCAGCAGTTCCATGTTACTAAAACTCTGTTCTATTGTATCAGGTTCTCAGTGTCAGCTTTTCTCCTGATGGCTATCATTTAGCCACTGGTGGTGAAGATAACACATGCCGAATTTGGAACTTGAGGAAGAGAAAGTGTGAATTTGTTATACCAGCACATTCTCATCTTATTTCACAAGTGAAGTTTGAACCTCAGGAAGGCTATTTCCTCGCTAGTGCTTCATTCGATACTAAAGCAATGGTACATGTTATAATTTAATCAAAGAGTTTTATATATTTATATATTATTTTTCTCTTGGTTCATTCTCTAGACTAACTATCATGTGACTTGATTGATATCAGATCTGGTCTTCTTGTGATGTGAACCCTATCAAAACTTTGGCTGGCCATGAAGCAAAAGTCACGGGCCTGGACATTTCTCCAGGTAAGAGAACACTGCCAATATTTATCTTTTCTCATTTCTCTTTAATTACAATCACATTAGTTAGTGTTTAGTTATGGTTTGTTCGATTATGGGAAAGATTTTAAAGAACTAAATAAAGAAGAAAAAAATAGTCTGGAAATAGTTGCCAAAACATAATCCAGTGGATGATTCGATTTCACTATTTGACCATTGGTTACAATAATTGAACAGTTCATCTGACTGAGATTGGAATTGCTAGTTGTTAATATGCAGTTGCTTATGGTGAAGTATGCATAGTCTGGCACAAGAGAAATAAGAAATTATTTAAAATCTAAAAAGCATAGTCATAAAGACATATCAATAGTCATTCTTTTACAATTGAAATTTATTTCATGATTGAAAATTTCCTGTTTTGGATTCTGCAGATGGACAGTCAATAGTAACTGTGGCGTATGATCACACCATCAAGCTCTGGTCCTGCAAAGCTACCAACGGAAAAGAAAAGGCCATGGACATTGACTAATCACAACATAAGTCAAAAACACCAATCTCCCCTCCTTCCATCAAACTTGTACAATTGTTATCACTCTCTCATTATTAGTTTTCTACTTTTAGTTTACTTTCAAGAAATGCAGGCAACTTCTTCTTCTTATTTATTTATTTATTTATTTATTTTGACATAGCTTCAAGAATCAAAATCATAAATCCAGTTCATGGATGTTCATCAGTGCGCATTTTTTATAAAATGCATTCAAATTCAACTACAAACACCTTCAAATTACACACACATACACATATTTATAGAGAGAAATTGCAAATGCATGGGTTGGTTCTCAAATTTCTTTTTTAGGACGGTTTCGAACTCGGGGAGTCGCCGGAGCTGCCGCTTCCTCCAGTTCGAGTACTCTCGGCTCATTGTCACTCTCATCATCGTCGTCGTCGTCTTCCGCATCTTCAACCCCGTACTCTTCCTCTTCCGCCATTGCTTCATTCATGAGAAGCTTCAAGACAACCAAGAAATATAGTAATACTCAATGAGGCATTTCATCAAACACCTACAGCACATTATTATTCTTACCTCCTTAACGAACTTCTCATCAAGGTCATCAGCAATGCGGATGGAGACGAGGATGGTGCCGATGAGAAGAGAGAGAGGCAGCACGAATGCGAGGATGAGGGTGGAAGATGAGGGAGGTCCGGCGCGGACCAAAATAGAATCACTGCGTTTCGGCCGACGAGGCCGGTGGCACCGCAGTAGGAGGGGCTGGTGTGAAGGGAGAGTAGTGTGTGGAGGTGAAGAAAGGGTGTAGGAGTGTGTTGGTTTGGAATAAGCTTTGGGAGATGAGCATTTGGTCATGAGAATGGTGAGTGAGTTGAGTGTGTTTGCCGCCATTGCTTGCACTTGGAAGGGTTGGGTGTATTTTGCTGCTGGTTGTGGTTGTCTATAAATAATAATAATAGGGAAAATTATTTATAAGTGCTTGTGATTTTTTATTTTATTCTTCGTCAAATTTTTTTCATTCTTCCGCTTTCATTCTTCCACAATAGCTACTACGCTTATGCGGTGGTAAGGTATTTAATAGTACATTGACAAATAAGGGTTTTTATTGTTTATATACGATTTATTTAATGTTTTACAGGAGTATTGGTGTTTTACGGAGAAGTCGTATTTTCTATTTCTCTAAAGGTAAATGATAGAATGTGACAGGTTTTTATCCTCCTCCGCGTGCTTTCCTTTTCATATAATGAATTTTTTTTAAATTATTAAGCTATTATAATTAGTGTATCTTTATATTTGTTTATCAAAATTTTTTTATGATGTTGGTAGCTTTTGTAAAAAATAAATTAATGAACAAAAGAAGAATAATGTGCAAGCTTCCATTCCAAAACACCTTTTATAGTTTTTTTTTTTTTTTTTTCCAAGAGCTGTAAGTGTTGGGATTGATGGCAAAGGATAATAAAATTATATGGATTTTGAATTTCAAATATTTCCTCAAGAGTGGTTTTTTACCCAACAGTATTCATAAAGAGCTTGAACTGAAAAGTAAGATAGCGAAAATTAAAAGGAATATCTGGGGATTTCACTACGTCGGGGACTTGTGGTAATTTTTTAAAAATATTACTCCTTGTCTTTTTGACTTATTTTATTTTTTTACATGTCCATTTAAAAAACTTATCAAGCATTAAATATTTTTTTCAACTTTATCTTTTATCTTTAATATATTCTTACATTTTTCAATATTTTTTAGAAAACTAAAACACTATGTTGGGGAGAGAATAAAAAATATAATTAAATTATAAAGAGAAATTAATAAAATTTTAATATTTTTTAAAAGATGATAATTTTGGAAATTTTATAAATTTTTTATAAATTTAAAATAATAACTAATTTTTTAATGGACATAAATTAATTAAAGTAAACAAGTAAATAAGATTAGAGAGAGCATATTACTATAAAATTAGAAAAAAAAAATGTACTAATGGACTTATACTACATATATACATATGTGTGTGTATATACAAATAATCTTACATCCCCCTTCAAAAAAAAAAACATAATTATGTATATACTCTTGAAAAAATATAAGTAATTATGAATATGCCCCTAATGTTATATTCCATTAACAGAAGTTAATCAAATTTTATTAACTATGATTATAACTTGGATTAAAATATACAAAAAAAAGTCCAAAATAACCCTTAGAAACGGTTATTTTACAATTAAATTTTTTTTTGAAAGGTATATATGCAAACGGTATAATGGTCATTTTATATATCTGTTGTTTGTTAATGAATGGTTTTTCAACCAATTCGAACCCCAGAGGTATATACACAATTATATGTATTATGCAAAGGTATGTATGTAATTATCTTTTATTCAGTGGCAAATATATAATTTTAAATTTATTCAGACATATATCTGCAAAACTCCCTTATTTAATTAACATTCAGAACTTTATTTAACTTATATATATATATTAAAAACCTATAAATACTTATTAACTTTCCATCACCCCCTTCCTCTCCCCTCCTGCTCAGATGTCAAGTTCCCCCCCAAAAAAGCACTACTTCTTCTACGGCCATCGCCGACCCTCCCAAAACCGTCCGATCGTCCACGGCGGCCTCTTCACCAATCGCAAAGCCCTCCCATCCAATCCTCACCGTCCATCTCCTCCCCCAATCTCCACCGTCGATTTCCGCCACTGGGACTCATCCTCCTCCTCCCTCCAATATCCACCGTCCATTCCCTCCCCTTCCACTCCCTTCCCTTCTCGCCGCCTCTCCCCTCTCGCCCGCTTCATCTCCGACCTCCTCCGCCGCCACCGCCACTGGTCCCCGGCCCTCCTCTCCGAGCTCTCCAAGCTCCGCCGCGTCTCCCCCGACCTCGTCGCCGAGGTTCTCCGCTCCGATCCCAATCCCAATCCCTCCCTCTCCACCCGCTTCTTCCACTGGGCCTCTCGCCAGAAGGGCTTCCACCACTCCTACTCCTCCTTCAACGCCTTCGCCCATTCGCTTTACCGCTCCGGCCATCCCCGCGCTGCCGATCGCGTCCCTGACCTCATGCTCGCCCTCGGCAAACCGCCCTCCGAGACTCAGCTTGAACTCCTTGTTCGTCTCCACTCACAATCCCGCCGCGGCCTCCGTCTCTTCCACGTCTACAAGCGCATGACCTCCATCTTCAATATCAAGCCCCGCGTCTTCCTCTACAACCGCATCCTCGACTCCCTCATCCGCACCGACCACCTTGATCTCGCCCTTTCCGTTTACGATGACATGATCCGCAACGACGTCAAGGAAGAGCCCATCACCTTCACCATCCTCGCTAAAGGGCTCTGCAAGGCTGGCAGGATCGATGCTGCTTTGGATCTCTTGGAGAAGATGAGGCGAGACGTGTGCAAGCCTGACGTCTTCGCTTATACGGCCATGGTCAAGGTCTTGGCGGCGGAGGGGAACGTGGATGGATGCTTGGAGGTTTGGAGCCAGATGAAGATGGATGGCGTGCAGCCGGATGTGATGGCCTATGCTACATTGATCTCCGGGCTCTGCAAGGTCGGGAGGGTGGAGAAGGGGATGGAGTTGTTCCGGGGCATGAAGAGCAAGAGCTTGTTGATTGATCGAGCTGTGTATGGAGCTCTCATTGAGGGGTTTGTGGCTGAAGGGAAGGTTGGCAATGGCTGCGAGCTTTTCAAGGAGATGATTGATGATGGCTACCGTGCTGATTTAATGCACTACAACTGTTTGATAAGTGGTCTCTGTGAGGCTGGTAAGGGTGATAAAGCTTATAAGCTCTTTCAGTTTGCGATGCAGGAGGAGCTTGTGCCTAGCTTTGAGACTATGACTCCATTGCTCGCTTGCTATGTGGATGCAGATGAGAGGGATAGGTTTTTTCAGTTGGTCGATAGCATCAGTGAGCTTGGTTTGTCGGTAATGGATCATTTGGGCCATTTCTTCAGGTTCTTTGTAGGGAAGGGAGGGAGGGAGTTGAAGGCATTGCAGGCGTTTGAGTTGTTGAAGCAGAGAAGTTATACTAGTGTTGAGATGTACAACATTCTTATACAATCTCTCTATAAGATCAAGGATTATAAGCGGGCATTGTCCCTTTTTGAGGAGATGAAGGGATCAAAGGAATTTCAGCCTGATTCTGCTACGTATGATATTATGATTCAGTGTTTTGTGGATGATGGAGATGTTCGAGAGGGAGCATGTTCTTGTTATAATAAGATGACGGAGATGTCCTCAACACCAAGTGTTGCTGCTTATGTGTGTCTGGTGAAGGGGCTTTGCAAGATTTGGGAGATTAATGCTGCAATTACAGTTGTTAAGGATTGCTTGGGCAATGTCGAAAATGGGCCATTGGAATTCAAGTACACTCTGACAGTTAGCAATGCTTGTCGAACTGGGGATCCACAGAAGGTGATAGAAATCTTGGATGAGATGATCGGAGAAGGTGTTTTGTTGGAGGAAATTATATATTGTGCGATCATCCATGGGTTCTGTAAGCATGCAAGCACAGCAGAAGCAAAAAAAGTCTTTGAAGTTCTGAGAGATCGCAATCTTCTCACAGAGGCTAATTTCATTGTCTATGAGGAGTTATTGGATGAGCATTTGAAGAAAGTGACTGCAGGATTGATTATGTCTGGATTGAAGTTTTTTGGTTTGGAGTCCAAATTGAAATTGACAAGCAGTTCAGATTGATAATGCTGAAGAAGGTTTACAAACCCATCAATTTTGAGTTGGTTTTAAATCTTCTTGTTTTTTTAGGGTGGTTTGATTGTGTGGAGCTGCGAACCACACCACAAAGACCTTCCCTTTATCAGCAATCTACTCTCGTCCTCTTCTCTGCCTTCTTAGTCAAGAACAGACATAAGCCAGGGTGATACATCGGGCACCTACTTTGGATAGCTAAATGAAGTGATGGTGTTTGCCTTTTATGAACATCTATGCTTTGAAATTTTTTTGGTTTTGAGTCCAACTCGAAATCACAAGCAATTCAAATTGATTGCCTTTGTTCCATCATGGTCCACCACAATCAATGCAAAGAGGCAGCTTGACCATCTCCTTGGTGTCCACAATGATGAGCAGGCCATGGCAACCTCAGTTGAAGATGAGGAGGCTGTGCCCAAGGAGCACCTATTCTACATTGAGAAATTGAAGCAGTTTTGGAGGCTAGGGTTTTGATTGCAAAGTATTCAATTGCGAGAGCAGCAGGTAGGTTTTATTAGGCGAGGAGAATGTGGAATGACCCTGATAAGGATGTGGGAACTGACAGAACATATGTTTGGAAGCAAGCCAAGGAGTTTGTTCTGGATAACAGTGAGATTGGTCATGATTGACCACTCTGTTGTCACTCCACCAGGTATTGTTTCTTTTTAATGATGATTTTTGTCTTAGAATTTAAGTGCTGTCGCCTTGAATTTGGGGTTTAGAAATTTAACCTTTTTTGTTTTACTTCAATCCTGATGTGTGCGAAGTATATTGAGATGTAGCTGATCTGTTTGAAGAAACGATAATTTTGTGTTCACATATATGTTCATTGCTAATGCCTGTGAATGTTGAAATTAAATAGTCAGGCATAAAATTGTATAGGGGAAAAATTATCCTAGAAGACCTTCTATGAAGTGATGCAAAGAGGAAAGTGAAATAAGAAGCTGCAATTGTGGAACTTGACAATAGGATGGTGGAGAAGGTGATTTGATGCATCTATCTTTCGAAAGGATTTCCTATCAACTTGATGAGATTTTATCCATCTTGAATGAAGACACATTTGTATTAAGTAGTCCATGTGTGATTAATGTGAAATATTGCTCTTTTTAACTGAGATTGAGGAAGGGAAAGAAATTATCAATTATATGTATTGTGATTAGGTGTCCCTGAACTGTATGAACATGTAAAATTGATGGTTTGGTAAGATCAAAGTATAGATGGACCCTTTAAAGATCAAAACTTTGTGATAGAAATTAACAATCACCAGTCTCGAATGTATCACACCAAAAATTTAAATCATTGTTAGTTGTGGTTGTCATCTAGTTCCGGCTATTAATTCTATTGATTGTTAGCACCTAACTTAGCGGATCTACAAGATGTGGGTCTTGTAAGTGTTCATCCATTTGAGACGATTCTATCAAAGTTGATGTAGATTAATGATCACTTTAACTGATCTCAAGTTGAAGTCCATGTAAGGGGAGTTGATGCGATCATACTTTGACTTAGCATGAATCTTGTGCTTTTAGGGATTCTTTTTCTCTTTGTTTTGTATTTTGAATGTTTTGGATGACTTTTCTGTTGGAAACACTTTAATGGATTGCTTTGCTGATGCATCTAACACTTGAAATTGAAAGTTATTGATTTAGTTTTCCTTCTGACCTTTTTCTAGGTGGTTTTTTTTTCCTTTTCTTTTCTTTTCTTTTTTTCCGGTGGGCTGACCTTGCCCTAGTTGTAGCCATGGGTTTATTTCAGCATTTCATTATAATATAGGAGGTGGTTAGCCTAATCAAATTTGTTAAATGACTAAATTTCACCTTCTGATATTTTTTAACTCCCTATCTACCTCTTCTATAATATTTTAGTCCATATATTGAACAGATATTTATTGCTTTGGATCAAGTATTCGCCTCTGAATCCAAGTGTCTTCCAACTTAAAATATTACATTGCTTTGAGGATAATGATCTTATTCCAACTCCACTATAGGGCCTTGAAATCATCATAGTAATGGATAATATCCCATCAATATTGATTGGAGCAGTTGGGTTCATTTGGACAAGCATTTCCTCTTGATCTATTTGTTGTAGCCAATCACTCAAGACTTTTCTGTATCCTCATATGTTTTAACTGTATCCTTAATTTGTTCCAATAATCATGTATTGTAGTCTTTTCTTGTGACCAAGTGGAACCTATTTGGCTATTTCCTTAAGAAGCAATCATGAATGTATATTCATGCAGTCAACTGTGTTTCTTGTATACTGTCAAGCTACTACTGCCTATCTGAAAATGTTAGTGACGGATTCCATTGGATCTTTATTCATATGTGCTGAACACGAGTGTGGAGTCAAATACTATGGATGACATTTGATGCGTTTGACGGTTATGTTGTTATTTTGTTGGAATTGGGTATGATCTAGTGGTATTTGTGGTCAATATTGTTTCTTTTTTAAAGGCTTTTATCAAATTCTGCTATCTCATGCCTTGAGGCAATACTTATAGTTATAGGAGGACCTTTGTGTATTTACTTGCTAAAGATTTTTAGGTTAAAAGGTATAAGTTCATTTAGATGCCTTCACATCCATAGCGGGGTAGCGTTGGCTATATATGAATGAATGAATTTAAAGAGTTTTTAAGCATTCATCAAGGCTGCAGGATTTCCACTTTAACTAGAGAAAATGTTGCAGTTGTCAAACCTTCATTGTGGTGCAATAACTACAAATAATGTGTGATTTACATTTGTCTAGACTTTTATCAATAAATAAATAAATAAGTAAAATTGTCTGTATGTTGAGTTGACTTGTTTTTGTGGTTTTTGTAGAAACTGGAGATCTGATATAATTTGGATACTGGTATAATTCAAAGCCCCCTTTGGTTATTGTTGGAAGGATTCCTATTTTATAGTAGCTAGGTTGTTGATATCTTACCATGAATGAAGTTTCTGGTTTAGGAATTCTTGAATCCCACTCATTTACTTCGAATTTTCATGATTATTGGTCCTTAGCTGTGCGGTGGGTATGGTTAGTTCAATTTAAGATGTTAGATGATAATGGGCGATATATTCTGTTTCCTGATTGTCTTTGTTTTAGTTCTCCATTTTATTCTATTTTCTTTCACTGATTGATTAATTTTCCTTGGTTTGTGGATACATTCTTTAACGTCGACAATTCATTTTCCCTTTGTTAGTAATTTGCAAATCAGATGTTATTCAAGATACACTTTCTATTGCAACAGATCAACCATACAACTGGTTTTGCTGGCAATGGGTTGCCCAGTCTTTGATTTACAATAAAGTTAAGAACATAACAAGTCTTGTGAAACTTCCCTCTTTTTTTCTGCATGTTAACCGCTGATAATGTCAGATGGAAATTCAATCAAATGATGGTTGAGTTGAGATGCCCTTGAAATATAAGAAATCAGATATTTAGAAACTCTATTTGTTGTTATGTTGTTGAAGACAGCTATTGGTGACCATAATGCAATGTGGATGATTATGATGAAGACCTGCTGATGGTTGATGATGCTACTGTTATATATATCTTGCGAGTTCAACCGTCTAGAAAAATAACTTTATGATTTGCGGGCACCATAGCATCAGTTTTGTCATCTATTGTATTACGAACTTCCGGGAGAAGCATCAGACTACATAGTTTCTGCACATCTTCCTGTTGATGTTTTGGATCTGTGTGGGATAGAGAGTTCAATAGCTCTGTTATGAGGTTTCTTTGTGTCAAAATTCATCATCAATTAGATGATTCAGTAATCAAATGATAGAATATCAAGGCTAGATCCATGCATCAGACAAAATTGCTGTTGCTGAGATCTGTTGGATTGAGGATGGCTCTTGTTTTCACCATTTTGTTCTTTAAAGAAAAGTGCATCATTATTCCATTTGCATCAGTGTATAGCTGCTAGCTCCTTGCGAGGGTTTTATTTGACATTTGGTTAAGCATATTGGCTTCATTACCTATAGAGCAACTCATGAGTTTTTTACCTTCTATTTTGAAGATTGTCTTTGTTCTTGATTAGTGGCTTTTTTTTTCCAATGCTCAATTTTGACCTGGTAGATTCTTCTTGTCTTCATATGAATAGTTAACTTAATACCATTAATTTGTCTTTGCTGTCTCAGTTTAGTGCTTGGAGTGGAGTTGCCAAGATACGAAGCATGCCTCTTGCATGTGTAAAGTTGCCACCTTGAAAGGTCACACAGAGCTTGCCACTGATGTGGCATTCTCTCTCATGGATAACATTGGCTGATGGGACTGCAAAACTACGGAATGCTGTGGATCCCTTTTGACATCTTTAAATGCTCACCTGGATCATCTTGCATGTTGTGTTTCATCCATCTGGAAAATTTTTGGGAACTGCTAGTTGTGACAGTACTTGGAAACTAGGATATTAATACCGGCCCTGAATTTCTGCTTTAGCCATAACAGAAGTATTTATGGGATCAGTTTCCACGCTGATGGATCTTTAGCTACATAATGTGGTCTTTTCTTGAGCTGGAAGGAGCATTCTTCCCTTTGAAGGCCATGTTAAACCAGTAAGTTAGCTAACTGCTCAAATGACAGTTTGCATGTTTGATCGACATTGCCCATTAGTACTCAAAATGGTTTGCAAATAATGTTTAATGACTGTTCTATAATATCTACGCAGGTTATCAGTATCAGCTTTTCTCCTCATGGCTAAACATTTACCCACTGGCACTGAAGATAACATATGCCGAGCTTGTTATACCAACACAGTGTCCTTTTATTTCACAAGTGAAGTTTGAACCCAGGAAGGGTATTTCCCGTCAACTGCTCACTCTTGATACATGCATACATACATACATACATAGGTATTCGCTTGTAGTTCATTCACTATATTATCTAGCTGACATGAGATTTTGATTGATATCAGATTTGGTCTTTGCATGATGTGAAGCCTTTCAATACTTTGGCTGGTCACAAGGGAAAAGTCACAGGCTGGGCATTTCTCTAGGTATGAGAACACTAGTAATCTATTTGATATCTCTTAGATTACAGTACATTGAAAATATGTGTGAATGCCATGCTATTCAACTGGTATGGATTAGTCTCTTTGTTTTTTCAAAAATCTAAAACATCTCCAAAAGAAAAAATATCAGTTTCGAAGGAGTTCTCAGAACTGTAAAAGCATAGTTTATTCAACCTATATACAATATATTGAGCTACCTTCAGTTTGTTGACTGAATCATTTAGAGCATGCTTGGTTGTTTATGGGTTTGATTCTCTTATGACTCAAGCTCTAGAGTCTGAAACTTTGATATTTTCCATTTTGACTCGGGACATAATCTTCGTGTAAACATTGGAACTAATTTAAACCGATTTCTGTCTTCCTAAATATTTTCTTGTTTCATTGCAAATGTACGGTAGGGCTGTGATCGAGCTGAGCCGAGCTTTGTTATGTTCAAATTTGGTTCGATACTATTTGAGCCGAGCTCGAACCGAACCTATTTTGAGCTTCCTTTGTGGAGCTTGAACTAGGCTTTTAGTGTAGTACATGCGCTACAGTGATTTTAATCACGGTAACATAATTACAATAATTATTTAAAAAAATATTTAAATTACTCCAGTGTCATATGATACAATACCGAGCTTTTCACAAGTCTTAAATGAGCCGAGCAGTTTGAGGCTCGAGTAGATTCTACTTGAGCTCAAAAGTCAAGTTTGAACTTGGCTCAAACTCAGTTCGTTTGCTTAATAAACAAGCTCTTTTTGAACAAAGCCTCAAGCAGCTTGCGAGCTGCTTGGTTCATTTGCAACTCTAGTCATTGGTTCCCAAAACCTCTGTGGAAGGTGACAGGTCTAAGATTAAGATGGTTGGAGAAGATATGTTTGGTGGACATAACATATTGGGCCATGAAGTCTGTGTTGTAGGTTTTGAGTGAATCCAAATTGAACTTGATAAGCTGTTGAGATTGGTAAAAGAAAAGGTTACAGGTCCATAAGTTAAATCAGGTTCGGGTAGGTGTTCACTTTGGGGCCCAAATTGAAATTTACAAATAACTCATTATTGACGGTTTTGAAAGTGTTGAAACTCAAGTCAAAAACCATGGTCCATTTACAATGGGTGGAAGAATAATAATAATAATAATAACTAAATTACATTATAAATTATACACACACACACACACATTTCATGTTCTTTCCAACTCAAAAGTTGAGTGTGATTCTTTGACTCTTCTATGTTTATCATATATGCATATATGATTGTTACAAATTCTATTGAGATTTAGATATTTTTAATAATACATGATTGACTGTTCTATACAAAATATCTTAAATAATGATTGTTTTTTTTATCAAATATAAATTTATCAAACACCTGTAAATACTATATTCTAATTCCAAATTCTTCTGTTCACAATTAGTACCATTTGCCATAAGCTTCAGAAGAAACAAAAGAACCCTCCCTCATATATACAGCATTTTGTGAAGCACCTATAAGGCTATATAACTCAACTAAGACAGCTTGGATTCCTTCTTCTCCATCACACAAACAGGGATACAATCCAATCCAAGACATACATGGGGTGGGGGACAAAGAGTCCTGGAAAGCAGACCTAGTAATACTTAGACAAAGTGGTACTCTCTCAATAAAAGATTCACCCTCTAAGTCTAAAACCGCCTTGTGAACTTCATCCTGCCAACACAACCCAAACACTAGTCATTATATATCCCTTCCATTTCCTACCCTTCACTGCTTTGCACGCCGTATTCATAATCAAGGACCCCGTCCGTGTGGTACTTTTTCTTTTATATAATAAATATGAATAAATCAAGTGCTAGAAATGAGAACATGTGAACAATTAAATTTTATAATAGTTGTGTCTTCTAATTATGTGAACTGAAATTTAAACTCACTCATTAGTAAGATGAATACTTTCTGCAAAAATCTTAATACCAATAATATCATATGATTATTTTATACTCTTTATCTACATGAGATGAGATTTAAACTCATATTTTTAACGTGACGAATGAGAATTTTGATCCAGTAGATTCGGTTCCGTGGTAACTGTCACGGAACCAAGACGTGGCTCATTCTTAGTCATGGGTTTATAAATTTTATTATTTATTATTATATAATTTGATGATAGATTAGTAATTATCTTAAAAAATTCATACTCTTTAGAAGTTATTAAATTGGTATAATCTAACGGATAAGGTTTAGCCACTTCTCGGTTCCATAGTAATTATCATGAAACCGATTCTCTGGGATCATTTTTCACTGGATGAATAGCTGATGTAAAAGATACGATATCAATAAAACCAAATGACTATTTTTATTTTATATGGTATGTGAAAGGTCTAATGCCAATAAGATTGTTACCCTTCAGAGAACCAAATATTTAAAATGTATATATATTATTTTTAAAACATGTTTAAATCATGAATAAAAAACTCCATCCCACTTTTGACGTTTATTGACCACTTGGAGCGCAGAGAGAGGGGCCCACCACGGTCACTGGCAATTGACGCTTGCGGGGCCCACTAGCCAGCGAGCAATACAGCTGTGTGGGCCCCCACGTGCCAACACACGCGGGGAATCGTGCGGGTGTTTGTGGACCCCGCGACAGCCCATTCCATTACCCTGGTGCTTCCTCCCAATCATTTGTCACCCTCCCAGCCATGCAACACTCGACACGTGTACTACATGGTCCCCACCACACCAGCTGTAACACGTGTCACGCTAACGTGCGTCTGCATGTTGTCTGACATGCAAAATTAAAAAAGGGTTTATGAAAAAACAAAAAGGAGCATTGGTGGCCTTTGGATTTGCATCGGGATGTGGAGAGTTAATGAGATGTTGATAGATCTGCATGCATTGAATGAAATGAATGGTCACGTGGTGTCAAAGGTTGGCAGAGGCGCATCAATGGAAGTCATTTAATATCAAGGGGGAAAAAATGGAGCTTTCATGCAATTGATAACAATGGATGAACTCTTTCAAGACTTCAATGCACAACTGGCATGAAAATTCATGAATATAGTCACCATGGCCCCCTTTTTTTTTTTTTTTTTTATGTGAAAGTCTTTATTATTTTTAGGTAGAATACCCAACTTAATCCCTCTAATATGCTCAATCTGTCATTTTAGTCCCTCTAATATGATTTGTCCAAAAAGATCTCTCTATTTTAATATTTGAAAAATATAAATCCCTCTATCTAATATAATTTGTCCTTACAAGGTCCCTATGAAAACTTACATTTCTCAAATATTAAAGTAGAGGGACCTCATAGGGATAAATTATATTAAATGGACTAAAATAGACAGATTAACTATATTAGAAGACTAAACTGAGAATTCTACTTTGTTTTTAAGTACGTTTTTGTATTTCTTGTTCTTGTGTTGTGTCCATATACTCTTCATTATACATAAATATATATTGATCCTTTTTCCTTTAAAGTGGGGTGAAAGAAGTCAGAGTTTGGATTTTTATAAATTAGTACTGTATTGAGTTAATAAATTTATTTTTTGCTATGTAATTTTAGAAAAAAAAAATGTTCTATCCCGCTACGAAAACTCCTTTAAAGTGGGGTGAAAGAAGTCAGAGTTTGGATTTTTATAAATTAGTACCGTATTGAGTTAATAAATTTATTTTTTGCTATGTAATTTTAGAAAAAAAAAATGTTCTATCCCGCTACGAAAACTCATTTAAACAGAAAATCTAAGAGCAATGCATAAACAGTGCTATGTGAGCAGTACCAAAGGTGTGAGGTTCAAGTTTACACTTGCCTATGCTTTATTAAATGTCTTTACCACTGTACTAAACAGGTGTTAACAATTAGTATAAATATTATAAAAATTATATTTAAAAAATATTTGTAAAAATTTATTTTGACCTTTACATTATATATATATATGCTTGTTGGCTCAACAACTGAATATGATCGTTTAAATATTTATTTTAATAAATGAACAATTCACTAGACTAAACAGAATTATGTTGGCAGATATTCTTAATCTAAGTGTAATTAATTATTTGTTTTTGTTTTTGTTTCTTGATTAATGGCTATTATTGTATTGAAGTATATTTATTCATTTCAATCCTTTTATGATTTGTCCAACTAGGCTAATTATGCGGCATATGATATGCATGCCATGTAGACAAAAACAACTTTTTTTTTTTTTTTTTTGCTGACATGAGCAGCCAACTTTGTAAATAAGGTAAATTGTTTTTTTTTAAATTATGATTATCCATATTAATAGCATAATTAAGAAGAAACAAATAACCATTAACATCATCAAGTGCCACTTTAACCTAATTAAACTTGTCAGCATTTTTTGGATGGTATTAGTCACAGAAATTGATTAAGGTACTAAAGAGCAAAAAATAAAAAGCTAATTAAGAGACAAAAGCAAATAATTATCTACTTAGGGATAAAAATGAAAAGTTGTCTTGTGGGACCAATAGTATTATATATATATATATATATATATATATATATATATATATATATATATATATATATATATATATATATATATTATTTGATATTATCTTTATAAAAAAGATATTAAATTTAGAAATAATATTTGGGTCTAAATAAGCTATGGGGAACATTTATTATTTTTGAATAATGATATTTAGATGGAATAGATTGGCCGAATTAGTAGTCTTAATGACGTGGATGCCAAGTTGGCATCTGTGTCATCATCCACATCATTTTTCTCTCTCTTTTTTTTAAAAAAAACTTAATTTTTTCTTTATCATCTAAATCTTAGTGTAATCTACAACTTGTAAACCCCCTCCCTCCCTAAACCCTAAATTGTAAACAGAGGGTTTGCAGTTTACCGTTTATTAGGGTTTAGAGTTTAGCACTTATAATTTAAGATTTAGATTTTTTGAATTTTAAATTTCTAAAATTTAAACCTTTAATTATAAATGATAAATTGAAAACTCCCTCCATAAACCCTAAATTGTAAATATGTTATTTACTATTCATGATTTAGAGCTTATGGTTTAGGATTTACGGTTTAGAGTTTAGATTTTTAGGATTTATTATTTATTATCTTAGGTTTAAATTTTTAGATTTTTAAATATATGATTTTGTAGTTTTTGGATTTAAGATTTCGGAATTTTAGATATACTTTTATAAATTTTTTAAAAATTTTAAAAATTTAGGAATTTTTAAGGGTTAAAATTTGAATCTATATAAAATGAATGACGTGGATGACCGGCATCCACGTCATTTGAAAAACCTATTCATTATATATATATATTAACAAATAAAGTATCCTATTTAAGAAAAACCAGGAATATGCATAGATGTAAAGTGCGCTTACTCACCTCACGTGGGCTTTGAGGTTTAATCATGTGCCTTCCCGGAACCGAACACTCTATGGAAGAGATGTGATATAATATTTATTCTCCTCCGATAATGCATCAATTTATTTAATATTAAAGTTTAATCCAATTAAATAAAATAAATTTAATCTAATTAAATAAAATAAATTTAAATAAAAAAAGGGTTAAAATATGTAGTATTATTAGTGGGTCCTAATTAGTTGGCACATGTTCAAGCATGGCCAATGAGAAGCTTTTGGTGGCTATTGGGAATATTCAAAGGTGCCATGTAAAGGTGCTTTGTGGCACCAAACTATTTTGCTTAGAGTTTGAAGGTGACATCTTTTTTGTCTTTTTGTTTTTTTTTTTCTTTAAAAAAAACATAAAAAGTAAAAATAATAATGCAATAAAATCCCACAAAGTGATATTCATCAATGCTTTCCATCATGTCTGATTTTCCACATTTTTGTTTTGTTTTTGTTTTTATTTTGTTTTGTTAATATTTAAGGTTGCAAGGGCCACTTGGAAAGTTATAATACTATTATTATGAAAAAAATGTGTTTGGGTATTTAAGTGTTTTGTTTTCTTGTTTCTTAAGTTTTAGATTTTTTTAGAGAGAAAAAAATGAATATAAAAACACTCAAAACTTAAATGTTTTTACTTATTTACCCTTGTAAAAATTGATAATTTATTTACATACCACTATGAAAATCTTATTTATATATACAAATAACTCATATATCTTCAAATTACAAGTCAACTAAATGATTTTATAAAAAAAAACTATCATTTATATATTCTGAGCAAGTAAAAAATATAAAAATAAAAAACAAACATATCTTTTATAGTTTAATGATATAAAAAAGAGGTGTACAATTAAATATTATTCTTAAAAAATAAATAAACAATTACTCACTTTTATGGGGGTTATGCAAGCTAATATAACATTGAAAAAAAAACATCTATTAGGTGCAATCACTTATTTATTCACATGTTTGTATGAACATAAATGACACATACCTCACTTACTGTGTCCATAGGTTTTATATTTTATTTCCTTCATAAAATGGTGAATTATTTGTTTAAATATAAAAAAATATTTTATCTATTATAAACATTAAATAACTTAATAAAAGCCTATATTAGTTATCATTACTTATTAATTTTTTTTTACAAATACTTCTATAAAAAAATTTATATAAAAAGCAATGAAAACAAACAAACCCTACTTGAAAAATATCTACCATGCTCTCATTAACTTATCCTATGAAACTTATGGGTCAAAGATATCAAAGAAAAATTAAAATTTACAAATTATTGAATTCTCTGTTTCAAAACAATCACATTTATTAACAATTTGAATGATAAAATATCTTCATACACTAAAACATTAAAATAAATAAATAATTATTATCATATGCATTAGAATTTTAGTCAAACACCAATAGACCCATCTCACACCAAACAAACACGTGATAAATCGACAAAGATTTCTAATGTTTAAAAGAGCATATTTAATAATTTTTGTTCCACCAATGAACAAAAAAAAGGGCCTACAAGTTGTTCACTTGTGAATTATTAAAGATGACTTGACTTGACAATGAACAATTGGCTTTTGATTCATTTGAAGATACTAACATTTAAGTAATTGTTGATGGTCACTTCACAAGACAAGTTTGCATTATGCCTTGAAAAAAAAAAAATTTACTTAAGTTTTTATGTCACACCATTTCAATTTCAATAAAGAATTGACTTTACTGTTCATCACATGTCACTCTCATGCTAAAGCAATTTCAATAAACAATTAATCTCTTAAAAAAAAAAAGGCAAGGTTGAGGTTTGATTATTGTAAAAGCTTGTCCATGTGGATGACTCAACTTTCCCCTTTTGTTGTTTAACTTTTAATCATATGTTTAAAAATTCTATAAATAACAATAACAATAATACACACAATAATACACTTCAGATTTTATCCCAAAAATGAAGAGTTTTTTTTTCCCTATTAGTTTTCTAGCAGCCACGGGACAGGATATTGTGAGTTTTATAAAAAAATAGAACTCGCTCAACTTATGTTTTTTTTTTTTACAAGTGTGATAAATGCATATAAAATTATAGACTTGCGCACAGTCGAGAATTGAACATTCAATTGTGAGTCTTCACCTGATGATAGGAATTTGGGTTGTAAATTCGCACTAATAATCGGAGATTCGTTGCCACTACTGCTGCGGCTAATGGATTTCAAATTTAGGCAATAGATTCCCACACTAATGTTTTTTACAATAAGACTAATGTTGATGGACCAAAGATTTTTTTTTATTGCATTATTATATATATATATATATATATATAATGTTTATTCAATGACTCAATACAATATGTTCAATCAGATGTGGACAATACTTATTGAACATACACGATATGGAGTCAATTTTAATGCATCAATTTGTGATTATTTATTATTTTCAATTGGCAATGTACCAAGAACAAATATGGTCCATGTTCTTAATTAATGCCTTTTATCACTAAAATCCATTATCACATAATAATTCAAAATTATATAATCTCGGTTGATGTGCTATTATTTTCAAATAATCCTCTTTTTCGTTTTATATTTTGAAGGTGTTTTGAAGTTCCCCTTCCATAGAATATATATTATATTATTTTAATTAATTATTGGCCTTATAAATTCATATTTTTCATATCATTTGAAAATAAAAAAAATGATAAGATTCTTAATAAAATTTATTTTTAAGAAAAAAAAATCTCCTCAAAAATTTATGTAATTCAAACACTTACCGTTTCAATTTTCCTTTGAATTTGCTTTTTAAAGAACTTGCTAACCTAAGTTTATATATATATATATATATATATATATATATATATATATATATATATATATAAATTTTTTTTTTTGTATTATAAGAATTTTAATTATTTTTTTTTGTATTATAAGAATTGATCACTGATATTTATTAGTCATATGACTCATATGTAATAAATTCGAAAATATGATTTATTAACCACATTATGCAAAAGTGGCTGATTATTGAAGATTGGAATAACTAGGAATAAGCTAAGTTATCCCAAATTGTTCCACATGCAAACATATCACGTCGGCTATTGTATTTTAAATTTAATTTGAGATAAATAAATTGTCATGTTATACATTATTAAAACAATAATAAAACTTTTAAAACATAATATAAATATATAATATTATATTTTAATATAAAAATAATATATCTATTATAGTTTAATACATCATGATATATTAAATGACACCATTGACCAATGTTCAATTTTTTGTTAATTAGTTTATAAAGAATACTTGGGAGGGGTGGAAGGTTATTGGAAGATTAAAATTTTCCCCAAAGAAAGTATTTTAATGGAATTTTTTTTATGGCAAGCTTCTGACCTTTTGAATTTTTTTTTTTTTTTACTAGTAGGCGATAAGCGCCCTCTACTCAAGAGATTTATCAAAAGGGCAGACATGTACGAAGGTGTACTAGTTACGGTGGCTTATAAGCCTTTTAGGAAAATTTCCCTGCCATGTAACCTGGATTGGTGAAACAATTGTTTCTCCCACATGAGTCCCACACCCAAGACGGTAAACAGTACAAAAATAATACTAGACCCGGATATACATTGCTTAATTAATGTATAAACAGTACTTGAGCTTAAGTGTACAATATATAAACAGTACAGAAATAATACAAGAGTCCCATGTAAACATTATTGGAGCCCGGCTCTCCATTATATCTTAGAACACTACATGGATCATTTTGTATCTATACATGAGTTTTATTCTTACCCTTAAGCATCTTGTATCACTATAATTAGTGATGCTTCTTAGATCTTTGAAAGCTTACTCAATGGTAACAGTTTTGTGATCTATTATGATCATAAATATATTATCCTTGCAAGAACTTGGGCTGCTAAGAAGGATTCTAGTATTCATGTTGAAGCAATGCCTTGCACAAAGCTTTGGAACTTTCTTTTGAGAAGAATTTGAAGCTTAATACTGTTTTAATGAGCTACAATGTACCGGTGGAGATAATTAAATAAGAAAACATTAAAATTTTGTCCTAATTCAATAAAAATATTAGCTATTTGATTAATAACATACTTTTAATCCACTTTTATTTCTTATTTAAAATTGAAATTATTTATGTTAGTTCCGCCGGTTAGGGTTTGTGAACTTAGAGGAGCACTCACTCACTTAAGCACTCAAGAAAATCAAACATAAACCACACAAGAAGAGACACAAGACGTTGGTAACCCAGTTCGGCATCCACTTACCTACATCTGGGGGGCTATGCCCGGAGATCAATAATCCACTAAAAAGGGGTAAAAGATAGAAGAGTACAAAACACACTTGTCACTCTCTCACAATACAAGAATACTACCCTCTCTAGATTGTCCGGTACCTCCCTACTCCCTCTTTCAAGAGTCATACCCAATCCTAGACCAAGGTAGTATATATAGACGCCTCAACATCCCAAATATAGCGCATACCATTTTTAGAATCTCCGCGACTTCTAACTTTAGAACCTTCCGAAATTAGATGTCGCAACTTATGTTATAACATATGTTACAACATGACCCTGACTCTTGGCTTGGCTGAATTCTGGCTCCATTGCTAAGCGACCTCAAGACACCCCATCCGAGTTGATGTAGCCCGATCACCTGATCTGACCTACCAGCAACTAACCTCCCTCTTCAGCTCCTCACCACACAGCCCCTCGCAAGGGGCACACGTCCTATGTGCGTCTTCATGAAACTTGCCAAACTTAGTCTTCACTTCACTCAAGTTTGGTCTTCAAATCTTCTACAAAGATCTTCATTCAATCAGCTGAATCTTGTCACCAATAGGCGCATCTTCAAACATACCCTTAATATACTTCATATCATCTCTATTAGGGTTTTTTAAATCTTGCCTTCAATAGTCTTCAAAATCATACCATTGTTAGGTTGTTTCTTCATTTAATTCCACCCATATTTAGTCTTCAATCACATCTTCTAAATATGGTCTTATGAGATCTTGATATCATCTTGTTGCTTGCTTGATCTTCTTTCCTAAAATAACTTAAACAAGATCTTCATTTAATCTTCATGAGAGTTGCAACTTTTTGCCAGAAATAACTTCTCCAAGTTCTCTCACGATATTTTTCACCTAGCCAAGATTGTTTGCCATGTCATCCTTCATTCCACGTCATTCTCATGCCACGTCATCATGCTTGCCATGTCACCTTGATTAGGTGTCAAATTATGCCAATCTTAAAGTGCATTTGCACTAACAATTTAGAATTGGAATTATAAGATAGAAGTGAAAAATTGATAAATTACTATCTCCACTGGCCCTCTCTAAAACAATAAATTTTTTAATATAGAATGCTTATATTTTATATTGCATCCATCTATTAGTAACTTATCTGTTATTAATCACATCAATATCATTTTATTTATCAATTTGGATGCTTAGTTTATAATTTTGGAAAAATTGAAAACATATATATTAAAAAAAGACAAGTTATATAATTTAATGTAAAAAACAAATAGAGAAGCTTTTATTGCTTTACAACATGGTAGACTACTATCACCTTGCCACAAATAAAATTCACATAAAAAGATATCTTCTAAAGACTCTTAAACCATATTGAGCATATGACTATGGATCATACAAAGATTCAAATTAACTAATTCTATTTGAACTCTAAGTAAATAATTATATTCAATTTTATTAAAAATTAAATAAACATGATCATGTGTTATATATATGTATGTATAATTTATTTTAAAAAATAGAAGAAGAAGGCGGCTTTAAGTCGCAATCCCACATTTCTTTTTTCTTTCAACTTTTAAATAGTTAAGATGGTGATAAAAATATATAGCCATCATTTGATATTTTGTTCCATTTCTTAATTGAAGTTCAATATTGAATTATGGCTTGTCACATTTTTTTTAAAAAATCATTCTTAAATTAATAAATTTATCTAATTTTATACTGAAACAAAACACTTTTTTATTTCTACAGAAAAATCAAATTTAAAAATTATTAAAATACTATATCATTTTTATGAAAAATAAAAAATCGCCCCAGATCAGTTGGTATTAAATAAATAAATAAAAATAAAAAACTCAAACTTGAAATATTTGATTTGAACCGAGCTCAAATTTTGATTACTAAAAAATTTCAAATTAAGTTGAAGTTTACTACTTCTATTTTTAATAAATAATTTTTACTCTTGTAATTAAATAGAATTTTATAATTGGTTTTACCCATAAATCATGAAAATTACTCTGCATGCCCGTATTAGGCACTTCTTCACCTATGTCTTCAAACTACCTGACCCATCTTCGTCCCTACGAGAATTATGAGGACATTGGAGACCTCAGCTCCCTTCTCAAGTGAGACAAGTTGGGGATCTCATAACAGGCCATAACTTAGAATATTTGGCTATAAAAGAATGTGCTCATTTCTCATGATAAGTACTCTGTGTGTCCTTATGTAATTGTCAAGATTATTCATATGTTATTGTCTTGGATTATTACAGTCCTAGAAGCAATAAATAATAGACTGGAAGAAACTGCTGCTGTAACTAAGCGCAGTCAGGAGTTCTTTGAGAAGCAAACAGAGCTAAGTGAGGAGTGATCATTTGAGCAGGCAAAGAGCGAGCTAGTTGTTTTACTCGTAGTTTTGTGTATTGCAGCTCTTAGGAGGTATAGTCTTGATCTGTTGTATTTTCCTGCTTTTACTTTGTGTTTTTCTCTTATTAAAATTTTATTAAAACAGAGTGGATAAACCATTTTTTCCCCAAAAAAAAATTGTGAAAACTTTATTAAAATAAAGAACGTTGTCATCTTTCTATGAAACATCTTAGTGTATAAATTATAATAATAATTTATATAAACAAAACATATAAAAAGAAAAGTTATAGGTTAAGCTAAAACACCCAAAGTTATTTTAGAGATGGACAAATTAAATTAAAGTAAATTATGAATTCTAAAATATCATAGTGTATCTTTCATGTCATGCAGTGTGGCATAATACCACATCAGTCTTCGAACTCCATATAATAATATTATATAAAATATCAATTATATATATATATATATATATATATATATATATATATATATATATATATATATATATATATATATATATATATATATATATATATATATATATACTTTAATTGGTATCATATCACCAAATATTAGATGCATGATATCAATAATTTTATATAAAAAATTATGTATTTTTCTTGTTACATCAAATATACTTTTATTAATAATCAGATTGGTCCAAATGGTAGAGTTTAAGATTAAATCACTTAAATAAGTGATTTTCATTTCAAATCTTTATATATATAACATTTGTCATGAGTCATGAGATTCCTGCTTTTTTATAAAGGTTTTTTCTTTAAATTATATGAAAAAAAATATCCACTAAAAAATATATGCTCTTATATGAATCCCAGATAAATCAATGTGTGAAAATCAAATATAAAAATAATAATAAATAAAAATCATAAATAATAATAATAATAATAACTCTGAAAAATATTGATGATGTTTTAAATACGGCTTTCACTATAAGAAACTGCGGGGTCAAATTCAACGAAAGAGTCTTCACTGAAACCTCTCCCATTCCTGCTTTCGTTTATGTTCCAGCATGATGGCCCCCTGGGGCCGTCACTCTCTCCTTGTTTGAGGCAAAAACCTGGGGTTTCCTAGGCCAACATAGTTACCTCAACCCCTAAGCAAGTAACCTTCGAGACTTCTTTGCATTTGCAGAAAGCTCACTTTGAAAAAAATGAAACTTCGCTCAAACTCCTCTATAACAATAGATCAAGATCTTTGGATGCTTGCTAGGGATAGCATGCAAACTTCTCTGTATGCTAAATTTCTAGGAAAATCCCTCCCTCTCGACCAGGCTAAACTTGCTCTGGCTGATGCTTGGAAGAGGCTTGGCACCTTCACTGTCCCAGACTTACCCAATGGTTTCTACTACATCAGATGCGAGTCTGAAGAAATGCAACTTCGTCTCTTATGGGAATGCCCTTGGACAGTTGCAGGTCGTATACTTCAACTCTTCCCTTGGATAGAATCATTTCAACCATCCTTTGAAAAACTCTCCATAGCGGCTATTTGGATACAACTGTATTATCTTCCCATTGAGCTTTGGGGCGGGGAGATTTTGGAGACAGTGGCATCCCACTTTGGAAAGGTTCTCAAGGTTTATGAACACACTTTGAATTGCTCAAGGGCTTAATTTGCTCGAGTTTGTATCGAACTTGACCAAAGCAAACCTCTCCAACAAGGTGTTTGGGTAAACTACGGTGAGTTTTCTATTTTTATTTTATTCCTTTACGAGAAATTACCTGTTTTTTGTTTTAAATGTGGGAGGGTTGGACATGGTGAAGCACACTATCCCACTCCTAGCAATCGCCCACATTCAGGTCTTCCTGTGCCCTCAGATTCACCTCCTAAGATGGTGTGGAAAGATACCAGAATGTAGGTTGATGAGGTCGTTAGTGGATAGGATGACTTCTTGGGTGCTTCTGAATCATCCCTGAAACCCTTCGAACCAAATAATGAATTCGGCCCCTGGCTAAAACCTTGAAGCCGTCACATTTCAAATCAAGGTCGTCCCAGTGGGAAAGACGGAGGTCGAGGAGGAGGTCTCAGCCAGCAGTAGTGGGCGAAACCCTAATCCAAAACAACCCCATGGATACGATAAACGAGATTTTGACAAGTGTCCAACTGCATGCCTCCCTTCCTCACACATGGCTTCTCCTTCGCTTGGAATTTCAATACATGCAGGCAAGTTTTTGAGAGGAGGGCATAATCGACCTTTCCATAAACGCTTGGATACTTCTTTCTGTAACCCCGAGGTCCTTGAAACTATGGAAAATTACTTATCCTCTGACACTTTGGTTAGTCCTAATGCCGTCTCAGAGGATCCCAAAAAGACAGAGTCTACCCTTATTTCAAATCAATAGGAAAAAGGCAAAGCCATAATCACTGTGTCACCCACTTCCTCTTCTCAGAGCATTGGAACCAGGGAAATCCGTCCATTGGATTTCCCAATAGGCAAATCTTTGAATCTATCCAAAGAAAGGAAACCTTCTCTAGAACCACTGTTACTCACTTCAAACATTTCTTCGGAGCTGATGGAGAACCAAAACCCTAATGACTGTCATCTGCTGTTAGTCGATAATGTAGTTGGTGTCCTCTCTCAGGCTGAACAAGAAGAAGAACTCATGGAAGAAACAGCATTAGACGATACTTGTTCTATTCAGGAACCGGACGAAAATATGATTCCATGCCAATATCATAAAGACATTAAATTAGAGGCTCTTGCGAGGCGCGAAACTTCGAGGAGTAGCACTAAAACATAAAAAGGGAGAAAAACACTTAACCTTTAAGCCTCCTCTTTGTTCTTTCTCCTTTTTCTCTGATCATGGTGTTAAAAATTTTTGCTTGGAACTGCAGGGGCTTATCTTATCCTAGGAAAGTTGACTACATTCAAGAAGTCACTGCAAGTTTAAAACCAGATTTCATTTGTTTAATTGAAACAAAATCTAATTCTTCTCGAGTCCATCATTTTTGTGACAGGTTTACAAAAAACTGGAGATGGGTTGCTATCCTTTCCAATGGCCTATATGGGGGAATTATTGTCCTTTGGAGCCATTTTGTTGGTCTGGTTACCTAGTGGCTTTCACTAGAACTGTGCTTTACCTCATCATTTCTTCCACCGTTGATGGTCTACAATACTCAGGTGCTTTCTGAACATAAAAAGCTCTGGAGATCTCTTAGTAGTTTGACCATCTTAAATTCTCCATGGTTGCTCACTGGGGACTTCAACGCAATCTGCAATAATGAAGAACACAAAGGAGGCTCTTTTAAAAATTATGCTTCTAAATCGAACTCCTTTATGTCCTTCATTCTTGATAATAATCTGATTGATCTTGGTTTCATTGGTCCCAGCTATACTTGGTGCAATGATCATCTGGGTTTAGCCCGGAGATGAACCAGACTCGATCGCTTCCTCGTCAACAACAATTGGTTTCTTAATTTTAATTCTTTCAATAATCAACACCTTCTTGGGTTAACTCTGACCATACCCCTATGCTTTTAGCGGCTCAAAACTCTATCCACTCCATTAAAAACAAAATTTTTCGATTTGATAATTTTTGGCTTGAGTATGAAGAGTGCCATAACTCTGTGCTTAAGGCCTGGAATGTGCAATCTCACAGTACTCCTATACACTCTTTTCATCATTCTATTGCATGTACTAAGCAAAATCTTCTCAGGTGGAGGCGCATGGGAATCTCTCATATTGATGAAGAGTTAACCAACATTGAGGAGGGAAATTACTAAATTGGAAGAGGAGTCCTTTACTTCTGATGATGCTTGGAGAAACACTTGGCTAAGGGCTTTGAGAAATAGGCATAATGCTAATCTTAGACAGAAAACAATCTACTAGGGTCAAAGAGCAAAAAATCATTGGCTTAGCAGAGGGGATCAAAATTCCAGCTTTTTTCATCACTCTGCTAAAGTCCGGGGTCACAGAAACAAAATTCACACCATCAAAGATCTTTCGGGTAACATCTTTACTAATTTGAATGATATTCATAATTGTTTTATTGATTTCTATAAAAATCTTTGGTCTTCCTCTTAGGATTTCAACCTTGACTCTTTATCTGATGCCCTTCTGAATGATTACCCTGCTTTGTGTGATGAAGATAGAGTGGCTCTGATAAGACCAATCTTGAAAAGAGAGGTTTATTAAACACTCAATTCAATGCCACGGGATAAAAGTCCAGGGCTTGATGGGCTCAATGTTGAATTTTATCTGTTTTACTGGAATCTTATTGGTGATCATTTTTTTAATGCCATTTCTTACTTCTTTAGCACTGCTAAATTGCCTCACTCCTAAGGTAAAACTTTTGTTGCTTTAATTCCCAAAAATGAAAGCCCAATTTCTGTCAAGGATTTTCGTCCGATTTCTCTCTGTAATGTCTATTATAAGATTATTGCAAAAAATTTGGGCAACCATTTAAGAGCTTTGATTCATAAACTTGTGGGTCCTGAGCAAAATGGGTTCATTCTAGGGTGTGGTGATTATGATAATATAATTACAGCCCAAGAAATGATCACCAATAAGATTCCAGTAAAACAGATTATTGTAAAAAGCCTTTGATACTATTGAGTGGTCAGTTATTCTTGCTACCCTCGGAAGATGCTTTTCCCCGAGCAATGGATTGCTTGGACCCAGGCTTCCCTATCCTCTGCCTCTTTTTTCTTTATGATCAATGGTCATCATTCTTCTTGAATTTCTAGCAACAGAGGAGTTAGACAAGGAGATCCGATCTCCCTTCTTCTCTTTCTTCTCACTTCCCAAACCTTGACTGCTATCCTCAACAAGGCCTTGATTCTTAACCTAGTTCTAGGTTTTAACAATAATCTTTCTATATATTTTAACCATTAAATGTTTGTGGATGATCTCATTCTTGTTACTATGGCCTCCTGAAAAGCTTTCAAGAACTGTCTCTTGTGTTTTGATATTTATAAAAAGTTGACTGGCCAAAATCCAAACCTTCTTAAGTTTGCTATTTACCTACCTTCTTGGTGTAATTCTAAAGTTGCTAAAGCCATTTCTAGGATTTTGGGTATTAAGTTAGGTTAATTCCTGTTCACCTATCTGGGGGTTCCAATTTCTCCTAGGAAGCTCACAATCAGTTAGCTTAACTTCCTTCCTAATAGAGTGAAATCTTCAATAAATTCATGGAATCATCCTTCTATTTCTACTGTTGGCCGTGCAATCCTTCTCAAAAGCACTATTTTTGCTATTTCTAATCATATGATGTCAGTTATGAACCTCCCTAACTCTATCCTGGACTCCATTTCTAAGCTTGCGTGAGGGTTTCTCTAGGGAAGAAGTGGCAATAAAAGTGGCTTTCACTCAGTTGGTTGGACTTTTACTACACTTCCAAAAACCGAGGGAGGATTGGGAATCATAAATCTCAGATATGTTAAACATGCTCTTAAGGCCAAAAGTATTTTTACAATTCTTAACTCTGAAAATAAAATCTGGGCTGAGATATTTATAGACAAATACAAAAATTGGCATCCCTGGAACAACATTAAACCTCCCCAATCTTCATGGTCTTTAAATCCATATGCAATTCTTCTGATTTCATCAAACCCAATCTCAAAATTCTTACTGCAAATCCTGATGTTGTGGACTTGATGAATGACCCTTGTATTATGGATCTTCCCATTGCTTATAAACCCACCTTTTTAAATATGGATCTTGCTTTTGAAAACATTCAGTTTAAAGATGTTCTTGATGTAAGCCTTTCATTTCTATTCCTTAACTAATCTTTTTGGTGAAAATCTTGATGTTAAATGGTTGGAGAACATCAAATTTGACTCTTCAGCTGATAATTTCTGGGTGTGGGCCTCTGCCAATCATAAGATTTCTATTCCTGTCTCTGTTTATGATCATCTAAATAGCAAGGATAATCCTACTTAGATTTGGCAGGGGTGGAATTGCATTTGGAGACTTTGTGTTCTGCCTCGTATAAATACTTTCATATGGAAACTTGCTCATGGCAAATTATCCACAGGGGTCTTTCTCTACAAATTAAATATTGGTCCTCTAGCTCTTTGTCCTTTTTGTGGGTTGGAACAAGAAATAGCTGAGCATATCATCTGGACTAGTAGCAAAGTTAGACATTGTTGGGTTTCTCTCTTTGCTAATTACAATCTATCATCTTGCAATGTTGATGATCTGCACACTGGAAACTGGTTCTTTTTTAATCTTAATACCAGAAATACAGATTCTTGGATCAAAGCTATGATCGCCACTTTGCCTTGGATCATTTGGAAGGCGCAGTATAACCTTATCTAAAAAAAACTACTCCCAGATTTGATACTTTAATACATAAAGCTGAAAATCTTTGCTTTGATTTTTTCAAGGCAACAACAAAAAAATTACAGGGAGTTTTCTTCATCCTCCTTACACCTCAATAATATTACAATTTTTATAAATGCCTCTTGGAATCCAATCTCCAACGAATCAGGGTTAGGCTTTATCATCATCTTAAATCCTGACTTGATCTTAACTGCAGGATCTTTGGGGGCATCTTATTTCTCTCTGATGAACGCTGAAATTGATGTTGTCCTTCAAGCTCTCCAAATTTGCAAAGATCAGGAATGGACCCAAACAAAATTCTCTATGACTGTCCAGTGGTTGCTCAAATCATCCAAAATCCTCACCCTTGCATCACATGGAGAAACAACTCTATGATCCAAAAGCTTCAGCAATTGATGAATCACTTCCCCCACATCTCAATCATCACAATTCTAAGAGAGGAAAACATTATAGCAGACTCCTTAGCTGATCATGGAAGGTAAAATTCACATCTTACTCTCTATCACCAAGGGTTGGACAGCTCCTTTTGGTTGGAAGACATCTGTGCTCTTAGAAATCTTCACTTTAAACATGTTTTAGTTTTTTTTTTTTTAGTTTAAGCTTTTTTTTATCTTTTCTCAAAAAAAAAAAACCCATCAAAAACCACATATATATATAATTACTGAATTAAAATAATAATAATAATAGTAATAATAAAATCCAAAAAAATAGTGGTGATGTTCCTTACAGCTCTTCCGGGTCAAGAACCAAATATGAAATATCTATATTGACTGACTTCAAATAATAATAACAATATTAAAAAAAAGTTAAAAAAAAAACAAAAAGCAAAAACCATAAATAATAATAATAATAATAATAATAATAATAATAATAATAATAATAAAACGTTGGGTGATGTCCCTTTCAATGAGAGAACCGACACGGGTCAAAATCGCGTCCCTCATCTCCCGTCCCTATCCGTCATTCTCTCACATCATCAAGGCCAAATCCGTCTTTTTCCCCACCCCCAACCCACTGTGGGCCCCACACACACCCCCTCACCACCTCCTTATAACCAAAATCCCAACCCCTTCGCCACTTCGTTTTTTCTCTTTCTTTTTCTTTCCCTTGTTTTCCGGCTTTCAGCCATTTCGTCGAACACCTCGCCTGCGCTTCGGTTGGTGCTCGTGGATGGCGTGAGGGGCCTTGCGCACTGGGGGGGATGGGAAGGGTGGTGCTCGGGTTGGCGGTGGGGTGCGCGGTGGTGGCGTGCGGGATCGCCGCGGTTGCTGTGGGGAGGAGAGTAAGGAGTCGGAGGAGTTGGACGAGGGCTGTCGCTGTGGTTACAGACCTTGAGGAGGGATGCGCTACGCCTTATTCCAGGTTGCGCCAGGTCGTTGATGCCATGGCTGTTGAGATGCATGCTGGGTTGGCGTCTGATGGTGGTAGCAAGCTTAAGATGCTCCTCACCTTCGTTGATGCCCTTCCTGATGGGTATTTTGCCTCTTTGCCTACTCTTTGATTCTTGGTTTTATGATTTGAGAATTGTTTTGTTGGGATAGGGAATGATTTGGATTGGAGAGTATTTTAGGGTGTTTCTAGTGTTTTGTTTTCTGTTGTATTGAAATTAAGTCTTTTGATGCAAAGTTTTGAGGAACAAATGAATTTTTTTTTTTTGGATTGTTTTGAGTATTCGGTTTTTGGTGGTTTTCTTTTATTGATGTGAAGGCTTTGATTAGGGGTGACACCGTGACAGGTTTACTAGTGTTTTTTTGCCTCCCATTTCCCTTAATGAATGAAATGATGCGTTGATTGTGTTGTCCATATATTGCTGATGCTAAGATTAGGAGTTGGTTCTGGTGATTTATAGTTTTGTTGTACAAGGGTGTTTAAGCAGGTTGAGGCCTTTTTTTTTTCTTTTAATATTTTATTTTCGGCAGATGATTATTGGAGTATTTTGGATGTTTATCTTAATTGATATAAAACGGAAGGTTTGGAATTCGAGTTGGCTGTTTATTTAGTGTGGCTTTTGTCTGGATACTATTGATTTTGATGCTAGGTTCTTATTTTATTTTAAGAGAGTCAGTGTTAATGTTAACTGTATTACCTACCACGCCATTCTGGATGTTTGTGGATAGCTAATAATGCAATGACGGCACAGCAAGAGATGATTAATTATTGAGTGATTGCGTTCTTATATCATTTGGTAAGATTCCCTTGATTCATGTAATAATCTCCTTGGTCATGGTTGCTACCCCCCTAATAACAGTTCATTGTATGTTGGTAGATATTCTCCTTCTAATTCAGTGTACCTAATTGGCAAACAACATTTTGATAGACCAGAAGAAGAGTCTTTGACTTGTGACTTGGTTACCTAATACTTATTTGCTGTGGCTTGAAGAAATTCAGCCTTATTGGAATCTATAACTTCCGTTGCTTGATTGAGAATCCAGCATTGAGGTGTAACTTAGAATTAATGCTTAATGACTTTATGGAGAGGTGGTTTCACCCAATGTTGTCCGGTTTGTGTTAGTCATTTATTGCAAATGAGGTAACTTTGATATCAGGAGGAATAATTTTGGTTGATTGCCTAGGTGTTAACATTACATAATGATAGTCTGAATGTAATGGTGGTTCCTGTTTTAAGTGGCCTTTTACATTCTCATCTATCACAAAGTTTTTCTTATTGCTTTTATTTTTATTATTTATTTTTTTATTATTTTATCAGGAATGAAACAGGCACCTTCTATGCTCTTGATCTGGGGGCTGCTACTTTCAGAGTCTTAAAGGTTCAGCTAGGTGGTAAACAATCAAGGATCTTGTGGCGTCAGGTTGAACAACATACGATTCCCCCAGCTTTAGTGAGTAGCACTACTGAGGTGAACTCCACTTTTCATCTTAATTTCTTCATTGTCTTCTCCTTTCTGTCCTATCTCCTTAGTAGTAAAACCTAATGCAAGCATCATGTGTGCAGGATCTATTCGATTTTCTTGCAATGACATTGAAAAACTTTGTTGAGAGAAACAATGATGGCTTTGAACAATCAGATAAAAGAAAGGAGCTTGGAGTGACATTTCCGTTTCCTGTCAGACAATTGTCTGTTTCTTCAGGCATTCTTATAAAGTGGACGAAAGGATTTGCCATCAGAGACACAGTGAGTTCTTGTTTGTTAGCTGATTTGTTTCACTTTTTAATAGGCAAATATGAGTGGGGGCAAGCATGGCTTTTATTATGCTTAGTCTTCTCTCCAGTCATTTGAGGTGTTTCATATTCTTCAACAAGGTATTTTGTTTTGGGAAACTGAGGGCAATATCTTGCTTAGGTTTTTTTCTTTTTTGAAGTGTCACCCATTGGTTTAGATCTCTAATTTACACCAGCAGTCACTTTGGCATACGTGTAGATGGTGCCTAGGAGATTGGGATTCCTTGCTGTCTAAGCTCTGCCAAACTGTTGTAACAAGAGCGATCCTTATGAATGATTGATTTCACCTTTTTGAAGCTCATTATATCTTATGATTTTAGAAGTTTTCCATACAACCTCACCTACAAATTTGAACTAATCTTGGTGGTTCTCATATTTTGACTTTCTGTATTGCCTCGTTGGTCCATCTACCTTTGTATATTCAATATGATTTTTGGAAACCAATTAGAACGTCTTGTGTCCTCAAGCAATCTGATCAGCTGTAGGAAACCGAAAGCTTTGCCAACTTCTGTCTTATTTGTGCTCATAATATCTCATAATATCCTAAGACTTTACAATTTCTCCATAGAGCCTAGGTGTTAAATATGTACTATTTTTTGGAGTTATTGTTCTTTAGTATGTGTGTTGGCTAATTATTCTATATACCTTGTCATATCAATATGATTTTTGGAAAAAGAATCAAAATGTGGTGTGTGCACAATCAATCAGATTTGTGGTTGAAAACCAAAGGTCTTGTCACTTGTCTTTTATTAGTGCATGACCAACTAGAAAGTAAGCTTGAATTAAAAACCTGTGTTGTTTAGTTTGAGTCAAAGCTCTCAAACTGCTGAAGTATATTCCCCATGGGGCTAACATATGACAACACAGGGACAGGGACATCACTGGGGTTAATACTAGGTTCATATTGAACTCAGTATTACTCCCTACATCTAGAATTTGGATGTGAGCTTTGATTAGAGGAAGAAAACATGATCATCTAACTTCTACTTGTTTGGTTCAAAACCAAAAATTAGGGCTAGACTACCAAAATTTGGATGATTTTGCATCGTTTATGGTTGGGAATCTGAGCCATGGTTACATTCAATTAGAGTGTCTTAGTTAAGTGTATATATGAAGTTTTCTTTTCCATTAATAAGCTTAGAGTATATTTGTACACAGTTATCTAAAGTAATTAGACTGATCCCCCACCACTGTCATAGGTCCAGTTGGGGAGTATTTTAGTGTGAATCATCCTAAGTTCAATATATTGTTTACATTACAGGGGTGTCTTTTGACCGGATATTGAAGTCATGTCGAGTGATGGTATAATAGGCTGGAGTACTTTGTATGCTTGTTAAATCCTTATTCCATAATTTCCTTCCCTAGCTTTAACATCTAATTTGGAAAGCTGCTATAGGAATCTATATACCAAATTCCTTAAATCCATGCATCTTTTTTTTGTTGTAGGTCTCTTTGATAGAAGTCAATATTTTAGCACATGAAATCCAGCACAGAATTTTTTCATTAATGTGACCCTTTTCTGTTAGTTTTCTTGACATCGTTGGTTGTTACACACTCCATAAATAACTGATATGTTCTTGTGCAATTTAGGTTGGAAAGGATGTCACTCAATGCCTACAAGAAGCACTGACAAAGAGGGGATTGGATATGCAGGTGGCAGCATTGGTACGGTTTGAGTGTCCTCTGGTTGTTCTAGCTTAAAGTTCCACATTTGTGGGAGCTACCTTCGACGTTCTAAAGTAATCGTCTCTTTTTTTAACTTTGCATGAAACACGAAAACACATCTCTGACTACTTGCATAGGAGAATCCCTTAAAATAAACAAATAGTAAATATGGGGACTTGCTTCAATCGATATGGCAAAAGTTATAAATAAACATCAAGACATCGGTTCTGTATTGTTGTCTGGTTTAGCAAATATTAATTACTGTTTAAAGCAATAAATTGTTTGATGTTTTCTGTTTGTTTTGCTTCCATATGATATTGATTGTATTGGTTGTGGTATTGTGATGATCTAAACTTTGGCGACGTCAAACTGGTTTTGGCTGAAATTGTCTGGGTTGGCATATGTGAAACTGGACCTTACACATTTTGGAGCTTGATTTTAGAATTAAAAGATGACCATCACATAAAATCCTTTACTCCTTTCTTGATTTTCTTTATCAATCTATATCTGTCACTAGATTAGGGGGCAGTCAGAATCCCCTATCTTTCTCAACATGAGTGCATGACTACCAAGTTAAGAAAGTGAATGATCACTTTTTATCAGCTTGCATTTTGTACGAGAATACTAAAAATATAAAATGTTGGGAAGCTGTTATTCAATGTTTTTGAAATTCTGTAAAAAATCAAATTTGTAATATTATTGATATTAATAGTGGAAAGAATTGGGATGGAAACCAACGTTGTTCATCTCTGAATTGAACAGAAAACCATAATTTGGAATAAGAATATCTAGAAGGTAGAATCCAGCATGATGTTAGACTAGTAAGAAATTCAGAAGATAGCTGAATACTTTGCATTTTAAATTCAATGACAGCAATGTAGGAGCTGGTAATAGGTTTGTATTTGCAGGTTTGTAATGTGTTGAGCAATAGCTTAGGAAAATAATAGTGAAAGATGCATTAGCCTAGGAAATTTAAGGGGATTCTTAAGGAAGGCAAAGAGAGATGCAAGATAAATTTGTTGATGAAAGAAGTCTGAGGAGACAAGGTTATTTTATTAGATGTCTTGCACATTAGTCCTAACCCAATTAGGGATATGGTGAAGAATATTGTAGATGATTTTCTCATTCTATAATACCTCTGACGGGTAGACATTTGAGATCATGTTATCAAGCAAGCAAATTCAAGAGAAAGTGAAAACTTCTAGTCATTTATTCAATCCCTCTTTTATTTCTTTGTTGCTTCTTCATTAGTTGATTCCTGTGCCAGGTGTCCAACTTAGATCTAAGTAATAGAGAATGTTGTTAGGATGGGACCACGACACAGCTTTTTATGTTTTGTTGATATTATAGTGAATAAGTATAAGATATTTGCTGTCTTATGGTCTTTAAAATCAAAGCTTGTGAACTATGTAAGATGCTTCACTTTAGATGGATAGTTGGATCATACCTGAAATTTACCTTCTGAATTATTAAATTCTTGCTATATTTGGCATGTTACATTTGCTGACCACAAAATTTATAAATGGATTATATTAGATGAGTATGTCATGGGTTTTTCCTGTCAGAGAGGAAGGTGATGTATTTAACCCAGGAAAGATCCTAAAACCTCTATTTTCTTGGGTTGCCAGTGATTTTTAATCTTATCAAGATTGGTCAAATAATAGACTAATTAGTGAGATTTTCTTTCCACTTTCATGACTTCCACCCTGCTATGGTGTTATTAATATGCAGTATGAATGAGCAAAGCGTGAAAATGGAGATTCCATGAACCTTTTTTTTGTTTTTTTGGAAACCAGGTTAATGATACTGTCGGAACATTAGCCCTTGGCCATTACTATGATGAAGACACTGTTGCTGCTGTAATAATTGGAACAGGCACGAATGCCTGTTACATAGAACGCACTGATGCTATAATTAAATGTCAAGGTCTTCTTACAAATTCTGGAGGCATGGTATCTTTTATTTGTATGATTTTTTTTTTTACAGTTGATTTTTCTGATGATTTTTTTTTTGTAGTTCATATGCTACTGTATCTTTCCTCACATGTGCAACTATGGGTTTTGCTGACTAGGTGATTAACATGGAATGGGGAAGTTTTTGGTCATCACATTTGCCAAGGACACCTTATGATTTTGCTTTAGATGATGAAACCCTAAATCGAAACGACCAGGCAAGTTTTCCTGATCAGTGATGTGTATTTCTTTGTGTTTTATTTTGCTACCTTCCAGCGAGAAACTCTTTAACCTAGAAATATTAACTTCATTTCAGGGATTTGAGAAAATGATTTCAGGAATGTATTTGGGTGATATTGTTAGGAGGGTGCTTCTCAGAATAGCATTAGAATCTGATGTCCTTGGGAATTCTGCTCATTCTTTATCAATACCATTCGTCTTGGGGTATGTTGCTACGCTTATTTTATGACCTTTAGTTTCTTTATGATGAGTTCTCTTTTTGGCACAACTAGTAAAATGACTATCATTGACTGCAGTGTTGATTGACCCTAATGTTTGTATGATGGCTAGTTCCGCACCATCATGCTTGTACCAATACCTTTTCTAGATGTTTGGTAGTTGTCTTCTGTATGCTTCTTATTAGATAGTTCAGTTGCCACCATACCATAGAGGTGATCTTATGATCCTTATTTTGATGGTGTTAGTAGTGACTCTGATGATGCTTGTAATCTATGTTTCCTAATCTATATGCTGCTGTGTGGAAGTTAAATATCATCTCCTGTGGTAGCAAAATGAAAATTTTCTAAGTAGTTGGTTTCCTCAGCATTGCATTGTTAATTTCTAACAGAATGCAGATTTTGATCACATGGATCATGAAAATTCTTAAAAGTTTACATTCTGTGATAATGACATTCAAGGATACAATTTTTTTTAGTTGTCTAATGACACCCTCACTTTTTCCTAGCACAAAAAGTGTAATTCTTAATAGTTTGTTGGTACTTATGCAGGTATTACTAAAATAGTGTAGTTATTGCTAGATAATGTAAGATCTTATGTTATGACATTTATACAATGTAAATGTTGTCACCAAGACGCCGTTCTTCCTTATTGTGATAGTGCCATGCCATCATGTAAGCCCTTCATTTCATTATTGAATCATTCTGAGTTTGTGCTCAAGAGGATTATTTTATTTCATTGAAAATGGCAATCGCTTCCAAGCTAACACCTGAGGAAGCATGGTACTAAACAAATTTCTTGTGATCTCTGTATACTTATGCATGATTTTGAAGTACAACTATGATTGTCCTGATGTAAATGTATGGAAGGCAGAAGTAATTTTTATATCATCAAGAATATTTTGAAGACAAACTACATATAGATAATCTATCCACTACAGAAGAACATGTTGCTGTCCATTGTTGTTCAGAATCTGCATGTTTTAGATTTTCTTTTTCCACTATTGTTATTGTCTATTTTGTGTAGAGAGTTACTTGGATTACTCTGCTGGTGAGTTTGAACGGTTCTTATGTGCAGTCGAGTATTCCCTTTTTTGTTAGTCAGTTCAGATGGAGGATACCTATACAGAACTTTTCACAACTAAGTTAGTTCAGATGTTTAGATACCTTACAGAACTTTTTGCAACTCAATCAATCATGCATGATGGAATTACAAAGATTTCATCATTTTTTACCTGCAACTCAATAGATAGTTTTGGAAAACAAAGAAAAGGTGTATACAGATGCGATATTGAGCAACAAGAAGGAAAAGGATTGAATTGAGGAACTGCTGAGCATTTGTTGATCTCAGATGTGTTGATATCAATGGAGGGGATGGCTCATTATTTCAATGAATCATTTATTCTTATCTAAGCTTGTTTCTATCGCGAACCTATTTAGACATGGGAATTCTGAAAAAGCAGGCGGATTTATTTCTTTGATTTTTTTTACCTAGAAGCAGACACTTTCTTCTTGCACCCTCGTCTTTTTGGTAGGGAAGATAAGGATCTGATTCAGGCTTGTACTGGTACATGCCAAAAACCTTGTCTGCAATGTAACCTCTATTCTGTACTATCCCAAACTTAACTAAAATGTTTCAGTAAAGCATTGGTGGGAAGTTGATCAGTGGGGCATGGTTAGCAATACTTGTTTGCTTAAGTGACTAGGAAGTTCATCAAGGAAAGAGAATGGCTCAACTCTCCTGGTTTTTCCACAGATGATAGCGTTACCTTTCAATTGACAGACATTTAAAATGCTTGGCATCCGATTTTCTGAACTTTGGGAACACTTGCTCATAGATTTTCTAACAATATCCTTTTGATGCAACATTAACATCGACAATCTGTACAAGAATTTTAATCACACTTATTCATGGACGTTTGGATTATCACATCATTTTATGACCCATTAGAAACTTCTCACTGTATGTCAACCATTTTTAAGGGACAAAATTTCTAAGAGGAGGGCATTTGTACCATGCAAGATAAGTGTATAATTTAAATCGAGAATTAATAAATTAAACTTATCATGTAGTTTACTGATATCAAAGCAACCTGTGTATGGTACAATGACCATCTTAATATTTTTTAAAGAGGAGCTCCTCGTAGGATTTTTGTCCAAAGAAACAGCAGCCGTTTCAACTCTTCCATGTTTCAATGCCGTAGGACGCCTTTGATGGCTGCAATGCGGGAAGATGATACCCCAGATTTGGAAGAGGTGGGAAAGATACTGGAAGAAAATTTGCAGGTACTGTACTCTAGTGACTAGGCCGATACACGATAAGTTTATTTCAATTCTCGCAGAGGCATAACTGCATTGATATCCTTTTGTTTTCAGATGCACGACACAAGTCTCAAAGCTCGGAGGCTGGTAGTAAGAGTATGTGATGTGGTAACCCAACGAGCCGCCCGGTTGGGTGCTGCAGGTATAGTTGGCATACTGAAGAAAATAGGACGAGACGGGAGTGGTGGTGTTGCAAGCGGAAGAGCGAGGGGCAAACCTAAGCGAACGGTGGTGGCTGTCGAGGGTGGTCTCTATGCTGGTTACTCTACATTCAGGGAATATCTAAATGAGGCAGTGGTGGAAATATTAGGTGCCGAGGTTGCCAGAAATGTCGTACTCAGAGTATTCGAGGATGGGTCCGGAATAGGTGCCGCATTGCTTGCTGCATCTCTCTCGTCGGAGCAATGAAGGTTGGGTATACATATATAATTTCTCTGCAAATGTAAAAAAGGAAGGAGCAAAGATAAAAAGAATTTATTTGGCATTCAATTATATGTGTAAAGGTGTTGTGTAGTATCTCATATTTGTTTCATGTTCTTGTGTCTCCTTGTCTAATTATTTTATTTTATTTTACTTTTATTTGTGTTTGATCGAACTTTGAAATTGTGAATTTTATTTTATTAGCATTCTGGTTTTTTATTTGCAGGTGGTGCAAGCTTCTAAGAAAATTAAATAACAATGCCTTGTTTTTTTTTATTTTAAAAAAGAATAACAATTTGGGTTACAAATTTATTTTGTTATATAAATTTTATTTCTGCACAAAGTCTTCTGGTTATATTCATGCTTACGCCTAAGCGGTTTGAAGTTGCAAATTTTGGAAATGAATTACTAATTTTATTTTCTTCAGTCAATCAAGCATAAAAAGAAAAGTTATTTTTCTTTTTAATTATGTTTTTACTTCCCTTCCTTTGAATCCAACAGATGTACAGATAATTAGTAACTTTAGAGGATGAAAATTATTACTGAAAATTGTTCCTATGCCGCTCGCTTTATGCCCTTAACCAAAAAATAAAAATAAATAAATAATCATATTTAATTGTATTTCTAAAATATGGTTGTTTTTAACCAATATATATATATATATATATATATATATATATATATATATATATATATATATTTGTTTATTTACTTTCTTTTATATTTTCAAAAAAAATTTAAATTTAATAAGTAACAAAAAAGTGCTTAGAGTGAGGGCACGGACTGGAATCCTTACTCTGGCAGTATGTATTGTATATACATTGTACACTTTGAAATAGTAATTGTACCCCCTCAATTTTGTATCTGTCTAATCCTTTAACAATCCCATAAATGAGGAACACTCGTAGTCTAGTAGTATAAATAAATAAATAAATAATACATTTACCCTAGATGAAAAAGAAAAAAAAAATCTAGCTTCATCTCCTATAGATTTTTTTTATATATAATTTAAAAACATGTTTGATAGCTCTAAAACACTATAGAAACCCTTAAACTCCATAAAAATTTCTGTATTTTATAAAGAAAGGGTGTTCCATCATTTTTGTTATTAAATCTAAGTATTATCAAAAAATATAAAAGAGGGTTTTTTCTTATTAAACAACAAAGAGATTTCATGAATAGCCTTTTTTTTATTCTCATGTAACACTCATAAATAATATGCCCTTTAACGTGATACACATGACAACTTCTCACATAGACATTAAAACTTTTTAATTGGAAAGGATGTATAAATAAATAAAACTAATTTGTAGAGGTACACAAACAAATATGTCTCTTATCATGATGGACATATCACTAATTACCCATTGTCATGGGGCATGCAAGCCACAAAAAACAACCCCAAACACCACCATGCTGTATGTTACAACAGGTGCATCATCATTGCCATACAAATTGCTTGATACCAGGTTAAAACATATCAAATCAATGACCTTTGCATACAAGCAGCAGCAGGACATGCATCACATTCTTGTCAAAAGTGATATTTAACAAAAGAGGAATACGAAAAAACGGAATTATCACTTATCACTTGACTTTGCTCTTCCTCTTATCCTTCTTGCGAAACACACCCTTGCCGGTTTTATGTGGTTGTCGCCCGCTTGTTCTTTTTAACTGCTTCTTCTTCACCGGCAATGGTTTCATTTGGATGTTGCTGCTCAGCTTGGGGATCTGACTCACTAACCCGAAATCATCATCATGATGTGAGAGTTCACTGGTAGTAACTCTGATGGTTGTATTGCCGGTTTCGTATGTCTTTGTTTCTACACAAACAAATTGTTAAAAAAAAAAAGAAATTCTTCAGACAATCATTCTCACTGGTTTGTATGTCTACTTCTAAATGAGTTACTTCAAGTTCATTTGGGAGTTAAATGACATACCAAACACTGATGCAGTTGTATCAGCTCCTTCCTCTACTATATCCCCACCAACATCATTGGGTTCAGGATCTTCATTTATGTTCCCATCATGTAAACCCATTTCTCTTTCTAGCTTCCTCTGCAATAAAATAGTAATCCACTTAAAATATCTTAAGCAAAGAAAATAACCATTGTTTAGTGTAACAATATTAGTAAATAGTATAATGAGTAAGCAGCAAAAGACAACTCCCCTCTTTTCCCTTCAGAAAGCACGTTTGGATGGAAGAACTTAGGCTTATTTTCTAGTGGATAACCGGACATGACCACATTCATTCCCATCTTAGAACACACTCTCAACATCATAGTGGATGATTGGTAACAAGCACTAGATTAAATGAGGTGTTGTAGTTGTTAGATACAACCAAAATATAGTTTTTGGGCTTGATTCACAAAAGCTTAAAACTTTTAGGATAAGGCGGCAGACTTAAATATTGACAATTAGTTACTCCAATACCTTGATATATTTGAGTCTATTTTTGACTAGCCAAGTTGCAAACCAACCAATTAATCACACTCCGTTAGCATGCTAGATGCCAAGTAAACATTTAAACTGTGGTTGATTCAACACAAAAGCTTAAATATTCAAATTCATGTTTTCTAACTTAAGCCATGTGGGGCTATTAGTTACTGTTATAATAGTAATAGTATGGGTAATCAGTTTTGGTTGTTATCCAGCAGATCTTCTAAGATGTTAACTGACCAAAGGACTTCTTTCGTAAGAATGGTGCATCAATAATGAACCATCATACTGGAAATGGATATGACACCTAAAATATTTTGATGTTGCATAAATGTCCTTTACTTGCACCTAAATGCATAGAACTCCATGAAATATAGTCAGCTTTTGCCCCATGAACAGCAAACTCTGTGTTACATATTCTTTATTGTTGTATGAAGATTATTGGTATAAATCTTACTGACTTGTTTACTCTACTTTTGCGAGCAATGAGAGCAGGGCCTACAAACCAATGCAGTCAAACAACTCTCTCACTGAACGATGATATTGCATAAAGTTAAATTCTGAAAAATAAAAAAAAATTAGTTTATTTTCATTGAAGAGACACAAAGCCTATGTCAAATGAAAAAACATACCCGTTTCCTGGCCTCAATTCGCTTCAACCTCACCTTTTCTTGCAACTGACGCTGTGCCTCTTTTCTTCTTTTCTTCTTTCTCTTGTGGAAGCCAGTAACAAAGTCCCTGCCATGTTATGTATGTCAAAGGTTTCTCTAACAAAAAACAGAGAAGTACAGATGAAGATAAAATACTAACAGATCAGCTTCAAAGTTATTACAGTCCTTTGTTGAAGTTCTAATGGATGCATGTTTTAATTTTGGATGCGAAGACACTGTTCAAGAGTAAACAAACAACAGAAACTATGATGAATACAATTTATTCTAGCAATTAAGCCATGATAACAAACTCATAACATCATCAATCTAATATCATGTGCTGTATTTTCATGTGATTGGGTCTTATTAAATCATAACATAACCAGATATAATCATATGATATGGCCTTTGACGCTGATACAGGAGTACATAGTAAAAGAAACAACACAAGCATGACTCAGGACTAATAAAATCATAAGGAATACTTCTTAACTATAGGTCCTTGTTTTGGCCAAAAGAACATAGTGATAACTTTTAGACCGAAAGAACATAGGGAATACCACTAGAGACTAATTTTGAAATTCATCTCACTCACAAGCTAACAACAAAAATTCCTTTCTATTGCCACCTTTAATCTTTTCCATTCCAAAACTATTCTCATTCCTCTGTCCGTATGCATCCTTTCTTCTCAATAAACAATTTAAGTGTACTAACTCCTGAAAGAAGGTAGTTGTCCCTTCAAACAAGAGTCTACCAGAGGTTATTATTTCTCATAAGAATGTTCCAGATAACTTAATGCACAAATCCAGCTCACCAATGTCAATTGGTAGCAATACAATATAGTGGGATAAAATAATGATAACTTTGGTTTATAACTCAGGAATCTGCTTCAATAACAATTAAAATTTGCAAGTCGTGGAAAACAGAAAAAAGATGGGACTCAAACAAAGATAATGACACTCTGAAGTATGATCAAAACTCTTGCACAAAGTGGTCTACCTGGCAGTCATACGAAGCAATCTTCAGCAAAGGTATGCATAATTGTAGAAAAATCAGCAAAGTGATCATTCATACAGTCACATTCATTGCACATGAACATATCATGTGTCAACATGGTATAATCTTTCTAATGTTTCTTGTGTTTTAGTGGTGAGGGTGGAGGCCTGATGGAGGGGACACAAGCAGGGTGCCATTAATATGCAAGGTAGCCTCAGACTGCCTGAGGCAAGTGGAAGCTAAACAAAAGCATGTGTAGCATTGCTGGAACATGATTAATTGTATAAAGCATAAACTACAGCATCCTTATGAAAATCACAACACCAAAAACCTCACATGGCATGTTATTTTGTTCAACTTTACATACAAGGGTCCCCATTGAACTCACAGTTAAATAAATTCGAACTCCTAACGGACACCAAGCAAATCAAATGAATTAAATTAACTCAAAATTTCTCAATTTACAGAGCGATTGATTAACAAACAACATGAACGAGAGATAAAAAAAAAAGAAACATATAAACAACTCATGGTTTGAGATAGGGTTTGCTATATTCCACTATCTTATAGCATCCAAATCTCATAGTACAAGGGACCAAAAACACAACACCAAGAACATCACATAACTTACTTCAACACAAAATATAATGATTACTAAAGCACACCAAGCAACTCAAATGAATCAAATTCATCCCAAAGTTCCTTAATTTATACCATCACTTGATTAACAAGCCCGAAATTCCCATGAAACTCACCAATGAATAAATTGCAGTGCCTGATGCACACACCAAGCCATTCAAATGAATCAAATTCGTCCCAAAATCCCTTAATTTGGACCATCATTGACTAGAAAGTCCTAAAATCCAATGAAACTCAGCAATCAATAAATCTCAAGTCCTAATGCACACAAAGCAATTTCAAATGAATCAAATTCATCCCAAAGTTCCTCAATTTACAACATCATTGATTAAGAAGTCCTATATTCCCATGGACACTCTCCAATAAATAAATTCCAAGTCCCGATGCACCCCAAACAATTCAAATGAATCAAATTCATCCCAAAGTTCCTAAATTTACACCATCATTGATTAACAAACAACATGAATACTGAATATATAAAAAAAACATTTAAAAAGAAAAAGAAAAATCACTGAAACAAAAACCATAAGACAAACAAGGAAAAGAAAGAGGAAAAACTTGAGATTTTTCTCGTCGAATGAAACGGAGAGGGACTTGTTCCGGAGAGCCCTCTTCTTGATGTGCTTCCGGACCATCGTCGGAGGAATCTCCCCGACAACTACGCCGGCATCCCCGTCGTCCGAGTCCGACATCCTTCTCCGCCGCCGGAAAACTCAAACCTTGTACCTCTGATGCTTGCTTGCACTGGAGTCCTGAGGTCCGGTGGTGATCTAGTGTGTATTGGGGCTTGTTGGTGTAATCCCAGCCGTCCAATGCATAGGGATCAGCACTTTTGAGATTTATTATATATTGATGGGAATTATTGCCAACGGTGGTGCCCGGTGACCTAAAAATTTATTAACCTGATCAACCCTGGGTTGATTGAAAATTGTCACGTGCATGTTCACAAAATTTTTTAAAATTTAAATTAAACCTCAATTTATATAAAAAATGTTAAATTAAACTTATTATATATTTTTACATATAAAATAGCAAAATTATTTTTCACACTTGATTTTCCAAAGACTGTATCGTCTTTTTAAAATTTAATTTCACTTTCAAAAATTTTTTTTTATAAAACTTTCCATCTGTTAGGGTAAATTTTTTTTTTGGGTGAGTACGTGTAATAGTCATTTTTCATTTTGAGCATCACATTTCAATTTATATTATTTTGGTCACTCGATTTTTATTTGTGTATACTTTAAAGATACTGTGGAGATTCTAAAGAGAACTTAGGGTTTGTTTAGATTGACTTTTGGAAAACCTTAAAGTGTTTTTTTTATAAGTTAAGCACTTCTGGGTTCAAAAAAAAGTTGTTTGTATTGATTTTTTTGCAAAAGCTGAAAAATAGTTTTTTTTCAGAAGCTAGTCATGACCAGCTTTTGAAAAAAAAACTGTTTTTTAGCTTATTTTACAGCTTCTGCTTCTACAAAAAAGTGCTTAACTTAGCAACACTTTTTTTCCAAAAGCACTTCTACTAAACTGAAAAAAAAAACATTTTTTTTATAAGCTAATCCAAATAAGGCCTTAATAATTAATAATATGAACATTGAATTTGTCATATCAATTTTAGTTGACTGCATCATTTGTATACATAGATATAATTCGTCATTAAAGAGATAGTTTAAAAAGAGGTGATGTGGTACGTGATATGTTAATAAAAGCAGCGACACAACTTTCTTTAATGACATATCATGTTCGTGCATACAGATGAATGTACCAACTGATATTGGCATGGTAAATTCAACATACATATCATCAAATTCTCTTTATAATTTCTATGTATTCTCTCACTAAAACATAAAATCAAAATTACATAATCAAAATGATACAAATTAAAATTTAATACTTAAAATAAAAAAGGCCATATAAATATGTTATCCACTTGAAATATTTACCCCATCTTTTGCTCAGGGTCTAATGCAACTATTATGTACCAGAAAACAATTCAACAAAAAGGAAAGGACTATTAAGGGAGTTTTCAAAAAATTTGAGTGACTTCTTACTAAAGTGCAACTTAACTGAGGACTATCTGTTACTTTTATCCCTTTCTCCATCATCATCACCATCACCACTTTCTCTCATTGTCTATTTCAACTTCGAAATTTCGAATTTCTTCTCCTCCCTCCATTTCCTTTTTCTCACTCTTCCTTCTCTTCCAATCCTCTCTGCTTTCCATTCTTCAAGATCTAGGGTTCATCCTTTCACCCCCAATTCCTCATCCTTCCCCTCTCCCCAAACCCTAACTCGGCGAAGCATTTCCTCATCGTCATCTCTGGTTTTGTGACTTCTAACTTTCCCCTTCTTATTTTAGTTTGGTTTCTCGAATTTCTCTCTCTAATGGCCTCTTTTTTCAGGTTTTTTTTGTTGGTTTGGCGCAGATGGAGAAGCTCAACGCCAAGCTGTATTCCAAGTACCAGAATCTCAAGGTGTATTACCATTCCGTTCAATGTTGTTCTCAGCGTTTGATTCGTCGCACTCTTGAATTTGATTTTTTTTTTGTAATTTATTCTTTTATTTATACTTAGAAGAGGAAGGGATTCGAAGAGGAGGAGTGGTTTCAGAAATTAGAGTCCGACTTGAGAATGAGCAAATTGGGTAAATTTCTTAAAAATTGCATTTTTTTGGTGTATATTCTCATTTGTTTTGGTTTTTCGCGCTTGTGAAAATAAGATTGAATGATGGTTTGTTGTGAAGCTACGGAAGATGTGATTGAAAATCTGAAGAACGAAAATAACAGGCTGCGTACACAAATGTATGTTTTTATAAGGAGAATGGTTGCTTGCAGAGACTTATTCTTGAACAGTATGCTCTGAAGCGTTTTGTTATTGTTGTTGCAGGTCTTCCATTCAGGATCAGTATGATGAATGCCAAAAACTTCTGTTTGAAGAGAGACAAAAGAGTGAGTAGCCAATTCCATCTTTTTGTCTAGGTTTTCTCACTTGTACTTTATAATTTATGGTGCTAATGGTGTTTAACTCTCAGAACCTTGTTTAATTGTTTTAATGTGCGCATTTCATTGCTTTGGTTTTGTAATTGAAACCTATTGTTACTTTTGGTTGTAATTGAATGTTCTGCTTCATACAAGGTAAATTGATTGAAGTTTTTTTATAGCTTAGGTAAATTTGGCAACATATTTTGGATATCTTTGATTATCATAAAAAGGATGTGATCCCTCTGTCTCTAACTTTGTTTACTTTCTTTTGGATTGCATATCACATTATGCCTTTCATTTTGAGAAAAAAATGCATACTCAAGAATTCATTTTCATAATTCATCACCTGTAATCCCTATTAGTTTTAGGCAGATTTTCTTTCACACTTCTATGGATCTTTTGATCTGTCATTTGTTTCGTTATAAATTGAAAGTAAGCTTTATTGTTGCCTTAGAGCCAGATTTTGGTTTAGCAATTAGCACAAAAGCTCTTTCACAGAGTTACCTTGCACATCATTCAAAATTGAATGATTGGGAAGCTTAACTATTTGTGGCCACTTATGCATTGAGATTGTATTAGTTCTCAGTGGATGTGCTAGCATTTCCTCTGAGCTTCATTCAACGGTTATTCTCTAGGATTAACCACATTCATATATATGCTTTTGTGAACAGAAATATGCTTTTCATTTTGGTTGTGGGTGTCAAGTAATTATATTTTTTTTAACAGCAAGAGGGATGTCTAATGAAATTGGAAGGCTTCAGGAGCTGTTATCACAAAAGAATCATCATAATGATGCTGCATTGCCATTATCTCCTCATACAAGTCCTGCTGTTAGCTCAAGGCACGTATTAGATGATTCTCCAAGAAAGACTGTCGTACGCGCATTACCATTTGGAAGTCCTGCGACCAGGTCTGGAGGTGCACATAATGGTTCCCTTACAAAAAAGAGATGGAGTTCAGGCTCTGAACAAATTGATCTTCATTGCAAAGAAGCACCTACTTTGTACAATAATAATACAAAAGAGCCGGTTGTGGTAAGTCGAGGTGATCCAAGTAGAATGTCTGTTCTTCTTCTATTTACCAAAGTATATTTATGTATGACTAGGACAATTGGATTAGTCTGATTCATTTACTATGAAAGATTGTTCATACTTTAATTTCCATTTTGACCATGGGCTGGGAGTTTTCAGCCAGATTGCTGCCGAGGAAACTTGATACATTCAAGTATGTACTGATTTTTAATCTTGTTATAATTCTGCCTGACTATTCTGCCAAGACCAAATTTTAATATTTTTCCTCTTTCATGAGGAGATGCAGCTGGCAAAGGTTACCATAGTTGTGTATTTCAAGCCTTCCTGGAGCAGATAGTTGGCATGGAATTTTCAGTTAGCAGTCAAGAACAAGGATTATCGCTTTCTGTCAATCACCCAATGAGTGGTAAACAACTTAACCAAAGTTCAATCCTCAATTCTTTCAGATATCAGCATTCTTCAAGTCAATTTCTTAATTTTCTGGCAAGGTTTATCTGTGATTTCTAGCTCATTTCTTCGTGCTTCATAAGAATGGGGACTTTAGATGTTCAGAAAAAAAAAAATCTGATTGAGTGTGTGTGCGTGTGTTTTTACTACACTAGTTCTTAAAAACTTGTTACATATTTAAAGATTGCTGCTTTGTCTTCTCCGGTTGAAAAGAACTGTGCAACTTTGCATTTGCATTTCACTACAATATTTAAATCAGCACCTAAATGAGTATTTCCCTGTTGATAAACACTTTTTCCTTTTTATTTTTTTTAAAAAATGTGCCAAGGTGACAATCCTATATCAATTCCATTTGAAATCACTAAGACTTTATTACTGCATATAAAAAAAAACCTTGGGGGATTTGTGCACGATAACTCATGCAGTGATGCTCCTTAATTATCTTCATATTTGGTTGATGACCCCCTCATAAGAATTTATTTTATTCATTGAATGTTTTCAAGTTGTAGTGTGCTTGATTTATGGACACAACTATTATCATTTTGATGTGGATTAGATGATCAATCATGATGGCCTTGTTTTTGTTCTTTCTAATAATGATTCTCGTATGCGTCATTCTTTACTCTTCATTGTTTGGATTCCCGTTTCTTCTTCTTCTTCTTCTCTTTTTTTTTTTGTGCTCTGCATCTGTTTTATGTAATTGAGCCTATACACTGCTACATTGCAAAAACAAGGCACTTTATCCAATATCTTAGGCCACATCAAGATTTACAAAAAAGAAATGACACTGGAACTATAAAATAACAGGTCTGAACTTTGGAGAGAACTAATAATGTGTAAAACTTGAGTAATTGATAAACTCAAAGTCAAAAGAAGAATGGGTAGTAGTCTTTGCAGAGTTTTATTCTGTGAAGTTGGGAGGGGCCTAGCTTTCTTTGCTTTCTACATTTTGATAATGACTCCTTTTTATCTGGAATACTAGAATTTTCTTTATTTATGAGAAGTTATGCACTAGTCACTTGTTGCGGTCAGCTATGAACATTGAATTTTGTTCAATTGTGAGGAACCTTACTCGATAATGTAGTAGTGGTATTGAAATAATAAACTGAATGAATCCTCTAAATATTATATCTGAATTTATAAAGTCTCAATGCCAGAATATTGCGTATAAACTACTTGCCAGACCATATCTCAATGACATATACTATTTTCATCAGAATTTATTTAGCTGTCTGACTATCCACCTTCACCCCTCATTAATAATCATGATTTTTTTGCTAGTGTCCAGCTCTTTAGCTCTTTTGTCACAAAAAAATATACATATATATGTATATATGCCATCATTTTTTAAATGCTTCACTATGTCATATAATTAATTGTATCTCTGGAATTGTATGGACGCATTCCTTACATATATTTATGCCTCCTTATGAAGTTAGTGAACATTTTGTACATTAAAAAGCTAGGGATTGTGATATTGTCAGCATATCACATTACCTGCTATGGGTTCCATGAATATATGAGCTAACATGGTATTGCCTTTTTCATATTAGACTAACTAGTAGTCTCATATCAGTTAAACTTTTGGGTTGAATTGAGCGCAAATAATTTGTTTGATTTGCGTCTAACTCTTCATGCTTGACAACTAAATAGCCACGTTTTGCGCCGATAACTTTTAAGGTTTGCCAGGCCGCTTTTTGAAGCTGGACAGATGTCGCCATTTGATAATTGCAACTGTTGTATTACAGAATAAAATCTGTCGGTTAACCTAATTGTATCTGTGTTCGTGTGATTATAACTAGGCTACACATTCAGCCTCTCATGGATAGCGGATGAAGATGGAAGTGAAGGCGACTTGATGTACCGTGTTTCTTCATTGGGGACTTTAGAAAGGGTTGCCCTAGAGTGGATGAAGGAGGACATTATTTTCAGCATGAGAATGTGTCCTGTTTTCTTCGAGAAAATATCCCGTGTTATCGGTCATCATCGATGACTAATTTTACAGCAGCAAGAAGGATTTGAAATGCCAGGAGCAAGTTTTTAAACAGTGAATTACCTTCATGTGTACCATTGTTGATTTCTTTTTTACTGTAATTTACTTGCTAAATCAGCTTTTTCAAGGATATGATCTACTGGAAATTGTTCTGTTGTATTTTTCTTTCGATGTGTTTTTTGTATTCATTGTTAAAGTACGACAGGTATTTTTGGCGGGGGTTGTGGTTGTATATAAGTTTGACAAAAGCCGGTAATTCTTACACAACCCATAAAAATCAAGTGGCTAATCCTTATATAGCCTGTAAAAATTATTTGTGTTTATCCTGACGAACAATAAAATATTTATGTAAAAAGTGGTTTCAATTTCCTCTTTTATTGATATGGTATTAATTTTACATGTCCCTGTGATGTGGTTTCAGGTTACTTAAAAGAAATTTACTTGGGTTCAAAATTACATTAATAATATAATTAAGTGACATAATGACATTGTAGAACAAGTATTATGTAAAATGTTTATAAATAAGTCATATTGCTAAATTCAGTATTTGCACGGTATATATTCATACACTTATTTCTTTGTTTTTTTAAGAATGAAAACTTTGTTTGGTTGAAGGGAAAATTTATTAGGAATGTAAAACTAAAACAAACACAAATCCACAAGATGAAATGGCATGAAACCAAAACAAACACAAATCACAAGATTTCCATCTTTTTATACCCAGAACAACAAATTCAATACACAAAAACAAACACAAATCCACAAGATGAAATGACATGAAGCCAAGAACAAATCTGAGAAAAATTGAAAGGGAACAAGGTTTATTCCCAAGCAACAATACCTTGATGTTTGCAGCCCTGTAAAGAGAGATCGATTGAAGCCGGAGAAGCTTTAGTACTCAAGGATTCACGTGATCTTCTGTTGATGATGATCAATAATGGTTGATCTGTTGATGATGATCACACATAAAATGGTGTTAGATCAGAGATTCCGGCGATGATGAATATTCTGATGCTTCCTACAAGAGGGCTAATCACGGCAAGGAAACCAGTCTCTCTTTTTAAGTTGGTGAAATTCTTCAGATGGGAGGAGGAGAAAGGGTTGGCTGGATAGAGAGGAAGGGAGAAAGAAGAGATATAAAAATATTTAATAAGGGACAAAACAGGCTTTTCACCGAACAGGAATGGCCATTACCCTCAATATTTGGGGTAATGGCTATTACCTTCCCTAGGAGACTTCTAATCCCCTCTCAAAGGTAATAAAGCTAGCTTAATGGATACCCAAACATGGGCATCCATTGGGATTAGTAATCCCCCTCTTGAGGGGATGATTACTTGCATCCAAGGTGTGAGTTGTCCAAAAATAATAATAAAAAATCTTCTTAGACTTATTAGAAAATATAAATAAAATTCATAATTTAATAAAAGTAAATGTACTACAAGATTAAAATAAAGTTAATATTAAAAATAAAAAATAAAATATTTTTTAGATCATTCATCTAATATATAGGTATAAAATTTAAATGAAAATGAAAATATAATTATTAAAAACTAGATTTCCTTTTTTTAACTAATATAAATTATATCCACCTCATTTTTTTAACTTGACCATAACCTCATCCCGAAAAACTAAAATTTCAAGAAACCCCAATTTGAACATGAACTGATTAGTTTCATTAACCCAATTTTTTTTGTTGAGGTTTTCTTCCCACCCCTAATTCATATACTACCTTAATTACTAATACTAATACTATTATTATTATTATTATTATTTAAAAATTCTTTTTTATATTACTTTAATTTAAACTCTTCCCTTATCTCATTTTTACACTAATATTTCAAAGATTCAAATTTTGTGCCTGGCACCTTAAATAACTCTTCTGGTCTCCTCCCCTTCACCTACCTAGGCATACTGATATTTGGTAGATGACCTAATTGCTACGATTGGAAATATCTTATATACAAAATAAACTCTACAAGATAGACTCATATTAGTAAACTCAGTCCTAACTTCCATCCCAACTTATTAGATGCCAATTTACAAGCTTCCTACCTGGGTAACCAAAGCCATTAACCGTATTCGGTGAGATTTCTTATGTGGAGGACCAAACATTTATAAGGTAGGCTGTAGATTGGTCAATTGGAATCATCTTTGTAAACCCGTGACTTAGGAGGTTAGAAATTCTCAATATGCGAGAGTTTAACTCTGCCTTGTTGGGAAAGTGGCGGTGAAAAATCTTATCAAAAGCTAAGTGGTGTGGATCCTAGGTGATTCACTTCAACTATTTCCAGCGTAATTTTGAACCTTTTCCAAAAGCCACCTTTAAATAGATCCTTCTTAGCTGCCTATTAGCTTTCAGGATGTGTATCTCTCATTTCATCCATGATGGCACATCCACTTATTTTTTTGGTTTGATGGATGGATCGGAGGACCCACACCCAAAGACATGTTTCTTGAGGTATTTGTTGATTCCCCATATCTATTTGGAACGGTAAATGCCATTTCCCAAAATTTCTTAAATTCCTTGAGTTAAGCTGATCCTTTTATAGAAAAATGCCTAATGGAGCTGAATGGAGAGTCCAAGGACTTAAAACATTGGAGGCACACTTGTAGTGGTATTTTCTCTATAAAATCCTTTTATAACTTCTTGATGGATGGTGGTATTCGCTGTTATTCCAGGAGGAATATTTGGAAGGGTATAGGCCAGAGGAAGGTTAAAGCGTTCACATAGCTAGCCTGGGATAATAAGATTCTCACCTTGGAGAACCTCGCTAAAAGAAAAGGCAATCAACTCCTAACCACTACTTGTGTCTTGTGTTATGTAGATATTGAATCCTCAGACCATTTATTGCTCAATTGTCCCTTTGCAATGCAAATCTGGCTTCACTTTTGTCGGCACCTTGACCCAACAAATATTCCTACTTCTCTCACTGATCTATGGAACCTGTAAAGGGCATGCTTCAGAGGACCCTTAAAGGAAGCTTGGGATACCTTGACTAGATCTATATTCTAGAATATTTGGATTGAAAGGAATCAACGAATTTTTTATGCATGTTTTTGTCCCACTTATTCAATTATTTGTAAAGTTTCTTATATGTTTATTTCTTGGGTGTTTACAGTGCCAGAGCAAAAATGACAAAAATTGGAGGAGTCTATCAGCAATATCAAGAGAAGTCTGGAGTTTGCCGAACCTAGGAAGGGTGAGCTAAGTAGCCCTTGCTGGACTAAAGATAGCCCGGTGTGTCACGCCTCGACTTGCGGGCCCTGGGAAGCGACAACCCAAGGAGGAATACCCCACTACTCTACCCTCAGGTCACGACAAGGCTGACAAAACACCTGGAGTCATTAATATCAAACAAACAAGTATAGAATAGGGGAATTCAAAGATACGCAGGGGGAAGTAACAACAACACCAGTAGCAATACTTAGACACAAGAGTTTAAGAAGTATTCAAATACACAACCATGCAAACAAAGTGTTCATCATACTAGTGGATCCAAGACATAAATAACATCTTCATTGATAACAAACATATGTGAGAATGAAAAATGAACACAGACGATGAAAGGCTAACAAATACCCAGCATGCCATCACACTACCACACTATTACCTACAACAGCCTGAGAAGAAGAAAGAGGGGTGAGTAACCTAAATCACTCAGTGAGTAGATTAGCACCACTTTATAAGAATGTACCAAAATAATAGTCATAAGTTACCAAAATAATGCTTTACTAATAATACAACCAATTTAGAACATAAATACATATAACAGTAATCATAAATACAATATAACAAAGGATAGTGTAAAGAAAGCCTTTTTACGCCAACTAGGGTTTTCACCAATAAATCCACAAAATATAAATGCGGGTTTTATGCTATAAAATAAGTTGAACATCAAGCCAAGCTTTTACAATAATACACATATAGATCATAACGGTTCAGTATATAAAATAAACTATATAATACGAGTTTTCAAATCCATAAGACATAATACTCGTCGTCAAATCAAATTTGTGGGAGATTGCTCTCCTAAGAGCGATAGCTGGGCTTCGCACTCTCACTACAAATTTAAGATGACAATACAAAAGATACACAATATATAATACTCGTTGACAAATCAAATTTGTGGGAGACTGCTCAATTAAGAGTGACAATTGGGCTTCGCCCCCTTACCACAAATTTAAGATGACATCACAACTCACCCAGCAAGTAGTAATTTACAAATCTCCCTAAACCTTCGCCATGGCTACGGCTAGGTTTAGAGCCGTCAAGGTACTTATGTCCTTGACGTTGACCCATAGGGTCACCGTATGGTGACTCCGGTTCCTCGATGACCATCCAATCAGGGTCTTATGACCCATCCTAAATTGGTAAAAAATGATCAAGTTGTCTTTCGCACCACCTTAAAAAGCTGGCAGCTAGGACCGCCTACTACAGTAAGGGTAACACCATCTGAGCCAAGTAATACAAGTATATCTCCACATGGAGTCCAATAGCAAAAACAATAATCAATATCCAAGAATAACTGCCATTTTCACAAGGAAAAGATGAACACAAAGGCATAACCAAAGATTTTACACAAATCATTTCCTTTGAACAACAATATTTTGCAAATATGAATCATCGATAAATAAACCCATTTCAAGTAAATCAAAATCTCGATTCAAGTATAAAATCCAATAAAACTTTACTCAAGCAATGTAGTATATATATAGGTATTCTCCTAATAGATTAATGCATAATCAATCACACTCACTACTTTGATGATTACGTTTCCCTGGACACTAATCCTCGGCCAGCTCTTTGCCTCGAATCAAGACTTCACCTCTTTGCCAAAGCACAACAAAAACACCACAAAAACCAAACAATGAAACCCTAGGTTTCTTTAACAAACAACCCTAAATCAGTCCTAGGGTTTGTTCAAAAGTAGATCTTCACATTACCAATGAATTCCTAAGGGTCTGAGTTTCACTCTAAACCAAAGAAGTCGAAGAAGCAACTAAAGTTCACCGGTACTACAGTACTACTACATTAACTAAAAGCTGCTACAGTATAACCGGCCTTGACACAAAGGTTTTCTCTTTATTTTTACATCATCCAACAAATAATTCTTCACAATCATGTAGAAAAATGAATAACAAGAACAATGGTTTCATTTTAAACCTATAATCATCCATAATCAAGCTTTAAATCTAGGATTTACAAAGAATTCAAAAACTATGAAATACTAGTAAAATACGGAATAAAAACTTAGATAAAGCTCTTAGTTTTTGAATTATATATTTTTTTTCATTCTCATGCCATTGAAATCCTGAAGTCTTCTTTCTTCAAAAGGCTCTTCTTTGTTTTGTTCATTATCTTAAACCTACGTTACCTTGCCTCGCTCTCAAGAAAAATTCAAATCAACAGAAAATTCATTTTATCAAATATATATTTGGTTTAATATGATATTATGTTTAACTAACCAATGTAATATTCAGACTTGGTAGTTGATATAAGAGTTAAAATAATAAAATAATAATGCACAAAAAATTTTAATAAATAGAAATATAAATATCGGTAATATATATATATATATTCTCCAAAAACAACAATTGCTATTTATGCTAGAGCCATGCGTGTAGGTTGAGCATTGTTTATCCAACTTACATGCTCTTACTAGACGATACTAGATTTGGGTAGTAAATATGCACCCCCGACCGGAAATCGGTTACTATCATTACATCCTACGAGACTTGAACTCAAGATTTCATAAATGTCTTTCACTTGTTTTTTTTTTTTTTTTTTTTATCCACACTATTTAAGGACAGTGAGAGGAATTGATTTTTTCTAATTTGAAAAAAAAAATTATAGAACAGATAAAGCAGGCTATACATAGACACACAGACAAATATATTGAAAAAAAGAAATTCAAACATGGTCAGATAATCAAATGTAAGCAAGCCAACAAACTTGATGTTATTGTGGGAGATATTATGTGTCACCAACATATCATGTGAAGGAATGAAGGTTAAGCAAGAGATGGAAAAAGATCCCAATCACTTTTAATGAGTACTATAAAAAAAACATACATTATTTTAAAAAATGCTATATTTACAACAACTATATATTCACGACAATCATAAAATTTTTAATTTAAAAAAAATACATCACTAATCATGCAATCCTTTCGTCAGTAATTATTTCTAACACTTTAGTCAAATAATTTTTTTTCGATAATATTTAAGAGTCATATGACTATCGCCATATATTTTGATCATAATATTCTCAATTATTATCAAATCTTTTCAATATTGTTAAAAAAATGAATAAAAAAAAACAAATCGTAAACATAAATGCTCAAAATTTTTTAAACGATAATAATCACATTTCAGTTCCATATAATTAAACAATAACATTGTAAAATCTTAACTTTTCAAAAAAATAAAATAAAATAAAATTATATATATATATATATATATATATATATATATATATATATATATATATATATATATAATCTTCAAAACAAATCCTATAATTTTCATATTTACATGATTTAATTTCTAAAAAAATTAAAATAAACAAATCCTATAATTTTCATATTTACATGATTTAATTTCTAAAAAAATTAAAATAAACAAATCCTATAATTTTCATATTTACATGATTTAATTTCTAAAAAAATTAAAATAATAAATTTAATATACATGTCTCACGTGCCAACCAGCTGAGACAGTTCTTTACTGGGCCCAAGCCCGGGCTCACATCTCAAATATAGCCGTTGGAGTGACCCGGCCTTGTGTCCTCCAACGGTCAAAAAAAAAAATTTAATAACAATAAAATAAAATCATATCCTCACTTTAAAACCCCCAAACAAAACTCGTCTCTTCTCTCATTCTCTCAATCTCTCTCGTTCTCTCTCGCCAAGAAGAAGAAGAAGAAGTAGAGATCAAAGAACTCCATTGTTGTTCTCTTTCTTCTTCTTTGCTTCTCGTTCTCGTTCTGGATATTGATTGATTGAGTTTTGGAAAGAAGTGGAGAAGATGCCTAGAAGAGAGAACCAAGATGTTCAAGATAACATCCCAGGCATTGCTCCCACTCCGCTTCCTCAATCTGCAGCCAAGCAGGCTCTCCCTGTCGCCAAGTCTGTTGACGCTCAATCCGTGCTTAAAAGGTCCTTCATTTCTTTGGATTTGCTCTTTTCTTTGATGTTTTTTGCTTTTCTTATTTTTAATGATTCCATTTTGTTGTTTTTCTTCTTTTCTTTTGTTTTCCTGGTGAAATGAAGTGTCTTTTTTCTTGGTTGTATTTTTTGTTGGTTTTGGCCTAACATTTGCTTGTTTTGGTTTTTCTTCAATGCAGGCTGCAGTCTGAACTCATGGCTTTAATGGTAAGCATTAAGCAATAAACACAGCATGAAAATTTAATTAATTATTTCTTTGGTTTAGTTGTTTTTTTCTTGTGAGCAACCTTTGATTTGTGTCTTGATCTTTTTAACGCAAGCATTAAGCAATAAACAGCATGAAAACTTAAGTTGTGCTCCATGTAATTGTTTTCTTGTGAACAGTGTGATCTGTATCTTGATCTGTTTAATGGTAAGCATTAAGCAATAAACAGGATAATTAATGTTGAATTGTTTCTTGATTTGCCTATTAGTAAGCATTAATGAATTAACAGCATAAAAAGTGAAAATTTCTTTTAGTTTAGTTGTTCTCTTCTTGCAAACAATGTTGTATCTTGATCTGCTTAATAGTAAGCATTAATGAATAGTTTGTTAGTTAATGTTGATTTGTTTCTTGATTTTCCTATTAGTAAGCATTAATGAATTAATAGCATAAAAAGTGAAAAATATTCTTTGAGTTTAGTTGTTCTCTTCTTGTTAGCAGTGCTGTATCTTGATCTGTTTGACGGTGGGCATCAAGCAATAAACAGGATGAATAGTTGGTTAATTAATGTTGATTTGTTGATTTGCCTAATGATAAGCATTTATGAATAAAGCTAACTAAAAAGTGAAAAATTTTTAGTTTAGTTGTTCTCTTCTTGCCAACAATGTTGACCATTAAGCTATAAATTGCATGAAAAACAAGCAATACATTGCATGAATGCTTGTCTAATTGATTCTTTAATTTATTTGTTTGCTTTTCAACAATGTTAATTTGTTTCTTAATCTAAAACATCAGCAAGGAACAATATGAAAACTTCATTACTGTTTTAATTTTGTCGTTTTCTTATGAGCAATGTTATTCTTTTTATACATGCATCTGCTTAATAATAAACAGCAGATTAGTGTTTCAAAATTGAATCCTTGTGAACAAAGTTGATCTGTTGATGGTGTTCAGATGAGTGGAGACCCAGGGGTTTCTGCATTCCCTGAGGGTGACAACATCTTCTGCTGGAAAGGGACCATCACTGGAAGTAAGGACACAGTGTATGAGGGAATGGTTTACAAGCTCGCCCTCTCCTTCCCAAATGACTACCCCTTCAAGCCTCCCAAAGTTAAGTTTGATTCCTCCTGCTTCCATCCCAATGTAGATGTTTATGGGAACATCTGCCTAGACATTCTCCAGGTATCTATTGTGCAGTAATTCAAACATTATTCTTCTTTCTTCTTGGCTAGTTTTTACTAATTATCATCCATACACTCTCAGGATAAGTGGTCTTCTGCTTATGATGTAAGAACCATACTTATCTCCATTCAGAGTCTCTTGGGAGGTACTTTTCTCCTTCTTCTTTTCATCTGTTATTTTTTGTTTTTCCTAATGTTTCTACATTCAGTAATTCTTTGTGCTAATTTGTATAATTAACTGTTGTTTTTTAGAGCCAAACAATGACTCTCCTCTCAACACTCAAGCAGCAGCATTATGGGGTAATCAAGAAGGTTTGTATATTGTTTGCTGATTTTTATGATGATCTTTTTTTTATATATTTTTAGTAATTCCTTAATCTTATAAGGATCTTTTTTTTTCCCCACATATAGAGTACCGAAAAATGGTGGAGAAGCTCTACAAGCCTGCCCAACAATCTTAATACAAAAACATGGATATACAAATCTTTGTTTGAGCCTTTGAGATGAATAAATGAATATTACTTTATATTCCAAAAGTGCTTGTTGTGACAAATTTGGTTTGAATGTTGATCATATGTAGTGCCAGACTTGAGGGGACACATACAATTTGTTGCAATGGTTTGTGTTCTTTGAACAAAAAAACCTTCCAAACTATGATTTGATTCCATGTGATTATGTTTGTTGCAAGGTTTTCTTCAAATTTTGGAGTAAAATGAGTACGAATTATGGCTATGATTTTCACATGTTGGAATACGGACAAACGAAGTGCCACACAAACACTTTGTTTTCAGTGGATTGTAATGGTTTATGTTCTTTGAACAAAAAAAAGCTTCCGAACTATGATTTAGTTCCATGTGATCATGTTTGTTGCAAGGTTTTCTTCAAAATTTGGAGTAAAATGAGTACTTATGGCTGTGGTTTTCACATGTTGACAAATCGAAGTGCACACATACACTTTGTTTCAGTGGATTATGTTTTTTGAAAAAAAAAATTTTTTTGAACTATGAGTAGAAGTTACCTGTTGCAAGATTTTCCTCCAAATTTAGGAGTAAAAGAAAGAGTGCAAATTATGGATGTGATTTCAAATGTAGTAAAATGGACAAACCAAGTGTATGGAATGTGTTCCTCGTTGTGGAGCAGCAAACAAACATATATGTTGTCTGATGTTTTCTCTGCACATGTTATGTTGTGGATAATTAAAGAAGGGAAAGAAGGAAGCAGTTTATTTATGAGAAGGTGGTGTGGGTGCTTTGCATTGCAATGAAAGTAAAGGGAGAAGATGGTGTGTGTGTGTGTGTGTTTTGGTTGGAAGAAGTGTAGTGGGAAATGAAGGCATTGTGGGGAATTTATTGTTCAAGTACTAATATTATTATTATTATTAGCAATGCCTTTGTTTATGAGGAGGTGGTGTGGGTGCTTTGCATGGTAATGAAAGAAAAGGGAGAAGATGGTGTGTGTGTTTTGGTTGGAACAAGTGTAGTTGGAAATGAAGGCATTGTGGGGAGTTTATTGTTCAAGTACTAGCATTATTATTATTAGAATTGTCTTTTTTTTTCTGGTTGAAAACAAGATGATGTTGTGGGCATGTGAGCTTTGTTTATTAAAAGCATCAATGACATCCATAAGCAAACTTACTCATCTCTCTTTTGGTTTTTCTTTTTCTGTGTTTTTTTAAATCTTTATAATTATTTGAGTCTCTCATTTTTTTTCCCAATAAATTGCATTAGTTTCATAGATGAGAAGAGCGATATACAATTATATATTATTTTTTAAGCCAATGACCTCTTGGTCTATTAGTATTGATTTCCTATATAGTGTTCGTGTTTTACCAAAGAAACATTTTTAACCTTAGCTCATGTAAAGTAAGGAGATAGGTGGATTGATGTATCAACTCTTTGTTTGAGCATGTCCCTAACATGGCTTGTCCATTTTGTTATGGGAAGAAAATTACTCACGGAAATGGTTCATCCATCTTATCTCTTTTGTATCCCTTTCAAATAACATCATTTTTCTTTTCTTTTTTTTTTTTTGGCATCTTGACAATTAAAATTCTCACAATTCCAAAATAGACCTATTTATTAAAATATTATTTTTTATTGTTTATAATAATAATAATAATAATAATAATAATAATAATAACTTTAAGTCTTGTTCAATGAGGCAATATATCACTCTAGCAACATAACGTTTGAACTTAAACATATATGATGCTTTGCTTAATAAGAAAAGCATCAATAAGAAAAAGATGTGTGATCATGTTAGGTTATATGTTGGAAGGCCCGGATGAGATTAGACACATGATTTGTTTTCAATCATTAATTACTAATTAGAAGGAATTTTATATCTTAAACCTGTCTACGTTAAAGAGTTCACTGAAAGTAGTTTTCTTTTCTTGTGAAAAAAAATTTACCATTGTAATAATGAAAATTATGAATTTTTTTAATAAATATTTCCTACGTTGTTTTCTTCTGTTATAAATTTTCAGTTTAATTTCTATGATTTCTTTGAGTTTGTTCTTCAATGTCATTAAATATCGATTGAACATCAATAAATGATAAGACCTTCAATAATCACAATGATTATTGATTCATTAATTAGCATTTTTTTATATATTTTCATTATGGTCGATTAGTCTCTATATTAATTAATTATCAAATAATTTGTTTACATAAAGATGATCCTTTAAAGGCACAAGATATGAACTTATACTTGTAGCATTGACAAAAGAACTACATATACCAGGAACACATCCAAGGACCTTTTACTTTAGGTTCAAATACGGATAAACTCAACTCTATTAAAAATCAACTTAATTTATTTATAAAGTGTAGTTTTGTTATTGGTTGTTTTAAAATATTATTGCATATCAGTTTATTAGTGATTATGTAGGATAACTTTCATAGTTTTAAAAAACCTGAATATTCCATTATTAGAAGAGTTTTATGTTAATGAAGATTGAGTTATAAGCAAGACTCTTTCAAACAATTCAACATCTGCTCCTACTCTCAAGGCACCCCCCATCTTAATAGAAAATTTAGCATCATTTAAATTCATCCCTTATCATGTAGTCTATATATATGGCCCTCATTTAACTCATGTATTTTTATCATTGTCCCAATACAAAACTATTAGTTCTTATTATATGAGAGAGCGCCGTTTGGTGACTAATAATTGAGGTTATCCAATTAATCCATCTTGATTATTCTTGGTATTTTAATTGTTTACATATGTGTTTTGGTGATTCCAAAGATGTTGAGAGGATTAGCATATGTAGTGCTCATTCACCAAGTTTGATGGGAAGAATAATTTTGAAGAACTGAGATCAAAATTACAAAAACTCTTCAACTTTGCGTGTGGAATATTATAGAAAAGGGGTTTGTTATACTAGAATAATGAGGCTCTCCATTATATCAATGAATGTGTTATATTATCAATTTATCAGAACGGTTTGAACCCAATAACCACAAAGGATGCCTGAGATGTTTAAATCCTATCAAGGTGCATAGAGGATGAACTAGGTGTGTTGGCAAACATTGCAAAGAACACTATGAACTTTTGTAGCAAGAAAAGAGTGGAACTACAGTGGATTATTTCCTATGTTTGGAGAAACATGTGTCAATAACATGTGATATAATGGTGAAAGTATTTGAGAAACTCAAGTTGTTAGTTTCATTTGTCAGTGTGAATTATCAAATTTTTAGGTTACTAATCACAAAGGGCGAAAACAAAGAAAGAAGACACGAAAATTGGTAATGCAATTTGGTATCATGTGCCTATATCTATGGTACCAAACCTAGAGAACCAATCCACTAATAAAAGAGGCAAAATATAATACAACGGTCTTACAAATCAAGGAAGGACACATACATACACATTTCCCTTACAAGGATATTTGTGGTCAACATAAGTTCTTATCCTAAAAGATTCGCATTAACTAACCTGCTATTAGTCTTAACCATCGTTGGCTTCCCCGAGACCTCTACATGATCACCATGGACAATAAGCTATCTCTCTTAAGATCTACCAATGTTCTCACACCTTTCTTTTAGGTCTTTCTCTTGCATCACAAACCCCTGCGAAAAGACTTATATAGTTGTCTACATGAACCGCCTCTCAAACCTTCCTCATTTGTCTTGAATCTAGTGTCATAAGCCTTGCTATATATGAGTTGTGAACATCTACTGAAAATAGTTGAGTCATAATTATAGGTTCAACATGTGCAACACACAAACCAAACCTCCTTGTTGAGCTTGCATTCAAACTCAACTGAATCTCCATTTAGTCTTGGCCAAACCTTTAGACAATTTCACCCACTAAACACATCAGTAGGATCCAAACATGGTCTTCAATCAAACACTCAAACTTGGTGTTTCTTCAATTAGCCCAATATAGCTTTCAATGATCTTCAATGTAATCTTCAGTTAACTAAATATAATCATCAATCAATCAACTATAATCTTCAATTACCGAACTCATTTTAGCACTTGCCAAATATAGCTCAAATCAAAGATAGCCATCATTTAACACATACCACTTTCATTGGTGAATGACCGAAACCTTGGGACCTTCTTCAACCCAAGATGTGATTAGTTGATATTGTGGTGCCAAATCTCCATAAGTAGCTTCTAACCCAATTTAAATCACCAATCAACCAAAGATAGACTCCATTCTAATTTAGCTTTCCAATCAATTAATCAATCAATCTAGAAGTCGCCTAGTTTTGCACCTATCAACTAAAATACTTCAACCACCAAAATAGGATATACACCTCACACCACCATTAAATTTGCTTAATTAGTTATAAAACAAATACTACCAACTCTTAAGAATACAATAAAGAAACCGTTGTACTTTAACGCTAATACAAGTTATAGAGAAAGTTCTTTAGACATTGATTGATAGGCTTAATCATGTGGTAGCAGCTTATTGAGGAGTCAAATGATCTTATTGTGATGACCATTGGAAGCACATGAGCAATGTCTAAATGAGAAAGCAACAATTTGATCAAGTATGTGTTAAGATAAGTTGATTAATTTGAAGTTAGGCAAGGTAGAGGAGGCAAACATCTCAAAAATTTTAGATTGCATTATACACAAGGAGAAGAAGATAATGATTCTAATCAGAAGTGCAAAAAATCTAATGTTCAATGCCATAAGTGTAAAAAAAATATGGGTAATACCATCATGAGTGCAAATCTCATATTCAATGCTATAATTACATGAGGTATATTCAATACATCCATAAATGTTATTTTGGGAAATAAGAAAGTACAAAACATTATGCCAAGGTTGCAAATCATGGTATAGATAATAAAAAGCCATTGTTGTGGGCTTGTCATACATATGTGACTAGAGATGCAAATTCAATGGTAACTTGACACTAAGTACCATAATTATTTAGTAGGGAACAAAGATATGTTTTGTTACTTAAATGAGTCTTTCCTCACTATAGTTAATATTGGAGATAGTATGGGCATACATGTTTGTAGAAAAGGATGAATTGGCTTTAGATGGAAAGATTAGATTTGCAACTATATTGCGGAGGTATTTTATCATGGTAATATTTATCAAAATTTATTAGGTGTTGGGGAGCTTGTAGAGAAAGGTTATGATTAATTTATACTTTAACAAGAGAGGCTACACAATCACTAATATGAAGAAAAGGGAGATACTCGTAATGACTATTTCCTATAACCTTTCATTATAATAATTTTTATTATGGTTATGTGATTATTAATGATAATTTAATATGATACATACGCTTTTAATGTATGAATTCTAGGAGTATGAAATTTTTTGCTAATAGGGAGTGAATGTTTAGCGTATCGATGGTTGATATTCTTAGTGTTGTTTGTGGATCTTTATTTTGGGGAAGAAGCATAAAAGGTAAGTATGAATGACTAGAAGACCACTGGAGTTAGTTCATCCTGATTTATGTTCTTTGGAGGTTCTTTCACATTGTGAAAATATGTACTTTGTTACTTTCATTGATAATTTTAGCAAAAAGGCATAGATCTGTTCCTTGAAGCATAAATCAGAGGAATGTAATGCTTTTAACAATCTCTTGTTTTACATTGAGAAGTAGCTAGAGTGGGAGTTCTTGTAAAACTTTATCGATAAATAGAAGCACTAATTATGGACCATGTCTTTTTTATTTCACAACATGGTGTTTGTTGGGACGCAGTGGTTAATCTGGTCCATAGTCCCACATCGCCTGTGAGAGCCAATCTCCTTAGCCTTATATATTCTAAGCCAATCCTTCCCTCTAACTCGAGTTATGGAGAAGTTAGGGTGGTGGGTCCCTATATTAACATGGTATCAGAGCTACTGTTCTGATCGGCCGTGGCTAGAATCTTGGGTCTCCCACTATGGGCCCAGGGGGGTGTTGGGACGCAATGGTTAACCTGGTCCATAGTCCCACATCGCCTGTGAGAGCCAATCTCCTTAGCCTTATAAATCCTAAGCCAATCATTCCTTCTAACTTGAGTTATGGAGAAGTTAGGGTGGTGGGTCCCTATATTAACAGTGTTTAGAAGAGGAAACATAAACCAAAATGCATAAAAAAAAAGCACAATTTCATCAGATCCTCCTTAGAACCAAAACTAATAAACTAACATATAAAAAGAAACCCAACGCCATAATATCACAGATCAGCATATTTCTTCTGGATTGCATCAATCAACATCTTCAAACTTTGATCATGAAGCAGAAAACTCTCAGAACGAAGCTGCAATGTCTTCACAGAAATATCTTTCCACTTTTTCTCCAATTCGTCCAAAATATGTTTGTCAACCAAACCTTGCTTTACCACCTCCTCAAACATCAACTTCTCCATCCGCTCCAAACCCATCTTCAGGAATGGAAACGGTTCTTCGGTGCTACCTTTTTCTTTCCAAGAGATGGACTTGGGGTGTATAATAACCTTTTTTTTGGAGTATGCCATACGGCTGCAGTACTACTGCATCAACTTTCTCAAGTTCAATCTTTCTTCATCATCTTCTTCATGATCAGAACCTGCAGGCTGCACTACATCAATTTTCTCGAGTTCATTGTTTCCTTCACCATCTTCTTGATCATCATAATCGTGACTCACCTCAGTCTCAGCTGGAGCGAAGGCCATGGAAGCTAGCTTCAAACGCTTGCTCTAAGTCTTGCCACAGTGACTAGCTTAGCGCCAATGACAACAAACTTTATTATAAACTTGACGAGGAGACAGTTGGGGAGGTAACAAGCCATGAACTATATCTATAAAGTCATCAATGGTTGAAATGACACCGAAGAACTGGTGGTCTGTCGGAACTCAATAGCAGCTTGTAAAAGAACACTGGTGTTATCATCCGACCATTTAAACATGATTTTTTTTTTTTTTACAGGTGAGGATGATGATAAGTTGTGAAGGTTCTTCAGAGATATTTTGGTTTTTCTCATAAGAACAATGTGGCGTAACCTTCAATTAAAGCGAGATGTACTTTACAACAAAACGAGGTAGTGGAGAGGAAATATACAGCGATAGATATTGTGAGATGTATGTTTCATACTAAGTGATTGCCTAAACTTTTGGGTAAAAGTTGTTGCTTGATCTATTTATGTGTTGAATAGATTTCCTACAAAAAAGAGCTTTTATGTAAGATTCACAAGAAGATGAAATGACGTAAAACCAAATATTGGCCACATGAAAGTGTTCAGTTGCATAGCTTATGCACATTTTTTGAATTTGTTAATGTAGAAACTGGATGGTAAGGTGGAAAAGTGAATTTTAATTGCCCCTTGTCATAAGACAAAGGTAAGGTTGCATAACCCAAAATTTAACAAAGTAATTATTAACAGGGATATTGTCTTCCCCTGCAACACAATTTTGGATTAGTCAATTAAAAAGAAATTGTCTTCATCATTATCAACAACGCCGCTTATCAATAGAGACATAATAATAGCATAAGATGGTGTGTAGTATATTGTCGAGGAAGCCTTTAGTCAATCCGTAATGTAAACATCAAATTGCCTATGTACTTAGAGGATTATGTTATTGGTAAGACAATAATCTCTTTGATGATGATTATGATAAGATAGTTTATTGTACATTAGTTCCAAATTGAGATCCTATGTTGTATAAAGAAGACGTGGAAGGATTATGTTCCATTAAGAAAATGGAAGTTGGGAGCTCATTACTTTTAAAAAAAAAAAGAAAGAAAGAAAGGAACATTGGTTTCAAGTGACTGTACAACACTAAGTACAAAGCTACACAAGCGTTGCAATTAAGAAATTTACTTCTGGAGTTGTGGCACTAATAATAAAAGATGACAAAATTGTTTGTGATAACATGGTTACAATTGCTATGTCAAAAAAGTCCTTTGTTTAATTTAATGGTCTCAGCAAGCACATTGGGATCAAGCAACAAAAGATCCATGATGTGATGAAAGATCAAGAAATTTGGTTGGAATTTTGCTCATCACAAAATCAAGTTATAGATTTGTTATGAATCTAATCAAAGCTGCTGTGTTCTTAAAGCTGAAGAAGATGATGCCATGATAAATGGCATGATCAAGTTAAAGAACATGGTTTAAGAGAGAGGCTTATTGCAATTAAACCAAATTACTCCATTTATTAGGTGCTATTTTATTAATTATTAGTGTGTAAATTTATTATTGGTCATACAGAAATCCTAAACATGTCATTGTATAACAACTTTATTTTTATAACTTGTCAAAAAAAAAATTATAAATTTGTGAAAGTGCCCTGAAAAGATTGACAGTTTAATGTTAGGTTCTCCAATTAATCCTTCATAATTATTCTTTGATATTTTATCCTTATCCTTGACAAGATCTAACACAAGTACTACAAAATAAGTTCCATTCAAATCATCAAAAGACCATTAACAAAGACTAGGATGATCAGTGCTCAAAAGCACTGGATTTCTTTCACTACTCCAACACTAGACCTACATCTTAATTCTATACAAAAGTGACCTGAAAACCATCCATGAACCAACACAAACAAGCAAATCTAACGAGGCTGCTGAATGATGCGCCGAGGGCTACATTTTGGGCTCAAACACTTCACTGGCTTCTCTCTGTGTTTCGCCGGTTCAAACGATGTCCTCGGCGACACTCTACCATTCCCGAGCACTTCTAAGCTTAAGCTTTTGACCATTGCCGTAATATCCGTATCTGTCAATGTTAGATGCAAACCAAACATATATTAGTTCCGCTCAATTCAACCTTATACAATTAGTAATAGCAATTTTGACAACACCCACCAGACTTGTCTTTCTTCAAAGAAGCCAAAGAAGCTGCTTGCTCTGCAGCTTCCATTTCAAGTATGACCTCTTCAAGCTCTTCCTCTAAGCTTGACAATTCAATGTCATCTTCATATTCATTGCCACCATCAAAGGTTTCTTGATCCTGGTGTTCATTGATCCAATGATCACGGAACCACAGGGATGTTTTCACTAGAAACCACCACTCCGGCGAGAAGTCCTCCACCTGCCGGAACGATGCAGGGATGAAGAGTGGCGCATTCGGGTTTAGTGTGGACCTTACTCCTCCATTGGCCACTGCCATGGTACTCATCTTGCTGTAGTTTCTAATCAAACACACAATTTAACAGCTATTATGAATGGCTTTAACAAGTATATAGTTTATGTCAATTCATACAAGATATAAAAACTCATAGAACAATCAAGGAGAACACTTGTGAATGAGTTCAAGGATGGATGATTTAAAGAGCAATGTTTAGCACTCTGATTTTAATCAAGGAATACATGAAAATCAAGGAAAATACTTATGATTGACTTCAAGGATGAGGATTAATACATCAACAAATAGGATAAATAAACTAATATAAAGATGAGATCACAAAGAGAAGAGTCTTGAAACCATCATGTTTAGAAAAAAGAGACTCTAAGAATGAAGAGAACTAATGTTTTAATCAGAGAAATCAAAGGATGATGTGTTCTTCAAATCATCTTGCAAATTATATATACACAACAAATTAAGTGAGACACATAAGAATGACCACAAGAATAAAAACAACAGCTAAAAAAAGTCATAACAAAGCAAGAGGCTGGAAATCATCGATCATCTTGGAGAAGATCAAAACTAAGAATAAAAGAAACTCAGAGATGCAACAATACTATGTTATATTCCATGGGTAAAAGATCTGATGATCCTCACTAAAATACATCAAAGTACAGGTAAAGAAAAAAAAAAGCAAAATTTTCCCAATAAAATCAACAAATGACCATTTCCTTCACTTTTGACTTCTAAAAGAGACATGAAAAAAAAAAAAAGCAGAAACCTTATTAACAACTATCATCAAACCACATAGAAAAAAAACACCAGTCCAGTCACAGAACATAAATTTCTCATAGATCTACAAGAAAACTCAACAAAACAATAAAAAAAAGTCTCTTTTATTCAAAATCTCCGCTAGTAATTAGAGGGGCAAAAGATCCTCCAGAGTTTTTAGCAAAATACCACAGATTACCACCTTATGATCCACACCAGCTCCTCCAAACAGAAAGAAGAAGAAGAAGAAGAAGAGCAGTGAAGAGAAGCAAAGGCAGTGTGAGTTATATAGAAAGAAGAAACTGATAAGAAGGTTTAGCTTCGGAAATTCCAAAGCTCTAGCTTCGGTTACTTGTTCTCCGAAAACAACGGCTACTTGTTATTTTTCAGTTCAGGCCCCACACTTTTACATATTTATTTTCACTTTATGTTCAATTAATCCTAAAACCAAAAAGATCAGATTTTTTTAAAAAAAAAATTGGAGAATCAAATATATTTATGCAAATAATCTTTACTGTATATATATATATATATATATATATATATATATATATATTTTATCTCAAAAATTTTTATTTTAATGGACATGATTTTTTTCTCTTTTTTATAAAAGAAAAAGGGGAATAAAAAAAAGAAAAGTTTATGGGTGAGTCAAGATAAGATCTCCACATGGTCTCCCATGATAAAAGTAGTTGTTGGGTTGATTAGTGGTCCTAATGACCTATATATTTAATATTCTTTATAAGTATAGTTGCATTTAAAACTCTAGTTTCATATACACACACACACACATGAATTTTTCTTTTCCTTCTACTCATTTGTTTCCTAGAAACTATAGGCTTTAAACTACTTAGGATCAGGTTTTGGGAGTTATTAAATTAAAATGTAAATTTTTTAAATAAAATTTTTTATATAAAAATTTAAACGCATAAACTCTAAATCAATCTGAAGTTAAAAATTGAGAGATGATTCCATGGACTCGGTTCTGTGATAGTTAAGATGAAACTGTAATATGGTTTATCTTTATCATTGAATTGCCTCAATTTAATGATTTTTAAAATAAAGAGCATCAATTTTTTAAAGTAATTACTAACTTATTTTTATAGTAAATAATAAATAAACAATAAAATTTATTGATTAGGGAATTAGGAGTTTAACGTAAACAAGGCAAATTTTTTTATATATACAAGTTTGAATTCCATATTATTTACTTAAATAATTTTATTTTTTATTAATCGGACCAACCCCACTTCCCGGTTAGTATCTATAGATTTTTGCAGTTGAACTCACATGGAAATATCATAGAAATGTTTAATTTTATTCATCTAGGACGATTATTAAATATGACAGTCCTTTAATTTTTTTTTAAGTTAGATTTATTTAAGATAATTCACACAAGCAATATCATATATAAAATGAAATTAATTAGAAAAGATGTTTTCATGGTGATTTTTATAAAACCGGTAAAAATGATTTGTAAACGAGAATTGTATTATTAGAGTGGGTAAAAAGGCTCAAATCATCAATCTCTTTCATGCACCTCATTTTCATCATCTCCCCCCACCTTGCATCACATCATACATCATTTTTATCTAAGGGCATATTCTGCATAATATTTAGAGGGCTTTTTAACAAAAATTAGTTGTAATAAAAAAAAATAAAAATTCTCATGTGAAAGTTAGGTGTCTTTTGTCGTTCACTATTTTTACTATTTTTTTATAAAATTGGTGCGTCACTCAAATTAAATAATGTTGAGAAAGAGATTTTTGATCCTTTAACATTTTAAATCTTTGCACAGAAAAAAAGCTTTTTTTACAATTGCGACAAGTGCATATACAATTAGAGTTGTTTATATAGTCAAAAATTGATCATCGAACTATACGTCCTAATTGAATAATACGGGAATTAGATTGCATAATTGTACTCCAGCATCGGGGATTTTTAGCATCACTATATTTGATTGTTTTAAACTAGATGATAAAAATCCTGTAAATCAAATATTAGAAAATAGAGTCAGTGCTATTAAATAAAAGGCTTTTGATAAAGGATAGAGTTAGTGGCCTTTAGTATGAAAGGAAGTGATCATTCACTTATATAAGTGCGAAAAATTCGTTTTAATGTATATATATGATATGAAAATCAATAACTCTAAAATTTTTTTAAGTTTTATAGAAAATTCTAGGTTATTTTAAATACAGGTAATTACCAAAGAAACCCCAAAAGTTTGCAATATGCACAAAAAAACCCCACACATTTTCATATCCCTAAAAACACCCTCCTTTTGATTTTATAGAAATTTAAACCCCCCAATGCTGTAACGGTGATTGACGGTGTTAAGTTTGAATATATATGACGAAATTGCCCTTACGTGGGATGCTGTGTCATTTGAAGCGTGGATTGACTATAATGCCCTTGTGTGCAATGATGTTTCCGCTTAAAGAGGAAGCGGTTTATTTTTATTTGTTTAATCACTGGAGAACACCATTACTGGCGCCGATTATTTCCTATCATCGCCGCTTCATCGGTTGGGCATCTTGCTATCATCGCCTGTTCGGCAGTGTTTCGAAGGAGAACTCCCGCTCTAGTCTTCGTCATTTCGTCGATTTTCCAACCAAGGTAATGAGGCGATGAAGCTGTGCGGTTTTTCTTTTGTTTTTCGCCATTTCGTTTGTAAAGTATCGTCTCTGTTGTTTTTTTGGCCATACATTTTCATGGTTTCATTATTGGATGATATTGTAGTTTGCAGTGAGATTTTCCGTCTAGGGTTTTCTTTGTCTGTGCACAGTATCGAGAGCGAGAGTGTTGTGGTGCAGGAGATTTTTCGATGGTTATGCAAACTCATTCTGTTTTCAAATGATTATAATGTGTGTTTCCCCGTTAATTTGATGTGGGTATGAGTTGTGTTTAAAAGTATCAGTGTAATGGTTGGATTTTATGTTGAATACATGTCGTTTCCGTTTAACAATCGTACTCTCCGTTTAACAAAGGAAGTTTCTGTTTAATTAATAGAGTTATTGTTTAATAAATCACTCTAAACAAATGTATTGTTCTTCTTGTAGTGTATTGGTCATGGCGGTCAACCTAGTTAACGGCCGATGCTACTTGACACCGGTGGTCCAGACTTTGAATGAATTGAAAGTTCACATGACTGGACGACACTGGGAGATCATCAGAAGGACACCGTTCGCGGCTTTGACCGAGATTGAAGCCGTCCTCCAAGAGAGAGCCCTCCTTGATTCTCTGCTGCAGAGGTTCGATGGCCGCAGCAGCAAATTCAGGATCGGGGCCAGCCTCGTGAGTTTCAGACCTCAAGATGTGGGTCTCATCCTTGGTCTACGCTGTGATGGGAACGCAGTCGTATTCCAGAAGAAGAAGACACACTCGCCGTTCGAGCTGAGGTATTTTTCAAGATCTTACGAGAGAAATAAAGACTCCATCAAGAACACACTTGAGCGGATAGTTCGCGAGAGGGGGGAAGAGGAGAATTTTGTAAAGCTCCTCATGGTGTACCTCATGGGTACTATCCTCTTCCCTAACACTTCCTGCTCTGTTCCTGTTTGGATCGTTGACTACGTCGACGACCTACCAGCCATGGGACGATTTGCATGGGCTCAAGCGACCCACAAGTGGATAATGGAGGACGTTCCACAAGCGGCCGCTCGAGTGCAAGCGAGATGCGCCGGGAACAAGACCAACACGGGGTACGTCAAAGGTTGCTCGGTTGCGTTGACCACCTGGTTCTATGAGCTCACCGGCACCGGCAAGAAGTTGCATTTCGGAAAGACCCCAAGGATCCTGTGCTACGGTGAAAACAGCTACCGGAAGCAAGTGTCGACGGGGACTTTATTTTCATCACTTGAAGGAAAAGAGGTAATGAATCTATTTAATGAATCTTCATTTAAGTTTACCGTTTTTGTGTTTGACAATCTGTGTTAGTGTTTAAATATAATAATTCGTATTTAACAACTATGTTTACAATTTAAATTATTTTCTTAACATTTAACTCGTATGTTTATTGTTTAAACGTATTGGATTTTTACAATTGTTAGTTTCCCGAACTGGTCGCCGCCAACCAGGACGAACAAATATTTGTTGGGGCCATCCGCGGAGCTGCCACCGGCCACGGAGGTGTTATTCCTCCCGCTTCCGCTCCCGTTCCGCTGGCGAGCAAGACTCCCGCTCCGCCTGCGAGAAAGAGAGATGATCGGGCAGCATCGTCAAAGCGCGTCCGACGCCGATCACCTTCTCGGAGCCCGCACCGCGCACGGACTGCTCGCCGACGGGCAAGCCCCCTTCCACCCCCCTCCCCGACACCAACAGGCGACGAGCTGACCAGACGTCTATTGCAGACGTGCGAGTTAATGTTGCAAGAGATCCCACGTCTTGTTGCTCGCGTTGATGCTCTGGAGGCGCGTTCGCAGGCCACGACGAGGCCGGATGACTATGATACGATCTCCGGCAGCCCGAATGCAACGGACGCAGCCCCGGCGATTGCCAGAGACGACGTTCTCGCGAGGGCATTCGCGAGAGTCCCGCGCAGGAAGAGGCTTATGTGGAGGACTGCAACGATGTGTCTCCCTCCGCCGGCCGACGTCGAGGCAACAGAAGTACCAAATGCTGTCGAACCAACAATGGCGGAGGCTCAGCCAACTTCAGGTCCGAGCTCGCCATTGGAAAAAGGACAGGCAGCGGTGCCGCCGGCTGCAATGGATGTGTCTCTGCCCGATGATGCGACTGCCGCCGTCGACACGTTAATTGAATCCCTTGTCAGTGACCTCCCTGTGTTGGAGGCACCGGCGCCGGCGTACGATTGCTGCGCGACGAAGGCAGACACAATCCTGGCGCCAGTGGCACCAGAAGTGAATAAAGACTCCGTGGCATTGCCGGTGTCGAGTCAGCCCACGTTAGCAGCTGAACCGAAAAAAGACGCTGATCGCTCGAGAGGCTGACGACGCAACAGTAGCAGCGTCGCAGACAGACACAAATCCGGGGACCGATGTCGTGGTCGCCGCATCGCATGCGGACAATAGCAACAATGATGAGATGGAACAGGTACGGCACGATTTCATTCCGCATCGGAAAAAATACCCCGGCCACACGCGGCTCGACATATTCGAGCAAGAGTTAATAACGATCTTCGTCAACTGCTATATTGACGAGTATGTAGGAAGTTTTTACATCAACATTAGCCTTTACCATTTAACTATAATTGTTACCGTTTAACCATATCTTTTAACGTTTAACTATGTCTGTTGTCGTTTAACTATTTCTTTTACTCGTAAATTATAGTTTTCTTTCTCTTACTGTGTCTGTTACCGTTTAACCGCAGCACTATCGTTTGGACTAATGGCTTTGTCAGCACTACACGGAGACAACTATTCTCCATGCTTGAAGGACAAGAAACGGTTCCCGACGATGTCATGGACGCGTTCGTATGCATAATTCAAAAGTCACTGAAGAGGGTACCATACCCTTATAAGAAACGCGCGTCCATCACACGTCCACTGGCATTGTTTATGTCCAAGCAGCCTGACGCGTGCGAGTCGACGCTCGCTATGATCGGAGACGCGGCGCGAAACCGGCATGAAGTTGACATTGTTATCTTCCCAATCATCATGATTGGCCGCTTCCATGTGGTGGTGCTTGACAATGACAAACAAGAATACAGGCATTATTCGTCATGCCAAGGTGACGAGTACGAGAGAGACGCGTTTGAAATGGTAAGTGCCTCGGTCATTCAGAGGAGACTTTTTAACATCAGTAGTTTATTAACATCAGTTTGTATATCTCAACAGAGGAGACTTTTTGACTATTGTGTGGACATGGAGTCCGGCGAGCCGGCGACTATACTGTACCCTCTAATTCACGACGATGCCACCGCACGACGGAGACGAGGAAGTGCCGACTGCGCCGTTTATGTGATGAGATTTATCGAGCAAATACTCGAAGGTGACAAGCTACGCCTTCCTCGAAAGGATCTACCATATTTCCGATTACAGTATGTTGCACGCATACTCATTGAAGGTCGAAGGACCAGAACCATAGAAAGAGGCGAGTCTTCGACTGGGGGGGGGGGGAAACCGACTTGAGTTATTGTTTTGAGATATTATGTTTAACTAACTATGTTAATCTTTAACAAATGTTATTTATGTATAACTGTAAGTGTATATATTTAAATTTAAAAGTTTCTGTTTAACTATCAGCCTGGCCATTGTACTATCGGCATTGTAGTCCTTTAACATTAATACTTAAATGGTTAAAAGTAACCGTTTCTGTTTAACTATTAAACATAGAGACAGTTTCACACATGAAATGAAATATGTTTATTGCAAATACGAGAATAACTCATTACATAAATTGTAAATACGAGAATAAATATTAAACAAGGACACGTTTTAAAACAATTGATAAGATATCTGATCCACCAGGACATGAGCAAGATGCAACTCGGCGACGTAATCGTAGGAATCTTGCACATCAGAGGCTTCGCAGGCAGTTGTTCAAATTGCAAGTTGAACAACCACCGGGGAAGCCTCTGATATCGAAGAAATCCCCGATTACATTGCCAAGATGCATCCCGCCGATCCCCTGGTCGAGCAGATGTCACATCAATTGTTTTTGGTAACTTCATCCCTGGCCATTGTACTATCTTCGCCTGCAAAATCTGTTGGTGTCTAGAAACCTTCATAAAGTTTTAAAACAATTGATGGGATATCTGATCGAACAGGGGATGTCCAGGATGCATATCAGTAATGTCATCGCCTCCGGATTCTCTGATCTCGAAGGATGGACCGATTACATTGCCGATATGTGTCCCGGCGATCCCCTGGTCGAGCAGATGTCGCATCAATTGTTTTTGTAACTTTATAATCTAATCACTCCACTCCAAGGCAATTTATACAGTAGACGGGAAATTGAAGGGTCGTTCAACTTGGCTGCTTCGATTCAGGAGATACATTAAATGTCTTCGAATGAGAATTCCAAGGGTCGTTCAACTTGGCTGCTTCGATTCAGGAGATACATTAAATGTCTTCGAATGAAAATCAAACATTCAAATACCGTATGGAGTCGACCATTCTCGTCACTGGTAGATGGCGAGCTTCTTTTATCCACGCATTGAAGGACTCTGCGACATTTGAATACATGTTGCCCCAACGTTGACCTTTAAACAAATAATTACACCAATGTGACAAATCTGACTTTTCAAGCAACCAGCGGTGCGCTTCTGGTGATATGGCCCGCAATTCATTCACCGTATCATCAAATTCTTTAGCCGTTGACGCCCACGCAATACGAAAACATATGGACCAGCACTCGTCCTTCAATGCCTTCCCAAGTCCGCCATTTGCTTTCATAAAATTCGCCTCCAAGTGTCGAAGGCAATAGGCATATGGGGACGAGGGGAAGACCCTTGCAATGGCGTTCACAAGCCCCTTAGACCTGTCCGACACAAATGTAATAATCTCTTCATAATCGCCGTCATCGTATAACGCATCACCTAACTTGGAAATAAACCACGTCCAATTCGCATCTGTCTCGTTGTCGACGATACCGAAGGCCAAGTGGAAAAACCCATTGTTACCATCTTTGCCTGTGGCGCCCAGCAACGTACCACGATATTTTCCAAGAAGATGGGTACCGTCGACAAACAGCAGCGGCCTACAACCCCGCTTGAATCCCATGATACAAGCACGGAACGAGAAGAATGCGCGTTTAAAACGGTCACCGTCTCTTTCTACAATCGCAATGCTGCCGGGATTTGTCTCGGCCACCTTATCCACGTACCAAAGCAGCAGATCATAGCTGGCGACGTCGCTGCCGTCGAGAATCACCCGGGCACGCTCTTTACCCAACCAAGCTTGCTTGTATGGAATGTGGACACCGTGTTCCCGTAACATGTCCTTCTGAATGTCGATAGGCCTGTACAATGGCTGGCTTTTAAGCTTGTCAATCACTCGTGCGCTTACCCATTTGTTCGACGCTTACGGATGTGACACCGAGCCAATTCCACCACCGCAATTGTGTGACGGGTGCATTGTCTTTATTCTGAACGTATTTTTATTGTATTCCTTCGATGCATGAAGGCGCCAGCCACAACCAACGGCAGCGCATTCTATAGTCACCCTGTGTTTCTCATTCTTTATGAATTTGAAGTCGAAATTCCTCTTGATTGCAAAATTCCGAAGCGCGTCTCTTAAATGGTCAACGTCTACGAAACGTTGTCCGATATCCAACGACAGCACTTCGGGATGATCCGAGGAGGACGGAAGACATGCTCCACCGTCCGGGTCGCCATGAGATGGAACAGGTGCGCTGGCAGAATCAGAATTCCTGCCAACACTTCAGTTAAGCGGAAAACATCAGTAACTTAATCGGAAACAAAATAAGTTACCTTGAAACATGTATATTTAAACAATAAAATAATAAGTTAAACACAGAAACTATTTGTTAAACGGAAAATGGTGTAGTTAAATAAAAAATACAATATTTAAACGGTAACTATAATAATTAGGCGAACACATATGACTTCAAAAGTAAAGATAAAGGATAAGAACTTTACAATGACAAGAATTCGTTTTGACTATGATGCGACAATGGCACATCATCTGTCTCAACAACGAGATCGACTGCAGCGCATTTGAAGAGTGAGTATACATGACACATGCGCTGGAAGTCAACCTCATTTTCTATTGGACAAATCGTTTTATGTCCATCGGGTGTGATAAACTTCACCCTAACATGGGAAACATCAAGACCCCATCGGTCACATATCTCCGCTAAGATTGAATCCCAAGAAGTCTGTGCCGTGAACACTAGCACTCGTCCCTCACCGTTGTATCTTGCAATTGCACAAAAACTCTCCATTAAAAACCTGAAACCTGCATATAAATAAATATAAATTGGTACTCTCACTTAAAGGATGATCAAAGTGATGGAAAGGAAGACATTCTCACCTTATCTCAGCTTATCGGCCAACCGGCGGAGTTCAAACGAATGCAAACGATGAATCTTCCAAACTTTATTTCAGAAAAATCAACGCAAGCAGGGATAAAAAAGATTGACAAAAGCCAAATAAAAAATGTTTAACATGATGTGACTGGGCGGTTTTTTTCCCACCATTTGCAAGGGCACGCACGGTATTTCACAGCATAAACCTTGTACAAATGAACGACAGGGGGGAAAAAGGAATTCAAACACTAACGGAAGGGCTTTCTGGGGTATTACAAACTTGCAGGGGCTGTCTGGGAAGTTTTGCAATTCGCGAGGGGTGAATAGTAATTTTCCCTTTTAAATATTCTTATCTATTTATTTTGGCGTGTAAATCTGAGTGCCACCACTTGGTTTTCCTCATCCTCTTTTATCTTGACATGCTATAAAATTTTCTTTATTCAGTTGAGGGGTGGTTTTGGAATTCAATAAAAAGAAATTAAGCTTGTTGACCGCCATAATTAGGAAGTAATTTAATTATAAAAAGAAAAGATTGAAAAATATATTGGATTGTCAGAGGGACCGGATAGAAAGGAAAATTATTTGCAGGAGCATATAAATCCGTTGATTTTTCAGAAGGACTTTTGTGTCTTTTCCTCTAATTTTCATTATTGAAGTTGTTTAATGCCCATAAATGTGGCAATAAGCCGGCAGAAATTGGCCTTGTTCATGCACTGGTGGGGTCCATCCTCACCGAATTATTGAAAGCTTCATTATTATTTTTAAAGAAAATAACTTTTTTTGACTTAAAAAATAATCATACGATAATATATATATAAGCTAAAATTAATCATACGTTTATGCAGTCTCAAAACTGTCCAGAAACTTCTGATATTTCTAAAAAGAATTATTTCTTAAAAACTTTTTTCCCATGAACATGTCATTACATGAAAGCTCACTTTTTTTTTTAATATTCTGTTGGATCCAGATTAAATGCAATACTATATATATATATATATATATATATATATATATACATACATATACATACATACTATAAAGTTGATCCCTTGAGAGCCTTGGCATGCCATTTGGAGCAATATGATTGGGTCTAGGTTTTTTTCATATATATATATATATATATATATATATATATATATATATATATATGAAAGGGATGCTCAAGTTATTTGATTTTTTTTTTTTTTTTCGATAGCAGTTGGTTGAAGTGGCAAGGCAGTTATGCTGAGTCAAAGGAGATGGGGTTATGTTAGAAGTATTTCTGACCGTTGGATGCTTTTAGAGATGGAGAGATTAAATAAAAACCGTTGGATGTTATGTAAATAGTGGAAACCATTGTAACATTTAATCTCAGCCGTTGCTTTCTGTTTGTAATCACAGCCGTTGGTTGCTACATAAAAGAAAACCAACATAATGCAAGTTTATAAATTTGCTGAATCAGTACAACAGAAGTAAGGAATAGACACACACACTTACTACACCTCTAATATTGTTTTTCTTTCAATTGCCAGAAAGCATTGTTATTATCACTCTTCAAGGTTAATCCCTCATAGTGTAATTTGTACTATATAATATTGTGTTTGGAATATTCCCTGTAAAACAATAACAATAAATTGTTTTCTTTCTTTCCCAGCAATTGGAGTTGTACTGAAGAACATACTACTCACTTTACCTTATGTTTTTTTTAGTGGAAATGAATAGTTAATGAATTGAGTGATTGTTTGTGCAGGTGGTTTGTGGACAATCAAGTGAGATATACTCTGTTAAAATGAAATATTTTTACTCTAATGATGATTATTATAATTGTAAAGTCATGCAAAGCTTGAACAAATAATTACTTCTATGATAATGACATATAAACTTATGCACAGATTAATAAAATGATTGCTTCCATGATAAAGGCATGAGATGGACTATGTCTTCATTAAGCTTTAAAATTGTTAGAAAGTGAAATTTAAATCACCTAATCACATTAATTATTCTAAAACCAAAAATTCCAAACCTAACCGAATGGTTATCAGAAACACATCTGAGTACTATATAACACTCACCATAAGTTATCCAACATAAGGCTTCCTTTCGTTTTTAGTATTTAATTATTTCAAACAAAGCTTGCAACAAAGGTATGTACTTTTGTGTTTAAATTTATCATTCTCATCAAGTTCATTAGTTTTCTTTTTTTTTATGTTTTTTTTTTTTTGTGTGTGTGTAAATGATATGGAAAACTAAACCCATCAATTTTTGTTGATGTTGCATCAACATGATGAACATATAAATCAATGTATCCTCCATGAAAAATTAACTATATGATTCTACGCCTTTATTTGATTATATGTTCCAAATGTTTTAGAATTTTTCCCACCAATATATAAGGAGTCACTTTATCTCTTTTATTTTAAAATTTTTTTTTATATATAAAAAATTGTTAACCTAACCCTCGCATTCCAAGCTAGCCGCCATTTGGTGCGTGCCGATTGGTGTTTTTGTAAATTTTCAAAAAAAAAATTATTTGGAGCATGGCAATTGGTGATTTTGAAAATTTTTTGAATTATTGTTAGTATGTTAATTGAAACATTTTTTTTTATTTTATTTTTTAATTCCCTATTGCTGAACAGTTGATAGGAAAAGGAGTCACTTTATCTCTTTTATTTTTCATGTTTTGGTTTTATATATAAAAAATGTTAACCTAGCCCCTCACATTCCAACCTAACCGCCATTTGGTGCGTGCCAATTGGTGTATTTGTCATTTTTTTAAAAAAAAATTATTATGATACTAACCGCCATTTGGTGAGCCATAATTATTGTTCAGTAATAAGGATTTGCAAAATATCAAAGACCTTGAATTACATTTTTTCCATGGGGGTGAGATAATAGCCTGGGCCATGGTCCATGGCCCATGATATATTTGTAAGCCAAATATCCCAAGTGTCCATCTCGGACTATCGGACAATCTTGGAGGAGGTGGTCTTCCTCTCTAGAGAATGACCTCTACTCCTACTTCGAAACCCTAGAAAACCCTATCTCATCCCTCATTCTTCTCTGTCAGTACCAATGGCCTCCGATCCCAACAGGCCCGATATCCATATAAGACTACATTATATGCACAAACAACTTACAAAAAAAGACCAAACAATTAAACAAACATTACAAAAGTTTTGTAAACAAATTAAATTCATATTTCCATCTACAAAGTTGGCTGCAAAACGCTCTCACTAATCCATCTTCACCTAACCATTCATTAGATATTATATCATTGGTTTTCCGACTGCACAAATAACTTTCACACTCCCATCCCTCTGTTGTAATCCATTTACTATCAAAACTCCATGCTATATCACTAAACAATTTGGCTGCAGCATGTCTACATTTATTAATTATATGATTACCAAATTTTGTACTTGCTAATGCCCTTGAAATAATATCAACTCTTCCATCAGCGACCATGTTAAGCATTTCCATGCCAGAATAACGTGTTTCTTGATTTTTGTACAAAAGAATCCCCCTACATAGCCAGCAAGTAAATGACCTTTAAACATTGCATTTGTGAGATGTTGGATACCTGAATCCATTTTCAACTGAATACATTCGATCTAAAAATAAAAAATAAAAAAACAATTCAATATTACAACTATAACTTATCTAACACTAAAAAAAATGAATGATAAGTTTTTCATCAATCCAAGCACCAAAAGAGCTTCCAAATTGTCTCTCCGGGCACAATTTTGAAGAAAAATAATGTACTCCTTCATGTCAAGACACCATAAATTATCAACTCGCATAAACTGGCCAACTTTGCGGCTTTAGATGCTGTATAAAAACTTTTACAACTGCAAATAAATATATATTTAGATATATGTCAATATATGTATTCATAATGCAAAGAAACAACAATGAGCTTAATGCTATGAATTATCAATGACATTATCAGGCGCGTAACATTTTTAGATCATGAAGAGATCTAGAAGATGTTGAAGCGATGTATGTAACGACTTCTTCGATAATATATGGAGGTATAACTTCAAGAAAATAGTTACAAGACTTCTCTCCCATTCTAACATAATAAAAATAATGATTGTTAAGAATTTGAGAAAACAATAGAAGATAAAGGAAAAACAACAAACATTGGAGAAAAATACATAAAGAAAACAAAAAAAATTAAACCTAAATAATGGAGAAAAAAAAAACCGTTGTAACATACTAGAGAAGAAAGATTTGCACAATTCCAAACTCCCAACCTAAGTTGTTAGAAATGGATGTATATATATATATATAAACAAAGAAAATAACACATAATAATTTGAGATATGTATGTATTGATGGAAAATGACATGACTATAAATGAATAATCCCAACACAAAACAATAATATTTGCCAGCTAATGTTTTGCCAAAATAAAAGACACACAAACATTTATATATATATATATTGAGAGAATCAAAAATCAAAATCAAATCTTATCTTCTTTGACTTCTGATAGCAAACACCATAAAAAGAAGGAAGCGCCAAAGATTCTGAATAAAGACATCTGAAAAGCATTAATTCAAGTGCATATCTGCACAAATCCAAGCAATAACAATATTAATAATTTTGTTAATAATTCCAAAACAAAAGCATGCCCTTAAAAAAGAGAGAATAGATGCAAAAAGGATTACATCATTATTACCTTAGCACTTGAACCATAAGTATAACAAATTTATCTATGCATATATTTGTATGAACTATATACTAAAGTTTAATGGAAATATATAGAGAATGAAACCTTAAAAAAAGGAGATAAAGTGTTAGAGAGAGAGACAGAGAAGGAAAGACATATGATAATAATGACAAATAGAGCAGAGAGCACAATTAAGACAATATGGAATGATTCTTTCACCATTGTTAATTAACAATGCTCTCTCTCTCTTCTGCCATCTTCTCCATCTTCATCATCTCTTCATCATACCATCACTATATATCCTGTCTCTATGCATTATACCAACCTTACAAAACATATCAAAACAACAAATGCTTTTTCAAATCAAAAGCATATCATCATCATCATCATCATCATCATATATATATATATATATATTAGACGGGCTGGGGAATGTTTCTGGAATCCCCAGCCCGACAAAACGGGCCCTATGGTGAGCAAGGATTTTCCGCCGCACTTTCATTCCTAATCTTATTTGCTATACTTTTCTTAAAAGCACAAATTAAGTTGTTGTTGTTGTTGTTGTTGTTGTTATTATTATTATTATTTGTATATTTATATACTAGATTTCCCAATGACCTGCTTAAACTATGAAATTCAAATTCAAATTGAAAAACCTTATAATATTAAATTTAAATACTATAAAACTATGTAACCAAAATTACAGAACCTTTAATCCAAAATGCTGAATACTAAACCTTAAATCTTAAGATTTAAATTGCGAATCTAATTTAGAGTTCAAAGAGAGTTTTAATAATCAAGAAAAATTAAGTTTTGTTTTTAAAAAAATTATAGGAGGGAAAAAATGATGTGAATTCTAACATAGATGTTAATATGATATCTACGTCATTCAGAAAAATTATCAAAAAAAATTATGTAAAAATTATCATTTAAATTTAATTAATTGATTAATTAATTGATAGATTGATTAAAAAGATATTTAGTTAATTGTGAGTAGGTGTAATGTAAATTGTTATTTGGTTTGATGTAAAAATTCCGCTTGGAGGGAGAAGGGGGGCAAGGGGGGCCGTCGCCCCTCCTGCCGTTGGTAACCCCCCTCCCTCTTCTCTTTCTCTCTCATTAGTTTTTTATTTTCTCTCTCTTCTCCTCTCTCTCTCTCTCTAAGTTTTTTATTTTTATTTTTTAAAATTATCTCTCTATAAGTTTTTTATTTTTATTTTTTAAAAAATTATTTTTTTTACAAATTAATAGATATAGTCTAAAACAATCAAAGGGTTCATACCCTAATAGTACTTGGCAAGATCTCTAGTTCAAAACTTATTGAAAGTAATAATCGTAATGGGTCGACGCTTGTTGTGGGTGTGGGTTTATGGCACAAACCCTTCATCCACGGCTGAGAGTGCGTGGATTTGATGATTAAATTTTAGCTAGTGCGCACACCCCTAATCTATACAGCGCATGTCCTTGTCCCTTTTGTTAAAAAAAAGTCTAAAACATAATATTTTAAAAAAATATATATTATCAAAATTTTATTATTTTATTTATTAATATTTTATAAATTATTTTATGTAGTATTTAAAAAAAAACTATATAGTTTTTGATTTTTTATAAATTAATTTATGTAATATATAAAATTACAATTTTAAGTAGAGTTTTTTAAAAATTTATTGTTTGAAATCTAATCTTTATAAACTAAACTATAAATTAACATATTAATAAAATTTAAAATTAATTATTTTTAATTCGTCACCTAATCTTTAATTTCTGGCTCAGCCACTACTCCACTTACATTTAAGTGAACTTACATCTCATTCACTTTTACAGTATTTTCATTTATAAAAAATTTACTATAAATTGGAATGCATTGAAATAAATAGTATCTATTCACCATCATATTCATCTCATATTTAATTGTCCAAAACTATTCACCATCATATTCATCTCATATTTAATTGTCCAAAACTGTGAAAGACACAACATTGTTTAGATTAAGTCCAGTAACATCATACATAGGTCCATGGTTTGAGATCTCCACATAAGAAAGAAAAATAATGTGTTTTCATCCGTGTAAACTTAAAATATCTAAAATATGTTTCATTTATTTATATATTACTTTGTTTATTTTCATTTTTGACTTAGAAATGGCTTAGGAATGTCATATACACAGAAAAATGATATTCTATTTTCATAAGCATATTTAAAAAAAAATTAGAAAAAAGATTTATTTTTTAAAATTATATTAATAGATAAAACTTTATTTTTAATAAATAAAAACTACAGGGACTTCCACCGTTAGCTTCGCTCTTCCAATAAAAATTCCAAGAAAATCATCTAAAATTATACTCACGCCATTCAAGCAAAATTAATAACATTTAGTATCTAAATTTCAAAATTCATATTAATTGTAATGCTAAAAAACATTAAGCAGACTAATCACAATCAGAAGAAGAACAAGAACCAAATTAACCAATCTACCAGAGAAAGTGAAAGAAAGCATGAAACAACAAATTAAAAAAAAAAAAAAAAAAAGGCTACAATTAAAAATAAAATAAAATATTAAATATTAAATATCAGAAATTTGTAAATAAATCAGAGAAAACTGAAAAAAAAAATTAAATAAAAACAAAATTATCCCTAACACACTAGAGTGTAAAATACTCCCTCGGTTCTTTTAATTCACGCCATTATAAAAAATTGATTAAAATTAATTAATTAACTATATTTTATATGAAAAAAATTATTATTTTTTAAAACCACTCATATTTAAAACTCCACTCCACTAAAAGGAATATATGATTTAATATTTATTTGATTGTAATTTATTATATAATTACATTAAATTAAAAATTAAATTTGGAAAAAAAATATTTAATATTGCATAAAATTTATAATATGACAAATAAAAAAATAAAATAAAATAGATCCAAAACATGTGAAGTTAGAAAAAAAATGAAAGAAGTAACAAAGAAGCTCATACAACGAAAAACAAACAAGATGTAGAAGAAATAAACTGCCTGTTATAATCACTTGGTTACATTAGATGAAAATGTTTTCTGGACCAAAGGACTGCCCAGAACATTTTCAGACAACCTACCTCAACAAATTCATAGCCTCCTAAAACTTTGTGAGGTAATAAACTCCTGTAACAACATAGTCAGAAATCCTGAATGTAACAATGGAATCTCATTTACAGACCAGAATGCACCATCAAACAACATACAGCCTTAAGTTTCACATTTGAAAGCATGATGATGTACCTGAGCTAACTGAATGCACTAAACAACATTAAAGCTTTTATCTTAAAAAAGAAAAGAAAAAAACAACATTGGAGTGGAGTCTTCATCTTACACTGCAAAATCTAGACAAAGAAGTTAATAAGAATTGTAACAAAAGATTACCCTCAAATCAAGAATCTTCTGCATAATGTTGGATATGAACTTGGATAAAATCTAATGCCTCCAGTCTGCAATATAAATTTGTTTCGAGCAGTAGCTAGGAAAGAAGTGTTCAGGGAAGTTACTAGTTAGTCCGTCAAATGTTAGCTAGCCAGGTGCTTGAACCAACAAAAGTTTCTCAGAAATCTACTGGTTTTTCCAAGCCCATCCTGTTTGATGTTATAATCGAGCAGGCTTGGCTTCAGCTTAGAATTTTAGGTGACTGCTTGTTTATCTTGAAGACAATTTTCACCACATGATGCAAAGAGTTGTTCATTAGGGCATGCATTACCAATTCTGTTCCTCAACCAATGAGCCCTTTTGTTAATTATGAGAAGAAAACTACCATTAGAGTTGCAATGTTCAAGACTGCCCTTGTACTTGAACAACCAAGACCTCTTCTTTGGAGTTGCCTTTCATTGGCTTACTCTCAGCAACAACCCTAGCTTCACCAAAAGAACATGCAGGGATGCTTCTCATTCGGCATTTGGGGCACTTGAAACCAATAAGATTATTGATATTTTCAAGTGTTAGTGAAAAGGTATCTCCATGAAACCAATCTGCAATGCACATTTGAAATGAGATGAAAGAAAAGTGCAAAATATAAACTATCAAGCAGTAATCAAGAAGCAACCACAGAATGCTGAAACATAACCGGCGCATACCTTCACAGTTTTCACACCTAATATAAATAGCTCCTGAATTGTATTTCTCATTGCAAAGGCAGCATAGAGGTTGCATATCAGGGACTTCCATAGACTGGCAAGGCAGCAAAACTTTTCCTTCTCTAAACTTCCTCACTCGCTCATCATCTGGTTTTCCTGTAAACAGAAGGCCATTCAACCAGTATGAAAAATGCATCGTTGTTCTTTTCCTCTTATGCATGCCGGGGTCAATTGGTTCTCTCTTTACTTCACAGTTTTCAAAACCAAGACGCTTCTTCTTATGTTTCAAAATTACTCTCTTTCCTTTCTTAGAACTTTTCCGACTTACATTCTTTGTTCTCTTTGGCTTTACCACTAACTGCTTGCCTGAAGAAAGTTTTCTTCTTTTGGGCCTAGTCACAGGATTATTTGCTTTTGCCTTAACATGTGTTATAACTGGATCTTGAGCTTTTGCCTTTCCATTGGTTATTTTGCGATCTTGGGCTTTTGCCTTTGTATTGGTTATTTTGCCATCTTGAGCTTTTGCCTTTGTATTGGTTATTTTGCCATCTTGAGCTTTTGCCTTCACAGAAGATTTATCCTTGCATCTGGTACATGTGTAAGTGGTAGTGATAGCACCTTTAGGCACTCTAAAATGTTTCTTGTGTAAAAGACCTGCAGCCGAATTGCAATCCATGTGAAGAAATAGTAAAGAGAAAAACAGTTTACATAAGACATAGAATACCTCAAACAAAATGCATGCCAAAAATTAAAATGCCCGAAATTTGTTTTCCACCTGAATCAGATATAGATTCCTCAAAGCAAACCCTATTATTGATTGATTTCAGTGTTTGCACAGGACTTCCAGGAGACCAATCAATATGCAGAAAAAGGAAACAATAGATAGAGATATGCTCAAAAACACTAATTATCTAAAAGAAATAGGTAAACTTCAATTTATCCAGCTATTATCAAACAGACATGATTCAGACCACAGAGACATCCCCAGTGTGTTAAACTCAATCATCTATATCTGGTACATGGTGAAGTCTAAGGAAATGTCAACACCTCCATAATATGATAAAAGGTAGGAGGCCTCAGTATTGAAGACCATCAGCCCTATTGTTCAATGATTGAATCTGGCATACTAGCTAGGACGATCTCCCAACAGAGGTTGTTTCTTCTACTTGGTACAATCACTCCAATTTCAACCCTACTGCAGACAAGCTTGGCAAGGCCCTAGCTGATAAAGACTACAAATTTTCCCTCAAATCTACTTTCCCCATTTCTCATACCTGGGCTCTCACATGAACACCCAGACATTCATTTGTCATATCTCATCTTCCCTGTACTCTAGCACTAAGGGATAAAGGGGTCCTCTGCATGCTATACAAACTGCTCTAGATGGCAATCCTTTGAATATTGACCTTTGAAGGTCCGACCAGATGTGCCTTCCACAGTCCTATCAAAGAAATGACATGTTACCATCTCTCTGCGCTCTTAACGTAAGATGCAGAATCTCCGTCTTGGACTTACAATATAACCAATACAAGGGTGTTGAATAACCCTTCCTCTAAACAAACAAAATGGAAGAGAGATTAGAAGAATTTGCATGTCCAATCCACTCCCATTCATACAGAGATAATAAACTGTTTGAACAAGACCTCAATGCCAACTGGCAGGGAAGAGATAGTGCTCCTCCCTAGCTCCTTATAGGTAATTATCTAAAAAAAATATAAACTATGCTAGTAAAGAAACCCCAAGTATGCAATCTTGATGACAAAAAAATAACAAAGGAAAGAAACTAATCAGAGAATTTCCCAATTTATACAAAAGTTGAATATCAGACTTACCAATCAACATACCTTCCAGCCCTGAACTATCACGAAATGACCTTAAAGAGCTTGTGATTAAATAAAATCTCTCAGAAGTTATTGAATATGAGAAAATCCACGTATTTATCGGCTCCTGAACGAGGCTTAGACAGAAGTAGTTGCTTTTCCTTCCAAGAAACACCACCTAACTAGTATGTTCTTATTTCTTCCATGTTTAGCAGAGCTACTAAAACTGCCTAAACAACTGTGCAGCGGAATTTAGATACTCAATAATATTAATTTATTGGCATTAGGCCAATGCCGGCTATATATATATATATATTTATGCTAGTTAAAATGGCAAAATGAGCTGCATTTCCAGCATGAAGGTTACGAAATCAATGGTGTTTTTCATTAACAGCGGTGTCAAACTGGCGTTGTACTACAAACAAAACTCAGGTTTTGGCATATATCATAAGGCCAAGGGTGGATACCAACACCAGCAAGTTTTCTAAAGGCCATTTATCAAAGGATGCTCATCGCAGCTTCCCATACATTCTCTTAGCAACGCTTAATTTTCCATCATTCCTAAAGCAAAGGAGCAGCAAAACTCAATCAATCCAACGAGTCCTAAGGTGGTTCCCTATCAAACTCATTGTTTGTGGTTAATGTCTTCCTAACTAGAAACATAGGGCTTGAAATATCACTGCTTCGCTTAGAGTTTCAAACCATAAATTTAGAAAATGTTGCTTCTTGGACCAACCTTCTCATAGGAGAGCTAGTGAAACACCCCTCTCCAAGTGAGAATTTGAAGACTCGAGACATGTTGTGACAAAAAAATTCCCACACTTCTCAAAAAGAAAAGGAAAAAAAGACAAAATAAATAAAATAACACAGTTGCTAGACATTAAGTTATAAATGTTCTTTCTGCTTCAACCGGGGTGGACATTTTCCTCAAGTGGACTCTTGTGAATCCCATATATAGACAACCAATCCACCAAAGTTCCTGAACATAGTTTCAAAATTCATTCAACCTAACTAGTTCAGTTTGCTAATAATCTAATTTTGACGTGCTTTATCTTAGAAAATTGGGGACAGATCAGCTCCAGCCCTACCAAGCACAACCATTTCTGTTGCAAACATTTCAGGACTGAAGTGCACAAATTCATCTAATAGGACCCAAAATCAACCAATATGTCACCTCATCTTCCACAAGCAACACGTAATTCCCACCTGGCTCTAGCAACACCCACATCCCATACTTGTATTATAAATGGTTCCTCACATCCCATCTCTTGTCCCAAACTCCCACTGGATCACAATCTACTTTGTTACAAATTTCTGATTTTATAACACTTCTACCCTTGCTAAGGTGATGGCCCCTGCTTGTTAGTCCACCACCACTCTTCCCCAAAATTCACATTCTCCACCTCATATTAGGACTCCTACAAAGAGGAAGCTCTCAGCCTCTCAAAGCTAGGATCATGTCCTCAGTTAACATAATTAAGCTATTTGAATTCTTACTTACATATTATTATAATTGTATCTGTTATTTTACCTAAGGTAAAACTTTCTTGGATTCTACACTAATTGGCATGATTCATTACTAAGTGTTTAGTCTTGAATTGGAATGATGGTTAGTGCACGGGAACGAGATAGCGTTTTCTTTATGAATTATCAAATGATTAATAAGCAGTACGGTTGTTACTTACTATAGAATTTTTCCATATACCTGCTTCTGCATCTGATATTTTACCTTAGGTAAAACTTTCTTGAATTCTACGGTAATTGGCATGATTCATTACTAAACGTTAAGTGTAAACTTGGAATAATGGTTAGTGCACAGGAAAGAGATAGTATTTTCTCTGAGAATTATCAATGATTAATAAGAAGTATGGTTGTTACTTGTTACCTACAACAGAACTTGTCCATACACCTGCCCATGTATGTGATATTATACCTTAAGTAAAACCATCTTGAATTCTGCATGAGTTGGCATGATTCATTACTAAATGTTAATTCTTGAACTGGAATGATGGTTAGTGCACAGGAATGAGATAATATTTAAGCATTATCAATGATAGCACCAGTATGGTTTTTCCTTAAAACTTTCCCCCTTCTTTAAACAATGTTGTTTCTTAATTTATTTCATAGTCTTATTAAAAAATTAAAAAAAAAAAAAACGTATCACAAAATCGAAATCAAAAGGAATGAAATGCTCCACCTTCAGCCCAAACCAGAGTCACATTACCATGCTTATTATCAATGATTTATAGTGAGTACCATACCATCATTCCCTATTTATGTAATTTTTTCTTATATCTATACATGTCTCCCATTTTTAATCTTTTTTTTTATTATTTTTCAATTAATCTCAATGGCACAGGATACGACAGACAATCACACTAACGGTTTTTAAAGAATCACACCTAGAGAATCTAAGCAATCACACTCGTAAGAAAGACAACCAACACTTCAAAACACAGAATTAAGCTAAGAAAACTGAGAATAATTCATTGATTGATTTCTTAAAATCCACCTATCTTTTTCTAAAAATTAGAGATCTTGTCTGAACAAAGTTTGATTTCAAATATGATAAATCTAGACTTCTAGGCTTATCGATGACCTCAACTTATAATAAAATTCAAAACAAACTCACCAAATTTGGCATACAAGACAAAAAAAAAACATGTGATTTTAATTCTTAGACACCTTCTAAACTTAAACCATGTAAAAAATAATAGCAGCCCATATTCTGCATCACTCATACTTTAATTTTTCAAAACTATATCATACATTCAATAAGAATGAAATGGCTCAATTTCTGCCCAAACTAGAAAGCCACAACACCATGCTGGGTATATTTGGTCCACTGTTATCCACAAGATCATAAATTTAATTTTAAATAGAAGCTGTTCAACACATGGCTTTGAGTATAACTCCACACCATCTACAAGTTGGCAAATTTAGTTTAAAATTAATATTTTAGAAGGCTTATTTCCATGATAAAGAACAATAAGCCAATATAAGAATGATAGCATGTAGTTCTAAAGATGATCAGCCATTAAAAGTTTTCTGCTGAAGTCTCACTATGCACACCTAACATGACAAAATGCTATGCATTTAGTCAACCATGTATCACCACCATACCAATCTCACTTGACTTCAATTATAGCATTGTTATTACAATGATGAATACAAAGCAAAAGAACATGATGAAAAGTAATAATGCACAACATTGCATTTATAAAAATCACATAATAAACTTGCAATCATTGCAACAATACACAAAAGATCTAAAGATTTCTAAGCAATTACCAAAAATTATATCAACTCATATCAAATAAGCAAATTGTTGTAACAAGACCTTTATTAACATGGAAAAATGTATCAAGCAACCTAAAAACTAACGTTTACAAAAGTTTGGCATGATTATAAAAATATAAATAGAATGTAAGGGAAAATCAACAAACATACCATCACAATGTTGGCAATTCACAGCATCCCTGTGCCATTAAAAGAAGTACTTAGTTGATGATTAGTTTAAACAAATAGAAATATCTAACACATAAATAATTGCACTTCAGAAACTGAAATATAAGAGCAGATCAGAAAAGCAAAAGCCTTTCTATTTTCACTAATTCTCTAACTAAAGTTTTGTCCAACACATATAAGCCATGTTAAAGGTGCATACACAGAAATGGGATCACAACACACAAACTCTACATGCTTAAATTTCCAAAAAATGAAAAAAGGTAATAGAGCAGGGCTGCAAAAATCACAATCAAACTAAACATCAAGCACTTGACTAACCGGACACACCAAAGGCCAATGGCATTCTAGAAAGTACAAATGTCAAGTTTTAGAAATTGTCAAACAACTAATAGAAGAGTTGGTGGGGAATTTGCTCTCCAAGTGAGAGAATTCATGAGTTCAAGCAGTGACCAAAAAAGGGTAATTCAATTTCTTTAAAAAGAAAACAACAGATAAAAAGAAACAGAAACTGAAAAATATATGATTTTTGATGAACACATTAATATATATATATAAATGAGCCGATTGATAATAGATAAAATTAGTTCATTATAATAGTGCACAAAAGAGTTCTATAAATAATATTATACCAGTGTCAAATTACAAAACAATAAAAAATGCTGTGAATGTTGGGAGTTCAACAAGTATTTATCCCTGATAAAGCCCTACATTTAATGTTAATATAACATGAGAAGGAATCAAAAGACTATTACTACTAGTTAATGAACAATTCTTCTCATGCACCAGCTAGATATATCACTTCAATGCTTATGTTGAGGGGTTCATAGCATTGTACCTGATCTGTACATCTTTGTTACAGTACCCACAGATTTGTTTTTCTAATCCTTTTGCTTTATGAAGAGGTAGGCAAGCCCATCAGATCGTTTTCTCTTCCTCACATTATCTTTGTTTTCCTCCTCCAAAACCATGTCAGAGTCTTTCTTTTTTGATAGGCAGGCTAGGTTTTTCTCTTCAAAAACCTTCAGAAGGTTCAAAGGAACATGAGATTCATTAAGCCAGAATCTCTTCCTTCCATCAGTGGATTCATCCGACATGGCTCCATATCTAGTGACAATAGCAGGAATTGCATCTGTCTTCCCAAAGTCGAGTAGATACTTGACTTGCAAACCTTCCATTGATTTTTTGCAGATTGTCACCTTTTTCAAGGCCTTTGATGATTTCTTGGGTTCCTTGGCTAACTGAGAGAAAACTTGCGTGTTGGTGAGCTCTGTCCACCTTATATTGGAATCAAAATCTTTTACCTGAAAGACAAACAAAGAAAACTAATCAAGAGTTCTAAACTGCAAGCTAGAAATATGTTGCAGGCACTACAAGGATTTCTCTTAAAGAAGTAAGCAAATACTTGCCAGGAAGATGAATTGCGCTATAGTTTCCGACATCTCAACTGCAGCCCTCCATGCAACATTTTTGCTTCTTTTTGCAAACTCTAGACCATCAGGATAAGATATACCACGAATCTTTCTGCATCCAGCTGCAAAAATATAAGATAGGAACACTGAGGACCATAACACAGCCAAATCAAAAGGTTGTGAACTTTGTTTAGACAGATAAGAGAACCTTGCCGACCACCCTTGGATGCTAAGGACTGAGGCAGCATCTTCCACCGAAATACTTGCCGTGATAGCCTCCCACCCCTCCACCAGTAAATACCTGATGATGAAACATCATTGGAGAAATCAAATTCCGCACCAGAGCAATTTTTCTTGGCATGTCTCCGATTACTCGAGCGGTCATGAGCTGCACTAGTCAAGACATGAGAAGCGGAGCCAACTCTATGATCAGAATCCACTGGTTTCATCCATTCTGCTGAAAGTACAACACGCCGCAAATTCAATTCTAACTGCATAGAAATTGTTCAGACAAGTCAGTTTACAGGGAGTAAAACAAGAGAAACCAAGAATGCAATAAAATAGCTTCAAATGTCAGTAGGTTCACAAATTCATCCAGCACAAGTACTTACACTAAGAAGTGGATATTTAAGTGAGGCAACATCTGTTGCCTTCATGACCAACTTGCGCCAGGATTTACTATAATACGGATTATCCCATGGACCAGACAAGAGACCTCTGATACGATCTTCAATTGATAAAATATAATGTATGGCAGAGACGATATGCCTTTTCTTTTGCTTTTCAGATCGAAGGCCAGTTATTCTATTTTTAGACCAATCGAATTGTTTATCATCAGCAACTCCAAATATACAATTGTCATCACTAGAAGTTTTGCATGAAAAACACCAACCACATTTTTCTTTTTCCACATCTACAGAGAGTTTTGGAAGGCTATACAAAAACTTTTTGTGCTTCCTTGCTATTGCCCTCAGCTGAGTTGACTTTATATCATCCAAATGCTTCTTTGACTCCTTATCATAGCACTCAGATGTCTTATGCTGCAGCTCCTCTGCAATAAATGAAGCTAATCGTCCAAAACTATAGCAGTTGTGGTAACAAGCAGGGTCAGCTTTCAACTGACGAGATTCAAATTCCATTTGCTCATTTACTACTGAATTAAAGCCCCTTCCTGGAAACCCAATGCATTTTTTTTGCCCAACAGCAAGGTGAATTGGTTTTACAGCAACAACTTCCTTGGCAGGGCTAGTAGAATCCTCAGAACAGTCAGCACCAGATTTCTGAGGGATTTTATCACAGGCTGCATCATGAGTGATCTCCGCAGAGGTTTCTATACCAGCAGGAGGCAGGGCCATGCTCATATACCGATTTGAGGTTACAGGCTGGGGCAGATCTGTGAGGTTGGAGGTTTTCAAAGTGCAATTTTCTTGAGCAGAATTTACAGTTGCCATCTTTTCAGATAATTCATCATTAATAGACTCAACCTTTGAATTTGACAAAGATTGAGAGACCATCTGAACATTCAATGCATCACTTATGTTGGGAATTTCATGATCAAGGCTTGGAGAAGACTTACCAGTATAAACATCAAAATACGCTGCTACTTCTTTTATAATGGTAAAATAAGAGGCATGAGATGCATTCAACACTCTGATAACAGCAGCAACGTCCTTCTTGTTGTAATAATGGTACGAGGGAACTGTGTTATTTAACTCAGACCTGCAGATCCAACCTGAGTTATAATTTAAGACAAATTAATCTTGACAATAAGTTCACAAAATAGAGGTTAAACTCAAGTCAACAGACAGGCAAGTTTGTCCAAGGATGTACAGACTAAAAGAATATTTTACTTGACAAAATTCAGGGAATTAGATCATCTAGAAAAACAAATGAACTAAGGATGAACGATAGGCAGGCAATGTAGAAACAGCTCCATGAAGTATGTTAATGACAAAAATAATAATACTAATATAAGAACTCAGACAAAGTAATCTTTAACATAAAAACAGAATTATGATGACATAGACATATGCCGAATTAATTTAAAAGATAAGAATGAGTACATACACTAAAAGATAGCCACAACTCTCATAATATAGTCGCCCATGAGGATCAATTCCCAAGAATTCAGCTCCATGGAAAGGCTTGACCAGCTTAACCAATTCATCATTTTTTTTAATCATGCACTCAGGACAGTACCAATCTCCTTCAGGTAAAAGATCTTTTGCCACCCCCACACATCTAGAATGAAAAGCAGCAGGACAACCATCACAACAAATTAAGACACCATCCATCCTACAAAGACAGCACTCATCACTATTCCCATCAGCTGTTTCTTCGGATGCTTCACGAGTGAATGAGTCAGTCTTCATAAAATCTTTCATTTGTCTATCAATGCTCATTTTATTGTCAGCATCCACATCTAGGTCAAACTCCATCATCCTTCTATTGAGCTCTAACCTTATGCCTTCCACTTCAATCACATCATCACATAAACACCGAAGAATTTCCAGCTTTACCATAGGAGATTGTTTGTAGTATCCCTCACTCAAGAGTTTCAGATCAGTAAGCTTATAGCCCATGCTCAAAGGTGAACCATGAATCAGTAAATATTCAGCAAGATAAACAGGCCATGTAACAATGTCTAAAAGTTCCCAGTTGAGACTCCTACAAAAGCAAGGCTAGCTAGTTTCACTAATAATGAATTCACAGAAACATTAAATCTCATTCATCTACAAGAACAAAATGAAGAGCCTACCTGAGACAATCTGTTGCTGATTCAGATCCCTCTAGCGCGAGAGACTCTAAATGTGGTTTCAGAGAATGCAAGATGGAGAAATGTATCCAATCAGTCAAAGAATTAGCCGAAGTACATTTCAGTGCTGCCAAAAAAGCTTCTATAGTAAAGGGGCTCAAGAACAGCAACCTACTGAAAGACCTTAAGCATGCATAAACGGAGAAGAAATCAAGCACAGCGAGCCCATCTAAATCCAAATCACTAGAAGAAGGTGGCAACGGTGGCTTCAATTCCTCAGAAAGTACGCCATTCTGTAGCCCATACCAAGCAGAATGCTCAGAAACTGGTTCATCCTTAGCAACAGCAGGATCATCAAGAGATTGCAAAGCAACAGAAGCTTTACGAGCACTCCTTCTCAAAGGAGTAACAGAAGCAACTTTTGGTGGTCTACCCCTTTTCCTCCTGGGAACTTGCTCCTCCATCTCCAGTCTGCAAGAAGTGCTCTCACCACCATGATTCCCATCCAATCCCAATTCATTGCCACCGTTCTCTCGAAAGCCCTCTCCCATGTGATCAAAGTCGCCCTTTTCCAAGCTAGCATTTTGCTCGAACTCCTCATTACCATCAAAATCAAGCTTTTTCCCAACTAATTCACCATCCAAACATTCAATATCCATCTGCCCCTCTCCTAAACTCCCCAAATCACCATTCTCCCTCAAACCCCCGTCAGAAACCCCAGCATTCACAACATCTAGGGCACCACTCTGCTCAACAGAATCAACAACCCCCAACCCCCCAGAACCCACCTCGATCCGTCGCCGTTTCTTCGGCCGCCGCCCTCTCGCACTCCTCCTCATCTGCCCCACCGGCACAGCCTCCCCCATCCCCTTCAAAATCTCTCCGATCTCCTCAAAATCCACCTCTTCGGAGTCCCCATCCTCGTACTCAATCCTAAAGTACCCAGCCGCCGAATCATACGACTCCACAACGCCGGTGAAGGTCCCAAAGCCAGCAAACTCCTTTTTTAGCCTCCTCCCCACAAGCTCCATCGATCCCAGAGCTAGGGCTTGAGGCGATCCAAGAGGGGAATCGCTAGGGTTTGGAGCTTCAACGAACGAAACACACGAATTGGAACTCTTTTTCTCGCTTCGTTGATTTCTCTGCTGGTCTTTTTGCAGGCGTGATCCGATGGCCAAACGGGGACAATTAGGAGCAACGGGCACTAACGTTGTTCCGCAGGAACATAATAAGACTTATCCGAGAACCTTATCCAACGGCAGTGATATTTCAATTGTGAAGTACGACGCCACGTGTAGCTAATCTAACGAGTTCCTGTTTTTTCTTAAGTTGTAATTGCGGAACATTTTAATTGAGGGGGAGGGTACTTCAGAAGAAGCTTCAGAGTTTTTTTTTTTTCTTTTTTTTTTATTCACATCTCTCCCTTCCAACAGTTTGATTTTACCTTTATTTTTTGAAATTTGTTACTAAATAATAAATATATTTGTAAGTATGTAAAATATATATTTTTCAATCAAGGTTAATGTTCCTTGATATTTTTTAGCATGTAAATCATTTATCTATTAAAAATTAATCAGTATTTTTACAAAATTTATCAACAAGTTTACTAATAAAAATTATATTCACAAGTACATAAATTTTTTCAAACTACTAAATTATTATTATTTTTTTTTTTGGTTCTCAAGTTTTTTTCAGCTAAATCTTAATGTAATCATATTTAACTTGTAGATGTCACTATTTTTATTAATTTTAGGTGTTAAAAATTTTGAAAATTTGTGGAATTAGATGTTTTAAATTTCTCAAGTTTGAAAGTTTATAAATATATGTATCAAGAAAAAGAAGGAAATTGGATTTTTGAGGAATTAATTGTGATTTTGTGGAAGAATAGTAAGAGAAAGGGCAAGTTGGAGGTTTTAGAATTTTTGAGGCAAAAGAGAGAGAGTTTGGGTTTTGGTGGGAAATCTATTTGAAAATTTGCATGGAGGGAAAGGAAGTTAAGGGAGTTAAGGGGGATAGCTTTCTTATACTTGTTTTCTTTTTTGTCTTTTTTTAAATAGTATTAGTAGTTGTAGTTGTAGTTGTAGTAGTCCACTGATAACTTTTGTTTATTAAGTTATATTTTATTGTATAATTTAGAATGTTTCTTGTCTTGAGAGTTGAGACAACACACAAACAATGTTTTTGTTTTGGATTTTTTTTTTAATAAATTGATCTTCCCATATTATCTAGAAAATAGAAGGAAAAAAACTTCACTTTCTAGTTTTTCAGTGAAGCTTAGGATCTGTTCGGTATCATTGTTATTTTTTTGTTACTTATTTATTTATTAAAAAATATGTAACGTGTTTGGCACAATCATTTCATTCTCTATTTAGGAAAAACAAAAGGCAATGTTTACAAAATCATAAAAAAAAAATCGTCAAAACAAAAAAAAAATTTGGTCTTTTTAGTTATATATAAACACACAAAATATATTTCAATAGCAACCGACTATGGTTTCTTTAATTTTACAAAGTTTATGAAATTTACTTATAAGAATTTATGAATTTTGTATAAAAATATTAGAATGGATTAGATTGATGTATTATTTGAATGTAGTATTTATTTTTAAAATTTGAAAGGAAGGTTAAATTAAAACTACTTCTATGATAGAAAAATTGGTATTTTATTTCGCTCTAAGCTAAAAATTAGGGGTTGAAATCCACATTTAAAAAAAAATTGATTAATTTTTTTTATACTAATGAAAATATTTCATGACTTTATTTTATTCTTAAAAAATTTTACTTTTTATTTTTTAATATAAAATATCCAATGTCATGGTGAACTAATTCACATAAAAAGCATTATTTTAAATAACATATTGCCTTTTATTTAATATACACATATAAGATGTTTTATATGACTTTTTTTCGGTAAAAGTTTATTTTATATTTTTAATATAAAATTTTCTATTTCATAATTGATTAATTAATGTAAGAAGCACTATGTTTCAATAAGATATTATCCTTTACTATTCTAATCAATATTGTTATCATAATTTAAATGAAATCATAAATTATTATCATCCATAATAGGAGAGTTGCTATTTCGTTTATATAATGAATCAAAATGCAGTGTTTGAATCCATGGTTTTTCTATTTGTTTAAAAAATATACATTTTTGTTGTGTGTTTTTTGTTATAAAATTTCCTAATGTGTGATTTATATTTTTATAATTTTTTTCAAAGTATATAATTTTTTTAATAGACATGTAATTGCTTTTAAGGGTTTAGAGATCATGTAAATAATCCTCAACTATGTTTTAACAGCGAGTCAAACCCTTACTTTTCGTATGAGGGTTAATCACAATATCACTCCCATGATGGTAAAAAATAAAAAACTTAATACATTCCTAAACATGCCCTTAGTTGTAGTCGTCTACTATTTTTTCCTTATTTATTTTCTAAGAGTTAATGGGATTGTTTAAAATATCTATATCTATGCATATAGTTAAAGTAGTTGTATAATTTCCTTTGTGAGTTTCAAGGAAGATTTTTAAATGTGATATTAGTCATGGGAAATGTTTAATTTCATTTATTTGTTTACAATAAATACTCCATAAAATATTTAAAACCAATTATAATTAGTAAAAAAATATTTTATGGGGAAAAGTATACCAATAGTTTGTATGTTGTTTAGAATATATGTAGTTTTTAGAATAGCTCAAACATCAAACCCTCTTAGGCTACCGGTCTCAAGTTAAATGGTTCAATCTTCTCAAATAAAAATATTTTTAAATATTATTTTAGAATTATAAACTATTTTTAATTATATGATACATAATGTATAATATAATTTTTATTTCCATTTGTTAGTCGTAAAATAAATAATTTGAAGGAAAAAGAGCAAATTATTAATCAATTTTTGGTTTATATTAAATATGGTATTAATAATTAAAAAATTTTAATTAAGCAATAAATGTTCATGAGACCTTTCAAAATCAAGATATGACAACAATTTCCATTTGAGGGAGTTAATTATAGTGTTAGAGTTTCATTGCATGTTTATATACAACTAGATAAATTCTCTCGCATTGGGATTTTTGCAATTGTAATAATTTTGAGAAATGTATTTTTATTTGTAACATAAATTTTAATAGAATTTCTCTATATTATTAACCCTAAATTTTTCTAATAAAAAATTAATATAATGATGCAAGTAATAGTAACAAAACAATTTAAAATTAAACAAAATTGATATAGAATTCTTGCAATATTGAATATAGACATATAATTCAAATTATAAACAAAATAATTTAATTAACTAAATTCTAATATTATACATGGAATACATAAGAGAACACTGACAAAGTAACTATAAATGAAACAATACCTAGTAGAAAAATAACCCAAAACTAAAATGCAAATAATATTTTGAAAATAAATAAAAAGATAAAATAAATGTAATTAAGCAATGATATATTTCATAACTTTTTATAACACATTAAAAGAATCAAATCCATGATAATTATTATTTTGAGCATTAACTCACATGATCAACAAACCAGCACTAAATTATATTATTGTTCTTCATTAAAATTTTACTAATACATTTTGTTAAAAAACTTATTCTATTTATGAAATTCCAACACCTTCTGTCATTTGATTTTTCATATTTCTGTTTTTCAAATTTTGTACAATGTTTGGACATTTTTTAATTTTCAACTATAACATTATCTATTTTTCATAAAAGCCAAAAGTAATCGATGTCTACCATTAATGAAAATATACGACCTACAAACTCTGGCGTCTATTTTCATATAATTATTAAACTCACACCTACCAATCGTGTGACTTGGTACCTAAATCAGTTTAGATATCTAATTTGGATCATTTATGTAATAAACATAGTGTGATCTTGACTACCTCAAACTAAACCTACTAAATCGCTAGGATTTCTGTGACTCGGGTGAGCAGAATTTTGTTTTTTGAAATAAAATTTTCATTCTTTCATTATATTTATTTTTTATGTTAAAGAAAATAAAATGTAATTTCCATTAAATTAAAAAATTGTAAAGAAAAATAGTGCTTAGGTTTTTGTGTTTTTAATAACTGTGGTTGAAGCATTTCTATGTTAAGATTTTTTTTTTTTTTAATTCATAGTTACATTAAGTGATTAACAAATTGTTTTTTGTCTGTTTAAATTATTTATTTTATAATTAACATGATATTATATATCAAATAAATAAATAAATAATTTATAATTCTAAAATAATATTTTAAAATATTTTTATTAACCTAACATTTATCTGAATGGGCTGAAGATTGAACTATTTAATCTAATACCCAGAACCTGATATTTGGACTGGTTCTAATAACTATACTCCAAACATTATGCAAACTATTGGTGGTATACTTATTTCCATAAAATAAAAATAATTTTTTAATAATTAAATGTGTTTAAAACATATAATGGAACATTTAATGCATATAAATAAATGGAATTAAAAACCTCTCCCGTTACTAATATCAATTTAATACAAACAAAGACTTGCATTAAATGACTTAAATGCAATAGAAAAAAATTCTAAAACTAAACAATAAAAATTTTTCCTTAAAACCCTCATGAAGTGGATTATACATCTACTTTAAATATATGTATAGATATTGCCTCAAAATTGTAAGAATCCTGATGTAAAGCCAGAAAATTTATCTACTCTATACATATACTTAAAATAGTAGTACAATTTGTTGTGAGAGCATTTAAAAGAACAATTATAATTTTTTTTTAAATTTATTGCATTTAAATATTTGTTTGAATTAAATATGGCATTATTAATAGAAAACGTTTAATTGCATTTATTAGTTTTACATTGAATATTTCATTAAATTTTTCAAACCAATTATAGTGATTGAAAAATATTTATTTTGTGGAAAATGTACCCAACGGTTTGAAAATGTGATCATAATCCTAAGCCAATGGTTTTGATTTTAATTTTTTTAAATAGTTGTAGAAGAGCCAATGATATTTATTATTGTGTAATTAAAGTTCCTTTACCTTTTAGTTTCTCTTCTAATTTTTTTTTCTTTTACTTTTTTGAAAGGTTTTGTTTATGCATATTGTTTTATTTACAATTGTTTTACTCATTTTCTCATAAAAACTCAGCATATGATGTTATAATTGTATTAATTAAAATGTTTTATTTGTATTTTAAATTATATATCTGGAATTTGCCTAATATAATAGTAATTTGCTAGATTATTGCACCTTAGAAAGATAGTTTTTTTTTTTTTAAGTTCACAATATAAACTTATATATTTCTCAATAAATTTGCACTTTTCTCAATTTTTTTAGAATTTTACAATTTTCAATATTGAAGGGGCAAATTAAAGTTCAGGAGGAACCAAGGCATAGCCTAATAGTTTCCTACCTTGTTTGTGTTTGGGAGGTCTCGAGTTCGAAACATCTCAAGTACAATGCAAAAAAAAATAAAAAAAGGTGCTGGTCACCAATTTTCGAAAAAAAAAAAATTAAAGTTTAGGAAATGCTTGTTTTAAAAAAAAAATGTTTATTGTAAATGTTGTTCTTTTAAAATATTTTCATTCTTATATATATATATATTATTTTGAAAATCTCACTGAATTAGGTCCGGACGAATTATCCCATCAACCTCTTTTTGTGAGCTCATTTTATAAAATTTAATTTCTTATTGTTATTAACAAGTAACTAACATTAATTAAAAACATTAAATTTAATGTTAAAATACTTAATTTAAATTATAAACCTTTATGGCAATGTATCATTGAACATCAATATCACATATCATTGTTTTTTTAATGATATTTATTTCAATACCAACTTTTTCATAAAAGAAAATTACATTTTAAACCTTACCCTCAATTTAATATTAGATTTTCTTATTTTACCATAAAACTTTATATTTCCATTTTGTTGCAATGTTGATCTTATTTTGTATTTTTTTTATCAAACAGCCATCATATAAGAGACGGATTAAATTTTTGACAGGTTACTAAGGTTTGGACTTGTTTCATTAAGGTTACTAAGTTTCAATTTGCATCAAAACGGTTACTAACATTTGATTTCATTTTTCTGGCAGGTGACCTGCGAGTAACCAGATACATCCTGCTGACGTGTCTACCGGACAAAGGGCTCACGTGGAAGCTGGTGATGTGGCAAATCGAGGTTGACTGTGCATTCTCCGGTAGACACGTCAGCGGGATGTATCTGATTACTCGCAAGTCACCTGCCGGAGAAATGAAATCAAATGTTAATAACCGTTTTGATGCAAATTGAAACTTGATAACCTTAATGAAACAAGTCCAAACTTTAGTAACCTGCAAAAAAATTTAATCCTATAAGAGACCAAGATGCTAGTCCACATTGCTAGTGCAAATGAAAATTTGTCAAAAATACATTTTTTAAATGTTATTAAAAAACCACATTTCTCAAGTGTGTATATAAGTGTTTGTGTGTAAATATAATCCGAAAATATTTATATTCCTAAACATTTTCTTTTTCTTTGGTATGGTTGACATGGACTGTACCCCAAGTAATAGATCAACAAGTGATAAATTTCAATAACATTGGAAATAAACAAATCAAGCCGGTGTAGTCCAAATGATAGAGCTTTGGTTAGCATAAGCAAATAGTTTTGAATTTCGAATTTTTATATATAAAAAAACACCTTGTGGAAGAGGTCTATTCGCTTATATTCTAGTACCTCATCCTAAAAACGTATAAGTTAAAAGATAAATATAATAATATTAATATTAATTGATAAAATTTAAAAATATTAGCAAATTAAGGGCAAGTTATGTTGCCCAAAAGTAGGCAGTGATACGCGAACATGGATTACGATTTTTTTTATTATTAAATCATTTAGTCATTTGTATGACGAGATATGATGCAAAATAGAATCATGTGATATCTACAAGACATCATTAAAGTGACTTTAGTCTAGTAGTACCGACCCCACTACAAAAGATATTTTACCAGGATGTTTATTGTTCAATCTATTAAATGCAATATTTGCCTTTTTTTTTTTTTTGCATCACAACTTGAAGCCTTTCAAAATGTTTTTTTTTATATTCAAAAGTAAAAAATGTTGATTTTTGAATCTAATTTATTATATTTTATTTTGATAAAAATGACAAACGTCGTTCCACAAAGAGTTTTTAAATGTACAAATAAGTATGGTAGTGTAGCAGTTACGATGATGGAAGAATTCGACCCTCAACCTCCCTATTCACTTTACTTATTTTGATTAAATATTAGGATACTTTCTTTTAATTTTTGGCACATTGAGTTTTAAAGTGTCACATGCTCTAAAATGGTATTAAGAGCTCTATAAAAGGTAAATTTTATATACAAATATTTTTATATATACAAAAATCTGAATTCAAAATCACTTGTTTAAATAATTTGAGCCTTTTATTTGGACCAATCTTAATACATGCCACAATATTTAGTTATATACTCATGTATAAATTCTACTCTATTGATATCTAACAAAGAAAAAATAATTTTATAATCCAATCTGAAAAAATTAATGTATATGATAATGAATTGAATGACTATGTCTTGCATGGTATGTCAAGTGACAACCAAAGTTATTCCTAAAGATGCAGATGGAAAAAATATTAGCAATTATAAAAGGTATAGCTACAATTTTTTTAAAAATTAATAATAAATATAAATTTAATATAATGTAATTATAATTGTTAGTTCCGGGGGTTGGTGTGTATAAAGTTTTCACTCAACTCACTAGTAATGAAAACACATACACACAGACATGCAAGAAAGAGACACAATATGGTCACCCGGTTCGGCAAACCCTTGCCTACATCTGGGAGGCAAAGCCCTCAAAAACAATCCACTGAAAAAGGTTAGGTATGAAGAGTACAAACACACTCTCTCACCCTTACAATGACAAAGAAAACTCTCTTAAGATTGTCAGATGGCCACTTTCCTCAACCCTCATCAAAGGGTCTCTCTTTGGTGACTCATTCTAAATATTTAAACAGGGTATCTTATATAGATGCACCTACGTCCAAATAGATCCTCCTCTTTTAGACTTCTCCGCGGCTTCCTAACTTGGGCACCTTTCAAAGTTAGATGTTGCAGCACCCAGTTGTAACACTGCCCACCTTACTGAACATGACTGAGTTCTAGTCCATTTGCAACCGAACTTGCGATACCTTCAACCTTCTCGGTTCCTTCAGTCTGCTTCGTAGCAGTTGACTTGTCTCGAGTTCCTCCTGCCCGCAACCGCTTTCTTCCTCACCTCATTTCAGCAAGCCCCTCTTCCAAGGGTCGCACCCACCAAGGCACGAACACCATCTCACCAAAAATGGTTACAAAAGATCTCCCGATCTTCTTTCCAAACTAGGTCCAAGTTTGGTCTTCCCATATAATCTTCGTTTGAATCATAGATATATTATTACTAAACTTGATCTCCTCTCATCCAAATTTAGCCTTCAATATTTTCTAAGCATGATCTCCAATCATCCATGCTTGGGTCTTCAAATCTTCAATCAATCTTTAATGATTAGTCTCTTTGAATAGCTCCATCCATAATTAGCCTTCTTAATATCTTATACTCAATGAAGATCTTCGAATAGTTCCTCTCTATTTAAAATAGATCTCTCATAAAAGGAGTTTACCAAAGATATGATTTATCATCCCGGATCTTACCAAAGATAGATAAAATCATACCTTAGATAAACTTACCATTTTTGGTGAGATCCCTTTAGAGATGGGCACGGGCCGGTTAACCGGCCCTCTGACCCGGACCCGGCCCGGCATGGGTGTAGAACCCGCCGGGCAGGGTTGACTAGTTAGACCCGGTGGGTCCGGGTCACAGGAGGCCGGGCCCGAAACCGGCTCGGCTTCACTGTTGAACCGGTGGGCCAACCCGGCGGTTTGGGCCCAGCGGGCCGGGCCGGTTGGCCCGCTCAAAAATATTAAAAAAATAAAAAATTTCAGAAAAATAGAAAATAATAATAATAAATTCAGAAAATTAAAAAAAAAGAAAATTTTCAGAAAATTTAGAATAAAATAGAAAATAAATCAGAAAATAAATTTCATTAATTAACAAATATTTAGAAAATTTTAAAACACCCTAAATTAAAAAATAAATGGCTTGCACTTAATTCGTTTACCTATCGAATTAAGTTGCCTACTTATCCTTCTGGCGAGAGGAATCAATGCCAACGTAGTTCTCTTACATTGTATAACTGTTGTCACCCACTTACCTATTCGTCATCATCTAGCTCTTGGTCGGACTCATTGTGTAATACCCTGAACCTTTGGATACCTGTTGAAAAGTATATTCAGGGTATTATAACAGTTACAGTAAGAATTTTCCTGCAGATCAATTTTTCAGAAAAACCCAAGAGGGAATAACAAGGACCTTATTGTAAGAGTTCATATAAGATTTTGGGTTTAAAAGTAATTAAAAAGGGTTGATCTGAACTGTTTCCAAAGATTAAGGACTGAAAGATAAGTTTTCATGGACCTTTCGGACATACTGTTTCAAAATTCAGGGATCGTTGGAGAAATTTTCAGGGACCTTTTTATTATAGATTATATTTTCAGGGACTATTGGTAAAGTTTGGCTGAAGATTTTATTAAGAGAAAAGTCTAGAATGAAGGGCCTTTCTTCATCAATTCATCTTCTTCTCATCCTTGTTGCTACAGTAACCCGAGAGTGAGAGATAGAGAAAATAAAGGAAAAATGGAGGTTTTAAAGGGAGATTTGGAGATCGCCGGAGAGAGAGAGTTCGCCGGAGTGGAGCTTCCTTGGTAAGTAAGGTCTTAAGTTGTTTTCTTTGGTGTATGTTTGGATGTACGCATGTATGTGTGTATGTATTAATTGTGATTTGTTGGAAATAAGAGTGGAAATTTGAAGGAATGTTGATGGAGAAGATGAAGTAGTTAATTTGAGATGATTGTATGTTGAAAAACATTTGTATTTGAGTGAGATTTTGCTTGGATTGATGAAGAAATTTTCGGACTTACTGTAGATTACTGTAGCACCGAGATTAGGGTTGGTTTTGAGTTAATTAAGTTAATAATGATGATTTAAGTGTTATTGAAGCTGGTTGGGTTTAACCAAGTTGATTTGGTTGGATCAAGTCAAGTGGGTTTGGATTGATTTAGTTGGGCTTGACCAAATCAAGTGAAGTTGGTTGATTTGGTTGAGTCAAGTTCATTTAATTGGGTTGGAGTTGGGTTGGATGAGAGTTGGATTTGGTTGGGTCCAATTGATTTGATTTGGTTAAGTTGGTTTGATCAAATCAAGTTGAGATGGGTTTGGACTTGGTTCAGGTTTTGAGTTAATGGCTTTGGGCTGAACCAATTGAAGGAAATTGGTTCAGTTGAACCAAGTTGGTTCAACAGGAAATTATATAAGAATTTGATTGGTTTAATGTTGGTTGGTTTAAATTGAACTTGGTTCAGAGAAATTGAGGTTGGTTCAGGAGGGTTTAGCCCAAATTGAGGCGGTTTAAGAGCAATTGGAGACCGGTATAAATATGCGAGGTCGGGTTTTAACCGATTGGAGTAAGTGGGCCAATTAGAGAGTCTGTTACTTGTTTATTATAATTTCTTTTGGGTTAAGTTGTATCTTTAGATTGTTATATGTATTTATTTTATTTTGTTACCCCGATAGGTATTGTCCAGGCTTAGGAGGGAGTTCCAGGTCTAGCAAGAAATCCAAGGGAGACCAGGTGAGTTGGTAGTGGCTATTATTTTTGAATAAATGGTTAAATATTATTATTATTTTGAATAATCGGTAATTGTGATTATTATGAAATCATTATTTAACAGCTAGTATTTTGGAAATTATTATTTAATTATTTTATTTTACTATGTTTAATTGTGTATATTGTTAAAAGATACTTATATTTATTTGTCGTTGACTTGTCATGACCATCGTATTGATTTGTATTTTTCGTATAATTATACATATCTTCAAATAGTGGAAATACGTATATATATATGATTTAATTATTTTGGAAACAACTGTTTAATTATATCATTTTATTATGTTTAATTATGTATAATGATGAATGATACGTATATTGAAATATTGGCAATCGTATTTATACATCCGTTTGGTATAATCATACGTATTTTTGAATAGTGAAAATATGTACGTGCGCATGATTTTAATTATTCATTTCATACATTTATTTTAATGGTTACATATGCTTTGACTGGGGATGAATTGTGAAATTATGTGCGTATATTAAAATGTTTTACCGACAATGTTTGTGAAACTGGTTTTCATTCTTGGCATAGAAATGTATGTATTGTACGGTGGATATTGTTCGGATTTGGATGGTGACTACGGACTTTAGTCCGACACTGCAGTGTGGGGTCCCACGGTCCGGCCTGATGGGAGGCGGCGTGGTTAACCCTGAGTTTAACCCTGGTCAAGAGGTGCGCGGAGCCATTGACAGGGTTTGGTTCTGTTGAGAAACCCGGGGTCACCACACGGGGATCTCAGTGGCCAACGTTAAGGTTACGAAGACCTTGATGGCTCTCAACCTAGTCGCGACGGCGGCTAAGTTTGGGAGGGTTTTCAGGCTAATGTTTTGAGAATGGTTTTATAGTTTGTTTTTGCAAAAGATGTTTTGAATTGTGATGAGGGGGCGAAGCCCAGCTGTCGCTCTTAGGAGGGCAGTCTCTCACAAAAAGTTTATATTTCCTTAGAAACTGATTTAATGATGATTTATGGTGAATTTATGTTTTAAAAGTTCTTTAAATTGGTATTCTACCAAAATTCTAGTATTTTGGAGAGTTTGGAAATTATTTGAGAAAAATTGATGTTTATATACTTTATATACGCTGTATTTAACTATTCGAAATTATTGAGCCACTACCGACCAACTAAAATGTGCCACAGTTGCAGGAGCAGGACCCTGATAGATTGCCTGTGCGAGTATAGAGCCAGTCAGGGCTTGGTTCAGAGTTTAGTGGGTCCCTTTCCTTTCTACTGTTGTTGTTATGATTTTGTAGCGGTTGTACCCGCATGTGGGAGTACTTATGAGTGTTATATTCGTGTATTTGAATCTATAGTTTGTTTAAAAAGTGTTAATAGAGTTTTTGTAAGTTTGATTTGGTGTTTCATGAGTGTCAGTTTTCCAGTTAAAAGAAATTTTAACTGATGGGTGCCACGTTTACCTCGGTAGAAGGGGTGGGTGTGACACATTGGCTGTTGTCGCACCAGGTGTGCTCATCATGTTATCTGTGTAGAAAAAATCATTGCCATCTGGACTTTGTCGTTCTGCTTCTTGTTGCCGAACTTGAGCACGCTTCCAATCATCCGTGCAAACTTAAATTTCAATATTTTGTGGGGTTAACTGCGAACGTGTCGTGTCCAACATGTTCTCACCCGCACTGAAAGTCTGTTCGCATGCTACTGTAGACATAGGGCACGCAAAAATATCTTTTACCATTACTGAAAGTATAAGGTATGGGTTTCCACTACCTTGCCACCACTGTAGGACGTTGAAGGTCATGTCTGTGTTGATTTCTTCAGAGAACCGAAATGTTGTGTTCAAGTACAAGTCGAGCTCTGTATACTGTGATCCCCTTGGCTTCTTCTTTGCTTGTCTCTGCCGGAATGATTCCCCTCCACTACTGCTAGATTGTCCTATTGGCTCTTGTGCAACCTGTGGGACTACATGGCTATATCTAATACAATAGCTATCATATAATTGAATAAGTTGATTCCTAGTATCAGCAACAAGTTCATTGACATCCACAATGCTGTCTGGATCTGGTTCGTAATCTTGGGTATCCACTTCGCTCATGGGCAAGCTCATAGCAAACGGTTGGGAATCTTGTCCTCCATTGAACCCTAAAAATTTGTAATATGCTTGCAAACCTTCTAACTTCTGCCTTGGATCAAGAACAAATGCAACTAAAGCAATTGGAGGTATATCCTTGTAATAAAGCAACCATTTAATTCTCACAGGGATTAGTGCCATAAACAATAGTGGATCAATTCTATACTTCCAAAACTGTTCAGCCACATCAATGACACCATATAAAAATAAATGGGAAGTAGGGAAATAAACTTGCGAAAACAAATTAGTACATGTGTTAAAAATCGAAAGAAAATCAATAATACGAGCAATAATCACCCATTGATACTCACATAGATGGAAACCAACCAACGAATCATTAACAAAATTAGTCAACAATGTCCTATAGGGAAATGTTGCACTAAGAAGTCGATAAGTGGAGTTCCATCTTGTTTTTACATCTTTAGAGAATTTTTTAACCCTCATGTTGTGTGCTCTACAATAGCGAGCCCATTGTTTCATGAGGGTCATGTTTTTTCCCAAATAAGCTATGACTTCCCTAATAAGAAGTACGTATTCTTTAAGCTCTTGCAAACCAGTTTGGATACATAAGTTCAACACATGACAAACGCATCTTATATGGAAATATTTGCCATGAAGGCCTCAAAAAATCTTCTAGAGGTCTAATTGAGGCCGTATTAGCGGAGGCATTATCAAAAGAAATCGAAAAAATTTGAACATTAAACCAAAATCTTCGATAACTCCACGAATAAGTCTATAAATATTTTCGGTGGTATAAGACTCGTTGAACACCCTAAAAGCAAGAACACGCTTTTGGATATTCCACTTGTCATCGACCCAATGCGCCGTAATACTCATAAAAGAATTTTCATGGAAAACATCGGTCCATACATCGGAACATAAAGAAATTGATGAATTAAAAGTTCGAAAATACTCACAAAGTTGTTCTCTACCATTCTTATATTGTTTGAAAATTGTTCTTTGAATTGTCCTTCGTGAAACCTTCTTGCATGCTGGTTGCAATGTTTCATTGATGTATTCTTGCACTTGACACCGTTCAGCGAAGCTGAATGGCAAGCTCTCGACGGATATTGTCTCTGCAATTTTATCCCTGTATTTTGCTTGCGAAAATGTAAATAGTGATGAGCGAGAACCAGTACCTTCGTCCGTAGTGAATCTAGTTTGGGATTATGATCGACTATGTCCAAGTTTGTCCGGGTGCTTCTTCTCCATGTGTCTGTTGAATGTGCTGTATCCTCCACCCTTACAATGCTTAAACTCCAAACCACAATAATTACATTTACCATGTGTTACAATGCCATCATTATTATTACAAACTTTGGTAAAATAAATTTTAAAAATGTTAGATTTAAGGGCGGTTTTCCGTGGAGTTGTTTGCTTGTCCGGTTTGTGATGGTGCATTAACCGGTACGGATTGTTGAAATGGACTCTCACTATCTTGAAATGGATTGCTCTCTTCAGTAGGTATGGTGGGAGTGGAGACTGAACCAACAATGCTTTTTCTTCTCGAGCTTCCACCATGTGAAGCCATTTTTTCGATGTCTAAAAACACAAGTATTAATTTTGTGTAATTTATTTAAAAATACAAGTATTAATGTTATACAAGTATTTGAAATACAACAGTTAAATAAAAAGCAAGTGCATGATGTCTTGTGATATCAACTTCATGCATTTTTTTTTAAAAAAAAAAAACAAGTAGAGGCTCCACAAATAAATACTATCACAACAATTATGCTAATAATTTCATGAAAAATAAAATACATACAAAACAAGTGCATGATGTCTTGTGATATCAACTTCATGCATTTAAAAAAATAAATAAATAAATAAGTAGAGGCTCCACAAATAAATACTATCACAACAATTATGCTAATAATTTCATGAAAAATAAAATACATACAAAACAAGTTCACAAGTCTTGTGATATCAACTTCATGCATTTTAAAAAAAAAAAAAAAAACAAGTAGAGGCTCCACAAATAAATACTATCACAACAATTATGCTAATAATTTCATGAAAAATAAAATACATACAAAACAAGTGCATGATGTCTTGTGATATCAACTTCATGCATTTAAAAAAAAAAAACAAGTAGAGGCTCCACAAATAATTACTATCACAACAATTATGCTAATAATTTCATGAAAAATAAAATACATACAAAACAAGTTCACAAGTCTTGTGATATCAACTTCATGCATTTTTAAAAAAAAAAAAAAAAACAAGTACAGGCTCCACAAATAAATACTATCACAACAATTATGCTAATCATTTCATGAAAAATAAAAAAAAATTAAAAAACAAGCGCACAACTCTTGTGATATTAATTTCATGCATTTCTAAAAAACATGAGCTCTAGCTCCACAAATAAATACTATCACAATAATTATGCTAATAATTTCATGAAAAATAAAAAAAATTAAAAAACAAGTGCACAACTCTTGTGATATTAATTTTATGCATTTTGAAAAGAAAAAAAAGGTTCTAACTCCACAAATAAATACTACCACAACAATTATGCTAATAATTTCATAAAAAATAAAATAAATAAAAAACAAGTTCACAAGTCTTGTGATATCAATTTCATGCTTTTTAAAAAAAAACACAAGCAATTTTAAAAAAATAAAATAAATAAAAAACAAGTAAAAAAAAAAAAACACAAGCAATTTTAAATATGAAATCATATATGTGAAAATAAATACGAATTTAATATTGAATAAAAAATTTTATCATTTCACAAATACAAAGGTATTTTTGTATTAGCATCAAGTAAGATTGTACATTTAATTCTCATTTGCAAAAAAAGACTAAAACAAACAATGGATCTAATTGTTATTTTATAGGACAAAAAAATTTCTCAATATTTCTATTTGTATATAACCTTTGTTTTATGTTTTTATTAAGATTTAATAAAAACCTCTTCTATTACACAAATATCTGAAAATATATGAAATATAGTAAAATAAATATATGAAAATATATGAAAATATAGTAAAATATACGAATTTGTAAATATATGAAAATATAGTAAAATAAATAACGTTTCCAACTAGTTAAAATAATGGCATAATTTACATCTATTATTAATTAATATCTTAAAAATATATATACACACATGTTAATGCATAATTTACATCTATTATTAATTCATATCTTAAAAATATAAATACACATTACACACACATCCATTAATAACAAAAAAATATAAATTATTACCAACCTTGTTAATAATCACTTCAAAGAGAAAGAAAATAATAGATGTCCAAACTCCAAGTTGCTCCAAGCCTCCAAGCCTCCAAGTATCCAAGACTCCAAAATATCGAAATAATTAAACCCCCAAGTATTCAGGCCTGCAAAATTACAATTAAAAAATAATTATTTCATACATTATTTAACAAAATTACAATTATTTAACAAATTTAAACTAGTAATTTAAATAAAGGAATCATTGCTAACCTTGTTAATTGGAGACCTTGAAATACAAAGAAAATAATTAATCCAAACTTGATCCAAAGCTCCAAGAATTAAAATTCAAGACTCCAAAAATATACCCAAGTTGGAGTTTGGAATTGTTGAAAACTTGAAATTATGAGAGTGAAAGTAGAGGTAGAGGTTGAGAAATGTTGAGATTAAGAGAGAAAGAGTTTGGGGGAAGAATGATATTTGGTAAAAAAAAAAAATTGGGTAAGGATGTGGGGATATATATAGGGAAGTTTATTTAAAATTTAAATTTTGAAAAAAAAAATTCTACTTTTGAAATTTAAAAACTATAAAAAAAATAATTAAAAAAAACCAACGGCTATAATAGTTGTTGGTTGAATTTGAAAATCAGCCAACACGTGGCTGATTTTCAAATTCAACCCGCCGGGTTGACTCGGCTGGTTAACCCGCCGGGTTGAATGTTTTTTAAAAACTTCAACCATCGGGCCAAACCCGGTTTGGAACCGGGTTTGGCCCGGCGGGTTGACCCGCCGGGTCAACGGGTTGGGTTTCCCCAACCCGTAACCGGCCCCGTCTACAGTACGGGCCGGTTACGGGTCGTTGAACCGGCAGGCCGGTTCCGGGCCGGTATTTTTTTGGGCCCGTGCCCACCTCTAGATCCTTTTACCTTGATGCTCCTTTCAAAAATAGTTATTCTAATATTAAACCAAGGAGAGAAAAATCTCTAATTATAATCTCTCATCAAGATCTTCTAGCCCATCACGCATTTAGCCACATCATCTTCCTTGTCACTTCTCTTTTTTGCCAAGTCATCATTGCCACGTCATATTTTCTTCGCCATGTCACCTCTTGAATTGTCATATAATGCCAATCCAAGTCTTCAGACCTAACAATAATTTATTGATTGTTGTTGTGATCATTAATTTTGAGGAGATTATATAGTTACAAATTTTTAATGAAATTAATAATAAATATAAATTTAATATAATGCAATTATAATTATTGATTGTTGCTTATGATAATGCAATTATAATTATTGATTATTGCTTATGATAATTAATTTTGAGATTTTATACATGAACACAACTAATAAATTTTGTTTTAAGAATAATTATTTATGAAATATTTTATTTCATAATAATATTTAAAATCATCATTATTTTATTTTATGATTTTTATAAGATATATACCATTATTGTAAAATGGAGTAAATCTCGTAACCTCTTATTTGCTAAAAAAAAAAAATTCTATCATTTTTTCATGAAGGTGGTTATTATTTGTTATTCTTAATGTCTTTTGTATTGTTTTCGAAATCATCACAAGATTAGAAAACAAATTCCAGAACTAATGTAGAAATCAGAAGTTAATTTTGAAATTTGATAGCAAGGTTGAGGTTGCCTTATCAAATAATCAAGTTGAGAAGATTGAACTCAAATTGGACCAATTTGAGCAGTATATACACACATACACTGCCATGTTACTGGCTTTGGATGAGTTTTATTTATTTATTTATTTATTTTCTATAACCCATTTATTTTTTAGGTCAAGTTATTAGGAGCTCTATAAAGGTTATATTGTAGGAAATATATATACTATCTGTATAGCATGCAAATACTACAAGTTAAGAATATAAATGCAATTAAACACAGAAAATAATAGTTAGAAATTTTCAGTCTAGGGTAGGCGTGCGTAAGCACTGCCCTAATGCTGAATTGGCCTCCCTCGTGCAGGATTTTCCGGCCTCACTCCAAGCGCATGATACACTAACCCGGGAAGGAAGAACTTTCGTAGCCTAGCACGTTCGGCTTCGAGATATCCCAAGCACACCCGCAAGGTTCAGGCAAAGAACCGCAGAATAAGAACAAGAATATTTGAGCTTTTCCAGGCACACAAAGAGCACACCCGGAAGAAGGAGAATTTGAGAGAAAGAAGTAAGCAATTGTGTTTTGCTTTCAAGGTTTGGGCATGAATTTATAGCCAAGAGATCAATGCAACTCTTTCAAATAAGCAATGTGGGACTAAAGGAATGAGAGGGTTTTGGTTTGAGTGTATTAGCATGTGGGACCAAGTGGGACCCACAGGACCCATATCCAACAATCCCCCACTACACTCATAACCTAAATACGACAAATCAACAATAACAAATGCAACAAGGATTCTCAGAGGATAATCAATCAAAAGTAAATAACCAAAAGTAATGAAGGAAAGAACAGCCTGAACCTTGGGATTTCACTCGATCAAGCTAAGGTGTCTTTGAAGACTTGAACCTTAACTTTTCATTAGAGTTTCCAACTGATAGAGACAGTAGTGAACTGAGTTCTTGAACTACAACTCCTTGAATCAGAATTCAACTTTAATGATGATCTCGTGATTGTACTTGGATAAACAGGGTTGGCGCGTTATTGGCCATGCGCTCGATATCAATTCGTGGAGATTATTAGAGAGTTAGCCTGCTGACTCTCATAGCTGCGGCTTGACAGCTATCTCCATATAGGTGAGATCTCCAGAGATATTTGTAGTGTAATATTTCGCTTAACCAGCCTTTGATCTCATTAAGAGCTATGCTCAACCTTTACACCACTACATGAGAGCACACGTCATAGGAATGGGGTAAAAAATGTTTAGGGTGCTCTCCCAATCAACCAATCAATAGCTTCCCTTTGAACTTCTATCCTGGGATCTCCATTCAAAGAAGTAGGGTCACTATTGTTATTGACCTTTATGGGCTTAGCCCCATTCCCCTCGACGTCTCGGCTATCATTTGTCTTGATAAGCCTTTAGTCAGGCAATCTGCTAGATTTAGCTCTGACTTTATATAATCAATCCTCACAACGTTGTGCTTCAAATGTCTCCATACTGACTTGTGGCGGATCCGCATATGCCTGTTCATTTTATCGTTAATACTTTCACGCTTGCACAATTTAATAGCAGATTTAGAATCACAATGTATAGCAATAGGAGGCATAGGAGAAGACATAACAGGAATATCAGAAAGTAAATTTCTAATCCACTCAGCCTCTATACATGTAGAATCAAGCGCAATCAATTCAGCGTTAGAATGTAGGAAATATATATACTATATGTATAGCATGCAAATACTACAAGCTAAGAATATAAATGCAATCAAACACAGAAAATAATAGTTAGAAATTTCCAGCCTGGGGAAGGCGTGCGTAAGCACTGCCCTAACGCTGAATTGGCCTCCCTCGTGCAGGATTTTTCGGCCTCACTCCAAGCGCAGGATACACTAACCCGGGAAGGAAGAACTCTCGTAGCTTAGCACATTCGGTTTCGAGATATCCCAAGCACACCCGCAAGGTTCAGGCAAAGAACCGCAGAATAAGAACAAGAATATTTGAGTTTTTCCAGGCACACAAAGAGCACACCCGGAAGAAGGAGAATTTGAGAGAAAGAAGTAAGCAATTGTGTTTTGCTTTCAAGGTTTGGGCATAAATTTATAGCCAAGAGATCAATGCAACTCTTTCAAATAAGCAATGTGGGACTAAAGGAATGAGAGGGTTTTGGTTTGAGTGTATTAGCATGTGGGACCAAGTCGGACCCACAGGACCCACATCCAACATATACCTCTTGTAACAATTTTTTTTTTCTCATTTATAAGTATTCAAACTCAAAGTCACTTGCTGAAGGAGCTCAAACTTTTATTACATAAACTAATCTGGTTGGTGACGAGAGAGGTTTTTTTTTGGAATAAGATGAGAGATATTTTCATTATACTATAATTATTCCTATATGTTTATTTTATCATAATACTTTATATTAACTACATATATAGATTTTATGTATATATTGGGAAATTATAATAGTTTAAATTTTTATGTATATATTTATATATTATATTAAATGAAATATTTCTAGAAAAATATCCCTCAATATGATACCAAACCTTCATAATTTAACAATCTATTATTTTTGTGTAACTTTGTCTTTTCTATAAGGGCTATTTTAATAAATGTTTATTAATTTGATGTTAAAACATCAACATTTCTCTACATCCATCCTGCTGCGGAAAAATTAAAAAAAATTGCATGAGACTCATAAAATTTATTTATTTACTTTTTTATAATGGGAATAAGTCACGCCATGCATTAAATTCTCAATTATACTTTAAAAAAAAAAGCTGAATCTTTAATTAAATTTTTTTTTTTTTTGTATGAGTTAAAAATCATTACAAGTAGCCTATTGCAATGATGATTTAAGTGAAATTTATCAAAAGATATTTTCAAATAGTTGGATTTAATTTCAATCAAACATTTAGCTCCACCGTTAATTTGTTGACAATTAAAATTAGTTAACAATTGTTTTTTTAAATTAAGAAATTCAACCAAAAAAACGCTACTTGGAGCTTGTCATATTAATGATAACACAAGTAAATATCAAAAGGTTTCAATAAACTCATTTATTTCACAGGGCGTGAAACTAATAAATGTAGAGTAATGCTATATAGAATGAAGCAACTACAAGAACCAGCCACACGAAGACGTGGCCATTTTTTTATTTAAACAAATTAAAAAGAGGAATGTTTTTTATTCTCTCTCTATCACTCATTCTCTCTCTCTTTTAATCTCTCTCTCTTTCGTGTTTGTGTCTTAGTGGCGGCCAGAACGGGGGCCGGGAGCGGGGGAGGGAAGTGGCGACCGGAACGAGGGCTGAGAGCAGGGAAGGGAAGCGGTGACTGGGATCGAGGGTCAGGAGTGGGGAAGGAAAGCAGTGATCCGGAGCAGGGAAAGGAAGCGGCGGCCGGAACGGGGGACGAGAGCGGAGGAGGGAAGCGGCGGCCGAGATCGACAGCCGAGAGCAGGGGAGGGAAACGACGACTAGGACCGAGGGAAGGAAGCGGCGGTTGAGAGCAGGAGAGAGAAGCGGCGACCAGGATCATGGGAGGGAAACAGTGACTGGAACGTGGGCTGAAAGCGAGAGAGGGAAGTGGCGGCCGAGACGATATAGAGTGACAGAGAGAGAATGAAAAACATTCCTCTTTTTATTTTTTTTAAATAAAAAATAATAATAATAAAAATTGCCACATCATTAGCGACATCAGTTGTGTGGCTAGTTCGTGTAGTTGCTTCGCTCTATATAGCATTACTCATAAATGTATGATTGGCATTTCCAGGAAAAAATGAAATAGAAGATGTAAAAATCATTGCACACTTCCATAAATTTCATAGAAGACACTTCCAAATGATCAAAACTAATGGAAGAGAAAACCAAATCAATATTGGTTCTCAAAACCTTACAAATAAATTTCAATACAAAGCTAATGCCAGATATGCATATGAGACAGGTATCACAGTTAGGATCCTTATTGGCCTTGTCCTACTTGAATTTAAATACAGAAGATGCTATAATCACTTGGTCATCGAGAGAAAGACATGCAAAATAGTTCACGCTAATATTCTGGAACCCCTTTGCTTAGAATCCGACTTCGCCACAAGTTCAAAGTGAAAATTTTCAGCCACCCCAAATCAACTTGAATATGTTCTTACTGGCCGCGCCACTGATCAATTTATTTTGATTCTTCAACATCTCTTCCTGAGCACAAACATCACCTTCCTTCAACGATCATCAGCAAAAAAAAATAAAATTCTCCAATGTCAGATGACTAGTAACATGCAATGTTTCACTTAATAAGATAATCAAAGCTAAGAAAGGCTGATCACCAGCTGAGCATATTTGCGAGCCAGGGATATAACAGTTGGATACAAGTCTACAACAGCAAGGGCAACTTCTTCCGTTACCTGCGGAACCTGTATCAAACACAATAAGCAACACAAAGTAAATTCGATATAGATACATAAAATGAACCCATCAAAACAAAAGGAGGAAACGAAATCTGGGTACTTAGTGTGTCAATGACAGTGTACTTATGTATCTCGTATTTAGAGTGATTACCTGCATCAGTTGAAGAGCAAAGACATCGCTGACTGTCATCTTCTCTAGATCTTGGCATTTCTTGACAAAGTCACCAAAGGTAGGGCAAACTTTGTGGCTTCTTAGTACGTCGGAGCCATGGGAAAAATGGTCGCTGTAGTACTGGCTTATGGCTTGTGTGAGATAGCCATACCTCTTTGCAGTATCAATCAAACCCTTCGTTCTTTGCACATCAAATCCTTCCAAGATTTCTGTTGTGAAACAACTGCAGACAGGAATGATTTCAAGCAAAATCTGAGACGACATTGCTATGTTAACAGAACAGCAATAAATAAGAATTTACATATATTGTGTGCATGTGAGAGAGAGAGCTGACAATATGCAATAAGACTCAGAAGCAAGGGTTTCATATTTCAAGTGGTATCTAGTAATGATTACAAGAAAGTCCTTGTTACTTCCAAAACTCAACCGAAATGTACAAGAAAAATTCAGATGCATGTGAAAAATTATATGCAACCCTTCAATAGAAACTTGTGACTAGTATCTAGGCCACTTGAAGTCAGAATTGTATAACTTCCATCACTTATGAAATAACCTTAGTAGACATCTTCAAGAAAAGCTATAAAGACATTTATTGTTTTTTTACACGAGCACCAAACGAAAATTTGATGTGCATACTAATAATTATATGCAATTCTTCAATGAAAAACCATTGAAGAATTGCACACGTGCATATGTTTCTAGTACACTTTAATTCAGAATCTAATACCTTCCATTAATTACAACATAGCATATTTCAAATCTTCCAAAACAAAGCTATAAAACCATTTATTGTTGTTTACACCAAGCACCTAAAGAAAAAAAAATGTCAAGCCCTATAGACATGGCTGGCTTATTTGCATATTAAACTAAAAATATTCTGGAATTTGGAGTAATTCCTACCAGTGATTTGTGAATCACAAGGTAATGCCAAATACTGACATTATGTTTCCTGCTTTAAATGGTGATGGCACTCTGTTAAAGAACACTGAATAGCAACTATCCATTTTATTAACCAAACTGCTAATGGCATAGTAAGTTAGACCAAAGAAATTCAAAACCGAATTCCAGAAAGTAGCGACTAATATAACAATAGAATTATTTGAACACTGATCTATTTTGACTTAGTTTCAGTAAAGGATGAGGCAGGATGCCCCAAACTAAACAAACATAAATCAGCCACAATAAAATAAAATCCAGTAAATCATACAGGAAACATAATTTGACTTGTTTACCCGGAGGATACCTTAGGTTATCCCTACAGCCGAAACCCCTGAGTTGGGTTAAGGTAATCCCACCAATCTTTTTTTCACAGGATTTATTATTTAAATAAACATAATTAATAACTAAATTTTAAAATATTAATATTAGTAAACAGCCATCATCAATAATGAAAATTTTTAATCTTAAAATATTTATTTTAATTAATATTAATTAAATCAAAGTTTAGAATAAAATTTTCTCTCTAAAACAAATTCAAACTAAAACTTAAACCCATTATCCCAACCCCGGCTAAACAAGGCTATTAGGTTTTTCATTTAGCTGAATAAAACACATTAGACTTTGATCAAACCTACTTAAAAAGGAATGCCAGACCAACTGCAGCTGTTTCAAACAATATTGGCACAAGCAAACATAAAAGACCATCATAATATGTAATTCACAAATTGTAATGATATATGCATCATGAAAATTTTACATTTAGCTGGAACAGATATCTAGTTCATTGGATATACGGTCATTTACAGTTTTCACATACTTCATGGATTAAAGATTGCACATGAAAAATGGCATCCAGATCAGTAAAAAGAAAAAAAAAAGTTGCATTCTGAGCTTAAACAAAAGTCTACTTTGATAGGCTTTCTACATCAATCATGAAGGAATAAGTTAGTAAGAAGTACATTGTTAAACACTATATGATGTAAAAGTAGACATACGCTGTTTTAATGCTTTCAGCAGCTTCCAATGAATTTGGATCTCCTTCAACTAGGTATATCAGCTTTTGGAGTCCACATCTCTATAGAATGTGATAATTAATCTAAAATTAGATAGAAGAATAACATCTTGAACAAGAATATGGACAAGAACATAATATAAAGATGGAACAAGTTATAATTTGCTAGTCAGAATTTTCATGAGTTCTACTGTAATAAACTCATTATTTTCTTGGATGACTATGTCAAATGGCAAGGCTAAAACACAATATGAATAAAATAGACAGAAAAGATGAAAGAAATGTATCAAGGAAAATATTCTCCAATATTTGATAGAAGAGCATGGAGAACTCCACTCGTGAACTTATCCCACAGTGGGGAATTGTCCAGAGACTTCTTGTATAATGATAACCTTGAAGCATTAGATAACTCAATAAGCCTACATGTACCAAAGGTTGTGAAAATGAGAAATCCAAGATTGCAAAAGAACCAATACCTGTAGCCTCAGTTTTTGATCTCTGTAACGGTTGTCCCTTATGGAACAGCATAAGTCATCAACCTTTTTCCTTTCAACAATAAAGTCCAGCACATACTCGTTATTAGATTGTCTATCTCGAACAATCCAAACTCCATCTCCAACAGGCAAGCGTCTGACCTGTTAGAAAAATGTCAAACTAAAAACAAACACAAGATAGTCTTCATCAAGGAAAGAAATTAATGCCACTATAATGAGCGGATAAGCAAAAGCTCAATATATAAAGCAAACTGGAAGTAGAAAATCAAGAAGATTACGTGTGCACACAGATGAAAAGCAGGTTAATATAACAAGAAAGAAAAAAAGGATAAGCCTACAACTCTTAACAAGATGATCCATCTGAAAAATAGGATTTGGCTCATGATTTGAAATTAGAGAAACTAGAACTTCGCCTGACTTTAACACAAAGTAACAGATAAATGAATGGGAGCACTTCTAAAAAGTTACTTAGCATAGATATTTAAATAAGAATCACCATTGTTACTAAAGGATAAGCACATAAACTAACTTAAACTTTTGCTTCAAAAAGAATATTAACAGAGGTCATTAAAACTCTCAGTCAATCTTCCACTACAAATCCATATCAGCAGTTAAGTTTATCCTGTGATGGTTTCATGTGCAAAAAACATAAAATTAATTTGTGATAATTTGACATTAACAACATTAACAGGATGAAGTTAAAGAGCAGACTAACATTCACAAGTTGCTTTCTGTTAGATTATTTTCATAGTCCATGAGCAATTAGCAAGAATATAATATAAAACCCATTCATCATATATATGAAGCAAAAACCAGCAGATACCACAGCAAGAGATTGCCATCAACCAGTAGACTGATCATTTGAATAACCAAAAAAATACTCCAGAATTTGCAAAACAAACTGATTCCAAGGAAACTCTTTATAAAACAATTTCAAGAAGGGCTCTTTGTTTGTCGTTATCAGTTAACTACAGACAGGTCATGATGATAAATCATCAAAACTGAATGATGATAATGAATAGTGCATAAAAATTGAAATCTTCTGGTAGCGTAAAAAAAGTGTCAATTACAAACCTCTACATGAATTTTGAATTGTGAACGTATACTATCAACGATATTTCTTGAGCGAGGCCTGTGTCAAATAAGAAAATTCATGAAAAATATCCTGATTTTGCATGTTAATCAAGGATCTAATTACAGATTGAAACAATATAAGATGCAGTTTTCTATAAAAGAGAAGGAAAAGATAATAGGATGGAATGATAAATAAAAAAAAATGAAGTAGATAAATAAATGCTTTTAATGTTTTGAGTAATCGATAAAGATGATGCAATAATTACAATGCTACACAAGAAGGAAACTCACGCATGTTGATCAAAGGCTTATTAAGTCAATTGATAAACATGGATAAAGGGTTTATTAGCAGTTTCTACTATACCACCAAATTTCAGAATGTAGATAGCTCAGAGAAAAGCTAAGTTTGACAGAGGCAACCAATCAAGCTCAAATAAATAAAATCTTTACTTATATTAAAAACATCATTAACAAGAAAAATATAATTTTAAGTATTTAACCTAATTAGTATTAGCTAAATCAAAGATTTGTCAACTTGGATAAGAAAAATTTCCTCCAAACCAAATTCAAATTTCAAAACTCCTAACTCAGCTTATTCCAACTTGCTCCTATTAGATGCAAACCATATATTGTTAGACCTAATATGACAATAAGGGTCTATTTGGTGAACATGATAGGATAAGGGCGGATAAGATATGAGAACTGATAGAAATAGGAAAGGAAATGGACATGATAAGCTCATATTCTATCTTGTGTTAATGCATTTGATAAGCCATGGCATAGTATTTTGTTATCCTATCCTACGTTTAAAGTGAACCTAATAACAACAGGATATAATATGAAATGTATGTAAATAGACTAAAAATAAATTTATTTGGGTTGTTCAACTGCTTCAGCGTGAGAGACCCTACTTGAAATAGTGAAATCAGCATCTCTATCTCATGGTTGACGAGGGCGACAATCAAAAGAAGGAGGGAAGCGGTGAAACCTAGATAAGGGAGAGAAGAAAAATTAATTTTTTTTTTATCTTATCCTACCCATTTCTATCTCAAACCTCCTCATAAAATTAGTTATACGGTGATGAGTAGGATAAAGTGGGTCAATAGGATAAGGCTATCATACTCTATTGGCTCACCAAACAAAAAATAAGGGTAGGATATGATAGCTTATCTAGTCCACTAAACAGTAAAGGTTAAGCTAATAGGAAGGAAGACTCATATAGAGATATTTAAACCAAATTTACTAAATTAACTTACTTTAAAACGGTCCCTAGACACATGGGAGTCCTTTAAGCTAGGCAATTATAACAAACTAATCAAACAAGTTTTGATATCAAGTTAGGGGCATCATTTCACTCATGGCCACAAATGTTTGCACTTTATAACGTTGTGGCCACAAAACTTTTTTTTTGTAACACAAAGGCCACTTAACTTTTCTCCTGTTGCACATGAGGCCATAATGGCTTATTTTAAGGCTGTTTCCAACGAGTGTGTTGAGGTGACGCTGACATGGCGTTGACATGGTGCTAGAAATTGTCTTAAAATAGACCATTATGCCTTATGTGCAACTGAAGAAAAGTTAAGTGGCTTTTGTGTTAAAAAAAAAAAAGGTTTTGTGGCCACAGCGTTATAAAGTGCAAACATTTGTGGCCATGAGAGAAATGAACCCTCAAGTTAGGTGCAAACCATTTGAACTAGGCCAATACAACCTCAAAGCTTAATTTGATAAAATGAGAAACTCAAAATTGCATATTCAAAGCCAAATTTGCAAATTAACCAATGTACTTGAATAAGTAATAAACCCTAACCAAACATGCCATTCAGGTACAAATATGCATCAAATTTGAATTGTTATATGTTTTCTACTTGTTCATTGAAGGGCCTAGATGTTCGTGATTTTGTGGTGCATCTGTAAAATATGATGGGTGTGAAGGCATTCAATTATGGCCATTTAAAAAAAAAGGGATACAAGCCTTGTAAAATAATAAACAAAGTTGCTAAACAGGGCATTTACTTATTCAACCATCTAGACCCCACTTCTGCTTTGGTTGAGCAAAATTCTGACTTTGCCATTGAAATAAATGGTCCTCGCTAAGTATTGTCAACTACACATTCACACGTCATCCCTTATCAAAATTTTGTAAAAGAAACAATTGTCATTTTGCAGCTATTATTTCTTTGTTCATTCTGATCCCTTCAAGTCCAAGGCAATTAATATAATCATCACCAATGTCCTCTCTGTGCTCATTCTAACTCCATTTTGAAGATCAAGATAACTATGAAATTCATCTTTAGAATTCTCCTCTCAAACTCAAGTTAGATATTTGTGTATTTACTAACCCCTTTGTGCTAGTAGTTCATTAGGAATTTCAATATTAGCACAAGTGGAAAGGACTTCATAAGATTGACAATGGCTTCATTTCATTGGTGGCCACAAAAGTTTGTGACTTATATCGTTGTGGCCACAAATCTTTTTTTTTTTGTAACCGGGTGGCCATTAAAGTTTTCTCCGGGAGCATCGGTGGCCAAAATGGCCTATTCGGAGGCCATTTCCGGCCATTTGTCTGACGTGGAGACCAACGTGTAATTAATTATTAATAAACTGGATGCGTGGCATGCTGACTCAAAAGTTTTTTAAAACTAATCCCACTCAGCATGCCTACTCATCACCTTCTTCTCTTTCCCCTTTCCTTTTAAGCTGAGTCATCAACATTGTTGCCCAAATCCCTACCTCTGGCCGACAAACCCCCTTTCCTCTCCCAAGCAACGAGCTTGCCCTACCACCCTGCAGAAGGCCGTCACTTCCCCTAGCTCGATCTAACTTGATCTCCACCACCTCGACTTCTGAAAGTCATGTGTTTTGCATCACTTCGACTAGTTATTGAAGGTGCCTCAGTTGGCCTAAATGTCCTCCTCTACTTCCCTGAATCACAAGAATTCAATCTTGAGAGAAATGGTGGAGATGGTCCCAAAGGATGGGTAGCATCACCATCCAGTTGGTGTAGTGATTCATTAGGTCTTAATTTGCAAGTCTGTAATACTTGATCACACCAGATGATCAAGGTATATACTTGATGCAAGAGATAAGGGAATCATCACAATGCTTGAGATGATCAAGGTCAAGTTGATGAGGAGAATGAAAAAGAAGAAAGAACAGATGCTCAAGTACAAGGGAAATATATGCCCAAAAATTCAAAAGAAACTTGATAAGATGAAACAAGAAGTATAGTACTACACACCAGATTTTTCAGGTGGGCCAAAAGTGCAGATCATAGGTTTTGGAGGGGAATCTTATATTGTGGACCTAGTTAAGGGGACTTGCACTTGCAGAAGATGGGAATTAACAGGATTGCCTTGCTCTCATGGAATCAGTGCAATATATGGGAACAATTAGCAGCCAAAGGATTTTGTGCATGCCTCCTATTTGGTGTCAACTTACATGAGGGTATATGATCACTACATAAACCCCACCAATAATGAAGAACTTTGGCCAGAAGTTGATGATGGAACAAGTGTGATCCCACATCCAATTGGGAGAAGACAAAGGGGAAGGAAAGTAAAAACAAGAAGAAAAGAGCCCAAAGAGATTGAAAATTCCTTGGAGGAGGCAACATCCAATTCCACAACTTCTGGGAAAGGGAAACAAAAATTAGCTCGAAAGGGGTTAAGCACAGTTAGATGTACAGTTTGCCATGTACAAGGCCACAACAAAAGGCATCACGAGAAAGTAAGTGTTTTTATATTAATTTGTGAAATTACAATGCATAAATACACTTGTGAAATTGTTAATGTTAATTATGTTCTTTTTCTTTTTCTTTCCTTGATAGCAGGGCAATGGAAATAAAACTACAAGTGTTGGCCAAAAAAGATAGAAACTTAATCTTGCAAGTGTGGGCCAAAAATTTCAGTTATATATATATCTGAAATTGAGATGAACTATAACTCTAAAATAATTTAATCCAAATCATGTTTTCTTCACAGAGGAGGAGTACTTATTCATTTGTTCCAGAAAATATGTCAAGTGGTAGTACTGCAGCTACCAATGAAGGATCCCAACCTCATGAAGTGATAGGCACCCAGCAATCTCAAACTGTTCAACCTAGTGATATTACCACTCAAGGACCAACACTCAGTGTTAGCATCAGCAGATCCAGCAATGTTCATGTAGCTAACCTGGGCAATGTTACCTATTGCATGAGGGAATCTTAATCTCCACCTGCAAATAGGCCTTCTTCATCTTTCAAGAGTACTCAGGAACTAGATTGTGTTGTTAACAAACGACTTTGAGATTTTTTATGGCAAAGCTATCTAACTTTTTTGTTATGAATTGCAAGTACTTGTTGTAAGCACTAATAACTTTTGTTTCTGGTTTGTTGATGTAATTGGAGATTAAATCTCAACTTTGCACTTGTTTTGATGTGTTGACTAGCAATTGGATGCTGAGTAAATGCTAGTTCTGTACTTTTAAAAATTCTGCAGATAATTGATGTTCATGCTTGTGCAGACTTGTTTTTTAAATTTTCTGCAAATAATTGATGGTGATGCTTGTGCAGTCTTGTGCAGAAAATGTTTCCCAGGATTCTCTAGGTAATTGATGCTGCAGCTGCTTCTGCAGAATTGTTTTCCCAAAATTTTGCAAATAAATGAAGCTGCTGCCTCAGAATGCTGCTGCTTCTTCTGCAGAATTTTTTCCCAGAATGCTGCTGCTTCTTCTGCAGAATTTTTTCCCAGAATTATGTAGGTAATTGATGTAGAATTTTTTCCCAGAATGTTGCTACTGCTTCTGCAGAATTTTTTCCCAGAATTGTGTAGGTAATTGATGTTGGTGCTTGTGTAGACTCTTTTCCAAATTTCAATACTTGATGCTTATTGATTGTGCACAAATTTTTTATCTGCTTTCTGCAGAAAATTCATGCTGGTGATTGTGCAAAACTTTTTTGTGCTTGTGCTTCATTCATACTTTTTATCATGCATAATGCTTGTGCAGAATTTTTTTATCAGAATTCTTTATCAGATTTCTCCAAGTTATTGCTTGTGCTACATTCATAATTAAGAATATATACAATTCTCAGTATTATCTTCATTCATACACTAAAATTTAAAAGATAACATCAACTTGGCACTTCATTCATGCTTTAAAAATTCATGTCACAATCATTTCCCAACTCCATTACAGACTTGCAAATTAAGACCTAATGAATCACTGCACCAACTGGACGGTGATGCTACCCTTCCTTTGGGACCATCTCCACCATTTCACTCAAGATTGAATTCTGGGAAGCCAGTGGTGGGGCTATATTAGGAAGGCCATCCTTGTTATTCAGGGAAGTAGAGGAGGACATTTAGGCCAACTGAGACACCTTCAATAACTGGTCGAAGTGATGCAGAACACATGACTTTCAGAAGTCGAGGTGGTGGAGATGGAGCTAGATCGAGCTAGGGGAAGTGATGGCGTTCTGCAGGGTGGTAGGGCAAGCTCGCTGCTTGGGAAAGGATAGGGGGTTTGTCGGCCAGAGCTAGGGATTTGGGCAACAATGTTGATGACTCAGCTTAAGAGAAAAGAAGGGAGAGAAGAAGGTGATGAGTAGGCATGCTGAGTGGGATTAGTTTTAAAAAACTTTTGAGTCAGCATGCCACGTCATCTACTTTATTAATAATTAATTACACGTTGGCCTCCACGTCAGACAAATGGCCGGAAATGGCCTCCGAATAGGCCATTTTGGCTACCGGTGCTCCCAGAGAAAACATTTATGGCCACCCGGTTACAAAAAAAATATTTGTGGCCACAACGATATAAGTCACAAACTTTTGTGGCCATTAGTGAAATGAAGCCGATTGACAATTCTCCTCTTAAACTCAAGTTAGATATTTGTGTATTTATTGATCTCTTTGTGCTGGTAGTTCATTAGGAATTTCAATATTAGCACAAGTGAAAAAGACTTCAAAAGATTGTCAATCCAAGTTATAAATCTCCTCATCTTGTCTCAAGAATGTTTGTCATGGGAACCTTCTGAAGAATTTGAATGTCAAATTATATTCATCTCGACGCCAAGACCTATGACCAACCTCTGGTATCTCTTTTCTATAACTAATGCTTTCTGCTACCATATGTAACCAACACTGATCTTATTTATCAATTTAAAAAATCCCCAAAAATCTTCAAATAAGAGAGACCAAGAGTCCAAAATTTCGAGAATATGGAACTTTTGAAAAATACAAAGAAATATTCACATTTACCTTTACTCAACATAATAGATAGATACATACAATGAAGAGAAACATCAACAATCATCACCTACAACACCTCTAAATACGCAAGTTGCTTATTATAACCAGTTTGCAGAGGACTTTTTTAACAAATTATAAGATAAAATACAAGAAATATTAATACTGTGGAATTCTTGTTTCCTTTGAACAGTCATAACTGAGAGGCAAAAATATATTATCTTACTAGTATAAGAATTCATTCCATGTTTGCAACTTTTAATCAGTGCCCGAAGGTTGTAGTCAACAAAATTTCTAAAGATAACAAACAATAGTTCTAAAAGGACAGGAAGTGCAAATAAGTAGGAGCTAGAAGAACACAGAAAAAGGCTTAACTTCATAAATCAACAATTAATCAAGTTAAACAAAAAAATTCAAAAGTAAACCTGTGATCAAACATATAGCACGCATCAATTTCTTTTGAACAAAGCTATAAAAGTTTGGACAAATCTAAACTACATTACAAAAGTCATGAAAATCATATTCAAGGAAAAAACCGACCAAGCTTAAGTAAAATCTGTTAAGAGTAAATTAAGCTACTGTTACAATTGTTACAACCATTATAGCCTAAAAATATGTGTAACTGAAAACTATGTATTATCGTCTGTATTATTGTACATATCAATTATCATTATCTATAGTTGTATATATGCTTGTAAGGTTGTTCAATGGGGTATAAGAAATATTTCCTCTATTTTTGACATAACATCAGAGATGGCAATCTAATCCACTAAATTTCTTTGTTAGAGAGTTTTTATCTCTGGCCTAAACCTTTCATTCTTTTTCCTTGTTAGAGAGTTTTGATCTCTATGCCTAAAACCTTTGCTTTTTCTTTGTGATCCAATTATGGAAAATATTAGTATTGTCAAGTTTGATGGGAAGAATTATCCCTTATGGGGATTCCAGTTTCGTGGGTTTGTTGAAGGAAAAGATCTCTTAGGGGTTTTAGATGGTACTACATTTGAACCTCCTGAAGCCCAAGAGGATAAAATGGAAGATAAAGAATGCTCAAGTTATCTCTTGGCTGCTCAACTCCATGAACCAACAGACTACTTCGAGTCTTCGTGCCTTTGTGAAAGCTTCAGAGATGTGGAGTTACTTGAAGAAATTGTACTGTCAATCAAATCAAGCAAAAGAGTCTCAATTGGAATATGACATTTCTCAATATACTCAAGGAGACAAAGATGTTCAAGCTTATTATTCTGGTTTCATGGCTGTATGGTCTAAACAAGACTTGGTAACAATTGGTTCCATTGATGCAGCTGCTCTACAACATGTTTTGAAGGGAACGCAAGAAGGTGAGAACAATGCAATTTTTGATGAAATTGAGACTCATTTGAACCTGTTCGTGCTAGTATTCTAAATCGCCAATCTCAACCTGACTTGGATGAAATTGTTGCTCATCTTCTTCGAGAAGAAACTCGTCTTCGTACACAAGCCACACTCAATCATTCAACTACCATTTTTTATGGGGCCTTATTCACCTCAAAGACTAAACCAAAGGGACGGTTCAAAGACCTAAGCCAAATCTAATGTCATGATTGCAAAGAATATGGCCATGTTGTTTCACATTGCAAGAAGAAAAATTTCTGCAACTATTGCAAGAATAAAGGCCATGTTATATCTGACTATTGTCTACTGCAAGGGCCAGACAAAGGACACAAAGCCTTCTTTAGAATAGTACTTCATATGTTAAGCCTCATTCCCTTGGTGAGGCAGGACTTGCCACTGAATCAATTCAAAAGATGATTCAAGATTCTGTTGCCTCCACTATTTCAGGTGCTATTGTGAATGCCTTTTTGCTATAGGCCTCTCAGGTACAACTTCTGATTCTACATGGATTATAGATTCAGGTGCTTCAAATTACATGGGTAGCCAACAAAACCAATTCATATCCATCCAACCTAATGATTCTCATGCTCCTATTATCACTGCCAACGGTGAAAAATTACAAGTTTCTGGTACATGAACTATGCTTTGCTCTTCTAAAAATTCCTTCCCTTTAACCAATGTGTTCTATGTTCCCAAATTAACTACTAGTCTTATTTCTGTTGGTCAATTAGTTGATCAAATTAGTCATTACATTTCTTTTGTAATGGTTGTTGGATTCAGGATAAACAAACTGGAAAACTGATCGGGAATGGGCATACGCATGGACGTCTCTTTATGCTCGAAACTGATCAGAGTACTCCTCTTTATAGCTTGATTGCTTCTTTTGAGCCTAAGAGATCTGTGTTGTGAAATTTGTGGCATCGTCGTCTTGGTCATCTAGATCCGTATCGGTTGCAACTGTTCTTGAAAACTATGTTTCCATCTAGTAAATCGTTTGTTTTCAATAATCATCCAAGTTGTCATAGTTGTGCATTATCCAAGCCTCATAAACTTTCTTTTCCAACTAGTCGTACCATTTACACATCTTTTGAGTTAATAAATAGTGATGTTTGTGGTCCTTCTCCAGTAGTGTCTTGTATGGGTTACAAGATTTCATTCTTTTTATTGATCAATTTACTCGATACACTTGGATTTACTTCATGCATTTCAAATCTGAGGCACTTTCCATTATAAGAAATTTTGTGATCACGGTAGAAACTCAATTTAACACCTGTATCAAAATTTTTCATTTTGATTCAGGGGGAGAGGATATTGTGAGTCTGGTTTATCAAAAAAAATTTCCGCCAATGGCATTATTTCCCAACGTTCTAGCCCTTACACACTTGAACAAAATGGCTTGTTGAACGGAAAAATAGACATATCTTAGAACTTGCCCGTGTTTTGCTTATTGAGTCCTTAACACCTAAAAGGTTTTGGGTAGAAGCTATTAAAACGGCTGTTAATCTCATTAATAGACAACCATGTCCTTACCTTGGCAACAAGTCTCCATTTGAATGTTTATATGATTGTCCTCCTATCTATTCTCACCTTCGTGTTTTTGGTCGCATCTGTTTTGTTCTTCTCCAACCTTATAAGCATGGTGAATTATCACCCAAAGCTACTAAGTGTGTTTTTCTTGGGTATGCTGATAATCCAAAAGGTTTTGTTTGCTATGATCCTATTAAGCAACAAATTTGCATCTCTAAGCATGTCACTTTTGTAGAAAACTCTTATTATTATTCTTCACCTACGTCATCCTCAACTTCTGCAGTATCTTTCCTACCCTCATTCTTAGACTCCAATGATCAGAATGAAGAGCACCAAGGGACTACTGTGACTTTATCTCTTTCTCCTGTTCAAGGTAATGTTTCTCTTGATCCACCCATCACTTCTTCCTCCCATCCTTCTTCATCTGATTGTACATTACCACCATCGTCACATGCATTTCCTCTTAAACAATACACTCATTGTCCTAAACCTTCCATCATATGCCCTACATCTATCCTCTCTGTTGCATCTGAATCTGTACCAGACATATAAGTTGTACTTGAACAAGAAGCTGCACCTCTTCGAAGATCAGAACACAAATCTATACCACCAAAAAGATATGGCTACTCACTTGAACATTGTAGACCCAAATCAGCCTTACTGTCGACTTTGGCACAGGTTTCCATCCCTCATCTTACAAGGAAGCTATGGAGCAAGAATGTTGGAAACAAGTTGTGGCTAAGGAATTGAAATCTTTGCAAGATAATCACACGTGGTAGTTTTGTCCAGATCCACAAATTGGTCAAGTCATTGGCAGCAAGTGAGTATATACAGTCAAATTAAAAGTTGATGACAGCATTGATCAGTACAAAGCAAGGCTAGTTGCTCAAGGTATAAGCAAGAACATAGGATTGATTATGAAGAAACATTTGCTCATGTCACCAAAATGACTACTATTCGTGTTGCCTTGGCATTGGCTTCTATCAATCAGTGGTCTTTGCATCAATTAGATGTCAAGAATGTTTTTCTTCATGGAGATTTGATGGAAACAGTCTATATGAAGCCTACTCCTGGTTATCTTTTATAACCACAACAATCAGGTTCTGTTTGTCGACTTAAAAAATCGTTATAGGGCTTTAAACAAGCTCCACGAGCTTGGTTTAAAAAATTCCATACCACTATTTGTGCCTTTGGGCTTCGCCAAAGCTCTCATGAGCATTCTATGTTCTTGCAAGAAACTTCTGCTGGCTTAATTATATTGCTTATTTACGTTGATGATATTATCATAACTGGAAGTGATACTGCGGCAATCTTTGACATCAAGGCCATACTTCATTCAACATTCCATATGAAAGATTTTGGAGTGCTTATTTTTTTAGGCAATGAGGTAATTTATGCATCTAATGGTTTAGGATTGAATCAAACCAAGTATGCATGTGATATAATTCATGAAGCAAACTTAACTGATGACAAGGTTGCTCATACTCCCATGGAAGTGAATGTCAAATACAAGAAAGATGATGGGAAGCCAATGTCAAATCCCACACACCATCGCAAGATTGTTGGGAGCTTGGTATATCTCACCGTGACAAGACCTAATATTTCCTTCGCAGTTCACATTCTAAGCCAGTTTGTATCCGATCCTCGACAACTTCACTTAGCAGCCCTGCATCATGTAATCCGATATTTAAAAGGAACTATTAGGAGAGGTATCTTCTTCCCATTTTCGTCTAAACTCAATGTTAAAGGATTTGCAAATGCAGACCGGGCAGGATGCCCAGATTCTCGTCATTCAACTACCGGTTGGTGTATGTTTCTTAGTGATTCATTGATATCATGGAAATGCAAAAAGCAAGATCGTGTTTCCAAGTCATCTACCGAGGCTGAATATCGTTCTATGTTTGCAGCATGTTCAGAAATTGTTTGGCTTCGAAGATTACTAGCTGAACTTGGAGTGAAGTTGAATGAACCAACTCAACTCTTTGTTGACAATATGAGTGCTATTCAAATTGCTAACAATCCTGCTTTTCATGAACGAACCAAACATATTGAAGTAGATTGTCACTACATTAGGAAGCTTCTACAACAAGGGATTATTATGCTACCTTACATTAAGATTGAACACCAGCTAACTGACATATTTACAAAAGCTATGACAAGAGGTAGACATAAATTTTTGCTGGCCAAATTGGTGCTTAAATCTGCATCAATTTAAGGAGGAGTGTTAGAGGAGTAAATTAAGCTACTGTTACAACTGTTACAACCATTATAGCCTAAAAATATATGTAACTGAAAACTATGTATTATTGTACATATCAGTTGCTGTTATCTATAGCTGTATATATACTTGTAAGGTTGTTCAAGAGGGTATAAGAAATATTTCCTCTACATGGATATGCATTCTACTCCATTTTTGTGGTGTCAAAAGAATAGCTTGGACGGTAGTAAATCAGAAACCAAGCAAAAATTAAGCAAACAAAACATTTATAATTAAATAAAATAACAAGAAAGGCATGCCTTTAACAAGATTCTGTTTATACTAACCCAAAGTTCTCTCGGTCATCCAATATTAAGATGACATCATAGACGTCATCAAATTTCTCACCAAACCTATGGGGTGGCATGGCAAGAATATTGACAGTTTCTTCAACAACACAGGCACCAGATGTCTTGTTCACAGGAGAAACCTTCACAATTAAAAAGAAATTACTGACTTTTAAGTTGGCAATAATTACTAGGTTGTCTTGTCTTGAACAACCATAAAAGCTAAAAAAGTTAAATCTAACATATAAAAAAGAACAATAATTTATATGCAGTAAAGACAAGGGCATGCATACAGAAGAAGAGCAGGCCTGCAAATTGAATGAGCTTGGTGCTGAACTGGTAGAAACTGAAACTGCATGATGTAAAGCACCCCCAGAGTTTAAAGTTGCCCTATTCTTACTCTCTGTAGGAAGTTTTATGCATAATAATAGAAGTAACATGTTAAGCATATTTACTGACACAAGCAAAGTAAAAAAATACCTTTATTCATATATGTACAGGCACTCAACTTTCCAGGACAACCCTTTTCAGTAAATCCTTCTTCATCTGAATCTGAAGAATCAACTTGGCCACTTGTTGAAATATCCTGCAAAATAGAAAAAGGCTTGATACAATGAAGATGTATCCATCCGGAAAGATTCTTAACTTTTTTTAAGGTGAAGATGTTGCCCGAAATCAACACGCAATTTGCGTACAAAGAAGTGAAGTTTAAATTCATAGAATGCAACTTTTCTAAACATCCAAAAATCAAGGTCCCATAACAATAATGCACAAGATACAATTATTTATACTAGAAGTTTCAATTAATATTCCCCCTACAATAAGTGAAGGCAATATTCAAATGTTGCATCATTATTTCTGGAGTTATTCACACAACAAGGATTCAATTTCTTTTATATTTCCTTACTATAAATTCAACTTCATGTTGAAATACCATCAATTCCCCTTCATTTACACTCTTCCACATTATAAAAGGGCATAAAGGTGTCAAGACTCCGTATTAGCTCAATATATATATATATATATAAAAGATGTATCCACCAAATCCTAAAAACCGTGACCTTCTCCATCAATCACAACCCATAACCTTCCTTCTGTTGTCCTCCATCACCACCACTATTATCCTTGTCAAACCCTACAATTCTAAACATGACCAACCTTGAGCATCTCTATCATGTTGGATGCAGATCTAGTGGTCAGCAGTTGGATCTACGCCATGAACATTATTAATGTCAACTACAAGGATGGCATCTACTGCCATATCTTTCTTGTTACGACTGCACTAGAAACATCTAGAAGTCCTCAAGTAGATGGAGCACTTGAGGGCAACAGCATCATTTTGATACCCTTTATCCAACTGCACCCGCCAAGTTTTCACTGGTCCTACATCACTACATCAATCCTTTGGACACCCATCCTCACCCAACCTTGAATCAACCAAATAGACCAAAATTATTTCAATGGGTTTGGTTTTCAGTTTCTATAAAAATTCTGTTAGTTTGGTACACCATTTTCAGTTTTAAGTATTCAGTCAACCGAATGAACTGAATAAACTGAATGCACCCCTTTGCCAACAAATTTTGAATCCATGGAGACAATATAAAGGTATAGATTACATGTATCTATTCCCTTACAACGATAAATATTAGTTACAAGCATTCATGGAAAAGATGCATAATTGAACTCTCATATGTAATGCACCGTATTAATACTTCAAAGGAATATAATTAAATTAAACATAGCTTCTAATATCTGAAAAGTTATCTAACAAGAATTGCATTATTGAAATTTATTGAAGGGTTTAAATTATGGATGGCCAAGTGTTGAGTTAAACCTTTGAAGATCCACTAATAAGGCCGTGAACAAGTAAAGGGGGAAAGAGATCAGTTGAGGAAGTGAGAGAATAATACGGAGGAAAATTGAAATTGAAGTGTGATTTTCATTAAACATTATATTCAATGATTATTGGACACAAGCTGCAACATAAGGGGTTGAAACAAATAAGATAAATAGACGCACTTAAACAATATGAATAAAGCTATTCCACAAGGCAGTATATAGGAAGCCCTTGCATATATCAGTTATGTGCATTCTGAAAAGCCCCTTACCAAGGAGCTCAGCAGCAACTTATTACTAATGCCCCACGTATTTGCAAGGAACATCCTCAACCAAACTATTTCTCAAAATGGGAAAGATTTTACAGCCAAACACAACAGAAACACAAAGGTCAGAAATTTTGTGTTGAAAAATAAAGCTAGGCTGGAAAAATTTTTGAAAAGATATTATTTTCACCTTCTCTTTGCACATGGAGCTCGAATAGTAATTAAATACAATTTTGATGCTTACTGAATATAATGCATTTTGAGAATGAACCACATAATTTTATTATACAGAAGAAAAAACTTACAAGTAATTGATTGTATTTATAAACATGCTTTGTTAAATAATGGCACCAAAACTTCTTGCCTATCTAATAAATCAAGAGAAGTAGTCTTCAATATTGAACATGGATGAGAAATGTGACAACCATGGCAACAGAATCATCAGCCAAACACTTAATCAAATTTCCAGAAAATAATATAAAATTTACAACCATCTTTCATATCATTACTACCAAACTTTTAGACAAAGACTTAGCCACACTCATGGTACATGGTCTTAATTAAACCCACAACAAACCAGGCCCAAGTTCGCCAGAAAATAGAATACATATTGGTTCAAAAACACTAACTCAAAATAATTACTCAGAACTCTAGGTGACCATTGAAGTTATCTATTGAATGAGATTTTACTAAAGCCTATTATAACTAAAAGGAGGTAATATTCCTATTGCAAAAGGCATGGGAAAATAGAAAAACATTCATCAGTCCAATATAGGATACTCAAATATTGGGCATTGGCATGGTTTGCAGTTGTGTATGTTTTGTATCTGTGCATTTGAGAATGCACCCATGAAAACATGAGCCAGAATACATAGTTTGACATATCTTGATGAAGGAAACATGAATGATCTTTTCACTATGGGTTCGCAAATAGATTGAGCCAATTGGTTAAGGAGGATTCATCGAACTCTTCACACTTGCAAGAACCTGATAGTACAGTAAATTATGAAAATTTTTCTTGAATCTCAGCAAAACAGCTATGCATATTTTGCCACAGAGAATTGGGTGAAGAAAAAGAAATGGCCAAGCTTAAACATAAAGTGGGTTCGCTTCATTCTCAAAGCAAGAAAAAGTAGCAAGCCCACAAATTTAATAAACTAACTCTAGGTTAGAGCAAGCGAGTGCATAAAAAATTTGGGGTATTTCAGATTGCAGGAAGATAGATGTAACCTTATCACTAAGCACGATTTGAACATGATTTGATTTCATTTGATTGGCCAAATAAGAAGACGATGATGAAGTATCTTGATCAGCAGAAGCAGCACGAACAAAGTTTGAATGTGACGCATTTCCTTCACTAACACCTTTTTGAGATATGCCTGTTTGATTCAACTTCTCAGAAGAATCAATCAGACCAGATCTTAGGAGGCATTCACGGGCAGCTTCTTGACCCTCTTCAGTTAGCATATACCTATGAAGAATTAGGGGTCAGCAGATGGCCACCTAAACAGGAAGACAAGAAAAACTCCAGCTAAAACAACCAACTAGATAAAAAAATTATAGAAAGTTTAATCATATAAACACAACATAAGCACAAGTTTGTGTATTTCTCACCACATAATTGGTCAAATCACACCACTTCAAACTCACATATATATAAGCACAAAGTTTACTGCATAATAACATGTTGGAATTTACGAAGGTTTCCAACAATACTTGCTGCCTTTGCCTGGAAAAACTGGCTTGAGGCTTCATTTTTAGCCTTTCAGGGCTATGAACCAGGCCTGTGCTTGGCTGGGTTCGACCTCAATTATAAGAATAAGGTTAGTGTGAGTTCCCAAGCCTCCATATATAATAGAAGAGTGGCCATACAATTATTGGCTGCATCCAAAGGCAAAGACCTTTCTCAAGAATTATTAACTTTTCACCATCTATTACATAATTAGATGAGCCAACCACAACAATAACAAGCCATTAGTCCCAACTATTTGGGGTTAGCTACATGAATCTTTCCCTTCTACACTACTGTGTCAAGGATCAAAAGACTAAATAAACCAAGCTTAGACATATCGTTTCATAAAGTTTCTACTCAACACTTTTTAGCTCTACCTTTACTTATGCAATCCGCCACTTGAAGAACTTCCACATTTCTTATGAGGACATAACTAGATGAGACTGATGATAGAAAATAAGGAGTGACCCTAATTCAAACCAATAAACCTATTAGCACCAAGAAATGTTTGAGGAGCCCTTTCTTGAGCCAAGTCAACTGTATTACCAAGAAAACTACTCAAACCAACCAAGAGATAGCATGGACACGTCTGATCTAACACTAAAAACAAGTTAATCACATGGTCTGTAGGAAGCATCTACAATTCATATCACAAGTTTGCAAGTATATATTTTGACATGTAATCCAAAACAATTTCCCATCCAACTTTCAATGAATCCAGTGGCTAATTATGACAGTTTTAGTGACAACATATCATCTCATTTCTTTCAGTTTTTAACTAAAGAAGGGAATTTGAATCAAAGCAGAGTGATTTACACCATTAGTTGAGGCTAATAGGTAATAGGAGTTTGTCTTAATTTTATGTTAAAATATACATTACATTATGTTTTAAGTTACATGCAAAAATAGCATCCCAACTCATTTGAAAGATATAAAAAAAAAAAAGACATTTGACGTAGATGTGACTACTTTGCTAACAGCAGTAACAGACCTCTATGATACAAGGTTTTTTAAGAAATTTTTTATTATTTTGTTTTGTCTTAGAAAGAAATTTAAAAACAAAATAAAAGAAGTCAGTAGAAGTATACAATAGACTAAGGTTGAGAAAGGAACTCTGAAGAAGAAGGGTTAGCGCTAGACTCAACATTATATAAAGCAAATAACAAAAGATCACCAAAGTTCTTGAACATGCTATGTTTAACAAAAAATAAAAATAAAAACATTCGAACAGGCTAGGTGCTATTTAGCTCTTTTGATTGAATGCTTGCTTCTTGTGAATGCTTGGTCCTCCTAAAGTGTATTGGTTGTAGTTTATCTCATCTAGATGAAAATGTTGTCAACCATTTTATGATGTGCATTCTTTATTAATTAATTTTTCTACGATCCGTACATATCTCAGTTGGCATATTTCTATCATTTCAGTTTTCAATAAGAAACATAGCAGTATTCTTAACCTAAGAAATAACCTGTGCACATGTCATAAGAAAGACAGAATTGTTACTTTGCAGGGCAGCTAGACTTGACCACTAGTCCTTTTGTTATCAAATTCTTCATGCAGTTCCAGCCAGAATACCAGTCCCTTCCCGAGCTCCCAAATTGCCCAGGTTTCCCTTTCCCCTTTTCCATCCTGTAAAACATTAAATCAAAAGCCCAAACCAAAAATCCACACATAAAAGAATCATCGAACAGAAGAAAGACATTCTTACAAAATAGATGTCCTCGAAAGCCCACTCGCTTCAGCAGCATCAATGAGTTCTTGTTTCATCATAAAACTACTTCCATTCACAATTCCTCTTTATCATGAAAATCAACACTTCAAGTCCAAACAAGTTCAAACAAAACCAAGAAGAAAGCTTCCGACTTGGAAGACAAGGGTAATACAGATACCTATACAGTGTAATCAGAAGAGCATATGCCGCTGAATTCTTTTGTGGTAGATAGCGTTTCGGTCCTTTTGTCTTCTTGGCTAAAAGATCACACTTTTACTGCTTATACACAAAGAAAATCCAATTGAATTAGCTAAAAGCGCATAAAGCACATACCCGCAGCCTTCGTTGGAGATTTCTCAGATACATCCTTGGGGAAATACCCCTGCATAAGCCTCAGAATCCATTTCCCCACACCCCTAAAACCAACATTTCCCAAGAATCATCAACCCCTAACCAAAATCAAGAAAACAAGAGCGAATCCAACCCGGCCCTACTTCTTACTTGATCTGTGAGAGTTCCTTGAGGGTTCTGACGGGGGTCTTGGATTTGCAGAGGTTACGATACGCGATAGACAGCGTAAGGTCGAGGTTCTCTGAGATGCCATTCTGATCAACCATCTCCTGTCTCTTCAACCACAGATAGGCGGCGACCTCCTCGTTCTCGCTGCAGCGCACTGGTGGCTTGTTCTCCATCGGAGCTCAGAGAGAGGAGAGGAGATACGAGAAGGGATTCTAGGGTTTCAAGATCGATTGGGTGAAGAAGATGTGCGCTTGGAGTTCGGTTGATGGAGAGGGTTGATTCGTTCCATTTGAGAGAAGTCCGCCAATTTGGGAATTCGAAAAATGCAGTCTTTTGCTTGCAAGTTGAGACCCTTGTCTTTTTTGTAAACAAGGACTATTCCATTGTTTTTTTTTTATTATTATTTTTAATTTTACCGTGTTAAATGGCAAAATTAATTATTATGATTTTTATAAATGTGGATCAGTTAATAAAAAATTCTATAATTTTTATTAATATTATTTTTATAAACAAAGAGTAAATTCTAATTTGAAATATTTAATTTTAATAAAATATTATTAATTAAATCAAAATTTAATATAAATATGATTTTCTCATGAACACCCTTTTATTCCAACCAAACTTACTCCTATGAGTGAAAAAAATAGAAATACTTGAAACATGTATATCTCATATTTACTATTTAAGCGGGAAATTTTTTTCCCCAAAAGCAATTAAATGGCTTTGTTCAATAAACCATGGTCAAAATTTCAAATTTTCCGGATATATAGTTATTTGAAAGGAGAAACTCTTTTTTTTTTTTTTTAAGAGCGACAAGCACTTTAATTAGGGGGTACATGTGGGGGAGAGAGAGGGATCGAAACGGGGAGCTATGCTCAAAACCCGGGACGAACACCTTACGTAAGACACCCGGTGCCAATAGACCAAGAGGTCGTTGTCTGCAAGGGGAAACTATACGATGTATATGTTTACCTTCATTTTTTTTTCTAAAAAGGTCTATACATGTAAAAGCTAAAAATAATTTTTTTTTCGATTTAGTGTATTTTATAATTTTTGTTGCAATATGGTTGTCCAAACATGGATAGAATGTGGCATAGATCGAAAATTGATAATCTAGTTTATATGTAGAGATTGATCATCTAGTTTGTATACTCTCGACTAGAGATTTAGGTTGTGAGTCTGTCCTCATAGCTACTGACCATTATCATCACTCTTTACATCACATATTGAATTCAAGATTTTTTTTTTTTTTTTGACAGATTGGTGATAAAACACCTTTTTATTTTTTTGCATTATACTTGAGAGGTTTCGAACTTAAAACCTTTTAAATACAAGTAAAGTAAAAAATTACTATACTCTGACTTGGTTCGTGAATTTAAGATTTTTGAATAAATCACTTTTTATTTTTACAGTAGAGCCATCAGTCTATTGTCTTTTTTAGTCTACCGTGGTTCATATTAATATGCATATAAATGGAATATATCCACAATATATATATATATATATATATATATATATATATAATCCATTCCATTTGCTGAAGAGCATGATATCCGTGAGTTTCCAAAGCTTCTGGTTTCCTCCAATTGTCAAAATGGCTCTAAATCCCTGGACTTTCTTGCCTCATCCCTCTTCCTTTTCCACTGAATCCCACAAGAGCATTCCATCATGCCCACCATCTCTTCTTCTTCAGCCACCCAGACTTTCAGGCTTTGCCTGCTCGATTCTTCCAAGCTTCTGCAAAGGGAGAAGAATTGTTGCTCTATGTGTGAAAGAAGAACAGACCCAATCACCAGTGTTGGAGGCAGACCCTTCTCCTCCTTCTTCAAAGACTGTTCTTGTTGTTGGTGGGAGTGGTGGTGTTGGTATGTGCTCTCATTTCCTTCCTTCCTTTCTTTCTTTCTTTCTTTCTCCATGTGTCCTGCTTTTAGTTTGTGCTTTTGTATTTTGTTTTGTTCTTGTTGTATTTGTGCACATCAATTTTGGGGTAGAAACATTTTGATGATTGTGTGATGTGCTGAAATTGATGAAGATAGGTTAGTTTTAGATTATTTAGGTAATGTGTTTCTAATTCAATTTTTAGTATTTGTTTATGTTGACTGATGAGGGTTTCACTGGGATTCTGGAAAGTATAAATGTTAGTGAAGATTTTCAAAGTGATTGTGAATAAGATTAGCTTTTAGTTAAGAATTATTTGATGTTGATGTGTAAGAAAAAAGGGTGTTAATTTAAAGTAACATTTTCTAGTATAGCATTTAAAGTTTGGTTTCATGCCTGGGTTCTTGGTCAGGTATTCATCACGAAACATCTTATTTAGGGCATCTCTGGATTGTTGAACTTGATCTTAGCCCATATTGCCTGTACCCTTGTTCTGATAGTTACAAATCGTATTTTTCACCCTCTTTTGCTGGATCATATACTGATTATAGCATGCATGAAATCCTAATTAGAGCAAAAAATATGAGTGAAATGTTCCAAGCCTGGGTTAGACGAGTTAAACAATGACCTAAGACTGGTTTTGTCTCCTCCCCACAAGGATTTCCGGCCTCCCTCTAATCGTTAGGGTACAACTAACCTAGGTGTCGAATCTCCTTGTCTAGTAAGTCTCGGCAATGACCTTGAGCAAGTGTCGACCTAACCAAGAAAGGAAGAGAACCGTATATGAGCAATGAAAGAGAACGGGATAAAGTAAAATCAGGTAGAAAATTTCAGCTAGAAAGACACTTTTAAAAAATGCAGTAAAATTCAGTTAGTAGGAATACTTTAAAGCAAGTGATTTAGCAAGTATTCAGCAAAGATAAAAACATTTCAGTATTAATGGAGATTTCAAGTACTTAAATCAGCAAAACAATCCAACAGTGGTAATGTAATTTCAGAAAATCAGCAGGGATAATTTATTTGCTGGAAGATTTCAATGGAATTTTCAAAACTTATATGATTATGGTTTCAGTGTCACAGCAACAGAGATTTCATTTATTTAATGATAGAAGGAATAATCAGCTCAGTAGTTCAGCAATGATTTCATTAATTTGTTAATAGTAATTTCAGAATGAGAATGAGCAATGTTTTCAATATATGTAACAGTAATTTAAGAAAGAATGTAAGACTTAATGGTAATGTTAGAACAAGGAAACAGTGTTCAAATAGTGATTATCAGTAATTCCAGTATTGCTTCAACAAAGGTTGCAATAGTGCTTGACATTGATTTCAGAATTGATTCAATTATAGTTTTGGGTGGGGAATATGGCAGAAATTTTCAATGATTATACGAGTAATTGGTGAGCCAAAACTCATGCAACAATATTTCAGCATGCACAATCGAGAAGGAAATTGGTCTCAGATGTTAGATCTTCTACTGACGATAGTATGCATTAAATCCTAATCAAAGTAATAAATTCAAGTTAGAACTTCCAAGCCAATGATTTGGCAAGTTAAAACGCTGCCTTAAAACTGATTTTGCCTATTTTATGCAAGAATTTCCATTGTCCCTTCAATTGCGCAAGAATTTTCAGTGTCCCTTTAGTTGTTAGGGTACACGTAGGTGTGGGATCCCCTTGCCTATCACGTCTCAGCAAGGAGCTTGTGCAAGTCTCGACCCAAGCAAGGGAAAAAAGAATGAGATATGAGCAATGGAGAAGCCTGTGGTTTCTAGGGTTTTCAATGAAAATAGAGACTTATGATAAGATTATGGTTAACTAGAGAAATCAAGGGTGTATATACAGGGGGTTGGGGTTTGTCATCCAATGGTCCAAAAAATATTTGGAGTATAAGTATCCGATGGCTATACAATTAGCCGTTGCGATATAAGCAACAATAAAGGAAAAGATAAAATAAAGTAAAAATAGGCTGCCAGTAAGGTGGGACCACCACACGTGCCGCCACCGCTTGCCAGCTGATACGGTGTGTGCATGTGGATGTGGTATAAAAACCCCAACCCACCAAGAGCCCAAATGAGATATTCAAGAGGGCATGGCAATAACCATACATAAATATGCAGCACTTTTTTAAGTACCTGATGTGGAACTATCTTTGCAAGAGAAACTGTTTTGACTTAAGTTTGGTTGTGTAGGAATGTGGGTCTGGCCTAGCTTTGGTAGCGGGCCTGGCTTGGCCTAGTTCCAATAATTTATTCATTGGAGGAAGAATTGATGATTAAAATGTTTGTGTTATTCAATTTGTGAGTTTCCATACCTTTTTAGCCCTTCATATCAAGATGGATATGTAATGAGATTGAGATAACTTTATTGAGAATAATTGCCCTCTATAAATAGAGAGGCTACAAATCATAATAGGAATTACATGATATGATGACTGACCAATCAATTTATTCAAACTTATATTGGTGTTCTAATGAGGAGATTAATGCATTAACAATCATGGTTAAAAATCAATGGCAAAATACAATTTTAAGAACTTAAGTAATAACACAACAAATTTCAAGTCATTATAATATGTAACTGTCCTAATTTCTTGAGTAAATCAATTCTCTACATCGTTAAGATCCTTGAGATTGACAATTCACCTAAGTGTTTAATACCACTAAAATTTGTCATTCCTCGAATCAGAAACCATGAGGTTGGCATGTGACAAATCACTGCATGCCATTGTGGCGTGCACCTTGTAAGCATGCAAGGCTTTACAACATGTTTCATGCACCTAAGCACAAAAGACCAACAATATAATGTAAAACAATTCCAACACCAATAAAAATATCATCCAAATCCTCCAAAATTGAAACATTCACTAAAACCTTATAACAGCTTGTCATCAAGTAAAACATCTCACAATAGTCAAAAATTTTAATCCAAATATATAAGTCTGACAAACTAACAGACCTTGGACTACACCAAGTGAACATGGTGCTACTTAATGATCCATTGCTTAGCTAGCCACTTGACTAATTACTATTGTCTAGTAAGCAATCCACTAAATGTTAATTGAATCATGGAATGTTATAACATGGTGTAAGGAAGGTAATAGTTCAATGATCAAATTAGTATGTCACAAGTTATTTCATCAAAGTATAGTTTTCAACAATATATATCTGAATATTGTAAAAAATCAGAGCACATCTATATATATCATAACCAAGCCGTTTGAGTATTAGAATATTCAAAAATCAGATTGTATATGTATATCCAGTTAGAATAGTTTCCCAAAATCTATGTCTTTCAAATTTGCGACTATCATCATTTAACCTGTGATAAGAGACAAAATGCGGAGTTACCACTAGTGTCATCCCAGTGACTCAGGTAAGAATACTAAGCTTGTTATTACACACCAACAGCTCAACACGAAGCTAGTTTCATTTCTAGACGTTCATGTCGACATTGTTAATGTGAGAGCATAGTTAATTTGGATACTAAGTAAGATAAATTATTTTTTGTGTCAAAAATTATAAATGCTGGTATGTCTACAAGTCAAATGCCAATAACTACATGAAGTGCAATTGTCAATTTTTACTTTAAAAAATACAACAAATATACTAAAATAATATTCCAAAAATTTAGCATTTATAGTAACTACATGAAGTATAATTTTGAATTTTTACTTTAAAAAATACAACAAATAAACCAAAATAATATTCCAAAAATTTAGAATTCAGTGTTCAAGCAGATAGCATACACAAAACAGTTAAATAAGGACAAATTGTGTGATTCCTTTTTTAGGAAAATAATCCAATTATTTTCGTAATAGAATAAGTACTTGAAACTTCATAATTAATTAGGGAAATAAAATATATGTGGATTAACTTGCATGGCCAACTCCAAAACCAAATCTTGACCACTTAGTCAAACTCCTTGAAGTGGTCCTATAATAATGAGAAAAGTTTCTATAAGTTTCCGATAAGACTCTAATAGCAGTCCAATTTGCTATCTTCCCAAACATAATTCTGATGGTATTACAATATAAATCATCCAATAAAAAGACCAAAACTATAAGATTGGACTGTGATGGTCTTACACAAAGCTCTGTCAGCTAGGATGTCACTATAATAAAACTTCATTCCACATTCATTGAGGGAAATTACCAAAATTTAGTAGGTACAGGGACCAATTTAATGCATTATTTTCTACTCTCAAACGCTTATATAATAAGATGCTGCTAAAGCACTTTGTGGAATATATCAACTAGCTCTTCAAGGTAGGAACTTAAGTTGAGAAAGCGATATGTAGATTTGACCTGATCCACTTAAAGTTAATGGCTAAGAAAGAATTACGAATCAACATTTTTTGCATAGATTTGTCTGTTATCCTTTCTTCAAAGAGCAAAACACATTATTCATTGTCTCACTACCTCAAATACAGGACAGAGACACGCAGATGTGTAAGCTGTTGCTGTATGCATTTCCTCGTGTGCTTTAATGTCTGTTGTCCCTAAATCTTATAAGCATAACACGACCTACCAGTTTTAAGAGAACCTAATCCTTTTCAAGTTAATTGTTTAAGTCAATTGTTTTTTCCCCAGGGCAGTTAGTGGTAGCCGCTCTTTTAAACAGAAACATCAAGTCGCGGTTGTTGCTCAGAGATCCTATGAAAGCAGTACAATTGTTTGGTGTGCAAGATAAGAGTAAACTAGAGGTATTATTTACTAACTTTTTTCTTTATTTGTCCCTTTTTCTTCTCATGCTATATTTTTTGTCTGTTTGGTTCAGTATTTCCTTATGACCTTTACAATAGGGTTATGATCAATCTTGTCCTCATATCAGGATTACATCTGGCTCAATCTCATGATGGCTGTTACATTTTGTGTAGTTTCACTCACAATCCTGAAAATTACAACTGCATACTTGCTAGTAACTTGATTCTCAACCTATCTTAAATATCATTATTGAAGGAATGTGTACCTCAAGAAAATGTTATATCCATTTCTAGTCTTCATGAACTCATTCCTAAATAATGCTTTAATGATTGTTGCTGTAAATAAATTCTTCATCCAATCTACTAGATTTTAGTATGAATATTGTAGATTGCTTGTGCATCTTCTGAATTGCTTTTGCACCTTTTCTAACAATATTTATTTGACATTGAAGTTCTCTTTCCTTAAATCTACTTTCCATTGATGATCATGTCAAAAGTTTTTAAGTGGATAGGTATGGAAAGGAGACACAAGGAATCCCAGTGACTTAGATCCTGCTATATTTGAGGTATGTAAAATGCTTTCTTCTCGATATATTCTTAGTTTTGGGTATAGTTTACTAGTTTTTGCATCTTCTTTTCCCTCTTCACAGGGAGTTACCCATGTAATTTGCTGTACCGGGACTACTGCCTTTCCTTCGAGACGCTGGGATGGAGACAATACACCTGAAAGAGTAGGTATGCATTACGCTTAGCAATTTACCTTATACTTCATTAATTTGTTCATCACTGCCTGTGTGTATTAAACTTCATCGTACCAACTGTTCTTAATGTTTTCATTTGAATAGAATACTTAACAAAATTAAGCTTTCCATGATCTGAAGGATACCAAACTGACTTCTATTGAATCATTTTTGTAGTTCTTTTGGTTTGTTCTTGGCAGTTGAATTAAGGTCCATGTGTTTTGACATGCTTTTTTGCTTCTGACAAGCTTTTGCTCCTGCTTCAAACTATGATGACAAACATTTCTCTTTATCAATGCAGTTTATTGTTTGTGATAACTTCCTTATTGGCAAATTTTGAATTGATTGGCTGGAAAATCCTCTTTTTTCCATTGATTCTTTCTCTTAAATCAGAATTTCTGTACAATCTATTTTTGGTAATAGTCTATATACAGATAATTACCTTAATTCACAGCTAATGCACTAATTACATATATTCTATTCTAGGTAAGAATATATAAAGATCTTTGACATGATTTATGCCATAATCTTTGTCTGTCATAATCTCTGCCATTGATACTGATGCACTCAGAAGAAGCATCATTATGCTATCTTCCTATTTTGATTCACAATTGGTTCTTCTACAATAGGAAGATGAAATGTTTTTAATCTTGAAGGCCCTTTCATTTTGTTCAAAATATGGGTTATAATATAGTAGGTGCAAGTCATTTCTTTCAATTATCTTACTATGCCATTTGAAGATTGGGACGGCGTCAGGAATCTTGTTTTGGCATTGCCTTCAACGCTTGATAGATTTGTTCTTGTCTCATCAGTTGGAGTTACGAAATTCAATGAGCTTCCATGGAGGTATGTTTGCTCAAGAAAGTAAATTTTTCTATATTGAACATTTAACAAATATCCAATTTGGTCAGGATATCCTAAGTTACCATCTTTAATGAAATTTCTGAGATGACTGGGTTGTGTCAACAGGCATCTGCTCAATGCAAATATTTTTAACAGTTGCGATGAGTTGCCCATTTTGCAAGTGCTTGTGTATTAATGGTTCTTAATAGTTTAGTTATCATTGGCCTGCTTGGTGTAATTGTCATTATTGAAGACCGTATGTAATTTTTCAAACTTATATAATCTGCATTATTGCTGACTCATTGACCTGAATGGCTAACTGACAATTTTATATTCACTGGTGGATACGTACCCAGTAACCGATTTGTAGAATAGTAGAAGACACTAATTTACAAAAAGCCAGACTGAACATGACTCGAAACACGTTCATTGAATTGTATATGCATTTAACTAGTGCTTCACTTTGACATGAGATGTAGATTTTGTAGTTTTTATTTATACCTTCTTGAGAAATTGATCATGTTTCTTTAGATGTCCAAATTTGTGTAGAGATTTCGAGTTTTTTTTTTTCTTTTCTGAATGCCATAATCAACCTACTTGCTGGCAAATCTCCCTACTTTTTGGCAGACAAAGCTCTAATAAGAGAATTCTAATTAGATAATCAATGCCTTTTTCCATGAAGCATATCTGTTTTGATCTTTAGTTATATTTGTTCTAATCTTTTTCTTTCCATAGCTGAAGATTTCATGTTCAAATTGAAATCCGATATGTTGATAAAATCAGTGTAGGCCTGCTACATTCAAATAAATGTACACTGCAAAACTGTCCTTCTATGCATTATTAATGTGATTACCTTGATGGCCTCAAAATTGTGGCAGAACATATGTTGAGAATGTATTTTGTTGGAAATAAGCAGCAGTGCAAAAACTGATGTGATGTCATCTTAAGGATTTTTGGATTGTTTGTTTGGCTAGATTTCATTCTAGTGTGAAAGAATATGAGAAAAGGGGGGAAGGAAGACAGATACATGTCACTGAGCAGTTAGTGAGAACACAGAAACTCAATGGTCCATGTTAACCAAAATGATACTCTTAACTTCTGCAATGGAACAAGTCTTACTTTAAACTTGTTCCATTATATGAAATGACAACAAAGTCAAAGCCAATGTAGGACCCTTTCTTTTATGTTTCAAAATTAAGGACCTCTAATAATGAAAAATGCTGACTAAATCTTACAAAATATGATGTTAATGTGCATTGCTATTCCATCTACATCAAAGTGGGTAGGAAGCTCCATGATACTCTTCACGTAAAAATTGGTCTATCTGCAGTTCGGTGAGAGTGAAACTTAATGGTGAGTGAACACATAAGATCACTAGCAGGCAATGGTGCTCATTGATTTAGAAGAATAATGGAATTTATGAATAAAATGAATTTTAAAGAGTGTTTCTTCTTTACCTCCAATGATATAAAACACATTGATATGGCAAATGAAGTCACCCTACAGATTTCTTCAAGCCTTTTTGGGAAATAGTTTATCTAATTCAGGTTTTGGACATCATATGATGAATTTGAGTTCTAAAAATGATGTTATTTTTCCAACCTGAAGACAAAAATGACTGAAGTAAAACAGTGTCAATATTTTCCTAGTATAACAATGTCACTATTGCCTCCTTAATTCTGAGGCCAATCCAGCAAGGGATAATTCAATACGTATAGATTATCATTTCCTAGTATAAATTGCTAGTCTCATCATGCCAACTGAGTGGCAATCATCTTTTGGCCTTATCTTTGAATATCATTGTGCGGCTGACTTTCTCAATATATTAAAATTGACAGTGCTGACTTTCTCAATATTTTGAAATTTAGTCTGCCAAAATTTTCGTCTGTCTTCAACCCTTCTGTGTGATTTTAAAGTTCACACTGGATTAGATTAATCAAGATGTCTCATTGGAGTTGCTTCTGTTATTTAATGTTTCGAAAGAACCTCTGTCATGCTGTCATACAACAAAATTGGCTTTTGCCAAGATTTCTGCTATAGTTTTGTCCGCCATTTGGATGCTTAAAATAAGATGTGTTCTAGACTTCTACCACTCGTTTCTCACTACAAAGCCAGTGTTTAAAGTAATTTACTGTGCTTTATACAAATGCTGGTCATTTGTGCAGATTTTATATATATTTTCCAGAATATGTTGGTCATGGTTTCTTTCTATTATCTTTATTAGAGTTTCTTCTCATTCTTAACATCGAACCCTGATTTATGAGCTTTGTACGCTTGACTACACATTAGTAATGTTCCTATATTGCTTATATACTCTAAACCATTTGATATAGATTAATTTTAGTCAATATAATTTGTCCCTAACTTGCATTCCAATATGGCATTTATATTGATATGATTATAACATTAAGATGAAATTTGCATATGCTTTCTAATTTGGTTGATTATTCTCTTTCAGTATCATGAATCTCTTTGGGGTTCTTAAGTTTAAGAAGATGGGGGAGGATTTTGTTCGCAATTCTGGCCTACCTTTCACCATAATCAGGTTTTATTCCGTATATCTTAGAGATGTGAGCGTGTCTTCTTAATTTATTCCTGAAAAGTTTCTTGCTATATGCAACTAGGAATTGCTGTTTCATTCTTATGAGCACTTTGGTTTTCAGGGCTGGAAGATTGACTGATGGGCCATACACATCGTATGATCTAAATACACTACTTAAGGCAACTTCAGGAGAACGGCGTGCAGTCATTATTGGTCAAGGTAATGTTAAGATTATCCTCTTAATTATGACTCGTTGTTTTTAAGGTACTCTATAGTCTGCAGGTAGTATGCTTCTCAGTCTAGTATATTTACTAAATTGGAAATAATGTATAGAACACAAAGTGGTCTTGACTTCAGCTCATAAAGGTTCAGTATATACATGTGATAAATTCTTGTATAAAATTCTTGGACTGCCTTTTTTGAGTAATCAAGTCTAAAATTGGAAGAAATTAATGGAAAATGTATGTTCATGTTTGGTCTGCTCATGAACAGAATAATTTGAGATGCTACATTATCTCTGTTCCTCAGCTAGAGCAATTTTAATGGCATGCATCACCTCTTCATTTTCTTCCCTTTTTTCTTTTGTTGTTCCTTTTCATATACTTGGTCTCCTCCACCTTTATATCTTCAATCACCCCAAATTCCACGAGCATTATGAGGAAGACCTGAATGTGTATATATGGAGAAGAGGAACAAAAAAGCAAGGAAGTTAGCCTAGAGTAGCTCCACTACCAAACATAACTGTCGTATCTTTTTCTTGTTACCATGTGGACAATATCCTGGAATGGAATGCCATTCCAATTAATTCTATACCGTATCAGTGGAATTCTTGGCTAGGTGCCATCATTCCTGGTTCTCCTTGACAGTTTTTACTGTCAACAATGTGAAATCAACATGTTAGGCTATTAAACCCAGCTATTTTTGTTGTATGACTTGTATACTTCGTATGGAATCTTGTGTGATTATCATTTATGTAGAAGAATTGACCTACTAGTACCACTATGCTCTTTCCCTTTACATCAATATTTTATAAACAATGATATATCAGCATTCTGTTTCATGGATTGTGTCCCTGTGCATGTGTTTATCTATTTATGGGAATAGAAGTGTTTTATCAAAAACTCAAGCTGCCTCTTCTCCTATTGTATTAACTTGAATCGAGTAAATCTCATATATGATGGTACTTTTATGTTTTTGCATGTTTCTGTTACTCTTAGAACTTCAGACACAGGCTAAGTGTGTTATTCTGTACAAGGATACATGGTTCTTACCCTCCTCCCTTTGCTCATAATTTTTCTCTCACTACAACATTATATTCTATTGTTTATTATAGGTGACAAACTTGTGGGAGAGGTCAGTAGACTTGTTGTAGCAGAAGCTTGCATACAAGCTTTGGACATTGACTTTGCAGAAGGACAAATATATGAAATCAACTCAGTTGAGGTAAATGCTGATATGGATCTTGAAAAACATGATTTAACATAATAGAAAACTTTTTTATTTTCATATTATAATGTCCGGGCAGAGACTGCAACGCTGATTAACAAGCCATTACTTGTTCTATAGATCAAAGATCAGGTTACTTCTCAATCTCATCCCACAATCCCACACCACAAACACAATCTGTTTTCTTTACCAAATTGTTTCATGGCCTTTGTGCCATATTCCTGTCTCCTATGCTGGTTCTCTACCACCTACTTCTAAGCCGGTGCCATTTTCCGACGCATAGTTCTCAAACCCTGATTTGTAACAATTAATCTTAATGTTCTCTTTTCTCTGTGCCAAATGTTTGCAACTAAAGCCACCGTATTCCACTTTGTTCTATTGTTCGATGGGTGCATGTAGGATATGAAAATTTTAAGATTAATTTTTACCTGATCATATGACAGTGGTAAAATATTTCTGTCAAGAAGTGTTGTAAAATACATCTGTAAATTTTTAGCGTATTCTTGTGATCCTGATCCACATTAACTATCTGATCTCCATCGTAATCAGCTGTTACTCTGTAATGGAAAGGGTAGATCACTAATCATCATACAATATGTAACACTTAATTATGTTTGAATCTCTCCGCCATATACTCGCCGGAAGGATGAACATTTTGTGTTTGTTTTCTGTTCTTTTGGCACCAATATGCCTTGAACTTGTACTCTATCTCTTCGACAGAAATTCTTTTGCAAACTCTTCTATGAGTTGGTTGACTATGGAAGAATGAACATGATATTTATATTTGCAGATGCTTTTGAAGTTATTTTCCAAACCAATTAATCAAAATATCATGATTTTTTGCCACATGCGGTGTAACAAGCCATTTGATTTTCAACAGGGTGAAGGACCTGGAAGTGACCCGGAGAAATGGAAGGAGCTTTTTAAAGCTGCTACAGTTAATTAGATTTACTCTGGCTTTGTCTTGATATATATTTTGGTTGTCACTTCATTATCTTATGTAAATATCTTCATTACTCCACACTTGGCTTTTTTTTTTCTATGAATTTGTTGTTTATAAATGATATCTGTATAAAAGATATTGCATGAAAGCTCTATTCGGATCACGGAATAAGAATGGAAATGAAAAAGAAGAGAATGAGATAGGAACGGGATAGGAATAAAAAGAAGAGGATAGAATAAATACAGTTTATTTAAATTAAATATTTTATTTTATCTAATATTTAAATTAGAATACAAATCATAATATATGACATAGAAAATTTATAACTAAATATTTACATAGATAATTACTCAAATAATTTAATGTTTATAATTATAAAGATATTTAAATATTTTACATACATCACTGCTCACTTCTAGGATAGTTTATATTTAAATTAAATTATTCATATTAAATTATTAATTATTATTATTAATCTAATGTTGAAAAACTATTACTCATCAAATTTTGGTGTTAGATACTTAAATTAAACCATTCATTTTAAATTTTAAATTAGGAAAATAATTAAATTTTAAATTGAAAGTACTTACTATTAATAAGAAAATATTTTATTTATCTAATTCCATTCACCTCAACATAACATATATAAAATTGCAAACAGATAAGCATAATAAATTCATTATGATTTATTTCATTATCACAATTAAAAATATAATAATACATAAGTAAATTATCCATATCTCCATTAGAACTTACAAAATATCTCAAACAAATCAAAACAACTCAACTTTTCAACATTACAAATACAAACAAGCCTTACCTCGTTATCAATCAACCACACTTCAATATATATGGATATGTGAGGCTTCAAAAAGTTGAAAACAACCTAGCTTTTTGGCTGCAAGGAAGTAAATGGTGGTTTACATAATATGCTCAAAAGGAATAATAAACCAAACTGAAGGAACAACACTTATGGATTGCAATCCAGGTTGGCTTTAGACAATCATCATCATATCTCGATGGAGAGGATTACGGGGGTTAGGGTCACAGAAGAGATGGAGAGTAAACTAAGGGAGAAGAGAAAAACAGATTTTGAAACAAAAAATATAAATAAAGGGCAAAATGGTCTTTTCCATGATGGGGATTACTCAATGCCATTGTTTTGAGGGGTGTGGGATTACTTTGTGAAAGGAGTCCCACTTCTTTTAAAAGGAAACTGTTCATCCCTTTGCTTCATACCAAATGAGGTTATACAGCAAAGGGTGGGAGTGGTTCCCATTCCATAATTAATAGAAAGATTAAAATAAGAAGAAGAAGCTTACCAAAAGTTAACCTTCTCTTTAATTTAGAGGCGCTAGAAGAGTGGCTATATGAGGAGAGCTTAAGTATGGAGAGGACTTTAGCTGCTTACTTCTTCTGGATTTGTAAAGAAAAATAGAGAAAGTAGAGAATAAGGGAAGTAGGGATTTAATGGAACCAAGCAATCCTTACAATTGAAACCTTACAACTGAGATCTTCGATGATATCTTACAAATGAAGAGGCCTTCTTATATAGAAGAAGCAACCTCAGAATCTTACACAATAGCACACTATTCATGCTCATTATTTTAACACACATTATTGTACTTGTATAGTATGGAGCTTAGTTTTCATCATTTTCTCCCATATCTTCATCTGATTCGTCTAGAGGGTACAACCTATTTCTTCTTCCAGTGGTAGCTACTCCTAATCCTTCTGCTTTTCTTCCTGGAATCTTAGAGTAGCTTCTGCACCTAATAGCCACTCCATTAAGGACCCATACCTTTGCCAATTGGGTTTCTCCCAATAATTTCCAGTCATCATCAGGTCCTTTGAAATTTACAAAATGTTCTAAATATGTCTGAGTTTCGTCTATTTTTGTAAAATCATATGGATTCCCATAGTATAGCCGATGTGGTGCGCTTCTGCTTAACATGATGTGATGTGTAGCAAGCAGATAGTTATTCCCTTGAAACCTTGGGATTTTAGATATTATATGGGCTTCAAAAGAATCTCCTTTGGAATAAATTCTGATCATTTCTCTGAGTTTTCGCCCAAAAAACTCTGGAACATCATCATGTTCTATGCTAAGGAGTAAGAGCATGCCATTATGAAATATTTCTCCTACGAAATGCTTTAGAGTGAATAGATCCCATTTAATTTTTACCAGGCCCAAAACGGAGCCGAAATCCCTATTAATAACCTTTGTTTGTACAAGTTCATTTCTCCTTGATTAAATAACAAGCATTTCATAGATGTATCAACGTTTGCTTTGTAATCACAATTTATCATATAAATATATATTCAAGCATTGTTTCATTTCCTTTAGACCATTTTTTTTTTGTTTTGCATCATTGTTTCTCTTTCATATTAGTAAAGTTGAAATGTTGTAATATGTTGTGTCGTGCTGACGCACACTACTCTGCAAGTGTACGGGTTATCGAGTAATAGTATGTGAGTAGAGTTGTTGAATCCACAGGGACTAAATAAAGCACTTTAATCTAGGAGTCTACTTTCAATCTCTCGATCACTCTTTAAAGTGATCGCCTTTACATGCTACCTCAGATTTGTTTTAGTGTTATTAGGCAAACTTGTGGTCTCTCCGCCAATGTCTTCGCTATTTGTTCGACTTGGTTCTCCAAATTGTGCAGCGAAGTTGTATGATTGCGAAGTGTCGCTTCAACATTCTGAATTCTTGTGTCGAAGGACTAAATAAACTTGGCTAACTCTTTCTCCAATTTTGAAACTCTATTTTCCAAACTCGGCTGTTGTGGTTGTTAAAAACCTGGTGGAACAACGAGCTTTTGTTGCCCTGGGTTACTCTATGAAAAATTTGGATGGTTTCTCCATGCTTGATTGAAGATGATGCTGTAAGGGTTACCTTGACCTCTCATCAGGTACTGAAATATCAACAGAAATAGGGCAATCTGCTGGGCTATGCCTCTCTCCACAACCTTCATAATTCATCACTACAACCATCATTGGAGAAGTTAATATATCCAGCTTCTTACTCAATGCTTCCACCTAGGCTACTAATGATGTAACTACATCAATCTCACAAAGACTGGCCACTTTCTTCTTGTCTCGGGTATTCCACTGATAACTATTCATGGTCATTTTTTCAATGAGCTGCTGGGCATCTTCTAGAGTATTGCTTCCCAAAGTACCTCCTACGGTGGCATTTAACAATTGCCTTGTACTCAGATTCAACCTATTATAGAATGTATGCACAATAATCCACTCGGGAAATCTGTGTTGATGGTACCTCCGTAAAAGGTCTTTACATTGTTCTAAGTCTCATAAAGAGATTCTAAGTCAGTCCTGCAAATAAAAGGAAATCTCATTATGAAGCTTCGCTGCTTTCCCAGGAGGAAAATATATTGTGAGAAAGGCTTCTACCATCTTCTCCCATGTTATAATAGATGCTCTTAGTAATGATTGGAGCCATTACTTGGCTCTCCCCTTAAGAGAAAATGGGAAGGCTCTCAATCGTATGGCATCATCGGTAACTCCGTTAATTTTGAGCGTGTCGCACATCTTAAGAAAATTCTCAATGTGATTGTTTGGGTCTTCATCGACCAACCCATTCAATTGTGCAGACTATTGAACCATCTGAATAAATGCTAGCTTGAGCTCAAAATTTTGAGCCACAATGGATGGCCTAAAAATACTCAATTGTGTACCACGAGCTGCAAGTCTTGCAAAATCTGATAGTGTCCTTTGCTGCTCATTTTTGTTCTACTATATTTTCAGATTCGTTGACCTCTATCTCAGCTGAATAATTTTGTTCTCGTTCAAGTTCCTTGCCCATTCTATGCAATTTGTGTTCAATTTTAGGATCTCCTTCTACCAATATGGAAGGGTTCCCTCGGATCATAACTTATAGTTGCAATCAATAAAAGAAAACAAATGAGAATGATGGAAGAGAAAGAAAGGGTGAAATAGACAAAAATAATGAAAAAGGCAAATGACTAAAGTAACAAAGCGCAAGTGTTCCTAATTGGTTGAAAGACCCTAGGGAACCCTTCGACATGGGTTGAGGGAGATCCTAAAATTGAACGTAGATTGCATAGAAGAAGCAAGATACCTGAACAAGAACATAATTATTCAGCTAAGATAGAGGTCAAAGAATCTAAAAATATGGCAAAACAAAAATGAGCAGCAAAGGACACTATCAGATTTTGTAAGACTTGCAACTTATGGTACACAATCGAGCATTGTTAGACCGTCTATTGCGGTTCAAAATTTTGAGCTTAAGTCTGCGTTTATCTAGATGGTTCAGTAGTCCGCACCAATGTTTTAAAAACTGGACCAGTCACCGAACCGGTTGGGTGACCGGTTCAACCGTTCGGTTCAATTAATTTTATTATTTTTAAAATAAATAAATTTAAAAATAAGAAAATATTAAAAACCTTTAAAGAATAACTAGGATTAAACCATGGAAATATAAAATTATATATAAAATTACATATAACATAAATAATAATTCTACAAGCATGATAATATAATTAAGATCAATGTCCTTATTATCATTAAACTTTAAACTTTAAAATCAATTGATACAAAAATATTTTTCATATAAATAATTTTTTTAAAATTAAAAAATAAGTAAAAAATAATTTAAAACATATTTAAAAATTAAAAAAAATATAATTACATATTGCAAAGTTATATTGCCTTTATAAAGTCACAAAGTGTCAATTCTACGTAAAATTGAATTTTTCAAAGTAAAAATATACAAGGATACAACTATACAAAAAATATTCAAAAATAAATAATTAAATAAAATAGAAGTATACAATAACAACAAAAAAAATAATAATAAAAAATGAGGAATAAAATAAAATACAAGTATATAATATCTTGCTTTTTGTTTTTTTTAAACATATTTAACTTTAAAAATTAAAAAAAAATAAATTAACCGGCCGATCCTGTCCAACCGGTTCACCGGTTGCACTGGTTAAACTGGCTGGTCTGGTTATTTGGTGTTTTATATGCTTAACCGGATCGATTTATTGGCCAGTTCCCGGTTCAACCGGCCGGTCCGGTCCGGCTTTTACATCATTGGTCTGCACAATTGAATGAGTTGGCCGATGAAGACCTAAACAATCATATTGAAAATTTTCTTAAGATGTGCGACGTACTCAAAATTAGTGGAGTTACGGATGATGCCATATGATTGAAAGCCTTCCCATTTTCTCTTAATGGGAGAGCCAAGCAATGGCTCCAATCATTATCGAGAGCATCTATTACGACGTGGGAGGAGATGATAGAAGCCTTTCTCACAAGATATTTTCCTCCCAGGCAATCAGCGAAGCTCCGGAATGAGATTTCCTCTTATGTGCAGTCCGAGTTAGAATCTCTTTTCGAGACTTAGGAACAGTTTAAAGACCTTTTGCAGAGATGCCCTCAACACAAATTTCCCGGGTGGATGATTGTGCATACTTTCTATAATAGGTTAAATCTGAGTACAAGATAATTGTTAGATGTCACTGTAGGAGGTACTTTGGGAAGTAAGACTCTAGAAGCTGCCCGACAGCTCATTGAAGAGATGACCATGAATAGTTATCAGTGGAACACCTGAGACAAGAAGAAAAAAAAAGACTAGTCTTCATGAGAATATTGATGCAGTTACATCATTAGCAACCTAGGTGAAGGCATTGAGTAAGAAGCTAGATACATTAACTTCTCCAAGGATAGCTGCGATGATGAATTATGAAGGTTGTGGAGGAGGGCATAACCCAGCAGATTGCCTCATTTTTGTTGATATTTCAACACCTGTTGAGTAGGTGGATTATGTGGGGAATGTGATGAGAGGCTAAGGCAACCCCTACAACAGCACCTTCAATCAAGGATGGAGGAACCATCCAAATTTTTCGTGGAATAACCAAGGGCAGCAAAAGCCAGTTGCTCCACCAGGTTTTCAGCAATCATAACAGCCAAGTTTGAAAATAGAGTTTCAGAATTAGAGAAAATATTAGTCAAGTTTATTCAATCATCTAACACAAGATTTCAGAATGTGTAAGCGACAATTTGCAACCATATAGCTTCATTGCACAATTTGGAGAACCAAGTCAGACAAATACCAAAGTCATTGGCGAAGAGACCACAAAGAAGCTTGCCTACTAACACTGAAGCAAATCCGAGGGAGCATGTGAAGGCGATCACTTTGAGGAGTGATCGAGAGTTTGAAAGTAGACTCCTAGTAGGTTCATGAAGATAGAGCCTTTCCTTGTTCTCATGACCAAATTTACATCCTAAATGCTTCTTTAACTGGTGTCTATTGACCTTAAAGGTGACTTTATCAGGGCTAGTTACTCTAAAGGTTCCATATTGAAACATTTGCGTTACAGTGAAGGGCCCTGACCATCTTGATTTCAGCTTCACTGGAAAAAGTCTCAAACTTGAGTTAAATTACAGCACTTGATCTTCTTTTTCAAATTGTTTATTCCTTCTTATGTGTTTGTCATGGTAATGATTCACTTTCTCCTTGTATAACTTTGAGTTCTCATCAGCCCCCATTCTCCATTCATTTAATTCATTCAATTGGAGTTTTTGATGTTGTCCAACTTGTACTAAATCAAAATTCATGGTTTTGATTGCCCAATACGCTTTGTGTTCTAACTCCACTGGTAAGTGATAGGCTTTTCCAAAGACAAGTTTGAAAGGAGTGGTGCCAATTGGTGTTTTTTAAGTTGTTCGGTATAACAAAATTCTTTTTCCAAAATTCTTTTCATTTCTCCCAATTGCTCCCCATTGATTTTTCCAAAATTCTTTTCATTTCTCCCAATTGCTCCCCATTGATTTTTCCAAAATTCTTTTCATTTCTCCCAATTGCTCCCCACTGATTTTTCCAAAATTCTTTTCATTTCTTTGCTAGTAACTTCCACTTAACTACTTGTTTGGGGGTGATACTTTGTCACCAACAGATGTGTCACCCTGCATCTCTTCAAAATTTTGTCAAATTGAGAGTTACAAAAATTATTGCCTCTATCACTTATAATTGCCCCGAGAGCTATAAAATCGTGAAAGCAACCGTTTAAAGAATTTCACTATAGTTCTAGCGTCGTTTATAATCCATGGCGACTAGAATGTATTTATTTCCATTGGAACTCGGGAATGGTCCCATGAATTTAATCCCCCATACATCAATCACTCCACAAAACTGAAAGGAGTTCTGTGGTATTTTATCTCTCTGCGATAAATTTCTTGCACGCTGATAACTGTCACAATTATTCACAAATTTTTGACAATCCTGAAATAAAATCGTCCAATAGAATCCTGACTCTAGCACCGTGTCAGCTGTCTTATTAGCATCATAGTGTCCCCCAACTAAACCTGAATGACAATGTGTAATGATTTTCCAGCCTTTAGAATGTGAAGCACATTTTCTAATGATTTGATCTGCATAAACTCGAAGTAAATATGGATCCTCCCAAAAGTAGTCCTTCAAATCATAAAAGAGTTTGTTTTTTTGTTGATATGTTAACTCTCTTAGAAGGATATTGTTGAATAGATAGTTGGTGAAATCTGCGAACCAAGGTGCTTCTAAATCACCTGACTGCCCCATTTTATAAAGATGTTTCTTTAGAAATGTGTCAGTCAAGAACTGATCACTCATTGCCTCCATCTGTCTATTCTCTATCCTGGACAAGTGATCCATGGCTAAGTTTTCTGCTCCCTTCTTGTCCTTGATTTCAAGATCAAACTCTTGCAAAAGAAGCACTCACCATAACAACCATGGTTTAGCGCCAGTCTTACTTGAAAAATATCTCAAAGTCGGATGATCTGTGTACACAATCACCTTCAATAGAATTAAGCATAACCTGAATTTATCAAAAGCATACACCACTGCAAGTAGCTCTTTCTCTGTGGTTTTATAGTTCTCTTGAACATTGGTTAGTGTCTTGCTTGCATAGTAAATTAGTTGGAAATGCTTATCCCTCCTTTACCCTAAACTCCTACCACATAATCACTAGCATCGCCCATGAGTTCGAACATTGAATTACAGTAAGATGAAATCATTATTGGAGCATGAATGAGTTTGTCCTTCAAAATGTTGAATAAATCCATTCATTCCACTCTAAAATTAAATGGTGCATCTTTCTCAAGTAATTGAGTCAACAGTTAATCTATCATTGAGAAGTCCTTAATAAACCATTTGTAGAAGCCCGCATGCCCTAGTAAATTTCTAATAACTTTAATTGAAGTAGGTGGTGGAAGCTTCTCGATGGCTTCAACTTTGGCTTTATCTACTTTGATGCCCTTTTGAGAAATTTTGTGATCCAAAACTATCCCTTCTTGAACCATGAAATGACATTTTTTCCAATTCAAGACCACATTGGTTTCTTCACATCGGATCAAAACTCATGTAGTTTTCTCTTGGTCTTCCAATGCTATGGGAATCTGGAAGTATCCTAATAATCTGTTAAGAAAACAATAATAAGCATGTCTGAAAAGTCACTCCAATATCTGATCAATAAAAGGCAAAGGGAAGTGGTCTTTCCTGGTGGCATCAATTAGTCTTCTATAATCAATGCACACTCTCCATCCAGTTATCGTTTTAGTCAAGATCAGCTCATTTTTGTCATTTTCCACCACAGTCATACCACTCTTTTTTCGATACCACCTGAATAGGACTGATCGAAGCACTGTCCAATATTTGATATATCACCTCGACATCAAAGAGCTTAATGACCTCTGCTTTGACCACCTCTTTCATGTTTGGGTTGAGTTGCCTTTGAGGTTGAATTACTGACTTGAAGTTCTCCATCAAAATCTTATGTGTACAATGTGTCAGACTAATACACTTAATATCTGAAACTTCTATGCAATGACTACCTTTCTTCTCTTAAACACCTCTAAATGTTTCTTTTTTTGTTCTGAATCCAAATCCATAGGGATGATTATCGGTAATTTTTCACATCAGCTAAGTAAGCATACTCTAAATGTTTCGGTAGCTATTTCAACTCCAATTTCGGGGGTCCTCAATAGATGGCCGTAATTTGTTTCAAATTCTGAGGGTTTCCTCTTCCAAATCATCTTTACCACCTTGCACCTCCTTCATACACTCTTGTTTTGTTGATCAATTGCCATTAATTATTGTGTGTAGTTGTAGCATTCTCTTTCCAATCGAGGTGCATCATCAAACTCTCTTTCTACCCATGAAGATGACAATGACATAACTTGCTGAACATTGCTTTTAGAACCATCACAACTTCTTGAATCCTTTTGCACTGCTTGAGCAAACTTAGTTACCAATTCATTTAAATTTGTTTTAACTATTCCACTCACTGAATCTTTGCAAGCATCTTGATCAATATACTTAAGCAAAATTTGTTCTGTTTGATACATCGAATGCAAGCTAGATGTGAAAATTTCACAAATTTTGTTTTTCTTCTAATAAGATTCTTATTCTTTTGTTACCAAAAATTCTACTTCTGTAGCTATAGGTTTGTATTTTTATCCGATATGGGAAGCAGCATCTATTGATGAGTGGTTATACAATGGCGGTCCTACATGGAAATAGTATTCTTACTTATTTTGATGATCCAATATATAGAAGAAGAGGTTTAGGAATTACTAAATATAGGACTGTAGAGGTAGATTCAATTGTATAAAAGGAAGATCGAAGCCCAAGGATCTATGGACTAGCTCATGCTTGACTAGCTAATCAGATAAACGGATATGCGTCTTCTAGATTCCATCATCTCCATCCCATAGGAGCTATGAGATCACCCCAAGGACGTCTTGGGCATCCATGGGTCACGGACTGACCATAGACCCTGTTCAATAAGTGGAACGCATTAACTGCCCGTTCTCTAGTTGGGAAGTAAAGGTCGAAGATGGGTTCTACTTTATTTATGAAACTATTAACCTTTCAATGTAATTCTTCTAAACTGGTCATTAATGCACAAATAACATCAACCATTTCCGCACTAGAATCCTACAAATAAATGGGGCTAAACAAGATCAATGGTAAGCCCTAAAACAAAAAAGCAAAATGTAGAGATAAAGGAAATTTCTGAAATGAAAAGAAATGAACATAAAAAAAGCTAGTCTAACAAATAAGAATGCTCCTAATAAATTTAGTCTTCGGCAATGGCACCAAAAACTTGATGTACTATGTCATGCTGATGCACAGTACTCCGTAAGTGTACGGGTCATCAAGTAATAGTATGTGATTAGATTTGTCGAAGCCATAGGGACTAAATAGTACTAATATTAACTCTAACCTAGTTATCTAGCTAACAACCAAAGTATCAATGGGTGTCAAATTAATCCAAGAATTAACAAGACTAAAGTCAAGAGTCTAAGAAGTGAGTGATCAATAGAAGAAGAAGGTGTCCAGATAAGATTCACTTGGAAACTTAGAATTGAAGTAATTGTAATTAATATAGATTAAACCCAAGTATTGTTGGACAGAAGGATTTGAAAAATATATCGAGTGCTCTCTCAAGTCACCTCAATACCTAATCCTATGTTATGGTAGAATTGAATCTCTTCTAATCCTTCTTTCACACGATTGCAAAGAGATCTCAGAAATCCCTAATAGCAATTGGATCTCTCATTATACAACTCTAATCGGAAAAATCATAAGTGGCCTATCTTTAACACTCACTCTTGATTCTCTTCATCTATGGGTGATTTCATGTGATGAATCTCTCGATCTCAATCATGGAATCAAAATGAAATAGCCATTCTCGTTATGCTAAATCAACATTATAAAGGTATAGATGAACCAACATTCCAAAGAAAATCTATATTTAAAGCAATATCAAAATGAAATCATCCCAAGCTACATCAAATCCGAACACCCAAGGAAGTTACTCCTCCATGGGGTTCATGTTCATCACAAAGCAATATAAATTAAGCCCTATAACACTATTCATGAAAGAAGAACTCCCTCTCAATGTATTCAAAGTAGGAATCAATGTGAGTTGATATTGTCTCCTTGGATTGTCATTCTGGTGGCTCCTTTGAACTTATCCTTCTTCCTTAAACTCGCCTCCAAATCCTAGCCGTCATCTAAAAATAACTTTCTCCAAAACTCCCCCGTGAATAACTTTTTCAACATTCTTTTTATACCTCCAAAAATCAAGTAAGTACACAGACAAGTACACGCGTGTGTACTTTGCCCGTGTAGATCTTTCAATGAACTCAACACCTTGACAACCAGTTACACGGTTGGATGTACACGACCGTGTATCTTCTTATCTGGCCATGTATATGTTTGTATGGTTTGCTCTTCAGCTCTTGAGATGCATGGGCATAGGTCTTGCTTTAGCCCGTGTTTTCCTTTGGACCATGCTCTTTGGATTCTTGAATGTACATGGGCGTGTACTTCATATACACGGCCATGTTTCTCTCAGGAAGAGTTTAGTTTAGAGAGTGTACGGTCCTATACACAACCATATGCATGGCTTGTGTATTTCTCTAGATGCTCAGCTTGCCGATACTTTGAAGGATACACAGGCATGTATATGGGTATGTACATTGCCCTTGTATTTCTCTGAATGTTGTTTTCAGCCTTGTTTTGCTCCTGATTTTGTACTTTGGCTCAAGTTGTGATTCTTTTGCCCTAAAAGTCTAAATGGAACAAACTAAGTACTCAAGCATCCATAAAAATAGTTAGGTTTTTGCTTGTCCTTAAGCAAAAAGATGATAACAAAAGATAAATGCTCGATCTCAAGCTTCAAAAACTTAAAGTCTCAAGTGTAACATGAAAGTGATAACTAAGTAAAATAAATTCATAAGTGTTTTTTACAATTATAAACACACCCTATTCAAAGTATTCTATGTGTGTGTATGATTCAACTTAGAATGCTCCCCTAATAACAAAAAATAGGTTATTCAAAGAAATTTTTACAATGGTGGTTTGTTCTAGTTAGGTAGACACTATGCTTTACAAAAGTGGTAGCTTTCACATATCCCTAGAAGATAGCTCTTTCTCCCTTTGGGGCATAATAATATCCGACTTTGCAAGAGTAGCTTCACACATCAAAGGTGGTAGCTCTTTCCAATTTTTTTATTTTTTGACCAAAACAAAGTAAACTTCACCTGTCTAATAATTTAGAATGCGGAGCAAGGAGAATCATGTGCAATTTTAATTGTACTAACTCCTAAATAGGGTGCATCAACAGTTAAGCATAAACAATGTAGTATTCTACAAGTTGTCAAATTCTAACATGAGAGACTTTCAAAAGTAATACTAAAGCTATCATAGATCATGCACTTAACAATAAAAGCCCAAAATTTATACCCTCACACACAAAGATATATATTTCCCTCAACGGAACTAAGATCTAACTAACAAGAGAAACACAATAATAAGTATTAAGTGTGCAAGAGTGTAATCTACCAAGATCTGTCCATATGAACTAGGTCTCTATCGTACAATCCCATAAGTACAGAAAGCTGGGTGAGACTCATACTGTGATATTGCCCAAGGCAATGGAAGTGATGAGGTTGTCCTTGCCAAAGTCGGTATTAGTACAGTCAAACTCGCATGAAGCTAGGACCTCTAAAGTGAGATCATGGTACACATACTCATGAATAAATAGTAAGCGATAGATCCTTTGACGCTGACCAACTCTCATACCTCATCATCAAGCCCAATACCCTCGAGCACCTTCCAATCCAAGGCACGAGTTTGCCCAAACTTCAGATGTTGGAGACGCTCGAGCCTTTCTTGGTGTTCCTTCACCGCAAACTCGAGTTCCTAAGAGGGGATGTCTCTCGTGCTTGTCTTGAAAGCTTGTAAGCCATTTGTTTAGTCTACGGTGCCATTTCTACATTCAAAGAAGACAAAAAAATGATAAAAAATTAATGTACATAAGGTCACATGGTCGTGTGGCCATGTTTTCCGCACCACTAGGTCACACGGCCGTGTGGAAGCCTGACCATGCCAAGTTTGGCATGGTCTGCTCCAATAACTTGACCAAATCCTCAAAACCTCATACTAAAGGCATGCAAAGTGTGAATCTATGAAAACTCATGCCAAAAACACCAAATCTTGAAGAAATCTCAATAAGAAAGATCATGGTAATGTTAGAGAAGGATGAGAGCTTACCAACAATAGAAAGTAATGAAACTTGTGTGCAAATGCCTTAGGAAGTTCCCCAACCCTTTATAAAGGTAGAGAAATAGTTTTAGAAGGCCTAACAATGTGTCTTTTGGAGTGGAGCCATTTGGAAATGAAGAGACACGAAGGGGGAGTTCAAAAGAACTCACCCCTTTTTAAAGAAAACTCCACATGGCCTTCTAGCTCTCTTGTGGAGCCACACACCAAGCCCTTGTGAGAATTTCCTCAAAATCTAGAGGCCCTGTAGGGGCAATCATACAGGCTTGTGATGCCCTTGTGGCCTGGGAAAGTCATAGTGGTAGTCATAGGGCCTGTGAGTGCCCTGTGGCTACATGGAAATCACCAAATAAATTCACACGGCCGTGTGGCTTCCCTTAGGAGGCACAGGACCTTCCACATGGCTGTGTGGGTGACGTTGTGTCTCTATGGACCCTTTTTCTGCAGATTATTGTGTGGTATAGGGGCACTCACACCCCTGTGCCAACCCTTGTGTGCATGCAAGAAAACTCCAAAGTTCTTGATTCTAAAGCCGAAGACTCTATCAAAATCATGAAATTCATTCTAAACATCACCCAAATCATGCATAGACACTGGGGAATAAAAATTGACATGAAAAACTCAACAACAACAAAAATAAAAAATCAACAACTACTCATGCAAATTACTTCAGCAGAAATGAAAAACTACTCTAAATAACATGCAAAAGTTGGTTGCCTCCTAAGAAGCGCTTGCTTTACATCACAAGCTTGACATATCTGATAGCTCATAGGGGCTCCCTGAGGTGGAAGACCTTCTTAATTGCATGATGCGAGATCTTCGGAAGAAAATTCTACAGATTAAGAGAGGAGTGATCGAATATGTTAACAAAAGGAGGGAAAGACGCTCTTATCACTAGTGCTCTTGTCCCCGTTGTTGGTTGGGGACTTCTTGTGTCAGCGTCTTGATTTAGTCATTCTCCGGAACATTTCTTCAGAATTCCTGGAGGAGACTACTCCTTAAGTTTTTTATCAAACAGTGGATCCTCCTTCTCTATCTCTTGATCTAACCACCCTTTAAATAGTTTAGGATGAAGAAACCTGCATATAATCATCAAAAAAAAAAAAAATCATAAGTAACATTAATAAAATACAATGTATCATTAAAGTTGAGAAAATGTCTCATGGCTTCCGCAAGGCGATAAGTTAATTTTTCATCTCCAATTCTCAACGTCATCTTGCCACCATCCATGTTAATGAGTGCATTTGAAGTATGTAGAAATAGTCTTGCAAGAATCAGTGGAACATCAACATCCTCGTCCATGTCAAGCATAACAAAATCTATAGGAAAATTGTACTTGTCAACCTTGACCAACACATCTTCATATTTGTCTTTCATTACTTTTGATGAAGAATTTTGTGGACTTCCGAAATTTTTTTGTTCGAAAACCTGCCCATTGTTTTTCTCTTGATTTTTTATTTTCTTCAACATATTTTTTCAATTCTTTATATTGTTGATCCAGCTTTACAATTTTTCTTCCATTTCTATTTTTTATTTCTTTCTCCATTCAATTTTAGTTTCCAAGATTTTGATTTTCTATTGTTGGGGCATAAAGTATTCAAGGTTTTGGGATTTGAGTGGAGAAGAATGTAATAAAGGGTTTTCAATGGCTTGTTCAATGGTTGTCAAAAAGTGTTTGTCTAAGGTTTGAATTGTGTAAAGGAAATGGTTGGGATTGTTTTTGGAGGTCCAGAGGTTATCAACTAATATATGATGTTGTGTAATGAGATTATGAGGTGTTCGGAACCTGAGGCCTGAATTGGGAGGATAGATTGGCACTTTTAGAATTGAATGAAGAGGAAATCCCCCTTTGTTATCCATGATTATTCCTATAGAAAATGAAATAATTTATTAGTCAGTCTTTTTCCTATGCTTCTACTTTAGGTTTTCAAGTTTCCAGGATTTTATCATAGCAAGAAGCACAAATAAACCTACTGGGTTTGTAGCCACAATTCTAACTATACGGATAAACAAAGTCTATGTTTTAGTGGGATCAAGATTCATAGTTCCTACAATCAAGAAGAATGCGAATGGACCTACTGGTTTGGCAGCGACACTTTTTCTTAATACGAATGGACAAACTAAGGGTTTAATAATTCCAACTCTGTTTGACTAAGATAAATATATTGTTCTAATCAATTTAAAGTATTTTTAAGTTGTTCTATTTCTTGTTCTAAAGTGATGACTTATTGTTATAATGTCACATTTTGTTTGTGTTATGTTATTTTACTTGTTCTTTCTATAGTTCTTCTTTTTATTCAACTATACCTTTTTTGCAATTCTATTTGGCCTTGACCTATTATTACTCTTAAAAACTCTATTCTTCTACATCCTATCTTCATCTTATTTTTTAGATAAAACAAGGCCATGTTGCTTGTATTTTGGAAAGAAAGTAAGTAAATGTTTTATATGCTCTTGAAGAGTTTTCCTAAATATTAAAATATCATCAATATAAGTAACAATAAAATTATCATTTCTAATGATATTATCCATTTTTTTTTAGAAACTTTGGGGAGCATTTTTAAGTCCGAAAAGTATAACTTTCCATTCATAATGGCCATTATGAGTAACAAAGGCTATTCATTTTCTGCTTTCTTAGACCATCTTCACTTGCCAAAAACCACTTTTTAAATCAATTTTGCCTAATTTAATTTTTAAGTCTTTTCTCAATTTTTTTAAATACTGTAAATCAAATTCATGCCATTTTTTAAGAACAACATTTAACTTTAGATTTGGACTAGTTTTCCATGAGTCATTCTTTTCTATGGAAATTTTTGTTTGAATATATTGTCTTACTTCTAAAGGCCAAAAATACCTACTTGTTAAAATTTGGTATTCTAATTTTACTATATTTTCTTGATTTACAATCCTATGGTATTTTTCTATATATTCATCTATTCACTCTAAATTATGAGTATTTAGTAAATCTTTCATTATTTATTCCGAGGGTATAGCTTTATGCCTTGGCTTCCTAAAATGTTTGTCATGTTTTCAATCTTATTTGTTCTTAATGTATATCTGATTTGGCTATTTTTTGCAATTTGACCTGTAAATGCTTTAGTAATTGAAGAACAAAATTGAGATAACATAATGGAAAGCTAGATCTCTAGCCTAAGGCAGTATGTAACTATGTAAAAACCATGGGCTTAACCCCTGATTTTAGCAAGTACTTTTTATTATGTGGTTTTAGCAAGTACTACTAATGTTTACTTTAATATTTAAAAATCATGGGAGCTTATGGTATAAGCCCTTGGTTTTGTAAGCTTTTTTCTTTTAGTCTTGTCAAGTGTAGGAGCTTTTTTTTTCCTATATAAGGAGCCTTCTCCCTTGTTGTAAGATCATCGAGGTTTGAATAACAATCTATCTTTCTGATAATTTTTCTTCCATCTTTACTTCTGCATTCTTTTCTTTGAACTCTTAGTTCTTTGGGCTTATTCGCTTCAACAACTTGACGAGTGTCCCCCTTTTACTGGTATTAAAGCTTGTGCTCACTTCTTCAACGTATAATTATAGATAAAACCTTCACTTAGTTGTTATATATGAACCCTTAGGGGAAGATCCTTTGTGGGTTCCCCCTTGGTTTCTTCTTAAGATGAGATGAATTTTATTAGAACTTTATGCTTCTCCTATCTCTTGAACTAGTTTATACTTAGTTGAGCTTAAGAGTCACATGAACTACTAGCCCTCATTGTGGTTTGTCTTCAAACGATTTGGCTCATTGCACAAGTAGAAATACTTTAAAATTTATTAATAATGGGCTATCGGCTCCTTTCTAAATATTAACGTGGCTTCCGAGAAGTACCTGTTAAGTACTCGAGGACAGGAGAAAAAGGGAATAAGTGGTGCTTGTGATGACCGTTTGTGATAATGCCATCTTTTGTTTGTGTTCTTTTATTTTACTTGTTTCTTCTATAGTTCTATTTATTCTTCCGTTTATCATATCAACTTATGTATTTAATTTTTTTGGGTTACTAAAATTTTCTATAATTCATTCTTTTACTTCAAAAGTGAAATTAAATAAATCTTCAGCACATTTTCTACATACAGATGGACTACATATGCCATATGTTACTCTATATCACAATGCATGAAACCTATAACATTTGTGACACCTTGTTTTAAATTTTGACTTAAAGGGTTCAAAATTATGATTGCATTTATAAAAATTTTCTACTTGGTTATATTATTCTAATAAAATTTTTGGGTGGTTTTTGACTAAATTATAAGTAGAGTTTAACTATCTATCCATTTTAGATTACCATATGCTTCTTCAAAATCTATTATCTTACCTATTTCTATTAAACTATTTACTTCATTTCCTCCAAAAATACTACAAATATCACTATCATTATTGACACACCCCTTGCATGTGTACCATAATTGCACGAGTCGTCGAAGTAATAATAGTACCCCGGTGAGAGAGTAGTCGAATCCACAGGGAGTAGGGATTGTAGATACAAGCGATTGCTATCTAACTAATGCGAAGTATGGAAAGTGAGAGCAAGATCAATATGTGTGCGTGAGAGTAATTGAAAGCAATAAGAAAATTAAGAGAAATATGGAAGGTAAGAACGTGCAAGCTAAGAGTAAAAGAGAGAAACAATCAAGATTGAAATAGGGTACCCGGACAAGCTACCCCTAGGATTAATGTTCTAGTGCAAGACAATGTATTATACTCTCCTATTGATGCTTAATGAGTCATGGACATCCTAAAGCACATGGTCCCAAACCTAAGGTCAACCGTGACTAACCCCAACATTATGCCCCAACATTAGGTTTCACTACGACCCTTAACTCTCGTTGACCTGTCAACTAAGTCCCAAGGGAGTCCATCTTCCTAAGCCTCACACTACGTGGGATTGCTTTATGTTCTAGGGATTCCAAGTGATTAACCCTGTTCCTAAGTGTAGTTCTAACCCTTTGGTCCAGGTGAAAGAACCCTAGTCTCAATTAAGCCACAGCACTAGGATTCACGACAACCCTTCACTCTATCGCTCGCACGACTAAGCCACAGGGGAGTTCATCTTCTAGCACTTCGCTCTATTTCGACTGCTAAGAACTCTTGGAACACGGAGGTAGGGAAAATCACACTGGAGGGGAAAGGGGGCATTTTGCTACCTCACGACTACCCTCTCGACCCTCTCCAATATCGAGTAGTCTAATCCTATAGGAGTTGTCACACCTCCAAAGGACAACCTAGATGACTCTCAACCCTAGTGTCACATCTAAGGGAAAATCAATACAAGAATCAATTAAGATTGGAACTCAATTAAATTCATCAATAAAGAAAGCATAATAACATGTCATAGAAACATAATCATCGTAGGGTTTACAAGTCTGAATACCCACAAGGGGTTTAGCTCCTCATGGAGCTATACAAATCCATCAATGTATATAAGTAAAGACAAATCGAAAACATAGATGAAAACCCCATTGTGTAGCGTGACCGTGGTCAATTGCGGTCGATTCGTCTCTTCACCAAGCTCCTCGTCAAGCCTAGGGCACACCTCGCCGGATTGGTGCTGACAAAAGCTCCCTCAATAGCTATCTTCCGACGGGTTTCAATGTCGATGCCGATGGCACGCTCCAATTCTCCACAAAGTCCTCTCTAAACCCTAGCCGTGACTCTCCAGAAAATAGGCGAAAAGATCCAGAAAAAGTCCCCAAAGGGCCTTTAAATAGTGCTGAGTCGCGGCTGTAAATCGGCTGAAATCAGGATTTCACACGGCCGTGTGGAATTTCCACACGCTCGTGTGAATTTCCTGAATTCCGTTTTCTGGCGAGCAGTGAACAGTAACTACTACAGTAATTGTTGCAGTGATCTTCTACAGTAACTGCTATAGTACTCACGCATCAAATACTCCTGATTTCATCGTTCTTCATCGAGGCCATTGAATTGGGCACACAATCAACAATAGACCATGTCAATTGCTTCATTCTCCTCATTGGCGAAGTTCTCCAATGCTACACGAGCTAGACTTATTGTGAATGTGATTGCCTTCGTGCCCCTCCAAAGGAGGTTGGCACACACCCACAAGTCTAGACTCGTGCCTTGTTCCTTGCTTGGCCCGAGAACTCCCCAACAATGGCGAACATGGCCTAACTTTGCTCTTTTTCTCCAAATTGGCTCCACAACCCTACAATGCACAAAAGCACACAAATACACACTAATTAATGATAAAATCTGATAAAAGTAATGCTCAATGTATGATAATAACACTTCGCGTTACTATAACATGAGCACTTATCAATTACTATCTACGCTAACTATATTAATGTCTTTGGCTAATTCTGATTCTTGATGCATATTAAGACGCTCTTTTTTAACCTTATCATTTCTGCATTCTTTAGCATAATGTACTTCTACCCCACATATAAAACATTTACATTTTCTAGGTGGTTCATGTTGGTTAAATTTTTTAACATGATTTGGTTTGGGTCTTCCTTTTTTTAATAATAAGTACTCCTCTTTAGTTCTCTACTTTTCTTATATTCCTTGTGTATAGAAGGAATACATACATATATATATATATATATATATATATATATATATATATATATATATATTATTACAATAACTATAACTTGCTATTTTTCTTGTAGCTTCGGCTTCTAAATATTTTTCTTTAAATGATTAAAAGTAAATAATATTATTGGTCTTATCCCTTGATAAGTGCTTGTGTTATACTAATACGAAGTATTTTTATCTTACATTGAGCATTACTCTTCTCAGATTTAATCACTAATTAGTGTGTATTTGTTTTCTTTTGTGCATTGAAGGGTTGTGGAGAAGATTTATAGAAAAGGAAGCAAGAATAGGTTATGTTCGCCATTGTTGAGGAGTTCTCGGACCAAGCAAGGAACAAGGCACGAGTCTAGACTTGTGGGTATGTGCCAACCTCCATGGGAGGGGCACAAGGGCAGTCACACTCACAAAAGTCTATAACTCGTGTAGGATTGGAGAACTTTGCCAATGAAGAGAAATGAAGTAATCAACATAATCTAGCGTTGATTGTGTGCCCAATTCAATGGCCTCGATGAAGAACGATGAATTCGGGAGCATTCCGCGAGTACTGTAGCAGCAATGTAGCTTTGTTATTGTAGCAAAATCACTGTAGCAAGCTACTGTTCACTTCTGCCGAAAATCAGGATTTCAGAGAGTTCACACGGGCGTTTGGAAATTCCACACGGCCGTGTTCTGTAGCAAAAGTACTGTAGCAAAAACACAGTAGCAAGTTACTATTCACAGCCCGGCGAAAATCAGCAAAACAGAATTTCCACACGGCCGTGTGGAATTAACACACGGGCGTGTGGAAATTCTGCAGCCCGTGTGGAAAATCCACAGGGGCGTGCGGAACTCCGATTTCAGCCCAATTTCAGCCCGTTTTCAGATCTATTTGGGGACCCTCCCCTTCTATCTCTCGCTTATCTTTTGGGGGGCTTTCGGCTAGGGTTTGGAGAAATTCTTGGAGGTCTTTAGAGGCGATTATACGGCATCGGCATCGACATCTATTGGAAGCTAGCTATTGGGGGAGCTTTCGTCGGCATCGATTCGGTGAGGTGTGCCCTAGGCTTGACAAGGGATTCATTGGAGAAGACGTGCGACTCCACAAGACCATCGATACGATCTACAAGGGGGTTTTCTTTATGCTTTTATTGCATATGTTCTTAATCTCTTTTTTGATTTTGTATTGCTCCATGGAGAGCTAAACCCTAGTGGGTATTCGGACTTGTAAACCTTAGGATGATATTGTTTCAATAACTTTTATTATGATTTCTTTATTGATGAATTTAATTGAGTTTCAATTTTAATTATCTTTTGCTATTGTTTTCCCCTAACCGTGACACTAGGGTTGAGAGCAATTTAGGTTATCCTTTGGAGGTGTGACAACTCCTATAGGGTTAGACTACTTAAGATTGAAGAGGGTTGAGAGGGAGAGTTGTGAGGTAGAAATGTACCCCTTTCCCTTCCGGTGTGATTTCTCCTTACCTCCGTTTCCTTGGTTAATTAGCGGTTAAGATAGAGTTTTAGGGCTCAATCTAGACTAGGGTTCTTCCACCTGGACCAAAGGGTTAGAACTACATAGAGGAACATGTTTTATCACTAGGAATCCCTAGAGCTTAAAGCAATCCCACGTAGTGTTAGAGTTAGGAAGATAGATTCTCCTGGGGCTTAGTTGACAGGTCAACAAGAGTCAAGGGTCGTAGTGAATCCTAATACCGGGACATAATGTTGGGGTTAGTCACGGTTGACCTTAAGTTTTGGGACCGTGAGTTTAAGGATATCCTCGACTCAATAGGCATCAATTGTAGAGCATAATACAAGTTTTGCACTAGAAGCATTAATCCTAGGGGGAGCTTTATCCGGGTACCCCATCGTTATATCGATTACCTCTCCTACCCTCATTATTCTTCTTGCACTCTTTTATTTTCTTTTACATCTATACATATATACTTTTCTCATCATCGATTCCTATCATAGCTAAATAGCGATAACACTTGTTTCTGAACACTATTCCCTGTGGATACGACTACCCACTCACCAGGGTATTTTATTACTTCGACAACCCGTGCACTTGCGGGGTACACACACAAGGGGTGTGTCATCCCTCTTAAGTTTTCATGTTTTTTTTCTATCCATGACTTAAATATTATATCTTCTAATGGTTTTGGGAGTTTACTAAGCCACTGTTCAGTTAATTCATTATTGCTAAATGCTTTTCCTGTTTTAGTTGCTAAGGTTATATATATGCTTGGCTAAACTCAAGTATTTCATTAAAATTGCTGATTTGCAATTTGTCTAAATCTCCAGTTGTTGCATCTTGTAATAATGTATCACCTCCAGATGGATTAGTGCCTAATATGATTTGCTTTATTTGTCCTGTAACATTATAAGGATTATCTATCATATCAACCATATTTTAATTTTCTCTTGGATAATTTATTTTCCAACTATTTAAGAGATATCTTGTCGCAGTACCTAATACATTTTCTATAAAATTTGCAATACTAATTGATACGAACCTCGCCAACGATTGTGACGAAACCCGAAACAAATTTGGCAAGAAGAAGAAAAGCCAAGGATTCGAGAAGAAGGGATGGAAAACCTCAACCCAATGCTTAGCGAAGTACGAACCTTGGTAAAAGGATGACTCCACAAAAGGAGATGAAAATCCAATTGATAAGTCGGTTTGAACGCCACAAGGAAAACCCTTGATAAGTTCTTAAAAAGTTTCTTCAAGAAAACAAGAAGAAAACCTCACAAATACTCAAAGATCATAGTTGTGTTTTTTTGGCTGCTACTAGGGGCTATATATATAGCCCAAAACCCTAGAGAACTTCTAAGAATTAAAGTTCAAAACTACCCTTAAAGATAAAAAAAAAAGTAAACAACCAACTAAATAGCAACTTTAGCCCAAAGGCCCACAAAGCCCAACAAGACTAAGCAATTACAAAAGACTCTAGTTCACATATTAAACTCAAAAACAAATGACAACCAAATCTTCATCAAGCGTCTAAGTGGAATCGGCTTGGATGAGTAGGACCAGCTTTTGTTCACCATTAGTATTGATCACACTCTCTTCCTGTTGTAGAATTCTCCATGCCAAGTTGCTAAGCTCCTCTTTAAATCTTCTTGCTCGAACCCTCGTCACTGGTCCTGTTGGGACTTGAATTGGATCCTTAGCCTTGATGTCCACATCACTAATATTATCTACAGTATAAGAAATTCTTTCTATTGCATTTACAACATCTGATTCCCATTTGTCAATTAATTCTGATCATTTTTGTGAATATACTGCACTAAGAATCAACATACTTCCCTCGTTATTTTGTTTGGCCATTTTCTAATTATTTTTAAAGGATCAGGCTTTCCTCATCTTTTTTATAGCTTTTTCTGGATATGAAGTAAATTCATAGATAGAAGGTGCTTTGAGGGATTGAGTTGTCTTATTGGTTCGTTCTATAAAGGTCAAAGTAACAGGGGAACCTGTTGAATGTGTTGTGGAGTTGTTGGCTTAGTTATTATTGTTTCTATTGCTTGCTTTGGATTTTGTATTCATTAATAATTCTTGTAAATTTATTTCTTCCAATTGTTTTAATAATTCTTGATATTCCTCATCTTCACTATTAGTATATAATTCTTCAACGTAATAATCTTTATCCTCAGCTTTTTCAGTAGTCTGGATTTGGGTTTTTATAAGATAATCCTCATATTTATACCCACATTCCACTAGAATATTACATCATCTATATCTTCTCGTAATTCTTCAAAATCTACTACCCAATCATACCAAGGATATAAGCTCCCTATTTCCTTATCCATTTTAACATATTTTAGTATTTATATGATAATACTAATAGATTAAAGCTCTCATTCTATATTTCCTAAATAGGGTTGAATTATGAATGCCATTTTGGGGTAAATGTCGTTCTTTATGAAATTGACCTACACTTCTTAGCCATTCTAATTGTTGAGCTGTTATTCTATCCTTGGGATCGGCTTTTATTCCTAATTTAAATATTCTAGATATTTCAGATACCTTTTTTTTAATCTTTTTCCTTGTGGTGTTTCTAAATCTTTTCTTAATTTTCTTATATATTTTATATATTTATCTTATTGTAAGAGGTTTAAACTTATCTTTTTTAACAATAAGAACTTTCTATGTCTTCTAATTGATTCTCTAATTCTTTTTTCTGTTTTTGTAGATGTTCTAAATCAATTTCATAGCATCTTTTATAAAGAATTTTTTCTCATGAGATTTGTTTCATTTTCAATTTGTAATTTTCTTTTTCTTCTTATAAATTTCTTTTTGTTTATAAGTATTCTCTAACATCTAATAACCAATTTAATCTGCTTTCTTAAAGGTTTCTCTAAGGACTATTTTAGAATGATGATCTAGATATTCCTTTTCTATCAGATAAAAGTAAGGGCTATCTAGTAATTCATATTAATACTAACCCTAAATAGATTACAGTTTAACCTGCTTCTGTAAGTTTCTTATATAATTCTTCTAATATTAAGTCTAACATTACCTGATTCCCTTCACAAGGGCTGCATATTCGAATTTCACCATACTGTTCATATATTTTATTTTTAAATTCTAAAATTCCATTTTTTATAAAGTTGTTCTCTTGAATTAATTGTATATTCTTTTCCCTTATCATTTCTATTTGTTGTTGTTGTTCAGGAGATAGCAGATTTTCTATTGTTCTAACTAGTTTTTTATTTTCTGTGGATAAATTTCACATTGAAAATCTTGTAATACTATTTATGTTTTTAATTGTTCTTATGATAGGTTGTTCATTCATTCCAACAATATCTAGATTCAGTTGTGTCCTTTTTTTTTCCCAATTTTTTAAATTACTATGACCATAATATTTTTTTTGGTTTTTCATAATATTTTCTTGCTCTTAGTAAGTCATATACTTCATCTAGCAATGCTAACTGTTGTTCTTTATTTGTTCTTTAAATCTATATTCATTAAAATTTCCTATCCACATTTTATAATAATCATAATTAATTAATTTTGTTACATTCTTGTATTTTCACAATTAAGTAGATCTTTCATTGTCTAATTTCTTTCAAAAATTCTTTAAAAATTTCATTATATATTCATGGCATTTACTTAATTCTTCCTTAGTTCATACAACATAAGGAGACATTGGTTTTCTTACTTTATTTTCTTTATCTAAAGTTAGTTTTTCATGTAAGTACATAACTCATTTACTTCATTATTTACATTACTATTTTCTCTTGTTTTTACCATGTTACTTTTAATATAATTCAGGTTTGCTTAAATAGTTTCTATTTTTACTAAGTAATTTTCTACCATAGCTAATTTTTTGTGTACTTGATCTATTTTTTATTATTTTTTCCATTAATTTTTCTATGCTACTTGAAAATATACATAGTTATACTGAAAATTATGCATGGTTAAATGGTACTTGAAACTTTTTTTTCTCTCTCCTTCTTCCTTTTCTTCTTTTTTTTTAGATTAACTTTAATAGATAAAAAACCACTTTAAAATATAAAGGAATTCATAGATAATCATTACAGAATCCTTCTCTGGTTTGGATGGTACTAATTTTACTTATACCTTTGTTCAGTAAGTATTCCAGTTAAGAACTTGTCTAGCTTGAAATTGTTTTGGATATTAGTTAATATCATCTAAGCATCACTTATTCCCCTTCTTTCCCACTCAAGTATTGTTACGAGCACTTCTCAGATGCTTTATGATGAAGAAATTAATGAACAACGAGCCGACAACCAATTCTTAACTAGATGAAGAACCACTAGTACTCAATGGGCCGAATCATTTGAGGACAAACCTTGGGAGGGCTAGTAGCTCACCTGACTCTTAAGCCCTTCTGGTACTAAAGTTTTTAAAAGATCAAAGACATAAATATTCTTTGGGAATTTTTATTCTTAAACCAGATAGGAGATCTCGTAAGGGATCTACCCTTGGTAATTTATTAAATTCTATCCTAGTTTGAGAAATTATATACAAGTTTAAGAAAGATTTATACCTGATCAGAACACTGGCTCTAATGCCAAAGTAAAGGAGATGCTCTTCAAGTTTAAATGAACTAAGAGTTAGAAAGAGTTCAAAAGATAAGGGGGGTGCAAAGGAGACCAAGGAGTTTTTTTTTTTTAAGACAATCAAACTTATATTCAATCTTCGATGATCTCACAAGGAGGTGTCCTAAGCTTTATATAGAGAGCTTAGGATCCCATCATTTTATTTTATTTTTTGACAAAGTGGACAAGTCGTGTGTTAGGGGCATGTGCACTATTGAGAATTGATAGTCCGGTTTGTGCGTACTGACCCAGTGGACACGAGAATTGAACTGCAAGCCTGCTTCCACAATCGAGGATTCATTTTTGCACCACAGTGTCTAACGCATTTTGAATTATAGGTCATGAAAGATCTCATAGAACACCTTTTGTAGTGGAGCCATTACCATCAAACATATGGCCCTTTGGTGCAAAATTAGTAACATAGTGAAAAGTGGGATGCACAATACTTTGGTCTGAACTGTTCAATCAAGTGTGCACAGTAATTTAATCAATCACAATCGTTGAAGTCTATTTCTACTAGATCTACAATTAAGCTACAAATAAACTGTACACAACTTACTAACCCGTTTGTTCATACTTGGTACAATCACCTGGCACTCTCTTTTCTCCACTGTTCCTCTATTTCTCTACAACCAGTTCTCTCTGTCTCTCTCATTGTTCTTCTCTCTCTTTCTTTTTAAACTCTAGGGATGTTCAGAAATGTCCCCAGTTTACTTATTCTCTATATACATATATTCTGGTAAAGAAAGGGTATAAAAGTCTAGAGTAGGGATTGTATGCAACAGTGATACCACGTCAGCTTGTGTCCCGGTCCAATAAAAATTTACCGAATCAAATTTATAGTCACGTTAGCCTATCTAATCACCCACTTGCTCCCTCTATTAATTATTATTTTTATTTTTATTTTAATTCTTTTTTTAAAACTCTTTTCTTTATCTTATCATCTCATTTGAAATTAAATTTTTAAATCCACCGTGTGCCCCTTCGCCGGTGTGCTCTCCATGATGTCCAACACTGGAGAACGTCTACCGATTAGTTCTTTTTGTATTTTTATTTAAATTTTTTTACAAACTTTTATCTTTACCTTATCATCTTATTTGAAATTTTAACCTAATCTAATATTCTCTCCCTTACGCACAGATCTTTTCTGTTAGGCCACATAAGTCGTTCTTAGAAGTTGAGGAGTAACCTTAGAAGAGAAAAAATGAATCATTGGATAATGTAGGAAGATGAGCTAGGCGTGTGAGTTGCAACCGCTAATCCATGAGCATGAGTTCTTTTTAATCTAACCCTTTTTTTTGCCTTTTTTTTCTTTTTATATTTTTATTTTGGGGGTTTTAATATATTGTTTTTGCTTTTGTTTTATTGGTGTTTTTCAGGTTCTTTCCATGGTTTTAGACAAATCTTGAGATTTTGACTAGAAGAACAAGCATAAACAAATCTAATTTCTGCATACCCACTACAGTCCTATTACTTGTTATTGGTAAAAGTTAATTTCATAACATCTAATTAATTAAAATATTAAGGTCTAGATCATAATTTAAATGTTTTGTTCATTTCTTTTTATTTTATGATGTTGAATTACAAGAGTTTGGCGTGTTTTGTGAGTGTTAGAGATGATATTGGTGCAACTTTGCAATTGAAGCAAGACCCCTTGTAACAAGACATGAACAACTGATAAAACATGAAAAATTTTGCTGATTTGCCATAGTTTTGTGACTTGATCATGTGGAACTTGTAAACATATGAAATTAAAATTAAATTCTTGTATGTTAAATCTATATGTACGTTGTAAACTTTGTAAACAATGATGAGTGAAAGATCATTTTGATAAATGCACCTCCTTTCAAGGATATACCAGGTTGTGTTTGTTTCTTCTTTTGAGTTCATTGAGTTAATGAATTTTAATGGCATCTGAATTTTTATGAGATGATTCCAATTGGTATGCAAGAATTAGTAACATTGTTGAAACATAATTTATAATTTTTTGTCCATTGCTATACAAATAGCACTGACATCAAGAAAAAAAAATACAACAAATCTAACTTTAACAATAACTATGATAAATACAACAAGAATTGTTATATAGGCATTGCCAACAAATCCAACAATAATTGTGCAATCAAGTAAAGCAAAAATTGAAAAAATTGTAATGGTTTTAATGCATAGATACCATTGTTTTGCTCATAGATTGAAAATTAACAGAACCAAATGCATCATCCACATTTTTTCATCTATACACATTAATATAACTATATTCAAATAAAAAAACCACAAATTGAAGCAAAGGTGCCACATTTTGTCTATAGATTGAAAAAAACCAAATTTAATACAAAATAAAATTGAATTCTTTAATTTATGCAAAGATGCATCCTCAAAGTATTATAATCAATGCCACCACCACCATCACAACAACAACAACAATAATGATAGGTTTCTTCATAAAAGTCTAAAATCAAAAGATGGATGCTGCCACATTTTCTCCCATCACTTTTGTTGAGGTTCCAACTCACTTGGTAAGTAGTCCTGTACACAAAAAGTATTATGTAATTAGGAAAATTCCAACACAATGCATAAAGCAATTTTAGACTATAACTAAAACACCATGTTTCACCTGACTAATAAATGGAGATGAATTATTCTCTTCCAACATTCTTGTAAAACTCATGTTAGTTTGAAGATTGAACCACCAATTTTGAGAAAAGTCCTATATAAAACTTACATTAAATTGGAAATTGTACCCCAAAGTACAACAACAATAATATAATTATAGAAAATTACAAAGCATCTGTGGATGATGAATAAATTGTTGATGAGTACCAACAAAATTGACCTATTTACATTTTAAAATTAGGTTATAAGATGTCATCACAATTGAAAAGAAATATACATGAACATACATAATAAAATAAAAAAAAATACCTAATTATGGTAGTTTGGAGTAATTGGCACTTGAAAATCTTGACGTAAAGGATAAACATAACTTTGTTGAGAAAACATCACCATAGATTCCCCATTTCCAAATGATTTACTTTCTGGCAATTCATAGAAAATAATTGTTAATAGATTATAATCAAAGGTAAGGAGATATAATTAAGTTAGAATATAATTACCTAGTATTTTCTCTTTTTCTCTTGAATTTTGGGAGCTATCTACTTTCTTTTTTTTTTTTGTTCTTCTTTTGGCTCTTCTCCAATTGACTTTTCATACTAGAACTTCTTGAACCTTTTGTTCTAACATGTATAGGATCAAACACGGGCTTCTCATGAATTGAGGAGTGCACACCCTCCTTAGCACCATCACTAACATCTTCTTGAATGATTCTTTGACTAGAATTTTCCAAGTCTTTCACATCTTTCAAAGTTGCCATTTTCTTCTCAACTAGTTGTAGTGCCTCCATCAATTTTTCTTTAACAATTTAAGTACATTTAGGAGTCAATGAACTTTTATCAAAAAGGTTGTAACCAATATGATTTAGGTCACTAAGTTGCAATAAACGAGTTGATTTTTCTTTACTCATTGATGCAATATTGAAATCACTTACAAACATTGACTTGGTTTTTTCTGTCCATCTCTTCAAAACATATGATTCCGGTATCTCTTTCACATTATTCATGACAAGTACCCATAAAGCATGGTGCCATAACAATCCAAGAGTCTCAAACAAATTACAGCTACAAGAGATGTTGCCATTTGAAAGTGAAAACTTCACAAAATAAACTCTTTCATTGCTATCCTTGGTTAATTGATAGTTAATTGATATGAAGAAAAATTTACATCACTTGCTCCTTTAATGCAATTTTACCCAATGCTATCCATCAACTCTTCTTCAAACCTCATGAACATAGCAAGAGTATAAATATTTGAAGCATGCTTCAAAATCCCATGACTATTAACTTTGGGTAAAATTCCCATTTTAGTCCCTGTACTTATCAAAATGTGCTCTTTTAGTCCCTCTAGTTTAATTTGTGCCTTTTAAATCCCCCTACTTTGTGATTTGAGCCAATGTAGCCAATTTTAGTCCCTGTATTTATCAAAATGTAGCCAATTTTAGTCCCCCAATTTATGCTTGAGGGACTACATTGGCTCAAATCACAAAGTAGGGGGATTTAAAAGGCACAAAATAAATTAAAGGGACTAAAAGGGCACATTTTGATAAGTACAGGGACTAAAATGAGAATTTTATCTTAACTTTGCTTGGTGCTCCATTTTTACATCGAAAATCTTGATTCAATTCTTCTTGACGAAATTCTTTTGCCTTCTCCTCGTAGTGTTGTATAACTTGAATAAGACACATAGAAAAATCCATAATTTGATGTAGGATGTTGTTCATACTCTCACTCCTTTGAGTGGATTTTGTTCTAGCTAAAAAACATCCATGCTAAAGGTGGAGCACCACTTTGCTCAAAATTCATATAATCTCTTAAGCCAAGAGTGATCTTCAAGATGAAACTTTTCAATCATAGCAACCCAATTAGTTTCAAACTCCACTTCAGTTTCACATCCATAGAAGCATTTGTTGAATTGTGCTTTAAACTCAGAATTTGCAAAATGGTAGGAAGATGTTGTTTAGCATCATTGGAAACATGCCACATACATAATCTATGAGAAGACTTTGGAAACACCATCTCTTTTGATTTCATCATTGCTTGATCTTGATTAGTGAAAATGCTTTTCGGTTATTGGTACCCCATTGCTTCTAAAAATGTTTCAAATAGCCAAACAAATGAATCAGTAGTCTCATTCAATAAAAAAGCACAACCAAATAATACATTATTCCAATGATTGTTGATTCCCACAAATGGAGCACAAACCAAATTATATTTGTTCGTTCGATAAGTTGTATCAAACACAAGAATATATCTAAAAGAGTCATAATCCAATTTTGATCTTCCATCCCTCCGAAAGAAATTTGCTAGCCGATTACTTTGGTCAACTTGGACCAAATAAAAAAACATTGGGTCTTCAACTTGCTTACGCTTGAAAAAATTGATAATGATTTGTGCATCCCCTGCTTCAATCATTTTATCTCTTTCAACTCGCAAGAAATTATGGCAATCTCGCTTTGTAAAGCTGATATTTTCAAACCCAATCTCTTTTCTAAGAAAATGATATGAATCTGTTTGTTTGACTCCTGCGGCAACCATTGAAAGAAGAACATTAGCATGCCCCTCTAAAATTTTTCTTCCTGATCTTAAATTGATCCTTATTTCTGAAGTTACTAGCTCATGATTATGTTGATCATTGAAGTAAGAAACTATCAAATTACCTTTTTCTACAGTAAAACAAATTTTAGCTTCACAACCCATTCTTATCTCCAAATGATTAAATTTTCTCACTTCACTAATATTGGCATGTTCACGAACCCAGATTTTGAGCATAAAAATTCCCTTTGTCTTATAGATTCACCCAAACTATGGCACTTGTTACCTCTTCGAACACTAAACCCCTTATTTAAAGCATATCGATTATAAAGATCATAAGCTTCTTCATCAGAATGTACCTTCAACCCAACTTTAATTTCATCAAAAGTATCTTCTGAATTCTCTGCCAATGGAACTCTTTTTTCTTTCTCTATCTCCATAATATAAGAATTATTGGTTTAGAATCTAACATAGAAAAATGATAACAAACAAATCAATATTTTGTATAGATAAGAATGTTATAATCTATAATTTGAAAATATTGGAGAGCAAACATTTAAAATTAAGTTAAATGTAATGACGAAATTAAAAAGAAAAAAACAAGAATTACCGAAAAATTGGGCAAGCTTAATATTAGATTAGCGTGATCCACTGGAGAAGCTAAAGGGATTCTAAGAGGAGAAGAGAAAGAATGTGGCTAAACTAAGAAATTTTGAGAAGAGAAAATTGAGTTTAAGCGGGTAATATTGTGTGGGAGCGGGAAATGAAAATTTCATAAAGTGAATAAAATTTTATAAAAGGCATTTGCAAAGAAATAGTTCGAGGGAGAAAGGGGCATGAAATGGGACAATGGGGAGTCAGCATCCGGTGTCCAGAGTCCGGTCTCTGGTGTCTGGACCAGTGTTCGTCATTCGGTCATCGTCTTAGATTTAAAAATTTAATTTAAAATGAGATGATAAAGTAAAGATAAAAGTTTTTAAAAAAATTTAAAATAAAAATACAAAAAGAACTAATCGTTAGCCGGTCTCCGGTGTTGGACATCGTGGAGAGCACACCAGCGAAGGGGCACATGATGGATTTAAAAATTTAATTTCCAATGAGATGATAAGATAAAGATAAGAGTTTTAAAAAAGAATTAAAATAAAAAAATTAATAGAGAGAGTAAGTGGGTGATTAGATAGACTGACGTAACTATAAATATGATTTTGCAAATTTTTATTGGAACGGGACATAATGATGTGGTGTAACAGTTGGATAGTGAGAAGTGCTCGTGTTTAAATAAGACGAAGTGTTATTTTCTTACATGGAGCATTACTTTTCTCAGATTTTATCATTAATTGGTGTGCATTTGTGTTCTTTTATGCATGTAGGGTTATGGACAAGATTTAGAGAAGAAAGAGCAAAATTAGGTCATGTTCGCCATTGTTGAGGAGTTCTTGGAGCAAGCAAGGAATAAGGCACTGGTTCAAAACTTGTGAGTGTGTGCCAACCTCCATTGGTGGGGCACAAAGGCAGCCATACTCATAAAAAGTCTAGCCCGTGTAACATCGAAGAACTTCATCAATAAAGAGAAAAGATGCAAACGACATGATCTACCGTTGGTTGTGTGCCCAATTCAACGGCCTCGATGAAGAACATGAAATCAGGAACATTTTATGCGCAAGTATTGTAGCAAAATACTGTAGCAGTTTACTTTTATTGCTTGCCATAAATTCAAGTCCAGAGAATCCACACGGGCGTGTGGAAATTTCACATGGCCGTGTGGATACCTGATTTCTGCCTATTTAAAGCCGTGACTTAGATTTTCCAAAAGGACTTTTTCGACCTATTTTTCACCCAACTTCTGGAGAGCTCGCGGCTAGGGTTTGGAGAGGATTTTGTGGAGGTTTGGAGTGAGTCTTCGGCATCAACATCGACGTTCGTTGGAAGATAGCTATTGGGGGAGCTTTCGTCGACATTGATCCAGCGAGGTGTGCCCTAGGCTTGACAGGGGGCTTGGTGGAGAGGATGGAGCGGCCTCACAAGACCATCGCCACACATCACAAGGGGGTTTTATCTATGTTTGCTATTTTTGTTGATTCATATACATTGATGATTTTGTATAGCTTCATAGGGAGCTAAACCCCTTGTGGGTATTCGGACTTGTAAACCCTAGGATGACATTGTTTCTATGACTTTTATTATGCTTTCTTAATTGATGATTTTAATTGAGTTACAATCTTGCATGCTAATTGTAATTGATTTTCCCTTAGCCGCGACACTAGGGTTGAGAATCATCTAGGTTGCCCTTTGAAGGTGTGACAACTTCCATAGGACTAGACTACTCGAGATTGGAGAGAGTCAAGAGGGTGAGTCGTGAGGTAGCAAAACGTCCCCTTTCCCCTTCGGTGTGATTTTCCCTACCTCCTTGTTCCAAGAGTTCTTTGCAATTGAAGTAGAGTGAAGTGCTAGGAGATGAACTCCCCTGGGGCTTAGTTGCGAGAGCAACAGAGTGAAGGGTTATAGTGAATACTAGTGCTGGGGCTTAACTTAGATTAGGGTTCTTTCGCCTGGACCAAAGGGTTAGAACTATATTTAGGGATAGGGTCTATCACTTGGAATCCCTAGAACGTCAAGCAATTCCACGTAGTGTGAGGCTTAGGATGATGGACTACCCTGGGGCTTAGTTGAGAGATCGACAGAGTGAAGGGTTGTAGTGAAGCGTAATGCCGTGACATAGTGTTGGAACTAGTCGCGGTTGACCTTAGGTTTGGGACCGTGTGCTTAAGGACTTCCACGACTCATTAAACATCAATAAGGGAGTATAATACATAGTCTTGCACTAGAATATTAGTCCTAGGGAGAGCTTGTCCGGGTACCCCATTTTACATTGATTGTTCCTCTCTTTACTCTTTGCTTGCACTCTCTTGCCTTTCATATTTCTCTTTCATTTTCTTGCACACACATTGATTCTTCTCTCATCACTCGTATTTCGCACTAGCTAAGTAGCAATTTCATCTTGTCTCTAATCACTACTCCCTGTTGATTCGACTACTCTCTCACCAGGGTACTTTATTACTTCGATAACCTATGCACTTTCGGGCCCCTGCCAGATAGAATCCTTAATGTATAAGTCTATTAATGATGCAATTAGTTTTGCATATGTATAGTGGCAAAATTTAGATTTTAGAGAAATATATATGCTAGTAAAAATTTTAGTTATATGATATGTTTATGGATTCCATTTTTGTTCCCTTTGGTATAAAAATAATTCATAATTTGCATATTTTTTTAAATGGATTTGATCAGCGAAATTTTTAAATCTAAGAATAAGCTATGTATAACAGTTATTGTTGACTGAGCTATGTATAACAATTATTGTCTTTATTATTTATTTTTATACTCCTATTTACAAATTTTATATGATTTATTTGAAAATATTATTTTAAGTGTATATTTTCTTACATTTTATTTCGTTGACAAACATATTACATTGATTGGTCAATTTGATCTTGACTTTTTTTATAATTGAAAATTTTTGTGCACAAATTTTAGACCCGTAAAATCAAAACTGCAGCTTTGCAAATATATATATAATAAAAAGTAGCTATAGTAGTACATTTCTTAATTTATGTATGGATCCTAAATATTTTGATTTTGTTCGATCATTAAACAATACAAATTATTATTATTTTTACTCAAAGATTAAAATATAGTGTCCTGCAGTACGTATGCCCTCTTCATCCCTATATTATAAAAATATTTACAATAGTTTTCATTTTTTTTTTGTCCATTCACAAAATCTAACTTACAATCTGAAACATAATTATTTTGTTCAATTTTTTCAACTCATGTAATTATTTTATCCAATTTGTTCGGTTGATTAAAACTTTAAAATGGGTGTATATGATGATATAATATGCGAAAGTTGATTGGATTTTGGTATAGTAGCATTGATTAAATCATTGACAAAAACTAAAATAATCAAAATTATTTTAAAAATAATAAATATAAAATAATTGGCTATTTAAAAAATAAAATAAAAATAAATATAGAAATAAAAACAGTTGAACCATCGATACAATAAGCGAGTGGTAGTGTTATTAACACTTTTTCAAAAACTAAGAATCAATTCTCTTCTAAACCATGGTTAAGATTTACTTTTCGTTTTGGAGTTTTTGGAGGTGTAACAGGGAGTGAGGAGGGGTTAGGTTGTGTTTTTTTTTAGAGAGAGAGCCACAGCTAAGTCAAAAAGAAAAGAAGGTAGTAGGAAGACAAGAATTAAAAAGAGAAATTTGATCCTCGGCACAAGTCATCGAGCCAGCAAGGACGATCCAGGCCTTGAAAAAATAGTGAAAGCCGAACTTTTTTTCTTCCAAAATTGGCAAGCGCATCAGTGACCACGTTGTTCTCCCGAGCGACGAGATTAACAATTAAATTGGGAAAAGTAATCAGATGATTCTTTAAAGTGACGAATTCAGAGTGTAGATGCCACGCAACGCTGACATTGTAGTCCTTCAAAAGATCAAGGATGCCTGGGCAATCACAGAAAACGTGAGTCGATGTCCAGTCTTGTTCTTTGCAGAGTTGGAGGGCATGGTTAACAGCAGCAAGCTCTGCCATGATAGGAGTTTCATGGATGCCCCCAACAGAACCTGCAACCAGAATAGATGTTAGATTAGCAACAACAATGAATCCTAAACCAGAAGGGGAGGAGTTAGATCTCCAAGAAGCATCAATAAAGATTAATATGGACTTATGTATGGCACGATTACTACACTCCCTAATAGAAATCTTGTCAAACGCAGAACAGAGGGACTAAGCACAGGCTAAATTATTGCTGGCATCAAAAGTGACGGTTTTAAAGACAAAGTTGCAATGTTGTTTCCAAATGAGCCAAGCTATAGTAGCAATTAAAGCTTGAATGCGGGGTCCATGCACCCTACCAAATAAATTCTCTACTAACCAGTCACCTGAATTGAGAGAAGAGATCAAGTCAGTGTTAAGATTCAATTTAGAAAAGAGGTCATGCCAGACATGAATCACTTTGCTGCAATTCCAGAGCAGATGTTCAGTGGTCTCAGCACAAAGACCACAAAAATGACAACAACTGATCGGCCCCAAGTTTAAATGATATAAGAAAGCACTAGTAGCAAGGCGACCATGGGCCATCTTCCAGATGAAAACTTTGATTCTAGGCATCACCCGGAGCTTCCAAATGCAAGACCAACCCAACCAGGGGCTGTCAAAGCTAGAGCTCCTGCTGATAAAGTCATAAACTGAGGAAGCAATGGAGGTTGTAGGAGAGAAATGGTTCCAAATCCAGACATTGTTACCAATAGAATCAACTTTAATTTTGTGGATCTCCTCCCAATTAACATTACCCCCAAACATATGTTCCAAAGTAGTGCAGCAGAAACCATTATGATCAAGAATGTCACAAAATTGAAAATTATCAAAATCAGAGGACATATTAAGAAAAGTAGGCTTCCGGGAAATGGGGAGATAAAAAATGCAAGGGTCATTCCACATATCAGTGCGTTCAGGATTGCAGGTAAGGAGCTTAAAATTGGATTTAAGAAAATTAGTTGTCCTGCAGATACAATGATAAAACCAAGAAGCATGCTTAGGCTTAATAGGGTCCCACACCTGCCACCCGGGATACCTTAAATTGAAGATGTTAACCCAAAGCTTGTCAACCGAGTTGAGAATATTAAAAACATTCTTGGCCATAAGAAAATGTTGCACTAAGCGAAGATTCCGAATGCCTAAACACTCCTCAGATTTTCTAAGTGTAGTAACTGTCCATCCAATAGAGTGGAAGCCAGAATTGTTGCTCGTCCTACCCCAAAGAAAGGCTCTAGCCATCTTAGATACAACATCCAAAATATTGAGAGGAAGATGCATGACCGAAAGAGTATAATTGGGTATAGCAAAGATGGTACTATTAAGGAGGACATCCCTACCCGCGGTAGAAATGGAAGAGTGATTCCAACAATGGATGGAGTTTCTAACTCTAGTAGGAATGAACTGAAGTTGATTAATAAGAAGCCTCTTGGGGGAGATAGGAACACCCATGTAAACAAAAGGAAGAATCCCTAGTCTAATACCAAGAATGCCAGAAATAGAATTAGCAAGCCGCTTGTTGCACCAAGAAGGGACATAAATAGCTGATTTAGAAATGTTAGGCTTCTGCCCAGTGAGCTTTTGATACACATTAAGGCAAAGAAGGCAATTCCTGGCATTTTTCCTAGAAGCTTTAGTAATGAGATTGAGATCATCTGTGAACATCAAGTGATTAAAATTATGAGGAAGACTCCTATTAAAACCACTAATTAGGTCCAGAGATAAAGCTTTGTTGAGAATAACAGTAAGATTTTGAGAAACTAAAATAAACAGAAGAGGAGAAATCAGATCTCCTTGCCTGACACCTCTATTACTAACAAACCAAGGAGTTGTCCTACCATTAAGAATAAGGGAGAAGGAGGCAGAAGAGAGACAAGAAATAATCCACTTGATCCAAGAACCAGGGAAGAGCATTCTCCGGAGGGTAGCGACAATAGCTGGCCACTCAATAGTATCAAAGGCTTTTTCAATGTCAATTTTACACATCATCATAGGGGGGTTGTAGGAGTCAGTTTCAAGGCTATGTGCAACTTCCTGGGCTGCGATAATATTGTCAAAACCGCACCACCTAGGAAGGAAACCATTCTGTTCAGGACCAATAAGATTATGAATAACCATTCTCAAGAGATTAGCCAACACTTTAGTAATGACCTTATAGCAAACATTACAGAGGGAAAATGGGTCTGAAATCAGTGACAGAGACAGGATTATGCTTTTAGGAATTAAAACCACATACGTTTTACCCCAGGAACTAGGAAGCAAACCAGTATTAAAAAAATGAGAAATGGCATGAAACAAATGATCCCCAATTTGGTTCCAGTAAAAGATATAAAATTCAACATTAATCCCATAAGGACCAGGACTCTTACCACGAGCCATAGAATTAAGAGTTTTGAAGACCTCTCCTTTTGAGAAAGGCCTAGTCAAAAACTCTCTGTCCATGTTAGTAAGAACCGACAGGTCATCGGGAAGAGCATGAAGGTAAAAATCAGAGCTGAGCGAAGAAGAAGAAGTCCAAAGATTTTTGTAAAAACTCAAAAAACAACTTTCCAAGTCAGAATGATCAAGAAGGATGTTACCCGAGTTATCTTGAATGGAACGAATTCTGTTTTTATGCTGCCGAACCTTACAATTATTGTGGAAATACCGAGTGTTGTTGTCTCCTTTGGTCACCCATTGAACCTTAGCTCTTTGACCCCAAAAGATATTTTGTTGTCGCAAAAGTGCATTGTGGCGATTATAAACTTCAACACGTTCAATCCTGGAGATTTCATCTTGAATGTTCGCAATTTCAGTATCCATGTAACTAAGCCCCGATTTTTTCCACCTGAGAATATTACTTTTAGTACAAGAAATAGAATGCATAAAAGCATGCATGGGAGAAGTAGAGGAGAAGTTGCTCCAGGCGCTGAGAACAGCACTGTGACAACCTTCATAATCTAACCAAAAGTTTTCAAAACGGAAAATTTTCTTAGGAGAACCAGGGGTATCACAAACAGAAAGGAAAAGAGGCGAATGATCAGAGTTAATACGAGGAAGAAGAGTGTTAGAGTAGTTTTTAAAGAGCAAAATCCAGTTAATATTGGCAAGGAGACGGTCCAGTCTGGCCCATCTACGGGCCAGACCTTGACGTCCATTGCACCAAGTGAAGCAGTCACCAGAAAACCCCAAATCGTGAAGGTTGTTATCACCAATAAAGTTAGAGAATAACTTATCTTTCGAAGAATAATTAGCAAAGTCTCCCCCTCCCTATGCTCCTCAGGACCCGTGAAAGCGTTGAAATCACCATTCAGGAGCCAATGAACATCAAGAAGAGAAAGCTTGCTAAGAGAGCCCCAGAGTTTTTTATGGGCAGAGATCACCTACGAGTTATAAATAGTGGACAGAACCCATGTTAGTCCATTCACAGAAATCACAAGATGAAGGGCCCATCTAGTGATCGCTATCGAAGTAACAAGGCCAATAGAACGCTTCCAAATAACCAGAATGCCACCATAGAAACCGTTGGAGGAAATGGCCACCCAATCCCAACAGTGGTTGAGCTTGACACAAAATCGATGAAGTCTAGGAATAGAAGTTTTAGTTTCCACCAGGCAGAGAAAGTCTGGGCTCTTTTTCTTCATAATATCAAAGATTCAATCCATAGTGTGAGGGTTGGAGAGTCCTATGCAATTCCAAGATATTAGTTTGAGATTCATAAAGAAATAAATGATTGGAGAAAACAAACAGAAAAAGAAAGTTAAACAAGGGGAGAGCATCTCCCTTTCTTTAGTTTCTTTCCCCTCTTCGGGGGGGGGGGGGGGGGGGGGGGAGGGCTCTCTTTGGTATAACACCAGGTTTAGTAGCAATGTGGTAACTCTCGAGAGTTGGGTCTTCCTCCAACAACTGATCAGCATCTAGATCCTCCAAAGATGAGTCTTCCATGCTCTAATCATTGTAAGAAGAACCCGCTAGAACATTCATGATTTTGTCTATCACCAGGAGATGTTAGTCATGAGAAGCATCATCTCCCAAAAAAGGGGGAGGGTGAGTCTCAACCGAGAAGATAAGCATAGGTTCATCTGAAGGGCCAGGGGCAGAGGAACTACGAGAATAGTCACCTTTCTCGAGAAACGACGGGCGAGAAACCCCAAGGCCGAGAGCCGAAGGTTTGATAGAGACGTCACCACAGTGGTCAGGAGGAGAAGGTGAAAGGTTTGGTGGCTTAATGTCCGGATGATGGGCATCATTACTAGGGAAAAAGAAGGGGAGAAGGCGGTGAAAGGATAGGAGCAAGGGCCTCAGAGTAGGCAGTATCGGGACAGGCAGCGATGGGACGGGAAGTAGCTAGAACGGGTTTCAAGTAAACGGCTAGATCAGGATTCTTGGAAATAGTAGCTAAGGGTTTTGAACGGGAAACGGCTAAAGTAGGCGCCTTGGGATTGATGGTAAGAGGTTTTGAGGGTTTTGGGGAGGAGTTCAAAAGACTAGAATACCCTTCTGGACTAGGTAGGGAGCCACTTGTCAAGAGCGAAGCAGAGGAATCCGCCACGTAGTGATCAGGGTTACATGCAGACGGACACGTGTCCACCTCCTGAGAAACATCACCAGGGAGAACATCTGGGTAAGGGTTTGTATCCCGAAAGCCGGCATGGCTACCGCCACAGCCCCCACCTCATCCACGAGAGGCAGTGTGACAGGGGCCCGAAAGTGCACGGGTTGTCAAAGTAATAATATACCCTGGTGAGTGGGTAGTCGTATCCACAGGGAATAGGGATTTGAGATACAAGTATTCACTATGTAACTAATGCGATGTATGTAAAGAAATCGATAAGTGAGTGCGAAAGAAACTAATAAAAACCAGAATTAAAATAGAATTGTGGAAGGTGAGAGAGTGCAAGTAGGAGTAAAAGAGTAGGACAAGCAATGAGAGAAGATGAGTACCCAGACAAGCTACCCCTAGGACTTATGCTTCTAGTGTAAGACAATGCTATTATACTATCCTATTGATGTTAATTGAATCGAGGAGATCCTTAAACACACGGTCCCAAACCTAAGGTCAGTTGTGACTAACCTCAACACTATGTTCTGGTCATTAGGTTTCACTACGACCCTTGACTCTCGTTGACCTGGCAACTAAGCCCTAGGGGAGTCTATCTACCTAAGCCTCACACTGTGTGGAATTGCTTTAAGTTCTAGAGATTCCTAGTGATTAACCCTGTTCCTATGTGTAGTTCTAACCCTTTGGTCCAGGTGAGAGAACCCTAGTCTAAATTAAGTCCCGGCACTAAGATTCACTTCAATCCTTCACTTTGTTGCTCGCACAACAAAGTCTCAGGGGAGTTTATCTCCTGGCACCTAACTCTATCTCGACCGTGAATAAATCATGGAACATGGAGGTAGGGAAAATCACATCGGAGGGGAAAGGGGACGTTCCGCTACCTCACGACTCACCCTCTCAACCCTCTTCAATCCTAAGTAGTCTAACCCTATAGGAGTTGTCACACCTCCAAAGGATAACCTAGGTTGTTCTCAACCCTAGTGTCACGGCTAAGGGAAAACAATAATCAAGAAAAAATTAAGATTGAAACTCAATTTTATTCATCAATAATGGAAAAACATAATAGCGATGTCAAAGAAACATAATAATCCTATGGTTTACAAGTCCGAATACCCACAAGGGGTTTAGCTCCTCATGGAGCTATACAAATCCATCAAAATAAGAATAAGAAAACAAATAAAATGCATAGATGAAAACCCCCTTGTGTGCGATGTGGCCGTGGTCTTGTGCGGTCGTCGGACGTTGATGTCGATGCCAATGACGCGCTCCAAACCTCCACGAAGTCCTCTCTAAACCCTAGCCGCTCCTCTCTAGAAGTTAGGGCAAAGAAGAGCCAAAAAGATGTGTAAAAAGTCTCCAAATCGGGCTTTTATAACGTTGAGTCGCGGCTTTAAAATTGAACTTATTGGGATTTCCCACGCCCGTGTGAACTCTTTGGTTTTTTGAATTTTGGCTGAAAGTGAACGGTAGCTTGCTACAGTGCTCGTCAAAACGCTCCCGAATTCGTTGTTCTTCATCGAGGCCATCGAATTGGGCACACAATCCATGGTAGATCGTGCCGATTGCTTCAATTCTTCTTATTAGTGGAGTTCTTTTAAGCTACACGAGTTAGACTTATTGTGAATGTGACTGCCTTTGTGCCCTTCTATAGGAGGTTGGCACACACTCACAAGTCTAGGCTCATGCCTTGTTCCTTGTTTGGTCCAAAAACTCCTTAACAACGGTGAACACGATCTAACTTCGTTCCTTTTCTCCAATTTAGCTCCACAAACCTACAATACACAATAACACACAAATGCACACAATTTAGTGATAAAATCTGATAATAGATATGCTCATTGTAAGATAATAACGCTTTGCGGTACTATAACACAAGCACTTATCATAGTGTGACGCCTACGTGGTTTGAGCCAAGCACCCAACTCAGCATCCTCGGCCACGGGGAGGGTGGCAGAAATTGGGTCATCAGCGATACCCTCCAGCCCAACACCGGCCTCATCAACCTGCATCGTCGGTTCAGCTTGCACCAGTTCCACCTCCATAGTGTTGGAAGGCACAGGCGTCCCCGGACGCAAGCGACTGCCAGAGGAAGGACAGTGTGCTCACCGTGACCTATTTTACCACACCTGTAACAAAACACAGGAATTTTCTCATATAACACAAGAACAAAACTTGAAAACCCTCCATATTTAACCCAAGTTCCAGGTTGCAAAGGTTGCTCCAGATCTAACTCCACACATACCCGAGCAAACTTGGCCCTAGAACGGTCGATGGTGTGCTCATTGACTTTAAGAACTCTACCAAACTGGGAAGCAACTTGCTCTAAAGTGTCCCCGCTCCATAACTCAATTGGAAGATGATATATTTGAATCTATACAGCCGCTAGAGAAAGTTTCTCGAACGCAGGTTGAAAACTCTCAGACCAAGGCGAGAGCTGGAGGATGCGACCAGCAACTATCCACAGACCCTCCCACAGAAGTCTGTACTGCATTTCTTGAGATTCACATCGAACGTAGTAAAAGCCGTTGGGCATATCGGCCACAGTAAAGTCTCCAAGACCCCTCCAGGCGTCCGCGAGGGCGAGCTTGGCTTGATCCAGAGGCAAGGCCTTACCAAGGAATTTAGCATATAAAGAAGATTGCATACTAGAATTAGCCTGCAGCCAAAGATCATTATCAATCGAAACCGAGGAAACACAATGATTCTTAACCTTGTTAAAGTGATCCTTGGAGAGGTGAGGGGGATGAACGAAAAGATCCTGTTTGTAGCCCACCACATTGGCCCAGGAAAGACCCGACCTGTTTCCAGGCCGAGCAGGAGGAGGTCCAGGACCCCATAGGGGCCATCAGGAGACAACGAAGCAGAGGTTTTTGGTTCTCTTACGCGGCGCAATGCGTGGGGAAGTTAAATAGGGGTTAGGTTGTGTTAGAGTGGGAAAATAAAGGGGAGCATGAGGATTTTGGAGGGGTAAAAGCTTCTAGAACTTTTTCATATCCCACTTTTTCAAATTGGGGTTTTTTTCCTTGAAGGAGTGAGATTATTGAAATAATGTTTTTTAAGTGTAAATCTTATAGAGAAAGACAAAAATGGACTTCATCAATTTGGGGAAAAAAAATACCATGATGTCCTTTAATAATATTATTAAATAGTTGGTTTAGTAACAACTTCAATGATAATAATAATAATAATAATAATAATAATAATAATAATAATAATAATAATAACAAATTTGGTACAAAATAATATTAAATATATATTACAAAAATTATCATTGTCCAATTTATATAAAAAAGCTAATTGGTCAAGTACAAATCACACCTCTCCTTACTTCCCACTCTTTATTCCAACTAAAAAAAAAACTCCTCCTATTCCATTAAACCAAACATAATAATTTTTTTCTAATCTTTCATTTTTCTCGCCTTCTTACTACCTCTCATTCCCTCTCATTATCCTTCCCCATTGAATCTAAATAAGGGCTTAAGGGATGTGTGTGGGGTTGTAGCGACTACGAGCGGAGGCTAGGGTTTTTGAATGGGAATAGAAGAGAAGGATTTGGGAGAGAGAGGCAAAACAAGGAGAGAATGAGAGAGAGAGAGAGAGAGAGAGAGAGAGAGAGAGAGAGAGATGATTGAAATGGTAACTGTCCTTTCTCATCTTATTTCCATAATATATAGTAACCTTCTCTGAGTGCCTTGTTCTTTATATCACTCATTATTATTGGTAAAGGTTTTCACCATTTCCTATACAAACATGATATTAACTACTAATTATATGATAACTCTCATATCATCCCATGATCAAGTTTGGAAATCACATGACACTTGTCATCATCCTGTTGCTCCTCGTCAACTTGCTTCCTCCTTGACTATTAGCAGCCCTATCATTAACTTTGTTCTTTTCCCCCAGCTTGGCTCCGTCCCTCCACTCTACGCCATTGTTAAATTGGCTTTCATTGACCGCCACATTGGCTGTCCTTTCTGGATTCACCTTGTCCTCAAGGTGGAAATCAAGAAAATTTCAGTGGAAATCATGAACGGACACCTAAGAAGCTTCAGTGGCTAAGTGATGTTCCCATTGGACCAAATGTTGACAAACAGGCTATCCCTGAATCATAATCAAGTGCAAATGCAGTTTGGCCATCGGCTTGAATATTGGTTGATTGTCTTTGAATGTTGTCAGCAATGGTATCTTTTGGATGGATGGATCGCCTCTACAATATTTAAGCTTAGAAACATGAAAAGCATCGTGCAATTGAGCGAACTTTGACAGTTCTAGACAGTATGCCACTGTACCAATTTTCTCAAAGATTTTAAAGGGCCCAAAAAACCTTTTGGAGAGTTTGTGAGATGGTTGTTGAGTGAGGGTTCGTTGACGATATGGCTGAAGCTTTAAGAAAACCCAACACCTATCTGAAAGATAACATCTGTCCGCTTTGTGTTTGCTTGATTCCTCATGCGATTTTGTGCCTGAAGGAGGTTCTCCTTAAGACTAGAGAGAGCCTGAGTGCGGTCGGAAAAGAGGTTATGAATGGCCTCGACTATGGAATCATTCCCCGCATAATCTAGTAAGATGGGTGGCACTCTCCCTCAAACTGCTTCATAGGGTAACATCTTGTGTTGTAATGCCATTCGGCCCATGGAAGAAGATGGTACCACTGCCTTGGATGATTATCGATGAAGCATCTCAGATAATCCTCGAGGCAGTGATTGAGGATCTCAGTTTGCCCATTTGATTGAGGGTGGTACACATTGCTCATGGAGAGTTAGGTTCCCTACAAGCATTATGACTCTTTTAAGAAATGACTCATGAATAATTGGACCCTATCAGAGACCATGGAAGCGGGAATGCAATGAAGCCGAATGATGTCGCGGATGAAGACTTTGATCACTTGTAAAGCTGAGAAATGGGATAATAATGCAGAGAAATGAGCATGTTTGGACAAGCTGTCCACCATAACTAGGATGACGGTCTTTCTCGATGAGGTTGGGAGATGAGTGATAATATCGAGCGATATTGAATCCTAGATCTTACCCGATATTAGAAGTGGCAACAATTGCCCTTACGGGGCTCGATTAAATGGCTTCACCATTCGACAGGCTCGGTATGCATTGATGAACTCATGCATAACTTGTTTGAGCTATTACAAGAAGAACGTACCTGCGATGTGACGATATGTTCGTCGAATACCAGCATCATCCCGTATAGAGGTATCATGGAATTTTGAAATGAGGAGTTGTTGAAGAGCTATATTCGAAGGAACCACTATCCTCCCTTTAAAGAGGACTACATTGTCTCGGATGGAGTGATCCTGGTGATTCGTGGATGTTTCCTGCTGGAGCCCAGTAGAGAAATAAAGACGGGATCATCCTTATAAGCTCGCTGTAGAGCTTGCCATAAAGCGGGGTTGGGCCAGAACTGCTAAAGCTGCCAATTGAGGACTCCCATCTCCCTTCAGATGAGAAAGAGCATCCGATGGACGATTGTGCTAGTAGGCTTGTAGACTATGTCGTATTCAAACCTGAGAAGCTTGGTTAGCCACTTGTGCTATTTGGGAGTTTGAATCGTTTGGTGCATGAGAGAGCATAAGCTATGGTGGTCAGTATAAATCATAAATTGCTTGCCCAAGAGGTACTATCGCCACTGTCACGTAGCTTCGGTAATAGAGTACATTTCGTAAACATAAGTTGATGAAGCTCTGAGTCTAGTAAGGGCTAGCTCTGAACAGCCTAGATTTTCTCTAACTCCACAGCAAAGTCCTCGCCCGAAATATGATGCCCCAGATATCCCAAGTTGGTGCAACTAAATTCACATTTGCTAAGCTTGGCTAAGAGCTTGTGTTGGCGAAACATAGCAAATACACCTTGAAGATGTTCAGGGTGTTTGTTCCAGGACAAGCTATAGATAAGCACATTATTAAAGAATATTAACACGAACTTTTACAGCACCGACTGGAGCACATAATTCATAAGGGCTTGGAATGTCGATGGAGCATTCAACAACCCAAAGGGTTCGTAATTCCCTTGTGCATTCAAAAAGTCATTTTCTCTACATCAGCTAGATTAATATACACTTGGTGATACCCCGAACATAAATCCATTCAAGTAGTTCCATCCTTTTTCTTGACAAGTATCATCGGAGAGGAAACATGCTTGTGCTTGAGCGGATAATCCATTCCTTCAACATCTCCCCGACCAGCATTTCAATCTTGGTCTTCTGAAAATGGGGATATTTGTAAGGTTGCACGTTCACTGGGGACATCAGGGGGATGCGGTGGTCAAACTCCCTCTCTAGTAAAGGATAGTGGAAACTAAGAAGATGTCATCACAGCTCGTCAAAAGGACTCGTAACTAGTCAATGAAGACATGAGGAACCTTTGAATCCACACACGCCGACAAGATGAAGTATTGACTTCGTTGTTGACCTTGGTCATTACTCCATAATGAAGATGGAGACGCGCCATCCACTCGATCACTTGGTAGCCCATGCAGGCGAACATATCCTTCTATTGTTTTCAAACTCCATCTAGAGTTGGTGATAATCAAAGATGATCAGTTCCGTCCCAGCTAACTAGTGTACCTCGAGGACGACATCAGTGTCGAAGACTAGAAGAAGTAATAGATCGACAGGGAACACTACCTCTCCAAGTTGCAACGGAACCTGAATACACTCATCCCCACACTGGAGTTAGGCTCTGTTGCAGACGATGACTTTTATATGTGGAGCAGTCTGCACAGTTAAACCTAGATGTAATGATAGCCGAGATTAGAGGAATATGTTTGTCAACCCTCCATCAATTAAAATGATCACATCCTTGCCATTTATTTTGCCAGCTATTTTTAGGGCCGATGGTACTAGAACACCTGTGAGAGTGTGAAATGAGATGCATGACATCTCACTGGGTGTCAATCCTTCCGGTGGTGGATCCATTGTGTCAGTAAGCTAAGGTAGGTTAGGCTTCAGAACTTCTCTGTAGAACTCTTGTTCATCTTCCATGAGTAGACATAAAAATTATGGGGGATTGCACTGGTGTCCGCGAGTGAACCGGGAATCATAGTTGAAACATAGACACCATTCTTGCCGGGCAGCCATCTCAACTGGTGTGAGCTTTTTGATGGGAAAGAGGTGCGATGTTGGTGCCACTCGTGGTGTCTGTTTGGAGAAGTACCCATACTATTGCTAGTAGGGATTGGTTAAAGAGGCAAGTGAGGCAGCTTGGAGAAAATCTCGCAGTATTGCACTTGTCCTTGATAAGCTTGGTCATGCCCATTGCATTGAGTAGTGTTTGAGGCCTCAGAAGGTATAGTTCACGCTGTATATCATTGTGTAAATCAAATAGGAAACAAATTAGTAGGCTATTGGGACACAATCCTATAATCTGTGTTGATAAACACTAGAACTTTGACATGTAAGCTGCAATGGAGGAATGTTGTTTGAGTTTACAAAGGCAAGCCCATGATTGAAAAACTTGGATGGTCCAAAGCGGATCTCTGCCTGACGAACGAAAGCCTCCCATGTCATTATCTGATCCAACGAGGAGAGCCAGTAATACCATTGTAGGGCATTGCCGATGATATAAGAAGTAGCTATATTGATCTTTTGTTCCTTCTGAATAGCATGGTGAGTAAAAAGCGTTCAATCTGGAAAACCCAAGAAAGAACGTTCTCGCTTGAGAACAAAGTCACCTCCAGTTTAGGCAAGCGGGCAAGAGGTTGCGTGTTGTTGCCGGACTAGGTTGTTGTAGTTAGATTTGGGTGGAAACTGGAGCCAGGTGTTGCCGGAGGAGACATTAGCAGTGGTGGAGAAGCCCCACACTCGACTTTGGAGAGTTTGAACATCATATCGGCCATCATGGTCTGTTGCATGCCAAATATTTCTGGATGCTATCAAAGAGCTCCGCATGTTGCTGCATCGAGCCATATAAGTCCTTCATCTTAGAAAACAGAGACTCATGGCATTTGTTGATGAGGGTAACTTGTTCCTCCATTGCTCGGAATCACGTTATCATGACCTCCGTCGTGCGATCATCCTTTCAGATCTCAATGAAAGCACTAATGTAGCGACTCTGAGTGGCGGCTAGTGTTTCTAAATGGGAATAAAAGAGAAGGAGTTGGGAGAGAGGAAGGAAAAAGGAGAGAATGAGAGAGAGAATGAGATATAGAGAGAGAGAGAGAGAGAGAGAGAGAGAGAGAGAGAGAGATGATTGAAAGGGTAACCTTCCTTTCTCATCTTAGTTCCATAAAAATATATTAACTAATTCATAACAATCTTCTCTGAGTGCCTTGTGCTTTACGCCACTCATTACTATTGGTTAAGGTTCTCACCATTATCCACACAAACATGATTATTAACTACTAATTATATGATAACTCTCATATCATCCCATGCTAAAGTCTAGAAACCACCTGACACTTGTGGGGATAGCTTTTCCTCATTGTATGTGTGTGTAAGGTACAAGTCATCTACTGACGTTTTTATAAACATCCACAGATTTTAAAAAGCATAAGCGTAAAAACGAGAGGGAAGAGAGAGATGGAGCGAAAGGGTTGGGTGGGCCTAAAAACGAGAGGGAAGAGAGAGATGGAGAGAAAGTGTTGGGTGGGCTCGGGGAGGGGTTATTATCATGTTTTTTATTTTGTGGGGTGGGGGGTAGGTGGAGACGTGAGAGGATGGAGAAAGCTATTGGATAAGTGGAATATACATAAATTCAAAATCTACATATATCTTTAGAAGACGTAACCTTTTATATATATATATATATATATATATATATATATATATTGAATAATCAAACATTGACTTAGTTTTTTTTTTTTGTTCTTCTCAAGCTCGACCACAAACAAGCCCGTGGACATTGATCCGTTTGTCTTGGATTTTATACTTTTTTTAGTTGCTTTTTGTATCATGTTCATTTTTATTTTTATTTTGTTTTTAATTGCTCTGTTAATAGCTTTTCATAGTTACATTTGATATTTATAGCTGTTTTTTTCTTAATATATTTATAATTTTTTTTTTTTACTCAAACCGTGCACCATTTTTTTTATAAATAAATCTCAATATGCAAATAATTGCCGCGGTCTCTGCATCGAAAACGACGCATGCACCAAACTCCAAACAAACTCACGAGTCACTACAAACAAACCAGACAATTGACATAACAACCTATTTTTATATAATAATAATAATAACAATTTATTTATTTACATAAAAGACACTAATAATAATAACATAATAACTAACAACGAAGCTCCTTCAATTTCATGGTCATCATCATCTGCATGGCTTCCACGTATACAACCCTAATTTCCGACAACAACCACTAACCATTTTATTAACTTAATCAATTAAGACATGAAAAAAAAGTGACAAAATGAAATTAATGGGTAGAAAAGTCCAAAAAAAATGCTCAGTCACGAGATTGGAATGTTGGCCTTGTTTATAAGGCAATGTGGGGTCCATGCAAAGCCTTTCTCAAGATGCATGTGAGTGCACATGTTTGACATCCCCCACTTTTTTCCTTCTTCTTCTTCTTTTATTTTTTATTTTTTAATTTTTATTATTAACCACATGTTCATGGATGATGAGATTTGAGGCTTGGGTTTCTTGCATGGGTGTGTAGGTCCACTCTTTTAATTCATGTTGAGGTCTTTTAAATAGATTGAAGGGAAATTATTTTTGTAAAAAGTAGAATATAAATTTTTTAGAATTTTGTTTAGTTGTTCTATTAATTTGATGCCTAATATGTATTTATTTAAGTAATATTATTTTGTTATTTTTTTCAGATTTTTTTTTTTTTGAAAAACCATGTTTGTTATCTTGTGAGTTTAAGGACTGATTTGATAGATCCCCTGTCAACTCACGGAGGATATATAGGTACGTTTGGTTGCATGTTGTGGGGTCTTTCTTTAGGTTCAAAATTAAACATGGTGAAATTATAAAAGAGTTGAGTGAGTTTTTTCTTTTTAATTTTTATTTTATTACAATATACAGCAAAGGCATATCGAGTTTGGGGCAAACGCATATGAGAAAATATATGCCTCTTATGCATTCACTCAGTCGATAAGGAGATTTATTTATAAATTCACATCCACAATCAAAGACCTTTGGCATCATATGCCCAAATAATAATTATCCTGTAACATATACGTTTAAGAGTGGAGCGAGTGTCGCTGTACCAAAGGCTCATCTGGAATTTAGTATTTTTTTAAAATTTAGTTGTCCCATTAATTTGATCCCCAAATATTTTTATGTATATGTGCATATGTGTATATATATCTATATTATGGGTAAATATCAACTATCTATATTTTTTAATACTGTTGTCTAAAAATGTTTGATGATAGTTATTAGATTATAATGTAATTGTCATTACTATATAGAGTACTATATAAAATTACTGTTGTTATTAAGCATAATTATTATTTAATACTATTTAATAATATTTAGTATTATGTATGATATGACGGTAGTCATTGGATGTACATCCAATAATTCTATAGGATGCTTTTCGATTCATATCTTAACATTTGAAATCTAAGACGTACCTATAAGATGTGCAACCACATAGCTATGACTTGGATATAACAAAATTTGCATGTACCTTAATTTTTTGCAATGTTGTTGGGAAAGTCAGTTCACGAGAGTTATTTTTTATTTTTTATTTTTTTTGATAAATCAGTTCACGAGAGTTGCTATATCAAAATTTTAGGCTGGACAAAATTTCATTTCCCTTTTTTCTTATTCCAAAAAATTTCAATTCTATCTCGAACCATTAAATTAGTCTTTTCCAAATAAACCCAAGATTTAGATTAAACCCTTTGTTCGAATAAATTTAATTTAATTGTTTTTTACTCAAATTCACTATTAAAAATGTAAAGGTGTCTTCTTATACACTAATATTATATTTTATATAAAAAAATATTATACTAAATCCATATGCAAAAATTTAGTATATTTGTGTTTTATCGTGACAAGATTTGTTAAAGCTCGGCTAATTTATTTATTGATTATAAAATTATGATTTAAGTATGATTTATTTAGTAATTAAATGAGTATAAGTTGTATAACCGAAGTGGATGAAAAACTAGAATGATACAGGAGCTTTATAAAAAAAGCACATTTTTTATATATAACAAGTGCATTTTTATACATAAAAAAAATTTAAATTCGAAATCATTTAGATAGACAATCTACCATTTGGACCAACTCCATTAATAAAACAATAATTTTTTTATCTATATTCAGAACATTATATTTTAATAATTCACCAAATACATTATTATCTAATCACAAACTAATTAATTCTAAATCAAGAACAAATACAACCCTTAAAACAAAATGAATTTCATAAATAAATAAATAAATAAACAAAGCTGCAAGGCCTAGCATTTTCTTGGTGCTAGAGCATGCACAGAGCCACCATTTCATTACTTTTTTTTGTATTTAATTTTTTATAGAAACCCACCCAAACTTTCTATAAATACCTCATCTCCCTTCCAACTGCCATTTCATATCTCAACACTAATCCTCTAAAGAGTTCTTAAAGATGATGATGCCCATCAAACTCCATATACTTCTCCTATGCCTTCTCATTTTCACCATCCACACCATGCATGGAACTCAGGTTTCTATATTTATTTTCTCCTTCTCTTCCTTTCTCTCATCTTTACCATTGTTATACCAAAATGTTCTATATAAACTTTAATTTCAGGCAGGACATTCCCTAGTACCAACTCCAGCACCAACTGCTCAACCAGTCAGCCATCCCATGGTGAGCTTTCAGAGTTCAAAATAATATTTTCTTCAGAGTTATTTTATTATACTTCCTATAAACTTATAATTTTCACCATTAATTTATGATAAATTCTTGGTTTCTTTCTTTTATACAGTATGGGGTGACACAAGGAAGCCTTCAGCCAGAAGGTAAGAATGCCAGAATTAATATTGTTACAAATGATATTATATTAATTATATCTGTTACTGTAACTCAAACAATTTTAGAGTTAATTTGAATTAATAAATTATGATAAAATCATTTATTTATTTATTTATTTGTTTGTTTTCCTTTCTGGGTAGAGTGTTCGGGGAGATGCACAGAGAGATGCTCGGCGACGCAATATAAGAAGCCATGCATGTTCTTTTGCCAGAAATGTTGTGCAAAGTGCCTGTGTGTGCCACCAGGAACATATGGGAACAAGCAGTCTTGCCCTTGCTATAACAACTGGAAGACTAAGAGAGGAGGACCAAAATGCCCTTGAATATATATTTATATATGTTACCACCTTTCTTGTGAATCTGTTTTTTCTTTTCTTCTTTCATGTTCTTGTATGGTTTCTTTCGGTCTTGTTAAATATTTTGAGTTCAAATGTAATGGTTAGTTGTGTGTACCATTCAATATTTTGTTTGTGAGAATATTTGAGAGAGATTGACGAGAATTCGTGACAGAATTTATTTTGTTTTTCTTAATAAAGCAAAATAAATGTTGCACAATAAAAGAGTTCTTGTATATTTTCTTTTAATATGTTTTTCACCTACAAATGAAGACATGGCAGAAGTGCTTTTTGAGAAAAAAAAAAAAAATCCCTTTTCAGATTTTTTTTAATTTATAAATACTACTAGCCCAATAGTGAGAGATGTGCCAACAATTGAAAATGGATCATTTAGCTGTGTATCTTCACTCAATGGTATAAGAATTGAATAACTGAAAATTGATCATTTAACTATGTATCCTCACCCACACTCAATATTACAAGAATTGAATAACTGAAAATTGATCATTTAGCTGTGTATCCTTACCCAGTGGTACAAGAATTGAACTGCATGAACTGCAAACTGACTCTCGTATCAAGAATCTTTTATAAGACCTTGTGCATGGAATGCTCAATATATTTATTGAGCTAATCCAATATTGGTTTTTAAATATTAATTTTACAAAAATAAAAGGACACAAAAGTAATTGAGACACTTCTAATAGAATGTGAAAATATGGTTGCAGGAAATACTTCTAATACAATGAGAATATATGGCGGGAGGAAATGGGAAGCGCTGATTATACATGCTTCGGCCCACTTCAACTATAAATGTATTGAAGTGGCTTTTATCTAAAATATAAAAAATGCTAGAAATAGAAATTATTTTTTTTATAATAACAGAAAGTGAGATTATATATATATTATCCCTCTCCACCCACTTATAACTATATAAATATTAAAATAATTTTTATTTTCAAATAATGGAAGTGGGGGAAGTGGGGAAAGTATTATTTTAATTTCTATCTATTTAGGTCACTTTTGAAATGCACTTTAGTTCCATGTTTATGGCTTTTTACAATATGAAATTTTATCCATGAAGTTAGTTTATGAATAATTCAACTAAAAAATAGAGATAATTGAAACCAAATTAAAAAAAATTGGAATAGTAATGATATTGATGTCAAAGAGATTACTGTCAAATATAATGTAACACAGATAAAAAAAAAGGAAAAATGAGAATAAAAAAACATAACTGGTGATGAAAATGACCCAACTGGTTCTAGACCCAGAGCATTGATTATAAAGTACAAATCCTAACATTGATCATAACAACTCGGAACAGAGGATGAGGAAAAAAAAAATTGCCGGACTTTGTCTGGATGTCATGATTTTGGAATGAATGGGAAGTGTCTCAGGGTTTTTAAGGGTATTTTTATTAATTTTTAATGTCATGAATAAAATTATGTAAATGCATTATTTTGATTTATTTTATTTTTATAAGGTCACTACAAGAAAATTGATGTTTACAAGCATCATTTTCCGATTCTAATCCCTTGTTAATTCACTTTAGCAACGGAATTTTTTAGTTTCTAAAAAAGGCATTGCTAATTATTTACAAACAAAATATCATTCTGTTTCAGACATTTACAACGGCTTTGCAACAAAAAAATTCCATTTCCAAATTTCAAAAATCGCGCAACGAAAAAATCCGTTTCAGAATTGTTGTAGAATGTAGAAACGGATTTGAAATGGATTTGGGGATATTTTAAATTTGTTTTAAATTAGAAACAAAAGAAATATTCCGTTGCAAATCCGTTGCTAAACTTTAAAAAATATATATAATAATATTTTTAAAACATATTAATTTGTTTCTAATCAATTGCTAAACCCCTAATTAACAAAAAAATAAAATATTATATTTATTTTGATAATTGATATATACAATGCATGTTATAACAAATTAATTTTTCCAACAAATAACCTAACAAATAATGATTTCATTAATGCATGTAGATAATAGATGTCCCAAAACAAAGTTTAACAAATAAAAAATGCTAACAAATAACTAATAAACTACAACTCATCTAGGTGATCAATATCATAATCATCACTAGCTGGCTGTGAGTCCTGAGTGAGCGCTGAAGGATCCTAGCCTCGAACTCCATCATCATATCCTGCATCTAACGCATCATTTGTTCATGATACTCATTTCTCTCCTTCCTCATCTCGTGAAGACTCCTTGTTATCCTCCTTTATCTCTTGCAGACTCTACTGAAGCCCCCCTTGTTATCATCCTTCATCTTTTGCAGACTCTGCTGAAGCCTCTTGTTATCATCCTTCATCTTGTGCAGACTCTTAGAAGCTCTTTGTTTTTATCTTGTAGATGATCAACAGTCTCACCCAGCTGTGTAATCTTAACTTGTAGCTCCTTGGATGATGTAGCTGTAGATGAGAAGTAATTCAACAATATCGCATGATTGTCTAATATTAGCCTATAGGTCCATAGATGATGTACCTATAAATGAGCATTGCAATAATTAGGGATAGAAAATAGATGCTTGGGAGCCCAGTCCATAAACTCGACGTTTCTTTTCCCCTCCCACAGTTTGAGGGAATATATTTGCTTTATCCATAATGGAAGGCTCATCACCCTCTTCTTGTGTTTGCGATGCTTGATCCACAAGGTTTAAATAGCGATCCTCCCACAATAAATTTGGGAAGTCGAATATTGTGATTAACATAATCGAATAAAAACTCATGAAATATAAACAAAGTTTAGCTACAACTTAAATATATATAAATAAATTACTCATCTATAACTCAAATACACATAAAGAGTTATTTGATCCATTTACTTTAATGGTCTGAGATCTTGCATCAGTAAGGTCAAATGTACCCTTCTTCATATGTGTCGCTTCGAAAAGCTCATATGGAAGAGGCTCATGACCAAGCCTCGATCGCTACAATAATATAATAACTTATATTAAGCTCAAATTAATGCTAGAAATAATATGTGCATAATAAAGTTATATTTATATAAATAAAAATGCGTTGCCAATTTCTCTGCATGACATATGTGGAAAATGGAGCCTCCTGAGTGCCAGGATATACCAAATCCAAGTCCTTCAGCCTTAGTAAGACAGGTTGCAGAAAATTTCAAGCTTCAAGCTTTAAACTCGGGGAATTCTATGCTTCATTCCATATTTGCCACGCAGTGTTAGTCACATACCTTTTTTTTTCTTTACGTTTGCGAACGACGCACATTAATGATCTATAACGTTCTGCAGCTTTGCGCTGCTATGCCATCTTAATAATAGATGAAATTGACTCATCCTAGATGAAGTGTTTCTGTAGTTTAACATGAAAATGAATCCATCAACTACGTATGCATCTACCCACATGTCAGGGGTGCGTTGTGCACACCATTGGGAATTGATCGCTTGCCTCGTGTGCAATCACTCAATGAACATGGGATTGGGTTGTAAGCCTGCTTCCACAACCAGTGACTTTTTTGGCACCACTCTGTCCGGTACATTTCGAATCTTAGACAATGAAAGTCCTTACAAAACACCTTTTATAATAGGGTCAATATCAGTTTATTAAAGGTCCTTTGGTGAATATATTATATTTTTAATGAAGGTTTGATGGGAGGGAATCAGAAATAATTTAGATATTAAATCAAATGTTATTAGAGTTACATGGATTTCCAAATAATTTAATATTTAATGGGAGATAATTGAATATAATTTAAATTTAAAATTATATGTAAGCGGAGTTATATGATTTTCAGCTTCACATTATAAAACACAGAAATAATCTTATATCTTAATTAACCAAGTAGCATATAATGTTTTCATTGGTCACATTGATTAAGTGAAAAATTAGCATGGATTTGCTCACTTAAAACTGGAAAACTAAAACTAAATTGTCTAAAAATTATTATACAACTATATTATGAGCAATTTCCATCTGACAATTTTTACTTGGTTGATTATATCTGGCATTTATTTATTTGGTGAGTGAATATATACTTAATAATGTATTGAGTATTATTATTAAAAAAATATGTTGCATACAAAACAATCATACGTATAATCATATACAATTGTCGTATGAGTACCTTTTCTTTAAAGAGGTGGATAAACTACGTTCATTCTAAAACAAGAAAGAAGGTTTAGAGTGATATAAGGGGAAGATACAAAGTGATCTAAGAAAAGTATAAAATGATCAAAATACAAAAAAGAGAAACAATCAACGCAAAAAATAACAAAAAAAAGCTTCCATTAATAATAGAATCAACACAACTAACATGCACTGCAACAAATTGTATTTTTAGTGATAACAAAAGTTACCACTGAAAGCAGTAATTTTAGTTATATTTACTAATAATAGCAAATTTTAGAAGTCGTCACCTCCCGTCACAAATACCTCCGATGCTAATATAAGAGTGACCATTTTAGACAAAAAGGTCACAATTTCTCTATAATTTTGTGTCCAATTTCATGAAACTAACAGATTTAGTATTTGTGACAAAATGACATGGCTACAATAACCTTATTTATTTATGTAAATTTTATTGACACAAAATTTTTTTAATAGTGTGTTAATTTTGTTGACATAAAAAATACGAAATAGTGATGAATTTGTGGTTGCAATTGTCTCTTTTGTTGTAACAACTTTGTTGACACAATAAAAATGATAAAGACTGATGAAAAAGTCGTCACAATAATCCATTTTATTGTGGCAATATTGTGGACGTAAAAAAAAAAATACACAATAGTGACGAATAAGCGGTTATAATAGTCCATTTTATTGTGATAACATTGTTAACTCTAAAATGATTGAAAATAGTGACAACTTTTTTTTTCAAAAGTAATATTTTTATTGGTGACCAATATTTCGTTACTAATGTTGTTTAGAGATACTGTAAAAAATATTGTCACACAAGTAAGTTAAAGTATTTACTATTATATTAAAATAAATAAATAAATATCACCAAAATATACAAAATTTTAATCTCGAATATATAAAATAGAGAATTTAAATATCTAAACTATAATTATAAAACTATCCTTTTTAAAAAAGAGAAAAAAAATTATAAAATTATCCTAAATTTAGAGATGAAGTACTCCACTTTGCATTTGAATTATCTTTTTTGTTTTTCAGCCACAACTTTACTAAAATTTGATGCTTGTTTTGAATATTTAGAAAAATAATATAAGAATATAACAAAATAATTTTAAAAAATAAAAAATTCTAATTTAATTATGACTTTCATACAATTATTTTTTCTCATTTGAGAAGAGACAAGTTCCATATTGCATTTATTGTTTTAAATAGATAAATAATAATAAAAAAAATCACATAATCAAAATCTAAATAAAATATTTCTATTATAACCTAAGATTCATAGTGTCAAAAAAGAAAACACTAATAAACAACCATCATGGGGGAAAGATTTAATAAACCTAGCTTTGAAGATTAAAAAAGATAAAGCAAAACAACAATGATCTCTTATTTGTGGTATAAACTACAGAAAAGAATTTAAGAAATAGGGAAAAAAAAAAATTCTTGTGACCATCAATAACATGGATCTCTACATCTAGAGCTTGTTGAGTCACTTTGGTTCTTGAATCAAATGAAGCCAAATGGTTGCCACTGATCTCCATAGGCACATAATTGCTCGAGGCTTCACCTTTTATATTAAGTTCATTGAGGATATATATCTTTTTAAAATTTATTTATTTTTTAAATTATAACATCTCGATTTTGTTTTGTGAGATTGGGTAAATCTCTATTTCATTTTAATTTTAATTTTTAAAATTGTTCTCTAATACTATAAATCCTAGATATGATCTAAATTAAAAGCTTGTTTTTTATGCCTTAAAATATAAATTTTGAGGATTGGGTAAACAAGCGCAACTTGCAAAACAATAAATCTGGAGAATATTTTTTACATTGATTTTTATCTCATATTTTTTGCTAATATCTTTAAAATTTGCATATTTTCTTTTAAAAAAATATTTATATATACACACATATCGAATTCAGTCCGTAAAATATGTTAAACATACTTTACGTTTTGGTTTTTAGAGGGTTTCAATTTGAGTTCTAAATAAGAAGGGCCTTTAAGACCACGATGTTAGTCTCGTTTTTTGTGACAATATTTCTAGACATTAGATAGTTAAATTTTTTTGTGACAAAAAATGTGATCACAAAAAAATAAGATTGACAACGTAATTGTGAGAGATCCTAAATTGTAATAATTATAATAAGTTTAGTTAAAAAAATGATCACAATTAACTTAATCAATAGTATTAATTAGTTTTTTTATCACAAAAAACTTCATATTTGTGACAAAATCATAGATAGTTATAGAAAAAATCGCTATGCATTTGAATCTTCTTTTTTTCTTTTCAGCCTCAACTTTTACTAAAATTTGATGCTTATTTTATATATTTAGAAGAAAAATAAGAATATAACAAGATAATTTTAAAAACTAAAAAATTCTAATTTAATTACGACTTTCATACAATTATTTTTTCTCAAGTGAGAAGAGACAAGTTCCATTTTTTACTTATTGTTTTAAATAGATAAAAAAAATCATTAAAAAGCAAAAACAAAAAACAAAAACAAAATTGCATAATCAAAATCTAAACAACATATTCCTATTATGAACCTAAGATTCATAGTGCTGAAAAAGAAAACCCTAACAAACAACCATCATGGGAAAAAAAATTAATAAACCTAACTTTGAAGATTAAAAAAGAAAAAGCAAAACAACAATGATCTCTTATCTGTTGCATAAACTACACAAAAGAATTTAAGAAAAAGGAAAAAAAAATCTCATGACTATCAATAATTCGTATCTCTGCATCTAGAGCTAGTTGAGTCACTTTGATTCTTGAATCAAATGAAGCCAAACCGTTGCCACAGATCTCCATAGGCACATAATTGCTTGAGGCTTCACCTTTTATATTAAGTTCATTGAGGATATATATCTTTTTAATTTTTTTTAAATTATATTATCTAGATTTTGTTTTGTGAGATTGGGTAAATCTCTGTTCAATTTTATTTTTAATTTTTAAAATTGTTCTCTAATACTATAAATCCTAGGTATGATCTAAATTAAAAGCTTGTTTTTTATGTCTTAAAATATAAATTTTGAGGATTGGATAAACAATAGCAACTTGCAAACTAATAAATTTGGATAATATTTTTTACATCGATTTTTATCTCATATTTTTGCAAATATTTTTAAAATTTACATAGTTTTTCTTTTAAATAAACACACACACACACATATTGAATTTGGTCCATAAAATATGCTAAACATACTTTACTTTTTGGTTTTTGGAGGGTTTCGATTTGCGTTCTAAACGAGCAGGGCCTCTTAAGACCACAGCGTTAGTATCATTTTTAATGACGATATTTACTAGACATTAAATAGTTAAATTTTTTTGTGACAAAAAAATGTGATCACAAAAAAAATAAAATTGAAACGTAATTGTGAGAGATCCTAAATTGTCATAATTATAATAGTTTTAGTTACAAAAAAAAATGATCACAATTAACTTAATCAATAGTATTAATTAGTTTTTTTTATCACAAAAAACTTCATATTTGTTACAAAATGATAGATAGTTATAGAAAAAATCGCTACTAAATGTCTTAATTTTTGTAGTACAAGCATAATCTATTTGGTTTATGAAAACTAGATTGGAGATACCTAGGCCTATAATTTTACAAATATTTATTTATTTTTTGGTTTTTTTGATATTTTTATGTGAAAAATAGTTGTTTGTTTGGTAAATGATTGATGAAATATATATATATATATATATATATATATATATATATATATATATATATATATACCAATGCGATGATAATGATTTAGTATTTGGGCATAATTGTTTTTAAATGCTTGAATAGGTTAAAATTTTGGCTTAATAGAACAAAAGTTTTTAGTATCGAATATGTTATTTTGAAGTATTTATAAATAATAATTTATTTTATAATATTATGTTAAATTTTAATTTAAAAACTTTTAAATTTTATTTATAATTATGTAAAACATCTAATAAATTTGTAAAAAATATATATACATAACCTTTGATATTGGGTAGGAAAAATAGACTTTTTAATATTTTATTAAGAATATAATTGGTCAAAATATCAAATTAGTCCCTGTATTTTGTGATTTCGGCCCTTTTAGTCCCTCTATTATAAAACCCGCCTTTTTAGTCCCTCTATTTGCACATTTTGGACTTTTTAGTCCCTCCATCTGACAGACGTTGGTTCGGCCGTTTGCTGGCGCTGATGTGGCAACTTTAACATTAAAATAATCATTAAAAAAACCCAAAATGTAAAAAGTATTAATAAAAAAATGAAATGAGGATTCATATATCTCTTCCTCCCTTTGAAGGGAGCCGAATCCACTATCATCATCCCTTCCATCTTTGCCCAATCCTCTCAAAATCCCCTAAATCCAAGCCTCGATGATCTCCCCCGCCAATCTCCACCCTCATGATAAGTCAAGCAATACCTCCTCAATGCATTGGCACTCTCATCATCTACAATTCCAACATCAGAAGGAATGTTCCTCATTCTTAAGTTTTCATGCAACAAATGAGTTGTAACGATGCCAATCTGGCCTTTCAATGCATTCATTGTTATAGCCCTTGAAAGCAGTGCTTCTCTAAGCATGCCTGCAGATATAACTTCATCATTAATCTGCAAGTCCAACAATTTCAATCAATCAATCAATCACTAAATCCTTTTTGTTTCAACTTTAAAGTACTTCAAACTAGTAAGTCAAGAATGCAAACTCTCCAGACACTAAATTTGAAGTTAAATTCAGTGATAACAACATTAAAATCAATTTCAATCTTGAATGGAGAATATAACAGAAACAAGGTCCATAACTACTCCTTTTTTCACAAGTAAAGAAAAGACATTAGAATACAAACACAAATGTTTAACAAATTAACAAAGACCATAACTTTTCAATGTAATTTGTTCCTGAATTCATCTCAACAACAAACACAAGGTCCAATTACTCATTAAAACAAGAGTAAATAATCTTCATCTTATAATGAGAATTAGTGAAGAAAAAAAAAATGCAAAAAAGGTGAGAGCTATAGCAGACTTGGAGGTCAGCGAGGAGGCAAGCAACGGAGAGAGTGCGAGAGAGGGGGGCACAACCATCAGGGGCAAAGGGAAGGGATTGCAATGGAGGAATGGAGAGCTTCAACGCCTTGAAAAGAAGATTTGACGATGATGTGGTGGAAAGAGCGCTGCCCATCCAGCCACTGAGCTCATTGAAAGCCTCAACAAGCTCCACCATTGGAGAAGACGAAGAAGGATAAGGCACATTAATTTTTTTATTAATACTTTTTACATTTTTGGGTTTTTTAATGATTATTTTAATGTTAAAGTTGCCACATCAGCTCCAGCAAACGGCCGAACCAACGTTTGTTAGACGGAGGGACTAAATAGTCCAAAATTTGCAAATAGAGGGACTAAAAAGGCGGGTTTTATAATAGAGGGACTAAAAGGGCCGAAATTGCATAATACAGGGACTAATTTGATATTTTGACCAATATAATTTCACAAATATATATACTAATTTATAAAAGACTTTTTATGGTGACATTCAGCGTGTTTGAATTTTTTTTTTTATCCAAAATTGTCAATACAAAAGATAAGATGTATAATTGTGATAGATACTAAATGATCACAGTTGAAATTATAAGTGATAAAATAAGTAGATATCACAATTAATCCAAAATATAGTGTCAATTAACTTTTTTAACATAAAAAACTGAATAACATGGTTAAGAAATTTAATTTTGTGACAATATTTAGTAGGCACTAAATAGTTAAATTTTTTGTGACAAAATGTTATAACAAAAATATATGTTGAGTGACAGAAAACACTTGGTCACAACAAATAAAAAATTATAGTGATGATAATATTTTTTTTTTTTGTCACAATTACATATCATTCTCATCAAAATGACGAACATTGGACACAAAAGAAATTTTGTCACTTTTAATATATTAATAGTGATGATTTAATTGTGACATATACTAAATTATCACAATTATCACTATAATAGTGACAAAAATATAAGTTTTCAAAATTAATGTCAATAGTAGCATTTATTAACTTTTTTGACACAAAAACCCTAATATTTGTGGCAAAATAACAAAGTGACACAAAGAAATTGTCACTAAAAATATTAACTCTTGTAGTAAGTTCTGAAATTGTTTTTGTTGTATAAGTTCTGAAATTCTATTAAAAAAAATGGTTTATTTTAGTGTACCATTGTTTTTCTTTTTTTCATTCCACCACTCATATATATATATATAGTTCATTTTATATTTATTAAAATAAACAAAACCACATAGTAAACAAAAATTAATAAACAAATAGACAGATGAGAACTTTGTCATTCAAAGCACTCTTAAAGTAGTATAACAGGACCTCAACTTATTTATTTGTATTCCTCTCTAATAAAATACTACAACAAATTTGATGATTACTGGCACACCAGTTAGGGGTCACAAAATGTGAAATTCTTGTCATGTATAATATTTGATGGCGTTAAACATGCTGTCACAACGATCATCACCTTTTCACCGTTGCTAAAAATATACTATGACGATATGCACATTGCTGTCAGCAAATGCTAAACTTTATGTGACAGCATGTACAAACACCACATTATAGCTATGCATTTGTGACATTTAATTTTGTCACAAAATAGATTATAAAGTGCCACAAAAAATCATGGATTGTCACAAAATATGAGTTGAATGTTTAACTATTAATGACGAAAATCATCTTGTCACACTAATAGATGATGTATCTTTCATCACCTATTATTTAAAAAATAACGTCACTAGTTGTCATGATCGTCACCCAATATGAGGGAAATGTTCAACAATTTACGATTGGAAGAAGACCGTCACCCAAATAGGTGATGTATTTTTATCTCATATTATTTAAAAATAATGTGACTAGATAACTTATATTGTCAGGAAATATGAGATAAATGTTAAACTATTCATGACGAAAATATGAACGTCACATGAATAGGTGGTGTAATTTTTTGTCACTAGTTTTGGGAAAATAACGTCGCGGAATATTGTAAATATTATATTAATCGTGACATTAGTATATTCGTCACTTTAATAGGTGACATTTATAACATCACCAGATATTTATTAACGTTTAACATTTCGTGACATTTGCTAAATAAAAATATGACAAATAATATTTTCCGTGATCTACTTGTCATTCATCATGAATATTTAATATTATTTTTTCATAACATCATTTGTTAAAATATTTAATATTTTATATCATACTATAAAGGAAAACATAATAAAATGAAATCAATAGCATTTCCAAACTTACAATATCAAACATAAAGTATTTGAATGGAAGAGTAATCCTGAAAATTATAAAATATTCTCACATCTTGATAAATTTAAAATCTAAAAGTTGATATGTGATGCAGCTTATACGCTAGCTTTCAATCTGATCTTCTGATGACAATGATTCAGTTGATGATGAACTTGGCTGACTTGAAACTGTAACAGACATTCAATAAAATAAATAATTAATTGATAAAATGTAAAAGAAATGCAATGATAAGAAATTTAAAAAACAAATGGTATTGAAAGGTAAAATAAAACTAAAACATACTATTACCGAAAAATTGTGGAGAAGCCTAGTGGTTGTCTTAGGAGAAAATTGATGTATTACTCCTACCTCATATAGGCAATCAAGAAGATGAACAATGGAGAAAAAAAGGTTTTTTTATAGTGAGTTATGATAAGATTTGGTGAAATTTGGAGGAGAGGGTTAGATTGCTTCTAATTGGTTCAAATTCTTAAAGGCTATTTTTGATGAGAGTGAAGAAAATAGTAAAACTAAATAAATATGTGAAGAGATTTGGTGAAATTGGAGGAGCAAAAAAGGTAAATTTTAATTGATACAAATTGTTAGGATCTTAATTATGCAAAATTTTAGCTGTCATTTTAGGTAAGAGGGAAGAAAATATGCACTTTAATCAATCTTTTGAACATTGGGGGATAACAAATTAATATTTCGTTAAAATTTAAATTCACAGTTTATATATTATTTTTTCTTGGATTTACAATGTTGGGAATTACTTTAAGAATTATCTAGCTTAATTTATATATTCTAATAAATAAGTTGTATCTTACAAATTAATTTATACAAAATAATGGTTTAAATGATTTACATAAGTTAGTGAGTTAATTAATTAATTTTTTATCATAATTGTTTTTCATTAGCATCCTATTATGTATTTAGAATATGTTTACAATTTATAAGTTAAATTATTATATTTTTATACTTATTCCATTAAATGATTAAATTATTTATAATGTTTGTTTTTTTAAAATTAATTATAAATTTAATATAAATCTCAAATTATATTTTCTAATATTATTATAATTTAATCATGTTCGACTAAACATATAAATATAAAATAAAATGAAATAAATATAATGAGAGAAAATTTCAAGTATTATTTCGCAAGGTTTTTAAACCCGGAGTAGACTCCTACGTTTATCCTTATTAACTCGGAACTAATTTTAAGACCAATATTGTTCAACTAAAAAACCTAATTTAGAAGAGCTCTAGAGTGAATCATTGACCTAACCAGTTCTGCCGGTAAACCAGTGACTTAGCTAAATTTTTTTAGGAGACTCAAATTTCAACAAATATTTTTTTAAACATATAATTTTAAAAATTTTATATACTAATTTGTAAAATATAAATATTTTTACAAACACTATATGTTTGCAAATATTTTTTTTTCTAAAAATGAATTTTTATACTATAAAAAGTAAATTTGTAAAAAAATAAAACGATTAAATAATATATATTTCAAAAATAATTTTGTTAAAAATATAATTTTTTTAAAATTATATGTATTAATTTATAAAAACATTTTCACATTTTCAAAAATAAAAAAAATGTTAGGCCCGCACGGATGGGGCACATGGCCCTCCTTCACCCGTCAATAAACTGAAGGTATTGCTCCTTACTAAACCCTGCCTTTTTTTAAAGGAAGAGAGGGGAGGGGAAATAGGAACACCCACCCCTTAAGATAAGGGGATGCTCGAGCACACCCTTGGCCCTCTTCTTCCTCCTCTGCCAAGAACATACACAAGTTTATATGGTTTGGTCGATGTGACCTACGTACATATGTAGAGTGACAAAATTTTCTTATTCTTTTTTGAGAAAAATTGATATAACAAATACAAGAGACCTTGAAAACCAAAATACATAATCTAACCACCAAAAAATCAGGTTCGAATTGCTCCAAATAATACATAAGAAAAATTTGTTCGGTCTATACCCACCATAAACCTCCAAAATTTTTTTTTTTCACATTTCAGATCGAGCTTCCAAAATTTTGGATCATATCATAATTCGGAACAAGTTATGAAGGAATTCAATGTATCTCAACAATTAATACTCACATTCGAATAAAAATGATATTTCATTTATGACGAAAACTTAAAGTCATGTACCAATTAAACAAATGTAACATTATGTAATTCCTTCTACTAATGCTATATATATAAGTGACACAATGTGACTATCATGAATACTTATATTTTAGTGACATATATACACGTCATGAAATAATTAAGACATACATGATGAAACCAAAGGGTCACAGATAACGTACAATGGTATTAGTGACACAATGCCAAAAATTGTTTAAAAAAAATTGATGTTATATAATCATCACAAAAACTGTATGTACATACATACCCATCACCCACACACAAAAACCCTCACCCACTCACGAAAGAGGCCAAGAATGGCCGACAAGTTCGTCTTAAATTTTATTTGTTAGTCATTTATGCATTTTCATTTGTTTTTAATATGAATTTTTCTTTTTCATTTTGGGTTATTGCTCTCCAATGTTTTTTATGTGCAGATGAGTGGAAATTAACTTCAATCTCATAATTATTTGAAAATTCATGAAGGTGAATCACGAAGACAAATTTTGGAGCAAGAATAAATCATAACTCCCTAACAGCAAGGAACACAACTTACCTAGGTAGCGTGACTTAGCCATGTTTCTCACTGGATTAGATTTACAGAATTTTCAAAAGAGCTCTGGCAGAAAGGTCCATGGCTTGTCCATGGAACGTGACATGGCCATGTTCCTTGGCTGACTTAGCAAACCCTAACCTGCACTCTTCCAGTAAAAAGGCCATCATGTCACCAAAAGTGGAGGATCCTTTTGGAAGGGCTAGAGTAGGAGTTCTCCAAGGTTTGGCAATGCTTAAATACTATCAAAAGAAAAGAGAAAGTGAAGACCAAGTGGAGATCCATCAAAGAATCAGGAGTTTTCTATTTCTTTGCTTTTCCTTAGACTATCTTATGTTAGATTTTTGTTATGGTCTTATAAATTAAATATGATTGAGTAGATTCTTTTATTCCATGGTTGGAACTAGCCTAATGTTAAGATACTAGACAATGTATAAAACTTTATTCTTGTATTAATGTTTATTTGCTCTTGATTCAATTCTATGATTTTTAATGCTTATGAATGCATTAGATCCATTATTTGCATGATCTTAGATACAAAGGGAAAGACTAAAATGTGAACTAAGGTATTAGAAAACCTTTAATTCAACTTGAAACCTAGATTAGGATTTCTTGAGGGCTATTGGATATCATAGAACTTAAATGATCTAATTATATTCAATTATCATGAAATTTTGAGGTTTTCTAAATTAAACATAATCGAGGAACTCCTTCATCTCCTTCCAAACTCTTCTCTTTCTCTTCTTCTTTGTCTTCTCCATCTCTTCAACCTTCATCTCCTCCTCCTCCTTCTCCATTATCATCACCTTTTTCTTCTTCTCCTTCTCACTACTACTCAACTCATCTCCATTAATGAGCACCTCTCTTATCCTCATCTGCCCAATCTACAAATCTCATTGGCAATCTCTCATTCTATGCAAAATGCACACAAGCCTCTTCAGACATTCTCCTGCAACTCAACACTCTGCAAACTTCCTCTCTCTCCCTCTCACTCAAATCACCATGAGCATCCAAGTATATATCCACCGCTCTATAAACTCGATTATAACGCCTCCCAAAGAATTCAACAACACTCTCATTCTATCCATAAATCCCACAAACTCATCCTTCCCTAAACTACCTTCTCTTGCTATCTCTCTTGCATACTTCTCCATGATCTCAATCACAACCTCTACTTCTTTTGCATTTGATTCAGTTTCATTGCTTGCAATGAAGTAACCAAGTATTCTCTTCATGCACTCTATGTCATTGGTTAAAAGATCTTCAATGGAGACTTCAGTGAACTGCATGGCTATCACGGACTCAAGCCCATGAATGCATGCCTTGTTTGCATGCATGTCAATGGTGGCACATAAAATTTGAAGGAAATTTGATGCTTGCACTGATCCTCTCTATTTTGGTATTAACCCCACAAGAAATTCAATGATCTTCTTGTTTTTGCTACACAATTTGAAGGAGCTTGTTTCTTGAATTTGAATGAGAGATTGCCAATGAGGTTTGTAGATCAAGTGTTGTTTATTGGGCAGATGAGGATAATGGAGGAGGAGGAGGAGGAGATGAAGTTTAAAGAGATGAAGAAGGAGATGGAGAAGATAAAGAAGAAGAGAAGAGAGGAGTTTGGAAGGAGATGGAGTTGTTTGGATGTAAGAGGGGAATAGTGATGGATGAACAGCGTGCAGGTGTCACTGACGGGGCGAGGCCAATAGTGAGGTGGCAAGCTAGCACAATCTTCAGTTAATGTCGTCTGCCCGAATAACTTGATTGGAAGGATTTAATAAGTTTAGTAACTCAAATAGAATTTTTTACTTCAGTGACCAAAATAGGAATTGACTCATAGTTTAGTTACCATTTGAGTTATTTACCCTTTTGGTTTTAACTTTTAAAAAACCAAATTTGTTAATTGAATATATATTTATATATATATATATATAATTGAAAATATTTATTATTTGAATTTCTGGTCTGGTTCGGGTCGAGTATCAGGATTCCCATACCCGCACCCACACCCGCACCCGCTTTATATTGATCGGGTTTACCCGAACTTGACCTGAAACCCGGTCAAACCGGGTTATCCCCATCAAACTCGGGTCGGATCGGGTTTGGGGATTATTGTCATCCCTACCTTAAGTTGTGAATTGTTACTTCATATTTTGATAAACTTAAATCAATTATTTTTTTTTTATATTTTTCACTTATTATAGGATAAATATTAATTTGCATTATCCAAAAATATGGTAATAATACTTCTGATCGTCTTGAGTTTGATCCAGAAGCATGGGCGTCATCAATTGGAGGAAAGATAGCTACGTGCACGTATGTATATGGGTTTCGCACCATGGTTAATTCTAAAGCATTATTTGATCCAACTTCTTGTGCAACTGCATGCACAACTAACTCAGTTTGTGGTCCTTCTACTAGTACTCCGCATATGAATGCTTCTCTTAATGATGATAGAATTGTGAGTTTAGAGGAGAAGCTTGAATCATTGACTGATAATGTGAGTCAAGTGAAGAATGATATAGGTGATTTAAGCAACTTAAAAAATCAATTTTAGATTGTGATGAGTTTCATGATGGAGAAATTTGGATCAAATATTCCTCCACCAACAAGTAAATGATTTTAGGTATAAATTAGATCTTACTTCTCTTATTTTTTTTGTGTTATACTTATAACTTTCTAGTTGCAATTTAATTTGATGGATTTTAAATTTTCATGATTTTCATAAAGGAAGACATTGGGGCAAGAAGAGAGCAAAAAAAAAACCCTCAAGGTAATTAAATATACCTTCATATATTACTTTTACTTTGTTTGTTGTTCACAATTGTATTTCTATAACAATTTGATTTGATGGATTTTAAATTTTTATGATTTTTAATAAAGGAAGACAATGATCAAGAAGAGGGAACAAAGAAACTCAAGGTAATTAAATGTATTTTCATGATGGATTTTTACTTAACTTTGTTTGTTGATGACAATTATATTGATGGATTAGAGAATTGTTGATGATGGATTTTTGATTGTGATGGAATGTTGGATCATTTGTATGGATTATTTGTATTTTTAGTATGAATGAAATGATGAATTTTGGATATTTAATGAGATAATTTGTTTTATAGATCATTTGTATGGATAATTTATATTAAGTGTATTTGTATGGAATTTTTTTTTTGTGTAATAAATTGTGCAGATTGTATGAAAATTATAAATTCAGTAGCTAATTGCTATGAAAATCAATAACAAAAAATAGCGTCGGATATTCGATTGCAAATGGCAAATGGCAAATGATAATAGGAAACAACAACTGAAATTCCGTTGCTACAAGAAAAATAACAACGGAAAAAAAATCCGTGGCTAACAGGAAAACAACAACCGAAATTACATTGCTACAAGAAAATAACAATGGAAAAAAGAAGATCCGTTGCTAATAAAAAAATAACAACTGAAATTCTGTTGCTACAAGGAAATTAGCAATGGGAAAAAAAGAAAATCCGTTGCTAATAGGAAAATGACAACCAAAATTCTGTTGCAACAAGAAAAATAGCAACCGAAAAAAAGAAAATCTGATGCTAATAGAAATAAAAAAACCAAAAATTCCGTTGCTACAAGAAAAATAGCAATGGAAATATTATGGATTTTGTAGTTAATGAGGACATGGAACTTTCATTACAAATAAGATAATAGCGGCGTACATTCCGTTACTAAAATAAGAAAAATATTGTTTGTAAAATACAACTTTCCTTTCCTATAACAATAATAGCAATGGAATAGTCCATTGCTATGCAAAAATAGCGACAGAAATATAGCAACGGAATTCTTGTGAACTATAAAAAAAATGAATATTTTATTATTATATTAACGACGAAGTTCTTGTGTTTGGCAACGGAAGTGTCCATTGGCACAACATAAGAAATAATGATGGAATTCTATAATACCGACGGAATTTGAATAGAGACTTGAGAATATCCGTCGGAATGATTTCGTTGCTAATTCCGTTGTTAAATATATATAGCAACGGAAATGCAGTTTTTAGCGACGAAAAAACCCATTGCCTTTTCATGTATTTCTTGTAGTGCAACGATGCTGAGGGAGAGCATGGCCAGGGAGAGAAGGACGAAGAGAAGGATGACGGCGATGTTGTGGATGGGGCAGCAGCCATGGTTGAAGAAGATCGGAGGGAAGTGGTCATCATCATCGGAGAGGGCGCCGAAGCCCGAAACGACGCCGGAGATGGAGGTGAAAGCAAAAGTCAAAGGGAGAACAGAGGCGGTGAGGATGGACAGCTGAGATTCGTTGGTGATGACCATTGATCGAGTTGTGATGATGATGAGTTGGTGGAGATGACCAAAGTGGAAGGGTATTGTTAAGGGTGTGATGCAAAATTACCAGCATGGGTTTGGAAGATGGTTGCAAAGGTGAAGGTAGTTTCGTCTTTTCTTTCCTCCTTTAAAAAAATAAAACCAGAGCACACACAAATGGTAAAGAGAATGGGCGTTTGTGTGTGGATTGAGATTTCTCATTTTAAAAAGTAAAGTGACTTAATTAGTGCAAGTTTTAGTAGAGAAACCAAGTGGGCAGATTTGAGATAGTAGAGGGACCAATTAGGGAATTCTACCTTTTGTTTAACATTGCGTGTTTACGCGTAATCATATAAGTTTTCAATTAATATGTTACCTTTTCGTTTAATATTTATTTTTTCTATATAATAAATGATACTTTCATTTAATATTACGTGTTTCCTGTTAACAAACTAAGTGTCATTCTGTCAACGCCAGCCACCTTTATGTCAGAGTTACTGAAAAGTAAACTGTCAGAAAAAAAAATGTTCTTTTAGGAATAATCAAATTTGGAAGGGCATGCATATAGAAAACTTTTAAAGGGTTTTTGGCAATTACAAGTAAAAGAAAAAAACTTGAAAATAGAATGAAATTATGAGGAAAGTAAGGATAAAGTCATTGAATGCTTTTGCTGTTCACGGATAATTCCTAATTTTTATTGAATCTCTTACAAAAATTAAGTTTTCTTTTGTTTGTATTTTTAAAAAAGCTCATTTAATTGTGTATCCTTCTAAATAAAACCAAATATTATTATATCTGTCAAATTCAATTTGCTTAGGTATGCCCCCCTCTAATAAATATACGCTATTAAAGTATATTATGAACTATATAAATATTATTATTTTTTACAATAATAAAAATGAAATTTTATTAAAAATTTTAAACTATCCTTAGCAATATTAATTTTTATTTAGATATACTAAATTTTTTGCGATAAATGTCGGCAAGCCATTAAACCTCAATTTTTTAGTTTAGAGACATTTGAACCATCCACCATTTAATTAGAAGAGAATGATCTACCACTCTCATATTACAGAGATGGTTGGGTTAAATTTTTTAGGGTATATGTGCAAAAATATTGGCATAATTGTTATTACAATTTTTTATATTTAGATGTAATAAATAAAATGAATTTATTTTATTTTAGTTGTATGAACACAATATATATATATATATAGATTAACTTAATGGCCGTTATAATTTTTATAAGTACGCATGCAGAAGTATTATGGTCATTTAATATATATATATATATATATATATATATATATATATATATATATATATATATATATATATATATATATTAACTTAATGGCCGTTACAAATTTTTATAAGTACGCATGCAGAAGTATTATGGTCATTTAATATGTAATAATACATTTCAATACTATATGTGGTACATATGTAAAATAAATTAAATTTTGAAAAATATATAATAGTATATGGTTTTATCAAGAAGTATTATTGAAATTTGGTGAATTTTTAGAATATTGTGACAAAAACCCAAAAAATTGTTTTTATAATTTTTTTAGAGCTTATTAATATAACTCATTATTGCCAATCTATTGGTATCAGATCCCTTTTATAAAGTTCATTTCTTTGAGGGTGCGGATTGGAATCCTAACTCGCACAGGAGAAGAACACATGTGTTGTAGAGCTCAACTCCTCATATGTACCAATCTTTGACACGTGATTTATCCACATTTATTAATATATATACAGTTAAACCTCTATAAAATAATACTCTTAGGGTGCACTTGCACGAGGATAATGATTACTAAGAAATGGGAATAGACACATGCTAACATCCGTTTGGATAGTATAGGAATGGGAATTGAATCCTCCCCCTATTCATTACACTAAATGTGAGGGTAATAGGGAAGAATTGATGGGATTTGACATATTTGCCCTCTTCCCATAATTACTTCAATATTTCTTAATTTTGTAATAATAATAATAATATGAACTATTTAATATAAATATTTAATTATAATCATTAAAATGAACAATAATAATATCTAAATTATTTCGAAATGGAGTAGTTTCATCCTAGGTAGTTAGAACCGGACCAGACCTTTGAACCGGAGCAGACCAAGGTTCAAGGGTCAAGAGGTTCGACCGTGGTCGAACCGAGTTGAACCGGATTTAATAAATAAAATATATTAAATATTATATTAATGTTTAAATCAAATACACCACCTATTAAACAAAACAAGTCTTGATTCTATATTTAAAATACACCATTTAACAACATTTAATTAAACTAAATTCATTATTAGCAAGGTAGATTACAATTCATTAATTATTTTTCTATTGAAACTTTAAGAAGATTAATTTATAATTTTAAATATTCTCAGGTATCTAAATGTGAGAAAAGCCAAATATCTAACGGTGGAGATTGGAAACAAGATGAAGATTCTTTTGTTTTAAGTTTTAACTTGAGCCAATGATAAGATAAGATAGGGTTTTTATTTTATTTTTTTAATTAATTGTTGAACCCCGAGATTGGAAACAAGATGAAGACTCTTTTGTTTTAACTTGAGCCAATGATAAGATAAGATAGGGTTTTTATTTTATTTTTTTAATTAACTGTTGAACCGAATGAACCGGTCAGATTCATCCGGTTCACGGTTGAACCGCCCGGTTCATCCGGTTCAATGCCGGTTTTTTTGTTTAACCGGTTTTATGGACTGAACCGGACCGGTCTAGTGCCCGGGTCCGGTCCAACCGGGTTGAACCGGCCGGTTCAACCCGGTTTTGACTACGTAGGTTTCATCCTATCTTTATTAAAAAAACATAATACATCAAATATTTATTTATAATAATAATAAATTATACTAATTATAATTAATCATAATTGAAGTAAATTATTTAATTAATATTTGGTAATAATTTAAGTAAATAAGAAATACAAAATATTTCATAAATTAAAATTTTGTCATAAATAATATTTTAATATTATTTATTAGCACTAAAGGCAAAATAGTAACTTTACCATATTTTCCCCTTCCTCTTTTCTAATTCTCGATGAATTTTATTCCAACCAAACACAGTTTTCATTGCCATTACCATTCCTTCCCATTAACATTATCATTCCCATTCATTTTATTCTCATTCCTATTCTGCAATCCAAACGCACGCTTAGGACCAAGAAGGTGATTTCTACCACAAGTGCACGGGTCATTAATTAGTAAATAAGATATCATTCTCACTCGGACTATGATGTTAATTAGTAATTTGTTACAACTAAAATTTATCTAGACAAATCCAAATAAAAATAAAGAAGATGAATAGAACTAATTGTAATTGAAGCTAAAACTATTGAAGTATGGCTATTGGCAAGGTGGTAAAATTCAGAATTCAAAGGCATCTAGGATAAGGGTTTCATCACAAAGATAAACAAAAAATCTTGTATGACTCTCTCTATTAAGTTTAATTGTTTGAAGGTTGTTTATCCTAAAGTACTCACTGTTTGCTTTTAAAATATAGCGAGATATTTAAGTTAAATCAACTCCTACTTTCATAGTAATTGAATCTAATTAAATTTTTTAAATTCCGTGATAACCATTGATCCTATAAGAATCCAAATGTATGGTTTCAGGCTTAATCCTAGGGTTTCTAATACCGCAATTTATCTTTTAGTTCTTTCTTTGGTGTCTAAGATCATGCAAATATGGGATTTATCACATTCACAAGCATTAAGTATCAGAGGATTAAATCAAACGGAATTTAAGCATTAAAATAAAAAAAAAATGTCAATATAAAGAATTTTTTTGTTCATCAAGAGCCTAATCCCCAACCCTAGAAAGATAAATCTACTCACTCATGTTCAAATTACAACTCATGATGTTCAAACTAATCATCAATAAATAAAATTAAAAGAAATAATGAAAAAAACTATGTTTGATAGACGAGCTCTTCTCTTGAAAGTAAATAGATCTTCAATTAATTCTTGATCTCCTCCATCTTTTTTTGTATGCTTTGGTTAATTTTTTGTGCTTCTCAACCTCAAAGTCTAACCACTGCAACCAAAAATTCCCGTATGAAAGCCCTCTATAGTCTTATATAAGATGACATAAGCTATGGTTTTCTTTGTCAACCATGCGCCATGGGTGTGTTGTGCACCATGCATGGATCATGTCCTCTCTGAATTAAAATCCTGCATTATGCTTAACATCAATGGTGATTGACACTGGTAGGTTGTGTTCCTTGATGTCTTCTTGTTTGTACTATTATCTCCACAACTTCTTTTCATCTCTTTTCTTATAGAATGTTTCAAATAATTATATAATTGATAATGAATCCAACCATCTGCATATAAAGTACCAAGAAGTAATAGCCTGAACCAAATTGATAGTATTCAACCAAAAAATATTATGATTAATGAATGAATTAAACCTAATCTTAGGTTAAAATATTGTTATAAGATTTTTCACTTAACAAAAGAATAATTTTTTCCGAGGTTATTTATTTATTGATAAATGAATAATATATTAATTTATCTATAAACGAATATTTATTAAATAGAGTAGGAGCAACAAAATCTTAAAAAAAAATAATAACATATTAGATGCTATTAATTTTATCAATGCGGCTTGGAACGTTGATGTGCAAACAATATTTATTGTAAATTATTTTTCACATCACAATATCCCATCATTAAAAGAAATGTTAAATAGCTTTAAACTATCCTAGTGAAAATGATACTGTTATGGAGTCACCTATAAATGGAAGCTTTGAGCATGAGAAAAATATACCAAATATGATGTTTATTTTACAAAAAACATAAGATTGAGATTGAGTTTAGTTCACAAACAAAGAAGAAAACAAATAACTTAGATGCATAGTTTAAAAAAGAATAAAATTTTAAAAAAGAATCAATATATCAAATATTTTTTTGGTATATTCGATGAATTATTAGTTTATATTTTTGTTGTTTTTAAAGAGTTTTAAAAAAAATTATTATCTTATGTATTTAGTGAAATTATTAATTTAATATATTCATCAAATTAAGAGTTGAAAATTTATTATTTAATTAATTATTAATTTAACAAATATTTATTAAACCAGACTATGCTATATATATATATATATATATATATTTGTGAAAGATTGGTTTTGACTTTTGCAATGGTGACGGTGATAATGAATCATGGAATGCCACTTTTGAGACGTGAGGAGAGTCACTTGCAGGGTGGATGTTGGATTTTTTTTTTTTTTAATTGCTTGTTGTACAGTGAATGCTAAATAAAAATAACAATTAGTAAACAATAATATTAAATTTATTTGAGTCTAGTCCAGCCTCAATAATAAGCCTGGACCACCCAATCAATTCTAACTATTGATGCCATTCATGCGTACAATTTTCTTTCATAGCTCTGTTTCTAGCTCTATGTAATTTTGATTGTTTTTAAAAACAATTAATACTAATACACACTAACGCACATGAAAATCATAAAAAATCATTCAAAATAAAGCTCAACAAACTAACATATAAAAATTTACAAAAACAAAATACCCCAAATATTTATCGAGCAAAACATGAAATTTAGAATTCATACAAGTATAATACTACAATCTAATACAAGTCCGATACTCCAAATGTTGAATATAAAGCCTCATTGTCCTAGTATTTCATTAAAACCTACACATAACAAATTCAATTAAATTAGAAAAATAACAAGGATATGAGGATATCAAATAACAAATTCAATCAAATTTAAAAAGCAAGATCTAGTCTTCTACTAAAATCATAATCAACTTACCATTAATTTGTTAAACACAAAAACCAACTCCGCACTTATCAACTCATAAATCAATTGCGCTTCCATCCTTATGATGAACATCAACCTAAAATATAAATCAAGCAAAAAATAAATTCTATTAAAATAACAATGTATATAACATTTAAGCATTGAATATTTAATACCTTACCTCTTCATCCACCAGATCCATATCATCACTAATTATGTAGCATTTATAATGAGCGATTGTTGAAGTATAATCTAAAGGAATATAAACATTTATTAGATCAAACTATTTTGAGAAAAGTAAACTCATTCATTAAAATAGTTATATCACACCCCCTCCCCCCCTTTACTTACCTTTCATATGAGTCCATAACCAATTTTGTGTACACATTAATGCTTCAAGTGTGCCGGGATGAAGGCTACTACGGTGTGGACTCACAACTCTCCCACTCGTACTGAAAGCTGACTCTGAAGCTACAATAGACACAGGAATTGCCAAAATACCCCCTCTTTACTTACCTTTCATATGAGTCCATAACCAATTTTGTGTACACACTAATGCTTTAAGTGTGCTGGGATGAAGGCTACTACGGTGTGGACTCACAATTCTCCCACTCGTACTGAAAGCCGACTCTGAAGCCACGGTAGACACAAGAATTGCCAGAATATCTCTAGCAATCAATTGCAATGTAGGATACTTAAGTGTCGTTCTCCACCAACTTAAAATATCAAAAACACACTTCCAAATAATGATCAAATTATGTACTGACACTCTCCTTTTCAATCTCAATAGAAGCAACAAATAAGTCAAAATTACTCATTGATTCTGAATCTTCACTCAATGATGATTGGGTAGGATTATCTTTTGATGACTCAGAACAACCACCATATCCACTGATGTTGAACTTTGCTGAATATTTAGAAATTAAATGATAACAAATCTTTTGAATTCTACCAATTTCTATATTCGCCACTTCATCACCATAAATAAGAGGGCAATAATACTCAAATAGCTTCAGCTTATAATGAGGATCCAAAATAGTTGCTACACTTATAATACCATGCATTTAAGTCAAATACTTATCAAATTTTTCCATCATGTTTATGCCATAGCTTGAATATGAGGTCACCCACAATTAATCCACTACTTCAATGCTAATTTGGCATCACATATCTTGGAAAAATAAATATTAGCAATAGGATACTTAGTTCCAGAATATGACTCTGTGATAGAATGAAACATTTTTAGTTTGTCACAAATTTTTTTAGCCACTTCCCACTTTTCATCCAATAGGACACATTTGTAAGGAGGCTCCCTTTGCTTCAAGCATTTAAAAATATCCTTGTAACAAATAGCAACATTAAGCATGAAGTATGTAGAATTCCATCTTGTCTTACAATCTAAAATCAATTTTTTAGTGTAAGAAACTTTCAACTGACAAACTGTTTCATCAAACTTCTCATTTCTTTTAAGCGTTTCACTCCAAAAAACAACACTTTCATGAACTTTTGTCAATAGCTTCAAAAATAACTTCCAAGCCATCTTTAACAATTAAATTCAAAATATGGGCACAACATCGCATATGCAAAAATGTCCCATCCATACAAAGAGTATTACAAGATAATTTGTTCGAAATCAAGTTCACCAATGAATCATTAGTAGAATAGTTATCCAAAGTCAATGAAGACAATTTTTTATCAATATTCCAATCCACCAAATAATTAATTAGCACATCATATCAGCAGTATGTGGACATGGCACATAAATGAACTTAATCACATAAAATATGAAATGATATTAAAAGTATTTACATAGAACACCAAATAATTCTGAAATAATAAAAATAAAAATAATAATACCTGATAATTCGATTTTGCAAACTCCATGATGCGTCAATATAATGTGTCATTATAGGCATAAAACCTTTCTTTTGATTGCTTGATGTCCACATATCAATTGTAATGAAAAGTCTACTATTATTGTCTTCAAGCAATTTCATTGTCTTTGCCCATTCTTGCTCATATATTTTGAGAATATCCTTTTTCACTGTTCCCCGAGAAATGTTTTTAAATAATGGTTGGATAGCTCCAACAAACTTTTGAAATCCAAAATGCTCAACCATTGTTAATAGATACCCATGTAAAACAATCATGGAAGCCAACTCTTTTCTTGTAACCTCTTCATTAAAAGAGAATGTCCCTAGTGAAACTTTTCCTTCATTATTTATCTTAGATTTTAAAATATTTTGCTTAATATCTCTTGTCTTCCTCAATAGACATGATGTAAAATGGACATGTAAATGTTTAGTCCCATTCTTTGATTCTCCTCCAAGCTTCTTTTGACAATAATTGCATATTGCCTTCCATTTATCATCTATTTTTTCTTTCTTAAAATGGTTCCGTACCGCAGATGTCAATTTTTGCTTAATGCCCAAGTTCACTTCTTAATTGTCATTTATAGAAATTGTTTGATTTGAAGTATTTGGTATTATTGATTCAAGGCATGCTTTATATTGTTCACTATTCACTTGTGCTATAGATTTGCCGCAAATTTCAACGGGTGAAACATTTTTGGGTGGATTATAACTAGCCTCGTCCATGACGATGTTACTTATTCATCTAAAAATAAAAATTATTTTAGAGGAGAAAAATAATTAGCATGCTTGATTAAGGAAGTTAGTACTTTGTGTTGTAAGAGATTATAATATGCTTGATTAAGAGCAACATCTTTACATTGGTTTCACAGACAAGTAGAATGATTTAGCAAGCAAAAACATCAAGAGAAATACTTTGCTAAGTTTTCTTTCCTATTCCTAATTAGTTAAGACATCTATTGGTTTATAACTAAATGATATAAATAGAAACAAGCAACATGCAACATTACGTAATTCGCTCATTTGCTTGTATGTTCCATTACTACACTACAGTGAAAATAATGTGATTACCTGTTGAGTAGCCCAACAGCCTTTGCCCAGACAAAGAGGATGGACAACAAGAGAAGCAAAACGTTGGAAACAAATGATAAAACAGTGTAGCCAAAGATTTGGAAGATCACCCAAGCAGCAACAATGCCAAGCAATATATTGATTGTCACACTTCTCCTCCTCCAAAGAATCACATCTGCAACTGCAGAACAAAAGTGTGCACATCACTTCCAATGTAGAGAAGAAATAAGCAAAAGCAAGTAACTGGAAACAATTTTCATGAAACCCTTACACTATCTCTTTGTGTGCTTATGTTTAAGGCCGATACAATTTTAATGTAAGCACCAGATTTCACCAAAGACACAAACTTGGTGTAGAGGAGCTCCACCTGTGAGGAGGAATCCATTCATCATTATGAATTTGAAATAATGCTTTTTAATTTTATTAAGGATTAGATTAGATTATTAGAAGAGACAACAACAAGTAATTACCTTGTAAACCTCCTCAGTGACAAATAGGGAAAAGAACCACCCTCAATGAATCAGTTGATGGGGATGTAAGGGTGGCACTAGAAATGGGTGTTGCCTTTCTTGCTGACGTTGATGATTGTGTAGTCAAGGCCTAGGGTTTTGAGCTCTGTGATGCGGGATTCGGTTCGGGCCGTTCGGCCTTCTTGATGACAGATGGCATGACCTAGAGTTTTGAATTGGGATTCTCAATTCTCTTGTCATGTTAGTTAAGGTAATAAGGTTATATATTATAAAATGGCAAAACTGTAAATAATTAAAATTAAAATATATATATATATATTATTTTTAACCAGGGATGGGGATCTCTGCGGGCGCGGGAATAGCAATCCCCACCCCTACCCCGTTTATTAAACAGGGACGGGTTGGCCCTCGTTCTCGCCCCCATGGGGGAATGAACAGAGGAATCCCATCTCCATCGGATTGGGTCCCTACGGGATTGCATATGGGTATCATGTGAAGGTAAAAAAGTTGTTTTCTACTTTTTCTTTTTTAATTATTTTATATTTTTGACATGGATTTGCTTGTTGAGATTTTTTTTAAAATATTATATATTTTTTAAATTACTAAAATAGGTATAATATATATTATTCATCAACGCATTTCAGTACACTGTGTACTTTTTCTTTAATCAATGCGGTCATACGTGTAAAACTTTAAAGCACGTAAAACGATTTTTTTTAATTTTATAATTGAGGCTTTTAAAAGGTAATATACACACTTAATCCTTATAATTTCTAATTCAAACATTTTCTTACAGTTCTATTTAAATATCACAACTCATCACATTTATCTTTATCACATTCTTATGTGTTTTATTTATTTATTTATTTTTCTATAACTCCGAATAAAATATTTCATTTTTATTTTAATAATGATAAACAATACTTACGAAAAACATATATCATACTCTAAATAGATAAAAGTGATTACATATATTATTATAAGATTAGAACAATAACACTGTCTAAGCTACATTAAGACCAACGGCTTGGATCAGCTGGTACGCTAAAGCAATTTCAACGACTATGACCTTCATTTCGACATAAACCACAACTCTTCGGTTGACCACCTTCCTTTATATCCATTTAATTATAAATCCTCTTGAATTCGGGACGCCCTTTAAAAGGTCTTTTCATTGTAATGTGAGGACAAAGATCCGGACCATTATACGGGTTCGAGTATATCTCATTCAACACAATTTGAAACTCTTTACGATATACATTAAAAATAGTCTCAAGCTTGTAAGCATCATCCACATATTCCTGCCAATGTAGATGAATAGAAATGTAGGTTGTGATAACATAGCGACAAGGAAAATGAAGCGTTTGAAACTCACTATAATCGCACCATTGTGCTCTTAGATCAGTACAGTAACTACTAGCCACACAACCATTTTGAGGTGGAGCCATTTCATCTACCATGAAAGAATTTTTTTTCACGATCAAATTGACAATCATAAATGCTACCTGCTAATTGTTGATTTTTCAGAATTATTTTTGTTAGTATTTCTGAGAATGTCTGACCTGATGTAATCTAAGCTTGTGCTTGTACAACTTTCCTCACCAACAACTCATTATTTTATATTACATGGACTTATTAATCAAAACCTAATAACTCTAACCTAATATATAGGGTTTGACACTATTTTAACCATAATAAGTAACCTCCACAATAGGCAAATAAATAACCTCCAAAGAAGATAAGACACCCACCCATACATACCTTTAGACATACACTCTTACATATCTATCACCCACACATAAAAAAAATCCTTTAAAAAGTATATGCATTTCATTAATTAACAGTATAAAATACAGCATTTAGAGCACCCCTCAAATTTAAAAACAAAGGAAAAAAAAATAATGCCATTCACAACCGCATTGCATAGCCCAACAAACATATGTACTATCAAACCATTCAAAAACTAGTTTGCTAAAATAGTTTTTTAGTTTTATTAATCATAAAAATGAATCATGTTTAATGAAACAAGTGACGGAAAAATTACTTTGATTTACTTTTAGTGTGCTGTTTTTAGAGACTTACAACTAATCAGTTATATGTGAAATTGTATGAAATGGGATCCACAATCTTCATGAATCTCCTCACACATATATTATTTTAACTAGTTTCTTTATATATATATAAGAGGACCATGGCCACCTTCAACTCTTAACAATTAGCAACAATTTTATCTTTATCTCTGTTAAAACTATAATCCATTGAATATAATTTATTCTGATAGGTAATAGAATTTATTAAAAAATTTAAATACCATTAGAATTTCAATCCAAAATATAAGTAAATTACTTTAGATATTAGAGATAACCAAAATTTTATTTTGTCAAGGTTGGGAATACCATATTAGATGTCACTCAAATAAGTAAGGTTTTCACTTTTCATTATTTTAGAAATATTAAATAATATGATTATGAATAATATATATTTTGAAATAAATAAAAAGATATTTACAAAAATTATTTAATTATATTTTTTATTTTAAAAAAATTAACAAATGGTCAAGGGCAAGGGTTCAAATTATACTTGAATCGGTATATGGTCATTTGTTGTTTGTTAGCAATAAGATAGTCGGATATCACTATCATTACTTCAACAACTCTCATGCTGTACAAAAAGTTTAGACAGTTTTTGTTAAATTATCAAGAAAATTATTTTTTTTTGGATGTATTATACATAATTAAAATATATTATTCATGAAGGAGAACATCAAACAAGCGCAAGGACAACAATAAAAACATTAATCTTAATAAAGGCTTTATTATTTAAAACTATGTTTTTATTAAATATTTAATTTAATTTAATTGGTATTAATTCTGTAAACTTTTGATGAACTTAAATATAAATTTATTCAGCTGATTTAATATTTTAAATTCTTTTAATAATAATAATAATAATAATAATAATAATAATAATAATAATAAACTCAAAGCTCATTAGTAGTTTATCTAGAAAGCAGAAAGTAGAAAGTAGAAACAACAAAGTCATTTTAATAAATATTTTGACGTTACACCAAATAGGTGAAACACTTTATAAATTTAAAATAGTTCTTGGTTAAAATAAATAAATAAAGTTTGAAATAGTACTTGAGCCACAAACTTTGTTGCTCCTATCAAAAATAAAATGCATTTCATTGGAAAGATGGCATGTGGTCTTTTCCAACTCTTTGGAAGCCTGGTTTGCTAAGGGGCCGTTTGGTATGGGGGAAGTTACAATTTTTCCTAGAAAGTTAAGGTTGTGAAACGTTTTCATGTGTTTGGTTGAAAAAAAAAACTATGTAAACTAATGGTCAACTTGCAATTACTTTTCTTTCCCTATGGGTCTATGACCAGGGAAAATGATTCACAAGGGAGGGAGTGTAAAAAGAATTACATCATGGTTAGAAAAATATGAGACATAAAATTCCGATGTTATCCCTTTGTAATATATATATATATATATATATATATATATATATATATATATATATATATATATATATATATATATATATATATATATTTTGTCTTGTCTTCCTTTTAAGAACCCTAGTTTTAATGAAGAACTCCTCCACCGCTTCTTTCTTTTGAAAACCTAGTACAAGACAATCTCTATTGGTAAGTCCTATAATTTTTTCTATTTCTTTTGAAGAATTCATAAGGGAAGCGTGTTACGTGGACCAACAAGTTCGGGTAATTATATTTCTTATAATAGAAGAACATAAGTTAAATACCTATTTTTACCTGGTATATAAGCAACTTTTTTAATTTATTTATATAAAAACCATTGATTAATGTGAAAATTAAAACATGTATTTAAGGTATGGTTTTATTTTACTTCATTATTATTAAAGGGTAAGGTTAAAAATAATCATAACTTTGCATGGAAAGTTTATTCATACATGTTAGAGTAATAATCATATTTGTATATATATTGTGTACTTATATATATACCCTTGAGTATACATACTCATGTACACACCCTTCTTGTATTTATATGGGGTGGTTTTACCCTAATGAACATACATTCATTCCTTTTCCTCAATCTTTTATCTATCATGGTATCAGATGCCTGCCGATCTCGCCGGACCTTTGATCCGTCCGTTTGTTTTTGTTAGTTCTCCGACGAGCATTTTGCTTTGTTCTTCCATGGTTGCTTGGTTGAAATCTAGCATTCTTGGTTGTTTGTTTTCTTGCTTCACTGTTTGTTTCCTTTGAACTCGGACCTTGATTGTTTGGTTGCTTCATTGTCTTTGACGACCTCTGCACACATTGCCACTAGCCTCCGCGCTGACCACCATCTCCACAGCCATTCGTGCCGACCAACACCTCTCAGCCATTTCACAGCCACCAGCTTAACCCACATAGTCCTCACTGCCGAATCTCACCCCACAGCCGCAATCATCGCCAGCACAAATCCTCGCTTCCAGATCATCTCCAACATAAGTCCTGCTTAGCCTTGGCCACCGTGACAGATTGCGCCATCACTGCTTCTTCGCCTCGGCCAACTCTCCATCTCTTCTTAACCGACAAACGGACGAGCCCAAACCAGAAGACCAACACGCTATTCCATGCACGGAATTTCCGCATTAGAAGTCTCGAGATCCTATCTTTTTCTGTTTGTTTTGATTCTTAGCAACAATATATACATAATATACAATATACAATATATAATATATGTTAATTAAAAAACACAAAAACAAAAACAAAAATAAACGAGATTTGATTCCTTCCTTTTATTATATTTAACATTATCTATTTATTATAAAAAAAAAAAATCAAAGTCCCAAGATTTTGTCTTTCCCTCTTAACCATTTCCTAACTACTTTATTCCCACAAAAAAATAAAATAAAATAAAATCACCATTCCAAGTTGACAGATTTTGTCTTTCCCTCCTATTTATTTCCAAACTATTTTATTCCAAAAAACAAATGGCATCATCTTCCTCAGCTCCACATTTCCTAGCTCCAGTCGATATCAAATTAAACGGTTCTAATTACAGAGAATGGCTTACTACCATTTGCATTGTTTTACTCGGTATGAATTTACTTGGGCATGTTGACGGTACCTTTCCCCAACTTTCCACCCCCGATGCGTCATGGACACTTGCTGATCCCCATACCAGGACCATTATTTGTCAGTCATGTGAGATTGATATTCATATGAAAATTGGACATCTTCCCACTGCTCATGCAATATGGGAACACTTAGGTTATATGTTTGAGCATTCCAGCTCTACTCGTCAATATGCCATTTTGTAGGATCTTACTCACATTCAGCAACATGAGCGTTCCATCAGAGAGTGTGTCAGTGACTTGCGGTCCATGTGGCGTTAGATTGATTCATTGGAGGAGTCCAATTGCTTAACATGCACATGTTGCAAAACTCACACTCAGTCTCGCCAAATACAGTGCACCTTTGAATTTCTAATGCGTCTTCGTCCTGATTTTGAGGCTGTCCGCAGCCAACTACTCAATCGGGAGCCTCTTCCATCATTTGACGATTTCATTCATAGTGTTATTGCTTGAAAAACTCGCCTCAGCACATTATTTCCACGGCTTATCCCTATAAACACAGTTCTTGCTGTGACCTCTCCACGTTCCACTAGAGTACCCTCCGGTCCTTCTGTGCCACCAACTCCTGCTTCATCGACTTCTTCTTGGTCTTCTATTAATTATCATTATTGCAAACATCATGGTCATATGAAGAATTAGTGTCTGAAGCTTCAGCAATGATAGCAGTAGTAGTCATCACAGTCTCGCCCTCCACCTCAATCTCCTGTTTCCTCCCCACATGGTTCTTTTTTCTCAGCTTTAGATTTTCTTTCCTCTACTGATCTTATTTCTTAGGTTGCTCAGCTTACTAAATAGATTCATGCTATGCAACGCGCTCTGCCCTCTGGATTTTCCTTTACTATGTCTGTTGCCTCTAGTATGTCTTCCTCCTCCTGAATTTTAGATTCTGGTGCCACTCATTATATGACTGTCGATACCTCTAACCTAGTCTCTATTACTACACCTCATACCTTTTCCAGTGTTCGCACCGCTGATGGAAGCCTTCATCCTGTCATGTAGAGTGGTCGTCTTCAGTCCATTTCATTTGACATTCATAACGTCCATCATGTTCCTGGCTTAGCTCTCAACCTTCTTTCTGTTAGTCAGCTCACTGATCATGGTCTCATAGTTACCTTTTCTTCCTCTACTTGTACTATACAGGACCATCTTACAGGTTAGAGGATTGGGATCGGGCGTAGAGTTGGCGGCCTCTATCACTTAGATTCTCTTCATCTTCCTGTTCTTCCATCTTCTGGCATTGTTGCCTCTGTATGTTCTATTAATCGTTGGCACAATCGCCTCGGCCACTTGTCTAGTTATCACCTGAAACTATTAATAAGTTCAGGTAATCTTGGTTATGTTTCTTCCCTTCCTTTATATCCATATATGGGTTGTAAACTCGCTAAACTCACTGCTCTTCCTTTCTCTTCACGAGAATCTATTTATGAATCTGCTTTTGATCTAGTTCATTATGATGTTTGGAGTCCTGCACCCTTCTCCTCTCTTGTTGGTTTCATCTATTACATATCTATTATTAATGATTTCTCGCATTATACTTGGCTATATTTAATGCATTCCGGAATCTGAGGTTTTTTCCATTTACTCTCAATTTGCGCAAATGGTATATACTCAGTTTGGTAAACGCATTAAGGATTTTGGCTCTAATGGAGCACGTGAGTATCTCTCTACATCCTTTTCGCACATTACTTTCCACTCAATCCTTCTGGCTGAAGCCATTATTACATCCATCTATCTTATCAATCGCACTCCTACCTCCATTCTCTCTAGCATCACACTTTATGAGTGTCTGTACTCCCTTCCTCCCTCCTATGGTCATATTCACCGTTCGGTTGCACCTATTTTGTTCTTTTGCCCACTGTCAAGAGAAACAAACTCTCTCCCCATTCTAACATGTGCATTTTTCTTGGATATAGCTCTGAATACAAGGGTTATCGCTGTTATTATCCCTATTCTCACCGTCTTCGTATTTCCTGTCACGTCACTTTTCTTAAAGACACCCCTTAATTCTCTTCATCCTTCCCAAATCTTTCCTTTCTTCAATCTTCCGCTAGTGCATCCTCTTTTCTCCCCTCCATAGTTCTTCCGAGTTCCACTACCACTGCCAATTTTGTGCCATCTCCAGACGTCTCCATAGACACTTCCTCTATTCCCCCTTCCTCTTCCTCTGGTTACATTACTAATTATAGTGATTTGTCTCCTCTCTTCGCCGACCCATCCTATCTTGAAGATGCTCCTGCTGTCCCCCGTCATTACCCAGACCGTCCTCACTGTCCTCCTGCTCGGTACGCCCTTTCTCTCTCCTTTAGATACTCTCCCGATTTTCAAGCCTTTCTTGCTACTATTTACTCACATTCCTAGCCGCAGTCTTATCGTGAGGCTGTAAAACATCCCCAGTGGCAACAGGCTATGATAGAGGAACTTGATGCTCTTCAGCGCATGCATACATGGGATCTTGTTCCTCTTCCATCTGGTGTTACTCTTATCAGTTGTAGGTGGGTCTATCGAGTCAAGACCCGAGCCTATGGTAGTATTGAGCGCCACAAAGCGCGTCTTATTGCTCGTGGTTTTACTTAGGAGTATGGCATTGATTATGAGGAGACATTTGCTCCTGTGACCAAGTTGACTACTATTCATATCCTTCTTGCTATAGCTGCTGCTCGTCACTGGCCACTTCATCAGTTAGATATGACCAATGCCTTCTTACATGGAGATCTCTCTAAGGACATTTATTTAACTCTTCCTCCTCCTAGTTTCTCTCATTCTTCTCAGTATGTCTGTCATATTCGCCGAGCTATTTAAGGGCTCAAACAGGCTCCTCGTGCCTGGTTTGAGCAGTTTTGCAGTGGTTCTTACTCTTAGTTTCTCCGAGAGCTCTCATAATTATGTCCTCTTCACTCGGCGGACTCCTCGAGTTATCACTATTCTTCTTCTTTATGTTAACCATATGGTTATTACGGGTGATGATGTTGATACTATTCTTTCCTTGAAACAGCAGTTACAGACAGAGTTTCAGATGAAAGATCTTGGCCCTCTTTATTACTTTCTGGGTCTTGAGGTTGCTTATTCTCATCGAGGCTACTTGGTGTCTAAATAGAAGTACATATCTGACATTTTTTGATGAGCTGATATCACTGATCTCTGCACAGCCTCTACTCCTATTGAGCTGCATCACCGACTCTCCTCTTCTGATGGTGAGCTTCTGCCTGATCCCACTCTTTATCGTGCACTTGTTGGTGCTCTCATCTATCTAACAATCACTCGGCCTGATATTGCATATGTTGTTCATGTTCTTAGTCAGTTTATGAGTGCTCCTCGTTCTACTCATTACGCTACCCTCTTACGAGTTCTTTGTTATCTTCATGGCACTATATCTCACTCTTAACTTTTTTCTGCCATGTCTTCTCTTTAGTTGCACGCCTATTATGATGCTGATTGGGCAGGTGAAGCCGCTGATCAACATTCTACTACTGGTTTCTGCATTTTCCTTGGAGATTCCCTTATCTCTTGGAAAAGCAAGAAACAAGCTACTATTGCTCTTTCTACTACTACGGCTGAGTATGGCATTATGTCCTCTACTGCTAAGGAGGTTCTTTAGCTACGTCAGATTTTGATGGACTTTGGTATCTCTATCTCTGCCTCCACTCCTATATACTGTGATAACCAGAGTGCTATTAAATCACTATCAACCCTGTATTTCATGAGCGTACAAAGCATTTTGAGATCGCTCTTCACTTTGTTCATCATCATTATCTTACTAGCAATATTCTTCTTCCTTATGTTGCCTTTATATAACAGTTTACTGATCTTTTCACTAAGGCACATACTGTCTCTCGGTTTCAATTTCTAATTGACAAACGCTCAGTTTATGACCCAATGTGAGTTTGAGGGGGGTGTTAGAGTAATAATCATATTTGTACATATACTATGTATGTATATATATACCCTTGAGTATACATACTCATGTATACACCCTTCTTGTATTTATATGGGGTGGTTTTACTCTAATGAACATACATTCATTCCTTTCCCTCAATCTTTTATCTATCAATACCAAACAAAGGAATTCATTTTGCATGTATTTTGATTACAATATTCAAGGTGCATATCAAACACTACATTGTTACTTTACAGGGAAAATAAATCCAGAAAAAAAATTACAAGGAAATACTTTGCAAGGAAAGTGTTTCTCTGCAAAGTACCAAATGGGTCATAAGGGTATGGGAGTTTATTGAACAAATTTTGTTGTCAATGACAATGCGAGGTATTGCATTCTGTTGAAGCCAGGAACCAAATGGGAGTTTAATGTGGGTAGTGCTTCAAGAAGTTTGCTGCAGCCAGAACAAAGGATCAACTGGGCTAAGCTTTTGTGGTCTTCTAGCAATGTTCCAAGGCATTCATTTATTTTTTGGTTGGCGATCCTTAACAGATTTTTTTCTTGGAAAGCCATAGATTCTGTTAATTGTGTTTTTGCAATGAAGCTAGTGAGAGCATTAATCACTTGTTTTTCAGTTGTACTTTCTCTCTAGATGTCTGGTCTAAAGTCTTGAGAGCTGTGAATGTGTATAGGAAATTGTTTGCTTGGACTAAAGAAATAAGAATGTGTTTGGATGCAAGTACTCATCCCCCCTCTAGAGGGGGATGACTACTAATCCCAATGAATACCCATGTTTGTGTTAATGTAATCCCTATCCCCAATACATTGTATGAACTCTTATTATTTGGATAATAATTATGAGGCACCGTTTTATCTATTATTATTTCTGCTCATAGTCAATAAGATAAAACATCCTTGAATATTGGTTCTGCTCAAGTTATCAAATGCGTGATTTGGATAATAAAACCTTGAAGCTTAAAATAGAACAATATACTAAATGTCCCTAGTCGATTATTTTCATGGGAATGAAAATAAATTAAGACTAGTATGTCTTTCATGAGATGGCTTTGTTTTACGGGTCATAGGATATAGGATATCAATCAAAGGACATATATACATGTTAAGGAACAGTGTACCTGGAACGATCCGCTCTTGAGAACACTACATGGTTGTAAAGTCATAAGTGTTTTTTCTCAAGCAATTCTTGTACTCGAATCTTTTGACCTGAAATCACTATAGATCTTGGATGAATCCTTACATGTTTTGACTTACGCCTAACGTCATTCGTAACTGAGTGGCAAGTACAGGTATGTTTGGGCATGCTGCGGTTTATGTTGAGAGACATGAGTGAAGTAAAGGGATTGCCCCTCTCTATAGAGAGAGTGAATATCACCGGCCACTTGATTAGTGAGACTGAGTAGAGCGTGGCCACGCCCAAGGGAAATGATAAGAGTTATCATTTACTTGACCTAGTCAGTTCACTAAGAGATCAAGAAATTAATTAGCTTTAAAATAAGGGTGACTCGTTCCATGCCTTATGCTAATTAAGATATTCAGGGGCAAAGGATTGTATGAGGTTGTGATAGGTTCCGTTAATTCTTGAAATTGACTTTCATTTAATATTGGGTAATCGAATTATCTTGCTAGAGAATAATTATGATTTATAAGCGTTAAAGTTATTTAAGCTCATTGCTAATGTTAAATGGACATACAGAATCGTACACTAAGAATGCCGGGATCAAGGTTCAGTATTTGTTACTTATTGGACCACCTGTTTAGGGTTTTGGTGAAAACCCCAAATTAGGTGGAGCAAATAGCTTATTCGGGGTGGGTCTTATTAAGTGTTGAATCAATCTAATCAATTTGGTTAATTAAAATGGTTTAATTAATCAAGTAAAGAAGAGATTCCTAATTTGATTAGGAGTGAAGGGTTTTATCGTAAATTAGGATTTTGGGTTTCCAATATAAATAGATGGTCTAACCCTAATATGAGAGTAAGAGAGAAAATTAGAGTAATCGAGAGATTATCTCTTAAGAAACCCTAGCCGCCACCCACTCTTCTCCCTTGGTCTCAGTCGTCGGATCCTGCCGCTGGAACCTGCCGCCGCCATGCCTACAATCCCTTTTGTCTTGAATCTCGTGTGCTTGCTATTCGAACCAAGAAACAAGTGTTGTTTCTTGAGGTACTAGCATACCTGCTTGACTCCCAGATGCGTTCGTGTGTACGTGATTGTAGAGGGGAATTGTGATTCGCAGTCCTTTTTGATTTCGGGGAAATAAGGGTACGTTCAGAATCGTCATCAAAAGAAAGGTATAACTTTTAATTATCTATTTGTTATGAATTTAATCCTAGTTCTGGCATGCGTTAGGATTTTATCATGTTTACTTGTCGTTAAAAATTTTGTTATCCACTGCGTATTGGCTTTTATTTTCGCATGATAATTCCCTTCACTGTTGATAAGATCCCTACAGTGTTACCAAAGACAGGTTTTGCATGCCTATAGGATTAGATGTTAGATCTATTGGTAATATTATTTTGATTGACATTGCATGGTAATAGAATAGGATGATAGATCTGTATTCTGTTAATTTTGTTAATCTAATTAATTAGTTAATATTTCCTAATATGATTAGGAAATAAATGATCATGCTTATTTTTAGAAATATTTTATTTCCTATTTGCAAATCTTGATTTGATTAGGATTTTAAAATCTATATATATATATATATATATGTGCTCTTATGGTATGATTGTTTTTATTGTTTTTGGTATAATTGTTATGTCTTAAACATTAAAATTCTATGTAAGGAATTGATTAGTTTGATTGGTAGCCCAAATCAACTAATTGTGAGTTTTAGGGTTTTTAAGAACATTTCATTTGATGAAATAGATCAAAGGGTTTGATCGTTTGGGTTAACACCCAAGCCCATCACTGGGTTAGTTCTTAAAACCTAAACACACAATTCCTATATGGCTTAAATTAAAAGTTAATTAAAATTCGGATTCCATGTCTTTCTTGCTTGGTTTATTTAATATGCATGTGATGAATGTTGGTTGGTGCGTTCATGGGCCTTAGCTGTTTAAACGGCCTGCATGTCATTTTATTTTTATACGGCCTACGAGTCGTTATATTTTTGTGTATGGCCTGCGTGTTGTCATCAGGTTTGTTTTTTTAATTTTATATTGTATAAAAATTAAAGACAAGGCGAATTGATGAAGATAGAGCCCCAAAGGTTGCTGGGAGAGCTCGTCGTGGCACAACCAGAAGAGGAACCTGCCGAAGATAGTCTCTAGGCTTAGGATTTTCTGCCCCATGAATGTCACATTTATTTCTGCTTTTTTATTTATTCCTTACATATGTTTTGGATGAATGGAATTCCGGTATTTCCGTGTAAGCCGTAATTAATCCCAACAATAGTAAGTCATGAAAATGCCTTCCCTTACTCGAAACTTGTCAAGGCATCGATCATCGAAATGCGGGTCATGCCAAAGCTAAGCGAGCTAGATTATCTTTGTGACGCAAGTGTTGGGATAATGGTTATGTCCAACACTCGAGTAAAGGTTTGACTTAACATGGGTAGTGGGACGGTCCTACCCTAAGCATTGAAAAGATTGGGGTGTGTTTTAACACTAAATGTTAACCCCATTATATCCAAGAATCACATGTGATGTGATTGGAAAGAGTTCCTACCTAAATAACCTAGTCTTGGGTGTACAAGCTCAACTTGACCAAGACGAAGTGAAATATGGATCTTGACCCTCAATAAATCACTAACAATGAATTATTTACATTGGGATATTAATTCGTAATTGTGGGAAACTTTATAAGACCTCATAACTGAATCTTGTTTTTAATTCTGTGTAGATCATAATGACAACCAATAATACAAATCCACAAAATTTTTCATTGCGATCTGTCCTTGAGAAGGACAAGCTCAATGGAACCAATTTCTTTGACTGGTCTCAAAACCTGAGAATTGTTCTTAGGTAAGAACAGAAACCGTAATCTATTGAGAAACCATTGCCTGAAGCATCAGCAAGGAATGCTATAGCTACTGTTAAAGAGGCATTCGACAAGTCAAAGAATGACTCTAATAATGTTACCTGCTCATGCTGGCCATCATGAGTCCAAAATTACAAAAGTAGTTCGTGGATATGGAGGCTTATGATATTATGGTGCATCTTAAGGAAATGTTCCAAGAACAAGCTAGGCATGAAAGGTTCATAACCACAAAAGCTTTGACCTCCTGTAGGATGGCTCAGGGCACTTCGGTAAGTGCCCATGTACTCAAGATGAAGGGGTATATTGATACGCTAGAGAAACTTGATGCGCTGATCCGAAAGGAACTTGCGGTGGACCTTATCTTAGGGTCCTTGCCAGATAGTTATGATCAGTTTGTCATGAACTATAACATGCATGGTATGGATAAGACACTTACCGAGCTGCATGGGATGCTTAAAAATGCTGAGCAAAGTATCAAGAAATCCTTCCCGGTGCTTATGGTACGAAAAGACAAGGGAAAGGGAGGAAAGTGGAAGGGTAAAGCCAAGTCCAAGCCAAAAGAGAAGGTTGGAGCTTATTCCAAAGGCAAGGAGGCTAAGAAACCCAAGCCCAAACCTCAGAAGGAGCGTATGTATTTTCACTGCAATGAAGATGGTTATTGGAAGAGAAACTTTCCACTCTACTTGGAAGAGTTAAAGAAGGGAGGTAAGCCCTCTACTTCAGATATCTATATGAGAGAAGTTAATCTCTCTATTTCTATATCATGGGTATTGAATACCGGATGTGGTTTTCACATTTGTTCAAATGTGCAAGGACTCAGAAATAGGAGACGTTTGACTAAAGGCGAAGTTAACCTAAGAGTAGGGAACGGAGCAAGGGTTGCTGCAATAAAGATAGGAAACTATCCATTAACTTTGCCTTCTGGACTTGTTTTGAATTTAATAAATTGTTATTATGTGCCTGTTATGAGCAAAAACATTATTTCAGTTTCTTGTTTAGAAAATGATGGTTATAACTTCATTATTAAGAATAATATAATTTCTATTTTTCATGAGGGCATTCTGTATAGCAATGCTATACTTAGCAATGGGCTTTATGTTCTAGACTTTAAAAACCACAAGTCCATCTATAACATAGATACTAAAAGGGTTAAGTTGAACCAGTCGAATCCTTCATACTTCTGGCATTGTCCTTTGAGTCACGTAAATGAGAAATGCATCTTAAGACTTCATAGGGATAGAGTTCTTGGCTCATTTGATTTTGAATCATTTGAGACATGCGAATCTTGTCTCCATGGCAAAATGACTAAAAGATCCTTTAACAAATAAGGTGAAAGGGCAGGTGATTTATTGGGACTAATACATTCTGATGTATATGGACCATTGAGCACACATGCTAGATGTGGTTTTGAGTACTTCGTTACTTTCACAGATGACCTCAGTAGATACGGCTATGTCAATCTTATGAAGCACAAGTCCGAGACTTTTGAAAAATTCAAGGAGTTTAAGAATGAAGTGCAAAACCAACTTGGTAAAAGTATTAAAGCTGTTTGATTGGATTAAGGTAGTGAATACTTAAGCCAAGAGTTTGATCATTAATTGAGAGAGTGTGGAATAGTTTCACAACTAACTCCTCCTGGAACACCTCAGTGGAATGGTGTGTTGCAAAGGAGGAATCGGACTTTATGCGATATGGTTCGATCAATGATGATTCAAGCTGGTCTTCCAATATCCTTTTCGGGATATGCCCTTGAGACTGCTGCATTCCTGCTAAATAAAACTCCGACTAAGGCAATTGAAAAGGCACCATATGTGATGTGGACTGGGCGAAAGCCTAATATGACTTTTCTACAGATTTGGGGTTACGAGTCACATGTTAAAAGGTTAACATCAAACAAGCTCGCATCCAATACCGACAAATGCCTATTTGTGGGGTATCTCAAGAAAACTAAGGGATACTATTTCTACAACCCTAACGAGAACAAAGTGTTTGTTGCTCAGAATGCTGTTTTCTTGGAGAAGGAGTTTTTCTCAAGAAGAACAGTAGGAGAGGATAGTTTGGAAATGGAAACGGATTCACAAAGAGTTGTGGAACCCGAACCCATTACACAAGAACCAAGAAGGTCTGGTAGGATTCGTCATGAGCCTAAGAAATATGATTTTCTTATTACTAATAATCAAAGCTTAGAGCTATTAGATCCGGATGATCCTACCACCTATCGAGAGGTAATTGAGAGTTCCGATTCGGATAAATGGCTTGGAGCTATGAAATCCGAAATGCAATCAATGTATGATAACCAAGTATGGACTTTGGTTGATCCACTGGAAGGTGCTAAGATCATTGAGTGCAAATGGATTTTCAAACATAAGGCTAATAATACCTTCAAAGGCAGACTAGTGGCGAAAGGTTTCAGACAGATTCATGGTATTGCCTATGACGAAACCTTTTCATTGGTAGACATGCTCAAATCCATTAGGATTCTTCTTGCCATAGCAGCATATTATGATTATGAGATATGGCAAATGGGTGTCAAAACAGCTTTCCTTAATGGAAACCTCCTTGAGGATGTGTACATAACACACCCTAAGGGTTTTGTCTATCAGAAGAACCCTAACAAGATGAGCAAGCTGCTGAGGTCCATTTATGGACTCAAGCAAGCATCCCGAAGTTGGAACCTCCGTTTCGATGAGGTAGTCAGAGGTTTTAGCTTTCTCAAAAACGAGGATGAGCCTTGTGTGTACAAGAAGGTTAGTGGGAGCGTAGTCATTTTCCTTGTGTTATATGTCAATAACATCTTGCTTATTGGAAATGACATCCCGACACTGTTAAATATTAAGCAATGGTTAGGGAAGTGTTTCTCAATGAATGACTTAGGTGAAGCTAAAATTATACTAGGTATAAAGATCTATAGGGATAGATTACAGCGGCTTTTGGGACTAAGTCAAGAAAAGTACATAGATATGATACTGAAACAGTTCAGTATGCCTAACTCCAAGAAAGGATTTTTACACGTCTTAGGGAGTTGTTCTAAGTAAAAGGGATTGTCCTTAGACTGAAGAACAAAGGGAGCACATGAGTAAGATCCCTTACGCATCTGCTATAGGATCTATCATGTATGCCATGCTATGTACTAGGCTGGATGTCGCACATGCACTAACATTAACTAGCAGATTCCAACAGGATCCAGGGGAACACCATTGGTCTGCTGCTAAGAGTATTCTTAAGTACTTGTGAAGGACTAAAGATTATTTTTTAGTGTATGGTGGTGAGAATGAGCTCATTGTAACGGGTTACACTGATGCTGCATTTCAAACCAATGTCAACAACAGTAAATCACAATCTGGTTATGTGTTTTGCTTGAATGGAGGTGCTATAAGATGGAAAAGGTCAAAAAAGGACACGCCGTTGATTCTGCCACAGAGTCTGAGTATATAGCTACATCGAATGCTACTAAGGAGGCTGTTTGGCTTAAGAGGTTCCTTATTGGGTTAGGAGTTCTCCCAAGCATCCTAGATCCAGTAAACCTCTTTTGTGACAACAACGGGGCCATAGCACAGGCCAAGGAGCCCTGGTCACACCAGAAGTCCAAACACATACTTAGAAGATTCCATCTCATTCAAGAGATCGTCGATAAAGGAGATGTGAAAGTTTGCAAGATTGCTGGAGAAGACAATGTAGCTAATCCTTTGACCAAGCAGTTGGCTAGGCCAAAACATGATTGTAATGTTAGGTCATTTGGTCTTAGAGTTATGCCTGATTGGGACTAGTGTTAGTGGAAGATTGTTAGTGTAAGCTCTAGCCCCAATACATTGTATGAACTTTTATTATTTGGATAATAATTATGAGGCACCATTTTATCTATTATTATTTTTGTACATAGTTAATAAGATAAAACATCCTTGAATATTGATTCTGCTTAAGTTATCAAATGCGTGATTTGGATAGTAAAACCTTGAAGCATAAAATAGAACAATATTCTAAATGTCCCTAGTCGATTATTTTCATGGGAATGAAAATAAATTAAGACTAGTAAGTCTTTCGTGAGATGACCTTGTTTTACAGGTCATAGGATATGGGATATCAATCAAAGGACATAGATATATGTTAGGGAACAGTGTACCTGGAACAATCCGCTCTTGAGAACACTACATGGTTGTAAAGTCATAAGTGTTTTTTCTCAAGCAATTCTTGTACTCGAATCTTTTGACCTGAAATCACTATGGATCTCGAATGAATCCTTACATGCTTTGACTTACGCCTAACGTCATTCGTAATTGAGTGGCAAGTATAGGTATGTTTGGGCATATCGAGGTTCATGCTGAGAGACATGAGTTAAGTGAAGGGATTGCCCCTCTCTATAGAGAAAGTGAATATCACCGGCCACTTGATTAGTGAGATTGAGTAGTGTGCGGCCACACCCAAGGGAAATGATAAGAGTTATCATTTACTTGACCTAGTCAGTTCACTAAGAGATCAAGAAATTAATTAACTTTAAAATAAGGGTGACTCGCTCCATGTCTTATGCTAATTAAGATATTCAGTGGCAAAGGATTGTATGAGGTTGCGATAGGTTTCATTAAGTGTTGATGCAATCTAATCAATTTGGTTAGTTAAAATGGTTTAATTAATCAAGTAAAGAAGAGATTTCTAATTTGATTAGGAGTGAAGGGTTTTATCGTAAATTAAGGTTTTGGGTTTCCAATATAAATAGATGATCTAACCCTAATATGAGAATAAGCGAGAAAAATAGAGTGATTGAGAGATTATCTCTTAAGAAACTCTAGCCACCACCCACTCTTCTCCCTTAGCTGCCGTCGTCGGATCCCGTCACCTACAACCCCTTTTCTCTTGAATCTCGGGTGCTTGCTATTCGAACTAAGAAACAAGTGTTGTTTCTTGAGGTACTAGCATACATGCTTGATTCCCAGAGGCGTTCATGTGTACGTGATTGTAGAGGGGAGTCCCGATTCGCAGTCCCTTTCTATTTCGAGGAAATAAGGGTACATTCAGAATCGTCATCAAAAGAAAGGTATAACTTTTAATTATCTATTTGTTTAGAATTTAATCCTAGTTCTGGCATGCCTTAGGGTTTTATCATGTTTACTTGCCGTTAAAAATTTTGTTTTCCGTTGCGTATTGTCATGTATTTTGACATGATAATTTCCTTCACCGATGATAAGATCCCAACAGTTTAGGTATCCATTAAGCTTGCATTATTACCTTTGAGAGGAGATTAGAAGTCTCTTTGGGAAGGTAATAGCTATTACCACCAATATTGGGGGTAATGGCCATATTAAATATTTAATATCTCTTCTTTCTCCCTTCTTCTCCATCCAGCCAACCTTTTCTCCTCCTCTCATCTAAAGAATTTCACCAGATCAACAAATTAGCCATTATTAATCATCATCAACAAAGGAACGCGTGAATCCTTGAGGACTTAAGCTTCTCCAGCTTCAATCGATCTCTCTCCAGGGCTGCAAACATCAAGGTATTTCTGCTTGGGAATAAACCTTTCAATTTTTCCCAAATTTATTCTTGGTTTCATGCCATTTCAAAGCAAAACATCTATCTTTATGACTCTTATCCTTCTTTTTTAACTTTGCTTCTCTCTAACCTTCTGTTCATTAACTTGTTTAATATAATAACTATTCTTTGTTATTGCTGCTCATCCATCATAATTAACCTCTTTCTTTATCCTTTAATCTTGCATTGCTTCATTGCAGTGCAAAGGAATATAATTGAGGATGAGAATACATTGCAACTCATTATAGATCTAACTTAGCTTTTATTTAACCATATTTTAGAGGACCTATTTGATCCACATTTCCACTAACATATTAATTAATGTTTTCTCCTTCATTTGGATTTCCTATGCATAGCTTGTGTTTGTTTATTATGTGTGCTTGGGCTTGCACAAAGTGGAGTTGGCCTTGACTTGAGAACTGACTTATTAGTTTTTGTGTAGCTTGTATAGGTTTATGATGTGCAGGGGGTTTACAACTAGTGGAGTGAGTTGGTTTGAGTCTCATATGAGACCTGTTCTTAATATATATATATATATATATATATCAAGACAACTTGATTGTAAACGCCAATTAGAGTGGTTAATTGCTCAAATGCTTTATCCAAAAATCATATTTATAGCATTATGCAGTGATTTAGTTTTATAGAGAATGGGTCCTGCTAATAATCTTTAGCTGTATTCAAAACACCACTAACTTGTTAAAAAATTATTTTCAAGAGATATAGCTACCAATCATCTAAATTTAAAAGAACGAATCTGAATGATCAAGTTATAGCACAATACATATACAATTCATCAGAATGAGGTATGTGAATCTTGTTACATTCTTGTTTCTATTTCTGAATGCAAATGCCCAAGATGCTGGGCTCTTGCTAGTATTATAGGCTACTGCTTTTCAAAAAATGTTGATGCTCTTGTATTATTTCACTAAAAAGAGACCAATTGTTTTATGTACCCAATGACCCCTATTTATGCACTCGAATTAATTATGTTTATGTTATATATATTTCATTCACATAGCAATTGTCAATCACATTTCTTTATGCTTGTGTTTATGTTTCTTGCTGACTTTTTTATGTCTTTTTTTTAATTTGATTGTGTATATAGTAAGGAGGAGCAAATAGTAAATATAACCTCTTGACGTAGAAGTGGAAGCAAGGAATTGGTAGTTGATAACATGTCAGTGATGTAATAATGTTTGAAGGGAACTTCTCTTGTTATTTTCGTATTTACTTAAAAATACTTTGGATGATGATATGCATGAATGTTTTTATTTATTTATTTATTTATTTATTTTCTTTTTGTGTGTTTCTATGTGACACCAATAGGTGGAACAAGATGATGGTTTGTTTAGCTTAATATTTGTGTTTAATTGATACTTGTGAAGGCCAAGCTGGCTTGTTTGGTTAACTGTTGACAATGATGATTTTGGGGAAACAATGGCAATGTGTTCATGTGTTTGAATGTTTGCTTGATGGGGGAACAAAACAAAATTGGTTTGTTAGATTAAGGTTTAACTGAAATAATGTACATGAAACTAATTTGAGATAAGAATTTTAGTTGGATAGGATTTTGTTTTGTTTAATTGTATTTTGTGTTTTGTAATGAATGTATGAAACAAATTTATCACAATGAGATTGATAATATTTCATACAATTTTTTTTAATTAAATGAATTACGATAATATGCACATACTCTTTTTACTTATTTTAAATAATATATATAATAATTTTATTGAATGATAATTACATATTTTAATATATAATATACAAAATATAATATTTATAGTTAATTTAAATATTAAAATAAACCCGTTGTGTAATTATAAACATTATTTTTATATTAAGGGTATAATGGTAAATATTCTCATTCATTCTCTTCTATCTTTTTACATTCCCAATAAATATCCCTTTCAACCAAGCAAAGTTTTCATTTCCATCCCCTCCCCAAAGTTTTCATTCTCATTCTCATTTCTATTCCGCCATCCAAACGCTACTTAAGTTGTTCCTGAGGACAACTAAAGGTAAAACATTACTTGTAAGAATGAGGACTGCAATCTCTTCTTGTGTGTATATGTTGTGGAGGTCCAAGAATTCTATTCTCTGTCAGTAGAGGTCTTATACTATGGAGAAGATTTTCAGGCAAATTAGAAAGTTGATGGTATTTAAATACTCTGATCAATTTTCTCAATCCCATGGCAATATAATGCCCTGTTGAGCAGATGGTTCTAATCTAGATGTAAATCTTTGATGTTGGTTCTGGGAGAGTTTATTCATGACTTTATTGTTATGGACGGTGTTGAATTGGTTAGAGGGATTAGGGTGTTCCTTTATTCTTAATGGTTTGTTTTTGTCATGATTTGAGAGTGTTCAGTTTGGAATTTATTCTGATGCCCTCTATTGGTATTTTGTTGTTTACTGTTTTTTAGTTGTGGTTTATAGTCTTGTAACTTTAATGTCTTGAGCTTAACAAGATCTTTTTTTTTTGGCTTGACCCAAAAAATAATAATAATAATAATAAAATAAAATGCATTTCATTAACACTATAAAATACACCATTTAAAGCACCCGTTAAATTGAAAAAACAAAGAACAAAAAAGAATAACAATGCCGTCCAAACCAAATGAACCCCTTAAGAAAGGCTAACTACTAACTTTATCTTGTCCCTATCCCTTTGGACAGACCAAACTTGAAAGGTAAGTGTAGCAGATTAGTATTTAAAAGACTCAAAACATTGAAAGGGACTTTTAGAGTCGGCTAAGCACCGAAAGGTTGGAAAAAATAAAATTATGAGAAAAGAAAGGACAAGTCCTTGAATGCTTTCCTTGTTCATTGATAATTCTTGAGTTTTAGTGAAATTCATAAAAAAAATTGAGTTTTTTTATATCTAAAAATTGATCATATTATATGTATACTTTTTAATAAAACTAAATATTATGTATGTCCTTAAAATTTAATTTGTATATATAAATTATATAAATATAATAATAAAAATAAAATTTTATTTAAATTTGTAAACTACTTTTGAAAATAGTAATTTTTATTTAGATGTAATGAATAAAACTAGATTAATTTTTTTTGGGTATATATACAATAATTTTTTAAAACTTCCTTTCTTGTTCCATTTATTGTCGTGAGTTGTTTAGTGAATTAAAAAAATAAATAAATAACAAATAGTAAAAAAATATATATATCAATTAAGAGCTCTTTGAATAGCCCAGAATTATGGCATAATCTGTACATTATGCCATAATTTTACATTTTCTGAGAATTATGCCATATTGGCTGCTTGGGTACTTATTTTAGAGTATAAAATTATGGCATAATATAGGTATTATGGCATAAAAAAATATTCCACTAAGAGTGGAATATTTTCTCATTGTAAAAAATCTCTCTCTCTCTTGATCCTGCCACCCATCATTGGTCCACCGCTAGTCCGGCTGGCCTCCGGCGACCGGTCCAGCTAGCCTCCGGTGAACGGCCACCGGTCCGGCCAACCTCCGGCGACCAGCTACCAGTCCACAAGGGGTCCAACCACTGGCCGGCCAGCCTCCGGCGACCGGCTACCAGTCCACCGGGGGTTCGACCACCAACCGGCTACCAGTCCATCGGGGGTCCGACCACCGGCCGCCCAGCATCGGTGACATGTCGACGGTCCAATGGTGGTCCGGGCGGCCTCTGGTAATCGGCCACTGGTCCACCGGCGGTTCGGTGGCCGACCAATAGATTTTGGTAATTTTTTTTTTATTTTGTTAACCAAACACTCATTCTGTAAGAATAAAATATGTCACAATTTTTGTAATAATCACTTACACTTCCTACATAATAAAATTATACCATATTTTTTTTATTTTGCAGCCAAACATATTAGATTGAGAAATATGGATAAGATCACGATAGATTAGAAAAGACAAAAAAAAACCCAAAAATAGTTTTCTTTAAATGAGAGTTATCCAAAAAGAAAAATAAAAATAAATAATAAATAATAAAAACAATTAACTGATTCGCTATTTTATTTATAAAAATCAAGTAGTAATCAATCATATTTAAAATAAATAAAAATTGTTCAAATATTTGCTAAATTTTCATTTTGTCTAAACAACTTTTGTAGATATAATCTTCGAAAAATATGAAATTGAGTGTTTACCATTGCGAAAATCATACTTGCAATATAATCTCACAAAACAATATATATATATATATATACACTGAAGTCAAAATATTTTTTAATACTAATATTGGACTAATCGAATGGATAAAATATTAGCTTTTATGTTAAAGATCAGGAGTTCAAATTTTATCCAATTCATTATAAGCAAAGGTTTATTATGCATGAGTAAAGGTTTCCCATAGTGTTATAAATTCTCTGATATGAGAGTAGGCTTGTAACCCAATCTCCATATCATTGGGTGGGGTGCATGATCAAATATTCAATCTCGCACGTCCCTGCTGCACTTGTCACATTTGGTTAAAATACTTAATTAAAAATATGTTTCCCTCTTCTTGCTCCTTGCTCCTTGCTCCTTGCTCCAGCTCTTCTATTTACCATTATATGCATCTTCCTTTTTATTTAATTTTCTTCCTTATGAGTAAAGGTTTTTTATTTTTTAAAATAAAATTTATTTATAATTGCAATTCCAAATCTACATAAAAACATATATAATTTAAAATTTCTTAGGGATATATATGCGAATCGCCGACAAAGCGAGGAAGAGTTCGTGGGCGGTCTAATGACAAAAATGGCCGACCAACCGAGCGGGACCCACATCAACCGACCGTTCGGCGTTTGGGTCCCACCATGTTAGTTTTCTTTTTAAATTATTATTTTTTAATTTTGCTGATGCAAATCACTCTATTTTATTAGAGAGTTTTGTTCTCTTCTTTTGAAACTTCGATATAATTTTATTTGTTTGACTTTTAAATACATATAATTAAATTAATATTTTGACTCTGTTTCATCAAATCAGCACAGTGTATGTGTCACATTCTTGTTTTTGTGATAACAGAAATGTTATAAATAAAATATTTTCACATGTCTTCTCAAAAGCTTGAGAACAAAGACACGAGCGCACGCTTTTTTTTTTTTTTTTTTTTGAGTTTTTTATTTTTCTAATTGTTAATAAGCTGTGTGAAGTTGTGAACTCTTAATTAATCAGTTAGTTGGAAAAAACAATTAAACTCTTGATTTTTTATTAAAAAAAATTGATCTACTATTCTAAAAAAACGTTGGAACTAATTCTCATTTATGGTTTTTTGTTAAAAAAAAAACATTATGAAGTTATAATTTATAAATAATTGTCAATTTTCCTATTTAAATATTTCAAACTAAAATTAAAATAGTCAAAAATGAAGGAAATAGAGAATACATAGTATTAGTGTTATTTCTGTTTGTCAAAAATCAAAATCAAAATAAATAAAATAAAATTATTTTTTCTGTATCACCAATTATTTTATCCGGAACAAACACATGTGTAGCACATAAATAGAACATGAATCAACATGAAAAATATAATAATTAAAATTTAAAAATAGAGTAAAATATTATTTATATATATATATATATATATATATATATCAAATTAATGCAATTTTGGAGTCTAGTAAAATAATAGAACATAAGACAAATGAATGGATGGTAGTAAATGGTAAGGATAAAGAGTCAAAAAGAAGACCACCAACCATATTTCTTGGTGTTGACCATTGTCTCTTTTCTTCGCCAAGAAGCATGAAAAACCTTATCTTTTAATTAAATTTGTTAATCTTTAATATAAATAAATATATAATTGATTTGAATTTCATATAAATATTTAATGGAAGGGAGCACATGTCACGTGACGAATCCAATGGGGGCATGCCCCACGTGACCCCATTTGATGCATGCCTTGCCAAATAATAATCAAATATGTTTTTGAATATGAAGCTTTGAGCTTTTTAATCAATGGAAGCTTCAAGTCATGTTGCATGCTGATTTTGAAATTTGAATATATTCAAAATTTTATTTTATTAAAATTTCAGTTGAAGTCAAAATAATCTTAATTTTTTCCCCACACTTATAAGTGAATTAACACAAAAAGATTTTTTTAAAAAAAATAATAAGTTTAATAAATTTCAGTTGGATTTGGTGATGCTTAAATTATTTCATCATAAAAGCATTATGACACATAAATATAGCTTAAAAATGGGTATAAATCATCTCTAAACTAACCCAAATTCAATGTTTAATTGAAAATATAAATAACTACATAATACTTAGTATTAAACTAAAGATTTTGAAAATCTTTTTTTGATATCTTATTCATTCAAAACTAAATCTACAAATTTAAATAATAAATATAATTAGTGAAGTGTTTACCACCAAAATAAATATTTTTTATATAATTTAATGATCAAAATAATAGCTTTTTTATATTCAGAAATTAAAATAAATATTCCAGTATTGAAGTAAAGAGATTAAAGATAAATTTTAATTATAAATCAACTGAAAAATAAATCCATCCATAAATCTATTTAATACCACAAGCAAATTGCTTGCCACCACGTCCAATGTGTAATTGAAAATAAATAACTGTGTTGTATTCAATTATTTAATTAAAATTTGAATATTTAAATCATTAAAAATTAAATTTACATATTTAAATAATATATTTAATAAAAAAAATTTCATTGCTTATTGTTTTTTTATAAATAGAAAAAAAATGCTCTCATTTAAGGAATGTGCACATATGAAACAAGCTCGTTAATACATATGCCTTCACTTTGCGTGAGATTTTAGATTCAATTTTTAAGTGTTTTCCAAGATAAATATCTTACACAAGAGATATAATACAGATAAATCAATAGATTATCAGTTTATTACTTTTTTTTTTTAATTTGAAAATCATAATAATGTTTACACAATCATAAATCATGCATAAATATATATATATATATATATATATATATATATATATATATATATATATATATATATATATATATATATCCATCAGATCTATCAATTTTCAATTGAAAAAAGAACTTTAAATATCTAATTAGGAATAAATTGGTTTTTTTTTTTTTTTTTTTTCTAAGAAGAGATAGGCATTTCTCGGTTGACAATAAGTGACACAGAACTTCGCTATATACTCAAAAACATGAGGGTCCATCAAAGGATAGAGTTCAAGATGGGCTGTAATTATTTAATTGAAAATAATAATAATAATAATTACACTATGCCCTAATATTAAATTAATGATTTACTCATTTATTTCTTATAATATATATCTAAACCTTATCAACCCATAAATAAAGCCAGAAATTTAAACAGTAAATCTAATAATATAAACCAGCATAGTGCTTGTCACCATCTCCCTCCAATACCAGCCAATATTCATATATGCCTGGCCCATAACCCCCTCAATCACACACATTCAAAGTGAAGAACAACTTCACAGAAAGAAAAGCAAAAACACAAAGCAAGCACCTTCAGCCACCTTCCACCCAAGTCATCAACCTCCACAACAATCCCTTCTTCTCTTTCTTGTTCTTCTTATTCTTCTTCTCCAAAAGCTCACAAAGAGAAAGACCATTTCCCTTCTCTTCCTTGCACCATGGTTCAAAGAAAAGCAGTTATCAAACCTGAAAAGAGTTTTTCCACTTCCCACCACTTCCATCAAGAAACAAGAAACAGGGGAGGAGTTGAAGTGAAGAAGAAGAAGATGATGAACCTCCAGTTTGATGATACTTTCAAGAAGAGCTTGCCAAACTATATGAAGCCAACAACCTGTTCTGGTGCAAGGAAGGTAACTCCTGTTAATCCTGTCCAAAGTAAAATCTCTTGTTCTGGTTCTAAACATGCAAAGAATTTGGTGAGAAAGTCTAGTTTGAAGCATGTTAAAGTAGGATTATCTTCAGTTGTTTGTAATCCAAGGAAAGGTGTGAAAAGGGCAACCTGTTCATCAACTCAGAAGGATTCTAAGTTTCCCAGAGCTTTGGATCTTAACCCTGGAGGGACTTCAGTGGTTAGAGTTTGTCCTTATAATTATTGTTCTCTGAATGGTCATAGACATGAAGCTTTGCCTCCTCTCAAGTCTTTTCTTGAATCAAGGAGGTTGGCAATCAAGATTGAGCAGAGGATGAAGCCAAAAAAGGAAGAGATTGATGCAGGGAAGAAGAAGAAAGTTGTGAATGAGAATCAGCCTTTGGTAGAAGAATTTGGGGATGATTTCTTTGTTGAGATTTATGTTAAAGAACTTGTGAGTTGTGACCAGAGTGAGGTTGTTATTGATGATAATGATAGTGATTGTGGCAGTGAATCTTCGATTTGTGAGATGGATGGTATGATGAGTCTGATTGAATATGTGGCATTTGATCAGATTGTGAAGGATGCTGAGGAGAATGAATTGGAATGCATTGTATCTGAACAAAAAGGAATTGAAGATGCTGCCGATTCGAATGATGCATTTATCGCAAGCGAGACTGTTAGTGTGTCTCATGATGTTTGCGAAGATGTTGCCAATTGTGATATTGTTGTATCTGAACAAAGAGGGATTGAAGACGCTGCCGATTCGAATGATGCATTTATCACAAGTGAGATTGTTAGTGTCACTCATGAAGTTTGTGAAGATGTTGCCGATTGTGAGATTGTTGCATCTGAACAAAGAGGAATTGAAGATGCTGCTGATTCGAATGATAGATTTATTACAAGTGAGATTGTTAGTGTCTCTCATGATGTTTGTGAAGATGTTCCTGATGAAGAAGCCTCTGATGACGAGAAAGAAGAAAATTTGGTAGGGAGATTCTTCGGAAGACCAGAGTAACAAATTGATTGTTGAAGAGGAGGTATCTAAAGACAGTGTCGAAAGATTTGGCAGGAGAATCAGCACAAGATTCAGTTACTTTTGAACAACTCAGTGAGATTGATAAGAGTACAACAACAACAGATAGTGATCAAGAATGTTTCGAAGCAAGTGATGATGAAACAGATTGTGATCAAGAATGTTTCGATGCAAGTGATGATGAAACAGATTGTGATCAAGAATGTTTCAAAGCAAGTGATGACGAGACCGATGGAGATGAAGAATTAATAAAGATCAGAAACAATAGAGCAAGAGCTAGTGATCGATCTCTTACTGAGAGTCTTTGTGACTATCCTAAACTAAGATTGAGGATCACTAGAAAGAAAAGGACCGAAGAAGAGGAGATGATGATAAGAGAGTTCAATCCAAGGTCACCAAATTTTCTCCCATGCCAACCTGAGCCTGATAATGAAAAGGTAGATCTTAAGCATCAGCAGATGGATGATAGGAAGAATGCTGAAGAGTGGATGGTAGATTATGCGCTCCGACAAGCTGTGACGAAACTCTCCCCTGCTAGTAAGAGAAGGGTAGCTCTACTTGTTAAAGCCTTTGAGACTGTGATTCCAATGAGAATTCAAGCTTGCAGCTAGTGGTTTTCAGGCAACATAATCATTAATTGCTAAGCTTTTTCTTATGCTAATGTGTGAAGTCCAGTCTCTTAATTAAACTGTAATCTGATAGAGTTTCTGTATATTGAAAGTGTTAATTATCAATGTTTGGTTATTATGTGTTGTAGTACTTGAAGGGAATTATGAACTTGCTTATTTAAGAGTTGCATGTGCCTTCAAGTATATTGTGTAGTCAAATTGTGTAAATTATGGTATCAATAAGAACAACTAGAGCTTGTTTGTTTACTACAATCATATAGCTCTAGCTTGTACTGTGGTGGATTTATGTTTTTGAGTTAAATTATTTGGTAGTGGAGTTTATGTTTTTTTAACCGGACGCCGAGGGTTTAACTCTCTCCCAAAATATGATTAGTCTTCAAGAATAGAACTTCTAAAGAAGGGCTTATTATTTTTCTATTATTTTATAAAAATATCATTAAGTTAATATATATATCTTTAACCATCTCAGTTTTCTTTCTTCATCCTTTGTAAGAATCAATAGCCTCTCTATCGAAATTGCGCTTTCATTATGGTCTGACAGAACAACAATTACTTAATCTTTGAATTTAACGGTGTTATTGTTCTAAAAACATTTACATAGTTCTATTTTTTGGATCAAATATTAGCTTTGAAATTTTTTTTTAGAGTTCATTAAATTGTTGGTTTGAAGAAATATGGGAACAGGAGAGTTTTAAGGAAGATGGCCATTCCTACACACACAGATATATATAACTTTTTTAAATGAAGAACTATTTCTAATAATTAAAACTCAAATAACTTTTCAATTATAAAAGCACTTTTAAATTAACATTTTCAAACATAAAAAGTATAATTTACTAGTATGCGGTCAAAGTAAATTGAATCTGAAGTAAGGTATATATTAGAGCAAGACAAAGTAATCAATTGTGTGAAGTGTTAGAATGCTAAATTTATTTGTTTCAATTTGTTTTATTCATGTTTGGTTTATTAGGTCAAAATAAATAAATCAAATCAAAACAAAGTAATCATTTGTAAGGAGTGTTACAATTTAAATTTATTTGTTTTGATTTAATTTATTTGATTTGGTCTATTGGGTCAAAATAATTGGATAAATAAAAACAAAATGAAATAATCACTTGTATGACAATACAGAACATAACAGTGACCGGGAGTAGTCATCTCCACCCAACAACTTGGTCCACCTTGTGACTCCAGACGGTTGTCTTCGCCAATCAAATTTTTTGCTTTTACTTCCCTTTTGTTACGTTGTATCCCTCACTTCTGGTGAGGAATTTAGTTCTGTTTTTAATAAATTATGGTTTATCCACTTTATTAAAAAAAAAACCTTGTATGGAGTGTTACAGTTTAAGTTTATTTGTTTCGATTTGATTTATTTGGTTTGGTTTATTGGGCCAAAATAATTTGATTATAAGACGGACAAATTAGAGCAAATCAAAATAATTTGATTCAGTTTATTAAGTTTGTTGTATTTGGTAAAGGTGATGCTGAATCCATTGTGTGAAGTGTTACAATTTAAATTTATTTGTTTTCTATCACTGTGCTTCTACTTTGTTGGACTCTGGTTTCGTTTATTTGGTTCAGTTTATTAGGTTGAAATAATTTGAACCTAAAGTAGCAATAAATCAAAGCAAAACAAAGTAACTAGAGCAAATCAATGCACACTAATTTTTCTATTATCATAATAATTTAAGGAGTTATCAATGACCAAGTGGTCTATTGGTAGCCGGGTTTTTATTAGAACCTTTTACAAGCGGTGAAAGTTCAAATCATGGGTGAGTGTATATTTCTGGGAGTGTGAGTAGTCGTTATGTGCGGGTGGTCCCAGTGCTCATGTATGCACGGGCCCCGCTCTCACTTGCTCTACTAAAGTTTGTGCACGTCATTACCTTTCTTAATGGCTTAGCCGCTCATCTTAGCACAAAATAATAATAATAATAATAATTTAAGGAGTTATCTTCCGTTGTTCTAGAACTAGAGAAAATTCTGATTTTGTGCACTGATTGCAGCGGTATATATATATATATATATATATATATAAACAAACACCCAACAAATATGGTTTTTTTTACTATGTAAACATGAAAAATCAGGGCTTGCCTGATTGAAGAACCAGCAAATTCACTCGATAATTTAAATACTAATATAATTATAATTTTACAAAATAAAATTATTTTAAAACTACTCAATGAAATATTAAATTGATATATTCTCATATTTATAATGGATTAAACTCCAATCATTTTTTCTACTAAATTTAATTGCAGTCTTAATAGGTAACATGATGTAGGCCATGGACCAAATATCCATTGAACATGAAATATGATAATAATAAAAATAATAATAATAAGAAAGGTGCCCAAGAGATAACCCTAAATTGTACTTTGATCTAGCATAAGAATAATCCAAATGGATGATGGCTTTGCAGCTGTCACAACCGCAAATAATCATAATTAGGAATCAAATATTTGTTTCTTCTTCTTATTCTTTGGAGGAAAGCCATATATACATTATTCTTCTCACATGGAATATATAATTAAGTATTTGGAAACCCATTTGATATTTGGGGGCAAATTTTGTTCCTTCAACTTACCACATCTCAACCAAAATTTTTATTTTGAAACAGGATCTTAAAATCATTTTATCTCATTATTGCTATAGTGGCTTTTATCTATCATGATGACTGATATATCTAGAGATCTACTATCTTTGTGTGAGTATATGGAGGGATCTATATGAATAATTTTTTCCGAGTGATTAGCTTCACTAACCCTAGGTCTTTTAGAGAGGAAAAAATTGGTAAGAGTTTGAATCTTACATTAAAAAAATTTAGATCAAAATATCAAAATGGTCCCTCTATTTTGTGTTTTCCGCCCTTTTAGTCCCTCTAATATAAAATCCATTTGTTTTGTCCTCATATTTGCACATTTATGTCTTTTTAGTCTCTTCAATTGACGGATCAGCCCTTTTGGTCATTTCAACTAATAAATTAGAGGGACTAAAAATGATGAAAATGTGTAAATACAAGGACCAAAAGGGCGGATTTTACAGCTTAAGGAAGAAAATGTGCAATTACAAGGACCAAAAAGGCTGATTTTATATTAGAAGGATTTAAAGGGCAGAAATCGCAAAATAGAGGGACCATTTTAATATTTATACCAAAAATTTAACATGAGTTTGGCTCCCTATACCGACTTCAATAATCTAAGTTGAGGTGCTCGTGAGACATTAACGCTGCCCACCCTTGATTAATTTAAGATGGTTGGTGGGCATTAAGCGCTTAGTGGCTACCAACCGTTTAATTGGTGGATCTCTTTATATTTTAAATTATTTTTTTTTAAATTCAAATGTTATAACCTTTGCAACATCTAACGGTTAGAATTTTTTTTAAATAATTTTACTTTTTAAATAATTTTTTTAAAGATTTTTTTTTTAACTTTTTATCACTTAATATACTCCCACATTCTCAAATAAAAAATGCATTCTTCCCCACTTCTTCATCTTTAAATTTTCAACTCTATTAATAGATAAAAATAGCCTTCCATCTCCCCAAACTCCAAATTTTTCAAATAATTTTCAAAATTTTAAAAAATTTTCATATCCCTTTTCTCCACACCAAATGTGCAAAAAATTTAATATCCTCAGAATTCAGAAAATTATTCAAACTCACAAAATTGTATGTGGCCATGCTCGCTTTTGACACAGGGAAAAATTGAGAGATACTCCTTTCGGTCCTTTTTTATTGTACCATTTTAAAAGTTTTCTTTGGTCCATTTTACTTGTCCATTTAGAAATTTGTAAAGCATTAAATATTGTTTTTACAAATTTATCATTCACATTTAATATACTTCTACAATTTTCAATAAATTATATTCTGCTACATATTTTTTTAAGCATATTTTAAATAAGGATAATCTTGGAAAGTTAATGTAATTTTTATAGATTTTAAATTACGAATTAATTTTAACCAATTTTCTTAATCCATGTGATTAAGATAAAATAAATAAGTAAAAATGATCGGAGGGAGTATAATGTACACATGCATAATATTACATAACATACTTGTTGCAGATGAATGAGATACAATCACAAATTAGGATGCTGATGAGAGTAAATTCCCATTCCTCGTCACTTGAAGGTGCACTCGAGATTTTCAACAATACCTAAGAAGAAATGCAGAATTATGTGAAAGAGTACACCATCAATTTCGATCAGACTTGGTAGAGTATATTTTCGTCATTTTAGAGTGAACAAAGACGATCAAATTAGTGTTTTTATATCTTTTATTAATGACTTTAATTATGTAATATTTTTAGTATTTTTAATTTATATTAAGTTGTTTTTATTTTTTATCATCCACAAATTAATTATTTTTTTAAAATAATATAATAATTTATTATTATTCATATATTTCATTATTTTAAATATTTATTTTGAAATATATTATTTAATTATTTTTTAATAATATTTAATATTTTATTAAGTAATATAATTTAATGAAATATATAAGCTAAATAATTAAAAAGATGAATGAAATAATTGTAGGCGCCCATAATGTGGCATGTACATCAAATTATAAGTAGTATAACGGTGAAAACTGCCATGATTGTTTGTCCTTTGTAAAAAAAAAGAAAAAAAAAAAAAAAAGAGGATAACACAAAAATTCAAACAGAAACTATTTATTTAAATAACCTAAATTTTTATCATTTGGATCAACCTCACCCCAATATTGAAAATGAAAATCATTATATATATATATATATATATATATGACTAAATGTCATCTGCCAACATTCATAGATGGAAAAAAGATAAAGAGAGAAGAGAGATGAGAGAGACAGATAAGGATTGATAAGGAGAGAGACTACAATAAGAGCTACAACAATTATACTGTAACATTGGTGCACTGTTGTTGGAATTAATGTAGATATTGAATCTATTAGCATATAATAGCATATATTAGAATTATGTTAGTATATAAGGATATATTAGCATTGTTATATTAGTATATATGGATATATTAGCATATATTAGTATTATGTTAATATATAAGGATATATTAGCATATAAAACCTTATATATGTATTCTCTTTTTTGTAGCAATGTGAATATGAAATCCCTAGCCTCTATTTCTCTATTTTTATGCCTTCGTCTCACAATGTCTTCATGGTATCAGAGAGAGGTTAATGGATTCTTCTCTTTGTTTGATTGAAGAAATTTTCCCTTTGATTTGTCTTTGCTAATGTTGGTTTGACTAGATCCTGTCGATTCGGGGGGGGGGGGGGGGGGGGGGGGGGGGGGTTTCGATTTTTGTTGATTTGGGGATTTCGTATGACTCCATCTATGACTCCATCTGTCTTTGCTGCCCTACAACAATCTCCACCTAGCAACCAAAAGAGATCAGCTACTAAAGTCTCTCAGGATGAATGTGCTTTCTGCAAGAAGAAGGATCATTGGAAGGTCCAGTGTCCAAAACTGCTGAGTAAAGGCAAACTTCAACAACAACGCCCACTGCAGACTGCTCCATGGATGCATCGTCCACCTATGTCCAACAATGCACTTGCTACCCCTTCTTTGGATCCCTATATGTTTGAGCAGTTTCATCAATTCCTTGCTTCTCAGCCTCATGCCATGTCGGCCTCCTCTCAAAAAGGTTTGTCTTTATGTGGCACCTCAGGTACATCCTCTTCCTCATGGATATTGGATTCAGGAGCTTCTCATCATATGTCTCCTGATATTGATTCCTTTGTGTCTGTTAATTCTGCCCCATCTTTGTCTGTCATGACTGCCGATGGTACCTCAATGCCATTGGCAGGAATTGGTTCTGTTCGCACATCCCGTTTATCTCTCTCAGATGTGTACCACATTCCTAGTCTAACTTTAAATCTTGCATCTGTTGCCCAATTATGTGATTTTGGTCTCTCAGTTCTTTTTACTTCTACCAATTGTTATGTTCAGGACCCGCGCTCTCAGAAGGTGATTGGGACAGGCCGTAGGGAAGGGGGACTCTACGTATTGGATGAGCTCAAATTATCAGATGTTGCTGCCTCTAGTGTGGATTTGTCGTCTTTTCGTTTGAGTCGTTCGTCCTCTAATTTTTATCTTTGGCATTCTCGTTTGGGTCATGTTTCTGCGTCTCGTTTAAAGTTTTTGGCTTCTACAGGAGCTTTAAGTCATTTGGACAGTCATGATATTTCTGATTGTAGTGGTTGTAAACTGGCTAAATTTTCAGCCTTTCCTTTTTATCAAAGTGTTTCTTTTTCCTTTGCACCGTTTGATCTTGTGCATTCTGATGTATGGGGACCCTCTCCGGTACTCACCAAAGGGGGTTCTAGATATTATGTTTCGTTTATTGATGATTTTACTCGTTATACTTGGGTTTATCTTATGAAACATAGGTCTGATTTTCTTACCATATTCAGTAACTTTCGAGCCCTTGTGAAGACCCAACACTCATCTGTCATTAAATGCTTTAGGTGTGATTTGGGGGGTGAATACACTTCTAATGAATTTTCTCAGTTACTTGCTTCTGATGGGACTATCCACCAAAGCTCGTGTACAGACACTCCTCAACAAAACGGTGTTGCCGAAAGTAAACATCGTCATCTGGTTGAAACAACCCGTTCATTCTTGTTGTCAGCCGAGGTTCCTAGTGTGTTTTGGGGAGAAGCAGTCTTTACTGCTGCTCATGTGATCAATAGAATTCCAATCTCTCATAATTCAGGTTTGTCTCCCTTTGAAAAGTTGTATGGTCATTCACCTGATTATTCCTCGTTGCGCGTATTTGGTTGTACTTGTTTTGTTCTACGACCTCATGTTGAGCGTAGTAAATTGTCTTCTCGGTCTGCTTTGTGTGTCTTTTTGGGTTATGGTGTTGGTCAAAAGGGATATCGTTGTTTTGATCCAGTTAGTCAAAAATTGTATGTTTCGCGTCATGTTGTGTTTTTAGAGCATATACCCTTCTTTTCTGTTCCTGCTAGTTCCCATTATATGACACAATCAGATCTTGTTTGTATTGATCCATTCGATCCCGACCCCACTAAAGCTCTGTCTGATACTTTGGTTCATGAAACATCCACCTCTGATGTCCCTGCTCCTACGACCGCCCAGTTGCCGGAAGAGAATGTGGATAATCCTCCTATACGTTAATCCACTCGTATTCGTAAGTCCACTAAACTACCTGACTTTGAGTATTCATCCTATTCTACCTCCTTTGCTTCTTTTGTTGCATCTGTTCATCGTCTTTCTGAGCCTTCGTCCTACAGAGAGGCAGTTCGTGATCCTCTTTGGCAGACTGCTATGGCTGAGGAACTTACTGCTCTACACCAAACTCGTACATGGGATTTGGTTCCGCTACCGCCCGAAAAACATGCCATTAGTTCTCGTTGGGTGTACAAGATTAAAACCAAATCCGACGGGTCCATTGAACGATACAAGGCCCAACTTGTTGCTAAAGGCTACTCCCAAGAGTACGGTATGGACTATGAAGAAACTTTTGCTCCTGTTGCCAAAATGATAACTGTTCGTACTCTGATTGTTGTTGCTTCCATTTGTCAATGGAGAATATCTCAGATGGATGTCAAGAATGCTTTATTGAATGGTGATCTTCATGAAGAAGTTTATATGACAACTCCTCCTGGTGTTGCTCATCAATCAGGTGAAGTTTGCAAGCTTCGTAAAGCTCTTTACGGTCTTAAACAAGCACCACGTGCTTGGTTTGAGAAGTTTTCCACTGTGATCACTTCGCTTGGCTTTGTTCCTAGTCACCATGATTCGGCATTATTTGTCAAGCGTACAATGGCAGGTCGTATTCTATTATCCTTGTATGTTGATGACATGATTATTACTGGTGATGATTGTGATGGAATTAACTCTTTGAAGTCTGAATTAGCACGTTGCTTTGCTATGGAAGACCTGGGAATGCTACGTTATTTATATTAGCATATAATACCATATATTAGAATTATGTTAGTATATAAGGATATATTAGCATTGCTATATTAGTATATATGGATATATTAGCATATATTAGTATTATGCCAATATTCGCATCTTGCTTGCTGATATGGGTATCTCTCTTTATCACCCTACTCCGCTACATTATGACAATCAATCTCTATATGCTTGGTGCGCTCATGAAAAACTGAATTACGTGCAATCTGAATAGCACTCTGATTGTCACAATGTAGCGGAGTAGGGTGATAAAGAGAGATACCCATATCAGCAAGCAACCAACGTAGCCAAACAATTTCACAGGTAGTCGAGGCCATGGCACGATACTCAGCTTCTGTAGAAGATCGAGAGATGACATCTTGTTTCTTACTTTTCCACGAAATAAGTGAGTCACCGAGAAAAATACAAAATCCAGTAGTCGACTTGTGATCCGTAGGATTACCAGCCAATCCGCATCAGAGTAAGCACGCAGCTCTAACGATGACGTAGAAGGAAACAAGAGGCTCTGAAACTGAGTGCCCCGAAGGTACCTGAGAATACGAAGCACGACAGCCCAATGAACTGTAGTAGGAGCAGTGACAAACTGACTAACCACTTGAGCAGCATGGGCAATGTCAGGGCGAGTCACAGTAAGATAAACCAAGCTGCCAACTACAGTACGATAAAGACTGGAATCTGCCAAAGGAGTACCATCCGACGGAGAGTATCTAGCATTAGTCTCAAGAGGAGTATCAACGGTCCGGCAATCAGTGAGTCGAGCACGCTTAAAAAAATCAGCTATATACTTTTATTGAGATAAAAGATAGCCTTTCGAGGAATAGGCAACCTCAATTCCCAAAAAATAACGTAGCAACCAACGTTTGGCTACGTTGGTTACTTGCTGATATGGGTATCTCTCTTTATCACCCTACTCCGCTACATTGTGACAATCAGAGTGCTATTCAGATTGCACGTAATTCAGTTTTTCATGAGCGCACCAAGCATATAGAGATTGATTGTCATATTACTTGCCATCACCTGCAGATTGGCACCATCACATTGCCGTTTATTTCTTCTTCTCTCCAGATTGCTGATATTTTTACAAAAACACACTCGGCTTCGCGCTTCCGTTTCTTATCTGACAAACTCTCGATGCTTATCGCTGTCGCATCGTGAGTTTGAGGGGAGATATTAGCATATAATAGCATATATTAGAATTATGTTAGTATATAAGGATATATTAGCATTGCTATATTAGTATATATGGATATATTAGCATATATTAGTATTATGCCAATATTCGCATCGTGAGTTTGAGGGGGGATATTAGCATATAATAGCATATATTAGAATTATGTTAGTATATAAGGATATATTAGCATTGTTATATTAGTATATATTGATATATTAGCATATATTAGTATTATGTTAATATATAACGATATATTAGCATATAAAACCTTATATATGTATTCTCTTTTTTGTAGCAATGTGAATATGAAATCCCTAGCCTCTATTTCTCTATTTTTATGCCTTCGTCTCACTATGTCTTCAGAATCTACGGATGTGAGTAGATGACGCGTGCTCTCTCTCTCTATATATATACACACACACGCACATAATAAAAAAAAACACTTGAAATTATTGGGAATTAAAGGGATATAATGCCAATACATAATTTCATCACACGTTTAAGGTCTCGAGTAGATAGTAATCCTATTCAATTAAAAAAAAACAGAAAAAAGAAAAAAAAAAATTCGAACGTCGTTGAAGCTTCTCTCCATTTAGGAGAGAACAAATAATTAAATTCTCATGTCTTGATTTACATCCTCAAAATAATCTTTTGAATGAAATCCTATTTTAAAAGACAAAAGCTTTTTCCTTTTGTTCTTCTTTCCATTGTTGAGGTTTTTTTTATTAAATAACTTTCGCTGGTGGTTTCATCCTCATTCTACTTGTTCCTTACAAGTTAGAACATAAAGTGTAATTTAATTAAGTTCATTCCACAAGAGTCTAGTTTAACTGCATAAAATATATATATATATATATAAAAGAAAAATCCAATTCAAATATGAATATAAAAAATGAAATGTTATCTTACTGCTGCTGTAAGTGATCAAGAAATAGACAAACATGTCAAACCTATTCACTTATTGTGTTTGAGTTATGCAATGTGTTTTTGCCATTGATTTCTTCTTTCCATCTTTGCTTGTGCTTTTATAGATATATTGTTGCAACAAATACTTCAACCAAACACAATAACTATTCCAATTTGCAAGCTTCCACACTCATACAGGAATATTATTATATATGAAAAAAAATTTCCAAAGAAGAGTACTGCAGCTGTGAAGTTAAAACAGTGTCAATCAAAAGGACAAATCTAGTCTGGTTGGAAGGAAAAGGAAAAGAAGTGATGCATGGCTAATTGAGTAAATGGGTTGTAATAGCAGGAGGGAGTAGATGCAAATGCGTGTCTAAATTTATGGTGAATTGACTCCAAGGTTTTCAATAAGCAATGGGGTCTACAGCAATGGACAGCTGTCTCAACATTGTGTGAAAGCTTGACAGTGCTGCCATGGAAACCATTCTATTGTCGCCTCTTTATATGCCTTTTGTTTTTTTTCACTTTTTACTTCCTCTCATCACCACGTTGTGAAAAAGAGGTTGAATCCTGTTGTACAGGGAAATAAATAAATAACCGTTGGATGAAAATAATGATAGTTTTAATAGTTTCACGTGATTTAGTTAAATAAATGTTGTTTTAAATGCAGTGATAAGTGTCTATTTTTATTTTTATTTTTTTAATAAGGTGAATAAGCAATTCGCTCATTTCTTTATTTATTTATTTTTGGTTAAGATGAGCATTTTAAAAAGAAAGAAATATGCACAAATTTCAGCAGAGACGGAGCCTATATACATATGGGCGCTAAACCACCCATAATTCGACTTCTCACTATTTATAAAAAGTTATAATAGGAAAATTACATACCAATAAATCACTTGGTTATTTTATCAATTAATGACAAACTCTTTTTTTTAGTATGTAGTAGTAATACTGTCCAAATAAATGAGTATAAATTCAAATATTGAATCTTTCGTTTAGAAAATGAATGAAATACTAATTTTTTTTAAAAAAATTTCAAGCTATTTTTATTATTTTTGTTTAGAATTTTAAAATACTATTTTTTTTTTTGACAAATGACAACAAATGCTACCTCATAAAAATATGTCAAAAAAACATGTAGGTATAATAGTACATCAGTGACTCTCTAGGGATTTATTATGTAAAACTAGTTAATACATGGATAATTAAAACCTGTTACATACATTCAAAATAATTTATTATGTAAAACCAGTTAATACATGGATAATTAAAACCTGCTACATACATTCAAAATAATATATATTTGCGATCATAATCAACAATGGTAGGCTCTTGCCTTACAATTTTGACGTGGCAAGAATATAATTTCTCCTATAAAAGATTCGATAAACAGTGTTAATATAATCTTTTATAATATATTTGTAGTATTTTTGTATAGTATTATTCACTGTTACAGCATAAGAGATTCGCTCGTACCCCATTCACGCCCACTCAAAGTCAAACTGCACAGTATATTGACGATACCAATTTTCTAATTCTGCATTTAAAAAAAATAAAATAAACTTAATTAATAATATTTTACTATAAATTTCAGGGAGTGATATAAGGCCCTATTTTTACGAGAAACTAAACACCCTAAGTTAGAAATTGACCGCTTTAGAACCTGCTACTTTTATTAAAAATAAAATATGGAATATAATATTATTTTTATTTGACCACTTTAACAAAATGTGAGATTTCTTTCACTTCTAGAAAATTATTTTAAAATTAGCATTCCAATACTAGAAAATATTAGTGAATGACCCACTTCTTCTAAAGATAATAATTCTAACACTTTCACATCAGTTATTTAAACATATTTGTTCTAAATATAATCAGGAGTTTGCATATATTTACACTATAATTAAAACTATTGATTAGATAAAGAAATGTTATTCCGAATGCAATTATAAGTGATTTCTTCGTCTTTTCACAAAATGAAAAACATTAGTTTTTAATTAAACAAGCGTTATTTTTGGTACAATTACAAGTAGTCTCTATATTTTTCACGTTAGTAAAAACAATAGTTAATTAAATAGATAAAAAATCATTAGTCATTCTATCTTTCGCACAATTCAAACATTGGTGAATCATTAACATCTTTTAAGGATTATACTTTCAATAATTTCAATCAATTAATTAAACAAATATAGGACGAATACTTGATACATTGTCTTAGTGATTGAGTGACTTATGAGAATAATGTAATATTCACATCAATTTTGATTAGATTTATGATTGTTGCAAAGCATGGACTAGATAGATAGTTCTATATTAAATACAACCATAAGAGGAAGAAAAAGCACCTATGAGCATCTTTAATGGGAGCTCAACCAAGGTTGTAAGCATCAAACCCTTTGTAAGGCAGGTTTAATGTCTCAATGGGTTGGTCCCATCTGTTTTTTTTTTTTTTTAAATTAAAAAGTGATGAGACCCACTCCTTTAAATAATTTTTTATTATCACAAATAAATTATTTTTTTACAATAATATAGCAAATTTTTATTATTCATATATTTTAATTATTTTAATTATTTATTTTATAATATAATTTTTAAAATATATTATTTAATTATTATATTAGTAACAACACTTCGTTTTAATTTAATTTAATAAACTATTTATTAAATATAAAATATTTATTTTTTTAAAAATATTTTTTACACGCATAAAAAAATAAAAAATAAATAAAAGAAAATCTAACCCCAGCACGAGGTTAGTAACCCCGATGCTGGGTTACTATATCAAAAAATTGTATTATTTAATTTTTCCATTAATTATAATATAATAATTTATTATTTATCTTCTATTTTTATTATTTTAAATATTCATTTTAAATATATCATTTAATAATTTTATTAATTATATTTAAATTTTTATTAAATAAATATGTTATTATAAAATAATATAAATAATTAAAAAAGATTGATGAAATAATTGTATGTCCTATTTTATAATATAACTATTATATGATATAGTTTAATGGTAAGAATTTAATAGGTTGATGAAGTGACATAGGCATCAAACTCTAAGATAGCCTATATCTATAATTTATACCTCAACAAAGAATTTTTTTATAGTACAAAATCAAATCAAAATAGACAATCCCTCATTGATTAGACCAAGTAGTACTAACAATATTTTTAATAATTTCACATTAATTAAATAAAGAAATTTGATTGGAATGACAATTACAGAAACCCCAATTTTATAATACTAATAATAGTTTTAATAATAAAAAATTTATTAGTTACATTAATCCCATGAGCAAAGAGGCGGATAATTTTATTTTCCATTGATATTAGTATTATTATCACTGTTATATTGTTCCAGCAATTAAAATATTTAAGTCCTGTAAAAAATTTGAGGGTTTGATTTCAATATAAGAGTCAAGGGTCCTAGTTTTCGGTTATTGCTACCGTGATGAAGAATTCATTTAAAATTGCAATTTGTTCATATTAATTAATTAATTAATTAATTAAAGAAATTTCATTGCAAACAGAAACCCAAAAAAGTTAATTTTTGTTAATAAACTAAATTATATTTTAAATGATAAAAAAAGGGAAAACAGTAAAAGGAATCTCTCTTACACATCTTCTGTAGCAACCATACATTAGTTTGAACAGCTTCTTCTGAGCAGGACCTGTGGAGGGGAGGGTTGAGAGAGAGCAGCAGTGGTGGTGACCAGCCATGATCCTGGCTTTTGTCTTCTAGGCCAACCTCCTTGTCCCCATTCTCTTAAACTTGACCAGATAAGGCCCTTGCTGCCACAACAAGACAAACAATAGAGTTTGGCCTCATTCATAGAGCCCTCTTCTCTTGTGACTCTCTTCCCACACCTTCCACCCCTTCAACTGAAGAACAAAAGGGCAACAGTGAGTGCTCCTTTGTTTTTGTTATAATCTTCTTGTAATCTAGTGAGGATAAGGAATAACAAGCCCCAGTCTTATTCCTATCTCCTCACATAATGACAACTCCCCAAACCCCTGTTTAATTTCATAATTAAATCCCCCCTTTAATTCCCTTAACACACAACCCAAACCCATAAGGACAAATCCCAAACTCTACCCTTTTTCTTCTTCCCCCATTAATCATCCCAATCTCTCTCTCCATATTTCTTTCCATTTCTACCATTGCAAAATACTCTCCTTTCAACAGAATCCCACAGAGAAACACAAAAAATGGTGCAAGATGAAGCGGCAGCATCAGCATCTTCATCGGTGATATCTTCTCCTCTCCAATTCTTTTCTTCCATGTCCATCTCTCCAGGTTCACCATACACTCCTTGGGTTCAAGAACTCAAATCAGATGAGCGTGGTCTCTATCTCATCCATCTTCTCCTCAACTGCGCCAACCATGTCGCCGCTGGTTCTTTAGACCAGGCCAATTCTTGCCTTGAACAAATCTCTATGCTCGCATCACCCACCGGCGACACCATGCAACGCATCGCTTCTCACTTCACTGAAGCTCTCGCTCGCCGTGTTCTCCGATCTTGGCCTGGTCTTTACCGTGCTCTCAATCTTACCACCACTGACATCGCCGACTCCCATGCCGCTCGGCGCCATTTCTTTGATCTCTGCCCTTTCATCAAAGTTGCTTGTCTTATCTGCAATCAAGCTATCATGGAAGCTATGGAAGGTGAGAAGGTTGTGCACATCATTGATCTCCACGCCATCGATCCCATCCAATGGGTTGCCCTTCTCCAGGCCCTGCGCCAGCGCCCAGAAGGCCCTCCGCATCTGAGAATCACCGGCATTAGTGATCACAAAGAGTTGTTGGATGTCACCGGCGCACGGCTTTGCGAAGAAGCAGAGAAACTCGATATCCCTTTCCAATTCCACCCTGTTCTTGCCAAAGTTGAAAATCTTGATGTCGAGAGCCTCCGTGTCAAGACCGGCGAAGCTGTTGCCGTCTGCTCTCTGTTCCAGCTTCACTGTTTGCTCGCTTCAGATGATGACATTGGCACTGGATTTCGGAAATTTTACAGCAGTCCATCCCCTGCTGCAACTCACTCTAACAACAAGAACACTGTCCAGTTACATAAAATTATGCAATTGACACAAGGAACTCTTGGTGAGCTTCTTGAGAAAGACATTATGGCTAATGCCAAAAATGCTTATAGTCCGGACTCTGCTTCTTCCCCATTTGCATTGGCACCATCGCCGAAGATGGAAAGGTTCTTGGCCTCGGTTTGGAGTTTGACGCCGAAGATAATGCTTGTTACTGAGCAAGAATCGAATCATAATGGGGCAACCATGAATGAGAGATTCGTGGAAGCTTTAAACTTCTATGCAGCTCTGTTTGATTGCTTAGAGTCTACTGTGCCGAGGATATCGCCGGAGAGAATGAAGGTGGAGAAGATGATGTTTGGGGAGGAGATAAAGAACATCATTGCTTGTGAAGGGGGAGAAAGGAAGGAGAGGCATGAGAAGCTGGACAAGTGGGTGCAAAGGCTGGATATTGCTGGGTTTTGTAGAGTTCCATTGAGTTACCTTCCTTTGCTTCAGGCCGACAGGTTCCTGCAGAGTTATGGCTGTGATGGATATAAACTCAAGGAGGAGAATGGTTACATTCAGATTTGCTGGCAGGACAGGGCATTGTTCTCTGTTTCTGCTTGGAGGTGCAGAAGGTTTGAGTGACTCTGCTTTTGCTTTTGTTTTTCTTCTTCTTTTTCTGCTAATGTGTAAAGGATTTTAGTCTTTTGGGTCTGAACTTTTTCTGCATAATGTTTTAACAAATGAATGGCTTTTAGGACTATATTGCTCTTGATGGTACTTGTATGGCCTATTAATAGAAATTGCATTACCTTCTAACAATGCATTGTTATATATACATATTTATGTTATACTACTAGTTTTCTATTTTAGATTGCTATATATGCATTATGTATACATATGATTTGACTGACTCTGTTTTTCCTTGATGTTTTTGGTATGGTGTATAAAGAATTAACTTCTTTCTGGATTTCTACTTTGATCTTTGAATGTAATTTTCACTGTAGATGTCTGAGCTTAGTTATGCAGTTTGTTCTTTCTTACTAGTTACCCATATTCCAAGATTGGAGTTTAAAGTCCTTTGATTGTCACTGTTTTGGTGTATAAGAATTCTATTGTTTGATATGAGCTATGTAGAGTTTATTCTTTCTCTTATGTATGAATTCTGTTGCCTGGTTCTTATTTAGTCTCTCTTAAGAGCTAAGTTTTACTTCATATTCATTCTTTTTTATTTTTCCAAGTTTCAGAGTCGCATGCTTGGTTCTTTGCAGAGAGACTGGTGTTCTTCTTGTCTTAGATTCCTACAGTAAATGGAACTATGCATTTGTTTTCTTTGTTTCTTTCCTCAATTTGTCTAGACACTTCAAAGAACTTAATTTACATCGATTCAATTGTTTGAAAATTAAAATAATGCAAGTATGTTTGGCTATATGTTGATGCCCAACATTAACATTTCATAGTTATAGATGAGAGGTATTGCTATCAAGCCTTTTGATTATTCACCTTTGTGTCAATTTTAGAAAGTTGATGGAGATAATAACTACAAACTGATGAGTCTTGTTAATATCAATGATTTCGAGTGATGGGAAAAGACATAAATGTGTTTGGTTTTGTTGTGATTGGAACCTTTGATACCATACTGACTGTCAAAGTCATGGATGATTAAAACCTGGTCAATTCTCTTGAGTAGCAATGAAGGTTGTGTATGGACTCAAGGAAAATGATGAGAAAGAAAGAAACAATACAAACAATATGAAAATAATAAAGTGATAAAAGTCCATTGGATCTCTCTAATTTTTGGAGACATTAAAGAAGAAAACAAAAGGTAAAATTATGCTTCATGAAATTTCTGTCAAATGCAACTCATAGAAATTAAAAATGATGGGAACTTATATATATAATGTTTATAAAATTATTAAAATATGCATCTTTGTCTATGCACAGTTATATAATCAAATGCAACTCATGGGAGACGAGTTTGGAGTTCTATTTGGTAGAAATTAAAAATTATTATGGGTGAATCAAGTTGAATGATAATTTAATCCAATTCTAATGTTTTAATTTTTAAAGTTTCAATATAATCAAATTCACTTTATAATGGATGAGTAGCGGTTTTCAAGCGTAAGATCATAGAAACTCCAAGAACCAATAGGAGGTAAAGATTAGAGTTTATAAATAAACTCTTGCTCTAGTTTGAACATGCCCATGAAATTATTTTTTACTATGAGAAATTTTAAGTTTCTAAAAATGAGTCCAACTCTATCAGATATGTTAAGATATTATTTTATACAAGTCAGACTTGAATGTTGATGGGCTTCCTCTCTTATATATTGTTACTTTATATAGTTGTATTTTAATATTGGTGAGTATCATCTTTTGTAACTTTTATATACTAAATGTCTTGCTTTAACATTAACCAAGATCATATATAGTACCAAAACTATCATTTTCTTTGTTCTTATATAATATCAAAGCTATTGTTTTCAAGTTAGGAGCCCTATCATAAGCATTATTGACAAACATAGATTTGCAGCTAAGTTCTATGGGAAAGTAATGTGTAAAATTGAAACCCAATAATCTTTGATAGGATTATTTTTAACGTTAGATTCGATATACTTGTTTGTTACATTTTAATTAAGATTATTAATATTCTTTAAGTTATCAATTGCCAATAAACAAAAGAACCAAAATCGAAGATAAAATATGGAAAATTGATAACACAATTTGACACCAAATGACTATGTTTGCGGAGCGAAGCTCGAATAAGTAATTCGTTAGTAGAAGAGGTAAAATATAGAGTATATGACCTCAAACAAATTTTGAAAGATTGCAGTTCCCTTACAAATTAGTTTGTTTCATTAGGACCTTGGGATGGGGGGCTTTGCCTAGGGCAAATAACTTGAGGTAAAAAAGAATAAGGAGATGGGAGAAAGAGAGAAAATGGAAAGAAAATCAAGAGAGGAAGGGAAGAGAGGATTGAGGAAAGGTTTTTGTTGAGGTTAAAGGTAAGTACTCTAGCTAAACTAGTTTTGAACACTTCATTCTCAAAGGAAACTTTGCTAGAATTTGTGTATGGATGTGCTTATAATTTAGCTTTGGGATTTTTGGGTTTGACCTCTAACCTCGTGTAAATATAGAATGTATCTAAATCCTAGAAATTGGCTGGTATAAAACATGCTTTCTTTAGTATGATCATGTACGATTCAGAGTATTAGCCGTTTTTAGTTATACATACATTTATGGACTTATATGCTAGTCTTGAATTTTTTGGTTGCAATCTCCTATACATACCTAGCCATGTTTGAACTAAATCAACTAAATTTATTCATATGTATAACTACCTATTTTCATAAATCTATAATTCCAATAACTATGCATGTATGGTCGAATAGGAACATCTTGTTAGAAGCATTTATATGTATTTTTATATTACTATATACATGTGTTAATATCTGTTAGTTTCACCGGTGTGATTTGAGGGTTTAAAGAACACTCAAACACTCAAGGAAATCTCACACAAACCAAACAAAAAGGACACAACGAAATTGGTAACCTAGTTCGGCGTCCACTCGCCTACGTCTGGGGGTCCAAGCCCGGAGATAAGCAATCCACTAAAAGAGGTGATAAAACATGAGTACAAATACTTTGTCACTCACTCTCCCAAATAAAGATCACTACCCTCTCTAGATTGTCTAGTGACGACACACCCTCTTCCTTAAGAGTCAACATAATTTTAGAGCAAGGTAGCTTATATAGACGCCTCAACATCCCAAATATAGTCCATATCTATTTTAGAATCTCCGTGACTACTAACTTTAGAAACTTCCAAAATTAGCTATTGTAACTCATGTTGTAATACAACTTGCAACAAGACCCTGATGGTTGACTTGACTGAGTTTTGATTCAGTTGTGAAGTGACCTCAAGACCCATCAATCTCCCAGTCATGCTTAGTCCGAGTCGATGCAGCCAGATCTCCTGATCCTGACTACACGTAACTAGCCTACCTTTTCAACTCCTTACCACGAAGTCCCCTTGCAAGGGATGCACGACTCTATGTGTCTTCACGAACTTACCAACCGTGATCTTCAATTCATCCAAGTTTAGCTTTCAAATCTTCCCAAGAAAGATCTTTAATCAATCATGGCAACAATAGGCATGTCTTCAATCATACTTATTAAGGTTATTCAAATCATACCTTCAATAGCCTTCAATCATACCATTGATAGATAACTCTTCAATTAAGCTCCATCCATATTTAGTCTTCAATCAAATCTCCTAAATATGGGCTTGATAAAATCTTTCCTTCAAGTTGTAGCTCATACTAAAAATAGCTCCACCAAGATCTTCCAAGATATTTAGCTCCAATCCAAGATTCCTTGCCACTTTACCATGCTTCCCACATCATCATCTATGCCATGTCACGATGGTTGCCACGTCACATTGACTTAGTATCAAATCATGCCAATTAAAGTGCTTTTACACTAACAATCTTCCCCTTTGGCATAATTTGACACAACTGCTTCTTCTCCCTGGCTGACTCCTGTTATAACTTCCAATTACAACATTAACTGGGATACAGGCTAGACTGACATTGTTACAACTTCCAGTTACATCATCAACTGAGCACAGAAAATAAGACTGACTAAGTACATCTACTAGTTGCTTATAAAGTACTGAAACATTTTAACAAAACTGCAACTAGGGAGATAAACACAATAAAAGAATTGACTAATAAAAAAATTGTCAAAAAGAACAATAAATAAAAAAAAACTAAAAATAGAACAATGATAAAGAAAACAGAAAAGTGGTATGGTGTTAGCAGGTTTCTCCCCCTTTGTGGCACAATGATGCCAAAGTCTTCACTAGTTGTTGCAAGACATGTTACAATTGCTTCTGCAACTCCCCCTATCTTTATGACACTTGGTCATCAGCTCCCCCTGTCTTTTTCTTAATAGCTTCAAGATCAGATAGAATCTTCTCCTTCTGGCAGGCAATGATGAATAATTTTGTAGAAAGTGATCGTTGTCTCTTCTCTAAGTCTTCTAACTGCTCCTTCAATAGCTTTTGGTATTCTTCTTCAATAATCAGACTTGACCCTTTAACGTCTTCTCCTGTTGGTGGTGATGGTGACACTATTCCTATAGGTAAATCAATTTTCTTACTTGGGATAAATAGTTTTTGAGAAATCTTTAGCTTCTTCACTGGTGTGAATGTTTCTCCCTTCATGAGATATACGCCGTGTTGCAACAGGTACTGCGACAGCAAAGGAGGGTAACCTAGTGATGTTGAGAAGCTTGTGTAATCAGCTTCCTTCATAATGTTCTAGAAGATCAGTCTTCCTAGATTGAACTTCTTCCTAGTCACAACAATAACATGTAAAAGTGTCAACTCCTTCACCATGCTTGAATTATGTGGAGCAGGAAGCTAGTTAAGGATACCAAATCTAAATAACACATTATACTTAGCTGTGAGTACGGAGGCTGGAAGTCCTGATTCTTCTCCCCATGATTCGGCTCTTCCTCCTGTAATCTCTTTCAAGACATCTTCATTTAACTCAAGTCCTTTTTTACAATTTCTTTTACTTCAAGTTTAAATTGTAGAAATCTGTTCAGGCTGGTTGGAGTAAAAGGGATCCACTTTCCTCGGATGTAAACTTTAGAGATGTCTTTGTCAAAGGGTGAGAGATTACTGTAGAATTCTTGAATTAGAGACAAGCTGTAACCTTCGGCAAACGTTGCTGACTTGTATAAACATCTTTCTTTGAGCAACTCAGTCAAACCATACTTCTCGAAGGTAGTCTCATCAATCACCCTTTTAACCACAATTCTTTTCTCAACAATTCTCTTGAATTTCTTCTTAGATGCTTTATTAAGAAACTTGTCTTCGTTGTTAGCTTCAAAAAATTAACTTGCCTTCTTTTTCTTGCCCTTTCCAGAGTTTGATGATTTCTTCTTCCCCTGATTTGTAGCTTCAGTATATTTTCTTTTGGCCCTTGGGCAGGTTTCTTGATCAGTAAAAGACTTCCTCTTAGGCCTTTTTGCAGCCTTATTCTGGGAATTTTTCTCTGTTTTAGCCGTCTTAATTTTTACCAGTAATCTTCAAAAAGTGTTCTTTGAGTGGGACATTATCAAAGCTGTGTGTGTTGTCTGATGTTGCTGTAGATGTTGCAACTGGTGCTCTGACATGTCCTGTCTCTCCAGGTACATCTGTATATCGGTTAATATTTCCTAGGACTTCACTTAAGATTGCAACAACCTTTTCTTCAAGACCTATGTAATGTTTGCACTCTTCTCACTAATAGTTTCTTATGCATTTACTTGAGTCGATTCTTCTTTTGGTACATCTTCTCCTATAGCCTGTTGTTCATATGAATTCCCTTTTTTTGAACCTGTTGTTGAACTATCTTGATCATCTTCCTTAGATCTTTAGATATACGCTCTTGAAAATGACTCTCGTACTCATCTGAGAAGATCGTCTCGGTCATTGTAGCCAGTGGGTACATCTTTTGAAGATGGTCCTACTTGTTCTGCTGTCTCAGCATCCTGAGGGAAAGAATAAGGGATGATTGCTTTTGAGAGATCTTCAAGTTCTTCTTCTACTGACGGGCTTCTACCAGAGTTGATTTCTTTTAATTTTTCTTCTTTAATTTGGGCAGCAATCTCTTATGGGGTCACACGAGAACGGCGGGCCATCGTCTTGGTTCTCATCTCTTTCTTTAATTAGACCTTCTTTTTCTCCTTCTTCGTGAGTGATTTCTTCTAAGAGAGATTCTCCTTAAAAAAAATTTTGGGAAAAATTGGAGTTTAGGGTTTTTTTCTTTTTTTTTCAAAAAGAGCCGTCTTATCTTAAATTAGTTACAACTTCCATGGCATCCTTTCATGTTTAAAAAAAAAAAACACTTCTCAAAAAACAAAATTTTCCCACCCTTTTATTTATTTTTGAATCTATGTTTTTTTTGGACTTAAAAAAAATCAAGGAATTTTCACCCATTAGGGTATTTTACTTGTCCTCGGTCAATGCACTGCAGGTTGTACAATGAAGTTGTTACGCTTTGATTCGTCCTTACTTCTGTCATCTCCTGATTTGAACTGGAGCACTCTGCATTTTTTTGGACCTACAGTTTCTTGATCACAATAGTCTTTTCTCTGACTTTCTTTTTGATGATTGACTGTTCATGTCCAACCATTCTTCCACTCTTCAAGTCTTCTTTCAAATTGTCGCATTTGGATCTTATGTGGTCTATCCCCACACAATGAAAACATGTAGGCACTTCTCTTATGTGCTTTTTTATTTCTTTGACTTGCTTATTTTTTTGTTGAGTAGTTGACTTGACAAAAATAACTCCTAAATTTTTAGTTTAGATACTTGAATTTTCACCAACATATCCAATGCCTTGTCTGGCTTTACTTGATCTCCCAACTGATAGGATTTTGTCAAGCTTGGCTTTACCTTTGTTCATAGAGTCTAAAATCTTTTCAGCATGGCTTAACTTTCCTTTACATTCACCTAGCTCTTCCTCCAAGCATTTATTTTGTAAGATCATCTCATTAAATTTGTCCAGCATAAGTTTATAATTTATGAGAAGATCTTTTTCAGTAATCTTATCATGCTTATTGTTAGTTTTATTAGATGTTGTAACTAATGTTGCAACATATTCTGTAACAGGCTTTGACTTGTTGAAATCTGCTACTCCATTCATCAATGTTGGGAAATAGGTATGATGGTTACTTAGATTGTCTTCATCTTCTTCCTCCATGCTGCCATCTGAATCATCACTCCATCTGACATTGAGTGACTTTCCTTTCTTCTTAAGAGTGTTAGCACACTCAGCTTGATAATGTCTAACGCTACCGCATTTTCTACACTTGATCTTCTTTTGTTGATCTTCGAATTCTTCCTTTTCTTCACTAAGATCTTTCCTCTAATCATGTTGTACATCTTTTTTGATGATCTTTCCTGTCTTATATTTTCTAATCATGTTGTAAAGCTTTTTTGACAAAAAAATAATTTCACTATCTCCTTCGTCTTCATCTTCTGTTACAACAGCTTGTTGTAACTTCTTCTACCTAGTTGCTTCTACCTTTAGAGTCAAATCTTCCATTTTTCTTTCAGGATTGAGATTCATCTCATATGCTTGTAAAGACTTCATCAACTCGGTAAGTCTCATGGTTATGATATCTCTTACCTTTTATATTTCAGAAACATTTCCATCAAACCTTCTTGGAAGAGATCTAAAAGTCTTCCGGACTAGCTTTTTATCTGAGTATTTTTTACCGAGTTGGAAAGCTTGATTTGCAATGTCCATCAACTTGGCATTGAATATGGCTATCGTCTCATCTTCTCATATCCAGAGATTTTTGGACATAGTTGTCAACATTTGAAGTTTAGATGTTTTTACCAAGTTTGTACCTTCATGGATAGTTTGAAGAATCTCCCAGGCTTCTTTGGAGCACTCGCATATTGCCACATATTTGAACTAGATCTCATCAACTGCTCCAAAGATTGCATTGAGAGCCTTCCCATTTGCATTAGATTTACACATATCTTTGGCACTCTAGTTATTTCTATTTTTCATGGTCTCGTTCTTATCTTCATCAACTTAAATTGGAGGAGACTAGCCTTCTTCCACTGCTACCCATGCACTCTCATCAATGGATTTGATGAAAGCCTTCATTAGTTCCTTCTAATATGGATAATTGGATGCATTGAGCAATGATGGTCGTGTGATGGAAATTCCTTTCCTTCCGGCCATCAATGGAACTTGCTAGGATCTCACCAACTTTGAAACCAAAGTGAACACGAAAACCCACTCTGATACCACTTGTTTGTTCCGCCGGTGTGATTTGAGGGTTTAAAAACCACTCAAACACTCAAGAAAATCTCACACAAACCAAACAAAAACGACACAACAAAATTGGTAACCCAGTTCAGCGTCCACTCACCTATGTCTGGGGGCCCAAGCCTAGAGATAAACAATCCACTAAAAGAGGTGATAAAACACAAGTTCAAATACTTTGTTACTCACTCTCCAAATAAAGATCACTATCCTCTCTAAATTGTCTAGTGCCCACACACCCTTTTTCTTAAGAGTCAACCCAATCTCAGAGTAAGGTAGTTTATATAGACGCCTCAACATTTCAAATATAGTCCATATCTCTTTTATAATCTCCGTGGCTACTAACTTTAGAAACTTCCAAAATTAGCTGTTGCAACTCCTGTTATAACACAACTTACAACATGACCCTAAGTGCTGACTTGATTGAGTTTTGGTTCCGTTGCTAAGCTACCTTAAGACCCATCAACCTCCAAGTCATGCTTAGTCCGAGTTAATGCAACCATATCTCCTGATCCCGACTATAGGTAACTAGCTTACCTCCTCAGCTCCTCACCACGCAGTCTTCTCGCAAGGGGCGCATGACTCTATGCGCTTTCATAAAACTTACCAAACTTGATCTTCAATTCATCCAAGTTTGGCCTTCAAATCTTCCCAAGAAAGATATTCAATCAATCATGCCAATCATGCCAACAATAAGCATGTTTTCAATCATACTTATTAAGGTTATTCGATCATACCATTGATAGATAATTCTTCAATTAAGCTCCTTCCATATTTAGTCTTCAATCAAATCTCCTTAATATGAGATTGATAAAATCTTACCTTCAATTTGTAGCTCATACCAAAAATAGCTCCACCAAGATCTTCCAAGATATTTGCCTGCAATCTAAAATTTCTTGCCACTTTACCATGCTTCCCACGTCATCATCTATGCCACGTCACAATGGTTTCCATATCACCTTGACTTGTTGTCAAATCATGCCAATTAAAGTGCTTTTGCACTAACAATATCTTTATGTATATGTATATGCATGTTTTTATATAACTATAATTATATGTAATTATATACACACACACATACATAGATATATTGTAGGTTTTATCTTTAATACTTGTGAATATGTTTTTGGGATATTCACTCGGGTGAACAATGTTGTCATAATGTTGAATATATGATCGAGAGGTTTTGTATACCGGCAGTATCTGTGGATCTTTTATGATATCCATATATGAAATTATGTTTACAATATGTGAGAAAGAGGTGTAATAGCATGCTTTCGGTTGGATATTTTTGGTGGGGAATAACAATACTATGCTTTTTGCCCATTATATTCTAGGAGTTGTGAATTGCATTTATGAGCTTCTCTTTTGTTATTTTATATTTTGTTTTGTGTCCATATTATATTTTCTTGGCGTGTTTAATGTTTTGCAATTTCTACATTTTCATGCTGGATACTTATTGGGATTGAAAGCTCATTATCCGATGTATTCTTTTTTTTTTAGATCGCATGGAGTAGCTAAGGGCCTCTAGAGTAGAAGACCTCAATTGGAATAATAACATTTGTCTTCATGTACATTGTTTAGGATGTTGTAGCATATAAACTTTATATAGTTGTATTTTTTTTATTAATGGTGTGTAAACTCTAGCTTGTGACATGTTGTATAACTAAACAAGGACCTTGTAGTAGATCCAGTATTTTGCTAAAGTTATATTATCATAATCGTTATTATTGCCAGGTTCCTCTTATCAGAGGCCTAGCATACAACGTGGGGCCACTCCCTAAATGTATGTGGCTGGTCTGTTTGTGTCAACAACCGGGTTCGGGATGTGACAAACAAGAACCTAAATGATACAGTGGCTGCTTTTCAACTACTAGTCTTAGCTTATAAAAGTTTCTTGGTGAACCAAGAAAATTTCCAAAAATAGAATCATAAATAAAATATGAAGGAAACAAATATTTAGGGCCCGTTGGAACTTTGCAAGGAAAGTAATTTCATGTAAAGTTTTTGTAGGAGAAAAACTTGCATGCAATTTCTTTTCGTGGAAAATTTTACATGCAATTACTAAGTCTGCTCCTTTTTTATTTTTTATTTTTTATTTTGTAGAGCTTCTTTAAATGCTTAAAAAAAAATAAATTCATCAATTACATACATACATAACTCATCTTCATTGATGATAAGCAATTTAAGTTCCTAATTACTTGTGCATTATTGGATTGATAATCTTATGCTTAATGACCTAAACCCTCATTATCCAACACTCATTCAACTATAATTAATAGCATAATCACGACATTCAAAAGTTTTTTTTTAATTTTCTTTTTATCCTCTAATTTTTTTCCTAAATTTTAAAATTTGAATTACATTGAATTGCATTAATACTTTTAAATGTCAAGAGACACCAACCTTTTTGTTTTACTTAAATTCCACAAAAGTCTAGTGCAATATTGTAGTGTTTGTGTTTTACATATCTAGCAAAATTATAACAAGAGATTCCAGAGGAGATCTATAGCGGTGAGAGGATGAGAGGGAGCTCAAGGGTAGAGTTTTTTTTTTCAATCCACTCCCAATATAAAACGATATTATTGGTCATTACAAAGTTATTCCAAAGATATTTGCGCCCATAAAATTTTCAACCTTTCTTAACACTCCAATTTCAAGGGTTGAGAAGTGGAGGTAAAATGAGGTGTTTTCAACCACCTTTGTTTACCTTCTGATATGGAGAAACCTTAAGAACAAAGTTTAACCAAAAAACAAAAAGAGAGAAAGAAGAAGAAGACAAGAAAGGAGGGAAACTCATTGAAACAACATTCATTGCATAGTTGTCTCCATAGCCATTGGTTCTTTCTTTTTAAAAAACAACCAACGACTCAGATTACAGCTTATCAGTTGGACCCACAACATTACATAAGATCCCAAGACCCTCATTCAATCTTGGATGTCATAACAAGATCCAATTGTTACATTATCTCCTTATTACGTTTAATTGATGCTGACTCATCTAAACTAACTGCCACCTCATCTAAACTAACTCCATCTCAGCATAACAACTAATAAACATTCCCTCCAACTCTCATAGTTTCCTTTTTCCAGCTTAACAACTCCCACAGTTCCATTGCCCTATAGCTTTAATTGCCTTACATCATGTCCAACATTATAACGCTACTCCCCCATCGAATTCCCTTGTCCTCAAGGGAAAATTAGGGAACCTTAGTTGGAAATCTTCAATAAATTCCCAAGTCACATATTCCATGGAGGAATTAGCCCAATGAATCAACTATTGTGTAGGTACCCTATTTCTCCATTTCACAGTTCTTCTGTTAAAGATTGGTAATGGTGTGAGCTTAGCAGTAGGAAGGGTGGATGGAGGTAAGATACATGCTTCCTGTTTATTAGTTATTGAAGCTTTGAGTTGAAAAACATGAAAGACATGATGTATGATGGATGACTTTGATGTGAATTATGAAAATATATAAGCATGCACGTATGAAAATAATATTACAATTAAGTCCATGTATACCACAAGTGTACAAGTCATCAAGTAATACCTTGTGGGTGAGCACGTGCGTCATATTTCCCCAAGAACAACGAGATGCTCCTATTAATTTCTTTTCACTTAATTAATAGCCTAAATGTTTACGTTCTTTCTTTAATCTACTTTTACAATTTATTGCATAATACAATTGGAGAATTGTTAAGCACAATTGGAAAGAGTTGAGAGATTGTGTGATAGTTATCATGATTATTACTTATGGTAGGCGTTGAGTGTGACAATCGTATTCTAGTGTTGGACAGGGGAATTCAATGATCTACTAGTCCCAATCTCTTGCCAACCAGGTATAAATCACTAGAAACTTAAGGTGAAATCTCTTCCTATCCCAGCCTCCTATGTTTGCCTTAAGTATAAGAATTCCTCTAGAAGGGACAAATCAAACCCTAAGCCTAAGGGGGAATCAATCTCCAATCTAGAGATCTAGCAAACCTAACCTCTTAGAGCATGCATAGATATATCATAGCATGAGTCTTCTAACATGGGGCATATCTTCCTTATCCACATTAACAAAGATATAATTCAATCAAACATGCAATGATTTACAAATTACTAGAAGGATTTATTAAATTATCAATCAAGATTCATAAACAATAATCGAGGGACTTAGACATACAATTTCTTTCGAATTAGGTTCTTATGGATCATAAAAGAAAGCATTAAAGCAAGAGAGAACCATATATAAGACCAAAGAATAGATAAGCGTTTAAAGAATTCCTAAACTAACTCTCTTCAGTATGTTTGCCAAGGTTGAGCATGAGAGGATCCCAAGATTGACAAGATGACGCCGAACGCCTTCGCGCGCCCTCCTTTAACGAGGATCGTTGGATTATCCTTGAGAAAGTTGCTAGAATCTACTGCAATACGGAAGAAACTCGTCTCCAGTTGCTCAGAACTCTAGAACTCCAGCCGGCCTACCTTATTTAGTAAAAGAATCTCCCCGAATTTTGAGAGCCTAGAGTATTTATAGGATCAAGTTTGCCATGGCCTTACCACGGGTGTTATGATGCTTGTAGTGAGTAAGTTATTACTTGGGCGACAAGTCGCGTCCTTCGATGGCTCTCTGGGCATTGTGTCGCTAGATCATGGGCATGATGAGTTTTTAAAATGACCATTGTAAGGCCGTTGTGGCTCCTATGTTGCATCTAATGGTTCTATGCTACGACGGCTTGATAACGGCAGTGATGAGATTGGACAACGACTGTGGTGAGATGTTACCATGGTCGTTGTGAGCCGTGGTGAATCTTTGATTCAGCAACTTGTCCTATTCTGTTTTAAAACACCACTGAATTAGTTTCTTTTTTCCTAAAACAAAAATAAAGGCCGAGATGAACAAAAGAATGAAATTTTGTACTAATTAGGTGCTAAACATGCCAAAATCCATGCTAAATGTAGTGTAAATAATATGAAAAATACGAACTATTTAGCACTTATCAATGTATTATTGTAGAAGTGGGAAGATCAAGTCTATAAGCACTGCTACTAATTTTATCCATAATTTTGTAAGGAGCAAAATATTTTTCTACCAGTTTTATAATTTCCCGTGCAACGAAAGAGCTCTGCCAATAGGGTTAAAGCTTAATAAATATAGAATCTCCAATTTGAAAGTTTCTATCTATTTTGTGTTTATTTTCCTGTACTACTATTCTTTGTTATGCTCTTGTTAGTGAATGTTTAAGAAATAAGATAGCTACTTCTCTATCCCTCAAAAGAGACTGTCTACCATCTCAATTAAGGATTTTTTTGGGAAATAAGAAATATGTAGAGACGGTGGTATAACATAAAGTGCCTGGAATGGTGTACAATTTATAGTTGTATTATACATTGTATTGTACCAAAAATTAGCCAAAGCCAACCATGAATACTAGCTTCTCAGCAAATTTCTTGTCATGCAACACAGATAGGATTCTAGGCATCTGTAAACTACTTCTGATTGCCCATCCATCTGTGGATAATAAGCTGAAGAGTGCCTCACTTCCAATCCTTGTAATCTAAAGAGTTCCTGCCAAAATTTACATACAAAGGTAGGATCTCCATCATTGACTATTGTAGCAAGAAATCTAAAAACACTTGTGCTACATTCTTTGTTGAATATGGATGAGACAAAGCAAAGAAGTTGCATATTTTGTTACCTTATCCACCGTTACCAAAATAACTGGTTTACCATCAAATTTAGGGAGACCTACAATGAAATCCATGGAAATGCCAAAGAATATAGTTTGAGGGATAGGTAGAGGTTGTAACAACCAAGGTGTTGATACCAAGTTATGTTTATATCTTTGACAGATGTTGCAAAATCTCACAAATTCTTTGACATACTTCCACAAATTCTTCCAATAGAAAATTGCAAATATTCTCAATAGATGGCATTGATGCCTAAATGCCCTCCCACTGCACTGCTGTGATAATGGTTCATCAATTCTTGCTTCAAATCTAAATCTTCAACAATTACTAGCTTTCCCTTCCTCTTGAGCTAATTGTTGACCCATGCATAGTGGTTGACTAACTTTCCCCTTGTAATTATTGTATAATTGACTTGAACTTTTGGTCATGCTCCCAAGAAACCTGTATTCTCCCCAACAAATTTGTGGGCACACTGTATAATGCTTGTATTATCACTCTAGATGAAGTTATTCTGGACAAAGCATCTGCAATCAAATTTTCTTTTCCATGTTTATACTGAATTTCATTGTCATATGCCATTAATTTAGCTAACCATGTATGCTGGCTAGTGTAATCACTTTTTGATTAATAGGAACTTCAATGTTTGATGATCAGTCTTTATTTTAAAATGCCTTCCCTCCAAATATTGGTGCTATTTTTTTTACTGAAAACAAAATTGCAAAGAGTTCTCGATTGTATATTGGTAAAGCTTGATGATTAATTGATAACTTCTTAATAATGAAAGCAATAGGATGATCATCCTATAATAATAATGCTCCAATCCAGAACAAAAGGTATGTGTTTCAACCATAAACTCCTGATTAAAATTTGGTAATGCTAATACTAGAGTAGATAGAAGAGCTTCTTTGAGAGCATCAAAAGATTACTATACTTCAGCATACCAATTGAATTTTGAATTCTTTTTCAAAAATGCATTTAATGGCTAGCTTATATATGCATAATTTTTAATAAATGTTCTGTAATAGCTAGCTAATCCCAAGAATCCCTTCAAGTGCTTCATTGTCATAGGTTTGGGCCATTCAAGTAGAACTTTTATTTTGAAAGGATTAGTGGATAACCCCTTCCTTGGAAATCATGTGCCCTAAATGCTCCACACTTTGCACTGCAAATTTGCACTTGATGAGCTTGATTGACAAGGTATGCTACTTCAACAATTGGAATACTTTGTCCAAATGCTCAACATGCTCTCTCTCCTCCTTACTATATATTAAAATGTCATAAAAAAACTCTATAACAAATTTCCTTAGATAGAGCCTGAAAACTTGATTTATAAGCGGTTGAAAAGTTGAGGATCCATTCACCAAACCAAAAGGCATCGCCAAATATTCATACTGTCCTAAGTGAGTCATGAATGTAGTATTTTGAACATCCATTGGATTCATCTTGATCTGGTGATAACCAAATCTTAAGTATAATTTTGTAAATAGTGTAGCCCCATGTAATTCCTCCAAGAGTTCTTCAATTATAGGAATAGGAAATTTTGCTTTGGCAATAATACTATTCAACAAAATGGTGATTAACTAGGTTGGATGACCTAGGAATCCAAGAGTTCATGATTCCATTTCTTTATAACATCTTTTTGCAATGCCTATACCTATAAGACCTCAAACAAATTGGTTGTGCCCCTTCTTTCAAAACTATCTAATGATCAAGTTGCCTTTGAGGTGGTAATCCCTCTTACTCCTGGAAAATTTCTGCATATATGTTAAGCACTTCAATAATTTTGACAAGTAATGTTCTGGAAATGGCCTTTAATTCGTCTTCAACAAATTTAGTAGGAATTTCAATATTTGCAGCCTATATTGACAGAGCAAAACATTGAGTCAAAGATAACTGAGACTCCTTTGCCAACATTTTTTGCATATTAGCTTTGCTCACCATCTTGTTGCAAGACAATTTTCTTTTTATCCTTACTAAACTTCATATGCAACCTTCTAATGTTCCACATAATATCCCACAACTTAGCTAACCATTGAATGCCAAGAATCATATCATAGTTATCCAAAGATAGAATGAGAAAATTATCCTAAAACTAAACTCCATGTATACCATATTGAAGTTGTTAGCAAATCTCTTTACAAACTAACTCATTACCATTAGTTGCAGAAATTTTCAATGAAGGAATTGTCTCCAGAACACAATCCAATTGTTTTGCCACTTTACTATCCAAGAAATTGTGAGAACTCCCTGAATCAATCAATAAGAAGAGAGTTCTAGTCCCTTTATTACCTTTGATTCTCATTGTCTAAAATCTACGAATTCCTGTCAAAGCATGCAATGATAATTGAGGTAGCGCATAATTCTACACAACTAATTTCTCACAAGATTTAGGATCTGCAGAAACTTTACCCTCCTCAATTCCCTCATCTTCAACAGACATCATGTAAAGTTACTAATCTTCCATAACTGTCTGATCTCCAGATTGCCATTCCACATAAGCTTCTGCCTAATCACTATCTCAATTTCAATTATCATCATATATAATTGTTTCTTGTTACACTTGTTGCACTTAACAAACTTTTTAAGGCACCGAAAACACAAACATTGTTGTTGTCTCTCATCTACTTCTTGACTAGATAATCTTCTTGATGGTTTAATGGGCTAGATCGATTACTTGAACTAGGAAGAGCTAAATTCCACTTCTTGACCGAGTATGAGCCAAATTTGGATTCAAAACTGTTGTTGCGCCACCCCTCTGCTTTATTGTTTCTTTATTGACACTAACTTTGTTCCCCTTTCTCACTGTGATGCTTCTTGAACCACAACACCTCATGAACCTATGCCAAGGCATATACTGCCGGTAAAGTTGTAGGATTAAACAATCTTACTAATGTCTCCAATTTCTCTCTTAAACCACCCAAGAAATGGTTCATTGTCTGATCTTCACTCAGATTAGTTTTGCTCAATCTCACATCAAATTCCTCCAAGTGAGTTTGTAAGGAGATCACCTATTTGATTTTCTTGAGCTCAGCAACCGGGTCTTCAAGCAATTGATTCCCAAACCTTGCCACCAATGCTTCTATGAACTCACTCCACAACAACACTCTCTCTCTCCCTGGTTCTTAAGAAAGATTGGAAGCAATGGAGAACCTTACCATTAAAGTGGAAGGATGCCAACTTCACCTTTGTTTCACCTAATGTATGATCAATGTCAAAGAACTGCCTTGCCTTGTACAATAATTCATTCACCCTTGAGCCATCAAACCTTGGAAACTCCACCTTTGTATAATAGCATGTACCACTATACCCAACACCCCCAAGATCCCATTACCTGCAACACTAGGCACTTCTTGTTGAGGTGGGGTAGCTATTTCAGAAGCTTCAATAGCCATGCTAGTAATTAAAAGTTTCAATTCCTCCAATGGCTTTGCATTGCACTCTCTCATTTACTCCATAGCCTTTTGATGTTTCTCATTTAATTCTTTGTTGAGATTTTCAAGATCCCCAGATGTCTTACTTCTTGCCATTATTAGCCATTGAAACTCACCAATATCGAGATAACTCAAGAACAAAGTTTAACTAGGAAACAAGGAAGAGAGAAAGAAAAATAAGACAAGAAAGGGAGGGAAAATCATTCAAACAACATTCATTGCATAACTGGCTCCATAGCCATTAGTTCTTTTTTTTTTTTTAATAACCAATGGCTCAAATTATAGCTTATTGGTTGGACCCACAACTTTACATAAGATCCCACAGCTCTTATTCAATCTTGGATCTCATAATAGGATCCAACAGCTACAATACCTCATCATTTTGTTTAATTGATGCTGACTCATCTAAACTAATTGGCAGCTCATCTAAACTAACTTCATCTCAACAATTACAACCAATAGCCAACAAGATTCCCTCCAACTGATTCTCAGTATGTTAATGTTATTATTGAGATGGATGCACAGGCTGTTATTCAAAGAATTGGCACTGAATTTGCAGATATATCACCTTTGGGTACAATTATAAGGGACCGTAAGTTGCTTCTGTCTTCTTGCCCTTCATTCAAATTAAGGTGTGTAAGGAGGACAACAAATGGTGCTAGTCATTCTTTAGCAAGAATGTCTATTATGTATGTGTCCCCTAAGTTTTGGGAAGAGCCACCTGATGGGATCCAAGGTGCTCTTTCTATTGATTTCAGTCAAATGCAGTAAGACAACTTCCTTTTCTTTCAAAGAAAAAAAAAAGCCTTCTTCCAGCTTAACAAATTCCACAGCTCCACTACCTTACAGCATTTCCTACATCATAACACCTCCCAAACCCTTATCCTTTTCCTTGACCCTTCTCCTTATGCAAGAGTTGAGGAAACCCTTACCTCTTAAACTCTCCAAAAGTCTTCTAAATCAGTAAGGACTAAGAGAGCTCTAATTGATATTGACGCACAAGAAGGAAAATCAATTCTATAACTTAATAAAGACTAGATTAATTTTTTTTAATGTTAAAAACCATTTTACAACCTTCTTTCTCATATTCATCATTGTGATTTTGTTTTAATGTCAAATATGTAGCTAAAAAATCTCATAAAATAGATTTATATTTATTAATTAATTATAATTTTTATAAATATTAATTTTAATCTAATATTTTGGTTATCTCTAATATCTCATCAATTTGTTTACTATCTTTACCGTTAATTTTTTTTACAAGGTACCTTTTGGCTTATAAAATTATTATCAAAATAGATTTATATTTAATAGCTAAGAGTTTTATTTAAAAAAAAATACATTTTATCGGTGAGAAAACATTGATACTCTTTCATAAAGGAAATAGGCAAGTAGGTGCAACACTGCAAAAATGTGTGATAAGTCATGAAGATTGTCATGCACGCATAATTGATGTGGATTGATAATTAATTAATTTGTATTTTGCAAAGAATAAAATGAGTAACATTTAAGACCTTGCTCTTGCTTTCAAGATCTTTATTATGCTGTTTAAGCCTTTTTAATCTATTAGAAAAAATAAAAATCTATGAATGTATAAACATTAATTTCAAGAAAGCTTAAAAATTAATTATTTTGTTAGTGATATAATTTGGAACATGCTAATGTAACTTGGCAAAAAATGGTAGTCTTTTTCTTTAAAAGTGTTTTTTTTTTCCAAACTAAAGCCCTGATTTATATCTTTCCAACAAAAATGGGGAAAAATTAATCGTTTTGAAAATATTTTTTATTAATATTAAATATTTCTACTGAAACATGTTTATAAATATTTATCCAGAAAAAGAATGAAGTATTCTATAAATAATATAAACCTACTCATTTTTCAAAATATAAACCACGCCAAAATTCAGTGTTTTCAAATATGTTATCATGTCACACGTAACCATAAATTTTCAAAAATGAATTTTGATGTTTTAAAGGTATATAGAAAATTAAAAAATAAAAACACATTAAAGTCATTTTAAAGGATGTGTGAAAAGCCGCATTAGATTGAGCTTTCAATTTCCTCTGGTGGAACAATACACGTAGGAATAAACACTTTATTTTCATGATAAATTTTTGCAATCAAATAGTTGTATTGGCCCCATAATTATCCCTTATAGAAAGGTAAAATATGCTCCTTGTCTTTATTTGCAAACTGGCTAATCATGTTAATGTATCTTTCAAAAGGGGTAAGGAATATAACAAACTTTGTTGACCTTGATAAGATAACACAAATGGCTTATCAATAAGAAGCACGGAGATGTATATAATTTCAATGAGGATCAACCTTAACCCTTTTCCCTTGTCAAACCAATAGCATTTAAAAAATATAACCCTATTTCCTGCCCCCAAAATACTATAATTGGACAATATCGTCCAATATACCATAAAAAAGCCGCTTTCCTCATCATTGTAACAACTCCTTTCACTTATACTCCACAATTTCTTGTACTTAGATTTTACTTATAGTCTTGCGTAGAGAACTTAAGACTATTTAAAATTAACTTTTATAATAATGTGCAATTAGTCCCAAAACATACTGCATCTTAATGATATGAGAGTATACTTCATCTTTATGTTCAACAAACTTAAAATGTATTAGATGCTCAGAGAGATGACTCATTTTATACATGTATGTATTTAGCAATTCAGCATATTATTTTAATCAAAATCTGACAAATTGTCTAAACCATTTTCAAGAAGTAAAAAATATTAGGAATGAAAATGTTACGCTTAGTATGAAATACTCATTTAATTGAACAATTTATTTTGGCTAATCAGCAAGATTTGCAATTTAATTATGTTGTAGATTATTTCCATGTTGACTTTAAGCATCACTTTAGGGAAGTTTTTAAAATCTCTCTTAAATAGAAAATGTCATCATAAATATAATTTTCAAAATCAGAACCAATTTTCTTTTCACCAATTAATGTGGACGTTTTAAATATACTTGAAAATAATTTAACATCACATTTATATCACATGTATTATATACTCTAGGTAAATTCCCTTGCTTCATGTCGGTTTTTTTTATTTTTATTTTTTTACAATTTTGATGGTTGTAAGGCAATATTGCATATTGACATAACTTGAAATACACATAAAGTATTTTAATTAATAAAACTATAACATGATGGGCAAAGTTATAATGAGAAAATGAATAAAACAAATGCGAATGTGGAGAACCATTTAAAAATAAAAATAAAAATAAATAAAAGAGAAATGAAATGGAAAAAAAAATCAATTACCCAATAATAGATATCACAACCTCATCTACAACTCATTGAAAAATCCAAATTCAAAACCACTAACATTAGGATTATAATCACATTTTTGGAAATACATTTAGTTTCTAATTTCAATATCTCTCATCCTTTAAGGACCCGTTTGGTATGATGCAAAGTAATAATTTTCATTGCATAGTAAGAGGGGTGAATCCTTTTCGATTGTTTGATTTTTTAAAAAAATATGATCTCCTTGTAATTACTTTCCGTTTGACTAGAGAAAGTGATTCACAAAGGGGGTGGTATGAAAGTGATTACACCCTTAAATGGAAAAGCTTGGTATTTAATAAATTACCAAACTGCTCTTTTATTACATGAAACTCTTCCTTGTTTCTTTTTTTCTTTTAAAAACCATAACACAATCTTATTTCCCAATTCGGCAGAAAATTATCGCTTCTTCTGAATCAGAGTAATTACTGTTGTTAGATTACCTTTGTGTTAAATTTTGGTTATGTTTTTTCCATATAAAATTCTTGTTTTTATTAAATCAAAGGCAAAAACAATTCAGTTTTGTATGGATAATATTTTTATGGGAGAATCTTTATTTTGATTAAATCAAATCTATGTTGATATAATAATCCAACATGATAAGATGAGAAAGGGAAAGAGTGAAAGACTTGAGATAATGGAATGCATCATGTTTGTTGGATAATATCAATCACGACAATGGATGTAAAAATTAAAACAAATAAAATTGTATGATGGCCAAAAATTTGGGAACACATGGTGGTTTAAAGCCATATTTTTTGTTAGTGTACTATAAGCATAAGAACCTCGTTTGAAAAATTTGTTTAAAAAATTTATGAATAATAGGTTAATTATCATTTGTACAAAGTTAGTAATATTATTAGAGTTGAATAAAAACCCAATTTTAGTAACTACAACAACTAAGGAAAAAAATGAGAATAAACTTAACTTTACATTGAAAACACATTCATACTAAAGGATTGAATTAAGTTTACATGTAATCTAATTAAAATTTTTATTGAAATAACCAAACATTGTAATGTTATTTTGCAAGAAAAGTAATTGCATGTAAATTCTTTCTCTGCAAAGACTTCGCATGCCATTACTTTCCGTGTAAAGTTCCAAACAGGCCCTAAGTTTCTATATTTTGATATCTTCAATTTCTTTTAATTTGCTTAAATATAAACTAAGGCAAAAGCTCGTTGTCAATTTTGACTTGCAAATTGCCTAAACAAAATCATGATTAAATAACTTTTTATAGGTATACATTTTCCATAAAATAAATATTTTTCAACTACTATAATTGGTTTTGAAAGGTTTAATGGAATATTTAATGCAAAATTACTTAATGCAATTTGGGGTGAGCAAAACATGGTACCTGATCCGGTTTTAAACCTGATCAGATACCCGGTTTTTCGAATCGGCAAAAACTTAACCCGTATTTGACCTGATTTAAACCGGATAACGAAAATTGAGTATTTAGTTTGAACCGGATCGGATATCAGATATCCACATTCAAATTTAGCTTTATGGGCCTTATGAAAATTTCTTTATATAATAATATTACATGAAAAAAATATAACAAACTTATTATTTAGAAAAGGATTAAGGGCCTGGTTAGATAACCCAACAATATGCCATAATCCGTACAATATAACATATTTTAACATTTTCACATAATTATGGCATAATCGTTGTCTGGGTACTTATTTTACACTAGAAAATTATGCTATAATTGGGGTGTTATGGCATAAAAAAATATTCCATTAGGGGTGGAATATTTTCTCATTGTAAAAAATCTTTCTCTCTTGATCCAAACACCGACCACCGGTCTACCGGTAGTCTGGTTACCTGTCGGCTGGCCTCCGGTGACCCACCGACAGTTCGACCGGCTTCCAACGACCGGCCACAAGTCCACTGGTGGTTCGGCCACTGTCCGACCGGCCTTTGATGACTCACCGGCGATCCACTAGTAGAGGAGGGCATGGACCAAGTTTCGGCCTGGCTCGGCCCGAAACCGGCCCTTACTGTAGACGGGCTGGTTACGGGTTGGGTTCCAAACCGGGATTTCAAATTTGGAGCTAATGGTTCCAAATTTGAAATTTGGAGCCGTTGGCTCCCAACGGCTTTAATAGCAGTTGAATTTATTTATTTATTTATTTTTTAACTTTTCAAATTCAAATGTAAAAAAAAAAAATCCAAATTTTAAACTTTAATTAAACTTCTATATATACCACTCATCCTCACCCTATTTAGTTTTTACCAACTATTACTCTTCCTTAATTCTTTCTCTTAATCTCATCCCAACTTCTCCTCTAATTCTCTCTTTTTTCATTAATTCTTGAAGCATAATTCTTGAAGCCTTGGATAGTTGGGGTTTTATTTTTTATTTTTTATTTTTATTATTGGAGTCTTGGAGATTTGGAGCAACTTGGGATATTTTTTTTTTCTTTTTCAAAGTCTCAAATTAACAAGGTTAGTAATTATTTACATTTGTTGTTATTAATTGTAGTTTTCTTATTATCTTAATTTCTTAGAATAAATTGAGCATTGAATATTGGAAATAAGAATCTAAATTTTTTAGCATATTTGTGATGTCTTTGAATTTAAATATGTACACTTGCTTATCATAGTCTTCTACTTGCAAACTCTAGATAAATAGTAGTAATAATGATAATTTAATATTTAGTATCATTCTTTTTAATTATGTACTCTTGTAAAAATTTTTATTACGTATTTTTGTAAAAGAAAAATTGAGATTCTTATAAATACTTTTCAACATTATCCAATTTATAGAAAAAATTTAGATATTTTGAAATATCTATTATTTTGATCCATACTAATAATAATTTTAAAACTAAAATTTTGTTAAAGATGTGTATGTAATATCATGATTTTTCATTAGTATATGTGAAAACCATTCATTTTTTTTTAAATTTCAAATATTTAATTTCTTGCCATTATTTAATTTTGTTAATTTTTGTTATTAGATTTTTTATTTGTTATTTCTTACTTTACTTGTTATGTTATTTTTTATTTGTTTTTTTTAACGTTTTTTATTTTATTTTTTTGCATTATTTAATTTTATTATATTGGTTTCTACATATTTTATTTATTTGGTTTGTTTATTTATCTATAATTGTTATTCTAGAGTGTAATTTAAAAAAAAAATTAATTTTAAAACCATTCATTTTTTTAAATTTCAAATATATATATTTATTTAGTTTGATAACGTTTGGATAACAAAAATAATTTGGATAGGCACTATTAAGAGAACCATGCACATGAAACAAAAACAAAAACAAAAACAATTAGTTTGTCCTCTATGACTTACACATGGACCACTTATGTTAATTAATGTTTTAATTTTTGGTTATTGTAGAATAATTTAGTGTGAATTTTTTCATATTATTTACATTTGATGTTGATTTCCTTTCTATTTACATGCATTATTTTATTTGATTACCTTTGCATATTAATTTTGTTTGTTATTTATTTTTTTTAAATTTCTTGACATTATTTAATTTTGTTAATTTTTGTTATTAGATTTTTTATTTATTATTTCTTACTTGATATTTGCTTGTTATGCTATTTTTTATTTGTTTTTTTACATTTTTTATTTTTTATTTTTGTCATTATTTAATTTTATTATCTTGTTTCTACATATTTTATTTATTTGGTTTGTTTATTTATCTATAATTGTTAGGGAAAATTACTATTCACCCCTCGCGAATTGCAAAACTTCCCAGGCAGCCCCTGCAAGTTTGTAATACCCCAGAAAGCCCTTCCGTTAGTGTTTGAATTCATTTTTCCCCCCTCTCGTTCATTTGTACAAGGTTTGTGCTGTGAAATTCCGTGTGTACCCTTGTAAATGGTGGGAAAAAAACCGCCCAGTCACATCATGTTAAACATTTTTTATTTGGGGTTTGTCAATCTTTTTTATTCCATCTTGCCTTGATTTTTCTGAAACAAAGTTTGAAAGACTCATCGTTTGCATTCGTTTGAACTCCGCCGGTTGCCCGATAAGCTGAGATAAGGTGAGAATGTCTTCCTTTCCATCACTTTGATCATCCTTTAAAGGGGAGTACCAATTTATATTTATTTATATGCAGGTTTTTAATGGAGAATTTTTGTGCAATTGCAAGATACAACGGTGAGAGACGAGTGCTAGTGTTCACGGCACAGACTTGTTGGGATTCAATCTTAGCGGAGATATGTGACCGATGGTGTCTTGATGTTTCCCATGTTAGGGTGAAGTTTATCACACCCGATGGACATAAAACGATTTGTCCAATAGAAAATGAGGTTGACTTCCAGCGCATGTGTCATGTATACTCACTCTTCAAATGCGCTGCAGTCGATCTCGTTGTTGAGACAGATGATGCGCCATTGTCGCATCATAGTCAAAACGAATTCTTGTCATTGTAAAGTTCTTATCCTTTATCTTTACTCTTAAATTCATATGTGTTCGCCTAATTATTATAGTTACCGTTTAATTATTGTATTTTTTCTTTAACTATTCCATTTTACGTTTAAAAACATAAGTTTCAATTTAAACATATATCATATCGTCTAAACAATTGTGTCTGTGTTTAACTTATTATGTTCTTGTTTAAATATACATGTTTGAAGGTAAATTATTTTTTTTCGACTAAGTTACTGATGTTTCCCGCTTAACTGAAGTGTTGGCAGGAATTCTGATTCTGCCAGCGCACCTGTTCCATCTCATAGCGACCCGGATGGTGCAGCATGCCTTCCGTCCTCCTCGGATCATCCTGAAGTGCTGTCATTTGATATCGGCCAACTTTTCGTAGACGTTGACCATTTCAGAGACGTTCTTCGGAATTTTGCAATCAAGAGGAATTTCAACTTCAAATTCATAAAGAATGAGAAACACAGGGTGACTGTAGAATGCGCTGCCGTTGGTTGTGGATGGCGCCTTCATGCATTGAAGGAATACAATAAAAATACGTTCAGAATAAATACAATGCACCCGTCACACAATTGCGGTGGTGGAATTGGCTCGGTGTCACATCCGAAAGCGTCGAAGAAATGGGTAAGCGCACTAGTGATTGATAAGCTTAAAAGCCAGCCATTGTACAGGCCTATTGACATTCAGAAAGACATGTTACGGGAACACGGTGTCCACATTCCATACAAGCAAGCTTGGTTGGGTAAAGAGCGTGCCCGGGTGATTCTCGACGGCAGCGACGTCTCCAGCTATGATCTGCTACAGGTACTTAAATGTGGCAATATGTATTCAAATGTGGCAGAGTCCTTCAATGCGTGGATAAAAGAAGCTCGCCATTTACCAGTGACGAGAATGGTCGACTCCATACGGTATTTGAATGTTTGATTTTCAATCTGTTTAAACATCTTCGTCACTCTTTAACTATGATTGTTCGTGTTTAACTAATAGTCCTTCGTGTACTTTACATTTGCCTATATTGGTTTCTGTTTAACTATGATTGTTCGTGTTTAATTATAATTGTTTTAGTTTAATTATGTATGTTTATGTTTAACTATTCTTGGCTTACCTTAACAATCAATTATAATTTGTTATGCTACAGGTTCAAATTAATGCGGCTGCCGTCGTGAGCAAGCGAACAAATGGGACACCTACTTATGCCCCGATATACATAAGAAGGTAGACGAACTGGTTGCGGAAAGCCGAAATCTTTATGTTGGTCGTTGTGTCGATGATCGCTATGAAGTCCTTGACCATTGCAGCAACTCTGTCGATCTATCGGGTAGAACATGCTCATGTCACAGGTGGCAAATTTATGGTATCCCGTGCACACACGCTTGCGCTGCAATAATGCAGACAGACACCAACGTTCATCAATTTATTAGCGCCTACTTCACCGTGGATACATACAAACTGGCGTATAGGGAAGCTATTTTCCCAATACCAGACGATGACAAGCCTACAGACGACAATCGAGAACTCCATCTGCATCCGCCTATTTCGAGAAGGCAACCTGGGCGACCCAGACGGAAGATGATCGAGTCGCAAGCGTCCGCGGTCCGCGAGTTACGGTGCAGCCGCTGCCACGCGTCCGGCCATAATCGTAGATCTTGTAATGAACCTATCGCCGACTAGCCATTGTAAATAAACACCTATTTTAACTCATAATAAGCATATTTATGTCTATATGTTTGATATTTACACAGTAAGTTTAAACATAAATATATTATTTTAATGAGTAACAATTTTGGTTAAAGGGAGACATTAATATTTAAATGGGTTAAGTTAAAATTAAATGGAGAACGGGACGGCATTAACTTTATACAGCATTAACTCTCGAACTCGTCTCCCCTTTATCACCGACGCCGGCTGCCCTCCCATCCAAAAGTATGCGTGCGGCGTACTTCAGACGTAAGTACGGGACATCCGTTTGCGGTACCCGAAGCTTTTTGTCAGCAAGAAGTTGTTCAATGAACCGCATCACATACACCGAGCAGTCGACACTTCCTCGTTTTTGTCTTGGAGTGCTCCTGTCGTGAATGAGGGCGTACGAGGACGTCGCCGCCTCGCCAAGTTCCATCTCGATGCAATTATCGAATAGTTTCCGCTGTAAACAAATAAATTTTGAAGTCGAGATGGAAAAATAGGAAGTAAGTTATTTCCGCTATAGTTAACACGGGAGCTTACCATATCGGCGGCGTCTTTGTCGTATTCCTCGCTCTGGCAGGAAGAGTAATGCCTGTACTCTTGCGCTATGTTGTCGAGAATGACGACATGGAAATGTTCATGGAAAATTATAGGCATTATTACGATGTCGACTTCATGGACGTTCCGCGCAGCATCGTCTATCATGTGGAGAGCGTCTTCCGCCGTGTCCTCCATTTAGGAGAGGAATAGTGCAAGTGGACGGGGAATGGAAGCGCGCTTCTTATAAGGATACGGTTGAAGCTTCAGCGACTTCTGGATGATGCAGACGAAAGCATCGACGACATCGTCTGCCACATTCTCCTTACCCTCCACCAACGTGAACACGGCCTCGCGTGTAGTCTGAACTGCGTCAGTCCTCCATACGATAGTCCTGATGTTAAATGGTAACAAACTTAATTAAACAATAACGTTTATAGTTAAGTGGAAAATGATATAGGTAAATGATAACTTAAATAGTTAAATAGACTTTACAACAAATTAAATATTTAAACTCTAAGTATATTTATTTAACTGTTAACATAAATATACTTACAAGTCCATGACACAGTTGAGGAAGATTCTTATTATCTTCTCTTCGAATTGGTCGAGACGCGACATTCCGGCATAATTTTTCTTCTTCGGAACGAATTTTTTCTGCGCCTCGTCGACGTCTCGTTGCTCTTCCTTACCAGCCTCTTTAGTCGACTCCGGTACTGCCACAGAGTCTTTAATCTGTGACGGTGCCGGTAAGGCCACAGCGTCTTTATTCGATTCAGCTGCTAACGTGGGCTGACTCGACACCGGTAATGCCACGGAGTCCTTATTCACTTCTGGTGCCACTGTCGCCAGGATTGTGTCTGCCTTCGTCGCGCAGCAATCGTACGCCGGTGCCGGTGCCGGTGCCTCCAACACAGGGAGGTCACTGACAACGGATTCAATTAACTTGTCGACGGCGGCAGTCGCATCATCGGGCAGAGACACATCCATTGCAGCCGGCGGCACCACTGCCTGTCCTTTTTCCAATGGCGCGCAAGGACCTGAAGTTGGCTGAGCCTCCGCCATTGTTGGTTCGACAGCAGTTGGTACTTCTGTTGCCTCGACGTCGGCCGGCGGAGGGAGAGACATCGTTGCTTTCCTCCACGTAAGCCTCTTCCTGCGCGAGACTCTCGCGAATGCTCTCGCGAGAACGTCGTCTTTGCCAATCGCCGGGGCTGCGTCCGTTGCATTGGGGCTGCCGGAGATCGTAACATAGTCATCCGGCGTCGTCCTGGCCTGCGAACGCGCCTCCAGAGCATCCACGCGAGCAACAAGACGTGGGATCTCTTGCAACATTAACTCGCACGTCTGCAATAGACGTCTGGTCAGCTCATCGCCTGTTGGTGTCGGGGAGGGGGGTGGAAGGGGGCTTGCCCGTCGGCGAGCAGTCCGTGCGCGGTGAGGGCTTCGAGAAGATGATCGGCGTCGGACGCGCTTTGACGATGCTGCCCGATCATCTCTTTTTCTCGCAGGCGGAGCGGGAGTCTTGCTCGCCAGCGGAACGGGATCGGAAGCAGGAGAAATAACACCTTCGTGGCCGGTGGCAGCTCCGCGGGTGGCCCCAACAAATATTTGTTCGTCTGGGTTGGCGGCGACCAGTTCGGGAAACTAACAATTGTAAAAATCCAATACTTTTAAACAATAAAGATATGAGTTAAATGTTAACAAAATAATTTCAATAGTAAACATATTTGTTAAATACGAATTATTAAACTTAAACACTAACACAGATTGTCAAACACAGAAACCTATATTTAAACGAAGATCAATTAAATAGATTCATTACCTCTTTTCCTTCAAGTGATGAAAATAAAGTCCCTGTCGACACTTGCTTCCGGTAGCTGTTTTCACCGTAGCACAGGATCCTTGGGTTCTTGCCGAAATGCAACTTCTTGCCGGTGCCGGTGAGCTCATAGAACCAGGTGGTCAACGCAACCGAGCAACCTTTGACGTACCCCGTGTTGGTCTTATTCCCGGCGCATCTCGCTTGTACTCGAGCGGCCGCTTGTGGAACGTCCTCCATTAGCAACTTGTGGGTCGCTTGAGCCCATGCAAATCGTCCCATGGCCGGTAGGTCGTCGACGTAGTCAACGATCCAAACAGGAACAGAGCAGGAAGTGTTAGGGAAGAGGATAGTACCCATGAGGTACACCATGAGGAGCTTTACAAAATTCTCCTCTTCCCCCCTCTCGCGAACTATCCGCTCAAGTATGTTCTTGATGGGGTCTTTATTTCTCTCGTAAGATCTTGAAAAATACCTCAGCTCGAACGGCGAGTGTGTCTTCTTCTTCTGTTATACGACTGCGTTCCCATCACAGCGTAGACCAAGCATGAGACCCACATCTTGAGGTCTGAAACTCACGAGGCTGGCCCCGATCCTGAATTTGCTGCTGCGGCCATCGAACCTCTGCAGCAGAGAATCAAGGAGGGCTCTCTCTTGGAGGACGGCTTCAATCTCGGTCAAAGCCGCGAACGGTGTCCTTCTGATGATCTCCTAGTGTCGTCCAGTCATGTGAACTTTCAATTCATTCAAAGTTTGGACAACTGGTGTCAAGTAGCATCGGCCGTTAACTAGGTTGACCGCCATGACCAATACCCTACAAGAAGAACAATACATTTGTTTATAGTGATTTATTAAATAATAACCCTATTCATTAAACAGAAACCTCCTTTGTTAAACGGAAAATTCATTTGTTAAACGGAGAGGAAGCTTGTTAAACGGAAACGACATGTATTCAACATAAAATCCAACCATTACACTGATACTTTTAAACACAACTCATACCCATATCAAATTAAAGGGGAAACACACATTATAATCATTTGAAAACAAAATGAGTTTGCATAACCATCAAAAAATCTCCTTCACCACAACACTCTCGCTCTCGATACTGTGCACAGACAAACAAAACCCTAGACACAAAATCTCACTGCAAACTACAATATCATCCAATAATGAAACCATGAAAACGTATGGCCAAAAAACAACAGAGACGATACTTTACAAACGAAATGGCGAAAAACAAAAGAAAAACCGCACAGCTTCATCGCCTCATTACCTTGGTTGGAAAACCGACGAAATGACGAAGACTAGAGCGGGAGTTCTCCTTCGAAACACTGCTGAACAGGCAATGATAACAAGATGCCCAGGCGATGAAGAGACGATCATAGGAAATAACCGGCGCCAGTAATGGTGTTCTCCAGTGATTAAACAAATAAAAATAAACCGCTTCCTCAAGCGGAAACATCATTGCACACAAGGGCATTATAGTCAATCCACGTCGCAAATGACACACCATCCCACGTAAGGGCAATTTCGTCATATATATTCAAACTTAACACCGTCAATCACCGTTACAGCTTTGGGGGGTTTAAAATTCTATCAAATCAAAAGGAGGGTGTTTTTAGGGATATGAAAATGTGTGGGGTTTTTTTGTGCATATTGCAAACTTTGGGGTTTTTTGGGTAATTTCCTGTAATGGTTGTTATCATTTTTTAAATTTCAAATATATATATTTATTTAATGTGATAACGCTTGGATAATAATGAAATCAAAAGTAATTTGGATAGGCATTATTAAGAGAACCATGTACATGAAACAAAAACAAAAACAATTAGTTTAGAATATTTTGACTTACACATGGACCTCTTATGTTAATTAATGTTTAAATTTTTAGTTATTGTAGGATAATTTAGTGTGAATTTTTTCATTTTTACATATTATTTATCTACATTATTTATTTTTTTTTTTTTGCATTGTAGTTTTGTTAATCCATTTTTTGCTATTATCTTAATTTCATAGAATAAATTGAGCATTAAATATTGAATTACATTTTTTTTATTTAAAATATTTTGCATGTGGACTTTAGAGTTTAGAATTGTGGACTTTCCAAATTAATGACATATTTTATTTAAAGTATATTGCATGTGGACTTTAAATAAAATGCATGAAATTAATATTTGTAGACTTGTGGACTTGTTTATTTATTTATTTTATTTTGCATGAAATTATTAGTTTTATTGTTGTTATATTATTTATTTGTGGAGTTGGGACTTGTGTTTTTTGAATAAAATGCATAAAATTAATATTTGTAGACTTGTGTTATTGTTTTTTATTTGTTTTATTTTGCATGAAATTATTAGTTTTATTGTTGTTATATTATTTATTTGTGGAGTTGGGAATTGTGTTTTTTAAATAAAATGCATGAAATTAATATTTGTAGACTTGTGTTATTGTTTTTTATTTATTTTATTTTGCATGAAATTACTAGTTTTATTGTTGTTATATTACTTCTTTGTGGAGTTAGGACTTGTGTTTTTATGTATTATTTCTTACTTGACATTTGCTTGTTATGGCATTTTTTATTTATACCTTTTTAATTTTATTTTTTGCATTATTTAATTGTGTTATCTTGGTTTGTACATATTTATTTATTTGGTTTGTTTATTTTTCTATAATTGTTATTCTAGAGTGTAATTTTAAAAAAAATTTAATTTTAAATGTTTTCTATAATTTTGTAATGAGTTTATTTCATTTATTGCTTTTATTTTTCATTGTTTTAGATTTGCAAAAATTTTAAAATGGCATCACGTGGTGGAAGTTCAAAGGGAAAAAGCGTTATTGGTTCGACCTCATTGCCTACCCAAGAGAGTAATGAATGGCCCGAGTATGAAAGTCCAGTTGAGGAACCGACACCATCTACTATCCCCTTAGAGACTAGAGAAAGAAATAACACCACAGAATCTGTCCCCAAGTCTAATATTTTTAAAGTCCATTTTACAAAAATGTATAATAATGATGGTATTGTAACTCATGCAAAATGTAATTATTGTAATTCCGAACTTAAGCATAACAAGGGAGGAGGGTATGGCACATTTAATAGACATATGGAGAAAAAACATCTGGATAAGCTTGGACATCCTCTGACACAATCTCAAATTCAATTCGCCGTAGACAAAGGTACTGGTTCTCACTCTGTTTTATTTACATTTTCGCAACCAAGATACAGGGATAAAATTGCGGAGACAATTTTTGTGGAACACTTACCATTCAACTTTGCGGAGCGATGCCAAGTACAAGAATGCATTAATAAAACCTTGTAACCAGCGTGCAAAAAAGTTTCAAGAAGAACAATTCAAAGAATAATTTTTAAACAATACAAACACGGTAAATAACAACTTTGTGAGTATTTCCGTGCTTGTTCCTCCTTTGTTTCTTTATGTTCTGATATTTGGACAGATGTATTTTATAAAAATTCTTTTATGGGTATTACGGCGCATTGGATTGATGACTCGTGGAATATCCAAAAGCGAGTAATTGCTTTTAGGGTATTCAACGAGGCCCATACCGCCGATAATATTTATAGGATCATCCGTGGGATCATTGAAGAATATGGTTTAACTTTTAAAATTTTTTCAATTTCGTTTGATAATGCCTCTGCTAATACTGCCTCAATTAGACCTCTAGAAGAATATTTGAGGCCACCATGCGGGGGTAAATATTTTCATATTAGATGTGCTTGTCATGTATTAAATTTATGTGTACAAACCGGATTGGAGTACCTAAACCAATTTTGTAGGACCAATTAGGGATGTGGTATTATATATAGGAAGGAACATGACCCTCATGAAACAATGGGCTCGCTATTGTAGAGCAAATAACATGAGGGTCAAAAAATTCCCGAAAGATGTTAAAACTAGATGGAACTCTACTTATCGACTTCTTAATGCTACATTCCGTACAAGATATTGTTGACTGCTTTTGTTACTGAAACTTTACATGGTTTTAGTTTATTTGAATATCAATGGAATATTGCTACTAGAGTTATGGATTTACTTTCTGTGTTTAATACATGTACAAATTTATTTTCACACTGCACATTTGTTTATATATTATGCTGTTGATGTTGTTGAACAATTGTGGAAGTTTAGATTATATGCTCAATTAGTTATGGGTCTTGTAGAAATGAAGGCAAAATGGTTGAGCTATTATAGGAATATACCTCATGTTGCTTTAGTTGCATTTGTTTTAGATCCTAGGCAGAAATTAGAAGGCTTATCTACATATTTAGAAGCCTATTATAAGTTTTTAGGATTTAACGGTGGTCAAGCTCCTCAATCATGGGCTATGAGTGAGTTAGAGACTCAATGGTATGCATCAGAGTCTGACATTTTTATACATATTAATGCGATTGTTGCCGATGTTTGGTCGCAACTTTTAGAATTGTATGAGAGCTATTGCTCTCGTTATGGCCATATGGTTCCATAGGTTGCAACTGAGGTAGTAGGATAGTCCAATAGCAATGGAGGAGAATCATTTTGACAAAGGCAAGAGAAAAAGAAACCTAGGGGTTCGCAATACACAGAGGTCAACTTATACCTAAACACTACCTTTCGATTTTCTGAGGATATGAACACAGATATGAATTTTGATGTTCTTCATTGGTGTCAAGGTAATGGAAATCCGTACCCAATTTTTTCATTAATTGTTAAACATATTTTTGCGTATCCTATGTCTACAGTAACGTGCGAGCAAACTTTTGGTGCAAGTGGAAACATGTTGGATACAACACGGTCACAATTAATGTCGGCACCAAACATTGAAATTCAAGTGTGCACAGATGATTGGAAGCGTGCACAAGTTCGACAACAAGAGGCAGAGATGGGAAGTCCAGAAGCAAGTGATTTTTTTCACTGATAATATGATGACCACAACAACAGCCCCTAACACTGAGCAAGAGCCAGAACCTGACGTCGACGAATAGGTAAGTGGGTGGCAAATGTAAGCCATGATTATGATTATTTTTTTCATATAATATAATTTTATAACTCAAAAGAATATATAAACTATTTAATTCAATAAATAAACAAACTTAGTGTAATTTATTATTATTATTATTTTAATTTATTTATTATTAATTTAAATAAATTTTAAAATGAAAAATAAATTTAAATGTTATTGATGGGATTTGAACTTATGTTACCGATAACACCAATAAGCACTTTTACCAACTACCCTATGAAAGTTTTATGTATTTGAACTTATGGCCTGGTGAGTTCTTAACTATTCTGGGCTGGGTCCGGGTCACATGTTGGTGACCCGTTGTCAGGGACTCGGACCTCCTACCGATCAATCCACGCGGCACTTGATCACTCTCGCCTTGATCAAGTTAGCCTTTCTTCTCCTTTGGCAAGAAAACTATCTTTGGATGCTTAAAATGAGAAAGCTTGGAAGGCTTGAAGGGAACACTTGTATTGCAATTCAAAGACTTGGTGATTACAAATGGAGACCCCTTGGGTATTTATAGGCCAAGGGTGCCCTAATGGACGGCGGGGATTTGTTTGATCCGACGGTCCACATTGAGCCTCTAGAGTATTCTATAACACTCTATACAAATCCCTCAAAATATCTAAGTCTCCACTAAGTTCTAGAGTTTTCTCTCATTCTCTAGACTTGTGTGGAGGAACCTAGAATAACCCATAATCTTCTAGACTCTTCTACACACACTATCAAGTTTACAAGATAGCCAATATTACAATACTTAGAATTTTTCTAAGTATGGAAGGAAACCATCCTTCCTCTCGGTCATGGCGGGTATTCTCGATCATGGGTGGGCCGTACCTTGGCCGACTTGCGCCGTGCGTGACACCGTGACCTGGCCCGGCGGGTCCTCAACAGTGGCTGGGCCGATTCCGAGTCCGGCAAAACCTAGCGGTCCGACCGGCCTCCGGTGACTGGCTACCGGTCAACCGATGGTCCAACCACTGGCCGACCGATCTCCGTAATTTTTTTTTATTTTGTTAACCAAATTCTCATTCTGTAAAAATAAAATATGTTACAATTTCTGTAATAATCACTTGCACTTCCTACATAATAAATATTTTTTTATTTTGTAACCAAACATGCTCTAAAATTTTATATTATTATGTACATAACAAAAATAATAAAAAGTTTTATCAATATTGATCCATACAAAAAAAAAAAAATCTAATAATATATATATATAACTCTTGATTAGATTTAGGATTTGAATTTTTTTTTTTTTTACTTTTAGCCCTTATAAATTTAATTTGTTAATGTATATATATATAACTCCCATTCTCTTAATGGGATTAGATTATAAATATGGATATTTTACTTTGAGACCATGTAAAATTTATATAAGAATATATTGAAAACTGGATCAGATTCGGCTACCAAGTTTTTATTTTTTTTCCAAACAGGATCTAATCCAATTTTCATCATAAAAAATCAAATCGATCTTTTTTTCGTATCTGGTACTCGAAAAATTCGAATAAAAAAATCCAATGCCTAATCGGATCAGGGATTTTTTTTTATTGCTCACCCCTAAATACAATTAAAATTTTTTATTATTAATATCATAATTAATGCAAACAAAAATTTAAGTGAAATAGTAATTTTTTAAAAAAATTCATTATTATTTCTTGAAATACTCTAGGGTAAATTACATATCTGTTGTAAATATATGTATAGATAAATAATTTATTATTATCCTTTATGCACATTATTCTTAGAACATTTAGCCTCATTTGGAGAAATTCAATTTAAAGAAAAACATGGGTTTATTACGTAAAGGCTTGTATCAATTCTCAACTTCACAAAATTTCTCCCCTGTTGTGAGGATATGCTGCAAGATTGGATTCCTTGATAATTTTTTTTAAGCAATAATTATTACAATGAAGTAAATAACATGGAAGGGAGAGTATAGCACTACAAGAAAGTTACTATTTAAAAACAGAATATTAGAAACGAATTTTATTCTGTTTGTAATTGCAACGGCTTAGCAACGGAATAACAATCGTTTTAAATATAATTTTTATAACAACGGCTTCCAAACGGACATTTAAAAATATAATTTATTAAACTTTTAAAAAATATCCGTTTCTAATCCCTTTCTAATAGAAAGGGACTAGAAACGGATTTAAAAATTAATATTTTATTAAATATTATTAAATATTAGAAATTAATATTTTATTTAAGTATTATTAAATATTATGTGTTATTAATAATATACATTTAAGATTTTATATAATTTTTTAAATAAATTTATATTTATAAATATATTTTTATAAAATATGTTTTAAAAAAATTAACTTTTGAGGCGTTATGTGAAAAAAAAAACAAATAAATAACGTTGCAATTAAACTTAATATATAAAACCTCTTTATTTTTTTTTCTCTCTCTCTCGCTCTCTCTTTTCTCTCCCATTTTGGCCGTTTCTTCTCTCTCGTTGGGGTGCTCGATTGGGCGGGGTGGGCGCGAGAACCTCCGGCATTTCACTGCTTTGGATCGCCTCCGTTGCCTTCGCTTCTTCCCCACCATCCATTCCTCCACCCTCAAGGTATTGCTTATCTTCTGATTTCTATGATCTGTGGTTCTTCTTCGTCTTGTCTTGCTTTGGTCTCTTCGTTCTTACCTTCTTGTTTGCTTTTCCTTTGTTAGGGTTTCGGATTAGTGTTAGGTTTTCAGGTTTTCCTTTTCTTTTTTTAGGGTTTCATGTTAGTGTTAGGTTTTCCTTTGATTGTGGTGGGGCTTCAACGGTTTGCGGCCCAAGTGTTACACCCGCTAGTCATTTGATATTTATGATAAATTAATAGCATACAATGTAAATGAGTCTTTAGTTTTGATGGTAACAAATTAATGATAATAATTATGATTGAATTTTTGTTTTTTTTATACAAGCTGAAGTTTGATGTTAATTTGTAATGTTTTTTATCCTGATTTTTATTTTTATTTTATTAAAAATAATAAGAAGAAAAAAAAGTCTATAATTGATTTTTTGTTATTCACTTTAACCTATCATTATGAATATTTCACTCTTCTTTCTCTCTCTCTCTCTTTGCATTGAAATGATAGTAAAATTCATTTAATTAATTAAAATCTCTAATAAATTATAAAACTATTGACATCGTGTCTTAATCGAAGATGTTCCCGCTCTACCGGGGTCTTAATTGAAGGTGTTCCTACTCTACCAGTAAAGCAGATTTGAACCTTAATTCACACAGGGGTGAAGGCATATATTTGAGGTATTAACTCAATGTTTGTATACATACTCGTAGCTTGTATACATTTTATTAAAAAAAATTATAAATATAAATTTCATGAAAAACATCAGTAATGAAATCTCTAGAAAGTAAAACTCTACTCATGAAAAATCAAACATGATTTTTTTTTCCAAAGACGGGGCCTTCTTATTCTCTATTCCTCACACTTCTCACGCCATCCTATTCCCTTCCCTCTTTCTTTCTTTTTTCTTTTTTTTTAAAATAGTTTTATATTATTACTCACTTGGTTAATTTAATTTTATTATTTTATTTTTTTACAAATTTTGGTTTATTTTATTTTTTACTTTTTTAAGTCTTGAAAAACTTAAAAATACTTTTTTAAAATATATTTTATAGATTATTATCAGGGAAAATAAATTATAGATCCATGAAAGTTTTAAAACTTTCCAGATAGGTCTTTTGACATTTGAATTTTCATGACAGTTCCTCATTTTTTTTAGTTTACTTCTTTTTTCGTTAATGCGGCTTACTACAACATGTAATTCCGGCTTAATAAGTATATTTTTCGTTTAATATTGCATGTTTACGTGCAATTTATAAATATAAATTGCATGAAAAACATCAGTAAGATAGAAACAACCAATAACATTCAATTAAAATACTAATATTAGGATGTCAAATTTATTGAGACTGTTTTCACATGTATATTAGGCTAGGCTAGGAATGTTGTTGATTGTACTTATTAAATGTTTCTTTAAAAGTACTTGTCTTGATACTCACGTGTGCATGCACTTAAATGAATTCATTTGTTCTAATTTATAGAGCTCTAAACTTTTATAATCTTGCTTCATTGCAGTTCTATGGTGAAAATATTGTTTTAATGTAATTTTATATCAGAAATTTATGACATTGTTATGAATAGCTTTTAATGGCATAAGGCCAGGAAACTAGTTTCTTCATTTTTATTTGGGTACTTTAATTTCTCAGACAAAAAGACTTCTTTAGTGATCATTGGGATATCTTTGGGTGCTTCTGAGAGATATTTCACAATAAGGCCTTTGGTTGGAGCACTTAGTTTACATCAATTCTTTGGGGATTTGGACTAGGTGGTTGCATTGTTCAGGTACAAATTTTCATGTCATCTCTATTAATATTTTTTTCTTCTTGCTATCATTTTTATTGTTCTTGCTGAATATTTTGTTCTTGCTATCATTTTTAAATAATGTGGACAATGGGATTTTCTTCTTTCTATATGACTTGTTGTTTAATATAAAAGTTCAGAGTCTGGCCAATTAATTATTAAAAATTATTTGAGCATAAATTTGATGAACTACAATGTCTTTTATCTTTATTTTGCTTTTATCAATGGTAAATTACATGATGTATTTATTAAAAGGATCTTGTTAAGAAACTATTGCACAAGTGAACTTGTAATTATACAAATTATAGATGCTTGAAATAGTTTCCCTAATTTAAGGGCTAATAAAATAATGAGTGTGCTGACTGATTTTATCTTTTTAACACAGAGCTATTAGTAACATGAATGCAAATAGGAGTTGGATGTATACTAGGCTTAAGGATGGACTTTTGAATCCCAATTTCTTGCGAGGAATAAATGAGTTCATCGATTTTGCAAAAATGCATCCAGAGTGTATGGATGGTATCAAAATTAAGTGTCCATGTAATCATCGTAAGTGCCAAAATCGAGCTTTTCACATGGAAAATACCGTCAAATATCATCTTATGAAGTATGGATTTGTACCGTATTACTATTTGTGGGCTCTTCATGGAGAACCTTCTGTGTCTGGTAGTAGTACTCATAGACAAGATGTGGGAAATGAATTAGCTTTGGGAGTTGAATCACCATCACATAATCTATGCCAACAAATGGTCTTGGACGCTGTAGGTCCTGATTTCTCTCATACTAATACAGAAGAACTTCCAAATGTAGTGGTTCAAAAATTGTTTGAAATGCTAAGAGCTACCAATCAAGAGGTGTGGTTAGGTTGTGAAAATCATTCACAATTATCGGCTGTTGCAAGAATGTTAAACATGAAAGCAGAACATCATTTGACAGAGAGATGCTTTAATGACTTTTGCGAGTTTTTGAAAGAACTATTACCGAATGATAATGTAATGCCAGATAACTTCTACAACACAAAGAAGTTAGTTCAAGGATTAGGTCTACCAGTTGAAAAGATTCATTGTTGTTCTAATGGGTGCATGATATACTGGGGAGAAGACAGTGAATTAATGAGTTGTAAACTTTGTCAGTTTCCTAGATATTAGCAATAAAGAGTTGGTTCATCCAATAATAAAAAAAATATCCCATACAAGAAGATGTACTACTTTCCTTTAACTGCAAGGCTACAAAGATTGTATGGATCAAATGCGACAGCAAAAGAAATAAGATGGCATGCAGAACATGAGTCGGAAGAAGAGGTTATGCGTCATTGTTCTGATAGCCCTGCGTGGAAGCATTTCAATAGTACCTATCCTTCATTTGCATCAGAGAGTCAAAATGTAAGATTGGGATTGTGTACTGATGGATTCCAACCTTTTGGGTAGTCGGGTTAACAATATTCTTCTTGGCCAGTAATACTCACTCCGTACAATTTACCCCCTTCTATATGTATGAAAGAGGAGTATATGTTTTTGACTATAATAGTTCCTGGTTCTAGAAATCCGAAGGATATGTTGGATGTGTACTTGCAGCCCCTAATTGTAGAATTGAAGCATTTGTGGGAAATTGGTGTTGAGACGTATGATGCATCAAAGAAAAATAATTTTCAAATGCGTGCTGCTCTTATATGGACCATAAGTGATTTTCCAGCATATTCAATGTTGTCCGGGTGGAGCACTGCGGGTAGGACTACTTGTCCGTATTGCAAACAAGATTCAGATGCATTCACTCTAACAAAAGGTGGGAAACAATCTTGGTTTGATAATCATCGTAAGTTCTTACCTCACAATCATCCATTCAGAAGAAACAAAACAGCTTTTCGGAAAAATAGAACAGTAACAAAGACAACTCCTACTATTCCATCTAGTGATGAGATCTTGAAAGAAATGGGAGATTTGGGCCTAAGGAGTGTTGTAGATTCTGGTGCACATGAGATTAATAGCTGCATTGCTAGGATCAGTGGTTGGAGAAAACGGAGTATTTTTTGGGAGTTACCTTATTGGCGGACAAATCTCATTCGACACAATCTTGATGTTATGCATATTGAAAAAAAATGTATTTGACAATATATTCAACATTGTTATGAATGTGGAAGGGAGGAGTAAAGATAATACTAAATCTAGGGAAGATTTGAAAGAATTTTGTTGTTGGCATGCCTTAGCAAAAGATGATGCTACTAGAAAGTATCCGAAAGCATGCTATACTCTTGATAGGTAATCAAAAATTGTGCTTTGTGAATGGCTTCACAATCTTAAATTCCCGGATGGATATGTGTCGAACATAGGCCGTTGTGTTGATATACGAAAGCTAAAGCTTTTTGGTATGAAAAGTCATGATTGCCATGTCTTCATGCAGAGATTACTTCCAATAGCATTTCGGGAATTGCTTCCACCAAGTGTTTGGCAGGCATTAATAGAAATGAGTAATTTTTTTTAGAAAGCTCACTTCAACTGTACTCCAAGAAGAAAACATGCTAAGGCTTAATGAAGAAATTCCTCTAATTATCTGTAAATTAGAGCGTATATTTCCCCCAAGATTTTTTGATTCAATGGAGCATCTTCCGGTGCATTTGGCTTATGAAGCATGGATTGCGGGTCCAGTACAGTATAGATGGATGTATCCATTTGAGAGGTAAAACCTTTAAATTATTGTTGTACACTCTCTACTTGAATCATATCAATTGACTCATTAAATATGTATATAAATTTGCAGATATCTCAGAAAACTGAAAAAGAATGTGAGAAATAAAGCGTGGATGTCAATCATAAATGGTTCTTCAACAAATATAAGCCATTTGTTCTTGCCTCCCAAGAAATTCAAGTTAATTATGCAACATATCCTAGTTTAAAACGTGACAAGGCCGACTGGTGGGCAGTATTCAAAGTAAAAGCTAGATATGTTGTAGATCTTCCTAAACAAGTTCAACCGAAGGCATCAACATCATGTGAAGAACCTTTTCAGCAAGATGAAATGGAAGTTTCATCTATACAAATCAATGTTGATGATGAAGAACAATCTCTAAATGATCCAAGTGGAGAATTGATTGAAATTGATGATGAAGACGTTGAGCTTGAAGTTGATCCTATATTTGAATCTGAAAGCAATGATGAAGATGATGAGTTTGATGAAATTGAAAGTGGTAGTGAATAAATTAAGGTAAAATATTTTGTAAAACTCTTGAAAGTAATGAAGCAAATACTAATAATAGCATAAATTGCTTTATAGTCCTTCTGATACATATTTGTATATGTTCTTATATAACAGTACATGTTTAAACAACATGAGAGGGATGGGTTGTAAGGAGGTTCAAGTTACAGAGGTTCATTTGATCAGTTGAGGCATATGGATTCACCCATACTCCAGCTCCAATTACTTCTGCACCTAATGTATTGCGGTGACCATTACAGTCATCTGTTGCCAATGCTAATGCGGGATCATCATCATCTTCTGCTTCTACTCGTGCTAGTGGAGGGGTTACACCTAATGGCGAGCCTACTATGCATGCTAGAGATACTACGACATCATCCATCGATTGCTTGCCCCTTGCTCTTGATGAGTCAAGGAGACCACGCATAAAGCTAGTGAATGGAATGTAAGTATTAAAATTGCTATATTTTTATGTACAATTGTTGAAGATGAGTTATTTAATTTATTCATTGCCTTTGTATATTTGTAGGTTGCATCCCTCAGATGTCTGTGCTCGAAAAATTACATTCATTTTTAAGGAAAGAATGGATGAGAATGGATACAGCTAAAAGAATGTCTCTAAGGAGACAAAGGACTTCTATTGGAATGAATTTCAGGTAGATTTATATAATATTTAAAGAAAATTGTTTGCTTTTATTTGTAATGTTTATTGAATTTGTAAATCCTTAGCATGTTGGTAAAAATAAATAATTGATGTTTGTGATGATAAATAAATTGTAACGTTAATTTTTTGATTGAATATTAATTGTATAGGTTCAATTTCAATAACCTAGAGATTATTTGTTAATAGGTATTATGTCATCGACATCATTCAAATATTATTGCTTAGTTAGTACTTAAATTGTTAATTGTTAGTGAATTTGAAAATCCTTATCATGATTGTTTGGATGCTGGAAAAGCACGTAATTGATGTTGCTTGTGGAACTAAATTTTATTGAAATGTTAATTATATAGTGTCATTTTCCATAATCTAGATTTTATTGTTAGTATTTTAGTATAATTATAATTAGCAAAACATTAGTAGTTTAATATAAAACATTGGTTAGTATTTTTGAATAGACAATTATATATAATATGTATGTTTGTTTATGTTAAACAACAGAAATTCTTTGTATGGGATAAATCAATGTCATATGCTATTAAGATGGCATGGCAACGTAAAACTGCAGAACGGTATAGAGCATTGATGTGTAGTTTGAGAAAAGGGAAAGAAAAATCAATGCATGTGTCTGACTCTGCTTGAAAAACATGGACCGAGGCATGGAATTCCCCGGAATTTAAAACTAAGTGTGAGAAAGCTACCGCAAACCGACTCACTGAGATTACAGGACCTGGATCTGGTATATCCTAGCACACAGGAGGCTCCATTTCCCATGCTTCCCATGTGGATAGATTGGTAATTTGTTTAATATTTATATAAATGTGTTTTAAAATTATAAAGAATTAGTTTAGTGCTAATTGTAACAAAATTCAATTTGTTGTGTTATTCTAGCGATCGAGGCTTGGACGTGATCCTCGGCCTTTTGAGCTTTTTGAAGTGACTCATACAAAGAAGGGTACCTCTATACTTGTTGATGCACGCGCTCAATCTATTAAGGTAAGCGGAACAATTTTTTATGGGGTTTTCAATTATAGACTTTGTTTACAATGTTTTGTGAGTTTATATTAAGTTGTTTTGAGAATAATTTTTAATGAGTTGAGTTAATTGATGTAGGATCGCTATTTGGAGCTTGTGCAGCAGGCATCTTAAACATAAGAAGGACATGACGAGCTTCCTGTTGTGGATGAAAAAACTTTATACTATGAGGCTGTTGGGGGAGGGAAGAAAAGTCGGGTTTATGGAATAGGGTCCCAAGCGTGTATCTATTATCCACAGTTATCTTCAGTTTTTCCACAGGTTCATCATTTGAGACACTACAGGCTGAGGTTAGAGATTTGCGTCAAGCTCTTACTCAAGTCCAAGATCATGAGGAAAGGCTTCAACAGACTCTTAGTCAAGTTCAAGATCGTGAGGAGAAGCTTCAACAAAGTTTGCTTGAAATGAAAGAGGAAAGGGACCAATATCGTGAGGAGATGATGCGCCAAATGAAGGACATGATGATGAGTTTTGAGAAGAGGATTCTTCAACAATTGCAGTTTACCACACAGGACTCGCAACCATTGACTGATGATCATGATGTTGACTTATAGTTGTACTTGTCACATACTTATTATTTTGTGTTGAATATATATACTCAAACATTTCTTTTTGTATGAATTGAGGAGTTTATCTTATTTGTTGGTATTTTAGGTTTAAAAAAAAATTAATGTACCAGGTTTTAAAAAAAAATTATGAATATAATTTTTATTTTTTTTTACTTGAATATTAGAAACGGATTAGAAACGGATTTATTTGTTTCAATATTGTTTTTAGTTTTTTTAAAAAATTAGAAACGGATTAGGAACAAAAAAAAACTTTTGTTTCTAATGAGGAGGTACAAAAATAAAACAGAAAATATTCTGTTTGAAATCCGTTTCTAACTTTTGTAACAGAATTAAAATGGAATTTAGAAACGGATTAGCAACATACATCATTCCATTTTAAATTTTCAAAAGTTAGAAACATATTGGGTTCCGTTTCTAATCTGTTTCTAAAGTTAGAAACGGAACATTTTCCGTTTCTATTTAAATTAGAAACAAGGGATTTCGAAACAGATAAATTTCGTTTCTAATCTGTTGCTAAACTGAATTAACAACGGAATAGAAACGAAAATGCTGTTTCTAAACACTAATTTTCTTGTAGTTAGGATGAGGTTTATTTTGATGAATGTATCGTTTTGGCCTCTCGTGTATGATTGATATATGCATCCATAATCTGCACTTCACTCACTAATGTGTCAACGTAATCATAGAGGATCTTATGTCAAACCACCAGCTTTTAAAAATCATAACGTTCAAAAGTAAATTCGGAGGCTTCAAACCATCTTCTTTATAAAATTTTTTCCAAATAAAATAAAATAAAATAATTAAATTCAAATCCTAGTTTATGCATTACGAAACCAAGGGGAAAGCATAGCCAATACCCTCTCTCTTATTTTATTTTATTTTATTTTACTTTTATTTTATTTTAGTTGTTGTTGTTGTAGAAGATAAATAACACTATTGAAATTCTTTAGTTAATTGAGTTTAGAATGTGTTGGTGATGTGTTGGAGCCAATTGGGCATAGCATAGCCAACACTTTGAAAATGACAATAGCAAACAAAGCTATTTGTTTCAACCACAGGCATTTTTTGACAATATTAATGATTGATCGGGTTGTCTCATGTAGCTAAGAATTTGTTTTAGAAATTAAAAAAAAAAAAAAATTCTATTCGACCATCACATGTTGTCTCTAAAATCAGAGGTTATATTCATCAGTATTCTTAAAAATTAATAAAAATTCATGATTGCAAACAAAGGACATGATTCATTTTTAAATGGCTTTTTCATTTGGAAAAAATAATTCTAACTTTTTTTAAGAAAAATTTAAGTACAACATATAACTAACGAATTTTTCATAGACATTTGCATTTCATTTGTTGAATTATAATGCATTTATTTTACTTTAGTCAATAAATATATAATTTTAATATAATTTTGTATAGATAATAACACATCTTATACCTTTGCTAGGATAGTTGCTTCGATCATTAGTTTACTTTTTTTTACTTATCTAAGAAAAGTTGTTTTCTATTCATATTGGTCACTATAACATTCTCATTATGAAGAAATCGTGGTATAAAAAAAATAAATTAATTAGAACGTAAATCAAGAGACTTGGGGTGAGTTATTTTTAGTTAATTTTTAATTTTTAATTATTTATTTTACAATACATAAATTACTTTTTTATTTCCTTGATTTAGTTTTAATATTTTTAAATTTTAATATTATATTTTGATTATCTCCAATGTCTCTAATAATTTTTTACTTTGTTAATAGAAAATTTTTCAGGTTTATAAATTCTTTTATCATAAATAAATTGATACTCTTTTAAAAAAAGTAATTTTAATCCAAGGTAGAAGGTAAAATAATAATTCCTGATTGAAATGGGGAATACTGTGTTAAATAGTTGAATAATAAAGTCAGTCAAATATGTTAAGGTTTATTTTACAAAAAATTATATTAATGTTACCAATCATGAAAATGATGCACCTCATTTCACATGCAACTGATGCAAGTCATGAAAAGTTATCCATTTTATTGACAGAAGTTAGTGAAAACCAAATAAAGTGCATATGAAGAATTCACAAGTTTTCTATTGAATTATTTAATTAAATATAAATAAGTTATAATAGTTTTACAAATTGGTTGCATCGCTGAAAGTCACATCAACGCATTTTTTATTTATACATTTATGTGCATTATTATTGATATTTATTTTTGTATTTTTAAAATATTGAATAAAAATTTAACAATATTGGGTACCACTTGATTAAATAATATTCTCAACAATATAATAATTTCAAAATTTTAAGAGCAAATTCCACCAAACTTGGCAAAGTTCCATTGCTATGTTTGAAAGTTAATCTGTGTTTTTTTATTAAAAAAAATCATTTTTGAACAATCTACTTAACTATTCTTTTTATATGAAGATTTTTTTTTTTCATAAATACCTTTAAAAAATCTGTTAATCACATATATGCCACTTGAAAATTAAAGTTTGCCTTATACTCATATAACATAGTAATACTTGCACATATACCTCTTGATTTACGAGAAGTTGAGATTTACAAAATAAAGATTTAATACTTAAATTAATTCCTCTGTTTCTCTCTCTTTCCTTTTTTAATCTCTTTACTAAGAAATGACAGAAAATTTTTTTTCACTTTTAAAAATGATCATAATAAATCCAAATCTAACCGAAGCTAAAATGACTGTTTAAATATGCTAGGCTCGTTTTTTTCAGAAGTTTAGTGTTGCTGACCTGCCATTTTTTAGAATTTAATACTATTAAAATATTCAATTGGAATAAAGAAATAATTATTTTTTCTTTTTGGTTTCAGATCCAAAACCCGGATCAAAAACAAACCCTAGAACGCTTTTTTCCCATCATCTTCTTTCTCCCACCATCCACAATGCCCACAGCACTTCGGTGACCATCAACATCCACAACCCCATTTTCTCCTCATCATTTTCATTGTCACCGTTAAGTCTACGAACCCACCTCAAAGCATTTACAACCACTAGGACTACCGAAGAAGGCAACTAAAACCGTCGTGACCACCTCCCATGCAGATCTTTTACAAAATTTTGGGCTGCTATTTGTTTGTCGGCTTTTATTCTTCATGGTTTTTTTGGTACTTGAAAAGTCAAGGCATGAATGGTTGGGTTTGGGTTTATTATTATTTTTTTGTTAAGCAGATATAATGAACATGATGCACACTACTCAAACTTCATACGGTCAATAAAGTCAAGTGATCCGAATATGATTTTTTTTTTCAAGCTGGGAAAATATTCAATTGTTATGTGATTATCAAAGTGATGTTTGGATTTACTAATGAATTAATTTGTTTACTTCTACAGTTCAATTGTTTGTTGTTTTTTTTACTTAGTTTCGGATCTGAAATCCAAAAACAAAAAGGAATATTTAATTATTTTTATTTAAATTAATTATTTTAATAATATTAAATTTTAGAAAATGGCATGTCAACAATATTAAACTCCCAAAAAATACAACTTAGCATGTTAAAATGGTGTTTTAACTCCCGTTAGATTTTGAACTCATTTTGGTTATTTTTGAAAGTAGAAAGATTTTTTGGTAAATTTTTTAATAGATAGACTAAGAGAGAAAAAAAGAGAAAAAGTAGAAGGACTAATTCGAGTATTATACCTTAGATAAACTAGTCAACTATAGTTCACTATTTATTACATCTAGAAAATATTTAAAATACTCTTTACAAAGTAGCTGTATAAAAAGTTTATTAAATCCTATAGTTTTTTCGTTGTTTGTGTTTAGTATGTTGAAGCTTTTTCCATGGTTGCTAGAGATGGCAACGGGTAAGGTATATCAAAACCCTTATTCGTACCCGTAACTCCTATCCTATACCCATACACTATAGGGGGAAAAAGCACACCCTTACTCTCAGAGTACTCGCTTACTCGTTGTTGAATTAAATTTAAATAATAATAATAATAATAATAATAATAATAATAATAATAATAATAATAATAATTCATGAATGGAAATTTCATGAGATAATCTTATGTAAGAAAGCAAAGCCTACTTGACTGGGGATAATGTTCAATAATGTTTAATTTTTTAATTTAATTATAATTCTTCATATAAATCAAAAATTCAATTTTGATAATATTATGCAATATTAAATAATAAATAAAATACAAAATAATATATTAAGAGAAATTATATATATATGAGGGTACATATACTGGTTTTACCCATATCCTCTTCAATGGGTAAAGGTACGACTAGGGCAGGGGCATACCTTTACCCGATCTGTACTCGCTCAAAAAATAATAGATAATGCCCATACCCATTGGATAGAGCACAGATTGCCATTTCTAATGGTTGCGCGCGCGCACACACACACATATCTGCATGGAATTGGATAATAAAACTTTAGTGAGGGGAAAAAAAGAAGGGTTGTTTGATAATTTAGAACAAAAGTAAAAGGATAGATGAGAAGGAAAGAATAAGATAAGCTATCATATCTTGCTCTTATCTTTTGTTTGGCCAACAACATGATAAATTTTATTCTACCAACCATATCATAACTAATTCTATATGGAGGGTCAGGATATAAATGAGTAAGATGCGATAAAAAATAAAATTTACTTTTTTTTTAATTTTTTTTATTTTACCTTTTTACTTAGTTCCTCCCCTCATTTAGGTTCCTCTTCCTTTCTTAGGGGGAGGGGGGCGAGGCTTGGGATGACAAGCCTGTCAACAACAAGATAAGTCCAAAAAAATCTATTTTTTTAAATATTACTATGTCATAAAGAGTAATCTTGTCTATTTGCATACAACTCATATCATATTAAGCCATTAATATAAAACAAGATAAGAAAATGCCATCCCTTATATGGTGCAAATAAAATAGAAGATAGTATATGAGCTTATCATTCCCATATCCTATCCAACTTCTATCTAGTCCTCATATTCAATCTACCTGTATCCTATCCTATTCACCAAATGGCCCTTAATAGTTATAAAATCTTTTGAAGGTTAATCCAAGGCCAAACAGTGATGTTTTAAAAGGTTAGAGTTAACTACTCCTTTCCCTTCATTAAATTATAAAAATTTATTTAAACAAAGAGAGGATTTAATTAACTCTCTTTAACTCTCATTTCTTTTACTTTCTTTTATCAAGCCCTCAATCCAAAGACACTATTAAAATTTTTCATCGTTGTTTAATTTTTAAAAGAAAATAATGTTTTATTTTTCAAACATATACAGTGTCATTTCAAAATGTTTGAATCTCATCATTTAAAAAATAATTAAGCTTTGTCATGTATGTCCCTCAAAACCTAATTAATTTCTTATTTTTCCAAAGAAAATAATTTTCCAATGTATCATTTTAAAAATAAATTCCTTCATGTATGCTAATATAGAAATTATAATATTGCTTAAACAAGTATTTAATTAATTTGGGGGAGTTCGGTTATGGTATAATACATATAGTAATGACAAATATTTAACTTTCTTCAATAATATTAATAATATATATAACTCAAATATCATATATTTAAAAAAAAAGAAGAATAATAGATGCCTTCTAAGGCACTCTTGAGATATGCTTAGTCGATCTACCATTGACGTGAATAGAAGAATAATAGTAATGAAAATACAAACATTAATCTCAAAAGTTTATTTAATTGAATAAGCTATTTTTACCAAGTTACATGATTCCCACCTAAGTTGAGAATATCTAAAGTTTTTTGCCTATCAATTTAGTTATAACTTTAGTTCTTGAAATTAATTTGTAATGGAAGTAAACATATCTTTGTACATCTAATATTATATTAACTAGTATAATTCCCTCGCTCTGCTTCCAACGTTTTGCAATTTTGATGATTTTAAAATGTGTATTTGCTTGAAATAAATATTAATAAAAATTTTCATTTATAATAAACCAAAGGCATATGGAAATAATGTTTAATTTATCAAGTTCTAAAAGCATTCCGATAGGAAGATTTTTGTCATCATAGCCATGTCCATCAAAACTTATCAACTCAAAATAATTGTAGTTAGATATATATTGTATGTGCACCACTATGCAATCTGGAATTATGCAACAAACCTGTAGATATTCTAGTTGCATGACATTTATATTAAATATGTTAGCATAGAATAAAGGTTGAAGTGAGCACATGCAATCCTATTCAACTAAGCTCGAGTCCTCCATAAAGGACATTAAGCCCATCATTTTATACACATTTCGACAATTAATAACAATAAATAAAAAATTGAAATGTAAGTTTCTTTAATTGTGATTAAAGAAATATACAAAAGGATAAACTAAGTGATGTTAAGCATAGTTTCAATTTTTTATAATCATTTACATCAAAATCTATTCCAAGTAAAGGCAAATCCGATAATTTGTGAGGAATTTGAATTAGACAATCCCAAAATCTTATGATTCTTAGTTCACTACTTGATTTAGTATCCTTCAATCAATACTGAAATTTCTTTGTACACAATCTTGATTGGAATATAAATTAGTACAAAACTAAATTATTATGCTTTTAAATTTGACAAAATGGATTTAAAAAATATTTGGTAGAACACTTACTTAGTTTTTCACTATTTATAAATTTATGTAAATACGAACATATCAAACATATGTAATATTTGTAATAAAAAGAATACAACCAATCAACAAATGAATGAACAATAGAATTATAAAAAGTTGTAAGAAAACTATGACAAACTAAATAGTAACATTATAGACACAGGAGAGCATAAAATTCTTATATGAAAAACAAAGTAATACCAATCAAAGAAATTGTATGAATTGTATTGAAAGAGAAACAAACAAACCGTAAAATTTGTTATTCATCTCCATTAAAATTTGGCCAATATAAACACATCCATCATTTAATGTCCTTTATTTTATTCTCTTCATTTTCTTCAACAATAGTCTATATATCTTCCCATAACCTAACATGTATGATTTAATAAGTATGAAACTATTGGCATACCATTTTCACCTTTTTTTTTTTTTTTTTTAATTTAAAAAACCTTGCCCACCAGAATGTATGTCATGCTAGGTTTGTTAAGATGGGAATGGGAACATATTAGGAATATCGGATTAACTATTAAGATTTTGGGTATTTTGCATATGTACCAATTTAATGTCCTTAACCAAATTAATTCCATTAAAATTTTTTAAATAACAATAATTAATGTACAACAACAAAAGGCTTTTATAAATAATATCTCTTGATTGGAATTCGTTATATTAATTTAATTATAATTATAAAGTCCCTCAAAGTCATATCTAAATTATAAAATGCTCTTCCATTGTTTTTCTTAAATATAATCTATTGCTCTCGTATTTTTTTTTAAAATTTCCCATGTTTAATTTAATTCCAAATAGATTTAAAAGGATTACAAAAGATTTTTGCTTTCCGAAAACTACTAGTTTTAATCATAAGGTCTTATTAAATATTTAATGTTAAACCAATTTAATACCCTTAAGAAAATTAATGGCATAAAATCTTTCCTATTAACAATAATTAAATTACAACATGCACTTACTTATTTTTGTGTTTTTTTAAATAATATCTCTTGATTGAAATTCATTTTATTCACTTAATTATAATTTTAAAATTCCTTAATGGTATAACGAAATTATAAAATGCTCTTTCCTTGTTTTCTTGAAATATTATTTATTGGTCTCGTATTGGTTTTTTCTTTTGTTTTTTTAGTATTTCCCATATTTAATGTGATACCAAATAAATGTTTTTAAATATTTTTTAAATTAAAAAAATTTAGGAAATATTTTCACTTTCCAAAGGATATCAGTTTTCATTGGAGGGTCTTATTGATTCTTTAATGTAAAACAATTTTAATGCTTTTTACAAAATTAATGTCATTGAATCCCTTTTAATAACAACCCCACATTTCTAAACAAATCCTTTAAAACAAAATTAGGAAAGATTACTATCTGTTTTCATTAGAAAGTATTGCTAAATATTAATGTAAAACCAATTTAATGCGGTTGATGAATTTAATGCCATTAAATCTTTTATATTTATAATACACATTTAATATAAACTAATTAATATTTTAAAAAATAATTTTTAAATCTCTCTCGAAAAAGCATATACAACTATTTTAAATATATGTATAGATATAATTTTAGAATTGAAAATAATTATTTATTCCAATTAAATAAAGAAGTTTAAATACATTAGAAAGAAATTTCTAGACACCTTTGTATCACATGTTATGAAAAATAGGTCTATACTTGTGGAAATAGTGGGGTATTTTTTTTCTTGAAAATTAAACTAATGTGTCTTCATTTCATGTGTTTATATATATATATTAGAGAATATCCAAGGCATCTTACATATCTCCCAAATATGGAAATAAATATTAGAGAATATTCATGATTCATTATATCTCCAACATATGTAAATGAATATTTTATAGTTGGCATAGAATTTGTATATACATGTACTTTTCGTGGAGATAAATGCAAGAAAGAACTTCATATATCAGTTTTAACAATGTATAACATTATAAAAATCATAACAAATATCGATACAATAAAATTATGGAGTTAAGTAAAATAATTAATCGTTGTGTTTTTTCGTTGGGAAGAGGAAATATAGTTTAGAAGGATTCAATTTTGAGGTGATATTTCACCATCAACACCCTACATTTTTAGAGTAAAATTTAAAATCCGATTTTCAACACTTATTAGATTTTTAAAATATTGTCAAAAACTATTTAATAAGTTTGAAATTTTGCATCCATAGTGATGAACTTTAGCAAATATTACCAAAGCATTATCATTAATCAATCAAGTCTAGCAATTGAAAAAAAGGGAAAGAGTATTACTATTATTAGTGAACTATATTTTTTGTGCATTGAATTTTGATTTTTCAAAATATTGTTTTTAATTTATTCTTAATATAACATCAAAACAAATATTGTTTAAGCATGAAGCTTGTGTAAGCATTAACATAAATTAGTTACAAAGTTTTGTAGCAGGATTATTTTTAATACTAGATTTTAAATAATGAACATCATTGACATAAGGGCATAAAATGTGAGTGATTAATTCCACATGCTAGTTCTATATATATATATATATATATATATATATATATATATATATATATATAAAAGTTTAAAACATAGATTACTTTACAGTTACTGTGGTCAATAGTGATGTTAGAAATCAATAGTGTCATAAATGATACTAGAAATCGAAAATTCTTTACAGCAAAAACAATCTTTTAAAGGAAGTACTTTAGCAAAATTGAAACTCATAATTTATTCTCTAAAATTTCATAGCATTTTTAGTGTTTAAAGAAAAAAATTGTAAAGTTCGAATTTCAAGACCTATCTTAGCTAGGGATTTGAGAACAATATCTTAAATGACATAGTGAATGCCTTTTCAATTACTAGTTTAAGCTTAAAATTTTTTCTAATTAAATAAGAAAATTTTCCCAAAATAGAATCATGAATGAAATAGAAAGAAAGCAAATAATTAGATTATAATAATGAAAACCAATTAATTAAGGTTGCCTTCTTTACTGAAAACATACTAATAATAATAAAAATCATGTTATTGCAGTTTTTAATGAGAGTTTGGAATTATCGAAGAGAACATTTTCAAAGAGCTGTAGAAAAAAAAAATGAAATTTCCAATAGTAAACCATCAAAAGACCCTACATTAGAGATAGTTTTGCTATGTCTTAATAAAAAAAAACAAAGAAATATCAAAATTTTTAAAGAAAATCGGTCTTCTACCTAGAAATGTAATAGGCATCACTAAACAGAAACGTAATAAACTTCACTCTTTTATCCATCACCAAATGTAACTTTCCCAACTGAGTAGCTTTTGTAGGGTTTAGAAAACTTTTATTGATTGTGCGTCATATGTCTTGAGCAACCACTATCAAAATACCAATCTTGCTTTGAGGGTTTCTTTGCAGGTGTATATGCTACTCCACATTTTAAGTCAGTCTTCTTAATCCACATCTTCTTGATTCTTTTCCCTTTTTGAAAGTTTCTTCCAGAGTATTGTCATAGGCCCACTTGTCTTCCTTCATTCAAGTCTCTTTTCAGTGTTGAACATTTGTGTCAAATGTGACCACTAACTCCACAATAATGACAAATAGGAGTATATCTCTTAGTATTTCTAATTTCTCCAGATGTTGCAACTGATGTTGTAACTTGATATGTTGCATGACTAGGATACTCCAATTTGCATTTGTTTTGAAGAAAGTATGATTGCCAGTTACTCTTTCATCAAGTTTTTAATTATTTTGCTTAGTTGCTTCATCATCATTTTTGCTAGTGAAGAGTTTTTACATGTTCCTTATATTGTTGGTACAATCATACTGTAGATGACCAATTTTCCCACAGTCCCAACATTGCATTCTTTTAGATTTCTTCTGAAATTTCTTTTGATCTTTGTTGTGGCTCCTTCTATAAAGGATTTATTGCAGGAGTTTGTTGAGATCTTTTACAAGTAACATTACATTGGTCTCATTTGCATTTCCCTGTTGTAACTCTTTTTGCCTTCTAGCTTCTACATTCAATGTCAAATCTTCGGTTTTTCTTTTTGGTTTCATATTCATCTCATAGGCTTGAAGTGAACCCATCAACTCACCAAGTCTCATGGTTGTAATGTCACATGTTTCTTCTATGGCTGCCGCTTTTGCTTCAAATCTCTTAAGTAATGATCTAAGAGTCTTCCGGACTAGCTTCTCATTTGAGTATTTCTTGCCTAGTTGGAAACCTTGACTTGCTATGTCCATCTATTTTGTGTTGAATATGGCAATAGTCTCATCTTCCTCTATCTTGAGATTCTCGAATCTGGTAGTTAACATTTGAAGTTTTGAGAACATACAAGATTCTTACCGTCATGTATTCTTTAAAATATATCCCAAGCTTCTTTTGCGGATTCATAAGTTGCAACATATTTGAACTGATTTTCATCAACTCCTCCAAAGATAGCATTTAGTGTGTTCCCATTAGCATTAGCGTTGCTTGTATCTTCAATGCTCCAGTTGCACTTTTTTTCTTGACTTCATTCTTCTCGGCATCCACTTCAAAAACGGAGAAGACCAACCTTCTTCCACCATGGTCCATGCACTCTCATCAAGGGATTTGATGAAAGTTTTCATAAGTGCCATCCAATAAAAATAATTGGATCCATTGAGTAGCGGTGGTCATGTGACGGACACTCCTTCTCTTCTGGCCATCGTTGGAACTTGCTTGGACCTTACTGGCTTTGAAATCAAAGCAAACAATGGTGACCAAGCTCTGATACCACCTGTTAGTTCCGGAGGGGTAGAAGTGTGCTAATTTTTAATTTAATCCTTCATGCAAGCATGCGCGCACATACTCAATGTAAAAACTAACATGCAAGAGAAAAGGACACATGAATTAGTTACACAGTTCGGTACAACTTTCCTACATCTGAGGGGCAGAGCCCGGACAAAAATAATCCACTAAAAGAGGTGAAGAATGAAGAGTACAACACACACTCTCTCTCACAATGACAAAGATTAACTCTCTCTAGATTGATCGATGCCCATTCTCCTCAATCCACACACTAGGGTCTTTCACTTGTGGCTCATCTTAAATCTCAAAATAGGATATCTTATATGGGCGTCCCTACATCCCAAAATAGCTTCCTTTTTTAGACTGTCTGCGGCTTCCTAACTTGGACACTTTCCAAAGTTAGACATTGCAACTCAAGTTGCAACCGAGCTTGCAAAGCAGGCCACCTACTGATGCTGACTGAGCTCCAACTCCCATTGCAACATGACCTACGACACCTCCAACCCTCCTGGTTGATCCAATTCATGTCGATGCAGTCCACTCTTCCCGAGTTCTTGCCACTAGCAACTAGCCTCATTCCTCACGTCATCTCAGTAGGCCCATCTCCCGAGGGTCACACCCAGCTAGTAGCAAATCCATCTCACCAAAGATGGCCTTCAAAGATCTCCCCGATCTTCTTTCCAAACTTGGTCCAAGTTTGGTCTTCATAAAATCTTCAAACTTGATCTTTATTCATCCAAGTTTGTGTCTTCAATCTTCTATTAAATCTTGTCATAGATGTCTTGTGTCCTTGAATAGATTATGTCTTCAAATAGCTCTGCCCCATAATTAGCTTTGGATCTTTTTTTTTTTCAAATTGCTTTGCTAATTATGGTCTTGAGAATCATGTTGGCTTGTCCTTACTTTTCTTAGTTTATGTTTTCAAATAGATTCACACCAAGCTAAGTTCCATGTAATCCTTGGTTTTCAAGTGATGATTTTTATTCTTGCCAACAATAGATTCTTCCTCTCTTTAGAAAAAATCCTTTTATGAGAAAAGAGTTTACCAAAATTAGATTTCATCATCTTGGATCTTATGAAAGATAGATTAAATCATATCTAAGATAAACTTACTTTTCAAGAGAGATCCTTTTACATTGATGCTCTTTCCAAAGTAGACTTTCTAATAGATTTTCTCCATATAGTTTATTGAGAGAAATTCTTCAATCATAAGCTCCTACCATGATCTTCTAGTCTTCATATCTTCATCATCACACGCCTAGTCATTTGTCATGTCACCACTTTTGCCACGTCAGCTTCTTGCGTGTCAAATAACGCCAACTTAGGCTTCCAACTCTAACATATACATTAAATAAAATAGAGAATTTTGATTGGGAATAAATAATAGTCAGTTTATCAAATATTTCATTGTAATAAAAAATTTTATGAAACAATGTCCATTCAAGTTTCGTTCTTATATAATTAAAATTAAGTTCAGAGCAACACTTGGAAATAGTTATTTGATTATCAAAATAGATATCATTCAATAAGTTTGAAATTTTATTTTAGTTGTGTTAAACTTTAGTAATATTATGAAATATTGCAAGTCTAGTTATAATTTTATGTAGCTAAGAACTTGTTTTAGAGAAATGACACTAAAATTTTCTATTTGAACATGATAGAATATATATATCATAATAAAAGTTAGTATTCGAAATAAAAGTTTGTGATTATGAAAAGAGAACATATGAGAAATACTAAAGTATTTAATTACAACAATGAATATTAATAAATAGGTGTAATACATACTCTAAATGGTTCCTGTAAGGTTTTGACTATGCCCGTTCAATTAATCTAATCCAATTGTGCTGAATCAAGCCCCTTTATCATCTTATATAGGTAAAATTAGTTGACCAACTAATGTGAGTTAATTTTTTAGTCTTATTTAGCTAATGTGGATTTTTCACACATTACTTTTATTATTAAAATATTTAACAACAAAAATAAATATATAAATAAATAAACAATGAACTTTATTTTCTTGATCTAGATCTAAGGTTTTACACTCGATCCACCGTCTTCATCCTTCCCTTCTTTCCCATCCTGATCTGGTCTCCTTTTCCTCAGCCATAGGACTAGTTCTCACTTCAACACCTCCCAGCCTCATTCATCTAGCATAGCAGCCACTGAGACCCCACCTTCATCCACCATCACTTCCCTTTCCTCCTTAACCTTGTACTATGTTCGAGCTCGACTGACAAATTGAGTATTTGAAGAGATCCTAACGGTCATAATGGCGTTTGAAAAATAGTTGGAAGGCTTGTGCTTGAACAGTTTCCTGTTTTGAAAAATTTGTAAAATATGTATTTTTACATTATAGTTATGTATATGATTAAGTCTTTTGGGTTAATGCAGTCTTAAGATTTGGCCCCTATTTTCCATTTTATTTATTATGTATAATTAAAGTACTCCACTGGAGTTGCTATGCAGAATTTGTAAAAATTGTATAGTTGTACAAAAATGTTTGTTGTTGCACCATGTTTTCCGGTATTTATACATGAAGAGTGATCCTAATATAAGAAACACAATTTTAATAACATCATAATAGTAGACAATTTGGCTTAAAAAGAAGCAATATTGAACTAAGAATTTTAATTTCATTGATCGTATCCCTAGCCCTTTTTTTATTAGGTTGTCCTTGCATCCCTATCTTTATTAGGGTGAGGAGTCGAAGTGGGAACCTGACCTAGCGCTAAGGAGAAGGAAAAGAAGAAAGAGAAGACGGGATGGGGATAGGAAGGAAGGGGTAGGTGAATACAATAGATAGGGTTTAAAACCTCAGTGGTAGATCCAAAAAAGTAAACTGCATTGATTAATATTTTTTTGGTCATTGAATACTTTGATAATAAATAATGTGCAAAAAATCCAAGTCAGTAAAATAAGATGGTAAACCTAATTCTCGTTAGTTGTTGGTCAAATTTTACCTATTTTAGACAATAGAGGGACTCAATTTGGCACAATTGGAATAAATGACTAAACTAGCATAGTCTAAATCTTATAGGGACCATTTAGGGTACTATTGTTAGAATAAATTATTCTAACGTTTGTGGCTTATGTAATGGAAGGGCTCAATAGCATATTAATTAGATCCACATAATGTTACAAAGTTTTAAGATTAAGGTTTCCTTGTTTTTGATGGTCAAAGAGCATTAAAATCAAAGTTAAAACCTGGTGTAACTCCCTTTCTCTCTACTATAATTGCTCATCACGGTGAGAAGCTTTAGAACCATCAAGAAAGCATGGAAAGGAGAAGGCAAGTGGAGAAAAGAAAAAGAAAAGAAAGGCTTTAATTCTTTTGCCACATATTTCTCTTTTGGTTTTCTTTCACAAGTTTAAGCATGGATTAAGGTAATTTTTATTAAAATTATGTGTATTCTATACCTTCTTTGTGTGAATCAAGTGTGCAAAAATTCTGGCTATTAAAGTGGCTTTTAGATTTTTCTCAAAGTTAAAATCGAAAACTTACATTAATTGGCATTAGAGCATGGTTTAAAACACCCTTTATTCACTATTAAAGAATGTTATGAATAATTCTCTATTGATGGTGTTCTTCAAAATTTTAGAGCAAATTAAAAATAATTATATTTTACTGCTATATATATATATATATATATATATATATATATATATATATATATATATATATATATATATATATATATATATATCGCATCAATGAAATAGTAGAATTTTTTTTTCTATATACAGCATGCGATTTATTTGGTGTCTTGATTTACGAAGTGGATAAAGTTCTTTAAATGGATCGTTATTTTTTTTTAAAAATGCGCCAAAAAGGATAATTCATTACTTTCTCATAATGAATGTTGTGGCATATTCAAGATGCTTAATTAAATATCTATTATATGGAACTATTAGTCACCAAAGAGGGCTAGCTAAACGGTTTAATAGATATTTAATTCATGCACATTTCAATTTTTCATGATTAAAGTGATGCTATAAAAGAGTGTCATAAAAGTAGATTGAACAATTGAGTTTATTGATTATAATGCTAGGAGTTCATCCAAAGGTGGACCACTTCTTATAATAAAAAAATTAAAGAAATTAATCGACATACGTGGTTAAATATGATGTTTATCCACAGATTACATGCATATTAATTTAACTATGTTTGATTATCTATTAATGTACGGTTTCCTATCAGCATCAATTGTGGTTAATAGTATGTATTAAAGTATCACCAAAGGTGATCTTAAATGCATATTTAAAGTATTTAATATATTGAAGTTATCTGAATCCTATCATTGTTAACTCAAAGCATTAATATGTAAGCATGTATAAATGTTTTACAACTTCTCCAAATCTATTTTCATTGGCAATGTTGTTGTCAAGTTCAATGAACTCAACTATCCTGATTGGTCTAAACAAATCCAATTTCATTTGGGTGTACTAGATATAGACCTAGCCATAGTCACTAATGAGAAGTTCGCAGCTATTACAGATACTAGTATTAAAGCTGACAAGTCCATTTATAAGGCTTGGGAGCGGTCTAATAGGTTGAGTTTGAATCTTATGAGAACGATAATGGCAGAAAACATTAAGCCTTTGATGCCAAAAATAGATAATGCAAGGAAATATATGATGAAAATATAAGAGTATTCTCAATAAGAACTTGCTAACAAGTCCATAGTTGGGAGTCTAATGAGTGAGCTGACAACCAAAACTTTCATTTGGTTACAGCTCATTCATGATCATGTGACAGACAGGTAAACTTAGCAACAAAATTGAGAGCTATGGGAATAAATGGAAATGAAACCTTTCTTGTTCAATTATTATTAACTCTTTTCCTCCAGAGTTTGGTCAGTTCCAGGCGAATTACAACAACGTTAAGGACAAATGGAACTTTAAGAAATTAAAGGCTAGGTTGATTCAAGAGGAAGAGAGGTTAAAGGAAATGAAAGATCATTCCATTCATCTCATAGTTCATGTTGGAGATAATAGTGGTAAGGCAAGACCAGGTAAAAAGGATAAAAGGAAGGAGAAAGCTACAACAAAAGTCAATGAAGGCCATACCCATAAGGAGCAGAGGGTGTTTTTTCTATAGGAAAGTTAGACACTTTAAAAAAGACTGCCCGAAAAGAAAGTTATTTAATATATTTCAGTTTGTTTCGAATCAAACCTCATATTACATAGGGATTCCTTTCAATCCAAACCATAAACAGAATTAAAATTGCTTATTTATGGGGAACATAATGAAAGCATGGATAGAGGGGATTAGGACGTACATATTGATTTTAGACACAGGGTGTCACTTAGATCTTGAAAAGTGTCTCTATGTTCACGATTGTGCTAGAAATTTAGTTTCCGTAGGAAAATTGGATGATGTTTGTTTTAATTTTAATATTGGAAATGGTACATTTTTTTAATATAGACACAAGTACTATTATGGATCTAGTTTTTAATGGATGGTCCTTATCATTTCATTCTTGATGTAGAGTATGCTGAATCCCTGTTTTATGTCGAACACATTATAGGAAATAAATGTCACATATTGAATACTTTACTTTCTTGTGTCATCAAAGATTAGGTCATATATCAAAAGAAAGAATGTTGAGATTAGTGAAAAATGAAATTCTACCACAATTGGATTTCACTTATATGGATATATGTGTGCATTGCATTAAAGGCAAGAAGACTAAACACATATTAAAGAAAGCACCCATATGAAGCACACAACTTCTTGAATTAATACACACTGACATATGTGGACCCTTTAATGTTCCATCTTGGGTCAGAGAAAGGTATTGTCATTACCTTATAGATGATTTATCACGTTATAGTAGCATATATCTATTGCAAGATAAATCTCAATCAGTGAACATCCTTGAGGTGTTCCTAACTAAGGTAGAAAGGCAATTAGATACCAAATCATAAGTTGTGAGCTTGGATAGAAGTGGTGAGTATTATGGAAATTTGATGAAAATGGACAGTGTTCTGGTCCATTCGTAAAATTTCTTGAAAATCAAGGTATTTGTGCACAGTATACAGTGCTTGGTACATCACAACAAAATGGTGTGACTGAAAGGTGGAACAATGCTCTTATGGATATGGTTAGGAGCATGTTAAGTAATTGTTCCTTATCCTTATCCTTGTGGATGCAAACATTAAAGAGTGATGCATATCTATTTAAATGGGTTCCTGGTAAAGCAATTCCTAAAACTCCTTATGAACTATGGACAGGAAGGAAACCTAGTTTAAGGCACCTTCACATTTGGGGTTACCATGCAGAAGTAAAATTATATAATCCACCTGAAAAAAGGTTGATGCTAGAATAGTTAGTGATTTCTTCATCGGCTATCCTAAAAGGTCTAAGGGGTACATGTTTATTATCCTAACCATAGTATGAGTATTGTTGAGTCAGGAAATGATCGTTTCATAGAAAATGGCCAAATTAGTGGGAGTAAGTAACAACAAAATGTGGATATTCAAGAAATTCGGGTAGAAGCATCTTCACCCAACATTTCTATAGATATTGTTGTTCCTATTGTTGTATCACAGTTGCATAACATAAAAGGTAGAAAATATGGCAAATGAACCAGTCACAAGTGACCATATAATAAATGAACTAGCGAAAGTAGTATTAAGAAGGGCTATAAGGCTGAAAAGACCAACTATTTCAGATGATTATGTGGTTTATTCTCTTGAACACGAATATGACTTGTGCATTGATAAAGATCCAATCTCATTTAGACAAGCCAAAAAATGTAACAATTCTGAAAAATGGTTTAATGCCATGAAAGAAGAGATAAAATCAATGGATGACAATCAAGTCTGGCAACTTGTAGAGTTGCCCCAAGATTCAAAATGAGTTGGTTGTAAATGGGTCTATAAGACCAAATGAGACTCAAATGGTAACATTGAAAAGTATAAGGCTAGACTTGTTGCTATAGGTTACACTCAAAATGATGGTATCGACTATAAAGAGACCTTCTCTCCAGTATCAAAGGATTCATTGAGAATTGTTATGGCTTTGGTGGCTTATTATGATTTGGAGCTTCACCAAATGCATGTAAAGACCACTTTGCTTAATGGTAATTTAGGAGAGGAAGTTTATATTGACCAATCTAAAGGGGTTATATTCACTAAAAAAGAAAATTTAGTGTGTAAATTGAAAAAAAAAATCAATATATGAACTAAAACAAGCTTCCTAACAATGGTATCTTAAATTTAATGATATTATTACACCTTATGGATCCACGGAGAACAACGTTGATAGGTGTATCTACAAGAAGGTTAGTGGGAGTAAGCTTATATTATTAGTTCTATATGTGGACAATATTTTACTTGCTGCTAATGATATTGATTTTTTACATGATGTGAAAAGGTTTCTCTCTAATAAATTTGAAATGAAAGGCATGGAGGCTTCCTATGTTATTGGAATAGAAATATTCTTTGATAGAACACAAGGATTATTAGGAATAATTTGGAAAGGAGACAAATTTAGTCAAATACAATGCCCAAGAATAACTTGGATTGAAAGGTTATGGAATCAATTCCCTATGCATCAGTGGTAGGGAGTTTAATGTATGCTCAAACATGCACTTGGCCAAATATTAGCTTTGTTGTTGGAATGTTAGGCTGATATCAAAGTAATCATGGAATAGATGACTGGAAAGCTGCAAAGAAAGTTTTTAGATATTTACGAGGCACCAAGGAACATATGCTTATATATAGAAGGTTTGATGATCTTGAAGTAATTGACTATTTAGATTTAGATTATGCCAGATGTGCATACACAAGAAAATCAGCGTTCAAGTACTTGTTCGTATTAGTTGGAGGAGCAATATCATGGAAGAGTGGAAAGCACTCTATCATTGCTTACTTTACTAAGGAAACTGAATTTGTTGCATGCTTTGAGGCTATTATTCATGGATTGTGGTTGCGGATCTTTATCTTGGGACTTGGGATTGTTGATAGTATAACCAAGCCATTGAGAATTTATTGTGATAATTCCGTAGCTATTTTCTTCTCAAAGAATGATAAGTACTCTAAGGGTGCAAAACATATGGAGTTAAAGTACTTGTCTGTTAATGGAGTGCATAAATAGAGAGCATCTATTGAGCATATCAGTACAAAACTTATGATAGCGGATCCATTAACTAAAGGATTAGCGCCTAAGACATTTTCTGGTCATGTTGAATGAATGGGCATTATGGTAAGTCTTTGTTATCTTGTATATGATTACTGTGCTCATGATATTATGATACTCTGAATTCAATTACAGTTATGTTTTTGCTTAATAATAATGTTATCCATATGATAGTTCCATACATGTATTTGTTAATGTGATGACAAGATGGCCTTCTAGGAAGACATTATAGTTCAGATTTACAGTATTCCTCCAAAAAAAAAAAAATTGGAATGATTAAGTGATACATAGAAGGAATCATATCGACTAATAATATGTGACTGCTATGATTCTATCAATTTCAATTAAAATTTATTGACATAAAGTGGATTTAATGTATATTGCGTGCTTGTAGTTCTTATTAACCATCAAGTCGTCACATGAGCGAAGTGGGAGAATGTTAGAATAAATTATTATAATGTTTGTGGCTCATGTAATGGAAGGGCTTAATAGCATATTAATTAGATCCACACATAATGTTACTAAGTTTTAACATTAAGATTTTCTCATTTATGATGGTTGTAGAGGATTAAAGTTCAAGTTAAAATTAGGTGTAACTCCCTTTCTCTCTGCCCATAAATTCTTATCACAATGAGAAGCTTTAGAACCGTCAAGAAAGCACTGAAAAAAGAGAAGGCAAGAGAAGAAAAGAAAATGGAAAAAAAGGCTTTTATTCTTTTGCCACTATTTTTTTTTTAAGTTTTCTTTCACAAGTTTAAGCATGAATCAAGGTACATTTTATTAAAATTACGTGTATTTTATACCTTCTTTTTGTGCAAAAAATTCTGGCTATTAAATTGTTTTTTAGATTTTTCTCAAAGTTAAAATGGAAAATTTCCATCAATTATTGTATATTATTTTAGTTGATATAATTCATTTTTGTTTATTTTTTTATGAATTAATATCTAGTTTTAAATTTTAAATTTAAAGTTTTCAGCTTTATTTTTTAATTTGTATAAATATTTGTATTTATTTAATATGGCTCTTAGACCAACATTAGACTTGCCCAATGAATAAGGAATTCATAGTCTAATGAATAAAGAATTCGCTATCATGCAAGAAATTGAGTGTTCAAACCGCACCTAATGTATAATCAATAAGGGTTCATTATGTATGGCCAGTGAGGTCCCTTATTATATGAATGCATTCAAAGACATCAATTAAATATATTTTTTAAAAAGTATTTATAAAACCATTATATATATACCTTGTAGCACAAAATTTATGCCATTTTTTCATAATTTGATAACATTAGATAAATAATAAAATAAATGTTGTTAATACAAAAATATCACTCTATTAGAATATTACTGTTACTTTATTATTATTTCGTAAAAAATATAAACTATGTTTTTGCCTTAGTTAATTTACTTTCAATCATTGTAAATTTTCATTCAACTTTTTTTTGTATCATCTTTAATATTTCTTTAACTTCCTATCTTTCCAACGGATGAAAATTTTTAGTTCATAAATTTTCTTGTCAAGTAAATTTTTTATTTTAAAAAATAACATTTTAATCCAATGTGGATGGTAAAGTGATAGTTTTTTATTGAGATATGTACTCTATTAAATAACTAAATAATACCTAGGTTAAATAATATAAGTATAATAAGTCATTAAAATTATTTATTTTCTTGATAATAGTTAGCCGAAATCAAATCAAGAACATAAGAGGAAAATTTTTTCACAACTTAATTTTCTGTTAGGCAATTTAATGAAAAATGAATCAACTCTAATTTTTTTAGGAATTGCTTGCCTATTTACAGAGTCTATATACATACTATCATGTATTTTAAACCACTTTTTTAATTTTTTTATAAATTAAAACTGTTGTTTTTTAATTCATGGTGCAGACTAATTATTGGGTTGATTAACATCATCCCTTTTTCATGGATACTACTGTGGCCTGCTACATTGCTTACCTGATTAGCTTTTTTATTTTTATTTTTTATTTTTAATTTTTTATCTTTTAAAATATATAGGTGGAAAACGTGGCATTGTTATCTTCTTTAAACAAGTCATAAATAGCCCTCATATATCATTGAATAATTTTGATATACAAGTCTAAAATAAACAAAATAGTCACTTACATGAACCAAAAAAATTCAATTTAATTATTTTTTATTATTTATAGAATATGTACTTTATTATTAAAAATTATATATGTAATTATCTATTACTTAAAACTTTATTTGTAAGAAAATAATATTTTCATTAATCTCCCAATTGCCCTAATAACAATTTTTTAATCCCAAAGTTAGTCCTATGCTCATTAATCATCTTTAATTTTTTTCAATGTATAATTTAGTTAATTTTTGAACCCACATTTGCAAATGCCATTGATACCAATTTGATTGTTCCATAATGCATTGTTCCCTTTTATAGTGGAATTTTTCTAAACCCAAATATAAGCTATCATGAACAAGTAAAATAATTATAATTGAGTATTATCCCACGAGGATTGAGTCTATTAACCACCCAAATTACTCTAACCATAATTTTACTTTAGCCCTAATTCTACTTTGTTAACGAAATTAACAAGTTCTAATTTAAAATGATCTAATTCAAGAAATAGAGAGAGAAATAGTTAGATAAGGAGAAGTAAATACTCAGAGATTTTAGGGTTTCTTTGTTCACTTACATTAATTCCACGTAAATCGTCTAGTTCAATCAATTAATGTTTATACCTTATGTTGTCATCAAATTTCTCTTAGGGGCTGTTTGGTTAGCTGTAAATGAAATTACAATGTAAATAAAATCACATGTAAAAGAAAATACTGTATTTCAAATTACATCAATGTTGTTTGGTTTGATGTAATTAGAAGTACTGCATTTACTTTTCTATTGTTTAGTTTGATGTAATTAGAAGTACTGCATTTACTTTTCTATTGTTTGGTTTGATGTAAATTGAGAGATGTGGTTACTATCTAAGTGGGAGGGTGAGATTACCCCTAATTTATTATTAAAATTTATAATTTTCATATATATTAATTTAAATAAAAACAACTTATTAAGTTGATGGATGATTTATTAATTTCAATTTAATTAATATTTCTTTAATTAGATTACTAAATAAATATAATTAATATCTTTCTCTTCATCAACATCTTCTCCTTAACCTCTTCCCCTTCGCCGTCTTTTCTTCTCTTCAAGTGCTCTGTGATGCCTCCTCATCTCATGGCGCCATGCTCTTCTCTTTCCTCTTTCCATTTTCATTGGTGTTGCTGTTGCTTGTCGCTCTCCTTATTTGACTTTGGAGGTCATAATGATGCCCTAATCACCTTCAAATGCGATCGCAGTGTGTGAAGGTGTTTGATGTCTCCAACTCTCCAATGTTGATAGATTCCTTTTCTTTGATGTTCCTCTTTTCTCTCTCTGTAGAGATGGTGTAGCGGCTTGGATGGCATGTACCTCGGCAGGCAACCGCTGCTCCTGTTCTCCTAGAGGGAAAGGGTTGTGTGGGAGAAGAAGAGGGGCCAGTAAGCTCTAAGAACAAGTCGAAGCCCCCATCATCATCACCCGTGACAGCCCATACGCGCTTCGTTCCTAGAGGTCCGACATCTACTCCTTCGGACTCATTCTCTTGGAAACGCACAAGGAAGCTTAATTCATATCCGATTCAGTTTAAATCATATACTTGAATTCAGGTATTTGATTTAAGCCAGATCAGATATCAGATATCTAGATCCAAATTTAAGTTTTGCTTGACTTGTAATATTTGTTTTCTTGTAATACATTTCATGTCCAATTAAAATTAAAATTTGTTTTATTTTGAGTAAAATTATCAATTCAATAAAAAGAAAAAAAATGAAGAATTCATCTATGAGTCTTTTTTTTTGGTAATTTGACTAGTTTAATTTATATAAATGCATAATTTTAAACAACATATAAATAAGGGCACTTAATACGATTCAAATTAGCACATAACAATACTAAATTTAGTCAAAGAGTTTTTCTTTGAAATACTCATGTTCTAAGCTTTATTCCTCACGTTTAGAAATTTCATATAGTTTATATGTTATATTCATTCAGTTGTTTTTTTATTAATTATCTATTTTTCCATTTCTATAATTGTTTTACTAGAAACTTCTATTTGCATTTATATTTTTACAAGTCAAATAAATAAGTTGTTCAATTATAATGGAAGAATTGTCTAAGCCTTAGCATTTTGAAAATAATATTAAATTATTAATATATGAGAATATGTTAAAAATTAGATCGGATTTGGGTAACTAGTTTTCATTTTGTCTTGACTTAGTTTCAATCTAGTTTTATTTTAACAATTTGTATTGGGTATCGGATCCGATTTTTCAGATCGAGTACCCAAAAAATTCTCCTAAAAAATTTGGATACTATATCAAACCATTAGATTTGGATAATTTTCCTCAACCCTAGTTTATATCATCTCTAAGATAATTATGAATTTATGAAATTTATTAAACTCTGGGTATTTAAATTAATGCATACAAGCTTATAAATATCTCTATTTTATGATAATTGCATGATATTTCAATCAAGTTCTAATTGAATTATCATTTCTCTGTCTCAAATTAGATAATTAATCATGAAATTGTTGACTAGACAATCACAAGCATTGAGCATAAATTGAAATATCCAATATAACTTTGAAACATTTATCAATAAAATAAAGCAAAGATGATTCTAAGTTTTCATATTCTGGCTACATTGTATCATTAGATAAAGGTATTTTGAACATAATAAACTACAAGATCGAAAAATTAACAAAGTTCATAATCAAAATTAACAAGGAACAACTTAAAACTAAATCTTAGAGATGAATCCTCGCAGAATCTTCGATCTTGAATTTCTTTTTCCTCCATGATTCTCCTTATTTCACTCTCAAACCCTAGTCTTTTTTATTACCTACTTATCAGGATAGGGCTTAGGTGCTAGACTTTCCGTTTTGCTTGCTTACTAATTCTTGGTTGAAGCTCACTCTTTTCTTGCCAATTGGGTGCTTTTGATATGTTCTTCCTTCAAATCATTGGACTTCTTTCATATAATGCAAAAACAATAAGATTGAGAGTAAAATTGATTCAAAGTAATTCACATTTCATTCATCATGAGTTAAAGAAAATAGATCTCATTGAGTGAAAATTATACTCATCACCAGTAATATGCAAATTCAATATTGTGGAATTCTTATGGTTGAATAAAACCTTAGAATGATAAATGTTACTGTTTTATGAAATAACACAACAACACTTTACTTTTATTATTATACCTAAAATATATTATAGAAAATAATTATTTTTCTTTGATGTTTATAATCAAATTTTGTTTTATTAATTTTTTTTTTCTTGCTTTCCTTTCCTTGAGGCAACGTTGTGATTATTAGGCACATTATAAATATCATCATTAATTTTTTCATTCTATAATATTGTTTAAAAGTCAGATTAAAATTAATTGATTGAATATATGACCTTCATTTAATTATTAAATTTTACTCAAATATTGAATATAATTAAATAAAAATTGAAATAATAATTTTATTTTTGTTAAAATAATTTCTATTTGCCTCTATCAAAGCGACTGTCTCAATTTCCTTATATAATTTGTGGATTATTCCTTAAAGCCGCTCAAGGAGATTGTAGAAGAGGCTTTGGTCGAGGTAGACTAGTTTATTCTTTATTATAGACTTTGTAGTCTTGCATATCGAGATAAATTTGAATGTACTAGTCATCCTTTAAAGACCATTTCGCAGATACCACAACTTCTATCTTACGTATAAGAATGAAAGTTGATGTTATATGGTAATTGTTGTCACTTACTCTTCACCTTCTTTTCATATTAATAATCAAATAAAATTGATTTATTCTTATTAATTAATAATAATTTTTATAAATATAATTTTTAATATGACATTTTGATTGCCTCAAATATCTCATCGATTTGTTTATTTATCTATATAATTAATTTTTTTTATAAGTTTTTTTTTGTGTGCAAAATATATTTCAGCATAATATAGTTAAATGAAGAGTTTTATTAGAAAGAGGGGAAAAATAATTTTTTGTTGGTGAAGAAATATTGGCAACTTTTTATAAAGAAAAGAGGCAAGGTAGATACAAATACTATATGTGTGATAAGTTGTTGATATTGTTATGAATAGTTAATTAATGTCAATAATTAATTTTTTTTCTTAAAAGAAGATACAAGAGCAACAATTTAATTATTTTAGTGTCAGTGCCATAAGTTGGATCATACCGGAACATGGTTGAGCATTTTTTTTCTTTGAAAAACATCCCCTTTTTCCCAACTAAAGCCATGATTTAGATCTTTCATATGACAATGGAAAAACTATAAATATTTTTTGAGAACTCTTTTATTAACTTTAAAACTTATATTTTTCCCACTGAAACTGGTTTATAAATATTTATCAAGATATAATGAGAATATATTTTTTTTAAATAGTACAATCTGAATACATGAAAAATGTATGAACCACATTAAAATTCACTCTTTTCATTTTTCAATTAGGTGTAATACTCCATATAGTCCCTCTACTTTTCAAAATGTGCCCATTTCATTCCCCTACTTGTTTTCATGTCCTTTTTGTCCCCCTACTTATCTAAAATGCGCCCCATTAGTTCAGGAGCAAATAACCGTCATATTTTAAAAGAGTAGGAGGACCAAAAAGACATGGTTTAGAAAAGTAGGGGACCAAAAGGACATATTTTGGGGAATCCTCCACATATCCATCAAGTTCATTAGACGCTAAAGTTTATAGTTGATTTATATTTGTTTGATCGAAGATTATAGTGAAAGTAAATGGAAGCTATTTTAAGATGATTTAAAGAATACCAAGTTTCTAGATTTGGGTGAGATTATTGGAAGATCTGTCATGCTTGACTCGACCACAATGATGACTTAAGCATGTTTAATTAGTAGGTGTGTTTTGGTAAATTAATAAGGTCCTTTTTACTTGTCCATTTTAAAAGTTGTTAGGGCTGGAAGCCTAAGTTGGCATTATATGACAAACAAAGAGATGACGTGGCACAGAAAAAAGATGACATGGAAAATGATGATGACATGGCAAGCCTAGTGACATGGTAAGATGGCTTGGCAAAGGATGATGATGTGGCTTGAAGAGTAGAAAAAAACAGTTGGTGCTATATTTGGAGGATCTCTCAAGAAATCATAAGGAACTATCTTTGATAGAAGCTTATATTTGAAGAATCTCTCTCAATGAACCAACTGAAGAAAATATATGGAAGCTATCTTGGTAAAAGCATCAACCTTGGAAAATCTCTCTTGAGGAGTACGCAAAAGGCATGTTGAGAATATCTTCACAACTATCATTGGAGATTCTATCTTTGGAAAGAGCATCAAAGTGAAAGGATCTCTCTTGAAGAGAAAGTTTATCTTAGATATGATTTAATCTATCTTTAGTAAGATCTAAGATGATAAAATTTATCTTTGGTAAACTCTTTTCATGAGAATATGTATATCTTGAAGATCATGAGAAAGATATTCTAAAAGAGAAGAATAATCTATTGTTGACAAGTATGAAGATCTTCTCTTGGAGACCAAGGATTGCATGGAGCTTAGTTTGGTGTGAAGCAATTTGAAGACACAAACTAAGAAAGGCAATGGCAAGCTACATGATTGTCAATACCATAATTAGCAATGCAATTTGAAAAAATGATCCAAAGCTAATTATGGGCGGAATTAATTATGGATAGAGCTATTCAGAGACACAAGATCATCATAAAGATTGCTTGGAATATAATTTGGTATGAAGGCTAATTATGGGTGAGCTATTCAAGGATACAAGTCACATATGGTGAGATTTGATTGAAGATTTGAAGGCTCAAGCTTGGATGATTTAAGATCATGCTTGAAAGATATTGAAGACTAAATTTGGATGAAAGGAAATCAAGTTTAGTAACAATATATTGATAGATCAATTGAAGATCATAATTGAAGACTAAACTTAGATCAAGTTTGAAAAGAAGATCGGAAGATCTTTGATAGCCATCTTTGGTGGGATGGTTGTTCGTGCCTTGGTGGGTGCGACCCTCAAAAGAGGGGCTTGCTGAAATGACATGAAGAAAGAAGCGGTTGCAAGTAGGAGGAGGTTGGGATGGGTCAACTGCTATGAAGTGAACTGAAGAAACAAGGGGTTGAAAGTGTCACAAGTTCTGTTGCAAGTAGGCTAGAACTCAATCAGGTTTAGCAAGGTGGGTAGTGTTGCGAATCTAGTTGCAATTGGTGTTGCAACACCTAACTTTGGAAGGTGCCCAAGTTTGGAAGCCGCGGAGAAGTCTTAAAGAGGAAGATATATTCGGACATAGGTACGTCTATATAAGATACCCTACTTGAAGATTTAGGATGAGCAAGGTTAAGAGGGTTTTCTTAAGTGAGAGACCCCAAGGTGTGTGGGCTAAGGAGAGTAGCTATCGGGCAATCTTAAGAGGGTTTTCTTTATCATTGTGTGAGTGAGATAGTGGGTTGTACTCTTCATTCTTTTAACTCTTATAGTGGATTGTTTTCTCCGGGCTTGGTCCCCCAGATGTAGGCAAGGTTGTGCCGCACTGGGTAACCAACTTGTGTGTGTCTCTTCTATCTTGCATGATTGTGTGTGTGTGTGATTTCATTTGTTGTGAGGTTGAGCGAAAATTAACACACAACTACCCCTCCAGAACTAATAGAGGTTTCTTAATTCATTTTTACTTGTCTATTTAGAAAATTTGTGAAGTACTAAATATTGTTTTCCCAAATTTACCCTTTATATTTAATGTACCTATACAACTTCCAGTAAATTATATCTAACTACACATTTTTAATGCATATTTTAAATAAATTTAATTTTGAAATATTAATATAATTTTTTATAAAATTTAGATTGCAAACTAATTTCAACCAGTTTTTCTTAAGATAAAATGGACAAGAAAAAAAGACCTGAGAAAGTAATGCATAACTCTATAGAAAAGTTAGGAAGAGAGAGTTGAGTTTATGGTAATCATGTTGAAATCTTGAGGAAAAAGTATCATCTCAATACTTGTTGAGACAGATGGGGAGGTTAGTTAATCCAAAGCTTTTAAATAATATATTGTTTGTTGATCATCAATTTTCTTAGAAAGTTAGTTATTATAAATTTATATGACCTTGTACTCTTGCTTTGTCTCTTCTATTAGTAAATCAATTCACTGGGCTTGGCTTCATAAATGTAGTCACGTGTAGGGATGCAAGTGGGGCAGGGAAGGGGTGGGGAATCGGATCCCCATCCACATTCCTACTTCCCAAGGGGACGGGATTCCCTGCCTCAAAATTGTTGGAAGTGATTAAAAGCTGCAGTTGCTGATGTGGAAAGGCTGCTGATTTGGAGGATAAAAAAAGCCGCCAAGCACATGAAGAATAACAAGACTGGGTTATATTAATTTATTGTAGATCTCAAGTTGTGTTCTTTCTATATTTATGAATCACAAACCTAAATTTCTTTGATTGTGATATTTGAAGGCTTTGATGTTTATCATAGTGAAGCCTTTTTCTTCATTATTTCCAGAGAAAGGTCTTTTTTCTTCAACAATTCACTTAAAGCATCCTTTTCCAACATTAAAAGAACTCTCTCTTATCGTTGCTTGGAGAGCTTGTCTTCATACTAGTTAAGGGCTCTTCTTTTTTGCTGCCTAAGAGAATTCCAGTTACCACTTGAGGTGTCTAGGGGTTATCTCCTCAAGTGTAGATGCCGAGTACTAGTTGTGGATCATATTTATCATCTCCTAATATAGAGCACCAAGGGTCTTCATCAACTAGTGTGAGGATCAAGAGGCAGCGATAAGGCCCCCTTAACAAAGAGGGTCTATGACGCCTTGAAACTCAGAAGAGGCTTTGAAAGATCTTTATCACTTCTATGAGAGTCAAGAGATTTATGATCCCTATGAGTAGCAAAAGACAATAATGAGGCCCTCCTTAAGGGAATAATTTATTACTGCATTAGAAACTCATAAGAGGCCTTGATCTTCAAGAAAGTCTCCATCAACCATATCATCCATGTGATTATCAAGATGCATGAAGAGGTCCCCTTAAGAATAGTCATTGCCATGCATCGGACATCACAACAAACTTCAAGGGAGGTCTTCATCAAGTCTTCATCAACCTTTTCAGGAGTGTGACAGTAAAGAGGCAATGAAGAGTCCCCTAAAGGAGAGTAGTGGCTATGCATTGGACATCATACTAAGCTTTAAGGGAGGCCTTCATCATGTCTTCATCAACCCTTTCATGGAGAGTAATTGCCATGTGAATGTCTAAAGACAATGGAGAGTAATCGCCATGAATTGGACATTACAATAAGCTTCAAATGATAGCTTCAATGCTCTTCATCAACCCATCGGCCCTCATGGGTGTTAAGAGGCAATGATAAGGTTTCCTCATGGGGAGCAGCCTATTATGCATTGGACCTTATAATAGATTTAAGAGGAGGGGTCATGTCAAATTACCGAAATACCCTCATTTCTACTAAAATCCATTTCTCCATTTTTCTTTATTTTACTTTTATTTTGCATTTTAGTCCCTGTAGTGGTCTGTATTGCATAACAGTAAGTTTTTTCCCTTTCACAAATTTTTCATAATTTATTTAACTAAACACTCTAAATTTTCACTTTTTTCTTTTGTTTACAATTTTGTAAATAAATGTTCAAGCTTTCACATTTTTACTTCTTCTATATTTTTTGCAAAAAAAAAATAAAATAAAATAAACAAAACCCCAAATTTCTCTCATTGTTAAATTTTTTCATTAATTTTGCAAATAAGCCTCAAACTTTCAAATTTTCACATCTTCCATAAATTTTGCAAATAGACCCAGATTTTCTATTTTTTTCAAATTTTTTTTTAACTTGGCAAATGAGTTCAAAATTCTTACGTTTTCAACTTTTTTTTGACATTACACAAATCAATCATAATTAGTATACGGACAATAGGTTCTCTTTTTCCCTAAATCATAAAATGATAGAATCCAATATTGGGTTGTGGACTAAACATCACGTAGGGATCTAAGAATACATGTGCACAAGTTGTGTCGACGTACACAATTAACATTTATAATTGTATATATCTTATCATATTTATTTTTGAATGGGCCCAATTGTCGTGATCTAAATAATGTCTAGATAGTGGCCTTATTATTTAAAATTTGATGTGTGGATTTACATAATAATAATATGATGTATAGAATTTTTGGTCAAAATCGTCAAGTCTAAAATGTGCAAACTTGTAATTAGACCCATAAAAATTTCTTATAAATTGGGTGTTGTCTTGATTGAGCACACAACAATTGAGATTTAGAATTATGGTTTCCTCTGAATTAGGGTTCCTATTTTCCTTCTCTGTTGTGATCAGTTAGAAGAACCATAAGGCCCAATCATCAACATCAATGAATTCAAGTGCAGGTACGATTCCGCAAGTTTTCTTTTGTTCCCAAATAATTTACAATCAAGAAGGTCATGGCTTTCATATAAATTATTCTTACTAGTTCCGGAGGGGTAGATGTGTGACAGTTTCTTCTCTCAACCTCATAAGTAATGTACTCACACACAATCAATCATGCAAGAGAAAAGAGACACACAAATTGCCCAATTCGGCACAACCATGCCTACGTCTGGGGGGTCGAGCCCAGAGAAGACAATCTACTAAAAGAGGAAAAGAAACAAGAGTTACAACATTCACTCCGTCTCTCTCCCTCTCTCACAACAAAGAATAACCCTATCTAAATTACCCAATGCCCACTTTCCTCAACCAACTCACTAGGGTTTCTTAATTGTTTCTCATCCTAAATCTTAAAGTAGGGTATAGTATCTTATATGGGAGTCCCTACGTCCCAACAAAGCTTTCTCTTTTAGACTCTCTACAGCTTCCTAACTTGGACATCTTCCAAAGTTAGGCGTTGCAACTCTAATTGCAATCGAGCTTGCAACACAGCCCACCTACTGATCCTAACTGAGTTTTCAGGTCCTATTGCAACACGACTTGTGATACCTCCAACCCTCCCTGTTGCTCCAGTTCATTTCGACGCAATCCACTCCTTTCGAGCTACTGCTACGCGCAACTAGGCTCCTTACTCACGTCATATCAGTAGATTCCTCTCCCGAGGGTCGCACTCACTAAGGCGCAAATCCATCTTACCAAAGTTGTCCTTGAAAGATCTCCGAGATCTTCTTTCCAAATTTGGTCAAAGTTTAGTCTTCACAAAATCTTCAAACTTGATCTTCATTCATCCAAGTTTGGTCTTCAATATATTGTTGATAAATATTATCTCCTTTAATCCAAGTTTAGCTCTTCAATATCTTCCAAGCATGATCTTCATTCATCCAAGCTTGTTCCTTCAATCTTCTATCAAATCTTGCCATAGATAACTTGTGTCTTTGAATAGTTTGTGTTTTCAAATAACTCCGCCAATAATTAGCTTTGGATTTTTTTTCTTCAAATTTCATTGCTAATTATGTTCTTGAGAATCATGCTGGCTTGCCCTTGCCTTTCTTAGTTTGTGTCTTCAAATAGCTTCACAGCAAACTAAGCCCTATGCGATCCTTGATGATCTTTTATAATTTCCAATAATAGATCATTCCTTTTTAGAAATAAACCTCTCCTAAGAAAAGAGTTTACCAAAGATAGATTTTACCATCTTGGATTTTACCAAAAATAGATTAAATAATATCTAGGATAAACTTGCTCTTCAAGAGAGATTGTTTCACCTTGATGCTCATTGCCAAAGACATATTTTCTCCATATGATTCACTGAGAGAAATCCTTTCAAACATAAGCTCCTACCATGATCTTCTAGCCTTCATGTCTTCATTTAGCATGTCACCATCGCTTGTGCCACATCATCTGCTTGCTTGTCATATAATGTCAATTTAAGCTTCCAGCCCTAACAATTCCCATTAAGAAATCCATCATGTCCCATCAAGTGGTACTAGAGCGATCTTGCTTTGGAATGATGGGATCTATGGTTGATTAGATCTTTTGAATTAAAATTTAATGCATGAATTTATTGATATATATATATATATCTGTGTGTGTGTGACGTGTGTGTGTGTGTGTGTGTGTGGAAATCTCGTTAAAGAAATTGCTTTACTTCGTTAATGTATATGTGATGAGTGTGGTTAATTTGATATTTTTTTTTTTTTGACAAAGTCGACAAGCGACAAAGCAAAGGATAAATGGATACGAAGGTACACTAGTTACTGTGGCTTCTTTGACCTCCTAGGAATAACCCCATCATGTAACTCTAGAGAGGAGAATAAAAGGTATTCCTCACACAATACTTCCACAAGGGACCCAGATAGTAAATTGTAATCTAAAAAGCTTGAACTCGAGACCTCTCAATCACAAGCATGGGTAGTTATCGTTGGCCTAGTCAACGGTTCTTAATTTGATATTCTTATATGTATGCTAAATTTAATTTCGAGTCTCTCGAGAAACCTTCAAGACTTTGTAAAATCCATTAGATAGAATCATATATATACCATGGCTGTAATTAAGATGAATTCGTTTAGAAATTATGCTCCCACGTTTTTCAATATAGGTTTATATTTATAGTTTTTCATGATTATTAAAATCAAAGTTGGGGTGCCCAATTAATAATTTGTACTAATTTAAATTTTACTTTGATTTTAAATTAAGATAATACAACAATTTGACATTCAGATTTTAGTATATTGTTATAGATTTATTTTAGGTTATAATGAATTTATTTTTGTCCATAAATTAGGTATTATCATTTAATGATATTATTATCAATATTTTTTTGTTATCATGGTTGTAGTTATAATCCATGATTATAAGGTTGTTTTTAATAATCATTAGGAAATATAACAACTTAGGGTTGCTTGTTAGAAGTTTTCTTAGCCATGTACTATAAGAGGGAAAAGCAACATTGTCACCAAAGTGATCTCTATTGTGAAAATCTTTTGCTTATAAATAACCATGGTGTTAGTGCATGCTTATTCTTATGTAAACAACACATCGGCCCAAAGGATCTGTTGTGTGGCAGAGATTTGTTTGCATATGTGGTAATAAATTTTTATGGTTATAAGGTGTCTATTGTGAGTATTTAGCTAGCCCAAATGAAGGCTTTGTATTTGACTGGATCTTACTATAAAACTTAATTACTACAACAAGCTAATCACTAGTGAAGTGAATCTCTGTCCAAAGACTAAATTTGATGTAACTCGATTAAATTGAAGATGGGTTATTGTTATTTGTATGATTTGATTATTAGACCTCTTGTTAATTAATTGTGAGCTAATTATTGATTATTTCTCTATGTACAATTAACATCATGAGTGTTAATAATGTATTGCTACACTCAATGGCATTCCCATGCTTAACGGCACAAATTTCAAGACTTGAAAAAAATAAGGTAACACTCGTTTAGGGATGTATGGATTTAGACTATGCGTTAAGGGAATCATGTCCTGCATCTCTGACAGATCAAAGCTTCATTCATGACAAGAGAGTCTTTCAAAGATGGAACTAGTCTAATAACATAGGTCTAATGATCATGAAGAATACAATCCCAGAGGTTTTTCTTTACACTACGTCTGATGAAAAGGATATTAGGCAGTTCCCTGACACCCTAAAAGAATGCTTCGTAAGAAGTGATAAGGTGGAGACTAGTGCTACCCTAAGGAAACTAGTATCTATGAGGTATAAGGGTGACCAGAATATATGAGAGTATGTCCTTGAAATGTGTAATCTAGGTAGGAAATGGAAGGGTTTGAAAATTGAGCTACCAAAAGATGTTATAATGCATCCGGTGTTGATTTCCCTCACTTCTCAATTAAGACAGTTTGAAGTGAATTATAATTGTCAAAAGAAAAAATAAACAGTAAATTAACTTATCTCACATTTAGCACAAGAGGAGGACCGGATGAAACAATGTAAGGTTGAGAGTGCTAATTTGGCATCTTCAAGCTCTTAGAAGAGAAAGAATTCAGAGTGGTTCTATGAATATTGAGCTTATAATGATAAACTTCATTGTTGTAGATCCACTTGCATTAGCGCCTATAGTTTTTAACAAGCATTTTGCTTATATAAATGACATTAGTAAATATGCTTTTATTAGTGGGAGTTTATATTTAGTTAGCTTAATATTTGTATTAATGTCGTGACATTTTTAATAAATTTTATGAATTTCTAGTATATTCATCATTTTACTCTAAACTATGATCTCATAAAGTTTTTAAAGTTGGATCAGTTGGAAATAGACAAGCGTACGTAGATCACATTGGCTTGTATTTCCATGCTACACATCCACACTTGATTTATGTCATTAGTTAAGTCAGTATATGCAATCTTTGTGGGTTTAGTTGCATTGCACTGGCGACGAGTAACCCTTTTGTTCCTTGTATAGGATGACACTAATGGATGAGATTGATTTAGATAATTTTTCAGTTGTGATCACATTTTGATTGTTGATGGTAATTTATACGCAATATTTTAATTCCCGAATGTGCATGATTGTAAGATCCAAGTGATAGATTGTTGGGTTTTGGATCACACATCTTGTAGGAATTTAAGGATATAGGTGCACAAGTTGTGTAGATGTACACAAATAACATTTATAATTGTTTATATCTTATCACATTTATTTTTTAATGGGCCAAATTGTGGAGATCTAAATAAAGTCTGGATAGGTGTGTAATAAATTTCTTATAAATAGGGTGTGGTCCTGACTTAGTACGCAACAATTGAGATTCAGAATTAATGTTTCTTCTAAATTAAGGTCACCATCTCCCCTTTATGTGTGTGATTAATTAAAAGAACCATAAGGCCCCAATCATCATTAATATTAATGAATTCAAGTATAGGTACACTTCTGCAAATTTTCTTTTATTCCCAAATAATTTATAATCGAGAAGGTTATTTCCAATTAAGAAATCGATCAAGTTCCACCATCCAAGCCCTCTAAAGCAATATCGAACCCATACTGCATCCATAAAGAATTCAACTACATATGATAGACCTAACTATCTTATTTATATATATATATATATATATATATATATATATACTAATGGGCCTGGGAGTATTAGTTTTACACAAGCCACATATGAACTCTTGCATGGCAAAAGAGAGTATTGCCATATCAAAAGTTATGAATTAGCATTCCATGGATTTATGATAGCCTATATTAATTTAAAGCATGACAACTTCCATGAAGCCTTATTTCTAATTCTCCTAAAATTTACATGAGGTCAAATTTGTGATGCTTCAGTAATAAGCAAATAACAGGCCTAACAGGGAAGTGATTATGCTCAAGATCTGATTGAGCTTTCATTTATGAATTATCAGACTACATATATCTATATATTGTTTCTTGGTCTCCTCTTTATTCTTTACATCGTCCTTGTCTCTCTTTACTTCTTTCTCTCCTTTTCGGTTTTTTTCCGTCCTTTGGTTCTTTTCTTCTTTCTTTCTTCGTCTCCCTTTTCTTCTCCTCTCGTTCCTCATTTTTCTTATTTTTCTCACCGGACGGTGCTACTTTTAAGGTTTCTTTCCCACATTCGGCCCCACGTTTGGCCTTTTCTTTGGGTTTGTTCAGAATTTTTTTTAAAATTGATTATTTGATAGATGATTTTCTGCATTTTGAATTTTTTTTTTCAATTGGATTGTTTTTGGATTTTCTTCTCACTTATTTCTTTTTGTTTTATTTCTATTTGAAGCATAGTTATCAGACTTAATCCGCCATGGACCCGGTCAAGGCTATAGCTCTATGATCAATAGGTTTAATCGCCTGGGCATTCGCATCAATACTGGGTTAGTAGCAATATTTTAAAATATTATTTTTAAAATTATAAGTTATTTTAAATTATATAATGATATATAATAATAATATTCATGAATTATTGGTTAAAAAAAATAATTTGATGGAAAAAATAAAAACCAATTGTTAATCCCTTATTTGGATGTAATAGAAAAGAGAAAAAACATACATTTGACTAAATTACATATATACCCTTCAACTTATTAGGAAAATAAAAAAAAATCAAAGGATGAAAAAAAGTCATTTTTTAAAAAAGAAAATCATTGATCCGGCCTGGTTATAGAAACCCGGTCAGGTCACCGAGTTTGATCAGGTCCAAGTGGGTCAAGCCGAGTCAAAGCGGGTTAATTATATAAAAGATCTAATTAGATACCCGATCGGTTTAAGCACCGAGTCACCGGATCTGACCGCCATGCCGGTCCGAATTTAATAACTATGATTCGAAGTATAATGGTAAGACTTTTTTGCTTTCTTTTAACTCATCTACCTTTCTATAATTACTGCCATTCAAAACTGGGCAGCAGAATTTTAATCGAATTAGGATTACAAAGGCATGTATAACATAAATATTTTATTATTTAAATATTTATAGCTGTAACTGTTAACCCAATCTTTTAGTTATCTCTGATATGTCAAGTAATTCACCTACATATTATCTAAAAAAATAGAAATAAATTTATATTTAAAAAACAATTGATTCATCCAAGGTGAAATTTAAAATTATCACTTGTGATTTAAAAATTTAATACTCATTTAAATAAGAGAAGAGACAAGTGTTTATATAGACTTTGAATAAAAAAAAAATCATATATATATATATACTGTGACTAAAAAAATCATCACAGAAAAAAAATATATAAAAATATATAAATATTAAAAAAAATAACAATGTGAAGTTTACAAAAAAAAAAAAAAAAAGGAGGATTTCAAAAAAATTAAAAAAATTGAAAATTAAAAAAATTGAAACAAAAACAAAGTAAAAGGGAAGGAGATTGAAAAAAAAAAGATTGGAGAGGAGAAAAAAGAAATGGGGAGATTGGCAAAAAAAAAAAAAAAAAACCCCCGAAAGAAGGTGAAGATTGAAGGAGGGGAAAGCTACCAGGGTGCAAGGTGGACAGGAAAAATTAGGGTATGTGAATGATGACTCCCTGTAGATTCCTTTTCCGAATCATATATGCATCTCTATTCCTTATGTTCTTTGCCATGTATTGCCTTCCATGATTCCATCCTTTATCATGCGTCATGTATGAAAACTTTGTGGGCCCTGTTTTAGATTTTCTGTATAATTTAATTTATCCTTTATCATGCGTCATGTTTGTTAAGGTTTGGTTGCACAAAGCTGGCAAGGAGACGAGTGTTCAACGAACTGCCTAGAAGAAAGATCAAGTGTTTGATAGAATGCTCACAGGTTCTCTAGTATTGGGAAAGCACTTGGTCAAGAAGTCAAGGAGACAAACATGTGAGAGTAATTAACCAGACCAATCGAAACACAGCACTATCTTGCATATATATATTAAACTTTTACAGACCATTAGACAAAGCATTAAACTCCCATCGGGCAAAACATTCTACACTACCATTGGTTACATCGTAACCTTAAGCCAACATTGGTTGTTCATTGACACCAAGAGATTTGAAATTAAAATACTAATAAACCAAAAGTTTCAACTACTTTAACTGCCCCTCAAGCAACTCTCCATGCTCATCCTCTTATACTTGCAAGTTAGCCATTCCTGAACGGTACAGTGCCATCCTGGCCCCCACTCCGTCCGTCTCTTCCACTCCATCATCCTCGCACCAAACCATCAACTGAGCCATCGCCATACCATGACCCTTGCCATCATATACGCCTAAGCCTGCAGCCTCCTTGTTGTCTTCAATCACCACTCTAACAGTATTGCCTTCCATGATTCCATCCTTTATCATGCGTCATGTATGAAAACTTTGTGGGCCCTATTTTAGATTTTCTGTATAATTTATGTTACAGAACTTCATGAAATCTTAGAACCAAACAAAATTCACATACATATGTCATATACATACCCTCTATTGCATTTATGTCTTCATGTTATGTTTTTTTTATTTCTCAATCTCTCTTTCTTCATGTGTGATTAACCATGGATACTCCTCTTCCCTATCATTCTGAATGCTTGAACAAAGCCATTATTGACAACCGCCAACCCTCATGTAAATAATGTTTCATGACAAAATCAAGGCATCCATTCTATCCATGTGTAGCTGCACATTTATCATAGCATAGAAAGAAAAAAAAATAGGTGTCACTAGCAAAATGTATGGAAAAAATGAGTAAATATTACTGTAGATCACCTAATTATACCCATTTCTCATTTTAGTTACCAAATTTTAATTTGTATCAAAATGGTCATCTCATTTCAATTTAGTTTCAAAAAAATATTATCCCAAAGGAATCCGGTGAGATTATGCAAACTTAGATCGTGGTAATCCAACATGGTCACCGGATTTCAACATCACCTGTCCCAATGGCCTTGCCACGTGGATTAAAATGCCACTATGATCCATGTCATGCCATTAGGGGCGGGTGATGTGATGGCATTTAATCCACTTGGCAAGTCCATTGGGACGTATGATGTGGAAATCCGTCGACCACATTGGATTGTCGACGTCCACGTCAGTATAATTTTACCGGATTCATTTGGGTAACATCTTTTTGAAAAAAAATTGAAATGAAGTGACCATTTTGATACAAATCAATATTTGATATCCAAAGTGAGAATTGGGTATAATTAGGTGATCTACAGTAATATTTACTCGAAACAAAATTGGTGGTAATCCATTTCGATGAATAGAGATTGATATGCATATTGATTAAATAAAAAAGAAATGATGAGGGTTTGTTCTTAAAATTCATGGGGAAAATATGAAAATGGAATATTCAAGGTTTGCATTGATTATAGTCTGTTGAATGAAGCCATAAGAAAGGATCATTTTCCACTTCCATTCATCAATCAGATATTGGAAAGACCTTATAGACATATGTTTTACTACTTTCTGGATGGATTCTCAGGATATTTCCATATTTCCATTGACCATGTGGACCAAGAGAAGATAATATTTACATGTCCCTTCACTACATTTGCACACCGACGGACGCCTTTTGGTTTGTGTAATGCCCAGCCACTTTCCAACGCTGCATGACAGCCATATTTGATAATCTTATCGAGGATATCATGGAAGTATTTATGGTTGATGTTTTTATCTTCAAGGATTATTTTGAACATTGCTTACAAAATTTAATGAAGGTCCAAAAGAGGTGTGAGGAAAAGAGTTTAGTCTTGAATGGGGGAAATGGCATTTCATAGTTCATGAAGGCATAGTGTTTGGACACAAGATATCCCAACATGGGATCGAGGTAGATAGAGTGAAAATCAATACTATCGAGAAACTTCCACCTCCTTATTCAGTTAAGGCCATCATGAGTTTCCATAGGCATGCAGGATTTTATCGGCGTTTCATTAAAGATTTTTCGAAGATCACCAAGCTACTTACTAAGCTACTTAAGAAGGATGTACCCTTCGAGTTCTCGACTGAATGTTTATCAATATGTGAGACACTAAGGAGAAGTTAGTGAATGCATGCATTGTCATAGCTCCTAACTGGGGTCTTCATTTTGAGATTATGTATGATGTAAGTGATCATGTGGTTAGGGTCATTTTGGGACAAAGAAGGGACAAACACTTTTCAACCTATATTCTACTCTAGTAAAACTTTGAATTTGAAACACTTTTCAACCATCACTAAGAAATAATTACTAGGTTCATAGCGCCACGGACAATTATTAGTGATAGAGGAATGCATTTTGTAACTCACAATTAGAGAGGGTTTTCAAAAAGTATGGTGTTATCCATAGGGTTGGTTCCCCTTACCATCCTCAAACTAGTGGTCAAGTGGAAGTATCTAATCGGGAGTTGAAATGAATCCTAGAAAAAGCGGTGACCCTTGGTAGGAAGGATTGGTTAGAAAAGTTAGTTGATGCCCTTTGGGCTTATAGAACGGCCTACAAAACACCGTTGGGAACCTCACCTTACCACCTAGTCTATGGGAAAGCTTGTTATTTACCGGTTGAGCTAGAGTACCAAAGCATATTGGGCCACAAGGTTTCTAAATTTTGATTTAGTTGTCGTGGGAGACAAAAGGAAGCTCCAATTAAATGAACTAGATGAGTGCCAGTAAATGCCTTATGAGAATTCCCATGCTTATAAAGAGCGTACAAAGATTTACCATGCAAGTTGATTAAGCCAGGGCACAAATTTCATGAGGTGGATCATGTGTTACTTTTTAATTCTCACTTGAAACTTTTTCCAAGGGAAATTTAAATCAGGACCTTATTGTATCACTCAAGTGTTCCCCCGTGGAGCAATTTAGATTACACATCCAAAACATGGCACTTTTAGGTTAAATGGTTTAGAGGCTAAAGTATTATTTTGTGACGTTCTTGATGAGAGTGGAGAAATTTTTCATCAAAATCCTCCTTGACTTGCACATTTCAGGTACATCTAGCTCTTGACGTAAAGCAAACACTTCTTGGGAGGTAACCCAAACCTTTTTCGTATTTTTTGCACTAGTTTGCTTATTAGTTGTAGTAGTTGCTTTTGTTTGAGTTTGTAATAAAATGCATGGTGTGTTTGTCTCCTTCCGTGGTTTGGATAATTGCTTGTAGTTGTAGATACTCATTTTATGTTTTCCAGGTCATATTTGTACTTGTGCTTAACTATGAGACCAGGGGAAACTCTGCTCAATTTTTCAGGATTGCTTATAGATTAATTATGCCTATAAGCCCAGCCATAAGCCTCAATCAAAGAGCTTTATGGGTTATTTTACACCTAAAAGCCATCCCTCAAGGGAATTCCAAACAGTCTTATGAGTGCAATTACGGCTTGTAAGTTCTGAAGAGCACAGTTTAGATGTTTCTTACGGGCTGCATATGCCCATAAGTGAGGCCGTAAGGGTAATCCAAAAGGATTACAGGCATATCAAACACCCTTATGGCCAATATCTCCATGGGAGATAACCTGAGTTCTTTATGGGCATCTTACGCCCATAGGCCTGACCATAATCCCAAACCAGAGAACTTTATGGTCCGGGCATACACCTATAAGCCAATCATAATTTGCTAGGGTTTAAGCGCCATATGGTGCCTTTAAGCCAATTTTGAAACAATTTTCACTAGTCCACATCTCCAACGGCCATGTCTTCTTTCCCCTTGTGTCTTTGGGTGCTTTATTCGTGTTTCTGATCAACCCCAAGTGGGATCAACCTTTCTCCTTCACTTTTAACAGAGTTGTTTTTCCTTTATGACCTTTTGGATGAAGATATATTTGTTGTTCATGTTATTACATGTATCTCCTTCATTTCCCAAGTGGATTTGAGTGGCATTCTGTTTTGTGTGTAGTCTTTGTTATTCTCTATGCATTACTTGTAAAGTTTTGTGCTTTTGCAAATAATAGGGATCTTTACGGCCTAAGCTCCATGCTTACAACCATAAGTGTGCCATATAGGTGAAGTTTTCTAAGGCTTACGGCCGTAATACTGCCCATAAGCAGGGCATAAGCTCCTCTAATATAGGCAAATTGCATATTATTTTGAACTAAACCGTGGGTTTACTTCATGTAAGATGACTAAGACCAAACAACCCTGCTTTAAGTTATATACATGTAGTGATGGCACAGTCATTTGCCGGCTGAGTAGAAAGTATTAGGGGTTTGAGGAAGTAGGAACTACTCTATTTGCATAGCCTGACTCAATGCCAGCCCCTTCATCTTGGGTTTATGCTGGCAGGGTTCTTAGCACATTAGGGCCAGCACACTCATTTGAGTTCCATTTTTGTTGGACTATACATCATGAGGCTCAGTCGGGGCATGGGACTTACACACCAGCTCGAGGGATAGTTAATTATGGGTAGCATGACATCGCTAGGGATAGATACTCTCTGCTTTATAAGGATGGTCATTTGATGGGGCTTTTGTTATACACTCACTCCTCGCCCTAGTGGCCTACCCCAATGTTGGGAGACGATTAAGGTGAGGAGTCAGACGATATATCCGACAATGATTCTTCACTTCCATTTGCTACAACTAAGCCGAGGGTGTTAGTTACTCCTCCTCAACATAGTTTTGACATTCAGCAACTGTGGGTAGAGATTAGATATATCCGAGAGAGACAACAGGAGATTATAGCAGCCCAGACTCAATTTGTGACCGACCTTGGCCATGTACGCGGCTTGTTGGCCCATTTGATTGTTCCACCCTTTGCTCCGATTGCCACCCCAGCATCGACACCATCTACGACACCACATCCACCGACTGATCCTGAGCGATCATTGGACATTGTCGAGCATTAGCTTTTGTTTATTTCATTTTGTGTTTTGATTTCCAGTACTTTGTATTCAACATTTTTGGAAATGGTTGGCCCAGCCTAGTTTGTACCTATTTTGAAACTTTTAGTGGATTTTATTTTATCTTTTTGTTATTTTATTTTTGTTGAGCTTTAATGTTTTCCCATGTACTTTACAAGACTTGATTGCAACACCCACCATCCTCAATTACAAAGGGGATACTGACTCGGTCATTTATTGACCTTGAGTGACCCACACCGCTAGGACACTTCAATGGATACACTAGGCTGGTTCCAAGGATCAATGTACTCTCTAATTTGAACCAAGGAAGTACTCATTTTTCACTATCCTCCTATTCTTATTTACATTATCTTGCATATTCATATTATACACACATTGAGGACAATGTATGATTTAGGTGTGGGGAGGGGTTTAAGATTCATTGTTAACTTTTTTACATGCCAAGTTTGACTTATGATGGTGCAATTGAAATGTAGTGGGAGTTTCATAGTATTAGGGTGGACACATACGAGTTTGTTAGTTTTTGAGTTCCTTTTTTTTTTAGTTGCCACTCAATTCTTGGCTATTCACCTAATTAGAGCACACAATTCCTCTATTGTAATGACTTAGACCTTGTTTGACTTCATAGTTTAGTTCATTTTACTTCACATGGTTAAGTTGAAAGAATTTATTTGAAAAAGATGAAAAAGAGAAAATGTGTGAAACAGACAGAGCTACACTTAGTAGAAGTGTAAAGCTACTCTCAACAAGTCAGATACTATGTATGCCCTAACGAGAGAAAGAGCTACCTCTTTAGGATAGCAAAAGCTACAATTTTCTAGTAAAAAATTTGGAAAGAGCTACCTCTCTTAAGCATGAAAGCCACTTGGAAAGAGCTACCTCTACTTTGAAGACACAAGACTATAATATTACTGGCCATTTGAAAAAAATTCCATCTCAACTAAGTGTCTTTGATGCATTGATGATGTCGTAGGAGTTCAAAGACACCTTGATCCATGTCTAGCAAAACCCAGAAGAATAACAAGCTTATTTTGTTGAAGCTCATGTGACGGGAGCTCTCTATGGTTTTAGTTCTCCGATGATTAAGTTATTGAAAAAGGACTTGTTGTTAGGGACAAGGGAGCATAATAGACCCTTATATGTTACTAGGTCTTGTGACAAGATAAGAGTCAACCGAATCCTCATTGATCCAAGCTCATCAGTAAATCTTATGACACTAAAGACTTTGTATGCCTTGGCTTTGGAGACATATCACCTACCAATTGAAAAGATCATTGTCCAAGGCTTCAACCAGCATAGTCAAAAGGCCCTTGGGTCAATTAATCTACCTTTCAAGATTAGGAAGCTGACATCAGAAGTGAAGTTTCATGTCATCAACACTGATACTTCCTACAGAGCATTGTTGCGAAGACCATGGTTGCATGAAAACTTTGTGGTTCCTTCCACTTTGCATCAATGTTTGAAGTATATAAAGGATGATGATGTATACCACATAAATATAGAGATTCAGCCATTTGATATGCATGAAATCTATTATGATGATGCACGGTATTTTGTGGGTACACCAAAATGGGTCAAGCTTTCTATAGCAAAGATGATGCTATCATGAAAGTAACTAAGACTACCAAACTCACTCAGAAGAAGGTTTCATTCTTCCTTTGAAACTGCACTTCGGAAGTAAGACGGGGTCTTCAAAAGAATAAGCAGATAATGAAGATATACATGCCACTTATCCATCTTCTAGCCTTCATGAGAGACACTGACACTTTAGAAGTGATGAGTCTAATGAAAAGCTTCATTCCAACCAATTAAAAAAGAAGATGATGATGAAAGTCCCGTAGAAAGTTCTCTTCATGTTACAAGAATACCAGAGGGCCTTTACAAAGCTCTTAATGAGTTGGATGTTAACTCGGTAGAATGGCTTATCATCTTCTATGTCCTTTCTCGTCATCAAGAAAGGAGAGGGATCCTCTTCTATAAGTCTGATCCCAATAAATCCAATGATGAAGATATTTTAATGAGTAAAGCCATGGAGGAGGATGAATCTTGACCCTTGAGGATTCCATATTATTACTCTCCTTAACTAAGAAAATTAATAAAGCAAGCTAGAATCAGTTTGAAGCATTCGAATGATAGATATATTCTCTTTGAGAGACTTTAGCACTCTTTCAATATTGCTATGCAAGGTCAAGGCTTGAGCAAGAAGGGACTTGGGTTTCAAGATGAACAAGTATATGAATATTGCATAGTGTAAGCAGTCGAAGGGTCGAATATAAAGGAAGAAGATCCATTTGAAGAAGCATCAAATGATCATCTTGTGAAAGACATAAAGTTGAATGATGCATCCTCTAAACTTGAAGACGGAGGCAAGAGACAATTAATGAGTTAGTGGAAATCAACTTGGGAAGTGAGGACAATCCTAAACCCACTATCTTAAGTGCACAATTAACTCAGGAAGATAAAGAAGCCATTCAAAGCATTCTTGCAGAGTATATTGTCTGCTTTGCACACAGTTATAAGGATATGCCAAGTCTCGATATAGAGGTAGCAGTGCATAAGCTCACCATTGATCTAAATTTTCACTAGTGAAACAAGCACCAAGAAAGATGAAGTTTAGTCTGGAAGAGAATGTCAATGAAGAAACCAAGAAACTAATTAAAGCTGGTTTCATAAGGGAAGAAAAGTATCCTAATTGGATCACCAGTATAGTGCCTGCCAAGAAGAAGAATAGGGAAAATTATAATATGTGTGGACTTTAGGGACTTAAACAAAGCATGCCCCAAAGATGATTTTCCATTGTCTATTATGGAGATCATGATTGATAACACTTCCTCTTATGAGATATTTTCTTTCATGGATGGTTTCTCGGGTACAACCAACTCAAGATGGACCCAGAGGATGAAAATCACACTGCATTCTTACACCAATAGGCATCTACTATTACAAGGTTATCCCATTTGGACTAAAAAATGCAGGGGCAACATATCAAAGAGCTATGACCAAAATCTTTCATGACTTGATTCACCATGTTGTGGAGTGCTATGTAGATGACTTAGTGGTGAAACCTCAATCAAGATATCAACACCTCAATGACTTGAGAATGGTGTTCGATCGCATTAGGAAATACAACTTAAAAATGAATCCAATGAAATGTGCATATGGGGTACTATCTAGAAAATTCCTTAGGTTCATCATGAGGCACCAAGGAATAGAGATTAATCCCTCTAAAATTAAAGCAATTATAGAAATGTTACTTCCAAAGACATTGAAGTAACTGAGGTCCTTCCAAGGGCATCTTGCCTATATCCGAAGATTCATTGCCAATCTTTCAGAAAGATGTAAGCTATTTTCAAAGTTAGTGAAGAAGAATGCTTCATTCAAGTGGGACAATGAATGCCAAAATGCTTTTGAAGAAATTAAGCATTATTTACTGAATCCCTAATGTTAGCAGCACCAATTGAAGGAAATCAATTGATCTTATATACAACAGCTTTGGATGGATCCCTTGGGGCTCTCCTAGCTCAAGAGACTAAAGAGGGCAAGGAGAACACCCTATACTACCTTAGTAGGATGTTGGTGGAGATGAAAACAAATAAACACCAATTGAGAAGCATTGTCTCTCCTTGGTGTTTACAATAACGAAGCTTCAACATTATTTACTCTCACATCATTCTTATCTCAAGGATAGACCCACTCAAGTAGTTGATGATCCAGGTCACTGCTCACTGGAAGATTAGCAAATTGTGCATTGATACTCATGGAGTTTGACACAACTTATACTCCACCAAAAATAATCGGAGGACAAGCATTGGCAGATTTTCTTGCGATGCATCCTTTGCCCTATAAATCTCCCTTGAGATGCAATCTTCCTGATAAAGAGACTTTGGCAATAGAAGAAGGGGAATGATGTTAGAAGATGTACTATAACAGAGTTTCTTCGATCCAATAAGCTGTTAGACCCAAAATCCCTCAGGTCAGAAGCTAGTATTGGGCTCATCTTCATTTATCCTAAGGATGGGATCCTGAGATGCTCTTTTTCCTTGCTGAAGCCATGTATTAACAATGAGGGTGAAAATGAACTCTTATTGCTAGATTGGAGCTAGCAATCAAGATGGGGATTTAAAGTTTGCATATATATGGTGACTCACAACTTATCATTAATCAAGTTGAAGGAAGTTTCAAGACTTAGATGTAATAACTTCTTCAGTATCATCAGAGAGTTATAGAATTATTGAAGCAAATTGCTAATGTTAAGCTGGAGAGAGTTTCCAAGTGTATTAATGGAATAGTAGATAGCTTAGACAAACTAGCGAAAGAGTTAGCTAATCCAGATCAAGAGAAAATCCAAGCAACCATTTGAAACAAGAGAGTCTTGAGTTCATGCCTTGATGAAGAGTTAGAAAACAAACACCTCAAAGAAGAAGAAGTTCTAACAATGACTGGAGATGATTGGAGGGAGCATTTTTACTTTAAATATGGTGAAGTCCCAGAAGAAAAGTCTTTGGCAATGCCGCTAAAAAAAAGGGTAATGAGGTTCACTCTTGTTAATAACATCCTCTATCGAAGATCATATGATTAACTCCTACTAAGGTGTCTCTCAAAGGAAAAATCTGAAGAAGTCATGCATGAAATATACAGGGATTTGTGGTGCTCACCAATTAGGACCCAAGATACGATTAAAGATAATGTATATTGGGTACTATTGGGCAAGCATGATCAAAGACTACATGGAGTATGCAAGACAATGTAAGTTGTGCCAAGCTCATGGGGATTTTATTCATCAGCATCCCAACCCTTAACACCCTACAATCTCTTCATGGCCCTTCGAGATGTGGGGCACTGATGTGATAGGCCTATTGAGCCTCCATCATCATGAGGGCATCGTTTCATATTGATTGCAACTGATTATTTTTCACAATATGTGGAAGCCATTCCTCTAAAGGAACTAAAGGAGGAGAACATCATCAAATTCTTCAAAGACCATGTGTTGTATAAATTTGGAACACCTTGAAGGATAATTTTTAATAACGGACTAGCATTCAGAAGCTTCAAGGTTGGATGGTTTGCTCAACATCACAAAATAGATTGGAGGTATTCCTCTATCTATATTGGTAGGGAAAATGGCCTCACAGAAGCATTCAACAAAACATTATCCAAGTTGCTAAAGAAAGTAGTCTGAAAAAGTTAAATGGATCTGTAAAAAAGGCTCCCTGAAGTTTTATGGGCATACCGGACGTCGAATGCCAACTCAATCAAAACCATACTTGTTGGTTTTTGGTGCAAAAGCTACCCTACCACTTGAAGTTCAAATCTCATCATTAAGAATTGACTTACAAAATGAACTCACAAATGAAGACAGGGTTTGCTTGCGTTTCGATGAGCTTGATTCCTTAGATGAAAGGAGACTAGACGCTCAACAAAATCTTGAAGTCTACAAAGCAAGGATGGCGCGAACTTACAATAAGATGGGTCACATTCGAACTTTCTAGAAAGGAAAGATGGTTTAGGTGTTGAGAAGGCCAATCATCACCAACAAGCATGCTGGGGGCAAGTTCAAGCCAAATTGGGAAGGCCCATACATTATAGAGGTATTTATGAAGGAGGAGCTTATCAGCTAATTGACGCTAATGAAAAAAGATCTCTGCAGCCCATCAATGCATATTTCTTGAAAAGATATTATCCATAATATGAAAATGTAAGAAAAAAAGAAGAACTTTGTGTTTGTCAATGATGGAATGTCCAGTGCTCTTGTTTGAGCAATTTGGTCAAGCATGATATATGCTTGTTGAGGTAAATTACAAGTTTCATTATGTTGTTTCCTTTCCCAATTTGAATAAAAACACATTATAAAATTTTTAAAAAAAAATTGTGTTTGCCTATAACAGAACGTCCAGTGTTATTGTCTAAGCAATTTGGTCAAGCATTACATATCCTTCTCAAGGCAAAATATGAGTTAAATTATGTGGTTTTCCTTTTGAATAAAAACATAAAAGAAAAAGAAGAAGAACTTGTGTTTGTCTATGATGGAACATCCCGTGCTTTTGTTTAAGCAAGTTGGTCAAGCATTATATATGCTTCTTGAGGCAAAACACGAGTTATATTACATTGAATAAAAACAAGCAATAATAATAATAATAATAACTCGTGTTTGTTTATGGTAGAAACTCAATGCTCTTATTTAAAAAAAAAAAAAAACAGATCTTCTGGTCACTAACTCCTTCCTCCCACAACTATTTTGTGTGAGAAAGTTACGAGGGGGTATTTGTTTATATAGGATATGAATAAAAGAATTTATATATTTATATATTTACTGTGATAAAAAAATACATCACAGAAAAAAGTGAGACATAAAAAATATATATAATTATTAAAATAATAATAATAATTTGAACTTTAAAAAAAAGGAGGATCTAAAAAAAAAATTGAAATTCAAAATACTTGAAATTTAAAAAAATTAAAAAAATGAAATTTGAAAAAAAAAAATCCCATAACAGGATCGCTAAAGATGGGGAAGAGAATCCTGGGAGAAACAAAAAATAAGAAGAGAAGAAAAAAAAATGAAGGAGATTGAAAAAAAAAAACAGAGGAGATTGGAGAGAAGAGAAAAAAGAAATCAGGAGATTGGCCAAAAAAATAAACAAAAGAAGGTGAAGATTAAAGGAGGGAAAAGCTACAAGAAAAGAGAGAGCTACAAGGGTGCAAGGTTGAGAGGAAGAATTAGGGTATGATGAATAATGACTCCGTGTAGATATTCCTCTTCCAAATCATATATGCATGATTCCATCCTTTATCATGGGGTCATGTATGAAAACTTTGTGGGCCCCATTTTAGATTTTCTATATAATTTATTTTACAGAACTTCATGAAATCTTAGAACCAAACAAAAATCACATACACACATGTCATGTAGCCTCTATTGCATTTATGTCTTCTTGTTATATATATATATATATATATATATATATCCTCTCACTGCATCTTCAAGTGTGATTAACCTTGGATGCTCCTCTTCCCTATCATTCTGAATGCTTGAACAAAGTCATTATTGATAATTGCCAATTCTCATGTAAATAATGTTTCATGACAAAACCATCTTGTAACTAGAGGCAATCAATGCATCCATTCTATCCCTTTGTAGTTACACATTCATCACAGCATAAAAAGAAAAAAAAAAAAAGGTGTCACTGGCAAAATATATGAAAAAAATTTGGAGGGAATCCATTTTCGATGAATAGAGATTAATATGCATATTGATTAAAAACAAAAAAGAATGACGTGGGTTTGTTCGTAAAATTCATGGGGAAAATATGAAATGTAATATTCAAGGATAATTTAAAAGTATTTAAAAGTTATTATTATTATTAGGGAAAATTACTTAAAAGTCCCTGAGAAGTTTCAAACTTCCACTACAGTCCCTCTGGCATTTTCGTTTCCCTTTAGATCCCTCCTTTTTAAATGCAAATTCCATTTAGTCCTTGCCGTTGCTTCCGTCAGTTAAAGAGGGATGAATTTACACAAATGACCATGTACAATAAAGCAAAAAGTAACTTTCATGTCCATGTCAAATCCCATTTATTGTGAGTAAGGCTATGCAATATATTATGTCAGAAAGAGAGTATATTTCACTCCTTCTTCTTCTTCTTCTTCTTCTTCTTCTCATTCTCATCTTAGGTTGGGTTTGCCGTTCTTCATCTTGGTGCGTTGCCAAAGCTTGAAGTGAACTCCTACACGTGTAAGTTAGTTGTTGTTCTTCATGTTCTCGTTCTTCTTATTGTTCTTCTTGTTCTTCTTGTTCGTATTGTTATTGTTCTTCTTCTTTTCGCTCTTGAACTTCTTCTTTTTGTTTTTATTGTTGTCGTTGTTGTTCTTCCTGTAATTGTTCTTATTATTTCATCTATTTACATTATTGTTTTTTATTGTTGTTGTAGTTGTACAATGGAAACTTACTCTGCCGTGGCGAGATTCAAAGGAGAAGGCCGTGTGCTACAATTTACTGTATTAAGTTCATGGGAGTCAGTCATGGGTGAGATATGTGCCCGTTAGTCCCTAAATGCTTCTGAAGTGATAGTGAAGTTCATAACGCCTGACTCATACAAGACGCTTTGCCCCATTGAGTTTGAAGTGGATTTTCAACGGATGTGTCATAGATACCATGGCTTTAACAAGTTCGTCGTCGACATCATTGTCGAGGAAGTGCGTGTCTCTGCAAATGGAAACTCGGGCCCGTTGATCCTATCGTAATAAAACAACGAACTCTAGTAGTTGTTAATTGTGTTATACGTGTTGTTCTTTAAATAGATTTCTGCCCATTTGAATGTGAATTTTATTTCATGTCATATATTATTGTTTCCTGTGTATAATATTGGTTTCTTGTGTATAAAATTATTTTCCTGTGTATAATATTAGGTTTCCTGTGTATAATATTAGGTTTGTTGTGTATAATATTCACTTCCTGTTTATATAATATTTTGTTTCCCTTGTATTTCTAGGTTTTTGAAAGCAGGGGTCCTTGTCGGACAGCATAAACCCCAATGGCGATAGTTTCCTCTCCCAACATAATTCTTCTGGGGCGCTGAGTGTTACCGGGTGTACCGATGCACACGATTGTTCAACTTTGCAAGTAGGCCAACGGTTTGAGAACACGGATCATTTTAAAGATTTCCTGCGAATCATAGCTATCAAGAAAAATTTTGACTTTACGTTTATAAAAAATGACAAAATGAGGGCGACTGTAAGGTGTGCTGCCCTGGAATACTAATGGAGAGTGCATGCTTCTAAAGAGGGAATTCATGGCACGTTCCGGCTGAAGACAATGCAACCAACTCACATTTGCAATGGAGGCATTTGTATGACAGCGCATCCAAAAGTAAGCAAGAAGTGGGTTTCTGAATGTGTCATGCATAAATTAAAAGAAAGCCCGTTGTACAGAGCTGTTGACATACAAAAAGACATATTGCGTGACCATGGTGTTCGCCTACCATACAAACGTGCTTGGATGGGGAAGGAGGTTGCCAGTTTGGTTATTCATGGTAGCGATGTTAGTAGCTACGATTTGCTTCTATGATACGTTAATAAATTATCCGAGACAAATCCTGGTAGCGTTGTCAACATTGAGAATGAAGATGACCGGTTTAAGCGTGCTTTCTTTTCATTTGGGGGTTGTTTGTTAGCGTTCAAGCAGGGGTGCAGGCCATTACTTTTTATTGATGGAACTCATTTGCTAGCCAAATATGGTGGGGTTCTTCTAGGTGCAACTGTGAAAGATGGCAACGATGGCCTATTCTACGTAGCATTTGCTATCGTCGACAACGAAACTGATGCCAACTGGACTTGGTTTCTTGCTACTCTTGGTGAGGCCTTGTACGGTCAAGATGATTACGACAAAGTCATAACATTCATATCAGATCGCTCCAAGGGTTTTGTGAATGCTGTCACCCGAGTCTTTCCCTCATCACCACATGGTTATTGCCTCTGACATTTGGAGGCGAACTTCATGAAGACCAACTCTACCCTCGGTAAAGCTATGTGAATGCAATGCTGGGCAGTAATCGTCAAAATTGTGTACGTATACACATCAAAAGAGTTCGATAATGCAGTTCAAGAACTTGCATGTTTGTCGGCCGACGCACACGCTTGGGTGCTACATAAGTCGGACGTTGATCATTGGTCAAATTTTCTTTTTAAAGGAATGCGATGGTGTGAGATGTACTCTAATGTGGCAGAATCCTTCAATGCCTAGATTAAAGAGGCACGACATCTACCAGTAACAAGCATGGTTGACTCGATCAGGTAAATTTCCTTGGTTGATAATGTGTTTCTGTGTGTAATAATGATTTCCTGTGTACCATATGTTAGTTACTGTGTATAAAATGTAACTTACTGTGTATACAATGTCACTTCCTGTGTATACAATGTCACTTCCTATGTGTGGTCGGTTCCTGTGTTTACACATTCTGTCCTGCGTACTGATTTCCTTTCAGTCCATATTTTGTTTCCTAACTAGACTATGTTTTGCCTTTTTATCCTCTAATTTCCAGGTTCAAACTTATGAATATGTTCGCCGACAGACGGGAGCAATCCAACTGGGACACACATCTGTGCCCCGAAATTAGGAAAAAGGTTGAATAACTCGTTGACGACAGTCGTTACCTGAGAGTGGGTCAGTTGACTGAGGACACTTATGAAGTCATTGACGATAACAGCAATGCAGTCAACCTTCAATGCCATGGTTATTCCTGCAGAAGATGGGAAGTACATGGCTTACCGTGTAAGCATGCATGTGCGGCCATCATGCAAACAGAAACGAATGTCCATTCTTATGTTGATTCTTACTTCATAGTCGAATGGTATCGTTGGGCGTATGTGAATCCGATATTCCCCGTTCCTGACAGTGATAAGCCATCTGATGCAAATCGTGACCTATGAATTAGGCCACCAATATCAAAGAAACGACCAGGTCGTCCAAGAAGGAAAAGAATAGAGTCGCAAGCCTTCGATGTCTGCGAATTACATTGTAGCCGGTGCCACAAAGTTGGGCATAATCGTCGATCATGCAATGCGGTCATAGCGGACTGACAATAGCACACTTAACGGTAACATACAATATTTGTGTGTTGCATTGTATGTTGTTTGCATTGAACTTTGTTTTATATTTCCCGTGTATTGTTTTGCGTTACTGTGTAGAATGTTCATTTTTATGCATATTGTTTTTGGTTTCTATGTATATAAAGGTATTTCATGTGTATTCATTTTTGTTTCTGTGTATACCCTCTATTCTTGTGTACGTTCTTGCATTTCTGTGTATATAGCCTGCCTTGCTGTGTACATTTTCCCTTTTCTGTGTATGTATTTCTTTAATTGTTCTGAGCTTTTGTTTAGATATCCTTATCTATATTGAATTGATAACTAATTACATAACCAAGTTTACAGTCACAAAGAAATATAAGTTCAAATACCAAACTTTAGGTATGGGAAAGTAAATGTTTAGATTAGTGGCGACTTTATCCTCGCTTGTTTCCTTGTGACATACCGGAGTCAGAGGATTGGGACGTCCGAATGTGGTACGGATAATTCTTCACCATTCAAACGTTGTTCCATATAACGCATGCAAAACACCGAACAATCAACGGACCCGGTTGCTTGCTGGGGGTAGTTCCGCACATGCTCCAGTGGGAGGTGTCGAAACGGATTACTGCATGTATTAGCTTTGATGCATAACTCGAACAGATCCCACTGAGAAGGTAAACAGAATTTGTTAGTCACTACTTAGGAGAGAATATATTCGAACATCGTAATATATTTGTGCCACTTACCATGTCCATAGCGTCTGCATCATAAGTGCCTGATTGTAGCGACGAGTAGTGCATATACTGCTATTTTTTATTATCTAGAACAAGCAGATGGTAGTGACCGTGGAGAACGATTGGCATAAATACTAGCTCAGCCGTTTTGTGGCCATATATGACATCTTCCATCAGGTACAATGCTTGTTCAGCTACAAATTGTAATTTCTGCATTGCAAGCACCAAGGGCCGTGTCAGAACTGCACATTTCTTGAACACCAATGGATTACTTAGCAATTCAGCGCGAAGCATAAGTACGAGGGCATCCAACACATCGTCGGGTACATTTTCTTTTCCCCTTGAGAAGGAAGAACAAGTGGGCACGGGTGGTAAACCCGTTATCATCAGCGTCCCTCCAAATGGTAGAACTATATAGAGTAATACACATGAGACCATAGAATTATACACATGAAACAACATAATATACACAGAAAACAACATACTATACACAGGAAACACCATACTATACACATGAACCAATATAATATACACAGGAATCTATTAACTATACATAGAAACAAGAAACATTACACAGGTAATGAAATGATACAAATTACACATATATTATACACACGAAATCATATATAATCGCAACCCTAAGCATGATAAAGGCATGAAACATATATCATACAAAATAAAAACAATACCTATCGACGCGTGTGTTTAGAAAGATGGTGATGGCTCCTTGTTCCAGTTTGTTAAGCTTTGCAAAATAAGGGTAGGTCTTCCTCTATGGAAGGAAGCCTGAGTCAGGCTTCTTCTGATCCTTATAGTAAGGAACCACCGCAAGAGGATCCTTTACGGGTTTATCCTTCCGCAAACCGGTCAGGGATTGAAGTAGCGCATCGACAGCGTGTAATGCATCATCGTTTGGTCCGGAGACATCACTCGGGGTGGAGGCCTTATCAGAAGGCTTGGTTTTCGGTGGTAGTGGAACCCTCTTCGTAGGAGCTCTCTTCGCAGGAAGCTTTTTCGGTGGAGCTCTTTTCGGCGGAGCCCACTTTGCCGGTGTCTTCTTGAGAGGGGCTCGTTTTGGTGGAATTTTTTACGGAGAGGGACTACTTTGGTGTGTTTCTTGCGAAGCAGTACGGCGCGTAACACGCCTTGGGGGAGTATCTTGGGAAGTTACCAATGGAGCCGTGACTTTGGAGGGGATTTCATCTATGGCGGCAGCAGAAGCCGTATCTTTAGAGGGGATTTCATCCATGGCGGAACCATAATCCAGGCCCTCCATCGGAATAGTTATCTTATCATCGCCCTCGGCAGAGACGGGTATTTCATCACTCTGCACGATCCGATCAGCTGCGGGAACTTGTGATGTAGTTGATGGCTCAGTACCTTTAGTGCCTACTTGTGGAAGATTAGCATCCCCGCAAGTAGCGTCCAAAGACTGTGCAGGAATTTCCTCACTGCCTTTCAGTGGAAGATCAACATCCGCGCAACCAGCGTCATCAGGCTGTGCGGGAATTTCCTCATCGGCGGTTGACACCGCCTCTAACTTGCTAGGACGGCGTGGAGATCTTCGTGCTGACCTTTTGAATCTGCGGCCAGGAGTAGGGACCAGGGCTGCCTAATGTGAACGGCCGATGTCTGCTGCCGGCGCATGGGAGACAGGGCCGCCGAATGTGAACGGCCGATATTTGCTGCCGGTGCAGGGGGGACGGGGCCACCGATTGTGAGTCAAACTTCTTCCGGTCTGCATCTTGGCGGTCACCCTCGTCTATACGAGCTCGCAGATCGCAGAACTCTATTAAAACTTGTTGCAGTAAACGGCGCATGTTATCATCCCCTTGGAGAACCTCCTCCGGCATCTCTTGTGGGTTGGGAGAGGATTGATCCCAAGTTCGCTTCTTTGCGGGGTCAACTTTTGCCTTTTTCCCAGCAGGAGGGGCCCTTGTTGTTTGGCGGGACTTCTTCTTAGACTCGCTAAGTTCTGCGGAACTGGCGGGGCCTTGTCTATGGGTTCTCTTAACACTACCAACCAAGAAACGCTCTTCAACGTTGGCTGGCAGAAGCTCGGAAAACTGAAAAGCAAAAACCAAACTTTGCAACGTTAACATATGAACGCAATATTATATACAGGAAACATGAAACTATACACAAGAACATAAAATTATACACAGTAACTAAATATTATATACAGGAAACTAATTATATACACAATAACATGATTATATACACATAAACATCATATTTAACACATGAGCATCATAGTACACATAAAAAACCATTTTCATCCACATTTGACACATCAATTTATTAATAACTTACTTGTTTTCCTTTGATTGATTTCAATAGCGGCTCGATGGATGCCGCCTTGATGAAAATGGATTCCTCGTAACACATTATACGGGGTGTCTTTCCTACTCTTTGTTTATTGACGCTACCCGTCAGCTCGTAGAACTAAATGATGAGAGCAACGGAACAACCTTTCATGTAACCTGCAGTTGTGGACTTCCCTTTACAACGGAGTTGAACACGAGCGGATGTTGCCTGGATGTCGTCCATCAACCACCTGTGCGTAGCATGGGCCCAAGCATAACCCCTGAGTAACACTAGGTCGTCAGCGTACCTTGCTACAAACGTTGGCGCATGCAGAACACTGTTGGGGAACATGATCGTCGTCATAAAGTAGACCACCAGGAGCTTCACGAAGGTCTGCTCATCCTCGTGTTTCTTGCTCCGGACAATTGTGAGTAGGTTGTCTTTAATGGCGTCACGGTGGCGGTTGTGCATCTTGTGCAGATATATCTTCTCAAAGTCTGATTCATCCTTCTCATGCTTGAAGGATACAATGTCTCCATCGCAACGGAGACCTAGGACTAGAGCGACATCTTCGGCTCTGAACGCGAGAAGGCTTTATCCTATCTGAAAGCCTTGCTTCTTCTCATCATACAATTGCAGTACAGCGTCGAGAACCCCTCGTTCTTGTAGCACGGGAGCGACATCCATGAAATGCCCGAACGGCGTCCTGCGGAGGATATACCAATGCCGCTTGTTCATATTCTTTCTCAACTCCGAAATCGTCTCAACAACAGGGCCAAGAAAACAACGCGCATTTACAAGTGTGGTCGCCATCTTCTATTCTTTGTCAACAATGCAAACACACAGTTAATCATTGAGAGAAACATTACGTTATAAGCAACAAAGAACAAATTATACACAGCAAACCACACAATCATACACAGGAACTTCTTCTCACCTCTGTGCTTCCTTTTGCCCGTGAAACTCACCAGAGAACAGAAGTCCTTGATGGAACTCGCCGGAGAACTCCAAAAAAGTGTTTCGCGATGAAGAAGAGAGCGGAAAAGAAGAACGGCAATGGCCTTCAGGGAAATATGAAGCAAGCCAAAGGTTGCGGCCGTTTGCTGGTAGGGTTTTCTTCGCGCATCCCAACGCTTCGGTGCGCCAACTGCCATCGGCGATTCCCAAGGAAAAAGGTGGGGCAGTTCGGTCATTTCAAAGGCGTTAATGAGGCTAGATTTCAGGAGGGCATTCTCATCATTTCAAGTCCAAACATCCATCTCCGTTAACTCCGTCAACCCGGTTTGGACTTTGAAATAAATGTTTCAAAAAGGAAGGACCTATAGGGAAGCTGCAAACTTGAAGGGACTTTGAGGGAAAAAGCAAACTTTGGGGGACTTTCTGGTACTTCTAACATCTTTAATCATATTTATATGATAAAGGATATGTGACCTGGGATGATAGCATAGCTTTTGTTTTATTTTTTTCCAGAAGGGTCAGGGATGTTTTTTTTTTCTTTTTAAATATGGTCAGTGGTGTGTTGTTGATAGAGTTCTTGTGGCCTTGCTTCTTTGTGATCAGATTGTATATATAGAAATGCATCAAATGAAGTGGAAATCAAATAATCCCAAAAAAATTCATACTCATATATATATATATATATATATATATATATATATATATATATATATATATATATATATATATATATATATATATATAGCATGACGAAAGGAATTTCAGAAGATGAAGTAAATTTTGTATGATCCCTGCAATGTCTTTTTTCACAACAGTTACTTTTAAGACTTTTAATGCATGTTGAAAGTTGATGTTTCTTTTGAATTACCCTTTTTTTTTTTAACTCTATCATGCATTTTGGCTGCTCTATATATAAAGGATATTTTATGCTACAATGCACCATCTGGCAATTGTTAGCTTAAGCAAGTTGTCATTTATTAGAAATACCTAGTCGCTACTTCTTCCAGAGTAATATTTTTAATTATATATTTAATTAAATATTCATGGATAAACTTTTAATGCTTATATGGATGATGAAAAATTGCATTATGTAAAATGCTTCTCGTACGATATTTGTTGGATAATTCTATCATGAAATTGCATCGCCTACATCATTTAGCAACAATTCAAGTTGTTATTGCCATAATTGTTAGACTTGTGTGATGCAGGAATGAAGCTAGACAAAACAGAAGTCAAATAACACGTAAGACATGACTCGAAGGCGACCGAGCTAGAGATGAATTAATGTCACACTTGTTGTTAATTTATTTATGTGATAGTATGATTAGAATGAGTTCTTAAGCTTTCTTAGGGTTGTGTGATATGCTAGTTAGAGATGGTGGACTTCGAGCAACTTTGCACATATCAGTCGAGGAGCAGGTTGCAAAAACACTTTACATATTAGATCATAATGTTACATATCATGAATTATCTTTCTTTTTTCGGCGTTCCAGTGAGACCACTTTTCTGCATTTTCATAATGTATTGCAAGCTATAATAGAGTCGGAGGACAAATTTTTAACACAACCTGATGGCTCACAAATTCCTTCAGAAATATTCAACAGCAATAGATTCTATCCATATTTCAAGGTAATCAAATATTTATTAAATTGCAAGTTCCTTATAAATATGTGAAAAATTTAGAATAAAATATGAAATGTTGTAAATGTCAGGATTGTGTTGGTGCTATTGAAGGAACACATATTCGTGTCAAAGTTTCTAGTGTCGAAGCTCTTAAATATCATGGGAGGAAAGATTATCCAACACAAAAATGTGTTAGCGACGTCCTCATTTGACTTAAAATTCACATACGTGCTATCTGGGTGGGAAGGAACAACATCTAATTCAATAATAATAAAGAATATATTAAGTAGACCTTATCCTTTAAGAATTCCAGAAGGTAATTATAAGTATAATACAATGTTCTCCACAATTCCATATATATGCTTAACAACATAACAACATTCATTTTATTGTTAAGAAATTATTATCTTGTTGATGCAGGATTCATGTTAAAAAGTGGACTTATTACACTTGAAGGAATATTCAAGAAATCCACCACGAAATCCACGTGAATTATTTAATCTTCACTATTTTTTTGGTGTTCTTAATATTCACCATTTTAATATTCAGGAAGTGTTCTTAAGAAGCATTTTCCTATATTGGGAAGTTCAATCGAGCTGCATTATGGTTTAGAAACACATAAAGAAATTATTTTTTTCATGTTGTATTTTGCATAACTACTTAATGGGAGTAGATCCCGATGAGACACTAATTGCACAAGTTGATGATGAAATACGAGATGTAGCAGGAGAAGAACATTGTGCTAGTGGGGTGAATAATGAAGAAACTATTCAAGGAGAGATCATTAGGGATGCAATAGCGGCGGAGATGTGGCTAGATTATATTGAATGATGTAATTCATTAGAGTGTCCTAGTATTGATGTATTTCTTACTGTTTTGTTTGAATGCTAAAAAAAATATATTTGAAAATGATGCAAACTGCTTGCATTTGTATTATTTGTATTTGAAAATCATGTATGTTTTTGTATAAAAAACACAGTTCAAGGTTTATTTTGTGAATGCTTTGCCAATTCTTGCACTTGGGTTTGATGAAAACCGGATGTTTTTTAAATTATTTGAGATATGTTTATTTTATTTTTGGGAATGCTTTGTTAACGCTTGCACTTGTGTATTGATGGTCCTTAGTTTATTACTTGTGTATTGATGGTGGGCCTAGTTTACTATTTTTCTATTGTAAATAATACATTGTGCATCATATTAATATCATAATCATTGTTATTTATTTATTTTTGATGTACTTAGAAAAATGCCAAAGGGAAGAGCAAGTGAAAGCACTAATGGTAGGAATATCACATGCATATGGACCATTGTGATGGACGATGCTTTGATAGATGCATATTTACATCAACAAGCAATGGGGAACCGAGTTAGGGGAACTTTCACTACACATGCATTGGATAATATAGTGAATGAGATGATGGGTAAATTTCCTAATAAGCCAATAGACAAAGAAAAATTGCAAAATCGCATGAAAAATATAAAAAGACCATTTACCCAATGCTATGACATTTTCAAAATGGAATGAGCGGATTTGCTTGGAGTCCAACAACGGAAATGTGGAATGCCGAGCCGGAGGTGTGGCAACACCTAATTGAGATTTTTTATTTTTTTTTATTACAACATATGTGGGATTACATACATGACATGTTTTTGACATATTTAAATGTATATGTTAAACCAAAAGGCCGCTGAATGTATGAACAAGAGTACTAGGAATTATGAAAAATTAGTTCAACTTTATGGCCAAGATAGGGCAACTGGACAATATGCTGAGACCGCGTCAAAGATGAGAACAAGACGACTTCAAAATTCGGGAAATACATCACATAGCCCTTATTCGGCCGACACAATCAATGATATTGGCTTTATGATTTCCTAAAATGAAGCAAACTTGGAGAATTTGTGTGAGAATGAAAACATGACTTCGCATGACAATGAAGTTGAAGATGAAGCTTCACCACTAAATCAACCATCACAATTTGAGGCTCCAAGTTCTTCTAGGGCCAAAAGAGTTAGAAGAAGTGACAATCATGACAATGTGGACTTGTCCAAAGCTCTTGAGTCAGTAGCTAGTGCTCTCATTCAATCAACCAAGACAATAGGGAAAACAATCACAACCATAGAAAGATCCACAAACGTGTTAGAACAATGTGTTGCAAATTGGGATCCACTTAAAGATTTTGATGTATGGGATATGCTTACAAAAATAGCAATACCATAATCTCTTTTTACCAAAGCATATGTATTCCTTGTCAAAGACCCAAAAATCTTAGAAAGTGTGATTAGATGCCCGGACTCGCATCACAAATAGGTGTTGTTGGAGTTAATGGGCCATCATCATGAATCACAAGAATAAAAATGGAAGGTTAGTATTTTTTGGATATTCTTATCTTCATTTGAAAACCAATGTAATTTATTTTATATAATTTATTTGGTTGTCATATTCTTCTATTTATTTTATTTTATGCTATTATTACATGAATTTAATTTGTTTTAAAATTTTTTCCAATTTATCAGGGCAACTACAGTGGTTACTACATCATCGCAATGATGTGTTACCCAATGTTTTGTGATGTAAGAACTTGGCTTTTTGTTAAATGAAACAATTTTAGTGAATGAAATCTTATGTAAGTGTGGATTGCTCAAAGCATGACTATTTCTTTCATTGTGGATAAATTGATGGTAAGTGTACGATTGTATTAAATGGACTGCTTTGTTATTTGTGAACAAATTGTTGTTAAGTGTGAATTGCATTATGTGGACTATTTTGTTATTTTCGGACAAATTTATGTTAAGTGTTGGTTACATTATGTCTTCTATTTTGTTAATTGCTGATAAATAGATATTAAATATGGATAACACTGTGTTAATTGTGTAAATTGTTCAAATTCTTTGTTTTTTAATGTGAACTTTGGTGTTGATTAGACTATGTTAATTGTGTAAATTGGTCGAATTCTTTTTTTTTATGTGAAATTTTGATTGTATCAAAAATTTGTATTTGAAAAGTTTTACCATTTATAGTTATAACTTAATTGGAATAAATAAAAATATATTATTAAAAATTTATGTTTGATATGTATGTATTTTAACATTCAAAGGGGTTTTTCGTAATTTTAATATATAACTTTACCTTACCTTACCTTCAAACCAAGCACAACATGGTTCAAAAACCATCATTTGCTCTACCCTTGTTCCAAGCAAAGTATGGTTTACAACAAGTATTGCTAAGATATTTTGATGATTTTGCTTTAATATACTAGTTGCTAATGCATTCCTTTCCATTAAATGTATTCTAATTTCTTCGAAGATTTTAAATTGTTGCTCTATTTTATTATTAGTTGTTTCTATGGAGTCTACTAGTTTTAAAATACTTAATTCTTTTGTGTTCATATAGATATTTTGTTCTGATAATTACTTTAATTAGTTTTATTTGTAACAATTATTACTAAAAGTATGTACATTATTACTAAAGATGATAGACATTGATAAGTATTGCTAAGAGTGTGAACATTATTGCTAAAGATGAAAAACACTGATAAGTTATTACTAAAAATAATATGGATAACTATTGATAATCATTTTGATGATAATTATTACTAAAGTGATTTTTAATATTATTGTTACTTTTGATAATACTTGCTATTTTAGAAGAAATACTACTTGATACAAATTATTGCTACTGAACTTGTAAATAATTATTGCTACAAGATATTGCTACTAGACTTGTAAATAATTATTGCTACAAAACAAGAACTTGTAAATGATTATTGCTACAAAAAAGAGATAACTTGTAAATTATTGCTACAAAAACGAAATTATAATAAATATTACTTCTTGCTAATATGAACAACTTTTGTAGTGATAATTTTCTTTTTATATATACTGAAACTTAAAGAACACCTACAGATTGGTTGAAACTTTCAAATATTTATGATAAGGACCTCTCTTCCTTCTCCAATATAGTTTTTATATCAAGTATTAAGAGTATTTCCGACTATACAAGAAAAGAACACACGCTTAGTTCTCTTTTTTAGCATTTACTTCAATAAATCTTAATTTCCATTATCTTGATATAAGATCAGCAGTATTTCAGCTGTCATAGGGACCAAGCATCACAGAAATTTGTCTCCATTATCTTGATATAAGAACAACAGTCTTTCAGCTGTCTTAGGGACCAAGCATCACAGAGATTCACTCTAAAGAAAACAAGAATAGTTAATGATTATTCTCTCTTACTTTCGGTTACTGAGCCTTAACACAGGTCCCTGCCCTTCAAACGGCCACTCACTACCTATCCTCAGAGAGAAATAACCAACACTTTATCTTGTTTTAAAAAGATCCATGTTACTTAATAAAGCACAAGATTTATGAAGCTCTTCCTAAATTAAAATAAAAGCATATATTCTTCAAAAATGTAAAGGGAAATAAAAACTTCATACTAAAACTACATGGTTTTGGAGAAGAAAAGCCCTAGAGGGCTTTTACCCCTCCATAGCCTTACCTTTGAGGCTCTGATACCACAGGAGGAAGGGTTGGGGCTTTCTTACAACACTAGATTGTGAGAGTTATCAAAGTGAAGCAAAGGAAGCAAGGAAAAAAGGTTTGGGAGATGGAGAGAATGAGAACAAGAACACAAGAGCTTATCTGTTGAAATCTTAACCCTTTTCATTCATGTCTTCAATGGTTACAAGGGGTCTCCTTTTATAGAAGTAGAGATTACTATGCTACACGTGACAAATACTATACAACATGTGACCATCTATGCCACATACCCATCACCCACACACAAAAAACCCTAATAAATTAGATTATATTAAAACTGGATTAGAAAATCAGATTACAAGGGAAATAACTCTTAAAACATTAGAAGTTATTAATAAAGAACTTAGTCATCTAAAAACTATGGTAGAAAAAAATTAACAAAATACAAGCAGAATTAACAAAACATATAAAAAGGATAATAAGAGAATAAATATGTCAGGCTTAACTTTAGAAAAAGAAATAGAAATGCTAAACACACAACTTATAAAAGTAGAAAATGAACATTGGGAGAAAAGATATTTACAAAATATGCCTAGGAAATCTATGGAAGTAAGAAGATTAAGAGGTGTAGCTCATAAACTTAGAAATCACTTGAAAAAATTACAGAAAATAAAAAATAAATAACATAGAACCATATGAGATAATACCAGATGACTCTTCATGGACTTAGTATGCCAGGATATACTTTAAAAATAGAAATAGAATATATAGAAAATAACTTAAATATAGCCCTGAATGATCATTTTGAGAAATTACATATACAAAAAATGATGAGGAATGATCCAGTATTAAAAGAATTAGTAAAACATAGTAATAAATTAAATTATAGACTAGAATATTTAAGAGCAATCGAAAGAATGAGAAAAAATAATGAAACTACATACTCATTTACAGTAGTTAACTTCCACTAATGGATATTATAGAAGAATTTCTTAGAAAAACTGAAATATTTTTAGAAAAAACTGTAGCAATACTAGATAAAAGAAATAATTCATATAATGAACCACAAGTAATTGGTGAAAAAATAATTATTAGACAAAATAATGTAATAATAATGATGTTAGCTGAAACAATTAGATTATTAAAACAAGTATCTGAAAAAACAAGAAATAATCATGATATAGATGAAATTACTAAAACGTTTGCAAACCTAAAACTAACTAGGAAAAGTAGATCTCCTTTTGTAACATGGTCAAAAGAAGAATTAAAAAAGAATCCATGAATGAAAGTAGGATTTCCAGACATAACACGATATAGAAATTAAAAATGGAAGACTTAATTAAAAAAGTTATCTATTCTAAGAACTTTGAAGAAGTCTCTGACCTAATTTTAGGAAATACATTAATAAGACTAGATTTTAAGGATTATAGTGTTAAACAACAAATAAAATATTATCATATTAAATTATTAGGAGAAATAATGCATAATTATGGGTTTGAAAATAGAGAAAAATATTTAAAAGATTTGGAAGAAATTAGGACTTTTATGAATAAAAATGCCTTTAAAAATTGTAAGATCAGTAGATAATATTAGAAGGTTCAATTTATTTAATAGAGCTAGACATACTAGGACACTAGAAACAATTGATACACCAGATGATCAAATCGAAAGGATCAAAGAGAAAAATCTAAAATTAGTGCAAGGTGAATACTTATATAAACATGGTATTTTTTATTTTCAGAATAAATTATATGAAGGATATGATGAAATGGAAAAATGTTGTAATAATAACAATGCAGAAATAATTATTCCTTAGTACATTTAGGATTAATGGTATTCACTATAACAGGATTACATAGATTAGGATTAGGAACCAAATTAGCATTATCATTAGTAAACACTAGACAAATAGACAATATGGCTAAAGCCCAAATAGCAACAGCTGAAATAGATATGACAAATAACTTTGAAATAACTTATATGATCCCAGGATTTTTAGTAACAACAGATACTTTGTATGAAAATATTAAATTAATAATAAAATCTAAAGGGTATAATATGACCAATACAAAACCCAATATATTACTTACAAAAATCTTTATTGGCCAAATATCAAACAATAGTGAAATCAGATATATTGTTAGTAATGATAAAATAATGAAAATCTTAGGATCACAAGGAATTAAAGCATATCCAGCTAAAATGTATAGTTCAGAAAGTTTAGCAGGGACAGAATGGAAATTAAGTAATATCTCAACACATGCAATAGCAGAACCATCAGATATAAAATATTATGAATATGAAGATGAATCGGTTAGTTTTAAAACACAAACTTATAATAAAAATGTTAAAATTCAAGAAGTTATTGATGAAGAAGATGATCAATTAAATCTTGAATAATGGAACAATTAATAGAACAATTTTATCCTGATTATGACTGGGAAGAAGATTTCTTAGAAATGCCAACAAATATAGATGATGTACATTTTCTAATAGAATGTAGATATGAATATAATGAGTGTCCTAGAAAAGTAAAAATGGAAGAATATCTCTTAACAGAAGAAGAAGAAGAAATTGCTAGACAACTAGAAGATATAAATATTGATGAATTAATAAAAAAAACTCAGGGATAGTAGATAATTATGATGAGATACACATGAATGTGCAGAGTGTAGGAAGTAATAATCAAGTAAGTCTTAGTAATAATCAAGCAAGTACTAGTTCATCTAGCCCAGCAAGACTAACAACTACTGAAAGTAGCTCAAGAACAACACAACCTCTCAGACAACAGAGTACTTATGAGTTTTATAATTATCTAGAACAATCTTATAGAACATTTAGCAGAAAAGGAAGACCAAATCCCTCACAAATAATAAGGAATATGCCACAACAAAATTATCATAGTAGTATGTTAGTAATAAGTACAGTACATCCTCAAAAATGGCCTAAATTATTAGACAGATGGGAATCAGATGCTATTAATGCCTTAGAAAGATTACCACATGTATTAGACAATGTAGGAATAGTAAATTTTATTGAAAATCTATAAGGGACAACTGCTAGAAATATGATGAATAGTTAGAAAATAAACTTCCCAAATGACTATCAACATTTAATAGATGTGGCAGATAATCCATATAATATTACAACTCAAGTTAGACAAATTATATTAGGAACAGATCCCTCTAGGGGAGAAACATTATTACAAGACATAGCTGCAAGAGACTTAGAAAGATTACATTTAAATAGTTTTAATGATATTATAAAATTTAGCCAAAGTTATATAACTTTAGCTGCAAATATAGGTAGAGCATTTTCAGGACCAGAATTAACTAAAAAATGGTTTAGCAAGTTATTAAAACCATTAGGAGATTTAATATATAAAGCTTGGAGAGACCAAGATAATGAGAATGTGACAGAAATAGGGCCAGCTATATTATTCACCTTTAACTATCTAAAAGAAAAATGTTTAGAAAATGAAGCAAATAGACAAATAGCAAGTTACAGTTATTGTAATAAAATATATGTTCCAGCGGTACATAGAGAAACAAAACCTAGAAAAAGAATGAAACACAGCACGTATTATAAAAAAGGAAGACCTAGGGAAAATCATGTAAAGAAATTTAAAATTCATAAACCACCAGTAAAATGTAAGTGTTTTATATGTGGAGAAATAGGACATTATGCAAGATATTGTACTAAAGATAGAGTTAAAAAGGAGAGGCTAAATATGTATCAATAGTTAGAATTACCAGAAGAAGTAGATATAGTAAGTGTAGCAAGCAATGACACTGCAAAATATAGTGATATATGAAGCATATTTGGAGGAGAAGAAAACAATTTTACTGAAGAAAATAATCTTTTAGAATTTAATCAAGTCTTTGGTGATATAGAACCAATGGATAACGGATGGCTTACAACTTAGATAAAAATACCAAATTTCTTTTAGAAACATATAAGCAAAAATTAGATAATAGTTGTACGCATGAATTTATAGATCATAAAATAAATTTTAAACAAAAATGTGATATTTGTTACAAATTCCATATTACTCAAGATAGGACCACATGTAGTAAGTGTGATTTATCTTTATGCAAATTATGTGCAAAAGAATGTTACAATCATATAATTAGTCAAATAACTATTGAACCTGTAGCTACACAAACACAATCAAATGATAAAAAGGTAATAGATCAATTATTAAAAAGAATTGAGCAATTAGAAAGAGACAATAAAAGGATATAATTATTAGAAAAAGAAAATATTGAGTTAAAAGAGATATTATCTTATTTTGAAACTAAAGGAAAAGGAGTTATAATTACAGAAGCAATTGAAGAAGAAATAGAAAATTATGAAGAACTAATAGAAAAGGAAGAGGAAATAGCATTATCCCAAAACACTTATAGTGATAATAATCTCCTAAACTTAGATTGTATCATAGAATTTAAGGATGGGTTTAAAGTTAATGTGAAAGGTATTATAGATACAGGAGCAAATAAATGCTATATATCCCCAGATTTAATTCCTTGAAGATATATAGAAAACTCAATATATACTACAGAAGTAAAAGATGCTTTTGGTAGAATAACCATGTTAGAAAAGAAATTGGTAGACTGCACAGTAATATTTAATAATATAAAATATCCCTTACCATTTGTTTGGATAAAACCGGCATTAGGGAAAAAGGTAGCCAGACTTCTTATAGGAATGAATTTTATAAAACATAGAAATGGCGGACTTATAGTCCAAGGGGAAAAAATTACTATATGTAAACATATGGATAGTATTTTGACATCACAAATAATTAATAATGCAGAATACCTTATTGAGGAGATAATTACAAAAGAAGTAGAAATTTATGAAGAAATCAATATAGAAATCGAAAATGATCTAATAAAACAAAAATAGAACCCTTAATTGAAAAATTGAAAAAAGATGGAACTATAGGAGAAAACCCTATTAAAAATATTAATAGAGTCAATATTATTTCTAAATTAGAAATCATAAATCCCGACTTAAGAAAATTGTTTTCTTCTCCTCCAAATATGCTGCATATATCACTATCTTTCGTAGTATCATTATCTCAACACATGCAATAGCAGAACCATCAGATATAAAATATTATGAATATGAAGATGGATCGGTTAGTTTTAAAACACAAACTTATAATAAAAATGTTAAAATTCAAGAAGTTATTGATGAAGAAGATGATCAATTAAATCTTGAATAATGGAACAATTAATAGAACAATTTTGTCCTGATTATGACTGGGAAGAAGATTTCTTAGAAATGCCAACAGATATAGATGATGTACATTTTCTAATAGAATGTAGATATGAATATAATGAGTATCCTAAAAAAGTAAAAATGGAAGAATATCTCTTAACAGAAGAAGAAGAAGAAATTGCTAGACAACTAGAAGATATAAATATTGATGAATTAATAAAAAAAACTCAGGGATAGTAGATAATTATGATGAGATACACATGAATGTGCAGAGTGTAGGAAGTAATAATCAAGTAAGTCTTAGTAATAATCAAGCAAGTACTAGTTCATCTAGCCCAGCAAGACTAACAACTATTGAAAGTAGCTCAAGAACAACACAATCTCTCAGACAATAGAGTACTTATGAGTTTTATAATTATCCAGAACAATCTTATAGAACATTTAGCAGAAGAGGAAGACCAGACCCCTTAGAAGTAATAAGGAATTTGCCACAACAAAATTATCATAGTAGTATGTTAGTAATAAGTACAATACATCCTAAAAAATGACCTGAATTTTTTTCTCCTTGTACTATTATTACACCAAGAAATTCAATTTTTCTACTTCCCATTTTAGATTTTTTTTTTCAGATAATACTAGACCATTCTCTTGGCATTCTTTAAAGAATATAATTAAATGTTGTACATGATCTTTTACAGACTTGCTAAAGACCAATATATCATCTATATATGTTATAATAAAATCTGCATATTTTCTAAATATTTCATCCATTTTTTTTTTTTTGAATACTTGTGGAGCATTTTTTTAAACCAAATGGCATAACAGTCCATTCGTAATGTCCATTATTAGTAATAAAGGCAGTCCAAGGTCTACTTTCTTTTGCTAAAGGGACTTGCCAAAATCCAGATTTTAGATCAAATTTGCTATAGATATAAGTATTCTTTATTTTATTTATTAGAGCTTATTTATTAGGAAGTGGATATTTATCATCTTTTGTATTATCGTTTAGTCTCTTATAATTAAATACCATTCTACTTTTTCCTCTGGTAATTTCACTATGTTTATTAACTATGAATGCGCTAGTTCTATGTGGAGTTTGGGTTTTAGTAATTAATTCTTTGCACTATGTGTTAGTATGTATAGGGTCTTTGCAACTTGTTCTTCAACACTCGCCCATCGTGTAGGTCTAAGACCACCATATGTCTTTAATAGTTCAACTAACCTCATAAATGCAGGGGGTCCCATTCTGATAATGTTACGACCAGTTTCACTGTTCATAATAAGGTTCATTATTGCATCTCTATTTTGTTCTCTTTCTGAGCTCATACTATACGCTATTTTTCTTTTACGTGAATGCTTCTGGGCAAAGTACCATTGAGCAACAAGACAAAGCACATAGGTTACCATATTTTTAACTTTAGTCCACCAGCCTATAACTTCATCATTATCCATCTAAATTCATTGAACATATGAATGCTTAGCATTAGTAGACATGTGGTAAACTATAGGTAAATAAGAACAACATAACATCCAAAATAAGTACTTGTAGTAAAATATAAATAGTTAAGAATTGCATCACAAGGGTTGTAAGACATTCCATCCTATAAAAATGAACCTAATGTTTGTGTTTGCATATCTTCATCTTCTTGACAATTTTTGGGAAGCACCACATAAGCACATACTTTCATTTATACAATTATCATTCGGAAAACAAACACATTTACAGAAATTTAATAATTAAATCAAATTAACTTTGCTACCATTTTAAATTTAAGGTGTGACATAACAAAGAAATTTATAGAAAAATCAAATGTTGTCTCTAGTGGGAACTAATTAAACCATATATATGTAAAACTTACTTATAAAAGCTTCATTTTATTAACATTAACAACCAAAAATTTAGATTTGCTATCCATTTAATTAACTTTAATTAGAATAGAGAATACACACTCATAGTCCATTATCTCATCTACATTTTATTTGTTATAGAAGCAAGTGTGGCCACAACTAATAGTTTAATCTAAAGTTATGGAATGGATCTAAGCAAAGACTAACTAAAATGAAGTGTGCCAAGTTTAGTTTTTTTTTTATTCATTTCCCAACTACTCAACACAAAAGAATTAACTTTGTTAATATCAAAATGAAGTACTGATGTTTTCAGATGCATGCACACAACAAATGCATTTTGTTGATATCAAAATGAAATTATGTTTAGAGATGCATGCATACAAAAAATCAATTGAGTTGGATTGCAAATGATCATGTATGAACCCACACGCCAAAGGACCAAACGTCTCCTAGTCATATATATAGAACAAAATTAATACTCTTCATTTGATCTTGATGATATTAAACAATCGACAGATTATTTTTTTTTAAATGAATAAACAACCAAAAATATGTTAAAAGATAGGAGACGGTAAATGAATCGAGACAATTAAACAATATTTATATAAAAACAAAAATAAAAAAAATGTTCATTAACTATAATAAAATTAAATTAATGTAAATGTGGACATGACGACAAGGATTTCCAAAAGCCACATATAGTATCGTTGATATGCTTATGGGTCAGTGTCTTGTGCTTAATTATATATGTGTCCTTGAAGAATGCTCTTGATCCAAGCATACGTGTTGAACTATACCAAAACAATTCAAAGCATATAATTTTCAAATTAAACATTGAAAATTAGAAAATCAGAATCAAGTGTAACTTCAAAAAGATAAAACATAGCAATGCATAGTTATGATTCATTTGAACAAATTTGGATTTAGTTATTTTAACAAACACCTTATGTGCATGCCTTTTAATACTTGAAACAAACAAAAACTCTATCATGTGAGAAATTTATTAGCATACATTATCAAATACAAACAAGAAAAAAGCAAGAGAATTGGGCTCATAAAGGATCAAGATTAACATCCAAAAAAAAAAAAACCATGATTTGTAGATGAACCTATCATGAAAATCCTCATTAAAAAGATGGCAAACCTCTTTGAATTCGGTGGAAGCCAACTTGGGGAGTCTGAAATCGGAGATAGATGCCGATCAATGAGCAACATTAATGGCCTTCACAGTGGCAGCCAACTTTTCCTCATTTGTGAAATGAGAAAGGTAGGGTTTATAATAAGAGGATGTAATGGGGATTATGTAAATGTATGAGGGGTAATCAGAATCAAGTGTAACTTCAAAAAAATAAAACATAGCAATGCATAGTTATGATTCATTTGAACAAATTTAGATCTAGTTATTTTAACAAACACCTTATGTGCATGCCTTTTAATACTTGAAACAAACAAAAACTCTATCATGTGAGAAATTTATTAGCATACAATATCAAATACAAACAAGAAAAAAGCAAGAGAATTGGGCTCACAAAGGATCAAGATTAACATCCAAAAAAAAAAAAAAAAAAAGGAAAAAAAACCATGATTTGTAGATGAACCTATCATGAAAATCCTCATTAAAAAGATGGAAAACCTCTTTGAATTCGGTGGAAGCCAACTTGGGGAGTCTGAAATCTGAGATAGATGCCGATCAATGAGCAACAATGGCCTTCACAGTGGTAGCCAACTTTTCCTCATTTGTGAAATGAGAAAGGTAGGGTTTATACTAAGAGGATGTAATTGGGATTATGTAAATGTATGAGGGGTAATCTTGACATTTTGTATTATTTAAAAAAATAAAAAAAACCATTAAACACCCCCCCCCCCCCCCCCCCCCCCCCCCCCCCCCCAACCCAAATTCCCCACTCCTCGAACCAAACAAGGGTTAAGGTGCGTCGATGTGTCAAATCATCAACCATTTTTTTAAGTGAATGTGAAAATTAAAAAACCAAAAGATAAAAAATAAATAAATAATAGAAAAATGAATATTAAAAAAATGGCAAAAGATTAAAAAGAAAAAATTATGAATAAAAGATAAATAATAATAATAATAATAATAATAATAATAATAATAAAAGCCAAAAGTCCACCTTCTGGACTTCCACAGTTCGGTCAAATTTTTCCCAAATGTGGGAGGTTTTGAAAATAACCACTTCTCCCACATAGCCTCTACTTTGATGAACGAAACAAGTGAGAATGTTACATCGGCTCTCATTTCTGTCACTTCAGTCTCTACTTCGGCAAATTAAACACGTTATTAATATCATTGTACATAGTCGCTTGCGTCTAAATCCACTTTAAGGATTTAGATATCTGAACCTAATTAAGTGCTTAGTTTTTTGCACTCAAGTATTTGGATTTTTGAAATACAAGTGTCCGTTAGCCTTGTTCATACAAGTGGTTAGTTTTACGAAGATATTGCCTTTTTTTTCCAATAAAGTTTGTTGGTCTTTTTATAATTAAATGTCTGTGTATTTTTAATCCAGTGCTAAATCTTTATTTTCTTATTCGTTTTCTAGCCTTTTTTTCCCCTTCCAACAGATATAAACAACTCTTTCACATTAGACATGATATTTTCTTCTCTCCCTCCGGATCTTCTTTCTCAAAACCAAACATCCACTCATAAAAGAAAGGAGAACCAAGACGGACACACACATTCCTCATGATAGTCTTCTTTTGTGATTTTCAGACAAAAAAAGTAACTAATAATACAAAGCTTGCTCTTTCACTGACGTGAACTATCACCTTTCAAAGCTTATTCCCTCGCCGGAGAGAATAACACCACATGTACAAATCCATAATCTTTTTCTCTATTCTAAACCGTAGACAAAAGAAAATCCACAGAATCATCATTGAACACATGTATTTATTAGTTAACTTATTCGTTTAAAATTCTTTACAAAGTAGCCAAGTAGGGAACTCCTTAAACAACAACTGCATGCAGATGTATGAGAACCTGCAAGCCACTTGTAAATAAGTCACAGATAATAAGGTCCTCAATATTCTTCTCATGTTGGCACACTACTCCGAATATATATAAGCAGTAATTTACATATTCTAAGTATCAATTCCATTGCTCTTTCTCAAAGTCATATTCTTGACTTCCCTTTTTCATATTCTTGTTGAGTTTTCAAGCAAACAAGTTGTGTGCCTTCTTTCTTTCAAAGGCGTGAAGGAAAAACATAACTCAAACGCCAACTTTTCCGTTACTTTAGCGTGTCCTTTAATTGGAGTCCCTATGTTCACGCGCCAAGCATGAATATCTAGATAATTTGTGATTCATTGACAGTTATGTCCACCCGTTTTTCTTTAATGATATTTTTTTTCCTTATAATTAATTAAGTAATTAATTCCACCGCGTTGTTCATTATTATCTCTCTTTGTTTTTTTTTTGGTTTATTTAATTTTAAATTATCACTATATTTCTGAAAATAACTGCTTGGTCTAGAGAGTCTTTTTCTTAGTATTATTTAATATGGTCTTGTACGTCAGTTTGTGGTGACCAGATTGTGGCACATATTTAATTTTTAAAATAATTAAATGGGTCAACCGGTCAAGTATGGTACAGCCAGTCGTTGAAAAATATTAATATGAATAATTTATTTTTTTAAATAATTTGCTATAGTTTTTATTATTAAAAATTAATCAAGATAACCTTTACAAATTAAAAAAAGACCAACGCCGGTTTGGATAGCCAAAATTATAACATAATATATGCAATATGTCATAATTTAATTTTTTTTGAGAATTATACCATAATATAAATATTATGTTATTCCACCAAATGTAGAATATTTTCTCATTGTAAAAAGTCTTTTTATTTTTTGAATCAGCCATTAGTCCACCAGTGGTCCAGCTAGCCTTTGGCCACCGGCCACAGGTCCGATCGGTCAATGGTCCGATCGACTAATGGCTGACCTCCGACGATCAACCACCAGTGGTCCAGTCATCAGCAAGCGATCTATTAGTGGTCCGATTGACCTCTGCCCACTGGCCACCGGTCTAGCGGGTCTTCATAATTTTTTTATCTTGTTAATCAAACACTGTAAGAATAAAATATATGTAATAATCACTTGCACTTTCTACATATGTCATATTTTTTTATTTTGCAGGAAAACAAATCCTAAAAGAAATTTAAATAGGAATTTACTTGAAATTTTTAAAATAACTAAATAGATCAGTTATATCACATCAAATTGTTGAAAAATATTAAACACGGATAATTTATTATTATTTTTAAATTAATCATGGGTTTATTTCTTAAATTAAACACGGATAATTTATTTCTTAAATTAAAAAGTTAACTAATGTACCTAATCTACAAAAACAAAATAACTAAGAATAGCTCCGAAAATCAATGTGATTTCTCATTATACCAAAAATAATTCGCTACTTTATTATATCTAAAATAAAAAAACCTACAATAAAAGCAAATATCAAGAAAAATAATAAACTAAAATAAAAACAAAATCTAAAGCTCGGTTAGAGGTTTGTTTGGATTAAATCTTCCTTTCCTTATATTTTACAAAATAATTTTTTTATTTTAAATGGGAACAAACTTTGCATCATAAAAGATTATGGTGGCTTTAGAGATTTATCATATAAGATAGGTTAACATAGAGCCTATTACACTAAGTCAAGATGACAGTTTTGTGGCTCAAAAAATTCGGTCTTACCGCAGTCATCTGACTTGCACTTAGATAGTGACTTCCACTAACTTATCTAGTGGTTGTAAAAATATATCATAATTATTATATATATATTTTTAAAACAGGGTTACACCAATCCACCCAAATAAATAAATAAATAATTAAATAAATAATTAAATAAATAAAACGTCTCAAGTGAGTGAACAAGACAGACCGAGGTCGTGCGAGCCCACTACTGAAAAAGAATAAGATCTGATCGCAGCTGAAGAAGCAACAGCGTCCAATAGAACGGAACACCATTATCACGCGGCTGTCAACGCGGTTTTATCATCTTAAATCTTAACCAATCACAGCTCAACCCTCCTCATCCACCGTTAATTCCTTATCAATAATCAAGCCCGAATCTTTACCGATCTCCTTATCAACGGCTATAATCTCTCTCATCTTAAAGATCACCCCGAATCTTAATGCCTAACCGAATCTCACCGCCTCATCCGCCGTACCCCACGCTCCCCTATATAAACACTTTCCCACCTCTTCTCCAACAACCTTTTTCTCCTCGCGATCCCGATCAGATGGGCATCATCCGCTCTCTTCTCCGCCGTCGCCGGAGCACCAAATCCAAGGCCGCCTCCCCTTCTTCTCCTTCCTCTCCCTCCGCCAACCGCCCTGCCGGCAGTGACCTCGAGCTCGTCTTCAGAAAGTTCGACTCCAACGGCGATGGCCAGATCTCAACCCCGGAACTCGCTAACATCCTTGAATCGCTAGGCCAGAAGGCTTCTGAAGAAGAGCTCTCCCGTATGATGGCCGTCGCCGATGCCGATGGTGATGGGTTTATTAGCCTAAACGAGTTCCTCGACCTGATGGCCGCTGATGATGCCTCCGCGCTGGAGGACCTCCGCCACGCTTTCGCCGTCTTTGATACCGATCACAGCGGGTCGATCTCGGCGGAGGAGCTGGCCACGGTGTTGAGGAGCCTTGGTGAGGGCGCGTCGGTGGCGCAGTGCCGGAGGATGATTGATAGCGTTGATCGTGACGGCGATGGCATGGTGAGCTTCGAAGAGTTCAGGATTATGATGACATCTCGCTCGGCCTCCCTCACAGCCTCACACAAGATCTGAAGGTCCTTTCCCACGCTTTCCTCTTCTCGCTTCTATCCACTTCTTTCGATCTTCTTCTTCTTCGATCTTTCTTGCAAGAAGAATGGAATTCATCAAGGTGTAAAAAGGGTTTACCTTTTCTTGATACGATGGGATCGAGATCGGAGTCTTTTCAAATCGAATTCGTTTCGTTTGTTGGGATTCTCGTCTTCGCTTTTGATTTTCTTTGTCGTTTAGCCCGATTTAGAAGAAGGAAAACGACTAACACTTTTAATGATCTCGGATTTATATATATATATATTTTTTTAAAAGTTTTTTAGGGTTTTTAACTTCTGTTTTAGTTCTGATTCTATTTCCAAAATTAAGGACATGTTTATGATTTCACCGAATATCAATGGAATTATTAAATAATTAGTATTTCAAATTTTTATAATTTTCATTGTTATTTTATTATTATTTTTTTACGATAATTAGTTGGATGGATGGAGATTTGGTTTAGATGTACGCTTTTAGCCCTTATAATGAAATTTAAAAAAAATATCCGTAAATAATGGTATTTGAATTATTTAACGCGATTCTCTTGTTATAGGGTGGTTAAATATATAAATCAATTTTAAAAATAGTTTTAAATTAAAATTCATTATCTTAAACATACATTCCTTGTGTGAAGCATAGTGCGCCATGGGGAAGTAAATTTGAAGAGTATATTTTTAGGGCTAATAAAAAATAATATTGGAATAAACAATAGAGTGAATAAATTAGAATAATCAAGACGGCTATAATTGTCCTTGATATTTTTAACTTGCTTAGAAAATTTTGGAATTATTTTTCTTTCTTAATTTTATTTTATTTTTTAAAGTGTGAATAGATGCGTGGACATTTGGTTTAGTGGAGTTAATGGTTTTATGAGAATTATGTTAAGATAAGCTCAGATGTATGCTTTTATCCCCTCGTAACGCAGGTTTGAGCATAGCACATAAATTTTTAATAGAAATTTTTTGTAAAATTGTTTTTAAATTGAATTCATTATATTAATACAAACTTCTCGGAAGGATAGTGGGCATGTGGGAGTCAATCTGAAGAATATTTCTAGGCCCAAAATAAATTTTATTGGAATAAACAATGGAGTGAACAAATTAGAATAAGCAAGAGGAGTATCACTTTCTTTTGAGATTGTAATTTGCGTAGAAAATTATGAAATTTTTTGTTATTTCTAATTTTTCAAATATTATTTTAATTCTTTTTATCATTTATATAATTTATTTTATTCTATATCGTTAATTATGTATTTTAGACATAGTTAATTTTTTCATAAAATTTTATTTTAATCCAAATCAAAATATCCCTAGTTGTTTCAAAAGAAGAACAAATTTAAAAACCAACTGGAGTAGAAGTAGCTTAGATCTAGTCTTTGGGCAAGCTATGAATCAAATACTACCAACATTGGGTATCAGTGAAAATGGAGCCCTACATAAAATCATGATAATTTTTAAATTATTTTTATTAAATAACAAATTTTATAATAAAAATAAAAATTATTAATTATTATTAATAATTATAATAAATAAAAATATCGATTAATATTATGGAATATGATAATAGTAAATGAGAATTTTAAATATAATTTTTTTAGAAAAAATATGAATTGGGGGCATGTTATAAAAGACCAAATTTATTGTGTATTGATATTTTTATAAATTAAGAAAAAAATTAATTTTTTACAATTTAAAAAGCACTTAAAATTTTCAAGGTTACACTATTATGTGGGTATGATAATAATAAATGATTTTTAAATATAATTTTTTAAAAAGCGAACACATGAATTGGAGAGCCATAAAAAAATTATGCTACTTCATTATAAGACCAAATTTATTATATATTGATATTTAAAAAAATATTTAAAAGTTTCAATATTATAATTATATAATAGGATACTAATAAATTAAAAATTTAAATATAATTTAAAAAAATGATTTGTGGGGATTAGAAAATTGTGGGTTGTGTATTGATCATATTAAACTTTTATATTTAAAAAATAATAAATTTTTTTAACATTATAATTATGTGGATTAGATAATAGTAAATAAATAAATATAATTTTAAAAAATGTGGGGCCCTAGGCATAGGCCTTGGTCTCCTAAGCCTATGCCTAGGGCCGGCCGTAATTGGTACATCTTAATGGTGAGGCATAAAGTCCTATGTAAGAGGGTAGTGAATAGTATAAATAGTGGGTTGTTTATTTTGCCCAAAAAAAAAGAAAAATGGATCAAATACAATAAAAGATTTAGAAATTAACAAATAATATTTAAGAAATTAGAAATAAATAAAAAATTTTCTATTTTTTAAAATAGGTGGGAAGTATCAACCTTGCTTTCTTTTATAGATAATTATTATATATGAAGGTGTCTCAAGGAGTATTGACTTTTACTTGCAAATCGGGTTTTAACTGATCAGCAATTATTCCAACCACAATCAATTGACATTTCAATTGGGTTAAATTTGGATCTCAATTTTGTCAAAAATCTAAAAATGCCAACTTGATGCTTGTGAGAAAAAATATTACTCTATTGGAGAACACATGTATGATTTATTTAAAATATATTTTTTTTGGATATATATGTTTAAGTCACAACCCTTAATTATTGTTATGAAAGCCGTTAATTATTGTTATGAAAGGTAGTTCAATCCTCAACTTTTAATTTGAAAAAAAATGTTTGGTTCTATTTTTGTTTTTATGTATTTTGAATAGTTTTATAAACTTGATAATTAAAAAAAATTGACTGGGTCTTAAAAAAAAAACCTCATTTGACAAAAGTTTTAAAGAAAGATGTTTAAAATAAAAAAATACAAAAACTTGCTTGATTCATCTGATTTATGTAATTAATATTGCTATATGTTTTTACAATAATTTAATAATTATATGATTTAAACGAACTAATATAATAATGTATTTTGTAAAAAATAAATCTAAAATGAATATAAATAGAACTCAAGATGGGATTATAATGCATGTATTTAGTATTCAATAATATTTATATAAATAGTTCAAGTATAAATTCAATGTTGAATTATTATAATGCAGCCATCTTGAATTTGTAATGTAATCACTATGTCTTGGCAACATATTCTTGAAGGCTTGTATGGAGATATTAATTTTAGAATTGGAAATATGGTTTTTAACACACCAAAATAAAGTTCGATTGTTATCTCAGAGGGGAATGTCTAAAATTAAAAAGCTATTTCTATAGTCTTGGTATTCTTAGATAGGATATCTTTCACCTTTATAAAGTAATAAAAAAAACCTCCAGCGCAAGAATATCTATAGTTTGTAAGATAATATGATCCTAAAAATGAAACCTCAAATGATATTGGGATTGTTTTTATTTTTAATTGTTTGTTTTTTTATAAGTTTAAAAAACTTTAAAATTTGTTCCCTTCTTTCTCTCATTGTTTTTAAAGATAAAAATTTTGAAAATATCACTGTGTAGTTTTTAATTTTTTAAAACTATTTTTAAATAATACATTATCAAACAAGTTTTTTAATTTTTTTTCAAAAATAGAAAACTATTTTTAAGAACAACAATCAAAAGCTTTAAATTATTACTTTCTTTTGTTTTTGTTTTTTTATTTTTGAGAAAAGCAACAAGCGCCACCCGATTAAAGGATTGTCAAGGGACAAATATGTACAATATATGATGCATTAATCAAGGTAGTTTATTGATCACACAGGAATTTATTAAACTAGTCATGCAAGATGTTGCACGCCACTGTAGCAACGCTATGTTTTTTTTTTTTTTAATTCAGTTTATTTGTTTTTTTATTATTTTTAAATTCTGTTTATATTTTGTTGTTAATTTTTGTTTATCTTTTATTTTTTTTATTTATATTTTTTAAAATTGTATGTTTATATGATTTTTTTATTTTCTTTTTATTAATTCTGTTTTGATTTTTTTAATTCTATTTTTAATTTTTTTTAATTTAAAATTGTATGTTTATATGTAAGAGAAGTGGCGACCCCAGTAGTTGAATTGGTAGAAGATGAAGACGCTTGATTTGAACAATTTCTTGGTCATTACAGGCAAATTAAGGACAAAGACGCTCATATTGCACTTCGCAATGCATTAATTGAACATTTATGGTTGCGCTATGCAAATAACGAAGATAATTAGAAACTTGTGTGCTAGTTTAGTTTCTAATAATATGTTGTTTTTACTAATGGTGCTTGTTTGTATGTTATGTTTTTATTAAGTAATTAATGTAATGTTTGTTTTTTTATCACTTTTATATTTAATAAATATTTTTAATAAATATAAAAATTAAAAATATATTTTAAATAGTATCATATTTAAATTTAATGGTTACAAATAAAAAAAATTAAAGATGATTAAATTTATTGATAAAGATAGTGGTTGGAGAAGAATATTCTTGGAATATTCTATTTTAAAGTTAAAAATAGAGATGATGGTTGGAGAAGATTTCACTGTAGAAGCTGTATTTTTGAGTATTGAAGCGCCAAATATAGAGTTTTGGGTTAGAGGTGGCCTTATAAGGGAGGGATACAACACCTTTTATAAGAGACCCATCGGACCCATTTGAACAATATGTAAATAGTACTTAGGCTTGAGAACCGTGATAAACAGTTCTAGAGCAGTATTTCGGTGCATAATTGAAACCCTACGCCTACCCCATTATTGTTTTGTGGCAAATGCTACTTGGCAACCAGTTGCTTATCTAAATTACTACTTTCCGATTTTCGAGTTAGTAAAATAAAAAAACTCGTTTTTATGCCAGAAAAGCATAATTGATTCAAAACACATATGCCAAATAAAGTATTTGCAAGCATTTTTTTATGAAATTTTTTTATCAAAACTCAAAAGGGAAGCCTCCAATTATAGTTTAACAAAGGAAACCATGACCTTTTGGTAGGTCACCGTACATTGACCATTTTTCACTTTGGGTACTGAATTTTGATTTGTTTCTTTCTACTTACCCAACACCAATTATGTTTTACCGGGAGGGTACTAGTGCTATTCCAACCAATTTAATCCTATGTGGCAATGAGAATGACATGTGAATTGATGAACTAGAACTCATGAAGCCGAGTTAAACATGACATATCAGACTTCTTTGGCCATGTCAAGAGTTATTTTAACCACGTGTGCATACCATGTCAAGTATCCTCCCACGTCATCATCCTTTCCAAACTTCTCACGCTCCTCCATCCGAGAGAGCAAGAAACTAGAAACCCTTTTCTTTAGGCAACATAGGGGCCGGTTAAGAGAAATTACTTTTCAGATGATAATGTTCATGGACGGCTTCTCCGCCTGAAAGGATTCCAAAGAAGAAAAGGGTTGCGAGACCTTGATGTCGGCTTTCTGGAAAATACTGCAGAGTAACCATTAAAAAGGCCAAAGAAGTTGTAGCTTATGAAGTCCAGCTTGCGCACACTTTTTCCCCATAAGTGAATCGTTGGTGTTCTTAATTCTTTCAAGATCAGTATACTTCTTAAGAATAAATGTCTATTTTCTCATCTAATGAATGCTTTTGATTTCCAATAATATAATGCTGCAATAGAATGTTTTTTATTTACAATGAATGCACGATGAAAATATTGTTAGTGCCTTTTGTTTTCATTGATGTTGTTAAGTTTTCCAAAATCTGTGAACATCTTCTTGTGTATACATTCTCATTATATAATGAAATGTTTTAAATTTTCATTGAAAGAAGGTTGGAAATTAATGGTTTTAATTTGCAATGAATGTGTTAAGTTTTTTATGATTTGTGAACTTCTACAAAATATCTGTTAATTTCACATTATGCAATGAATGTTTTTAGTTTTTCAATGACAAAATATGATGAGTGTACAATGTTTATATATTTCATATCAATTTGTACACTCAATCGGCATGTAGTAGAACCTTAATATGAAATTCGATGTTAAATATTGTGTGTTTTGTATTAACAGGCTTAGGGTAGTGCTTAAAGACGAGAGAGAGCCAAAGGAAGCATTCTAGACCCAAAAAGATGAGTTTGGATCTCTCTTGGCATCATTAGAACAATGATAAGGCAAACTGGGTGGCTTACGGGCATCTTACAGTTGTCCTTACAGCCGTAAATATATTGCACAAGACATTGTAGGCATGCTTATGCCAGTAAGGGGAGTCAGAGCCAATTTAGAGGACCTTATAGGCAAGGCTTACCCCTATAAGGATGCCCGTAAGGACCATCCAGAGAGCTTACGACCACAGCAGACATCTATAAATGCAGTCGCAAGAAGCAAAACAGTGAAGCTTACGGTCCAGCTTTTACGAATGTAAGCTAGACTACAACAATATCAGAAGACCCTACATAAGGGGCTTACGACCGTAAGCTTTCCCGTAAGGCTCGCGACAATCTTCACTAGCTCCCTTACGGTGGCTAGTCCTTACGCCTGTAAGCAGCTCGTAAGTAGTCAGGTATAAATAGAACTTATGAGGATTTCTAGGGCACTCTTCTTTATTCTATTTTCTATATTTTAGGGTGACTCTTGGAGGCGAGGTTGAGGCAAAAAAGGGTCAAAACTCCAGCTCTCAGAGGGCAATTTGGAGAGGGATTTGGTCTTTCATTCAAGGGGATTAAAGATTGTAGCCGTCAAGCTCACCTTAACGGCATGCGTGGAAGCTTCATCAGTGACTCTTTATCCTAAGGATTGAAAAGGGGGTTTTCATGGATCTCATGTCTTCCTCTATTCTTTGTATCTTGAATGCTTTCCCTCCATTAATGGAGGGCACTCTTCTTTATTCATGGATCTCATGTCTTCCTCTATAATTGAACTCTAGGGACCATTTCTTTGACTTTGGTTGTTGTATCTTTGATTCTTTAATTGATTTCTTATTTGCATTCATATCTATTTGAATCTAATTGCGTGTTTGAAAGCTTGGTTGTTAACGAGGCGAAAACCCTAGCTATCATTTTTGATGTGGTACGTGAGAGTAGAATTATCCACCTAGCATAGACGTGCCATTATTAGAGGAAATTTTCATTAAGCCTGGGTATATGGTACTTTGGAGACTCCGCCTCCCTCAGTTCTCCTAAGTGAGTTGTTGGCAATTTCTACACTCTTTACAATCGTGTTGAGTAGATTTTAGGAGAAATCTCATTTCTGCTCTGTATTAGGATTAGGGTTAATCTCTTTCTCTAGCGGAGCTTATCTACTTAAGAGATTTTGATTAGTTCACAATGAGATTTCATAGAGTGTTAATGTGATTATGTGGATATTTGTATCAGCTCTACACATATTCAGTTACTCTTCGCCTAGGAAATCAAGGTTTAGTATAATTGTGGAAACCTCTTGGTTCAAATAGGATTACATGTTTAGATGACCATTATCCTGTATTCAATAACCCTAGAAGGATGTTATGGCTAGACATCACTTTCTTCCTTGATTTCCCTCCTACTATTTCATGTATTCTCTTGTTTTCTTTTGCTCTAGTTCACATACGAACACTTCACTATTTAGGCTGCTTTTCGGATCTAGAGTTATTAGTAGTACTCACTTTATTCCCTGTGGATCAACACTCTATGTTTATACACACTTTATTACTTGATCGGCACGTACACTTACGTCTTATCAAGTTTTTGGTGCCGTTGCAGGGGAAGATTAGTGATATTAGGAACAATTGAATATCTATCACTTTAGCCATTTCTTTTCTTTTTCCTATCTGCTTGTATTCATTTTCTCTTTTATTATTTTATGATTTTTTTTTATTTCAGTGTATGCCACCGAAGGGCAAAGCACCAAGATTGGTAGAAGGCGAGAACAGTGTGGAAAGGGTGATTGGAACCAGATTGAGAATAGCCTTGCTGAACGAGACAGGATCTTTAATGGTGACTGTTGAGGGAGAGCAACTGGACACTATGGAAAATCAAGGGAACCGATACAGGGCCCTTTCAAACTATGCTCGCCCCACTCTTGACAATTCTCAATCAAGTATAGTGCATCCACCGGTTACAACAAAAAGTTTTGAGCTTAAATCTACGTTTATACATATGGTTCAGGATTCAATACAGTTCCATAGATTACTGGATGAGTATCCTAATAGTCACATTGGGGGATTCTCGAGGTATGTAACATGCTTAAGATCAACAACATTTTTGACGACGCCATCAAACTCCGCTTATTCCCATTTTCACTGAAAGGAAGAGCTAAACAATGCCTTCAAACTCTTCCTTGAGCATCTATCATGACTTGGGAACAACTTGTGGGAGCATTCTTGGGACACTATTTCTCTCTAAGAAGAACGACCAAGTTGTGTCAAGAGATTACAGCATATACACAGTTGGATACTAAATCATTATTTGAGGCGTGGGAGAGATTTAAAGATTTGTTGAAGAAATGTCCTCATCATAACCTCCACGAATGGATGGAAGTTCAGATTTTCCATCAAGGCTTCAAGCAGAGTACCCGACAACTTATTGATTCTCCAGCAGGAGGATCGCATGGCAGTTAGACCCCGAAGGCTGCCAAGCAGTTGATAGAAGATATACCCATGAACAATTATTAATGGAATTTGAGAGGCAAGGCAGTTACAAAGCTAGCTGGGATGATCAAGGTTAGTGAGGTCACAGTATTAACAGCCTAGGTGGAATCTCTGAGTAAGAAGATTGACAGCTTGTCTACTTAGAGATCGACTACAGTTATGGCGTGCAGCACATGTGTGGCAGAACATGCCTCGATAGATTCTTCTATTATAGGAGTGGCACATGGACCCACCGAGCAAGAAGATTTCGTTGGTAGTTCCATCTAACAACGAAACCCCTACAGTAGCACTTACAATTTAGGTTGGCCGAATCACCGCAATTTCTCTTAGGGAAATCAAGGGCAGTAGCAGAAGCCCTTGCCATAATTCTTTCCTCACTAACAGAATGACAAAAGACCCACATTAGAGGATGTGCTCACTCGGTTCATTCAGAGTACAGACACTAGGTTCTAGCAGTAAAACAACCGATTCCAAAGCATAGAAGCATCGATGAGAAACTAGGAGGCTTCACTTTAGAACTTGGAGAACCAGGTGGGGAAAATTGCCAAACTGATGTCCAAACACCCTCAAGGAAGCTTACCGAGTAACATTGAAGCCAATCCCCATGAGCATCTTAAGGCAATTACTCTTCAAAGTGGTAAGGAAGTGGGTCTGTTCGTGAGAAGGTGATGGAAAAGGAAAAGGAGCCCGAAATTGAATTCATTAATATTCTGGCAAAGGAAAGTGAACCTACTCCAATTGGTGAGAAAAGAACGCCACCACTGGTGAAGGAGTATGTTCCCTGTCTCCCTCATCCTTCAAGGATGAAGAATGATCGTACAGACGAATAATTCCAGAGATTTTTGGACTTGTTAAAGCAATTGCACATTTATGTACCATTTGTGGAAGCCTTATCTCAAATGCCAAAGTACACTATGTTTCTTAAGGACTTATTAACAAACAAATGGAAATTTGAGGAGGTATCAATGGTGACATTGAGAAAAGGAAGTTCGGAGTTGCCCCAAAATCAACTACCAAGAAAGCAAAAGATCCAGGGAGTTTTATTATTCCTTATAACATTGGTGATTTGGTTAATGAAAAAGCCCTAGCGGATCTAGGTGCTAGTATTAATGTGATGCCCTACACCATGTTTAGGAGACTTGGACTATGTGACCTTAAACCAACTAGGTTGATATTGCAATTAATGAACTGCTCCATTAGACATCCTAGGGGAATCATAGAAGACGTTTTGGTTAAGTTTGACAATTTATTTTTTCAATAAATTTTGTGCTTCTAGATGTAGATGAGGATGTTGAAGTGCCTCTCATTCTTGGTAGGCATTCCAAGCCATCTCCCAAGCCCTCATTGACAATAGTAATGGTAAAATGACACTTTTTAGATGCAATGAAACAACCCTATACTTTTGATGACACATGCTATTACATTGATAAAGTTGACTCACTTGTGGATGAATGTGTGCAAGAGACATTGCACAAAGCACCTTTTGAGGAGTCATTGGATGGTCCTTACGATGAAGAGACCACCTCGTTGCTTAAAGATACTATTGTTGAGGAAAGCACGAGAAAGAAGCAATGGTGTGACGTCACTTCAACTAAGAAAAGCAAGAGAAAACCTTTGCCCAAAGAGGTAACACACGAGTCAGTTTGCTACATTGGTAAGTTCACTATTTTCTCCGATCTTGACCTTGGGCATTATTTTGGAGACATTGGTTTTGGTTATGAGGAGTGTTTTTACTTTGAATCTCCATGACATGCGTGTTTCAGGTACGTTAAGCTCGTGATGTTAAACAAGCGCTTCTTGGGAGGCAACCCAAGCAAGGTTTTCGTACTTTTGTTGAGTTTTAGTCTTTAGTGTAGCTGTGTAGTTTTCTTTGAATTTGCAATAAATTGCTTAACTTGTCAAGATTTTCATGTGTTGGTTGGATGATTATGGTCATAGACACTCATTTTATGCTTCCTAGGTCATATATGTATTTAAGCTTAATTGCAGGAAATAGGGAAAACTCTGCTTAATTTTTTAACACCCTTACAGGCTACTTACACTTGTAAGAATGGCCACAAGCCTAAAACAGATAGCTTTACGGACATCTTACACCCGTAAGCCACCCACAAGGGGAATTCAAAGAGCCTTATAAATGCACTTAGGCCGTAAGGGTTATCCAGAGCACAGTTCAGAGGTTCCTTATAGGTGTCTTATTCTCGTAAGTGAGGCCGTAAGGGTTATCCAGAGCATCTTACAGTTATATCCTAACCCCTTATGGCCTATAACCTTTTGGGGAATTCAGCCTAAGTTTCTTACGGGTATCTTATGCCAGTAAGCCAAACCTTAACTACAAGATAAAAAGCCCTACAGACTACAATGCTAAGTCTCTTACGGTCTTAACCTAGGTTGTAAAAGAGATATACCCTTGCGGGGTAGCTTTTACGGCCGTAAGTACCCCATAATTGTTCATTTAGAAAGACTTACGATCGCAGCTTAATCCCATAAGCCGCTCGTAAGTACCTAGGTTTAAGTGCCGTTGGCGACCTTTGATCTTTATTCCCAATTGTTTTTCACCAAATCTTGGTCATTGGCGCTAATCTTTCCTCCCATTCTCTTCCCGTCATCTTCCTCTTTCATTTTTGAGCGATTTTGAATGGGGCTGGACCATTTTCATAGTTTCTTTACGGCCATTTTTCTCATTTTCTCTTTGTCTCAAAGGTAACTTTCATTTTTCATGATTTTTGAGCTGATTGTTTGATTTTTATGCATGAAAATGAATGATTGTTGTTTAGCATTGCTTGAATGTAAGTTTAGAGTCAAATTTTGTAAATTTTGGAGCTCCATTTTGTAGGGAGGAGTCCTTATTGCCTGACTCATGGCTTACGGCTGAAAGGTCGTCGTAAAGGTGACCTTTCCCGAGGTTTATAACCGTAAAGTGACTTCTGGGCTAGCTAAGAGGAAGCAATTCGAGGCATCCACCTTGGGTTACAGTCATCACAAAGGAGATATCGTCTGATTCCCTTATCCCCCAGTTTATAGAGGCTCGCTACTAGTTTAAGGACGAAACGGTTTAGCCAATCCCGTACTGTGGATTGGCCCATATTGGTACAGCTAGGGCTTGAGAAGAAGGACCGGGGTTTGTTTCAGTCGAGTAGCTGGAGCCGGCTATTCTCCTACAAGGAGCATAACTACAGAGAGAGCACCCTCGAGGTCCTATCTACCTTCAAGGTGGATAGAAGCTTCTTGGGGTTCGATAGAATCACCTCCATCAGATTTCAGTTATTTGGGAAGCAAAGGCAACTGCCTTTCACAAAGTTCACTCTACTGTCGGGGATATATGACACGAACTTCACCAGTATCACGTAGTATGAGCAGCTGCTGATCAATTTCCCTCCGGGAGTCACCGCCAAGGGAGTTTGGCAACATTTAAGCTGGAAACATAGCTACGAGCCAGTCCTCAACAAGCTCTTTCCTCACTCGCCTGGCTCACAGGTACGTCCATGCTATCATTGCCTAATCTTTTATAGGCAGGGGTGAAAGCACTAGATTGTTGGGGTGACAAGAGCTTATACTTCTATACAGCCTTGTGAAGCATCGCCCCATCCTCCTAGGCTACGCGCTAGCAAACTTCATCGCTCATCAGGGCCAGCACGTATGCATAGGCATGATCTTTGTCGGTCCCTACGCGCAATAATAATCTTGAATAAAATGTTCACTATTTTTGGGACTTGAAATTTTTAGCAAACTTGTATTGTTGAAACTTAAATTACTTGTGAAACTCCTAAATTCTTTAACACCCGACGTCATACACTTTCTTCACATGGTGTGTAATGTTCTATTTTGCTTGAGGACAAGCAAAAGCTTAAGTGTGGGAGAATTTGATGAGTGTACAATGTTCATATATTTCATATTAATTTGTACACTCAATTGGCATGCATTAGACTCATAATATGGAATTCGATGCTAAATATTGTGTGTTTTGTATTAACAGGTTTAGGGTAGTGCTTAATGATGACGAAGAGCCAAAGGAAGCATTCTAGACCCAAAACGATGAGTTTGGAGCTCTCTTGGCATCATTAGAACAAGGACAAGGTAAACCGGGTAGCATACTAGCAGCTTACAGTCATTTTTACGGCTGTAAGTCTATTCCAGAAGACATTGTAGGTATAGTTATGGCTGTTAGGAGTAGTTAGAGCCAATCCAGAGGACCTTACGGGCAAGGCTTATGCTAGTAAGGATGCCCATAAGGACCATCCAGACGATCTTACGACCGCAGCAGACGCCCGTAAGGGCAGTCGTAAGAAGCAGAATAGTGAAGCTAACGGTTCAGCTCTTACGGCCATAAGCTGGACCATAACAATATGAGAAGACCTTACGGAAGGGGCTTATGACTGTAAGCTTTCCCATAAGGCTCCTGACCATCTTCTCTAGCTCCTTTATGGCCTTGTCCTTATGCCCTTAAGTGGTCGGGTATTCATAGAACTCATGAGGATTTCTAGGGCATTCTTCTCTATTCTATTTTCTATTTTTTGGGTGACTCTTGGAAGTGAGGTTGTGGAAGAAAAGGACCAAATCTCCAACACTATAAGGGCGATTTTGGAAGGAATTTGATCCTATATTCAAAAGGATTGAAGATAGTAGCCATCAAGCTCACTTTGACGGCATGCATGGAAGCTTCTTCGATGACTCTTCATCATAGGGATTGAAAAGGGGATTTTTATTAATCTCATACCATCCTTTATTCTTTGTATCTTAAATGTTTTCCCTCCATTAATGGAGGGCTAATTTGTAGATACTTGGGCATAGTTGAACTCTAGGGTTTATTTCTTTGACTTTGGTTGTTGGATCTTTAATACTTTCATTGATTTTTTGTTTGCATTCATATCTATTTGAATTTAATTGCATGTTTGAGTGCTTGGTTGCTAACGAGGTGAAAGCCCTAGCTATCATCTTTGATGTGCTACATGATGAGTAGAAATACCCACCTAGTATAGACATGCCGTGATTATAGAGAATTGTGAGTAACCTTGGGTATAGGGTACTTTGGAGGCTCCATCTCCCTCAATTCTCCTGAGTGAGTTGTTGGTAATCTCCGCATTTTTTGCAATAATGTGGAGTGGATTTTTTGGGTAAATAGCATTTATGCTTTGTATTCGGATTAGGGGTAATCTCTCTCTTTGGGACAGATTATCTACTTAAGAGAATATCATTAGCTCACAGTGAGGTTTCATATAGTGTTAATAAGATTGTGTGGATGTTTGTATCAGCTCTGTACCTATTCAATTACTCTTCGCCCTAGAAATCGGGTTTATTATAATTCTGAAAACCACTCAATTCAAATAGGATTGCATGTTTAGATGACCATTGTTCTGTACTCAATAACCCTAGAGGGATGCTATGCCTGGACATCGCTTTCTGCCCTAATTTTCCTCCTATTATTTCTCGTATTCTCTTGTTTTTTTTTTTTGGTCTAGTTCTCATACAAACACTTCACTATTCAGGCTATTTTCAGATCTAGAGTTATTACTAATACTCACTTTTTTCATTGTGGACTGACAATCTACATCTATGTACACTTTATTATGCGATTGGCACGTACACTTGCGTCCCTATCAGAATACTACCAATGAATATTTTAAATTGCAATGAATGCATGATGAAATATTGTTAATGTATTTAATTTGCAAAAAATTTGCATAGAGTGAACAATGGCAATGATGAAGATGCACAAATTTCCTGAATTGAATCTTTCCTATTTTATTTTTAATTTATGAATAAAATGAAGGCACACAAAACAGACCAGCCTATTTTAATTTCTACAACATATGAGGATATCAATCATGTTATTGTAACCTGAATATGCCAATGACAGTCTCAAACCAATTTGCTAATTAACACAAGCATTGCCACATCAAAGTAGAAGAAAGAGAATACAGAATATGTGATATCACAATCTCATTAAAACAAAATGGTAACAATTCATTAGCACATCACAATGTCTAAGTACATAGTATCTTTCCACCACATTCAAAATTTTGCTAGTGATAACATTGGCACATTTACAATTACCACATCACAATTTTTTTATTGGTCACTTCATATACATACAACCAAAATTACAAAAAATAAAATAAAATAAAATAAATACAGCAAGGACCATCAAATTTCTAATGTTGTTCAATATCCAAGTGGACAAGGTTCCCATTTCTATCTTGCAACATATAAAACACACTGACAAAAATACAAGGAAGCATAGCCTATAAGAAGGTCTTCCATGTGCACCTGCAAATCCACTATAGCCTCCAAGACCTGGTGGGAGCAAAGCCTTTTTTTTTTTTTTATTATTACTAGCTAGCTTTCTCTTATCTTCAACATCTTTCACGAGCACTTGATGACTAAACACAGGGGGTCTTGGTGGAAATTGCTTTCTTGCTTGGCTTTTCTAACAAGTTTAGCCTATTTCACCTTCTTGCAATGATTTTTTGCCTCTTCAATCTTGTATCAACTGCACCTTATAGTGTGGAGAGATTCTGTCCAGGTACGTTAGCTATCTGTTATGTACAAAAAACAAAATGGGATTCTCCTAAATACATTGATGTATACCACCAGAATTTAGTGTAAATCTCCTCAATCCATTTTGTTGCATATTAGTCCAATGTTTAAAAAATTAAAATCACACAAGAATAAACACACATGTGCAAATTTTTTCAGTTGAAGTATTTTCTATTGAAATAGGAGAATGTAGTATAGTAAATGGATTAAAGAGGAAGTCCACATGTATTGAACCACCTACAATGGAAAAAAATCCATAATGAAAAAATATATAAAATTGTGGCCCACCCATCTATAGAAGTTCTACAGATGTTGCATGTTATAGAAATTACTTTCCTGCTTACTTTCGCATTTGTTAAACCTATTTTCTCCTCCTCTGCCTTTCTCCTTCTAAGTAGTGGGTTCTTCCCCCTATTTTTGTGAGTAGGTTCTTGTAGTGTAATTGGTGGCTGATCACTCTTAGGCCAACAATTACTGTCTTGGGTTGGGTTTAAGATGTGGTTGTAAGTTGCTAAGAAAGTACCTTTCATATAGCTTTCATTTAGGAATTATTCTGGTTTATTTTTGTTGTAGTAGAGGGTTGAGATTGCATGACAACAAGGAATTCCTATTAGTTTCCACCTTCTACATGTACATGTTCTCTCTTTGAGTTCAACTATGAATTGTCCATCATTTGCCACCACCTTATATTTTTTACCACCAAAACATGTGGTTTTACGACCCCAACTAAGTTGCTTTGCCTTCTCTAGTTTTTTAAGGATTTTTGGATAGTGATCAGTTAAACATCTATGCATTTATGCATAGCATCTCTCTCTTTTTTTTTTTGTATCCTGATCATCGATTGTGTCCTTATCATTTCATTCATTGTAATTATGCCCTTAGTAGTGGCTTGAAGGATTTGACTATTAAAGCAATCACACAAGTTGTTCAATAGCATATCACACTTAATTTGGGTTCTAAAGTGTGATTTACTCCAATGTTGATGGCTAATGATTGTCAAATAATCATGCCCTTCTACAGACATGTTGTTGAGGACATCCATAGCTAAGTTATATGCAGGCAGGTAGCTAGCTTTTACATAAATCCATAATTGATCCTTTAGAGCCTTCCCTCTGAATTTTTTTTCTAAAATTTGTGTGAATGTGCCTTACATAGAATCCATGTTCACTGTATGGAAAAATATATTCTACTACATTTTGAACTCCCTATGGGTATGGATATAACAAGATGGGGAGGAGTAACTAAAATAGAAACTCAAAACAGAAACAAAACAATGATTGTTAATTATGTGCATATATGTGCAAAACATTGAATAGGAAATTAACATTGCATAAAATGCCTTACCTTTTGTCTATCACTCATGAAGGACCACCCATGGCTATTATTTATCTCTAGGTTCTTAGCAAGCAACTACAAAAACCAGACCCAGTTTGAGCAGTTTTCCTATCCACCACAGCCCTAGCAATTGGATAGATATAATCATTTGCATCTATACCAACTGCTAATAATAGCTGATCACCATATATTCTTTGAGGAAGCATCCATCCACAGAAATAATAGGCCTGAGCCCTACAAGAAAGCCTGCCCTAAGTGGTGACAAGCACATATACATGGACTGGAACACACTTCCATTACATTTGAACTTAATTGTGGACCCTGGATGTGTTCTAAGAACTCAAGTCTGTAATCATACAGTCTTGTCATCTGGGTATGCTTATCAGCATCAATCATCCTAACCCACCACCTAAAAAATAAAAATAAAAACAGATACACAAGCAGAAAAAAAATTAAAGTAGTCAGTTCATAAGCAGTGTAAAACTTTTGAATGCATTACACATAAAGATCATAAAAAATATTACCTTGCTGCAATGTTTTTGGCTCTCCAAACCTTGAACCTACTACTTTCTACCTCATGGTTTGTTCTAATAGGTTGTATAATGGCTGCAAGCTTCCACAAAGGGTCTGTCCTAAATTGCTCCAAATAGTATTCTGCTATCCATTGAGCATTGGCATGTCTTATGTTATGATCCCTATTGCATTCATACTTCAAAATTCTTTCTTTTATTTAGATAGTACGTACTCTTATCCTTGATCATTGGTGAGGCCCATAAGTAGAAAGGACACCCTTTATTGCAAAATGCTTTGCACTTCTTCTTGTTATTGGGTTTAAAATTCATAACACACCTATTTTTAATCCCATAGTTTCTAAATGCCTCCTTGAACTATTTGAAACTCTTGAACTTCATTCTAATTTTGAATTGAGGGTCACTCATGTCAATCTGTTCATTAAATTCAACATACTTTGGCTTGGCAAGATCTAATTCTTCATCATCTGTTGATGAACATGATTCCAATTCATCAGGTACAACATATTCTGTTTCAACATCATCCTCATCATCATCAACATTTTCTTCTCCTTGAAATGTATTATGTGCAATAGTCTTAGGCCTAGGTATACTCCTATCCTCATCAACTTGATCAGCATCCTCTCTATCACTATGCAAGCTATAGTCAGAATATTGTAACTCACTTGTTCTTCTATACACCCCTTATTATTGTTTCCACCCTTATGGACAACATCACTAGCATATGCGACTTGATCATTGGTTAGCTTAACATATGCCTTTGAAGCCGTACACCTATCCACAGACAAAGCCATTGACAATGCATCCAGATCATTTTTTTATTTCAGGCACCCCAAAGCTCTGACTCAAAATGTTGAACCTTCCACATCTAACTTCAAACCCTTAGCCATGTCTACAATTTCCAATTTTGATGTATAGTCTGCAGAACAGTAATCAACAAACCCCACAACCCTATTATCTCTCTAATTTTCTATATTACTAACCCCACATTACATTTGCAATGTAAAATATATAGTATCTGACACTGAAAAAAATTGGAATACAGTCACACAACAAAGCTAACTAGCACCCACAAGGCTATTAAAATTGTTCTAGTCAACATACATTCATAAAAGAAACATGTGAAAAAACATAATAAGGAGCATGCATTCAACATACATACATATGAAGTAATAAACCACATAACACATAAAGCTCTGAAATTATGCTAGCACAATTTACCATAACAAGAATTTCCCAATATCAGCAGAAGTTATTATATAAAAGCAAGTTAAACATTAAGTGCACCATTTTGTTAGCCATCAGCATAAATCAGCATAGAAACCAAAATAACACACATAAAAAACAAACCATGATAAAAAAAAAAGAATGTGAAAACATGAACTGTAAATTGATTTACTTTTTGTTCCATCAATGAAAACATGAACATGCCCATTAATGTATTCTTTTTATTATGAAAATAACTATATAATGGTTTACTTTTTGTTCCATCTATAACATATTTAATTGTTCTCCACTACATTTATTAGGACCGTTGACATCCTATAAGAAAAACCAACATACAAACATGTGAAATCAAACACAAACGATTTAAACACACAGACAGTTAATTTTTAATTTTCAATTAGACCCATGTGACCATTGGTACTTGAAATAAAACAATATCAATACAATTAGGATCAATGAATACGTGCAAACATGCATATTTAGAAGAATTAAAATAACTATACTTTCACACAGTGACATCCACAAAAGTAAAAGGCATAGCACTTTACAAAAACCCTCCCTAATTACACATTCACACATTGATATCCATGATTAACCCTCATCCAAACCCTTGCAAAACCCTAAGTACATTTCCACATGAAACTTTGAAGATTTGCTTCGTTGCATATCTGACCACAATGTGAAGATAACATAACAAAAATACTTACAGAAACTTGGTGCTTCAACGTCTACTGACCTTATCTACCAACTATCCGCCATGATCGCACTAGCTTCGGCCCCCTTTCTCCACCATTCTCCTTGTCAGCTGCTACAATAACCCCAGCTCCTTGTTGATGGACCGAGGTTGCAAGCGTCACTTTCTCTCAATTAGGCTAAAGCAAGAGATGAAGAATAAAAGATTCAAGAAGGAAGAAGATTGAGGAATGTGGAAGAGAAGGCTAATGTGGTAGCACATATGGTTAAAATAACTTTTGGCGTGGCTAAAGTCTGACGTGTTATGTCCAAATCGGCTTTGTGAGTTCCAATTCATCAATCCACGTGTCATTCAGGTTGCATATGGGATTAAATTAACCGGAATAGCATGAGTACCCTGTCAGTAAAAAATAATTTTTGTCGGGTAACCAAAAAGAAACAAATCAAAATCCCCAAAGTGGAAAATGGTGAAAGTATGGTGACCTACCCAAATTTTTGCCCCATCATAAGTTTATACCTTAGAAGTACCTGAATGAACATATATTTTACTCGTAAAAATGCTTGCTTGTGTGATAGAAGTGCTTTTGTATTTGAACAACATTTAGGGCTTGTTGGATTGGCTTTTGAGAAGCCCAAAAGCACTTTTTTATAAGTTAAGCACTACTGAGTGCAAGAAAACATGTTTGCATTAGCTTTTTTACAAAAGCAGAAGCTGTTAAAAAAGGTTCATATTCTTCTTTTCTCAGAAGCTGGTAAACTGATGCTACTAAAAAGCAATTTGGGGTGTTATTAAATTACCAAATTACCCTCAACAAATAAAGAAATGAATGTCCTCTAGCCCTAACAGATTTCTCCATGTTCTTCTCCTACCTCTTACCTCCACCCTTTCATCCAGACAAAGGAAAGTCCATCGGTATCTTCAACCTCCACGACAAGGAACAGGGCCACAATCTTCAGGTTTAGGTGAGTGTTGTTGTTGTTATGTGATTTTTGTAACTGTTGATTTTGATTTGTTGGTTTTGATTTACTGCCGTTGTTGTAGATGTTTTTGTTATATGTGTTACTTTGATTTGGGCTCCTCATCATTAGATGTTCCTTTGTTGTATATATTTTACAAGTGGATTGATTGCCCGGTGGTGGAACTTACCTGTTGGTAAGGTGAAGTAGGTGTTGTTGTTTCTTCTTCTCCTAATTTCAAAGCCAAAGAATGATATCTTACCGAAATCATCTCCCTAAATTATCCTCTCTTTTTTTGAATTGATAAATTAATTATTATTATTATTATTATTATTATTATTATTATTATTATATATATATATATATATATATATATATATATATATATATATATATATATATATATATATATATTAATCAAGTGACCATATAATTATCATCTTCTTGACATCCTTTGTCATCAAATAAATACAAAACAATGTCATTGGATTGAAGAACATGGTGAGCATTCATCTTTTGTTTATTATACTCATAGAATTTCATGAGAACTATATGCTTTGACATTAGCAACCATGTTTGATCTGTGAACTCTCTCACTCTGCATTGATTGTGATGTCCTTGAGGATGTGTTCTTTGTTTATCAGTTTATTAATTGTATTCTTTTTGTCAACTTTTGCCACAATATAGGGTGTGCTATTTTTTATCCTCTTTCTTTCATCAAGCTATAACTTCTTCAAGTTGTTGGAGTTCATGATCCATTAGTTATTTGGTGTGGAGCTTACATGCTTGAGTCCTTCTATCGTGTTTGTTGTGTTCGTCAAGAAGCGTTCACCTATTTTTACAAGGTAATTATTCCTGTCACTAGATGCATGAGAAAACATACTATGATCACAAATTAAATTTATTTCTATAGTTTTTGTTGAAAGTTCTTTTCTTGATTCAGTGTACATGAATTTTATGGTTTATATAAAATTCCTGTGTGCACCTTAATTTTGTCAACCAATCTTTTGTAACCAAACATCTTATGTTGAATGAAAAGCTATAATATTTTGTCAGTCATTGTCTCATTTTGTTATGATAAAACTCCACTAACAAATTGAAGATCATCAATTCTAATTTAAGTTCTTACTGACACAATGTTCTTTACACACATGTTTAGCATGCTTGTTGCTAAGTTTTTTTTTATTTTGGACATAAATGTTGAGTATGCGAGCTTCTTACCATGTTTCTCCACTTAATTGAGGTATCAGTCTCTCTCTGAAAGTGTTATAAAAAAGGGTTGTCTGGAACTCGACGGTCAAAGTGAAGATCATCCATACTATTCTGATTAAACATAATGCTTTCTTTACATGCATGTTTATTATATTACTAAAGCTTTGCTTCTAGACATCATGTTGCATCCATTGTTTGAAGAAATTTAATTAGTTCCATCCTGTCAGACAATACCAACACATTTGGACAAACACACATCAACATCTTCTAGACATCCATTAACATGTTCTTTGAAGAAAAATGATTTGTGATCGACCATAATATTCCATCAAATATTTCAACACAATCTGATTTAGCCACTAGCTAATTACATCAGAAGAAAATTCAACCATTTGGATTAGTATTTTTTTATTTACTTAAAGAGGTTAATTTCACTATGGTCTTTTTTATTAAGAACTCAAGATCATAAATATTTTTTGAACATGGCTTTATAACTACCACCAAAAAGAGTTGTACAAAGATCAAATGTGGGTGATGTGAATGTTATTACAAGTGATAATACTCCAAAAGCTAGATGGGATGACACAAATACTGAATTGTTCTTAAAAATGTGTCGAGGAGGTCCATATTGGTAATAGGCCACACACACACTTTACAAAAGAAGGTTAGAAAAATGTCGTGTCAAAGTTTGTTGTGAGAATAGGGGTGAGTTATAACTACAAGCAACTAGAAAACAAATGGGACTCACTGAAGAAAGAGTTTTCTATTTGGGCAAAGTTAGTAGGGCACCAAACAGGGCTGGGTTGGGACTCTGTTAAGAAGACAGTTTTGGCAAGTGATGATTGGTGGGAAAGAAAACAAGTAAGCCTACAAACTTTTTACATAACAATGAATTCATTTATTTATTTTGTAATTTTTATTTTGAAAGAATAATAACACATTGTCTTCTTTTTATTGATGTAATTGAAACGGGAAACCCAGAATATTTGAAACGAAGAAATGAGGGTCCGAAGTTCTTGGACATGATAGAGATATGCTTCAAAGATGTAGTGACAATAGGATACATGGCATTGGTACCATATGCTTACCCATCAATTGAGAATGAAGTTTCTAACCAAAATATTTATGCTCAGATGAATGAAGTAGACATAAAGGTAGATAACTTTAATGATGATGGTGATAGTCATCAACAATATAATGATGTTACAAGGGAAGAAACTAATACGACACAAGATAAAAAGAGACAAAAAAAAAACATCATGTAGAGAAAAGAAAAAAGTGCAAATGAAAATTACAGGAGTCATTTGACTGACTAATCTCTGGGATGGATAATATGTCCCGTACAAGTAATGTAAGGGTTGAGAACCATGATCGTTGCATTATAACCAAATGTGTGCATTTATTGGACACAGTGCTCAAGATTGAACAAGGAAGTACACATTACTTTCTCATGGTGAGGTTGTTTGCAAGAAAATATCATAAGGAGAATTTTGTGGCACTAGTGGAAAAGGATCCTTCACTTGCTGCCGATTGGTGTAAAACTTTCAACATGGACGACCTCACCCGACTTTGACTTCGACGGATGCTCATTTATCTTGGGAATGTTTGGATTTCTTTGTTATGTTTTTTTATGCCATTAACTTAGTTTGTTATGTCTTTTATTTATCTTTTGATTTTGTGTGTTCAACATTGTGTGGAACCTTTTACATGTTGAACTTATGTGTTGAATGTTGTATTAAACTTTTGGTATGCCGTATGTGTTAAACATTTTGCTTTATGTATGAAACTTTTCAGATGTTGAACTTTTAGTATGCCTTCGTATTAAATTTATATGTTGAACTTATGTGTTAAATATTTATTTGGTTTATGTGTTACTTTTTTTTGTACAAAACATTGCGTTAAACATTTGTTGTGTTTTATGTAGGGTGTAAATTTAGAATGGAGTTATTGTCCGATTCTAGTAAAAATTTAAAAGAACCAATGTCTGATTAGGAAGAAGAAGGTAACAATTTGGATATACATATGGATGAGTACATTGGAAGGATGTATGCATGTGCAGCATCTGCGCAATACCAATATATGAAGTCAATATTAAAGGGAGAGAAGAGGAGAGGACATCTTCATTAACTGGTCATAGGTGGGTTATTGAAATAATGAACTGATCGGAAACACATTTCTTTGAGCAAGTCTGAATGAAAAAAATCTATATTTAGAAGATTGGTGGTTGAACTTACTGAAAAGTATGGTTTACAACACACGAAAAATGTCACTGTAAAGGCATCAATGATAACATTCCTATATATACTTGGACAAAGATATACTTATAAGAATGTTGAAGAGAGATTTAAACATTCTGAAGAGACAGTGCACAAACAGTTTCTTCGAGTGCTAAAAGCTGTCCATAAACATGGAAATGATATTATCATGCTGGTGGATAGAAATTTCAGCAATGTGGAGGATTACATTCAGGGTGATGTCCGATATTGGCCTTATTTTAAATGGATTTGTAATGGTCATTCTTATCGCAGCTGGGAAACAAGTTTTATTTATGAATAGATAATGGTACACATTGATAAATATTCTAGATGCATGTGATTCCACACTACAAAAATTTCACAGATCTGCAATCGCACAATCCATTGTAAATCCATTGCAAACTAGAATTTGCGATGGATTTGCAATGGGTTGCAGGCGTCACTATTTCTCTCGACGCAAATATTTTTGTTACGGAAAAGTAATCCGTTGCAATGTTTGCAACGGTTTTGTTATGGATGGGAAACAAGTCCATTGCAAATATGTTGCTAACTTGCAATGGTTTTATAACATATTTGCAACAGATCCATTAACAAATTTGTTGCAATATCCATTACAAATTTGCCACGGATTTGTAACAGAATTTTTAGATCTGTGACAAATTAGTTGCAAGTCTACTGCAAATTTGCAACATATTTGCAACGGATTTTTTTAATTTGTTGCAAATTCAGTCGCAAATCCGTTGCAAAATGTGCAACGAGTTTGCAACACCATTATGCTCCATATTCTTTGAAAAGCCATTGCAAATTTGCAACGAATCAATTGCAAAGTCCATTTCAAATCCCTTACAAATCTCCTACAATTGTTTTAGTAGTAAAATTAATTTTCAAATATTTCAATATTTAGCATGCTACATTAAATGTTGATGTTTAAATTTTGTAACAAAAAAAAGCTGGATATTAAAATAAAAGTTCTACCATGTTTAACAAAATATAACATCCAAATTAATAAAAATAAAAGTGTGTACAAATATAAATGACAAAGTAGATCTATAAGTTGAGGTCGTCATCATCCTTATCCTCATCCTGTTCTTCCTCTTGCTTTTGATGTTGAGAACTCTGACCTGCTCTGGTTCTGTTGGATCAAATTCTGATTTTGTTGCTCCAACTCAACCATCTTCTTCTTCATGTCATCCATCTTAGACATGATCTCTGGGGGAAGAGTAGCTACTGAAGATGGTGGGGGAGCTAATGTAGCACCACTACAAAATGACTCTGGATGCAAGCTAGATGCCTGTGATCCAAGACCATACACTCTCCTTTTCGTTTCTTCACTAGAAGCCTTCAAGTATATAGCATCCATATTAGGTGGGGAAGGCTATGAACCACCTGATAATGGCTGTGAAGCAGCCTCAACCATCTTTTGCATGGTGTCCGGCAATTAATTATAATGCTAATTAGAATATGTACAATATAACATGTAAGTAAATCAAATAATATCAAATAAAGGTAGAAAATTACATAAATTGCTTGTGGTCGTGAATCAATACCTTTCCCTTCTTTACTAATATGAGTCTTACAAAAGATATCAAATGCAGTAGGTAGCTTCTGAAGTGACTTATTCTAAAATAATAATAATACAAAGAACATTAAATAAATTAGTTTATAGTGAAATTAAACTTTATATATCTACATAAAACATTCAACCATTATATATTTGATTCATGCAAAGAGTTGATTACTACATTCAATAACAAACTTAATCAATATTCAATGGAGGAAAAAAAGTAAATGAATGGTGAATAGATTAATTCAAGCTTATTATTTAGATCAAGAAACCAAATCTACTACTTGTTACAATTTCATCTACAAACCTAGTAAAAAATTACAATACATAACTATTGATGTACAATAGAAGAGAATTATTTTCAAATGTAATTGCTTGTGATAAGCTTATAAACTAATACTTCAACTTAGCATGAGTGATGTTATTAATATATATTTTCAATTGAAATAAAATATAACAATATATATATAAACGTAATGCCTCACTTTCTTTTCTAAACAAACATGTTGAAATAATACGACATAGACCATGCTTCTTTGCAATTTTTTTCACATATAGTTTTCAGCTAAATTTCTTTGAGTTTTCAATTCAATTGTGTATTACATTAAGGGGCTGTTTGATTAGAAGTAAGTAGGTGTGATGTAAAAAGTTTAACATGTAAAACTTACTTTTGGTTGTTTGGTTTGATGTAAAAGGCACTTTTACCTGTGAAAAGTTTTACGTAACAGCCTTTTTTACAGCATTTTAAGTCACAGCAACTTTTGCTGTGAGTTAAAATACAGTAAAAGGTTTGCTTTAAAGTCACCTACCAGCTTTTCAACTCCGAAAGCAAACACTTGGACTCTCCATCACCTGTGAGGAATTTTACCACCGACGACGACCTCCAGCACTGACAACGGCCCCCACCACCGGCGAAGTCCTCCAGCACTGACGAGTTCGTCCACCACCGGCGACGACCAAGTAGGCGAGATCTCCCTTTCTCTCTCTCTCTCTCTCTCTCTCCTCGATCAATTAATTTACTTTCTTCCTCTCGATCAATTGTTGTTGTTTGTTTGATTGTTTGGAATTGTGTTTTAATGATGTTTTACTTGATCACAGTGTATGCAGATCTTGTGAGGATAGAGAAAGAGAAGAGATTGAAAGTCAAGGGACCTGTGAGGATTCCCACAAAAGTTCTTCACATCAGCACCAGAAAATCTCCTTGTGGAGAAGGTATTTCTTTATTTTTAGTAATTTTTATTTGGTTATTGCTTTGTTGGTGGATCTATTCTTTTGATCTATGGCATCTGTTTGTTATGTGAATTTTGAGGTTTTACTGTTGTGATTATGATCTGAGTTATTTGTTTTAATTCATATGGTTGTTAGCTCTTTGTTGTGAGGAATAGAATTTTGTTAGTGTGATATTGAGACATTATGGAAGTTTGGTGTGCTTAATTATGTTTGGAAAGGTAGTCAGTAGCTGTTTGAGCAGCAGCATCAGCTTCCTAAACTCTTCGTATGAGACATAGTGTGGTAGTGGCTCCATTCTTCTTGTGGCAGAGCAGAATCCCATAAGCTGTCACTAGCTAGAATTAGACATTCGTCTTCCCTTGCTCTATGAACAACTGTGACTTCTAGGGTCAGGAATGATCCATGGTTTCAGATACCTGTTCACATAAAAGTTTGATCATAACAATTAGCATGTGTAGTTTAAACAGTACATGCACTGTCAATTTGATGAGATCATGTGAATGATCATTTCGTGGCAATGTAGTTTCGCAACATATGAAATGACCACGTTTCTAGTTTCATCTATGGCATGACAACATTATCAGATGGTGTGTGCTTAATGCCTCTAAGGCAACAATGGTAGTTGTAGCTAATATGATATTCAATTTGCAAGATAATGTTTAATGATACAACTTCTAGGAATAAGGACAATATCAACTTATGCCACATTCAACTATTGTTTGAGAGTTTGAAACACTGCATGTCAGGTATTTTAATAATAAAATAAAAATATTGAAAATATCCATTCATGAAAGCATCAAACTATCTGCAATCTTGCATTCTAATCTTTGTTTTCTTATAAAAGATCTTCCTTATCCGATGAAAATTATGCAGTAAAACATATTTATTAGTTATTAGCAGTTCAGCTAACAAGTACACTTTCAAACCACATAAGAGTATGTTTTGCTAGGCCATAAATACTAAGCAGATTCATGACTAATGAGCCACTTTGCTTACAGCCAATGCAACCATGAAAACCTCATATGCACCAAAAATTGCTATGCTTAAACAATAGGCTTAACTATTGCACATTGTTTTCAAAATACCATTTTCAGTTGTTATTATGCCAAAAACTCAAATGTATCTAATCTTTTACTCTCTTATATCACAAAAACTAAATATGGCCAATCATAAATACTGAAAAATATATTCTAGCATTGACATGAAGATCCGTTTGATAGGAAAATACCATGTGTTGCCTAGTTTTATTTATCAAGTTTTTCACATTCAAAATTCTTAAACATTTCACATAATGGAAGGTTAATTGATTAATTGGCATAAATGTGAAAAGCACATAGAAGGCAGTATTTAATTCTTGAACACAATAATTAATTTCTTCTTATGCTCCTTATTTCTAACTTCTCTAATTAAATGTTTGTCTTCCTTTTACAAACTCTAGTAATCTATTTACTTATTTAATTAATTGTTTGTACTTGGGAGAAGATAAATAAAAGATGAGTGTTGTAATAGTGATAAACTTGCATTGGGCCGGGCTCAGAGCCCATAAAATAATTTGGCCAAGATTTTGCATTGCTTTTTGCATTACTTATCTAATAATTATGATAGCTTAGGTATTTGGTGTATTGATATTTTTCCCCGTGTTATGAACTTGTTTGATCTCTAAATACCATGTGAGATGAGATATTTTTAGACTAGGAGTTTTTTTTTTCAAATTTATTTTTATTTATCTTACACATTGACTACTACAATATGATTTATAGATGGATACAAATTTTGAAGATGAATATGCTACAGTTGCCTCCGCTGTGTTTGTTAGTACAAGTATTATATCATGTTGTATGGACAATTGTTTTGTTGTATTTTAGTTTGTTATTTAGACAAGTATTATATCATGTTGTATTTTATTTTATTTTTTACTTTGATGATTTTTAGATGATGCAATTTTAAACAATAATATTTTATGCATTCTTAATGTTCTTAGGGCATTTTCAATGATCATATATTTTGATTTAAATATTTTGTAATGTAATTTTATGTTAAAAAATATTTTTAATTAATTAAATTTAATGCTAATTTTTTTTAAAAAAATATTAATATTTTTCCATTTTAAGTTAATTAATTATTTTAGTTTAAATTAATTTGTATGACAAGTATTAAATAATTAGTAATAAAACTAATGGAGGTAATCTCACCATACCACTTACATGGTGACTATATCTCTCACACTTACATCAAACCAAACACATAAAAAGTAAATCCAGCATTTTCACTTACATCAAACCAAACAACAATGATGTAAGTTGAAATACAACATTTTCACTTACACTGTAAATCCACTTATATGTAATTTGACTTACATCTAACCAAACATCCCCTAAGAAGATACTTAAAAGAAGATTAAATAAATTGAATATGTTTACCAAATCTATAGCATGCTCAACAAACGATTTGGAACCTCGTAGATAGAGGGGGGCACGGGCAGAGATTTGGCCCAACCTGGAACCGGCCTGACAGAAACCTCCCGGTTAGTTGACCCGGTAACCCGTAACCGGCCCGCAATGTAGCGGGCCCAGTTACGGGTTGGGCTTTTATTGACCTGTGACCCGCCCGGCCAACCCCGCTGGCTGGCCCGGCGGGCTCGGCGGTTGGGTCTTTTTTTTTTTAATTTGTGTGTTAAAAAAATCAAAACTTGTTACTTACAAGATTTTTGAGAAACCAATTGATCTAGCTTTTGTTGGTGATAATTTAAATTTTTTTAAAACAAATTTATAATGAAGATATGAATTTGAATTCAAATTCAAATTCAAAGTTAATGAGTTTTAAATTTTATGTTAATAAGTTTTTTATCCAATTATTTTAATTTATTTTATTACTTGAATTTTTTACTTTTTACTTCTATTTACTTGTCAAATTCTATATATTTATTATAACTAGTGTTTTTAATTTTTAGTTATAATATAATAATTTAGTATTGATTTCCCTTATATTTACAAGCATTGTTTTATTTGATTATTTCAATCACCAATTAATAAGATTAGTTATTTTCTTTTACATTAAGTTCATGGGTTTTAATATTTATGTTAATAAGTTTTCATATAACATAATTTCAATCACCAATTAATAAGATTAGTTATAATATAATTTTCCTAATATTTTATGTCAATCATCAATAAATTTTATGTTAATCTCTCAAACAAATAGATAGTAAAATTTTAATATAAAGTAGTACATTTTTATGACTATGATTTTTGGGTTCATTTCACTGGTGGCCACAAATGTTTCATCATTATAACGTTGTGGCTATAAATGTTTTTTTTTATAACATTGTGGCCACAAAACTATTCTCCTGTTGCACTGATGGCCACAATGACATGTTTGGGGACTATTTCCGGTGAAGTTGATGACATGGCCACAAAACACATGATCCACGTGGAAAGTCTTTGTGGCCACAGCATTATAATGATGAAACATTTGTGGCCACAACGTTACCAAAAAAACATTTGTGGCCATCAATGCGACCGGAGAATAGTTTTGTGGCCACAACGTTAAAAAAAAACATTTATGGCCATAGCGTTATAATGATGAAACATTTGTGACCACTAATGAAACTGCGCCTATGATTTTTCATATAATATAATTTTATAACTCAAAAGAATATATAAACTATTTAATTCAATAAATAAACAAACTTAGTGTAATTTTTTATTACTATTTTTTAAATTTATTTTGAGTTGTTTCAAATTCTTCCAATTTATTAAAACTGTTTTAAACTATTTCTTATTTTTATTTTTTTTAATTTATTTTGAAGTCTTCTTTTTGTTTGTAATGTTTTAACATAAATACATAAAACTTTCATAAGATAGTTGGAAACAATGTTTGTTGATATTATGAGTGACCTAAGTTCAAATCTCACTCATAACATTTAAATTTATTTTTCATTTTAAAATTTATTTAAATTAATAATAAATAAATTAAATACCCGGCGGGCTTGAGTTGGCCCGCCGGGTCAGGCAGGCCTGGCCCGGAGTGGTGGGTTCTTGACTATTCCGGGCCGAGTCCGAGTCACAAGTTGGTGACCCGTGACCTGGCGGGCCCGCCTGGTCAACCTGGCCCGGCGGGTCTTCAACAGTGGCCTAGCCGATTCCGGATCCGACAAAACCCGACCCGGGCCCGCCGGGCCTGGTTAACCGGCTTGTGCCCCCTCTACTCCTAGATGCCTACTCATTCTGTTCCCTTCACCTCCTGTCTCGCTACGCCGATTGTTAGAAGCCTGTCTAGACTTATGCTTGAATTCATCTTTATTCCAGTATTCAAGCCATTTATTCTAAAATTCATCCTCAACCCAAGAAGGCTTCTTACTAGTCTTTCCATAATACTTGTGCCACCTACATAAATTGTTGCTATATTGCCATCGAAAGACTTTTTCCCAAACTACTTTAATAGTTTCCTCTTCTTCTAGGGGCCAATACTATTTTTCTGCAAAAAATAAGAAAGAACTTAATACAATAAAACAAATATCATCAATAACAAAGCCTAACATGTAAATAGTAATAAAATCATACCTTAAATTCTCTCCAATAAAAATCATGTGTGCTTATCAATTTTTGACCATGCCTCTCCTTCTTTGTATTGCCTCTCCTTCATTTTCTCAGTAATAAATTCAGAAATTGCGTGACTATGCGGTACAAATCTACTAACATAGAACAATTTAGGTAAATAAAAATTTGTACAACTTTATAATACAAAATTTTCATGTAGTTTTGTTATATATATACACACTTTCTCTTTTACCTACCCAACTGAACATAAATAGAAACTTGATGTGAAGTATTAGCATCACCACCCTCAATGGGAGCAGAAATAGAGGGAAGGTGAGCTACTATAGGAATTGCAACAGGAGCTGGAGTAGTACTAGTATGAGGCACAGAAACTGCAGCATGAGCAATAGTAGATGGTATGGAAATGGGAGTAGGAGCAATAGTAAGAGCAACATCGCTCTAGACAACACTAGAAGAAGATAACACAGATGCTGCTGTAGGCCGAGACTGAGAGGTAGGAACACCACTGTAATGACAAGAAGGCAAACGATTTCGCCCAGTCATATCTATAAAAATATATGATGCTAACACTACTATTATATGATCATAATATATAAATATTTGAAATACGAAAACTAGAATATTTAATGACACAATATCAAAAACTATGAATTTGTTGTCTTAAAGCAATAAATTTAAATTGTACATTCTACTTTCAAAAAGTGTAACTTAAAAGTGAAATATTCATTTACACATCAAATTCTATTTCAATCTGCATCTTCTACATCATTGAAAGTATTAACTCATCCTCCTCTTCTTTATTGTGTTCATCTTCCTCACTTTCTTCACCTTCTTCACCTTCTTCATCTTCCTCTTCCTCAAAATCAATACCATCAATTTCAATGAATGTACCATGAGAAGATTTGAGAGATACTTCTTCGTCTTCATCCTCAATTTCATGTATTTATACTTCATCAGCTTTGAAAAGCAAGAAGAACTAAAATTGCATTTGATTTGGCTATCTCCACAATAGATCTAGCCTTAATTACACAAACTATAAGCTAAACATTAGAAGATCTTGTCAACGAAGGATATGGTGAATAGAAACGTGTGCAGCTTAAGTTACAAGAATAAATGGTTCATATTTGTTCAATGTTTTATTCTTGTGTATGTCAATGAGCTTAAATTGTAGGTGTATTCTATTACCAATTCTCAATGTAAAATTGAACCATACACATTTATATAATACAACCTCTTTCATTGGCCAACCTTCATACTCCAACTTGACTACCTCAATTATCTTCCCACAATATTCCATCTCGCTAGCACTTAAATTATATCCCTTAATACAAACTTCACTGTTCATTGTGTACTTCATAGATCCACATTTTTCTATGTGAAATTTGTAGCCATTTATATAATAACCATTGTACATTTTAACCTTATAGATTGGCTTGGCAGCAAGACATTTCAACCATTCATTTGTGATACTCAAACTTGGATGATGCACCTGTTAATGATATGTATATATACACATCATTATTAGATTATTAATACACAATAGAAATTCAATATGCATTCAGTAGGATTAGTTAAGAATACTCACATAACTATCAAACCACAAGGCAAATTCTATTTCTAGCAAGTGATCAATTTCATGATCTTGAATGTTAGGTTGATTTCCTTTAAACAATTATTCATACAATCTATATTAAAAGGAAAAGATAGTCATATTTAATTTATTAATTATTAGCATCATTTGAAGACAAAAGCATTACCATATGTTACTGTTGCTTACTTAATATAAGGTTGAACTTTATCACAGTTTAGTAAGACATATGTCCGAGCAACATGATATTCTTTATTGTCCAAACGCGGTGTTTTTTCAGGACCCAAATGCCTACCAAATGGTTTAGAGATCTTTTTATTTTTATTTTTATCATGTTGTGATATTATTGTTGTTGTTGTTGTTGTTGTTGATAATTGTTGTTGTAATAGTCATGACATTCTTGTTTTTGTTGTTGTGATGTTGAAATCATTATTGTTCTTGTTCTCATGTTCGGTGTTTAAAATTTAATATATATATTCTCATGTTCGGTGTTTAAAATTTAATATATATATATATATATATATATATATATATATATATATATATATATATATATATATATATATTTTGTTCTTATTAAACAACAACAATAACAAGGACTACAACAACAACAATAATAATATATTATTATTAATAGTATATTATTACTATTAATACTATTATTATTATCATCATGATTAGTGTAATAATGACAATAATAATAATATATTAGCGTTAATAGTATATTATTACTATTAATATTATTATTATCATCATCACCATGAGTGTAATAATAATAATAATAATAATAATAATAATAATACTAGTAGTAGTAGTATTATTAGTATATTATTATTAGCATTAATAGTATATCATTACTATTATTATTATTATTATTATTATTATCAATAGCAATTAGTATGTTTTCAATGCATAACTGTTAGTGCGAGAGCACTTTAAGTTGGTATGATTTGACACCTAGACAAGGTGATGTGGCATAAATGATGACATGGAGAGTATAGTGACATGGCTAGGAGGCAAATATCTTGAAGATCTTGATGAAGCTATTTTTGGCAAGTGGATCAAGCAAGCAACAACTTGAAGGTAATATCTCATCAAGACCATATTTAAGAGATGTGATTGAAGACTAAATACGAATGAAGCTTAATTGAAGAGATACCTATCAATGGTAAGATTTGAAGAATATTGAAGATATGATTTGAAGAGCCTTAATAGTTTTGGTTGAAGACTATTAAGGGAATGATTGAAGAGATGCCTATTTGTGGCATGATTGAGCTGATTGATTGAAGATCTTTCGTAGAAGATTTGAAGACCAAACCTGGGTGAATTGAAGATTAAGTTTGGAAAGTTTCATGAAGACGCACAAAGGCGTGCGCCCCTTGTGAGGGGACTGCGTGATGAGGAGCTGAGGAGGTAAGTTAGTTGCCGGTAGTCGAGATCAGGAGATCTGGTTACATCGACTCGAACTAAGCATGACCGGGAGGTTGATGGGTCTTGAGGTCGCTTCGCAACATAACCAGAACTCAGTCAAGTCAGCAGTCAAGGCCATGTTGCAAGTCATGTTACAACAAGAGTTGCAATAGCTAATTTCCGAAGTTTCTAAAGTTAGTAGCCGCGGAGATTCTAAAAGAAATATGGACTATATTTGGGACATCGAAGCGTCTATATATACTATCTTGGTCTGAGATTGGGTGCGACTCTTGAAAAAGAGAGTAGAGAGGCACTAGACAATCTAGAGAGGGTAGTGTTCTTTATTTGTGAATGTGAGTGACAAGTGTTTGTACTCATGCTTTATCACTTCTTTTAGTGGATTGTTTATCTCCGGGTTTAGCCCCCTAGACGTAGGCGAGTTGACGCCAAACTGGGTTACCAACTTCTTGTGTCTTCTCTTGTTTGGTTTATGTGAGTTTTCATTAAGTGTTTGAGTGTTCTTCTAACCCCCACAAACCACACCGGTGAAACTAACAATAACAATTGAGATATTATAATAATTCAATAAATGTCTATTTTAGTAATTTACCATTGCAAAAGTACTTTTAAGAATGTACATCCAAACTACTTCATACATATAAAATTACTTTTACATTTAACTTATCCAAACATAAAATATAAAGAAGCACTAAACTTTATCCGAGAATTTTTTTTTTAAAAGTCCTACCCGAATGAAAAACAACACATTTTTGTAAAGTCAATCCAAACAATCTCTTAAAAGAGTGTCAAAAAGATTAATAAATAAATAAAATAAAAAATTGCAATCGCTCTTACACAGTAATATTAAATTCTCTTTCATTCCCCAGGCACAAAATAATGTCCCTTTGGGTCATTAACTACATGATTGAATGAGTTTATAATACCTATATTTTTTTTCCCTATTCCTATTCTTTCCGTGTACCTTATCGTTTTTTCCTTATCTAGTCATCAAATGGGACATTTTAAAAGCTTCATTAAAAACTTAGATATTAATTTCTGACTACAATAAATCATGGTATAGATTTATATTTAAATCAGCAAGCATAACATGAATTCTGACCGAAAGGAACGTTCTAGTCCAGCTAGAAAAAGCAGCCATACAATGGAAGTTATCAAACAATTCATTATAATAATCAATTCATTCATGTTAACAAAGACATTTTTGAAGATTTAAGTTTGAATATACAATAGAACAAAAAATAGAGCGATCCATATATCTAACGTAAAATTAAGTATTTTTAAGTTCTCTAGTGTTAAATCAAACTAATTTAAAAGATCTTACATCATTAATGGTTTCACCAAATTTGAAGGCCAATAAATTTGAAGGCCAATGATAGGCAATAAATCATCCAACGCCAATCAACAGTACTTGCATGGTTGAGCTCATTAATTCTATATAAGAAAAACATAACTAATTATTATATCAATGTTAAAAAATATCTGAAACTACTTAAGAAATCTATACTAGTCAAGTTCATCAATTTTTTCTTCAACATAGAAAATAAAGTGTTGAAGGTTTTGCACAATTTTTTGAGTACAAATGAGAACCTCTACGATGCTCCATCTTAAAAAAAAAAAAAAAAAAAAAAAAAAAAAAAAGAAGTAAAAAAAAAGGACTACACAAGTTAAGCACATGCCGCCGATGCTGGCCCCATTTTTTGAAGCAATTGTCAAATATATATTTATATTTAATAAACAAATCCTTTTCGTCTAGATGAGTGACTAGTTGTTAGGGAAGCGGAGGTGTGCAGATGCCTAGCTTGCAGTTGTGGGGCCCATGTACATGTGGCAACTACTCTGCACTTCGTGCTCACAACTCTCAAACGTGTACCATTATCATGCGTAATAGATCTCTTGTCAATTGTAAAGTGACCTCAGGGGGCCAAGCATCAATTGACCCGAAGGCCATTATCTAATGAACAAATTAATCCTTTAACATATGTTACAAGCCTATATTATTAGACTTTCAGTAGAATGGAATATCAAATTAATATTTTTTTTAAAATTATTATTGAAATATTTATCAATATTTTATGTTTTTTTTTTGTTAAATGTACTTTTTTTTTTTTTTTCTATCTTGATTTGGAAAGAACAAGAGACTTTTGAAGTTGTTTCTCTAGTTTTACTATCGAAATTTCTTGATCTTTATTAGTGGACAGTACTTAGCTTGAGGTTAGATTGTTGAATTATATTTTCAAAAGGGAACATCAATAGTACTTCATTCACGCGTTGAGTCGTTTCTCTCGCCTTTGAATGACCATAGAAACATCAAATATCTATTTCATGTAGTCAAAAAAATGATCTCCATCCACATCATCAGGAGGCTTTTTTCTTCTCATTATTAATTAAAGTAATGTGGATCTTGTTCACCTGGCTTTTCAAATGCCCTTTTGAAATTTGCAAGCAATGTTTAATATCATCAATGTAGAATTCCGAAAACAAGACTATTACCATTTTTTTTGTTTTTTTTTTTGCTCAACACAAACTTTGAATAATTTTGATCTTGATGGAGAAGATATTACAAATCACATCGTATTAATCTTTATTCTAGTAACCAGATCTGGTACATCAACTAACTCATCCTCAATAATAACATTGAATATTTGTGTATAAAATCTCATATAAAATAAATTCATGGTTGGTTCATCATACTTTTTTTTTCTAATTATTTCTATTTTTCCTGCAAGTAATTACCCGGTGGCAACATCAGAAAAAAGAAGCATTATCAAATATTATAGTCAAGATTTTCTCTAAATACTAATGAAGCAAGTAACTTTTTATGTTTTTTAAAATAAATTATTCTTTATGACTAGAAATTAAGCAAAAGTTTAGATTCGTCTTATATAACTTCCAATCATAATTAATAAAATGAGTTATAAAACATGTTTTGTTTAGGATTTGAATCAAAGATAAATATCTAATGTAAGATGCATTCTTTGCATGGGCTTTATATATAAAAGCCTTTATTTTCTCTTTTTCACTGCAAATAAATGTCCATGCAATCTCTTACTATTGTTGCTCATGAAGGGGCAAAAATTTTCAGTTGTGCGACACTCAAAAAATGTCCAAAACTGTCATGGTGAATCATTCTTAAAGGTTACTTATCAACAAAGACATATTTACAAGTGCTTTTTGACATTTTCCTTGCTCAAATTTCCATGCCACAAATGCGCTAACACCATTCCCGTCTTCTGTGTTTGTTTTGGAAGTCAATATATTTTAATTCTCTATACTTTTATAGATATGTCTTGAGCATCTGTATATCTAGGACTGTTCACAACCGACAAATTGAACGGAATCACATATTTTATTTCGGCTCAGTTAGGTTTTCGGTACAAATATGATTTAGTTTGGTTTAAAAGTTTTGGTATAATACCCGATTTGGTCCCTGTACTTTTCTCTCTCTTCCTTTTTGGTCCCTCTACTCAGAAATGTGTTTAACTGATCCCTCTACTCTTGAAAATGGGATGACTTAGTATAAAACCAAACGTCTGTCAGCCAGCCGTTTAAATTTGCTGACTTGGAGTTTTCCTGGATAAAATATCAATTAAAAAACATTAAAGTGAATAAAAAACATTAAAACGGGTTTGAAGCCCATATCCGATTAACACCCAACCATCTTCTTCTCTCCCGCGACTTCCCTCTTCCGCAGGCCGGCAACCCCCCTCCCCCACTCCTTCTCTCCTCCTCCCTCTTCCCTCACATCCCTCCTCTGTGGTCCGACAACCCTCCTCTCTCTCTCTCTCTTTTGTTGCTTAACACTTTAAAAGATTATCTTGTTGCTTAACACTACTTCATTCAGACCACTAACAAGATCAATTCAAAAATTTCTCAAAAAAATCACTTGTACTATACCTCCAAGCTTACAAGTAATCAGATCTATTACATTTATTGGAGATTAATAGCATTGAAGCACTCCATTTATCCCGGATCACAGAGAAAAACAAAGTATCATCACTATCATAATTCATCAACATACTTGGATATGTATAAGTACCCAAACTGCTCTCAAGTCTGAGCTGGCCTCGAGCTCTTAAACATTTCCAAGCATGTAGGCTAATGAACCACCAGCAAACAAGTTCAACAAAATAACACCTTTACTTGAAAATACAGTACATTAGTAATGGTGGAAATATTTCTCATCCATCGAAATGCAAGCCTCTTGTCACCTAATTGATTGATCAAAGGATCCCTCCAGAGGTGGTGATGTCGGCTAGGGTTTCTAATCGGGGGCTTGGAGTTTGGGAGATCAAAGGCAAGGGAGATGTCCACTAGGGTTTCTGATTGGGGGCTTGGAGTATGGGAGGTGAAAGGGAAATGAGATGTCGGCTAGGGTTTATAATCGGGGAAAAGGAGATTATCGGGGCTTGGAGGTATGGGACTAGGAGTGGGGGAGGAGGGTTACCGGACTGCAGAGGAGGGATGTGAGAGAGGGGGGAGGAGGAGAGGAGGAGTGGTGGAGGGGTGGTTGTCGGCTTGCGGAGAAGGGAAGTCATGGGAGAGAAGATGGTTGGGTGTTAATCGGATCCGAGCTTCAAACCAGTTTAGAAGAACCAATGATTTATTCATTTTAATGTTTTTTAATTCATATTTTATTCAGGAAAACTCCACGTCAGCAAATTTAAACAGCTAGCCTGACAGACATTTGGTTTTGGACTAAGTCAGCCCATTTTTCAAAAGTAGAGGGATTAATTAGACACATTTCTGAGTAGAGGGACCAAAAACAAATAGAGAGAAAAGTACAGGAACCAAATCGGGTATTATACCAAAAATTTTAAGACTGAGTGAATTCTGTCATGTGACTTATGTTGTCCAAGCAGCATAAAACTCAAGCAAACCCAAACTGAACTGAAATAAGAAAAATGTGTATAATATGTAATAATTTATTATTAGAATAATATATTATTATATTAAAGTTTTAGTTATTTTACCACTTTTCACACTGTTTTTCTTATTTCTACTTCTTTCTTGTATGGCAGATCTAAGGCTAAAAATGAACATTATTTATGTCCCAAATCTTTCTCAAATTTCTCCCTTACAACGGCTTGCAACTTCAACATAATTCCGGGGCATTCTCTACACTACAAGAAAAACAGGAATTTGGCATGATCATTTTGTCACGGAATGAAAATCGTGCCAAATTTTTCACAGAAATTGGCATAGAAACAAAATCCGTGACAAAATTTTCATGGACATTGGAACGGGAAAAAATGTGACAAATATTGGGGTGGAAAAACAAACCGTGACAAACTTTGGCACGGTTTTATTTCTGTGCCAGTTTTTGTGACAAATTGACACGGAATTTGGCACAACTTTGGAAATGTCATGCCAAAAACCATGACAAATAAATTTATTTATCACAGCTTTTGGCACAGCTTTGGATATACTTTGGCAAATTGAATAAATAATTATAAACTATTGTATTTGGCATGGAATTTGGGACGGTGTGGAGTAAACCGTGCCAAACAAAAATAGTTGGGCACTGCGTTTGGCACAGTCGGCCTAAAGCCGAGCCAAAAACCGTGACAAATAGATTTCTTTGTCACGGTTTTTGGCAAGGCTTTGGATAGATTTTGGCAAATTCATTGCTATATATTTTTTTTTATAAATAATTATATATAGATATACATACATACATACATACATACATATCTAGATATATATATAGACAAACACACACACACACACACACACACACACATACATATACATACTATATATACTATATATACATATATATAGTATATCTATACATAGATACATGCATATATAGACACACACACACACACACAAATATAATATAATTCCAAATTTAATCAATTTTTAATAAAATAATTATAAAATATTGTATTTGGCACGAAATTTGGGATGGTGTGGAGTAAACCGTGCCAAATACCGTACCAAACAAAAATAGTTGGCGCGGCGTTTGGCACGGTCGGCCTAAGGCCGTGCCAAAGACCATGACAAATAAATCTATTTGTCATGGATTTTGGCATGGCTTTGGATAGATTTTGGCAAATTCATTGCTATATTTTTTTTTTTTTTGTAAAAAATTATATATGGATATACATATATACATACATACATACATATCTAGATGTACATCTATATGTATAGATATACTATATATATATATATATAGTATATCTATACATATATACATACATACGGTGTGGAGTAAACCGTGCCAAACAAAAATAGTTGGCACGGCGTTTAGCACGGTCGGCCCAAGGCCGTGCCAAAATCCGTGACAAATAGATTTATTTGTCACCGATTTTGGCACGGCCTTGGATAGATTTTGGCAATTTCATTGCTATATATTTTTATTTTTTTCATAAAAAATTATATATGGATATACATACATACATACATATCTAGATATACATGTATAATGTCCCTTATCCATTTAAATACCATTATAATTGTTGCATCTGACAATTTAATATTTATTTACTATGTTGTTTTTTAGGCGGAGGAATTGGGTAGGGAGCCAACACCTAAAGAATGTTTTATCCGCACTTCATGGAAGGAAAGATGGCACACTTGAGGCTGGGCGTGCCATAGAAATTGTTGTACGTATAATATATATTTTTAAAATAAAATAATATTGGAGCCAAAAAGATGAAAATTTTAGAATTACATTTTAATGTGCCATGGTTCATTGAAATGTATGTTTATAAAATCAATTAAGCCAATGATTGTTGACATGCCATACCACTTAAAGACATTTACAAGTGAAAAAATGTTGTGCTTTTGCTATTAAGAACCATGCAAATTAAGTAATCATCAATAGTAATAAACATACATTAGGAAATTATACATGCATTAATTTTCTAAAATCCAATGGAAGTTATATATGGAAGCTATAAATGTATTACCAAATCTCACATGGGAAAAGATATAGTATAAAGAATATAGTATTAATTTTTCACAATCCAATAGAAGTCATACATGCATTAGGAATTATCACATGCTTATTTAGGATTTACAAGTGAAAAATTGTTGTTCTTCATTTAGTATTAAATGAAGGACATTTATAAGTGAAAAATATTGTGCTTTTCCTATTAACAACCATACAAAGTAATTATCAAGAGTAATAAATATACATTAGGAAATTATACATGCATTAATTTTCCAAAATCCAATGGAAGTTATATATGAAAGTTATAAATGCATTTGAAAATCTCATATGGGAAAAGATTTAGTATAAGGAACATAGTATTAATTTTCAAAAATCCAATGTAAGTTATACATGTATTAGGAATTCTCACATGCTCAATTAAGCTTTTGAAGGAACAAAACATTAATGTGAATATTTTGAGTTTAAATTTTGTTTGACTTTGGATAATATTTATATAATCATTTTGAAAGGAAGCTTACTTGGAATGCAAGAACAATTTGAGAAAGCTATTGTAGGCAAATGCAATCAAGGCATAGATGAGGGTTCTATAAATCAAAATGAATTATGGGATGAGATAGCTATTGGAAGTCGTAACAGAGTTGTAGGAAAATGTAACATTGTTAGGCAAATGTCCTCATCCAATTACAAGCCACGTGCGGGGCCTTCCGAATTAACTGAACAACTCCGCAACAAAGTTAAAGAGTTACAGGAGGAGCTTGCTAGATCTTGTGCTGAGACTGATGCTGAGTTGGCTCGAAGTGAGCTATTTGAGTCATCATTGCTTGCTGCACTTCGGGTACAAGATATTGGCCTCTCTAGCATGCCTATTACTGCTCGTACACCACATGCCCCTCGAGCACCAACAGGAGAGTCCCAAACATATGCCAATGAGCACTCTCCAATGTTGAAGAGAGCTCGGGCTTCCCTGTCTACAGATAATTCTCTTGATGACTTTGAGGATGATGTAGACCGGGACTAAGATGATGTAGAGTGTTAGAGTTTTGTAGTATTTTGTTGAATGATGTTGGTCGGGATTAGAATGATTGTAATAACATTTATGTTTATTTTATAAATGCCACAGGACATATTTTGGTAAATTAACGTAGATTATGATATAAATTTTATAAATGCTACATGACATATTTTATAAATGAATCAACCATTATTTAACAAAATAAATTTTAATTTTTCATGAAATAAATAAAATTATGCCAATTTCTGTGCCAAATTCCGTGCCAAAATCCATGACAAAAAATGTGCTACAACTCATATAAATTCTAAAATCGTGACAACATTTGTGACAAAAAACCGTGCAAAATATCAAAAACCGTGACAAAAACCATGCCAAAAACCATGACAAACAACATCGTGCCAAATTCCGTGACACACACAACCGTGCCAAAAACTGTTCCCAAAACCATGACAAATTTAACCGTGCCAAAAACCGTGACAAATATTGTCACGGTTTTGCTATACCGTGACAAATTATATTTATCACGCATGCTATAGGCATAATTAAGATTCCATGCAAAAAACTGTGCCAAAATCAATTTGTCACAGTTTTTAGACCCAAATCCATGCCAAATTTACTGCGCCAAATTCCTGTTTTTCTTGTAGTGCTAACTGGCTGCAAAAACCTAACTTTAAAATGTATGTACTCCTAACTTTTACTCTTCTTATGTACTATTTTGCAAGCCCTCTTTCTACTTCTTGTTCAATCTTCAATAACAGGAATGAATCAAAACATGGACTCATAACTTAGAGAATACTATCTACTCATGTTAATGATGTAAGAGTAAGTTTTTCCATTTGATAAGTATTTATTTCTTTTTATTTAATAATAATAATAATAATAATAATAATAATAATATTATTATTATTATTATTATTATTATTATTATTATTTAAAATTTGGATAAATCACATTCATTACTAAAAAAAAAAGGTCATAAGGCAGTCCACCAGTAGTGGACACTGTCAACATACAACAAAAGGGAAAGAGAAAAGCATAAGGTAAAAGCAGGGTTATACATAACAGCAAAACCATGCCCCTAGGTGCCACAGTACACAAAACCATAAGCATAACAATAAGGGCTCACTCCTTGCCTGCTCAGCTGATCACTCCTCGTATAGTTCTGTTTTCTTTTCAAAGAACTCCAAACTATGCTTAATTGTAGTAGTAGTTCCTCATATCTGACTTTCTTTGCTTCTAGGGCTATACTAATCCAAGACAATAACATATGACTAATCTTGAAAATTACAGAAGGACATGTAGGGTAATTATTAGGAAAAATGTGTGAATTCCTTTCTTTCTAAATACTCCAGGTTATGGCCCTATTAATGAGATCCTTAGCTTCCCTCACTCGAGAGAGGAGTTGAGGTCTCCAACTTACCCATAAATCTCATAGGAACAATAGTAGGCCAAGTAGTTTGAAGACATGGATGGGATGGTCGAGCATAAAATCTCTCTAGGGTTTTTTAAGTCCAAGACAAAGATTGTTAGTTAGCAATCCTATTTAAAGAGAAATCTTAAAAAATATTACCCCCATCTTGCAAGAGTGAATAATAACTAATCCAGTATAGTGCTGATACAAACACCCCATGATTCAATTGCACTCTATGAGATCTCAATGTAAATTAACAAGAATTCAATAAGTAGACTACCCTTCTTGCAAAGTGATTGTCACTAATCCCATACAGAATAGAAATGCGATTTCTCCTAAAGTCTATTCTCTATGATTTCAAATAGCATGAAATTACTTGCTAATTCACTCGGTAGGATTGTGGGAGGAGAACTCTCAATTCTAAAGTACCTAATTTCTAGGATTACTCACAATTCCCTCCAATCACGGCATGCCTATGCTAAGTAGGTCTTTCGACTCACCATAGAAGCAAATCATATATGAAACTAGGGCTTTCAGCTCGAAAGTATTCAAGACATTGATAACATGCGATTGAATTGAATCTTAGAGTTCATCTGCACCTAAGCATCTATAAAAATTAGTTCTCCATTAATGGAGAACAACAATACAATTCACAAGGCGCAATAAGAATAAATGAAAACATAGAAACCCCCTTCTCAATTGTGTCATTGAGATTGCTGTCGAATCTTCCCAAGACCTTTCAAGGACACCGCCAAGAAACTCTTTGACGGCTCCAATATCTATGCTCCAAGGTAAGTGGGTTATTTCTCCTTCTTGATTTACCTCCAAAGCTCTAGAGAATCACCCCCTTACTTTCCCCAAGCATTGTTGTCAAAAGAATAAAAGATCTCTTCGAAACCTTATTCAGGAATATTTATACCTAGCCACTTACGGGCTTCTTACGAATGTAAGAACAAGGTGTAAAGAGCCAGATATAATGGGTCGCAAGCCTTACGGGATCACTTACGGCTGAAAGTCCCATCCATAAGATCTTCCCTTTGGTGTTACAGTCCAGGTTTACGGCAGTAAGTGCTAGACCATAAACTTCTCTGAATTGCCCTTGCGACCACCCTTACAAGAGTATATTGCTCCTCATGAGCTCCTCTGGATAGCATTTACGATCTAATTTATGAGCATAACCTCTGCATGTAAGTCACTTTGTTTGTCCTTATGCTGCTCTGTACGGGCATAAGCATACCTGCAAGGTTCTTTGGATGAGGCTTACAGCCATAAGCATGGTCATAAGCTACCCTTAAGTGGGTCTGTCTAGCTTGTTCTTGAATGGTTAATGTCGAGAGAGCTCCATCTACCTCGTTTTGGCTCTAGAATGCTTCTTTTAGCTCTCTCTCTCTCTCTCTCTCTCTCTCTCTCTCTCTCATCATTAAGCACTACCCGAAGCCTGAAGAGACAATATTCACCATGTATAGCATCGAGTTCCTCAATAGTACTCTAACACATGTCTAATGAGTGTACAAAATGATATTAAATAATGAATAAATATACACTCATCAACAAAACTTCTCTAAATTATATCGATAGTCGCATATAAGGTGCCCCCTTTGTTGAGAAACACGTAGAAAGATTTGACTGTGTAGATTTCAGTAGATGTGAGACACCACCTTTTCCCATCTCTAGAGGATTGAGTAATTGCTTCATAAAGGAGCCTCACAACACTGTTCTAATTAGTTGGAAACTAGGGAAAGTGCATCAAGAGTGCCAAGTCCCATTGGGCGCCACACGGTTGTTGGGTGGATCTGAACTGATCCAGCTAAAAATTAGTCGGTGCATGGTTTCTAAAACATTGTTTTTGCACCATCTTTGACTGTAGGCAGAATACATGCTTTAAATGTGGACTAGTATCTGAGTAGTCTATTTCAAAAAAGGACTTCCTACTAGCGGACAATAGAAAAGAGCCTTGGTGGAGGTCTCTTGACAATAGTTGAATTGAATCAATTTCGTGCCACACCAAGGAGTGCCCGTGGATATTTTCCACCACCATTTCCCTAAAAGAGCATTATTGAAGTCTTCTAGGTTCAAAATTCCTTAACCTCAATAGTCTCAGGGCTTACGTAGTCGCTTCTGATTGACCCGCTTTGGGCGGTCTATATCTAGTCTTGACCAGAGAAAGTCCTTCCTGATTCCATCAATTGATTTGACCACCCAACTAGGTTGTTTGGAAGTTGACATCTAGTATGTTGAGATTGAAGACAAGACAGAGTTGACTAATGTTAGTCTACCTCTAAGGGATAGGAATTTGGTCTTCCAAATAGCTAACTTAGACCTAACTTTGGCAACCAACAGTTCCCCATCTTCTCGTCTTTATCTCCGACCCGAGAGAGGAAGCCCTAAGTACATGGCAGGAACATACCCTTATTGCAATTTAGGTTTGTGTTAGTGCCTCCTCATGTAGGAGTCCAGAGAGGGTTGAGTAAAGACTTTAGAGTAAATTTTTTTTTTTTGGGGGGGGGGGGGGGGGTCCCAAACTTTAGGTTAGTTACAGTTTGGATACCAAACTTTAATTTATTTCAAAATGAATACCTAACTTACAAATGTATGTCATCGGCTGGATACCCGGGTAAGTCCGGCCATTTTGTTACCTACGTGGCTGCTATGAAAACCTTGTCATCAACCGGTTGAATGCCACGTGGATTTTAAAGCCACATTAGCTTTTTCCTCACATGACCACTAAACCCTCTCCCCCCCACCCACTCACCCACGTGTCGAGTAACTCCTTCAATGGTCACCATCAACGACGAGCTTAGGTCATCTTCTCTTCTAGGTTCTTTCGCCTTGGGAGAAAGACAGGGAAAGGAGAGGTTCTTCAGTTCGGCGAAGCTTTAGGTGTTGGTCATTACCTTCGGCCTTGAAGTAGAAGAGGGTGCACATCTTGAAGATGGTTGTCAACTGGGAGAGGCGGCAGGAGGGTGACGAAGCGCCGGAGTACTGTGAGTAGAATTGAATGAAACCCTAAAACCTCATACGTTGTGGACCTTTTAAGTTAAATTTTTTTTGTTGGATGGATGTATATGTGATTGATTTTGTTATCTTTTAGATTAGTTGATAGTTGATCTTGATAGATTTCCCATTTGGTTCCATCCATGATTGATTACATTATTTTTTATTATGTTTTTTTCGGAGGTTTTGGTTTTGTGGAGAAAGACCTGCTCTTGTGCTGGTGTCCCCACCATTTTACTCTTGGAATTTGGTTTTTCAAATTAGTTGATAGTTGATAGACCTTTTATATATCCATTTTTGTTCGTTGGGTCTACTCTTGTGCTGGTGTCCCCACCATTCAATTAATAAATCCATTTACATTGTTTGGTTGGAAAGCATCTCTGTCTCCAATCTTTCTATATATATATAGAGCTCTGCTTTCTCTCCGTTCATTCCCTACTTCTTCTTCTTCTTCTCTATTGCAAGAATGGTTGTGCAAGCTCAGTATCCATTAAACCTCATCTCTCTAGGTGTGCTAGTTGATAGTTGATAAATTTCTCATTTGCTTCCATCCATGGTTGATTAGATTCCTTGCTATCTAGATTGTTGAAAACAAATGAACATTTCAGTAGATTTGGTGTTGGTGTTGATGAACTCTTTGACAATCTGTGGATCCTTGTTAGCTGAAGTATTTTCTTTTCCTTTTTGTTTTCTTTTTTGTTTTGTTTTGTTTTTCTCCTTAAAGTAGAATTGAATTGAAAAAAATATGGCAATGTGTTTCTCCTTATTATTGTTGTTTGTCCTTAAGTTTCTCAATCATTATTAAATATGGCAATGTGTTTATTTGAATGTAGGTTTAAAAAAGAAATACAATGTATGAAAATCTGCTGCATATTATTACTTAAGGACATTATTATTATTAGATATAGACATTATTATTAGTATGAAAATCTGTAATTTAAAAAAGAAATACAATATGTGTGTTTATCTAAATGCATATTATTGCTGCATATGGCTTTGTGTTTCTAAAACATTTTTAAATATGGCAATGTGCTTATTATTGCTGCATCATATACTGAACATTGAGTAAATTGTATTTTCAGTACCAACAGGGGATTTGTTCTCAATAAAAATACATTATATGGTGGACAACATTGAAGGCTTTGCAGGTTATATTGATTATTGCTGTGCAGATCAGATGTCTAGGTTGGAATTGCTTTCAATGGCCACAGAGCTTGGGTTAGATACAAAAGGTTGTAGTTTATGGTGGTTAGATGTATATGGTGAGGATAAAGGATCAAAAAAGATTCAAAATGATTTAGATGCCCTAAAATTGGCAATGACTGTATGGCCAAGTAAGGAAGCATGTGTGTATGTTAAACTTGCTGGGACTAGTTGTGGTGGAGCTTCTAATGGTGAAGGTATAGAGGAAGAACAAATTAGTAGGTTGGAGTTATTGAAAGGAGTGGAAGAAGATGAAGTTGGTGCTGAAGATGATCTAAAAGACATTCTAGTGGGTAGGCAAGGAGAGGGGAAAGTAGTGGATGAGGAGAATGATTTGCATGACTCAAATTTTAGTCTTAATGATGGGGATACAGATGTAGAAGATGGTGACAATGTTAGAAGACAAAGGCCTAATGTAGACATAGATGAACAACCTGGAGAAGTAGGAAGTGATGATAATGTGGAGTCAGACTATGCTAGCTCTGAAGAACTCAAATCATGCTCTTCAACAGACGAGGATGACTTGGTGACTGCCAAGCCTAGATATGCTGAATTCAATAATGAGGTGGACATGAAGAATCCTCAATTTAAGATAGGAATGAAATTTGGTAGCTTCAAACAGTTTAGGGAGGCTGTTAGAAGTTATGGGTTTAAAAATCGATATATGATGAAATTCAAACCAAATAACAAGAAGAAATGCAAGGCATTTTGTAAGAATGGGTGCATTTTCTACCTATGGGTGTCCCCTATGGTGAATGATAGGAGCACAATACAGATCAAGACTGGGAATTTGGTGCACGAGTGTACAAGAGATCATGTCAACAGACATGTCAATGCCCAATGGATTGCAAACAATTATTTGAAACAATTTAGGGCAGATCCATCTTGGAAACTTGCTGGGGTCATCCAAGCTGTGAAGACAAACCAAGAAGTTGATATTAGCAGGGTTAAGGCCTAGAGGGCTAAGTGTATTGCTCAAAGGTAAACTGATCCAGAGTTTAATTTGTTAGTTATATTGTTTTGATTGTAATACTGATTTTAATCTAGCTGTACATTCTTTGTGTAAAAGGATCATTGATGGGGATAAAGAGTGTCAAATGGCAAGATTGCATGACTATAAGGAGGAGCTATTGAAGACTCACCCTGGTTCCACCATCATTGTCAATTGCAATGGTGAAGGTGTATTTAAAGCCTTTTATGTCTGCCTTGCTCAATTAAGAGAAGGGTTTTTAGCAGGTTGTTTGTACCATTTTTTTTTTGTCAGCATAATTGATTTCACTAGTAATGGTAGTGTTTTTAACAGGTTGTAGGCATCTTATTTCTGTGGATGGATGCTTCTTAAAAGGCTTGTATGGAGGCCAGCTACTTTGTGCTGTTGGGATAGATGCAAATGATTGCATCTATCCCATTTCTTGGGCTGTGGTGAATAAGGAAAACAAGGATAACTGGAAGTGGTTCTTGCAAGTAATTTTGTGCAACTATTTTGTTGAGTTATATGTTCTGTTGTTCTTGAGCTGTTTTTTTTTTTTTCTTATGTTCTCAGGTGTTAGCTGAAGACCTGAGGATAGCTGACAGCATGAAGTGGGCTTTCATATCAGATAGACAAAAGGTAAGTGGCTATAATTTTAGTATTATGTTCTGGTGGAGTTATATGTTCTGCTGGAGAATGAGTTGTTAGTTTTGCAATTATTTTTGGTTTGTTCTGCTGTGGTGTTTAGAGTTATATGTTCTGCTGGAGAATTTTTTATGTTCTGCTGTTCTTGAGCTATTAGTTCTGCAATTATTTTTGGTTTGTTCTGCTGTGGTGTTTAGAGTTATATGTTCTGCTGTTTTTTTTTTTTTTTTTTTGTGAAGTTATATGTTCTGCTGGAGAATGAGCTGTTAGTTCTGCAATTTTTTTTGGTTTGTTCTGCTGTTTTGTTTAGAGTTATATGTTCTGTTGATTTTTTTTTTTTTTTTTTTTTTGTGGAGTTATATGTTCTGCTGCTATAATTTTTTATGTTTTGCTGTAATTTTAGAGTTATATGTTTTGCTGGAGAATGAGCTGTTAGTTTTGCAATTAAAATGTCATGCTGTAATTTTGAAGTTCTGGAGTTATCTGTTCGGATTGCACTATTAAGGAGTTACTGCTTGCAATTGCTGTTTTCTTCTATTTTGGATTTATATGTTCAGCTGTATTTTTTAGTATTTTTTTTTGTTTATGTCATGCATTCATTCAATGTCTCACTTTTACTTCTGCAATTTTGTTTTCTCCTACCTACTATTTGCTTGGTTCTGGTTAGTATTGGTGCCCATATTAAACAAATTAGGGTTTAATGCCTGCAATTGCGGAGGTATTTCCATTTAGTGAGCATAGGTATTGTGTGCGTCACATTCACACAAACTTCAAGAAAACATTTAGGGGCAAAGCTCTTAAGGACCAACTTTGGGCTTGTGCTAGCTATTCTGCATTTGAGAGAAAGATGGAAATTTTGAAGGGGATGTCTATCAAGGCCTATGAGTATATGAAAAAAATAGAAGCTAAACATTGGAGTAAGTCACACTTCCAAAGTCAATTTAAGTGTGACATCCTATTAAATAATTCGTGTGAATGTTTCAATAGCAACATTGTAGAAGCCAGGTTAAAGGGTATCATCACCATGAATGAGATGATTAGGACTCTATTGATGAAAAGAATTCAGAAAAGGAGGGATGCAATGCAAAAAGTAACAACAATGTATTGCCCTAGAATATTAAAAAAACTTGAAAAACTCAAACAAGTTAGTTGGCTTTATACCACAATCTGGTCAGGGGGGATATATATCAAGTTGGAGGTCCTGACGGCAAGTTTGTGGTTAACAAAAAGCATTGTTGTTGTTCTTGTAGAAAATGGCAGTTAAGTGGTGTGCCCTGCAACCATGCAATATCTGTCCTGTATTATAACAATGAACGGCCTGAAAATTACATAGACAAATGGTACCTTGTTAGAACTTACATGGACACATATGCCCATATACTTTACCCAACACATGATAGAGGTTCATGGCCAAGGAGTGGGTACCCACCTATGATCCCACCAGAACCAATAAACAAAAGGAGGGGTAGGAAAACTTTGCTGAGGAGAAAGGAAATAGGTGAACAAAGTGGCATTAAGGAAAACAGAGTCAGTAAGAAGGAAGTGAAGATGAAGTGCAACATCTATGGTACAGTGGGACATAACAAGAGGTTCCATGGAACTCAGGAAACTGACTTTTTCATGTTAACTTGCATTTCTCTTTTGTACTGTCTTACTTAATTATTATGCATTGTGCTCAGGCCAACAAAACTTGTGCAAATGCACAGGTAGATGGAGGACCAAGTGCAACAAATACAGCTTCAGAAGAACCCTTATCAATGGTCAGTAATTGCATACATGTTTGGAATATATTTATTTTCTTGAAAAGGTTGATTTAAATTGGCTATTTGCAGGTCATTGAAATCCCTGTTGAAGGAGTCCAGGAAGCAGCATTGGTAACAGACAACACAACAAATCAAGGAACACAGGTGAGTTTATGTCTTCAGCCATGTGTATTCATAGCTGTATATAATTTGGTTTCCATCCAAAATGTTCTGAGATACATTGTTATGCTGTAATTTTAGTATTTTTTATTTTGTTTATGCCATCAAAAATGTTCTGCTGCCTTGAATTTTTTTTTTATCTTGTTCTATTCTTTACTGCAGGTGGACCAGACCTCAGCAAGAACACAATCTAGATTTACAAAATTAACTGCAAGGGGTGGGAAAAAAACAAGCACCATTCGAAATGATGATGCAGCAAATGACATACACCCACAAAGGAAACACAAGGATGTTGCAGGAGGGACAAGAGCAACTGATCTGACAAAAGGAAGAGAGTTTGGCTACCACCAGGAGTTGGAGCCTTTTTTGGTTAAAATGAATCAGCAGCAGCAGAAGGTGTGGGCATTGTTTAATTATAATGTGATTAAACATTATAGCCAATGTGATTTAATTGGTGCATTGTTTATCATGCCAATGCCAATTTTGGCTTTGTAATTTTTTGTTCAGGGCTAACTTGTAAAAATTTTTGTTGTACCCACTGTTACAATCAATGAAGAATATGCAGTCTTTTTATTTTTTATGACCAGAAGCTCCTTTAGTTTTAAGACCAGCAGCAACATTATATTACAATCAATGAAAAATAACAATCACACACAAATTTTTAAGACCAGCATCATCAGCATTATATCACAATCAATTAATTTTTGTTGTACACATAAATTTTTGTTTTACAGTGACCAGCAGCAGCATTATATTCAAAACTTGCAAAAGATTGGTTTTACACTCAAAACCTGCACACACATAAATTGCCAACCAGCAGCACTATTACACTCAAAACCTGCACACACTTATATTAATCACAGCTTTCACATAAAACTTATAAATAGTGCATTCTTGAATTATAAACCTGCACACATTCACATAAAACTTATAAACTTATAAACCTGCACACTCAAAATTTTACAGAAACTATATATGCTTGAATTATAAACAATGCATAATTACATAACATAATTTACAGAAGATCAAAACTTATAAAAAGATGAAAACATTTGTGTACCTATAGCTAATTTACAGAACATAATTACAGAACATAATATGCTTGACTTATAACTTTACAAAAAATAACCAGCTTCTTCTAGAGCATTCATTGATGACTGCCATCTTCAACAAAGAGCGAATTTGGACCCATCACCAAACAGACTGCCGCCTTCTACCGGCCTTTCTCCCTCAGCTTTCCAAGACCTGGGTGGGTAGGTGGGGAGAGAGGGTTTAGTGGTCATGTGAGGGAAAAAGCTGATGTGGCTTTAAAATCCGCGTGGCATTCAACCGGTTGATGACAAGGTTTTCACAGCAGCCACGTAGGTAACAAAATGGTTGAACTTACCTAGGTATCCAGCCAGTGACATACATTTGTAAGTTAGGTATCCATTTTGAAATAAATTAAAGTTTGGGACCCTCCCAAAAAATTTACTCAAAGACTTTACTTATGGAAGTTGATGGCTAATCCCGACATACCTTCAAAGAGGTAAAGAATCAGCTTGATAATTCTTAAATCATCAATACCTCCAGTTGTAAACACAAGCAAATCATTTGCAAACTATAGATGGCACATTCTTCCTAGTTCCCTAGCAATACCCCATACTTTGTTATTATTGAAGGAGTTTTGTCTATATATATATATATATATATATATATATATATAAAGTGGACAAGTTAATTAATGTCATGGACAAGCATGGGTTTGTCTTGAATATACGACTTGTCCTCACCCTATACATGGGGGACCTTCCACTAGCCATGCACGGGGAACCTTGCTAGCGCTCATCATACCCCAGATGGGAATTGAACATTTGATTCTCACATGAGAACGAATATCTTAATTATTGGACTAGTCTATCATTGGTTTCGGCTTGCATTTAAGCTACTAATTGCCTTCTCACTTATCATTTAAATTATAAATTGTAGTAAAGTTGTCTTCCCATCTATTCCTTGGCATATGCTAGTTTTAACAATGCGGAGAGTTTGAATGCTTTTGCACCTCTTCTTTTTGTCCCAACATTCATTCTATTCCTAGTTTTCTAGACATCTTCAAGTAATCTTAAACATAGTCTATTTGATCTTAGTTCTTTACATGCTATCTGTCTAGTAAAAAAATTTATTAAATTAACCGATATAAAATTAATTATTTTCATATAGTTAACCGGAAAATGCTATCATAGCTATTGCATTTTTACTTGCATGCCTCTGGCATGTTTTGAGGTAGTAGTGCCAGAGTTGCACAATATTAAATTGAAGAAATTTGAGAAAAATTTTAGACCTCATTCCTTGGCAATTGAAAGGTTAAGAGATCAACTCCCTCTCAAAACATTGATTGAAATAAACAGCTTATTCCCTTTATAGAAAAAAAATGTTTGGGACTTGAGTAATGGGCAGTTTTAGCCCTAGTTGAGAGAAGAAAGTAACAACATGAAAGGTACTAAAAAAAATGTAAAATAACTAAAGTTTAGTACATAATAATATACTAATATATTATATCTCTTTTAATTACTCTGGTTCAGTCTAGTTCAGTCTAGTTCAGTTTAGGTTTAACAACCCTTGAAACAAACTGAACCCTATTTGTATAAAATAATAAACCGAACTTAATGAAAACATATAGCCCCGTCCAATTAAACGATTTCATTAGGTTCCACGAATACCCGAAATATTACATATGTCCAATGTATCTTATGTATTTTACTATAATATATTTAAAGAATTATCAAATAATATATTATTGACAGTGAATTTTTGGGCAATGTCATGGAATTCAAATTAAATATTAGTTTGCGTTCAAATAGCTTGCTTTATATTTTTGGGACGCCAAAAATAGGAGCATTTTATCTTTTTAGTAAATTACTTTAAAGAACACAGTATAAAGATTTTATAATTATTTAGAGCTGTCAAATAAACATAAATTGTTTAAGATATTCAGATTTTACTTGGATTGACCACACTGCCAAGGGCCATGCCAGCTCGACCCACTAGGGGTTCTCGGCCCATGGGCCACGCCAGCACAACCAGCAAGGTCCTCAATTTTTTGTTTTTATTATTATTATTATTATTATTATTATTATTATTATTATTATTATTAACAATTGATAAAATGGTCGTATAGTCAAAATATAGTTAGGAGCATGCATACGGATCAGAAATTGATCGTCCAGCTTGTGTGCTCACACCTAGTGATAATAGTATTTTTATTTTTCTCAAATTTATTTTTACTGTATATTTTATTTATGGTCCTAAAAAATAATCAAAATATCAATCTATTAATATATTATATTATATTATATTTTAATATAATTTTTGTTATGAAATTTGATGGTTATTAGTTACTTCTTTGTATATCTTTCCAAATTAAATCTTAATAAAATATTTAATATATAATGTTTCCCATTCAATTATATTTTTATTTACCTTTTTATTTTTATTTTTTCGGGAATTTTAGGATCTTTTGCATTCTTTTAAAATATTTTGAGGGGTTAAGTTAATTTTTTTTTAATTAACATTGTTGGCCCACATGGCACGAACTTGACTAGATTCATGGTATTCCTTGCATCCGGTCTACTTGGGATCCACTCCATGCTAGCATGCATGGCCCATGAGTTGAAGCTTATAAATTATTGTTGAATTTAATTTCTAAGTGAACTCAATGTGCGTTTATATTTGAACTCATGTCACATAGACATTATTATTGATACTTTTATATTAAACACTTAATTTTAGTTCATGAATAAATCACGTTTATTTCATGAAGTCAATAAAAAAATATATTTAATTTCTTTGTTTTTTCTCATGTGCACTTTTTTACAAAATGTAGGTTCATGCGACATTGATGTGGTTATTAAAATTAGTGACTAAGCCATTTAAAAAATCATCAACCGACAATAACTTAAAACTTCAACTTTAACTTTAATAAAAATCAATTATTCATTATGTATTATTTTTGACCAATCATCCATAATAAAGTTGAGAATAAAAACCCATAATATAATTAGTTAGACAAATAAAATTCTAATTGCCATTGATTAACTAAAAACTAATAGTATATATGTTGTCTTTATTTATATGATTATTGTTAGTAATTATTTAACAAATTTGATTAATTGATGTAGGTTGATTATTTATTATGATTGAGAAGAAATAATAGCAACTACTATAACATATATAGTCAATGTTGTGAGTATATCTCTTTGATTGTTGTCTGCTAAATAAATTAGAAAATAGTATTGAGTTAATATTAATTAAATTTAATATAAGATCAGGATAATGTTGCAATTGTTGCAATGGCTAAGCGGTTGAGGCATATGATTTCATGCGGACTCCCAATGTATGGTTGAGACATAAATAGTGGTGTGTGTATAGTGGCTTCTCCATATTATTAAATAAAATCTATAATGAAAAATTTTCAATTTTTAATATGATTAGAATTTTGAATATTAAGCATTTAACAGGCCGGCCATAGTAATATAGAAATTAAACAAATTATTGAAATAAATTCAAACATAAAAAATTGAATTTCTTATAATACCAAATTGTGAATATTACCTATTAGGCCTTCTTTCATAATATGATTTGATCATGCATGTTTTTCAAATAACCACATATCATGATGCGCATGCGTACCAATTAGTTAAAGAAAAACACTTTTAGATTATGGCATTTATTCCTACCATGTAATTAAAAATCTAAGCACCACCTATAATACAAAGACACTCATGGATTATTAAAAAAATCTTAATTACTAAAAAAGTAAAATAAATTAGATTTGTAAGGAATATTACATTTGCTCTCTAATATAAATAATGATCATAGTAGTTTACTAGAATATTATATATTAATCAAGTGAGTCCAAATGTGTAGAACTAGAAATTTTCTTTTTTTTTTTTTTTAAGACAAACATGGTAAAAAATATATGCATAAAAATAGAATTAATACCTCAAACAATTGTTCTCTCACCCTATATAAGCTTAAATTCAAACACACCTTTTCGGCGAGACATGGACATTTTATACAGAGAATCATGAACTCAGTACCAAAAGACCAAAAGGTAGTTGGCAAAAAAAATAGAAATAAAATCAGTAAATTATTTCATGAATTAAACTAAATGGTTTCAAAACATCAATAATTTATTTTCAATCCAATTCAAATCGTTACTTTCAAACTTTTCAGTAAAACAATCATTTTCAATACTAACTGATTGTATTTTAGTAAGTTTTAGTAGTTACTAATCAACCAGAATGACAATGACCTATATTAGAGCAAAATTTTAGTAACCATTCTCAAATGAATCAGTTTATTCTTTCCAATTTTTCGTGACTATACAATTTAGAATTTCTCATGATCTCCAATTCCTATAAATATATATTGGTAATAATTAGCAATTTTATATGAGTCAAACATAAAAATATTTATTGGAAAATATTTAATTGTCAGAATTACCACAAATATAAAAGTCACATAATTTAATTGACCGTACAAGTCTTTTATAGATTTAATTTTCATTAACAAGCTTTGAAAAATATTTAACTAATGGATGAAGTGATTAAATTTTAAAATATTCCAAAAGAGAAAACAGAAGGGAAAATTAATCACATTAACTACATTATTATCTTAAATATTTTCACTAGTCAAAGTTTGATAACTCGGGGAGAGGTCAAATCCATGAACAAAATTCAAAAAAAGAGGGAATATGAGATGGTATCTTACCTTGGGTTATTGCAACTAGAATCACACAAACCCATATGTATGTTGTTCATTTAAGCCAAGATGTAAGCTTCACAAATAGAAGAAAAGAAAACTTTTTTTTTTTATTTCTGACATTTCACTTAAAAAAATCATTGGCAAAAACAAAAAAAAAAATTGTTCATGTATAGTTTATGCACTGTACACCTGAATCCAATACCATTAATGTACTATTCACAGACTTAAGTATAGATCCCCTGAAAGAGAAACAATGGTTTTATCCCTTTAAAGTTGCAAAATAGAAAGATTTTTCTAAAAAATTTGTAAGCCACCTTGACTAATACACCTCCGTACCTATCTGTCCTTTGACAATTTTTTAAGTGGAGAGTGCTTGTCATCTAAAAAAAAGATGATGCCATACGGAGTTACTTTTTTGAGATGTTTTCTTCAGTTTAATATATGAGGTGATTTTTAATAAATATGACGTTTTCGTTTGTTTGATCTTGTAGGAAAAAAACAATGATTCATTTTTTTATCTATTTATTTTGTCCTAATGTTGATTTACATTTTTATAATTTTAAAATTTTTGATATTATTGGTGCATTTTTCCTTTTCTTATTTTATTTATTTCAGACATTTGGAATAAGTTTTTGGTTTTCAACTTACACATAATCTAAATCATCTGATTATTTGTTGTATTTATCAAAATGGAAATGATGATTAAATTATGTTAAAAATTTTGCATTTTAGGTAGCTACAGTTATACTCATATTACATTCAATTATTATGAACTTTTTCTTGCCATAATTGATTGTTATTAGCAATCAATTAACTTATAGTTAATCTTATGTGTTTTTTCAGTTATCAGGTAGTAACTTGTTAACAAGATTTCAACTTAAGCATGTAATCAACACAAATTTAATGATTTCAATTTTAAATGCTTGTTAGTAAGTAAACATTGTCAGAAGAGATGAATTTTGGGTTCAAGTTATTTTATTTTATTTTAAGGTCTGTCATATTATTCATTTTCACTATTACATAAAAAATTGTTTAATATGACTTATCAATGTTGTGAATTTCGTTCAATCACATCATTATTTTGATGCAGTAGTTTTGTAAGACAATGCTATAAAGATAAAGCAAGCTTTGTTGTTATCTCCAATAAATGTCCATGTGCGTCGTTTACCTTGATAAAGTCGTTAAATTTGCAACTCACTTTTTTTGATAAAGTTGTTGAATTTGTTACTAGTTGATAGCTCTCACATATCTTGATATGGTTGTAAATCACAATGTTTATATTTAGCCCTGTATAGTTTACACAAAATCAATGGAAGTAACTTGCTATTTTCAATAGCAATTTAAAGAGCAGTATTTTCTTATTTATTTATTTATGTTCAAGTTAAAAGGTAGCAAGGATGGCAAAAGATTTTTAAAGATGCTATATTGTCTAAGTTTTAAAAAACTAATTTATAATTAGCTTCACAAAACATAATGAATTAACCTAGATAGCCTAGTGCAAGTTACCTTGAGTGATGGATGAGTGGTATAAGATTAAATCTCTTGTACCGCAATATGTGTAGTTCTATGCAAAATATTATATACATATGATAGAAACATTGTATAAATATTGTTTATTCATTATTCACCAGGGTCCTCTGTGGGAAGAGTCGTATTCTCCACACCTCCAGAGCTATAAGAAAGAGAGATTTATCATTGTGAGATTGTGCTCATTCATATATCGTATTAGGCACACATTACAAATTCTAATTGAATTGCATGTTGACTCATCTTATATTATAAATCTCTGAATGATTATTAAGTCATCATAAATAGTGTACTATCATACTCATATGTCCTTTTGACAACTCTTTCTAGGGCGCCGCTTCTCGCTATTCTTCCAAAAACACCACATAAGTTAGGAATTCAAGCAACCTTACATTGAGTTTGAACTTAATGGCATACAGAGTTTATCTTTGTTTATGTCCAATCAAGTCACACAAATACATATAATTAAAAAGAGCATCAAGGTATCTAAATTATATACGTTAATCAATGAGATAATTTTGGATCAAATCAGAATCCAAATCCCAAAACCATTATACCAACTGAAAAGGCAAGAGCACAAAATATGAAGGAGATTTCAAGAGTCTGACAATAGTACAAATTAAAAAGTTTTAAACAATTATACAAAGATGGTTGAGAGATCATGTCTTGTAAACAAGTGAGAAAGATTCCCACATGCAGTGGATACCCAACTAACCAATCTTTTATTTTGTTTTTTTGAATAATGCCTTAAAAAGATGCTAATCAAATCAAATCAAATTCAAAGAATGAAATGACCCCTAAACATATAAAAACAAGAAGAACAGTCTCAATTCTTTGTCTCTGCTGATATTGCACATGAAGTCTTTGCAGAGCATAAACACATAATAGAAAAGGCAATTTGAGTGGTATAGATGAAGAATTCTTTTGGTGCAGAGATCCTAAAAAAAAAACCAACCACCTGATTTTGTTGACCAATGGCACATGCGACTCATTTTCTACCATTATCATCTACATTGAGTTTAACTTTATTTTTTTCTAATTTCATGACTAGACCTTGTCTGATAAATTCAACATTAGAATCGCATTTGGATAATATTAATTGTATATGACATTTGTTTTGTTTGAAAGGCATGTTCGCCTTATACAAATTGTTTGGATTGATTAAAATAAGCATTTAAACTCATGATTATCACAAGTGTTTCTAGCACAATTGCTGCTAGAAATAATTCTAGTGAATGTATATTTATACACGATTTATATAAAACATTTGTGGTTCTTTTATATATATATATATATATATATATATATATATATATATATATAAGGAAATAAATAGTGAAAATTCAAGAAAACTTGAAAAGAACAAAGGCTAGGATTGCTTATTATATGATGGCAGCCCATTGGCTAGCAAGCATTGTGCTGAGGAAGGGAGCTGCTAAGGGATGGGAACCGGAGAAAAGTAAATAATAATAATAATAATAATAATAATAATAATAATAATAATAAATAAAATGGAAAATAGAAAATTACACAGTGTGTTTTTCACTCTTAGAGGTGTTTTTTGAAAAACACAATACGGTCTATTTTGTTACTCATACTGTAATCCACAAATTAATCCAAACATGTATTGTTTCTAGTACTTATTTCATAAATTAAGGATTAGAAAAACAAAAACAAATTTTATATCTATTAAAAATATTATATTGAGTACCCACCTCACAAAAGTCGGAATTTATTTTGTGATAAATTATTTATTAATCTTGTAATTTTTCAATTTGATTGATTGATCCGTTTTTAAATTCCTATTAGTCCTTTCTTTTTGGGTTCTTTTTTAGTTTTGATGGAGTCTTATATTGTTTTTCGAATCTTACAAATGCTCTCATCTTTTTCGAGCAGGTTATTCTTGGCCAGTCCAACTATTCAATATTTGATTTATCTCTTAAGGCCCAAGTAAGTTTTTTTGAGTGAGTACTGAATTTTACTTTTATTTCAATTTAAATACTAACTTTCAATTTGTATCAAAATAGATACTAAAATTTTTTATTTTATTTCACTAGCAGAGTAATGGGTTTTCAAGTAAGTTTCTAATGATGTGGAGGCCAGAATGTCTAGATGGATTCCCATGACCCATGTCACCCGCTTGTGTGGAGTATGCCACATCAGACATTTTGGTGTCTACACCAAAGACTACCAGAATACCCCAATTACCGTGCCAATAAAATGAAAGCTAAGCTTAATACTTATTTTAATACAAATTGAAAGTTAATATTCAAATTAAAATAAAAACAAAGTTTGGTACACACTCAAAAAACTTACCGCTCTAAGCCCCTCTAAGATCTTTTTCTTCTCTCCTATTTTTTTTTTTTTTCATTTTATTTTCATTCGACATACTTGTCATTTGCTCATTTTTCTTTATTTGAGCACTTCTTGTAGAACTCTGACAGGAGATGTACTTTATTGTTGCAAGGTATGCAGGTTAAACCCATGCCAAGCAAAACTTGTGAAAATCCATGGAAGAAATGCAAAACATATAAACAATCATACTAAATAACACTCACAAACATGCAATAATTATATAGTTCGATAATTTATATATCTACGATACTCAGCACGATTAGACTTTACTTTACTACATCACACCTCACACACTCATTACTAAATTACAACCAACACACATCTATATGAACCTAGTCATCCTTGTTGAAGAAAATTCTCTCATAGTTTATTTACAACTTGATATTAATATCTTAAATTTACTAGAACACTAAATATCAAATGCATAATTCTTGTTAGAAATATTTGTTAAATTCCTTGGTTAACCATGTCAATAGCGGTTTGTATTGCTCGTTTAAGTTTATTTTTACTTGGTTTTTGGGGGTTAGTGGATGCATTTTCTCTTTCAAGTATTTAAGTTAGTTTCAACACTATAAATAAAGCAGCTTCCTATAGCCTGTATCAAACTTAAAACCAATAAAAGCTCAGTTCTTTGTTTCTTATTCTGTCCTTCTTCCTCCACGTATTTAATAGTGGTATTAGAGTTTATTATCATGGGCTTGCAATCATTTCTACCTACACCAACAATCTTCATGGCAATAGAACATTTTGTAGGGCTTGTAATTCCTCTTTTTGATTGTCAATATATATGATTATTGGTAGGGACAAAACCAAGGAGGCCTAGCGGGGCTTCAACCCCCCTAGCACCAGCGATCCCGTTATTTGGTCGGAACCAGCCTCCTTCGCCATCAACGGTCACCCATCTTTCTTTTGCCCGTAGCTTGCAGGCCCTCTCTCCCCAAGGTTGAAGAGTCAAACTCTCAAGATAGCTCCTTATCTCCTCTTTTTAAATTTTGTTTTTGGGTTCATGTGTCGGCAGTCAGGAATATTCAGCCATCAGCCGACTGAGATTGAGGAAGAAGAAGCCCTAGCCAAGATGAGAATTTGAAATCCATGGGAATCATTGGATTGGATTGTTTTTAATGCCTCGTGATATGTACAAGTTACATTGAATTAGGATGTTATTTAATACCTCGTAATTTATACAAGTTACATTAGATCTATGATCCAGCCACCAGATTTAAATCAATTATGTTTAAAATTTGGAATTTGTGGGCTTGTGTTGTGTGTGAAACTTGTGAGCTAGCAGGCTTATGTTTTATGGGCCTAGGAGGCTAGACAGCTAGCAAATTTAAACTAAGTTCTAAAAATTTTTTGTATTGGTTTGCATCCTTACAATTTTGTACATTGGTTGGAGATAATAGAAAGTATATTAGTATTTTTTTTTTCTTTTATTGGATCATGTATTTCTTCTTAATGTAAATGAGAATGAATATATAAATTTTTTGGGTGAAAAACACATAACATAATTGGTAACTTCATTCTTGTGATACGACTACAATGTATTTGATTAAATGCCTCAATGAGATCATTGAGATGTATTGTTGAGAATATCAAACATTACACATTAATATACATATCACGATGTATATATGTATAATCAAATAAGGTTTAGTGTTAAGTCTACATAAAAAAATTCGTAAAAAAAATGTTATATCTACATAGCAAAATGCATAATAAAATAGGTTGTTTTAATCAAAGATTACATTGTCACACTATTTTGTATTGGAAACATTTATTATGTTGAATGAATTTCCTTTAACATTTTTCCCTCAACAACTCCTAGCAATAAGTCTTGATTCCGTCCCTAATTATTGGATCATGTTGATAGAGAATTTCTTGAAGTCTAAGAACTTAGATGGGGTTCTTAAATAATGCTTCCATGTAGTGTCACTGACATAAAATGTTGACATAGAAAATTTAAGGTTAAATGATCTTAAGAAGAAAAACTATCGGTTTCAAACAATTGATTGTATAACCATGGAGACCATTCATCACAAGTAAACTTCGAAGCAAACACAGGGCTCCATGTAAAAAGTATTAAGGATTTATAAGAGCAAGCATGAAACATCCTCAAGCTTTATGTTCAAAATTTGAAACACTTATGAAGTCAAGATAATCAAGTTCAAATTATTCCTCTTAGGTGATAACGATTGCTTACAAGATGCAACCATATGGAGACAAGATTGAAGAAATCACCGGTATTGAAAAAAAAACACTTGATCCTTACACTAAAATTTAATTTTGATATATGTGCTATAAAAGAATATAAAAATATAGATGAGTTTTTACTTGATGAATTGCAAATATCATTGCTGGTGCATGAAGAGAAGATCAAACAACTAGACGCTAAAGAATAGTATTGAGGGCCTCAACAGAAAATCACTAAACACTAGAAAAAGATAGGTAGAAGTAGAGAGATATGTAGAGGTAGAGGAACCAATGATCATAACTAAAGGGGGGTATGCGCCGAGAAAAATTCCAACTCGGTTTTCACCTGAACTAGACCTACCACGCCGTGTCAATGACTCTATAGGCCGAGCCGCCAACCCGTAACTGGCACACTATAGTCAACTCGATTATCAATTAAGATTTCCTTAACCCGTGACTTTGTAGGTTGGTCCACCGAATCTCCCTAGTTGTCGAGTTGGGTCGGACTCAGCCAAACCAGCAAGTTAACATTTCTTTCTCAAATTTTCAAATTAAGAAAGGTAAAAAATTGAAAATTAAACCTCCACCTGCACATGACTCAAACCCATGTCCCCCACTACCCTCAACCGCCCATTTAAGCAACCAAGCAACTTTACTTTTCATTAAAAACTCGCTAAAAAAAATTACAATAAAAACCTAGTATATGACCATTGGTTGGGAGCATCCAAAACTCCCAACCAAATGGCTATGTAGCTGTTGCGCTACTTAAAATATGTATTTTTCCAATGTCTCTCGATCTATGTATACTTCTTTTTCATCCTATTATACATTTACAGTATATCAATTTTTCTCAAACCTCTAACTCTCTAATAGTTCAAGCTTCTAAGCACTAGATTTTTTTTTCTTTCATCTTAAACTCAAAGCTATTTAGTACCTCAAATATCTAATTATCAAGGTTAGTTTTAAATTTACATTTGTTATTATGTTACATAATTTTAAATTTTTTTATATTAATTATTATTATTGTTTATAAGTCTGTTAGTTGTTATATAATTCTATTACTAATTATAGTGCATTATTTTGATTGTAGCCATATAATTTAGTATTAGTTTGTTTATTTTGATTGCTATTTTAACTTGTAATTCCTTGACATTGTTTTTTTTTTTTTTTTTACATTAAGTGATTAATATTTAAATTATTTTTTATTTTAAAATTTTTATTTTAATTTTGCATTGATATTATTTTGGTTTTTTTTTGTTTTTCATTTAAGTTTTCTTATAATTCCGTGACATTATTTAATTGTATTAATTTTACAATAATATTATTTTATTTATGTTTTGCTTTATTTTATTTTATTTTTTGCTATAAATCCTTAGGATAATAGCATTGTTTAATTTTCTGAAATTTTCATATAGTGTTATCTTAGTTTTTTTTTTAATTTCCAATAACTCCTTACCATTGTTTAATTATTTTAATTTTGCATTTACTTTCATTTTATTTATTTTAATTGTTATTCTTAATTTTTAATTTTTGTTATTTTTCTTACTCTTGTTTAATTTTGTTAATTTTCTTTTTAATGAAATTTTACTTATTTTGTTTGTTATTTTTTATTTTTACAATAATTCCTTACCTCTTAGCATTGTTTAATTTTTGCAATTTTCCATTTAGTGATATGTTAGATATATTTTTTATTTAATTTTCCTATAATTCCCTAGCATTGTTTAATTATTTTAATTTTGCATTTAGTGTCATTTTAATTACTTTAATTGTTATTGATAATTATTAATTTTTCTTATATTTATTTAATCTTGTTCAATCTTGTTAATTTTGTATTTAGTGATGTTTTATTTATTTTGTTTGTTATTTATTTTTTCTCTAATTCCTACGCATTACTAAGTTTCTTAAGTTTACATTTAGTGTCATATTAGTTATTTTAATTTATGCATTTAGTGTCATTTTATTTACTTTGATTATTATTATTATTATTATTATTATTATTAATTTTAATTTTTCATTTTTATTATATTTCTTTAGCCGTGTTTAATATTGCTAATTTTGCATTTAGTGATATTTTACTTATATTTTTTATTTACTTTTTCTATATTGTTTATTTTCCTTGCCTACTTCTCAAGAGATCAGTCATTAGGACGAGTTTGGAAGTCCAACTGAGGGGTCGACACCAGTTGATATATTCTCAAAAACAAGACTAATAAACCCCACTGCGAAATGTGCCTCTCAAGCAATGTGTTTTAAAATTCATTCTACAAAAATTTATAACAATGATGGTATTGTAGCTACTGCTGGGTATAACTATTGTGGTGCAGAGTTTAAGCATAGTGAGGAAAAAGGATATGCCACCTTTAGTATAAGTTATCACTCTTCTTTATTTACATTTTTCTCAAGCAAGATTTGGGGACAAAATTGGGGAGACAATTGTTGTTCACAGTTGCCATTCAACTTTAATGAGCAATGTCAAGTGCAAGAGTGCATCAATGAGACATCGGATTGGCATGTGAGAAGTTTTCAAGTAGGATGGTTCAAAGAATAATCTTTAAACAATACAAGCATAGCATGAGCAACTTTGTGAGTATTTTTGCATAATTACTTTTTCAATTTCCTTATGTGCCAATATATGGAAGGATGTATTCTATAAAAATTCACTTATGGGTGTTACCGCACATTGGATTAATGACTCACGAAATATCCAAAAGCGAGTCAACGCTTTTAGGGTATTCAAAGAGGCTCATAGTGCTAGTACTATTTATAGGTTTATTTGTAGAATTATCTAAGAATATGGTTTGATGTGTAAGCTTGTCTCAATTTCTTTTGATAATGCCTGCACTAATACTGCCTCAATTAGACCTCTAGAAGAATATTTGAGGCCTTCATATATGCGGGGGTAATATTTTCATATTAGATGTAGTTGTCATGTGTTGAACTTATATGTGCAAACTGGGTTAGAGTTTCTCAAACCACTTGTAGGCCTAATCAGGGACATGGTAGTATATTACAGAAGGAACATGAACCTTAGTTATTGTAGAGCAAACAACATAAGGGATAAAAATTTTTCCAAAGATCTTATAACTAGATGAAACTTTACTTACCGACTTCTTATTGCAATATTTCCTTACAAGATGATACTCACTGCTTTTGATTAATGTCATTTTTACTCATTTTATTTTATTTGAATTGCAATGGAATATTGCTACTAGAATTATGGATTTACATTTTGTCTTTAATACATGCACAAATTTATTTTTGCAAGTTTTCTTTTACTGCATATTTATTTTTGTGTTGTGCTATTGATGTTCCTGAATGCTATGGAAGTTTAAATTAGATGCTCAATTAGTTATAGGCTTAAAGAAATTAAGGTGAGAGTGGTTGAGCAATTATCAATATATACCTCATGTTGCTGTAGTTACATTTATTCTAGATCCTACATGGAAATTAAAATGTTTGTTTGCCTTTTTAGATGATTATTATAAGTTTTTAGGGTTTAATGAAGGCAAGGATTCATAATCATGGGCCACAAGTGAGTTGAAGACTCAATGATATATAATGGAGTCTAACATTTTTATAGATATTAATGCAATTGTTAATGATGTTAGGACATAACTTCTTGAATTATATGAGAGTTATTGCTCTTGCTATGGCCTTATAGTTCCACAAGATGCAACTAATGGGTAGGACAGTCTAGCAGTTATGGAGAAGAATCATTTTGACAAAGGCAAGCCAAGAAGAAGCCAAGGGAGTCACAGTACACAAAGGTCCACCGGTACATAATATTTGTTCTCATAGGAAATAAACTCAAATACAACCTTCAACGTCCTTGAATGATGGCAAGGTAATGGAAACTCATACCCTTTTTTTCATTAATTTGTAAAGGATAGTTTTACATATCATATGCTATAGTAGAGAATGAGTAGACTTTCAGTACAAGTGGAAACATGTTGAACATGACATATTCCGAATTGTCGCTACAAAAATAAAAAATTCAAGTTTTCACAAATGTTTAGAGGCGTGCTTAAGTTCAGCATCAAGAAGTAGTGATGAGAAATCCAGACACTAGTGACTTCTTCTTCACTAATAACATGATGAGCACAATAACGGCCCCCGTGTCCAAGCATGAGCCATAACTTGATGCCAACAAATAGGTAAGTGGGTGATTGACCCGATCCAAAGTAAGAGAGCTATGTGGGCTTTGATTTCTTTCACACCCAAGAGAATATGTAGACAACATAATTCAATAGGTAAACAAATTAAGTGCAAGCCCTTTATATTTTTTAAAATTATTTTTAATTATTTTCAGTTACTTTAAATTCTTTTGATTTATTAAAAATTATTTTAATTATTTGATTTTTTTTTAAAATTAAAAAAAACATTTTATGGTTTTCTTTTTATTTATTTTGTTTTAACATTACAATAATGCAGGGTGGGTTGGTCAAAGTGTTTAGTTGTTTCTTGAGTGACTTGGGTTTAATCCCTATCCACTATAATCATTGTACCAATTTTAAATTTAATAATAAAACTATTTCAAAAAATAGTAAAATTATTTAAAAAATAACCCACCATCATCAGTACTAATAAAATCCATCTCTTACATGAGGAGAAGGATGGGGAGGCCATCACTCAACAACTCAGATGAACGTCAACAAAAAAGCTCAATGTTGAATGTTTCGATGTCATAGGTATGACTATTATCATTCAAAATGTAAAATTAATTTGAGTAGCAAAATGAATACAAACTAACTTTGCAAAAATAAATAAATAAATAAATAAATAAATAAGAGGTCTTGTAAACACAGGTTAAGGGTTTTAGAGTTTTTATGTCAATGATCTTCGATAACTCAAGTGGTTAGCTATTTTTTAAGCAAAAGTGATGTCTTAGGTTCATGTCGTAAAGAAAACATGTCTTTCTTTTTTAAAAAAGTATTTTATAATAAAATTTTATATTGTCATAAGTTCAAATCTTAAAGAAAACATTTTTTATATAATTTTTTTATAATAAAATTTTATACTTTAGTACCCAAACAATTGAAGCAAAAATATTCATATGCATAATCTAATTAAATATCAATTAATAGTAAACTTTTGATAATCAAATAGGGTTAATTGGAATTAGTCTTAAATTTGGGGTTTATATTTTATGCCTGTTTTTTTTATAAAGTCATCAAATATATGCTTATGATCTACCCCATCCATAAACATGCTAATCATTAAGCTTATAAATCATAATATTTTGTTGCATGATATTAAAAGATAATGAGTTTGTCATGGTTACTCTTATTTGTTGGTACCCATATATTATAAAAAAAATTATTTGTTTGTTATACTTTGTATTATTTATTTTCCAAATCCTTAGCAATTTATAATAGATATTATATATTTATATTTAGGGTAAACAAACTAAATGACCCCATACTTTTTCATGTGTTGCTATTTTGGTCACCTAGGTTTAAAAAGTTATGATTTTGTCACTTATTTTTATTTTTTATTATGATTTGGTCACATGAGTATATGTCGTTAACGGTGATCACACATGGCATATGTCAAGTCAAATGCCAGCTCTGAGCAAGATATACCACGTAGTATGCCACATGTGATCATCATTAATGGCATATGTTCAAGTGATCAAATTGTAATAAAAACTAAATGTAAAGGACAAAATCGTAACTTTTTAAAGCTGAGTGACTAAAAATAGAAACATATGAAAAGATAGGATATATATATATATATATAACCCGTTAACTCTGGTTCAACCTTTGTACGACCATTGAACAGTGACTCACGGAGCCTTCTGAGGTCACTTCCCGGGTCATGCTTCAAAACATTGGTTAAAATATCTATTTTTAATTGGAGAAAAAGGGGAAGCGGGGCTAGGCAAGAGCAAAATCCGTAGAGGCAATTGTGGTGTGATAAAATGTGCAGCTGGGCAGGGAACAAGGCATAATATGTGATATGTTGGACGAGGGCAGGGAAGGGCCTCCTCACCCCCACACTACCTTATTGCCATCCCTACACATATGTGGAAGCAAGAGGGCATTCTCTAACTTGGAGAAACCCTTCCACAATTCTGTCAACTTTGATGGTATTTCCAACTTGAGTTATAGGAAAAAGAACAATGACTATTCAAACCAAAGGAAGTACCTTCGACACTATTTATAATGTTTTTTATGTGCCATATTTTGGTGTGGGTCAACTACAAGAGAAAGGTATGAGATTTCTATAAAAAAATGGAATATGCTGCATCTATGATACAAAGCTGGGCTTAGTTACTCTAGTTAACATGACTGAGAATTTAATGTTCTCACTTTATCTCCACAACACTACTCATTCATGGTTCTTATCAAAACTTGAAGATATGGCATGGCTATGGTTTGTTTACTATGGGCACTTGAATTTTGGTTGATTAAAGAGTCTATAGTAGAAAATATGGTGACTGACCTAGCTCATCTAAAGTTGTGTAAATTGTGTTGTTAGTGCAAACATCAAAATTAAATCAAGATAGCAAAGAAGGTTTTGGAGTTAGTTCACTCAAACACTTGTGGGCCAACAAATCCATCTTCCAATGGAGGTAAAAGATACATGATAGCCATAATTGATTATTAAACCTTTATATTGTTGATTTCTATCTCTTGCTTTCTACTCTTTTGATGTCAAAATAAACTCCCAAGGCCACCGAGCTTTGGTGAACCTTAGAAGGAAACTTGTATGGATGATACTTTAATTTTTAATTAATTATTGGCATGTTTTATTTTGATTTCAATCTATTGTTTTCATGTTCAACCTACAATGGATGGATTCCATAGGTTTTGGTTATTGAATGGTGCTTGTAGAGTGGGATGGTTGCATGTATTAGGTCACATATAGATTGAAGGAGGATTCAATGTATCAGAATGCTGGAGGCTCCGAGTGTTAATAAACCTCCATGGGCATTAGAGTTTAGCTCTAGCTTAGAGAACATTAGGGTTATCTTAGCCAAGACTCCTTATGCCCAATGAGATTGTAAGGGTATCTTTCTGATGGAGAAACCTGTATGGGATTAGGGCTATACTACGGAGGTTCCAAGATAGTCTAATTTAGAGCCTAGCAGACCATAGCCTAAGCCAACATCATATTTTAATTCCAAAATTCATTCATGTTTGTTTTTTCTCAAAGGGATTCTTGCCCAAGGCCTTCCTTATCCTTTGGGTTTACATATCTTCTACGTCACATGGTGTCTTTTATATTTGTTTCTTTGTTTGTTACTTGTAATTGAATAATCATCTCTGTTTGGTAGAGTAGATAATGTTGTCGAAGAAGAAGTAATAGTACTTCTTAGGACCCTAGGGAATATGGCCCTTTCATGCTCGTGCAAGAGGATTATTAGTTGACAACATGTGCACTTGTGGTTGGGGAATGGTGTAAGTGATATAAATCATCAATTCTAATCAAGTGTAAGTGAAAACAATTGTGATTTAGAGGACTCATTCTATTATCAATTTATCTACCCATGTGCATGTTCTAGCCGCCCTTTCTCCTTTACTAATAAGTGATTATAGGTGATGCTCTGTGCTCTGCCTGCGTCTCCCCATCTTTGGGTTTCCCCATTAATCTTCCTAAATCCTAGATCTTGATTCCCCGCCTCAAGTCTATTTTGAATCCCAGAGCCAACAGATCTCTTCCTACTACCCGAAGGGGAAGCCTCCCCCCCCCCCCTCGAGTAAACTCTGAGTAGGCTGGCGCCAGAGCTTAAGGGGGTTGAAGCCCTCACTAATCACTCTTAGTTACACTATTGTATATAGGCTTATCACTTTCCAATGAATTTTACTATTTTGTATGAACCAAATGGGAGAATGTAACATATTGCCCACAAATTCCTAAACCAAACATGTTCTTAGTTTAAATTTGACGTCACTATTTTGTTTGGCACAATCAATATAATATATCTATTGAACATGTAATATCCCTTTTAGTTATTTGATATTAGCCCAAGAATTTAATTTTTCTATCTATTTTGTATCATACTCCCCCAACGTTTATTTTTTCTCTCATTAGGGTGATTACCTTGCCAATGGTTTATTATTCCTTTAAGCTATTGATGTTTTACCTTTTTAAGTTTAGTATAGTGTGTTTTATTTACTAAAGTCTTTTGTCACAAACTTATGAATCTTATTTTCTTCTCCCATTTTTTTTTGTGTGTTTACTAATCATTGTTTTCAATGACTTTTTAGTTACCTTTGTCCCTTATAGAATTATTATAAACACAACCATCCCATTTATTTATTGCTATAGTGATTATAGGCATCAATGAAGTTAGGGTAACTTAGACTTCATTTTTTTTTTTTTTTTTTGCAAGAGTGATAAGGAACTAGTCATTATGTGGCATGCTAGAAAAGGCTACACACGGTGTGTTCATATATATAAAGAGCATTGTATATCATATCGAACCATTGACATGCAACATAGGAGACTCAATAAAATTTGCTACATAATAAAGCTTAGATGAATAATGAGGTTGAGAGAATCTGCGTCTTTAGTAATTACATTGTTTATGCTATACAGAGAAAGTGGTCAAGACAAAAAATATGAAATGGGGCACTTCAAGGGAGGTCTAAGCTCTTACCAATCTTTGATGGAACTTACCTATGAGCAAGTGTGTAGTATTTCTGCCTTTTCTTGTGTATTGACTTGAAGTATTGGTCGAATTCATCGAGTTATTCTTGTTTTTGCCTCGGTAATGTTTACCAAGTGGTTTGGAGCATGTTAGAACCATTTTCATGTTTTCTCGGCTTACCAAAAATTTGATTTTGTAACCAAGCTCCAGGAGAATTGTGCAGGCTGTGCACAGCCCGCATAGTCTTGTGCGGCTTGTCTTACAGCACAGCCTGGGGCTGTGACGCCTCCTGTGCGTGCCCGCACAACACGTCCTAGCTATGCATGTAAGGCTTTTTAAGACTTTTTGAGAGCTCTTTTCTTGGTGTTTTCACTCACTCTTTTCTCCTCTGTTCCTCTCATCCCTTGTTGCTCTTGGAATTTGTTGATCTCTTGGTCTTGCTAGTGAAGCTTGAAGATTCATCCTTGTTCTTTGAGATCTAAAGGTAAGCTCTCATACTCTCCTTTCTTCTTTGTTGTTGGGATGGATGGATGGAACTAGGGTTGGGTTGTGAGCTTAAGAAAGAGCTTGATCTTTGTTTTTTTCTTTTTTCTTGATGTTGTTAGGATTTGAGAGGATGGTTTGCATGGTTGTTCTCCCATGTTTAAGTGTATTCTTGGAACCATTTCCTGCTTGAATCTGGGGCCACTGTAGCACCGGTAGATCTTGCTTGTTTTTCTACTTTCTTGGTTTGGATAAAAGCCAAGAACCCTTAGGAACTCCTTGGAAACCTTAAAACCTAGTTTTGAGCTAACTCTAGGACCAATTTAGGGTTACATTGCATCTTTAAACGTAGGGTTTTATTTGTGATCCCCTCTGCTTAATTCTTGTTTGTTTGTGTGTGTGTGTGGGTGGTTGTTTTTTAGTTATGTGGTAAGAGCTTAGCTCGAGGCAAGAAACTGGTGAACGAGTAGCCTACCCAAGGTTTAAATCGCCTAAGTAGTGAGTGGGTTATGTGATTGCACCTTTCTAGTAGAATACTATCGAAATATCTTTATGGTTCATTTAAAAGTAATCCTTGATTTTATCATATTAAACTAATGATTTCATCTGTTTTGAAAGAGTTTCTATGCCTTTTGTTTTATAAATAAAACTCTTGATGTTTGATGAAAATGCTTATAGATATGTTGGTATATCGGGTTTGAAATGAGTTATGAAACTCTATACATGTAATACGCTTTTGACATTTGTTTATATAGAAATGATGCTCATTTCCAATATTGAATATTTGTCCTAGACAAGGACCCTGTGATGTGATTTATGTGGATTGTATTACTGATACAACTATAGGGTGGTTTGGATGGTGACTTCCTGTTGCAGAAGACGGTCTTCGCAGTCAGCCTATTGAGGTGGTGTGGAAGACCGGCTGATTTATTGGTTTAGTTCAGGTAGGAGTGTAGAACCTTAATTGAATATTTATCAAAAAGCCAGAGTCACCACACTGTGGACCAATGGGTCAACGTTAAGGGCAAGAACCTTGATGGCTCCGAACTTAGCCACGGCTACGGGTAGAGTTTAGAGAGATTTCTAGACCATTATTTGTTTGCTCAAGATTCAAACTCTGTATTTTTAAGAAAATATGTCTTTATGCAAAGTAAATATTTGAGACATGATTATTTGTATACTCTTTGGAAAGAAAAATTATTTTAATGACGAGTATTATGGTTTGTTGTTTTTAAAACTCGTGTTATGTCATTCATGAGTTATGAATGTTCAAACCCTCATTTGAGCAAAAGTGAATCTTTTGTGCTATCTATAACTTCCTTATACTTATGTATATTGTTATATGCTGAAATGTTCTAGTCTATATGTATTATTGCAAAAGCTTGGTTTTGTCTATTTTATCGATTATTTTGTATATTCTACCAGAATTGTACTGACCCATTCACTGAGTGACTATGGTTACTCACCCTCTCTTGCTCCCTTTCAATCTTTAGAATCTAGTGGAGTTGCGGCAAGAAGGAGTGCTAAGCATTTCTCTAAGTTATCTTTCTTATTTCTAGTCTTATGTATATTTTCTTGAACATGTTGCATTGTATAGGACATGAATCCACTAGTGTATCCATTACTCTATATGCATGGTTTGTGTGTTATCTATCCTTCTTGTAAACATTGCGGTATTTGTGACTAGTATATTTCTTGAATTCTATTAGTTGGTTTTGGTATTGTTGCTTCCTCTGTGCTTTTGTTGTACTCCATATCTGGCATATTGTTCATATGTGATTTTAGTTCAGGATTTATGGAATCCAAGATTTTGTTAGCCTTGCTACAACTCTAGGGTTGAGTGATATAGATGTCCCTCCTCTAGTTGTTGTAGCAGTTGTCCCATGCCAGACCCGTTGGACGGGGCATGACAAAGTGTAGTGGCAAACTTGAACTAAGGATCAACACATAGGGCTTGAAAATCTTCTAGTTGTACCTAACATCCACAATACATAACTTAACATCAGCATACCTAAGGGTTCATAAGGCTTGACTAGGAATTTTATCTCCATAGTTTAAACACTAGTTTTTTCATAATTGTGTGAAAATAGGAATAAAGTTGTTCATACTTTTTTTTCACTCAAAAAGAATGTCAAGTTATATATATGTTGATTAGGCCATTACTAGTGATTCTGGTGTAGTCTACTATGATCAACATGAGATGAAGGACTATTTCACTAAGCTTTATTCCAATTTATGGAAAACACAAAACCTTGTTAGCTTGCTTGACACTTTCGATGCCCTACTTGATGACCTAATTGTTCTTTTTAATAGTGATAGAAATTTGATTATTAGAATAGTGACCAAATAGGAAGTATTAATTATTATCAAGTCCATGCCAAAGAGTAAAAGCTCTAGCCCTGACAATCTTAATCTCGAGTTTTATCTCATTTGTTGCAAAGTTGTGGGTGATCATCTCTTTAAAGCTATCAAATATTTTTTTTACAGATTTCTTTGCCTAAATTTTGAGATAAAACTTATGTTGTTTTAATCCTTAAAATTGATTTTCCCAAAAGTGTGTCTAATTTTAGACCTATTTTCATGGGAAATGTTTGTTATAAAATTTTCTCTAAAATTATTTCAAATCATCTTAAGATGGTTGTAAATAAATTAATTGGCACTTAACAATTTGGATTCCATGTGAGTAGAATCTCATTTGATCACATCATTACTGTACAATAAGTGGCTCATTCTCTAAAGAATGATGTCCTTAACCTCCCTAGGACGATGATTAAAGTAGATATTGAGAAGTTTATAATGCTTTGGAATGGAAAGCCATTCTTACTGTACCTATTGGTGTTTGGTACATGGGAATGTTGTTACTTTCCTTGGAATTTTTATTGAGGGAATCACTTTATTGTATTTGGTTGAACACTTTCCTTGGAATATTTCGTTGCCATGGGCGACTCATTCCCTTAAATTGAGGGAAAGTGGTTCCATCAATTGTTGGTGGAAAAGTTAAATGCCCATGGGAATTAAAAGTGGAGTCATTTTATAATACCCAAAATAACTTGAGCCATAATATTCCCTGTCACGTTTTGCTCTTTGAAACCCTAAAGTGAAACTACAACGATCCTTGTGCTACATCCTCCTCCAACCATTGTTTCTTTGTGCTACCCAATTTAAATGTTTCAATTTTGTATTCAACATAGTTTGGATAAATACAAGTTGACGTTTATTATGCTAAGGAGGTTGTTAATATGTATTATACTAAATAGGTTGTTCATGCTATTTTGAACAAGTATTATGATAGAATGCAGATTAATGTGCACAAATAGTTTGTAATAGATTACAATCTATTGGAAAAGTGACTTAGTTTTTTAAAATAAAATTATTGCACCAAGGGATGTTGAATATTGTAATGAAATGAACATTATGTTGTATGTATTTTTAATATGTACGGAAAGTTAATTAACTATTATTTTAACATTAAAAAAGTTAAAGATAGAGAAAATAATATAAGGTTATTTTTATCATTATGCCAACAAATTCCCAAAAAATGTCTTTTCACACCAAACACAGGAATATTACTTTTTTATTAATTTAATCATATTTTCCAATATATATACTAAACAAAGGAATGCTATTTTTTTTTCCCTTCAATCATCTTCCCATCAATTTTATTGCAACATTCCCATGATAAAGCATCAAAAGCTTGGGAGAATAAGGTTCCGAAGGCTTAATTTTCTATATTATATATGTATTTCTTCAACTAGTTATGCATTTTTAATTAATGGGAATCCTAGTAATTAGATATCTAGTAGCAAGGGCCACGTCTCCATTTTGCGACTCCTGTGCCTCCATTGATATTCATTCTAGTGTCTTACAACTAGGCAATTATCTTAAATCTTGCAATGAAATTAAATTTGATCATGGGTTTTAATAATAACATGAAGCAAAATTTTAATCGCTTAATACTTGCATATGATCTCATTATCATTATATGGCTTCCCAAGTTGTTGTTAGAAACTACAATATGTGTTTAAATGCTTATAAAGATCCCTTAGGCCCAAAACAAAATCTCCATAAGTCCACAATTCTTCTTCCTTCTTGGAGTAATAAGAGAGTTTCTTTGGCTATTAGTAGAATTTTAGGCATGAAAGTTAGTAGCTTTCCCTTTAAATTTATAGGATTCATGATTTCCCCTAAGAGGTTATCAAGTTGGTAGCTTCCCCTTTAAATATATAGGAGCCATGATTTCCCCTAAGAGGCTATCTATCAATCAATGCAATCATTTAATTGAGAAAGTCAAAGCTTCCATCTCCTTCTAGGACCCATTCTTCCATTTCAATTGCTCGTCATGCAATTCTTACAAGTAGTTCCATCATCTTCATTCCTAATTGCATTTAATCCACTTATGCTATTCCTTATATAATGATAGACAACATATCTAGGCAGGCCAAGAACATTTTTTGGGGCAAATGTAGCAATAGTAATGGCTTTCATTCTATTAGATAAAGCAATATCACACTTGAAAAATCTAAGGTTTGGGCATTAGAAACCTTAAACACTCATGGCTAAGAACACTCTATGGGCCAGTGTTATGGTAATCCTAACACTGTTGATTTTTGGAAGGATCCATGGTGTTTTGACACTCTATTCGCTCTCAACCACACAAATATTAACATGCATCTTTCTTTTGAACCTTTTTCCATTTCTGACTTTATTAATACTTATTCCTATCATCTTGATGCTATAAAGCTTTTATTGGGGCCCCACCTGGATTTAGAACAGAATTGCTAAGGCTATTAATAATCTATCTAGTACAAACCAATAAATTACTGATGCCAATTTGTGTTAAGAATAAACTGGCCAGTGTAGTTTATAAATATCTTAATCATGGCAAAACTGGTTATAATTCTTGGAATGGTTGGTTAGCATTATGGAGACTTTTGGTATCTCCTAAAGTTAAACTATTCATATGGAAGCTATTACATGGGAGAATTCTCACTTATGGCTACTTTTATGCATACAACACGAGGTTTCCCACATACCTCTTATGTGGCTTTGAGTGGGAGATTACTGAACATTTAATTTGGAGATGCCATGGATGTAAGAAATGTTGGGAGTTACTAGAATAATGTGTGAAAGTTAACCTCAAATCAATTGCCAATTCCTTTTTTAGTGAATGGTTGAATAAGAGTTTGTTAGTTCCGCCGGTTAGGGTTTGTGAACTTAGAGGAACACTCACTCACTTAAGCACTCAAGAATAGCACACACAAACCACACAAGAGAAGACACAAGACGTTGGTAACCCAGTTCGGCGTCCACTCACCTACGTCTGGGGGCCAAGCCCGAAGATCAACAATCCACTAAAAGAGGTAAAAATAAAAGAGTACAAACACACTTGTCAATCTCAGACCAAGGTAGAAGATATAGACGCCTCAACGTCCCAAATATAGCTCATACCTCTTTTAGAATCTCCGCGGCTACTAACTTTAGAACCTTCCGAAATTAGCTGTTGCAACTTATGTTGTAACATATGTTGCAACATGGCCCTGACTGTTGGCTTGACTGAGTTCTGGCTCCATTGCTAAGCGACCTCAAGACCCATCAACCACCTGGTCATGCTTAGTTCGAGTCGATGCAGTCAAATCACCTGATCTTGACTACCGGCAACTAACCTCCCTCCTCAGTTCCTCACCACACAGTCCCCTCACAAGGGGCGCACGTCCTATGTGCCTCTTCATGAAACTTGCCAAACTTAGTCTTCACTTCACCCAAGTTTGGTCTTCAAATCTTCAACAAAGATCTTCAATCAATCATCCAAAACTTGCCAACAATAGGCATATCTTCAAACATACCCTTAATAGACTTCATATCATATCTATTAGGGTTCTTCAAATCATATCTTCAATTAGTCTTCAAAATCATTCCATTGAGAGATATTTCTTCTTTTAGGGGTTGTTTGGTTGTCTGTAAGTGAAATCACATGTAAGTGAAATTACAGTGTAAGTGAAAATGCTGTATTTTAATTTACATCATTGTTGTTTGGTTTGCTGTAACTAGAAATGCTACATTAATTAGAAATGCAAGTTAGATAATATGGTCACCATGTAAGTGGAGGGATGAGATTACCCACATTATCCAATATTATTATTAATTATTAAATACATTTCAAAAAAATAATTTAAACTAAAATAATTAATTTAATTTAATTTAAGTTTTAAATTAATTAATTGATTTAATAAAGTATTTATTACATTTAAAAATAATAAAAAAAATTAAATAATTAAGCACTAACTCAAAATAAATAATTTAACTCTCTTTATCTACTATTAACACTAATGTAAGAAAAATAATTAATTAATTAATTTAATGATAATTTTATTAAATTTAAAAATATATAATATTCTTTAATTTTATACTAAAATTTTTTTTGTAATTAAAATTAAATACAAATCAATACATTTTAAATAAAAGATTAAATTTAATAAAACATAAATATGTATAAGTTTAATTATGTTAACAATTAATTACCATATAAGTTTTCATTTCCTTTTAATGCATAATGTGGAGAGAGAAAAATGGTGATTTTAACCTAAATGTTTTGCTGTTGCTGTAAGTTGAAATGCTGTAAAAGTACAAAAAACTACAAAACTTTTTACATGTAAAATTGATTTCACAGCAAACCAAACAGCCTTTTACATGTAAAACCAGTTACATTACAGCTACTTACAGCTAGTTGCAGATAACCAAACAGCCCCTTAGCTCCACCCATATTTAGTCTTTAATCATATCTCCTAAATATGGTCTTGATGGGATCTTGTCTTCAACTTGTTGCTTGCTTGATCTACTTGCCAAAAATATAAGTGCCGTCATTTAGGATTCATGAAAGTTGCAACTTCTTGCCAAAAATAACTTCACCAAGATCTCCAAGGATTTTTGCCTCCTAGCCAAGTCTTCTTGCCATGTCATCCTTCTTTCCACGTCATTATCCATGCCACGTCATCATGCTTGCTACGTCACCTTGACTAGGTGTCAAAATATGCCAACTTAATAAAAGTGTCTTTGCACTAACAGAGTTTTAATATTTGGGCGTTTGGTTCGCGGTAATGTGAAAACATTACCGCCTGTTACGTGGTAATCTGAAAAGATTACCACGTTTGGATGGATGGTGGTGGCAATATTGATGGTAATGTGTGATTACCAACTTTAGAAGATTACCAAGAAACTTGGTAATCCCATTACTACCAAAATAGGTGGCTATGTTGAATTACCAAGTGAGTGGTAATCTTAAATATTTTTTGGACAAATATACCCTTTGTTTAAAAATAATAATTTTCATATTTTATTTGTTGGATAAAAAAATTAAATTTAAATAACCTTAATTTGGGAATATGTTTAGCTTTGAAATTTTAATTTTTTATCAAAAAATTTATTTTACTTTAATAAATTTAAATTTGCATAAAATGGTAGACATAAAGGTATTTTGGGAAATTTAGAACATTACCAAGTTGATTACCATTTAATATGAGTTTCCAACCAAACATGGTTATCATAAATTACCACAACATTCCTAGGCATATAACATTCCCGATCTTATTATCACGGTAATCTCATTACGTGGTAATATATCATTAACGTGAACCAAACGGCCCCTTAAAGTGGTAATCAGTAGATCAAAGTTCTACTTGTTTCTTATGCTTGGCTCATTTGGGAAGCTCGTTGCAATCTTATTTTCAATAATTAAAACCCAATTTTCAACAAATTCTCTATCATATGGTATGTCTTACTTCTTAACCCTCAACTTAATTCTAGGAAAGTTACTATAATCTCCCACCGTCTTACTCCATTTCATTATTTTGAGATGCTTTTTGGATAGGAAGACCTTGAAATAGTGGAAATGGATTTGTTGTGGTAGCTAATTTCAAACATATTATTTTGGTAGGAGCTTCTTTGGTTGTGATTAAGACCAATCTCATTGTTGAAGCTAAAGCGCTTTTTTTTTTTCTTTTTTTTTTTTTTGTTTTTGGTACATACTGAAGCTGAAGCTTTGTTTGGTTGCATTAGTTGAATTGAGATCAAGACCTCAATATATTTTATTGGATTGCCAGAGCTTGGTAGAAATCATTCATTGTTCTGACAGTCATGTTACTTGGAGGTATGTTGAATTGTCTTGGAATTTTAAATGGCTCACTAACTAGGTCCCTGATGTGAATCTTGAAACAATCATAGGAGATCTTAACATTATAGCACATAGTTTGGCCAATTTTTGAAGGAAAAATCTTATGCTATTCTTTTTTCACAAGAGAATGCTTCTCCCACGATAGTTGTTAGATGACACACAAGGAATGGAGTTTAGTTTCTAAGTTTTAGTTTGATCTTCTTTTTGTACTTTGTTGAATAATAATTTTAGCCCTCTTTGACAGAAAAAAAAAAAAAAAAAAAAAGTATAGTGACAAACTTTTTTGCCTCATAAGAAAAGATGGCAATAAAGGCACTGCTCATATTGTATTCCTCGTCATGAACAATGAGGAGGATTCTAATTAGATATGTTTGTTGATGACTTTTATGATACTCTATATGGTGAAAATTCAATGATAAAATGCTTGCATTTATCTTTAACAAGTTTAATAAGCGGAGAAAATATTGTTGTAAAAATGATGGATTCAATTCTCGTTATTTTTTGACAAAGATTTATATACAAAAGAGCAAAAAGCTTTTGCTGATTCTATTTTGCTCTGATATGAATTTTTAACTCCATATTCTAAAAATATTCAATATTACATAAATATTTTTTTCATTCATCTATGTTATATAACTCATATAATTATCATGTATGTTTTATGATTACTTTATCCATTTTTCAAGTTCGCATATACTTGAAATCTAATTTGGTGGTGATTTGGGACACCCGTATTGGTGGGATTTTGCTACGTCAATATCCACATAATATTAAAATATTTTATTTTTATATTTTAAAAAAAGTCATAATTGTGACAAGGGGAATCAACAAGATTTTTATCCTCTCAATTTACCAACTTAAGAAACATACATAGAAATATAATTTTAAAAATAAAAATTATAATATAAAATAAAAAAATTATATTCAGAACTTAAAAAATTACTTCAAATGAAACCCTATAGCATGTTTTCTGAGAATTCTTAAAAATCTTTGAAAACTTACTTAAGTTGAATGCGCCAACGAAAAAAAAAAGCTTTTTCACATTGATAGTATAAAAATAACATAAACTTGGCAAATATTGAATAATAAGACTATGGCTTCGTAATTGTAATGAAATCTTGATAAATTTATTCATATGTTACTTTTTTTTTTTTAATGCTACCTGTCAGCTTAAATCTTGGTAAATTTCAAAAATATTCCTAAAAAGATATTATTTAATCTATGATTTTCTTTTGCAAATTGGTATATATGTAGTAAAAATTATAATTTTGCAAAAATATTATAAAATGATTTTATTATTTGGTTTTAAAAAAAAATTAATATTTGTGGTATAAATATATTTTATTGTTAAAAAAGTATTTGTAAAAATGTATTATTTGTCTCTGCTGTTTTTTCAGATGGGTATATATAGTAAAACCATATATATTAAAATAATATTTATAAATATATGATATTTGACCTTTCACTAGTTCTATTATAGCTTCAATTAAAATCTAAACAGCTCACCAACTTTTTGTTTAGTTTTCTTAAAAATATTCTTAGCTTCGTCATTCCTTGTTCTGTGAGGGTGAACTTATAAGCTCATTTTAACACAAACCAGCCACCCACACGTTCATGGAGATTTGCCCAAACTCACTCCAGCTCAATGGAACTAAATTGAGAAAATTAAGAACATAGATGAACTTACCAAAGCTCACCAAACAGAGAATAAAGTTATTCAAAAGAGGATGGGTGATAGGTGTACAGAATAAACTTAAAATTGTAATTTTATAAAATATATAACGAAATTTAAAAAAAATGCATTAGAGAAGTATAATTGGCATATGATCCCTTGTGTAGAGACTTCATTTCGGGAGTCGAACGTGGCTTTCCGTTTTGAACTCTACCTCACGTAAGGTGAGTGCATGTTGTGCGTGTCGAGCACAGCTCTCCCACGTGCACGTTCTAATAAAAATATTTATCACTATTTTCAAAATTAAAAAAAAAAACAAACAAACCAAAAAAGAGAATAAATTTCAAAAGCCAGGGAGTCAGGGTATGATTTCTCCTCATGGAAAATCAATGGTCTGCAGGGTATGTTGAACTTTGAGAGGTGCATTTTTTTTTTAATTTTTAATAATAAAATAATAAATAAAAATATTAAATAAACTGAAAAAATGAAAATAGAATGGAGGGGGGAGACCGTACTTTTCTTGGACATAAAGCAGCAGGGTCGGACTGGCAAAAGGCCTTAATTGGCTTCACATTTTTCTCAAGTACATCACACCTTCGACATTTACAACAAGGTTAATGTATTAGGATTCCTCCAAAAAAGCATTAAAGTTCCTGCTGTACCAAAAAGTAGCCTCTTGCTATCAATCCTTGAAATTGCTGAAATGAAAGTAATAAAATTCCTGCAACCCTTCCATTTTTACTAATAATAGTATAAACGTAATATACATTTAAGTAATTAAATAATCGTTAGACTATATGTATTAGATTGGTTGCAATTTTTCTATCTCACAATCAATGTTCATTGGGACATGACTATCCAACTAACCTCTTAAATCTAAGTAGATATCTGTGCAACAACAGTCATCAAACTGAGAGATCCACCGGAGACTGATTTAAAATTCTCTGAGCCTATTTCACCTAACAAATTCATTTTTCCAAGTCTTTTCTGGTTCTCACCATTTTTCCAAGCATGTTATTCTTATTATTGTTATTGTTATGCCCAAGCAAAAAATAAATAAATTATCAAATTTTATAAATTCTTGTGTACTCATTGGAGAAAATATTAAGCCAAGATTTTTGTTACTATTTTCTTACAAAAATTTATTTATTAAAATAAAATTTATTAGTTATTATTAATTAAAAAAATTAAATTATTATATTTCTTTTCCAAACCAGCTGGCTACTCAAGCCAATCTATTATTGTTTTTTTATGTGGCTAGGCTACATGATTTTCTATATATTTTTTAAAATAAAAAATATAAATAAATAAATAACAGTGTTTTTTTTTCAATAATTTGTGCGTGTATGCAGAGCCATAACAGATAACAACACAGTGAACAAAATCCATCCACCCCAAACTCTCAATAATTTTTTTTAAAAAGATATTTTAAACAGTTACATCAACCATCTTATTTTTGTTAAAATTTTCCATCTCGCATCTCCTTCCAAGAAGTTGCAATTTTTTAAAAAAAATAAAAATAAAAAAAGGGAAAGATATTCAACAGCTTCTCTGACCATCCATCAAGCGAACAAAATCCTGAAAACAAACAAACCCATCACCATCACTATCAACAGCGCCGATCATCCGACGACACTGCTCGATCGTACAACCATCATCACCGAGCGCGACGAAGACGCCGAGAAGCTCCTCGGCGGAGATCCGGCCATCACCGTCGGCGTCGAAGACGGCGAAGGCGTCGTGGAGATCGGCAGGGCCGGAAGGTTTCGGCGTGAGAGATTCGAGCGGGATGCAACCGTCGTCGGCCACGATCTCGGCGAGGATCAGCGAGAGGTCTTCGTCGGAGATGGGGGAGTGGCCGAGGCGGCGGATCACCGTCTCGAGATCGCGTGCGGTGATCTTGTCGACGTCGAAAAGGTCGGAGGTGGGGGAGGGTGGGAGTACGGTTTTGGGAGATCGGGTAATGGAGGAGGAGATGGAGTCCTCGGAGGAAGAGGATGAGAAGGAGGAGGAGGAATTGGAGTTTTTCTTGGATTTTTTGGAGAGTTTGGAATCCTTGGAAGTGAAGAAAGTTGGGAAGTTGATCTTCATGGTTGTTGAATGGTTTGCTGTGATTTTTTTTTTTTTTCTTTTTTTTTTGGAATTGGAATTGGGAAGTGGGAGGGGGGTTGTTAAAAAAGGGCGGAAGTGGGGAGGGGAAGTGAGCTTCCAGGAAGTTTCGCATGGAGGTGGTGGGGGTTTTGGGTATTGAAATCTTATTTTCCGCTGTGATTTGAAAGGTGCTTTAGATTTGTTTATTTATTTATTTTTTTTTTTAATTGGTTTCAAAAAATTCGGCGTTTTATTCTAAAGTAAGTTTTATTTTTTTTGTCATTTCTATGAGTATGAGTTTGAGTATAGTGCGGGAAACCAACTCCACTAGAGGTTGAGTTTTTGGAAATATCTATTTTTTAAAATTTTTTTAATTCTTTATTAGATTGATTTAAAATGTGTGATTCCTAAGAAATCAACGGTGGTATAGTCTAGTGTAGATATATAAGGTAGTCTTATTTTATTTTATTTTTAATTATATGTAATTGAAAATAACTGTAAATTTGTGGTTTAAAAATTGGGGAAGGTAATAATAGCATAGGACAGAGTTTCACGTGGAATGAATTTATATCTCTAAATTAAAGCTACCATTGGGTTTTTTTTTTTTTTTTTTTTTTTGAAAAGAGCGACGAATGCTTTTATTTGGGGGCACCATGAACTACCAATGATTTTTAAAAGAAGGAAGTTGGGTGGCCCTTGCAGATTTTAATTTATTTATTTAAAATTATATTTAATTTTTTTAAATTAGTGAACAATGTCTTAATTTTAAAAATTTAAAGTAATCAAAGTAATTATTTTTAATTTACAAATTTACTTATATCCCTAGTCTTTGCAGTCCGCTTCTCTAACCTGGTCTATACACAAAGAGGAAAAAACAAAATTAATGAGAAAATTAAATAAAATTATAATTGTGATTAAAAATTAACAGAGACTAATGACTAATTTTTTTTAAATAAAGATTAAAAAAAATTCAAAAGTGATTTAGTGGTCATTTGCAAAATATAAATTGGCTTGCAAGTCTTTCTTATTTTTTTTATTTTTCTAAAAGATTTTTTTCTTTCACCTAAAAAATTAGTGAACTTCATAGTCATATTTTGATTTAAAAATATTGGTTAGCATCCATTTTGTTAATTTTTAATTAATTATTTTTTATTTTATAAATATAAATAAATCACGTGTTATTAATAGAAAGGAGCATAAATGAAATATGCAAATGCAAAGTCTTCAACACCTATACTCTCACTCTCGAATCTGTTTCCTTAATGGGACATAAACACTCTATGAAGGGGACTTAATCCAATACACCAAATTATTTTTAGTAATTTTTTATCTATTTTATTTATAAATTACTGTTTTGCAGTGGACATTATTGAATTTTAGATATATGAATAATTTTAATAAATAAATAAAGTTTTTTTATTGAAAATAAAAAATATATAATTGGTTTTCATGAAAAAATTATGTGTTTTTTTTCTTAAAAATAGAAGATATATGCACGTTTTATATTTAAAAAGCAATAATATATATTGTAAAGGAGATTTTGTACAAACAAAGTCAATGAGCCCAAGAAAATGACCACTAAAAGTACTTAAAAAAAAAAAAAAAAAACATATGTTGAATGTATTTCTAAAGTAGAAGCGCGTGTTCTTTAAAATACGAGTTATTACTGGTTTTAAGAAATTTATTCAATTTATATTTCAAAAATAAAACAATTTTCTTTTTGTCAAGTTCAAAGAATCAACGAGAAAAGTATCAATACCTAGTTAAAAATACTAGAAAAGTAACAACATAGTTATACTCGAGTATATTTCTTGATTAAAGTCATGAAGGCTCCTAAGTGGGATCATTATTAACTCTGACACTATGCATTTTATGATGCTAAATTCAACATTATTTTTTTATGATGTCAAAATTATAATATTTTAGTTTTATAGTTTTTTATAAATTTAAACAAGATTCAATAATTAAATCTTCAACCTCTCAATTGATTAACGTTGTTCTACTGTAAAGGTGGAGAAAGTTTTAATTTTATAAATCATCACAAATATTAATAAAAGTTTTTAATTTGTTTTCAAAATACTTACTTTTAAGGTGGGATAAGAAGGATTCATCTCCCCTGGTTCTAGAACCAAGGGACTCCAAGGTCCTCCAATTGCAGCTTGACACGCGTCACCACCAAATATGGCCACGTGGTTGCAAAATTCCATCACAAGGATGGAAAACGGAGTCAATTTTTCGTCTCTTTGAGAGAAACCTCGAATAGTAAAGGATGTAACAAAGGCAGAAAATGAAAATTTTTCACTTCACTTTGCATCTTCTTTCCTTCAAGCTTCCAAAATTTCAGAAGTTGTGAACCCCTGTTCTAGAATTTGAATGTGGGACTGAATTGAAAACTTAGAGGTACATAGAACCTCTCTTTGCTTGGATATTTGCATGATTTTTTTAATTTGATGGAGTTTGGAGCTATTTAAACCAATTTATATATTGAATAGTGATCTACTCTTCATTTTATTAACTTAGTTTTAAGTTCTTGATTTTACTTTTCATGGTGTAACTGGTGTTCTTGTTTATATTCCTTCATGGTTTCTATTAACTTAGGTGTCGTTTGGCATCGTTTGGCATCGTTTGGCATCTTTTCTGTTTTCTTATTTTATTTTATTTTTTTTTCACTTTTGTTTTATTTTTGCTTTGTTTTCGTTTTATTTTCAATTTTTTAAAAACAAAAACATGCTTGGATACACTGACTATTTTCTATTTTAAAAAGCTGTAAACAAAAACATGTTTGGTTAGTATAAAATTATTATAACATTTTTTTTATCGTTTTTCTTTTCAAATCCATATTTTTAATTTTTTTTATAAAACTATGTTTTTCATATTAGTTTACTTGATTATATTATTAAATAAAATTAATAGCATAAATTATTATTATATTATATTATATTGAAGTTTATCAAAATCAAGGCACAAACAATTATTTTCACAAATAATTTCTAAAAATATAATTTTTTTATATTATATAAACTAATTTGTAAAATATCAAGCCAAAATAATAAAATTTTACAAATATTTTAATATATATATATATATATATATATATTTAATTATTATTATTAATTTGTAAAAAAATTTATATTTTTTACAAAAATAAAAATTAAAAATTAAAAGGAGAGAGAAAAGAATAGAAGAAGAAATGTTTCATTGTGGAGGAAAAGTTTTGAAAGCGTTTCTGAAACAGTTGAAAACATAAAATTGTTGTTTTATGTTTTTTTTTTTGGGAAACATGAGAATTGTTGCCAAAATTTTTGAAAACAAAAACGAGCTGTCAAACATGTTTTTTCAGTTTTGTTTTCAAAACATGAAATTGAAAACAAAAAATAGGAATTGGCAACAATGCCAAACGAGCCCTTAGTTTTCAATTCTTGATTTTACTTTTCATGGTGTTATAATGGAGAAATTTGCATTTGATAGTTCATGAACCAATAGAATGCATTATATTGTCAAAATTTATCATTTGATTTAATCCTGTGAAAATGTTTTCCGGATTGATCATGGAGTGGCATTAATCCACTTCCATTATTGCTGTAATTCATTACTTACAATCTTCGGCAAGTCATTTACACCTACCTTCCAAGTTTGGATTGTCAGTAATTGTAATACCTTGTTCGGTGAATGTGCTAAATAAAAAAAAACTCAGATTTTAATTTTGCATTTTGTATTTGTTTGTGTGATATGATGATCTCTGCTTTTTTCTCGCTTATGTTTTGCCTGCTCGGTTTAGATAATATCTCCCAATTTTGAAGGTTTTATTTGTAAGGTTTTTTTTAGCATAGGAAATATTTTCATCACAAAATCAACTCAAGCCTCCAAAATTTTTTTTAATTCAATTTGAGCATAGGTTTTATTTGTAAAGATCTAATGATTTGGATATTTTTTTAATGTTTAGGCATGGGAGAGGATTCAAGGCATCAACTAAGTCAAACAGAACCAAATGGTTCTAGTTTTACAAATCTTTTACTCTCCATTAATTCCTCTGATGAGGAAAATATGATAGAACTTGAAGATGAAGAGGAAAATGCGAACCAATTCGGTTATGACAATGAGAAGGTTAGTTTACTATTAATTATTACTGTAATTACATTCATAAAATTTATAATTATGAAGTAATAAATAACTGAATTTTTTTTTCCAACAGAATGGTGACAATTTGTGTGATAATATCCCTAAATTGGGTAAAACCTTTGGTACTGAGGAAGAAGCATATCCATTTTACAATGCATATGCATTGAATGTTGGATTTAGCATAAGGAAAGGGTGGGTTAAGAGAAACAAAGATGGTGTGGTAAATGTAGGAGATTTTGTTATTCCAAAGAAGGGAACGTGCTCAAGACAAGAGATATGAGAATTTGAAAATTCATCTGGCAGAGACACGAACAGGTTGTTTATCTCATATGATAATTTCAAGAGAAGATAGCGGGATGTTTACAGTATCAAGTTTTGAAGGGCGACACAATCATGAACTCGCAAGTAAAGAGTTTGCACATATGTTACGATCACATTGGAAAATTAGTGAAGCTCAAGCAACACAAGTCGAATTAGCTAATGAGGCAGGACTTACACCAACAGAAATATATGAGTTGCAGAAAAAGATGGCTAGAGGTTGGTCGAATATTGGTTTTATGAAAAAGATATTGAAAATCATTTGGGGAAAAAAGTGGAGAAACAAGTAGAGAAGGGTCTCCATAAAGTGATAATGCAATATTTCAAAAAGATGCGGGTTAAAGACCCACTATTTGTATATGATATGCAATTGGATGATGAAGGAATGATTACAAACATTTTTGGGCTGATGGGAAAGGAAGATCTGATTATGAAGTTTTTGGCGATATAGTTACATTTGATACTACTTATTGAACAAATAATTATGACAGGTCTTTGGCTCCATTGTTGGGGATCAATAATCATGGTCAAACAATAGTCTTTGGTGCAGCTCTTCTATATCAAGTGACATTTGACTCCTCAATTGATGCAATTGAATGTAGCTGTAAAAGTTTGAATTTTCAAGGATTCCTTGTATGCACATGTTGCGTGTCTTGGATGTAAATAAAATTTTTTTTCTTCTTAATAAATACATAATGAAAAGGTGGACTAGGAAAGCACGAGATATGGATACTTGTATGTTTGTAACCACCACAGCAGAAGAAGACCCTAAGGTGGCAAAGATGAAGAGATACATGGATATGTGCCATCGTTACCAAAATTAATTTCAGAAGCATCTGAATATGAAGAAGCTTATAAAGAAGTTGTGCGCCATTACTTTGTGCTTGATGTGAAGGTGAAGGATATTGTGAAGATGTCTCGTTCGGGGAGAGAAGATTGTCTATCAACAAATAATATATGCAATCAAAATTCTTCTTGTGAATATTTTGGTCCCAAAGGATTGGCTATAAGGTATAAGCCAAGTCGTGGAGGTCGTAGTACTAAAAGAATAAAAGGGCCGGGGCTTTAGAGCAACAAAAGAAGAAGAAAAAAACAATAGGTCATTGATTTTTTCTTTTTATTATTGAATTGATTTTTATTGCCTTGTAGGTGGCTATGGATCTTTGTTAAATTATTTTTTTTTGTTGGCTTGTAGATGTACTGTTAGAAGGGAAAAAACTGAACTGATTTTAATTAAGGAGTTAAGGGTTGTATGCAGATGGTTATAATTACTGTATATTTGTTCATTTTTATCAAGTATTTCCAATTATCTATTTGTTTTTAATGATAATTGTTGATTTTATGTAGGTATGAGTGTCAACAATTATAGTAAAGAATGCAACTTGTAGGCAGGTGGCTATATTGAAGAATGCAACTTGTAATTTTTATTAAGAAATCTTGTATGAGCAACTTGGTATAGTTGAGTTTGGCAATGGAGAATGCAAAATGTAGAATTAGATTTTGGTGTAGGTTGCTAGCGTAATTTAATTTAATGCTTGTTAGTAGCTGTGATATTGAGATGTTTTTGAATTACTTCAGTTGCAATTGGATTTTTGCAATTATGATTTATTTCCATTAAATCTGCCAACAATACTTAATCCAATAGGTTAATGTGCCAACCCATTCCCACACTCATACATCAGAATTTTTTTGCCAGAATTCAGCTAAAAACATTGTAAATTTCATTTGCAGAAATTTTACTACCAGAATTCAGTTAAAAATACAAGGGTTGCACTTGAGTGTACACAATTGACAAAAAATTCAATGCTTTCTCGAAACATATATTGTAATTATCACTCATTACACAAAGAATTCTTGCACCAAACATTGGTGTCATACTCTGTTGCATCATTGACAAAAATTCACAGCTGGTTTGTTTGCATCATTGGTGTCATACTCTGTTGCATTGGATTTGTTTGCATCATTGGTGTAATGAATTGCTGCACTGGATTTGTTTGTATTATTTGTGCCATGCCCTGTTGCAATGGATTTCTAACACCCATTCCTGCATCATTTCTGATTTCAATCTGTGCGCCTGGACCTACAAATCAATTGCACCACCATTATCACAATATCATTCAAAATTTTAGTAAATAAACAATAATCAATATATATATCAAACATGCAAACATACTAGTAACTGTAGCAGCATGAACATTTGGTTGATCAAATAAAGCACATGAATTCCAATCTCCACGTGCTGTAGCAAACTGAACATTTGGTTGATCAAATAAAGCACATGAATTCCAATCTCCATGATTCTATAAACCACCATACAAAAACTCTCCCCATCCATAATCTCCCAAACTAATCTCATTCACTCAAACTCTGCAGTATTTCCGGTGGATACAATGAATAAACATGACACAAAATTAGCAAGTTTCTTGGAAGAAAAAGAAAAAAAAAATCATCCACTTTTATGAGTTCACCAATTGCCCAATTCCATTCATGAGAAAACCAAAGAAATCCCAACAAAAATAGACACTCTAATCCTAAATTCAACAAACTAAAAGCTCTAACATTGCCCTTTCCAGCACATTCCAAATTCAAAATCGAATCACATAGTATTGTCCTAAAATACTAGACATCTAAACTAGAAAAACAAATTCATGATTCTAAGTCCAATAAATAAGCTCAAAAAGTGAGACAACGGCAAAGACGAAGCACCAGGGAGAGAAGCATAGGGCTAAGTGGTGGCATAAGGGTGGAACTGGGGGAGGGGTTGGGGGTGATGGCCGGGGCCAAGAAGGAGCTGGATCTGATCTCGGATGAACGACGCTTGCGAGAGGTCAACGCCGAGCTTGGCCTCAAGCTAGTGGACAACGGCATTAACTGACGGGGCGCCAGCGACTACGCCAGCTTGGCGAAGCAAAGACTTGACGCAGCTGGCAATCTCCTTGTCGGTCACCATTTGGAGTGGAGCTTGGATCATTCAAGGAAGTGGAAAAGAATGGAAGAATTGAGGATTCAAAAGGCTCAAATTTTAATTCGGAGTTTCTCTCAAAGAGACAGAAAATTGACTCTGTTTTCCATCCATGTGATGGAATTTTGCAACCACGTGGTCATATTTGGTGGTGATGCATGTCAAGCCGTAATTGGAGGACCTGGGAGTCCTCTAATTCCAGAACCAGGGGAGATGAGTCTGGATAAGAAGATGGTTGAACTAGTACAGTAGATTCATAAACCAACAAAATATTAATTTTAAAAAATAAAAACTATCAATGAACGTAAAATTCATTTTAATAATATCAATATTAGATAAAAATAATAATAAAAAACCTACTTCAAAGCATTTGTTTTATTTAGATTTTTATTAATATCTTGAGCAAGTTTTCAATGTTTTCATTTAAATTGAAACCTATAAATATGTTTTTATATTTTGAAAACATTTGTTATGATTTCTAGACTATTTTATATTCTTTTTAAATAAAAATTAACTTTTTGCTCATAAGAAAATAACCCACTCAACCAAATCCAAGGTTGGATGAGATAGCATAAAATAAAGGAGAGAAAATTGAAAACATAAAAATATAAAAGTTCGATGTGGTATGGATTTTTGAGTCTCTTTAAAAGTTTTGAAAATGAAACTAACGTCCATTATCAACTATGTCAATCAAATGTATTACCATTTAGTTATTATGCTGGTGACTCTAATTATTATTGATGTATAATTGTACAACCAATATCATTTATTAAATTACTCATAATTACTCTCAACTTATAATAGTGGGAATGTAAACTTACTCAATGCCTAAAATTAAGACGCGGTTTGATTACCAAATAAAATCATGGTATAAATGAAATTATGCTATAAATGAAAATATTATATTATATTTTACGTGAATGTTGTTTTTTTTTAACTATGTTGTATTTTCTTGAACTAAAAATGTTTTATTTATTTTTTTATTATTTTGTTTGACGTATGTTTAAGGGTATAATGATTATATAAGTGGGGTGATGACATTATCCCGTTATCTAATATTAGCACTAAGTGTTTAAGATTCATCATAAAAATTAATTTAAGTAAAATAATTTTTAATTTAATAAATTATTTGATAAATTTTCTTTAATTTATCACTTAAAAATATTTTTATAATTAAATTTTAAAACACTTACTTTATTAAATATTTTATTATATTTTCAATTATAAATTTTTTTATCATAAAACTATTTTAATTATATAAATATTTAATTATAATAATATAAAAATATTTTTATACTTAATATATTTTTTAATTAAATATAAGATAACTTTAGCTGTAAAATAACCATGATGGTGAGTGGATATCGTTTTTTTAATAATATTTAAATTACAATAAATTTTGATCTGAGTAAAAATTTTGCTATATGTAAGTTGTTTTACTTCCACGGACTTTTACATCAAATTAAATAATTACTTAAAACTACATTTACGTAGAAACAACCGAGCACCTCCTAAATTAGCAACATATCATATTGTCAACACATAATACAAGATATGTCTGGTGACTGTTTCGTTACACTTCATTGTTATCATTTGATATATCATTTTTATGGTCAGGTTGCACATATGAACAATTTAATACAAACGCGCGATTACATCTGTCATATAGATCTAACTTGAACCATTACATGATACAGTGCACATTTTTCCGTTAATTAAAGGTAATTCAATACAAAATTTACAAAGTTATATTAAGCATCTGAACAATTACTAGAATTGCCTTTGAAGTAATGTTGTGTGTTAAAGATCTTATCTGTTACTTGAATTATTTTTTTCTTTTTTAGTTTCATATTCAAACTGTTCTAAACTCCAGTACTTTTACTCTATATACACATAGAAAGCCTACACTACTTCATTTTTGGTAATTTCATACCCATACATGGATGTGGATTATTAATTTTTAAAGTTACTAATCATGAAGGACAAAAAAAAAAAAAAAAAAAAAAAAAAGGAGTTACGAGAATTTATATGTAGTTGGGCACTACATGGTCATGTTTACACGTCCTAATGTTATGAATGACGTCCAGAAGGTGAAGATGGCATCAAATTAACCTCATGCGCATGTGTCCAGGAATTTTACAAAAAAGAAGATGCTGAGCTGATTGGGAAAAGAAGAAGTGGGCGCTAGCGTTGGGCGAGCACACATTTGGTTGGGTTTGTTGCTAAGTGACAGAGTGCCCAAGGGTGAGGCATGTGACAAGAGTTGGTTGTGGCTAAGCTGGAGAAAAGAGAAGATAAAAAGGTAAGGATAAGGGAAAAAGGAAGGCAAGCAAGAATAAGAAAGAGTCTAAGGTCTGTTCTCTAGTTCTCTGGCGGGTACTCCGGTGATCGGCGACGAAAGGGATCCATTAAGTAATATATTACACAACACCAAACTTGGAAAATCAAGTAATAGAAGTGACAAAAATAAGAGTAAAACATTCTCACAAATTTTATCAAACCAAAATAACTTGGCATTCTTTCAATCACACCAAATATAAACATTTATCAACCTAATGTAATCTTTAATCAGTCGACTAATTTTATCATTCGTTAATTCTCAATTAAGGATAGACTTCGATCAATTAATTAAGCACTTTCCAAACATAAATTTTAACCCAATTTGATTCTTAATCAACTAAAGATAGACTCCATCCTAATTAATATGAATAGAATAGGAATGTCAACTGTACGCACTATCAAATCTACTTAATTACTAAATTAACAAATAATACTAATTCTCAAAAATATAGAAAAAAACTATTGTATTTTAACATTAACACATTTTTAAACAAAAATGCATCGATAAATATGCTCATCCTGATAGAATGCATTGGGAAGAACCTATCCAAATACTTTATTAAAAAAAAAAAAGAACCTATCCAAATATAGGTATTTACTTTTAATACTAGGTGATAAATAAAGATATTAATTTTTTTTATTTACAAAAATGAACAAGTCACTGTTTATATTATTCATCCAAGTGGCAACATTTCAAATTTTTTTTATTAAATTAAATAATATATCTAGCAAAAACAAAGCATAATATTCTGTCTGCTGATCAGCTAAAAGAGAATCTGCTTTGTTGGTAATATGACTTGTGGAGTTCAATGTCATGTCTGTAGATGTAATAAAAGAGAGATACATCATAACCAATAGAGAAGAGCAAGATGGGTAACAACCATTTGTGATGTACATGTATGGAGGGGCCAACATAATGACACCTTTCACTATCCTCACTCTCTATTTCAACGTCCTTCATTTCTCATAAAAAAAAAAAACAGCTTAACCCGTAGTCTTTTCGAGGTCCACCCATTGGAAAGAAAATATCTGTGGTTATATACGGTGAGAATCTATGGCTTGAGAGATTAATAAATATGCATAGCTCATATAAATTAAAAGATAAACTAATAAAATTAAAAAACAAAATAGTAATAAAAAGATAGATTTATATGAAAAAATTTCAAAATAGATGAAAAATAATAATAATAAAAGCAATTAATTATTTTGGTAAAAATTATAAATATAATATTAAAATATTTTTTAGTCTATTGATTTATTGATAGGAGCGCAATGCATTTGTGTTTTTATATAAAAGACTGGTTAAAATCCATTTCACACAAAGTAAGAATACATGTATATTAAAATGTTAAATCTATATTAGTGTACGTTCTAGCATAGCTTTTGTTCATAGAATCATATTTCATTAAAAAAAAAATTATAAATATGATATTACAATATTTTAATTTTTTTTAGGAGTCTATTTATGAGAGAATGTGTTTTTTTTACACGTAGGCACTATTAATGTTGATGTTTTTGGTTGGATTCGTTGGAATGGGGATAAAGGTGGATTAATTTGGGATTGTAGTTCCAATGTTTAAAATTGTTTAAATTAAATCTTAAAAGAAAGTTGATAGGATAACCATAACCCCATTATGTGCACTGTTAGTCTCAAGATTCCATGCTCCCATACAACATTATTACCCACCTCTTTTGCTTTATTAATTTATTTATTTTCTTATAACTTTGTCACCAACATTATGTTACATGAGCATCACTTGGACATTAGTCTCCCATGATTGTTAGTTTCGGTGGGGTGTATGTATGTTGGTTTATCACTTAATCACTAATGTAAGCATGTGCGCACACACACATAATACAAAGCAATAAAAAACAAGAGAAAGGAGATATACAAATTGGTTATCTAGTTTGACACATAACTTGCCTATGTCTAGGGGACCAAGCTTGGAAATAAAAATCCACTAAAAGAAGGGAATAACAATGAGTACAATTCTCACACTCATCCTCACAAAAATAAAGAATAACCCTCCCTAGATTGCTCGATGACCACTCTCACTTACTCACACACTTGGGTCTCTTTCTCGGTGACGCTCCTATAAATCTCAGAGCAGGGTCTCTTATATAGACGTCTCTTCATCCCAAAAATAGCGCCTCCCTCTTTTAGAATCTCCGTGGCTTCCTAACTTAAACACGTTCCAAAGTTAGACGTTGCAAATCCTGTTGTAACCGAGCTTGCAAAGCGGGCCATCTGCTGATCCTGACTGAGTTCTAACTTTTGTTGCAATGCGACCTTGTGATGCCTTCAACCTTCCTGGTTGTGCCAGTCCAAGTCGATGCAGTTAACTCCTCTCGAGCTCTTCCTTCTAGCAACTAGCTTGCCTCCTCACATCATATAAGTAGGTCCCTCTCCTGAGGGTCACACTCACTAAGGCTTGTCTCCATCTCTCCAAAGATGGTCTTCAAAGATCTTCAAAATCTTTTGTCTAACTTGATCTCCATTCATCCAAGTTTGGTCTTCACAATCTTCAAACTTGATCTTCATTCATCCAAGTTTGGTTCATTAATATCCTTTGTTACTAAACTTGATCTCTTTTCATCCAAGTTTAGCTCTTAAATATCTTCCAAGCATGATCTTCATTCATCCAAGCTTGTTCTTCATTTATCTCCAAATAATAAGTGTCTTCAATTAGTTCCATCCATATTTGGATTCTCTCCTAATCTAAACAAATCTTTAATTGCATCTAAATATGGTCTTGATGAGATCTTACCTTCAACCGGTTGCTTGATTGATTCACTTGCCAAATATATAAGTGTCTTCATTTAAATTTTAACTTCATATGGTTAGGATCCTACTGCTTGCTCCTGAAGTTGCAACTCACTTGCCTTATATAGCTTTGATCTCACAAAAATCTCCTTCATGCCTCCACGCCAGGTCATCTTGCCATGTCACCAAGCTTTGCCACATCATTGCTTTTGCCACATCATATGCAACATTTGTCAAATAATGCCAATTATAGAGCTCCAGCTCTAACAATAACTATTATTATTATTATTATTATTATTATTATTATTATTATTATTATTATTATTATTATTTTGTTTAGAAATGTAGAGCAATTGATTTGAGCTCTAGACTTTTGATATTGGCCTCAAAGGTTTTGATATTGTCTAATATTTTTTTTTTCTTAGATAACACCAACTGGCTTTAAAGCTCATGTAAATTAATTTGTGGGTAACCTATTAATTTTTTTTTTGGTAAGGTTTGAGAGGAAGACAAGTGGCAATAAATGATGAGGAAAATGCATTGTTGTTGTCTATGTCCTTTTTATATAGTCTAAATTCTCACAAAATATAATGCAATAAACAAAAGATTCAGCCTCCTTATTGTGTGAAGAAGGAGGCTAATTGCTCGTTGGGAGATCTTATATTTTCACTTTTTATGATCTATGGAAGCTATCAACGTCACTGTTATGAAGTTTTATCAGGCCTAAATAGAGTGATGGCACTTGTGAACACATAGCATATGATGGAAAAATGAGTGGACACGTATACTGTCAACGTACGTGTTTGCCTTGGAAGAAGAGAACAACATCCTTGGAGAAATTGATAAGTGCTTGTGTTATAGTAACGCGAATCATTATTATCTTACAATGAGCGTCTCTTTTATCAGATTTTGCATTTGTGTGCTTTTATGCATTGTAGGTTTGTGGAGCTAATTTGAAGAAGAATAACAAAGTTAAATCATGTTTGCCGTTGTTGGGGAGTTTTTGGACCAAGCAAGGAACAAGGCACGAGCCTAGACTTGTGAGTGTGTGCCAACCTCCTTTGGAGGGGCACAAGGGTAGTCACACTCACAATAAGTCTAACTCGTGTAGCTTAGGAGAACTTCACCAATAAGGAGATTTGAAGTAATCGGCACGATCTACCATTGATTGTGTGCCCAATTCAATGGCCTCGATGAAAAATAACGAATTCGGGAGCTTTTCGGCAAGAGTACTGTAGCAGCAATGTAGCAAGTCACTGTAGCAAAAATATTGTAGCAAGTTACTGTTCACTGTCTGCTGAAATTCAGCAAAACAGAGACTTCACACGGACGTGTGGAAATTCCACACGGCCGTGTGAAATCCCGATTTAGCCGATTTTAAGCCACGACTCAACATTATAAAAGCTCGTTTTGGAGACTTTTTCAAAATCTTTTTGCCAATTTTTTCTTCCAACTTCTGGAGAGTTGCGGTTCAGAGAGGATTTTGTGGAGGATCGAAGCGCGTAATCGGCATCGTCATCAACGTCCGGCGGCCGCACAAGACCGCGGTTACACCATACGCAAGGGGGTTTCATCTATGCTTTCAATTTGTATTTCTTTTCATATTTTGATGGATTTGTATAGCTCCATGAGGAGCTAAACCCCTTGTGGGTATTCGGACTTGTAAACCCTAGGATTATTATGTTTCTTTGACATTGTTATTATGCTATTCCATTATTGATGAATAAAATTGAGTTTCAATCTTAATTGCTTCTTGTAATTGTTTTCCCTTAGCCGTGACACTAGGGTTGAGAACAATCTAGGTTATCCTTTGGAGGTGTTACAACTCCTATAGGGTTAGACTACTTAGGATTGGACAGGGTTGAGAGGGTGAGTCGTGAGGTAGCGAAACGTCCCCTTTCCCCTCCGATGTGATTCTCCCTACCTCCGTGTTCCATGATTTCTTAGCGGTCAAGATAGAGTGAAGTGCTAGGAGATAAACTCCCATAGGGCTTAGTTGCGCGAGTAACAGAGTGAAGGATTGAAGTGAATCTTAGTGTTGGGGCTTAATTTAGACTAAGGTTCTTTCACCTGGACCAAAGGGTTAGAGCTATACATAGGAATAGGGTTTATCACTAGGAATCCCTAGAACTTATAGCAATCCCATGCAGTGTGAGGCTTAGGAAGATAGACTCCCCTAGGGCTTAGTTGACAGGTCAACAAGAGTCAAGGGTCGTAGTGAAACCTAATGCCGGGGCATATTGTCGGGGTTAGTTACGGTTGACCATAGGTTTGGGACCGTGTGTTTAAGGATTTCCTCGACTCAATTAACATCAATAAGAGAGTATAATAGCATTGTCTTGCACTAGAAGTATAAGTCCTAGGGGTAGCTTGTCCGGGTACCCCACTTTACTCATTGATTGTCCTTCTCTATTTACTCCTACTTGCACTCTCTTACCTTCCATACTTCTATTTTATTTCTAGTTTCTTTATAATTTCTTTCACACTCATTCATTGATTCTATTATCACTTTTCGTACACCGCACTAGTTAAATAGCAATTACTTGTGTCTTTAACCCCTATTCCCTGAGGATTCGACTACCCTCTTATCAGGGTATTATTATTACTTCGACAAACCCGTGCACTTGCGGGATACACGCAAGGGGTCATATCAGAAATATAGCATGAGTACCAAAAAGAATAGTTCTTGTAATACACCGATCTAAATGGATGGTTGTAAGATTCGAGCATGACTCTAATCCATAATGCTTGAATCTAAATTGAAGAATATGAACTTGTACAGAGAGTATCATTCTAAGTAATTAATCTCGAATTAAATGAACTAAAATAAATGAATAAGAGATACAATGGATGAGCAATAATTATCACCATTACCTAATTGGTCATTATAACATGAGATTGGTGAACTATTTAATAGTAAACTAACAAGTTACGTATGAATCCTATTGAGTTTAGCAAGGAATTAATCAACAGATGATTTGCAATGGAACAACAGAGTGTTAGGCATTTCTTTATATTTCAAATCTAAGAAACTTTGTAGTGATACTTAATGACATTAAAAAGATGGGGCATGATGTGTTAAAAGTGGAGGAGAAAGATAACACTCTCACTTTGCTCTCAGTCCATGTTGAACATTGTTAAAATAACTTATTAGGAGTGATTTAGGATTTGATGGGATTGTGATTGTCTTAAATATAGTAATATGTATTTAGGGAGAGATTTGTGAATCAGTGATTAATAATGCTTTGAGGTTTTTTTTATGTAGTAATCCATGAGAACATAATAGCAAAAGTATGAATGAAATATAAGAGAAAAACATCACATTACAAGTTGGTACTAGAGTTGGAAATTCCTACTCAATACTATCGATGAACGACGACACGAATAATGAACGGCTCCATCTACAGAACTATACAACTCCAAGTTTCCATTGGAACCTCAATGCCATTGACCATCATATTGAGAAAAAAAGAAAACATAAAATTCAATTCCTGTTATTATTTAATTTGAAAATGTTTTTAATACAGGAATAACTTTTATAGAATTGAATTATAATATTTGGTCCCAATTGATAGAGAGGTACCTTACAGAATGGGGAAACTCTCTTTTATACGTGGCAAAACAAAGTCACCTGAGGAAACAGATGAAGGATAACAGAAGTGGTATACTGACAATCAAAATTAAGGTTAAGTGATGGCTATTGATATCCATGACATCGAAAATAATGAAGTGCTATTTGCGTCTTCCAACTACCTACAAAATTTGGAATGTTGTGCCAAAGGCTTTTTATGACGGAAGTGATAAACTACAAGTCTTCACTCTGAATCAAAAGCCATTTTCTGCAAAACAAAGTAGTAAACACCTATCTGAATATTATGGAGAACTAACTAAGATTTTTCGAAAATTAGATCATCGTGATAAAGTCATAATGAAATATTCCAAAGATGTTGCTGCATATTGAGGAGCCATCGATTGACTTCTAGTTCATATTTATCTTATTGGATTAGACAAAAACTTTGAGCAAGTTCGGTGAGAGATACTATGCAAAGACTTTATTCAAGTCTTGGAAGAATACTATGGACTTGTTCGGTGAAAAGCAATACAGTGAGCTACTTTAAAATTACATTGAAGTAACTCAGATACATTAGCTGTTATAGCAAAACAAAGGCCACCTCAAAAAAGACAAGACCAATCTACAATCAACAGTCAAGATGTGGATAAATCAAATCTTAAATGTTCTCATTGTAGCAGAAAAAGGACATACCAAGAACCATTGCTTTGAATTTGTGGGATATATTGAATGGTGGGACCATAACCGTGAGCATTGTAAGAAAGACACAAAGAAGGCTCCCACAACAAAGATGGAGGAAATGGAGGCTGAGACAATCAGTACACTCATTGCCACCTCAAATCACGGTAAGGTTTTTAATATTTTTGCACCAGTTAGAAATAGTGATTAGATAATTGATTATGGTGTAATTGATCATATGATTTTTGGTCCTAGACAGGTCCCATTTCTTAAACCAATCCCCCAACATTTTATCTCTGTAGTCAATGGTAATTTGACTCCGGTCATTGGGGAGGGATCCTCAATCCTTATTGATACTTTAAAATTGAATTATATTTTTGTTTCCCCATAATTACATTATAATCTTTTGTCAATCTCTCAAATTACCATTGCTTTATCTTGTGTTGTAATTTTTTGGTCTGATCATTATGTTTTTAAAGACATTCAAGCGAGACAAACAATTGGTTATGGTGTTAAGTAAGGGAAGCTGTATTGCCTTGATATAGTTTCCAATAAATTGAAACATACATTGATAATAGACAAGTCTCAAGGGGAGAAGAAGGAATATGACATTTAGTTGCAACATCAACAATTGGGACATGCATCATTTGGTTATTTTAAGAAGTTATTTTCTAAATTGCTTAAAAATAGTGATATTTTATGTTTTCGTTGTAAAGTATGTGAACTTGCCAAAAGCCATCATGCTTCATTTTCTATTGACTTTGAAAGGAAGCTCACTTCCTTTTATGATTGTTTATTCTAATGTTTGAGGACCTTTCAAAGCTGAAAGTTTAAGTGGATATCGGTGGTTTGTTATTCTTGTTGATGATTGCAGTAGAATGACTTGGCTTTTCCTAATGAAATCCAAAGATGAAGAAAACTTGTTGTTTCAAAAATTGCATATAATAATTAGGATTCAATAGGATGTGAAGATCCAGGTTCTTCATTGCGACATATCAGAGCAATAATTGATAGGAGTACTTGGAAATGCATGGAATCATCCATCAAACAACTTGTTCCCATACTCCCTAACAAAATGTTGTGGTTGAATGGAAGAACTGACATTTTTTAAAGTTTGTTAGAGCATCATTTATAGCAACATGTATGCTAATATCTTACTAGGGAAAAATAATTGTTACTGCTGCTTGCTTAATCAATTGAGTACCCTTTATCTCAATTGGTTTCCATACTTTAGTTTAGGCACTAACTAGTAGTATTGTTGCTCCACCTATTCCTGATTTACCTCTACGTGTGTTTGGTTGTGTGGCATTTGTGCACCTACATAAGCACCAAAGTAACAAGTTAGCTCCTAAAGCACTACGCTGAAAGAAAATCGTATCTCAGGAAACCAGGGAATTGGCATAGAAGAAATAGTACATCAGGAGATGAGAGAACTGCCTTCACATGAGCTTGTAGAAGATGAGGAAATTGCTTAACTACCACCAACACCTGAAAGGCTAGAGTCTAAAGATGAAATTGCTAATACACCATAATCATCGTCAAGTGAGAATGTCCTCTAATCAGTAAAAAGCGAACAAATACCGCATCATCGCACTAAATGTATACCGCAACTTACATATGACCCTGATCTTACTAGTAAACCTAGGTATCCTATGAGCAAATATGTGTCTGAACATCACTTATCTAAATTAAATAAGTTATTTGTGAATTAATTATCCTTTGTAGCTATTCCTAATAGTGTGCAAGAAAGCTTATCTAATCCAAGGTGGAAAGCACCCATGAATGGAGACATGAGATCCTTGTAGAATAATGAGACATGGGAGCTTGTGGACTTACCATGAGGGATGAAGTCAATTGGGTCTTGATCGGTCTATACAGTCAAGTACAAGGTAGATGGAAGCATCGAACAATTTAAGGAACGACTTGTGGCCAAAGGATATATGGAATAGACTATATAGTAACATTTGCACTAGTAGCCAAGATCAACACAATTAGAGTGTTATTATCATTAGCTGCAAACCATGATTGGCCATTGCAACAATTCAATGTGAAGAACAATTTTGTACATGGCGAGTTGATGGAAGAAGTATCCATGGATCTTCATCCATGATGTATGGCAATAGAACAACAATGTCACATGGTGTGAAGATTGAAGAAGTCCTTTTATGGGTTAAAACATTCGCCAATAATTTGGTTAGGAAGGTTCACGAAAGGCAGTGAAAGCATTTGGATATAGTTAGAATAGCTTATATCACACTCTTTTGCTGAAATAACAACATTGTAAGATTACAACTCTTATCGTGTATGTTGATGACATGGTGGTTACTTGGAATGTTCTTGAGGAAAGGAAAGCTTTGCAGGAACATTTATCTTAAGAATTTAAAATGAAGGATCTAGGTACTCTTAAATACACTCTTGGAATAAAGTTTTTAGATCAAAAATGTGAATTTTCCAATCTCAAAGAAAGCATATCTTATATCTATTGCAAGAACTAAGATGTCAGGATGTCAACTTGTTGATACTCCTTTGGAAGAAGGGCTAAAGCTTCAACTTGAACCTAATAAAACATCTGTTAAAAGAGGTAGATATCAATGACTTGTGAGAAGATTGATGTACTTAGCTCAAACAAAACTAGATCTTGCTTATGCATTAAGTGTGGTTAGCCAAAATATGCACAATCTTGGAGAGCAACATATAAATGCCATTATGAGCATGCTCATATATTTGAAAAGTAACCTAGGAAGAGGAATTCTATTCAAGAAGAACTCAAACTACGAGAGTGTAGACACACACATTGATTCCGATTGGGCAAGTTAATTCTGTGGATGATAGGAGATCAATCTCATATTACTTTACTTTTACAAGGGGTAATCTTGTAACATGGAGAAGTAAAAAATAGAATGTTGTTGGCTGGTCAAGTTCTGAAGTTGAATTTAGAGGTATAGGCACTTGGTGTTTGTGAGGCCCTGTGGCTGAGACTCTTGTTACAAGTGGATTATCCACTGAGACAATCGATTTGATTATTTTGTAACAATAAAGCATTTTGTGATATCGCTCATTATCCTGTATAATATGACCGTACAAACCATGTTAAAGTGGATAGATTCTTTATCAAGGAAAAAATGGATCACAAGATGGTGGAGTTACCTAAGATTCGAATAGAAGACTAGTTTACCAACATCTTGACCAAGGCTCTCTCAAAACAAGTATTCTCCCAATTCCTAGATATGATGGGCATTTGCAACATGTATGGACCAACTTGTCGGGGAGGGTTAAGAATCACCAACTTGTGGGGGAGTGTTAAAATTATTGATTTAGCAGTTATTTGGGGATTTTAAGGGATTGTGATTGCATTAAAATTTTATTGTATATTTAGGGAAAGATTTGTGATTCAGTGATTAGGATTGATTTGGGACTTTTATTTTTGAATATATACATAAGATTGTAATATAAAAGTATGAATGAAATACAATATAAAACATTCATCACATTGTAAGTAACACGTATGTGTAGATTGTATGCGCTAATGCATGCATTTGCTGAATGTGCATGTGGATGACACAAATTTTGGATACTTTACTCTTGGGGAAATTCACCTGCATGGTATTCAAAGTAATACTTCATTTCATTCGATAGTTTCGGAATCCTGGTGACATTTATTTGTGTTATATATCAATGTAGCCAATTTGTTTTTGTGCCAAAATTTCTAGTGTTATACAGTCTTACCCCTTTTCCTTCACCTTAATCATTTGTCGAGTATACTACAGTTTGGCTTATTAGTAAAAATGGTAGGCCAAACAAAGAAAAAGACATCCTTGTTAACAAGATGGTGATAATCAATCTATTGTACAGGATGTTGCAGGTCATTGATGTCTTAACCTAAGTGTAGTGGGTAGCGTTGTGCAACTTCTACGAAGGCTGCCATGAGGTGTACGTCTAGTGTAATAAAGTTTGTTTTTGCTAACAACACTAACTCCTCTAATTAATTGACACTCATACCAAAGATGTTTATATATAAAGAGATTAAAGTATCATATTATTACTATGGCCATTAGAATTATTACTGTGATTATTATTGTTTATTATTATTTTAAAAAAACCATGTTATAAACTATTGTATGCTTTAATTCAAAGTTTTTTTATTACAAAAAAAGCATAATTTTTTGAAGTTTTTAATTGCATATGATTCAATTATTTATTGTAAAAGCATTCATTTTTCTCAAGATTCAATCTTTGTAAAATAAAAAAAATATGTAACTATGAAAAAAGCTTTTGTAGTGATCTGTTAGTTCCGGATGGGTAGTAGTGTGATAATTTTTTGCTTATCCTCTCACGTAATGTAATCACACACAATCAAACATGTAAGAGAAATGAGACACATGAAATGGTTACTCAGTTTGGCACAACCTACTTATGTCTGGAGGGCCGAGCCCGGAGAAAACAATCCACTAAAAGAGGAAAAAAAATGAAGAGTACAACACTCATTCTCACTCACACAATAACAAAGAATAATCCTCTCTAGATTGCCCGATGTCCACTCTTCTTAACCCACACATTAGGGTCTCTCACTCGTGACACATCCTAAATCTCAAAGTAGGGAATCTTATATAGACGTCACTATGTCCCAACAAAGCTTCTTTTTTTAGAATCTCGGTGGTTCCCTAACTTTGGACACCTTCCAAAGTTAGATGTTGTAACTCTTATTGCAATTGAGCTTCCAACGCGGCCCACCTACTGATCCTGACTAAGTTCCAACTCCCGTTGTAACATGACCTGCGATACCTCCAACTCTCCTAGTTGCTCCAGTATGCATCGATGCAATCAACTCCTCCTGAGTTCTCACTACCAGCAACTAGCCTCCTTTCTCAAGTCATAACAGCAGGTCCCTCTCCCGAGGGTCGCACCCACCTAAGTGTGTTTCCATCTCACCAAAGATGGTCTTCAAAGATCTTCAAAATCTTATTTCCAAACTTGATCTCCATTCATCCAAGTTTGGTCTTCACAATTTTCAAACTTGACCTCCATTCATCCAAGTTTGGTCTTTAACATTCTTGTTACTAAAATTAATCTCCTTTCATCCAAGTTTAGCTTTTCAATATCTTCCAAGCATGATCTTCATTCATCCAAGCTTTAGTCATCAATCTTCTTCCAAATTTTGCCATAGATATCTTGTGTCCTTGAATAGTTTGTATTTTCAAATAGTTCCATCCATAATTAGCTTTCGACTTTTTCTTCAAATTGCATTGCTAATTATGGTTTGAGAATCACATCAGCTTGCCCTAGCCTTTCATAGTTTGTGTCTTCAAATAGCGTCACACCAAACTAAGCTTTATGGAATCCTTGGTCTTCAAGTGATGTTCATATTTGGCAACAATAGATTATTCCTCTCTTTAGAAAAGTCCTTCACATGGTCTTCAAAAAATAATTCTCTCACGAGAAAAGAGTTCACCAAAGATAGATTTTATCATCTTGTATCTTACCGAAGACAGATTAAATCATATGTAAGATAAACTTGCTCTACAAGAGAGATTCTTTTATCTTGATGCTCTTTCCAAAGATAGACTCTCTAATAGATTTTCTCCACATGGTTCATTCAGAGAGATCCTTTACACTTGTATTTTCTAGTCATTATGTCTTTATTTTCACTTCTTGCCACATCATCCTTGGCACTTTATTTGCCAAATAATTGCTTTTGCCATAGTAGCTTTTATACATATCAAATAATATCAATTATAGAGCTCAAGTTCTAACAGGATCATTGCCCAATAACCGGCAGATGAATAAAGATATTTATACAATATAAATTTATAAATAAAATTAAAAATTTTAATAAATATAAGCAAACTTCCTTTTGCCCGTTGACTCCCGCTTTTAATAAATTGATAAAAACAAATGCAAAAGACTTCTACTTTTCAGTAATGGAAGGCACTAATGATGTAGACATGCATGTATTGTGGTCAAAGTAATTGGTTGGAAAACACTCTCTTTTGGTCTCTACCATGGAAAATTCAGGAAGTTTCTTGTGACAGTGAATGGAAGAATGAGTAGTGACCAGAAAATGGAGTTTATATATAAATGAGTAAGTCTTTGTTTGTTTGATGTGACTGAATACCTATTTCCACTACTTATTTATTTCATATTACCCCTCTCTATTGACCTTTTATTTTGATATTTAGTTTGAACATCAAACAATTTTTTATTAGTGGGTGATTTTGATTAAATATAGTGTGTTTGCAAGTTAATATCTAAACGAGCCTATGGCACATCCAAACCTCATAATCTTTTTTGCTTTAGGAAATGAATTTCAATAAAAAAAAGTAGCAAGTTCAAGAACTATTTTTAAATAAATGAAAATAAAAGGAGTTCAATGTCAAAATGATCATATTCTTCATTATAAAATAATCAAATAAATAACTAAAGATAAAATAATACCTGATTAAATTTATTAGTCAAAAATGGTTGTTGAACCAATGGACTTGTTGCCTAGCGGTACCTCAGGTCTTCTCTTTTGGGAGAGACGCGAGGTTGATTCCCCCTAACTGCACTCCCTAATTTTCAAGAGGGTAAAAATGTTGTGGCAATTCCCCCCATGTATGCCCCTAAGGGTTGGTGTTTATCGTCCTATATCAAATAAAAAAAAAAGGTGATTGTTGATTTAGATCATTTAATTTTGGTATTTTGGCTTTGATACTGAAGAAAATATTGATTTTATTTTATCTTATCAACATAATGTTTAAATATGTAAAATTGATTTTGTTCTTTTGAATCTATTTTATTTGTTATTGATGATTATAATTATTGTTATTGGGGAAAGATATTGTTTTACAGTCATCTTGAGATGAAACCTCTTCATTTTTGACCAAAAACCATGTAGATATTTCCTTCTGCCAAATAAATTAATTTACTTTTTTGATAATCTTTTATTATGAAATCTCTGCTTAATTCCCCAATGTAATATATTTCATTTTTGTTGATAGCGAAAGAGTGGCTATAGTCTATGATTTTTCCACTTGAATATTTGTCTTGTAATTCTTTTGATAAGACCTTGAAAAAAAAGGAAATTACCTGTATATCCTTAACAATTCATCTAATTATTTATATACCTAAATGCTATACATACATTTGAAAATTTGTTTTATTTATTACATCTAAATTCTGAAAATTTCTATGCTAATTAAGATAATATTTTTGCATACACACACACTATAAACCTTTAAAAAATTTTTAAACTAGTTTAGTCATTATATTTAGATAAATATTAACATTACCTCATATAGTGTACAAATTTAAATAAAGTTCTATTATTATTATTATTGTTATTAATTAATTAATTAATTAATATTTATATATTTATATTATATTTTAATAGTGTATATAGGGTAAAAGGGTATACATCTAAACAAGTGAAATTTTGCAGGGTATACATGCCATTTGGTTATATTGAGGTCTATACACACAAAAATTTTAGTAGTTAAAAGTTAACCAATTGGTAATTGTGAAAAGCAGCAATTATAGATATTAAAAAAGCACTCGGGTTAAATCATTTTGACAAAAAATATTTTTGACAAAATAAAATAACTTTATTTTAAATTTTAGTTATTTTTTCATTTTCTCTGCCTATATGGCGATGGGAAAACTTCTAAACTTTAATTAATTTAATCAAAGCACAAGCCACGATATTACCCTTTATCCATATCTATAATCATAAAATTACAACTTTTTGTTTGTCAGTTGAAATATTTTCTCATCTTTTACACTTGACTCGGTGCTAGACCCAGGAATTTGGTCCAATCCGGACTTCTTCAATCCAATCACGACCTCTCCTTAGTCCAATCATGGCTCCACCCTTAGCTTCTCTTTCTTCAGCCCAGGTTTAAACCTCGTCAGACAAAGTTATTTCAAGGTTTTCCGGCCAGTCAGAAGCCCAGAATGTCAACCATGTGGGTCCACCCTTGACTTGGTTAGCTATTTTCTTATAGGTTATTAATATATTAATTGAATTTTAATTTATATTAAACTTACATATAAAGAAATTTTAATTGCGCTTTTAGGTGTTCTTATAGTAATTTCATAATCTAAAAGCATTTTCGCAATCGTGGTATCCATTTGACGCAATTATCGCTATACCATATGGGAATGGAGCGACCAAATTGGCTGATGAAGATTATCAATCAAGCTGGTTTTCATTGATTTGTTTATTATTTTTTATTTTCTTGTTTCTCGTTTGTTAGAGTGTTGTAACACTAGTGTTTAGGTGGCTTTTGTTTTTTTTTTTTTCGCTTGTTTGTTTTATTAACTCTCTATGAACCATTTTTCTTTTATAATAATATTTAGCTATTCTGGTAGATACTCAAAAAAAAAAAAAAAAAAAAAAAAATCCAAATGCATATGAAAAAACAATAAATGCTTTCTTACTCACAAAAACACTTATAAATTGAACATCCAAATATAAAACTCATGTATAAGCACTTACAAAAAGAAACACATTCTAGAATCATAAATTATGCATTTCCTTTAGAGTAAAATCTAATAAGGTACTAGACAAATATTATCTACTACAGCCTAATTAACACTCTCTTTATAAGAATGTTTTATTTAGATATTTTTTAACATAATCTCCCTGAATTTTTTTTTTCAATTTTGGGAAAATTCCTTTCTACATAATATTATTTATACTTAACCTGACAAAGTCTTCTTTATTATTGAAAAAGAAAAAGAAAAAAACTAATATTAGTTAGAATCCTTATCCATGGTTAACTATGGGTTGATTTAAACATATGTTGTGAAATATCCATATTATAATTGAAACGGCCATAATAATGACAAGAATCCAGAATGATCTACCCGTTTGTTAAGGCTCATAGATCTAGGTAGTGTCATGAACGGTAGCTTAGTGAACCAGACATGTTTATGAACATAAGAACTCTTTTGACAATAATAAAAATTCCCAAGGGAAATCAAAAGATTAAGAAGACAATGCAAACAGACAAGATTTATGAAGTTTGACGATATGCTTATGTCCTCATGAGCGGAGTGGCTGTATTTCTTATTGATTGACAAATTAGGATTATATGAATTTATATTGTAATACCTTACAGGCATAATTTATAAAATTACCCTTGTACCATACTGCTAGGGCGTTGCCCCCATATCCCCAACCTATCTAATTGCGGGTCACCTAATGTGGCGGATGTTATCGTTTCGCTCTGTAGCTCCATTTTGCTCCACTCTAGCATCTACTCATTTACTTCTGTATATGTATCATATACAATAATATCCATTTTAAAGAATATACCTCATGAAGATAAAAAAAAAAAGCATTAGGTGCTTCTAATAATCCTGATAGATCGGGTGCCATGCTTCCTTAGAAATTATAGACATTGATGAAGTCCAAGTAATGCTTGGATTTGTCTATAGTGACTATCTTTATGAACATATCAGTTACATTATTTGAGTTATGAATCATCTCCAATAATATTTGACAAGATGCCACTAATTCCCGTGATCTTGTGAAACCTCAACTCAATGTGTTTGGTTCTGGCATATTAACTCTATTCTTTGCCAAGTAGATTGCATTTGACTATCACAGTATAATCTAACTGCACCTTACTCAGTACCCAATTTTTTCACCAACCTTTCAAGCCATAAAGCTTCCTTAGCAACCTCCGCAATAGCCATATATTCCGCCTCCATTGTGGACAATGTACCAATGGACTGAACAATAGCCTTCTAACAAATAGATCCTACTCTAAGAGTAAAAGTATATTATGTAATGGATCTTTTGTCATCGAAATCGATAGCATAGTTAGAATCCATATATCTCACAACCAAAGTATAGCCTTTTTTGCTGCAAATAAAAAATGCCAGAATTTGCAGTGGCCTTTAGATACCTATAAATCTACTTAATTGCTTCCCAATGTTGTTTGCTAGCCTTTGACATAAACTTGTTGACCTAACCAACACCATGCCCCAAATCTGGTCTTATACAAACCATAGAATACATAAAGCAACCAACTGCATTAGCATACCGAACGTAAGACATACCTTCAATCTCACTTTCTGATTTTGGGCATTAATCTTAAGAAAACTTGAAGTGGGTGGCCAATGGAGTACTCACTTGTTTAGCCTTGCTCATTTTGATTTTGTCTAATAACTTCTCAAAATAATTGCTTTGAGATAACCATAGTTCCATGAGTTCTGTCCTTGTATATCTCCATCCCAAGAAGCTTCTTGGTAGCCACCTAATCCTTCATATCAAACTCTTTCCCGAACAAGGCTTCCAAATTAATCACATCTTGTATATTCTTAGCATTAACCAACATATCATCTACGTATAGTAGTAGAAAAATAAAATGAACCATCATCAAGGTTCTTAACATAAAGGCAATAATCATACTCACATCATCTATTGCCAATTTTTGAATTATGTAGGAATCAAATAGTTTATATTATTGCCATGGAGACTATTTCAAACAATAGCGCGATCTCCTCAAGCAATGGACCAACCACTCTTATCCTGGTTAGACAAAACTTTGTGGCTGCTCCATGTAAATCTGCTCCTCCAAATCACCATAAAGGAAAGCTGTCTTCACATCCAGTTGATCTAAATACATGTCTCAACAAGATACCATCGATAAAACCACTCTAATGGATATGTGTATAACCATTGGAGAGAATATCTCATTATAATCTATCCCTTTTTGCTATGAGTACCTTTGGCTACTAGTTGAGCCTTGAACATTTCCCTCCTTTTTCTAATATTGATTGTTTCCTTTTGCATATTGACTTGCACTTTATAGCCTGCTTTCCATTAGTACATGTCTCAACAAGCTACCATTGACAACACTACTCTAATGGATGTGTGTCTGACCACCGGAAAGAATATCACATCATAATCTATCCTTTTCTGTTATGAGTATCCTTTTGCTACTAGTTGAGCCTTGAAATTTCCCCCCTTTTTATGATATTGATGGCTTTATTTTGTAGACCCATTTACACACCCTATAGCATGCTTTCATGGGAAGTTCAACTAACTTCCAAGTTTTGTTTTTGTGTAAGGACTCCATGTCTTCCACTATAGCACCAAGCTATCTATCTTTATCCTTATTACTCATATCCTCCAGAAAAGAAGTTGAATCTTTGCCACTAATTTTGGGAGCAAACGAGGCCAAATCTTTGAAATCATACATGGTTGGTAGCTTTATTGTGTGTTTAGGTCTTTTTGTGATGCCACTTTGTTGTTGACCACCATTTGACACTGATTTTACTTCTATTGAACTTGACTATTGAACTTGAATTTCCAGCTTTATAAACATCTTTTGTAGGTTGTTCGAGTTTTACCCTACTATTGTTTGCTACAACATAATTGCTCATCAAACACTGTATCTTTGTTGATCACCATATCTTCTCATTAAATACCCTTTTTACATAGCCCAAGAAAATACACCTCTTCAACTTTGGATCAAGCTTCGACCTCTCATTACCAGGAAACGTGCACATATGCTGGACCACCAAAATTTTTAATTCAAAAAAGTTAGCATCATTCCCTGTCTACACTTCCTCTGGAACTCTTTCATCCAAAGATGCCTATACTGATTTGTTTATAAGGTAACATGTCATACTAACTACTTTTGCCTAGAAACTCTTTGGAAGCCTTGCATTCAACCTCAAGCACCTTGCCCTTTTTACTATAAACCGATTCATCCTCTTTGAAATACCATTTTGTTGTGGTATTTTGTGAACTATAAAGGGCCTTTGAATATTACCCTCCTCACAAAATTTTTGGAACTATGAGTTTGTATATTTGATGAGTGTACATTTATTCATTATTCAATATTATTTTGTATACTCATTAGGTATGCATTAGAGTACTATTATGGTATTTTATGCTAAACATGATGAATATTGTGTTTTTAGGCTTCGGACGGTGCTTAAAGCTGAGAGAGAGTGCCAAAAGAAGCATTCTAGATCCAAAATGAAGAAGATGGAGCTCTCTCGGTATTAATCATTGAAGGGCTAGCTACACAACCCACTTACGGGCATCTTACGATCGTGTTTCCAGCTTTCAGCCTCATCCAGAGAACCTTAAGGGTATATTTATGCCCGTAAGGAGAAGCATAAGGAAATATAGAAGGACTTATTGGCAAGGCTTAAGCACATAAGTCAGATCATAAGGGCTGTCCAAAAGAGCTTACGAAGAGCAACATATACCTGTAAAAGTAGTTGCAAGGCAATCCAGAGAAGCTTATGATCTAGTGCTTAGGGCCGTAAGCTAGACCTAACACCAGACATAAGACTTTACGGATGGGACTTACTAGTGTAAGTGATCCTTTAAGGCTCACGATCCATCATCTCCAGCTTCTTACAGCTGCGTTCTTACACCCGTAAGTGGCTAGATATAAATATTTTTTGAGGGGGATCTTTTTCTTCTTTGGAGGATAATCAAGAGGGATAAATAGCCCACCTACCTTGGAGGATAAAGATTGGAGCTGTCAAAGAGTTCTTGGCGACATTTTTGGAAGGTTCTTGGGAAGATTTGGCGGTAGTGTCAACAACGCAATTGAGAAGAGGTTTCTATGTTTTCATTTATTCTTATTGCGCCTTGTGAATTATATTGTTGTTCTCCATTAATGAAGAACTAAATTTATAGATGCTTGACCGTAGATGAACTCTAGGGTTTAATCTTTATTGGCATTGGTCATGGATCTTTATTCTTTAATTATTTTCTAATTGCAATTTGTATTATTTGAATTCAATCACGTGTTATCAATGCCTTCAATGGTATTGAGGGGAAAGCCCTAGTTTCATGTATGATTTGCTCATGTGACTAATCCAAACACCCACCTAGCATAGGCATGCCATGATTGGAGGGATTGTGAGTAAGCCTAGAAATATGGTAGTTTAGAGTCGAGAGTTATCCTCCTACAATCTTTCTGAGTGAATTAGCAAATAATTCCATGCTCTTTGCAGTCACAGGGAATAGATTTTAGGAGAAATCACACTTCTATGTTGTATGGGATTAAGAGCAATCACTTTGAAAGAAGGGTTATCTACTTATTGAATTCTTGTTAATTTGCATTGAGGTTTTATAAAGTGCAAAGCAATCATGGGGTGTTTGTATCAGCACTGTACTGGATTAATTATTATTTACCCTTGCAAAAGGTGGGTAGTATATGTTCAAATTTCTCTTGGTTCAAATAGGATTGCTAACTAACAACCTTTGTCTTGGACTCATAAAACTCTAGAGGGATTCTATCCTTGAGCATCCCGTTTCCCCTCTACTTGTTCGATCAATTCTATTTTCGTATTCTTGATTTCTGTTTTCATTCTTTTATGCATGTTCGCACATCACTACTTTTGGGAGTCTAGTTTCAGAGTTAGGATTAGTACTAGTACTCTCAATTTTTCTTTTGGATTGATACCTTGCTCTTGAGCACACTTTACTATATGATTGGCGCGTACGCTTGCGTCTCCTATCAAGTTTTTGGCTCCTTTGTCGAGGAATTAATAGAAATATTAGGAACACTTCTTTTATTCTATCACAATAGCCATTTATTTTTCATTTGTTTTATTGCTTCTTCTCTTTATTTTGTTCTTTTTTATTCATGTTCTTCTGTTTTGATTGCAGTGCATGCCATTGAAGGGCAAATCATGATGACATGTGGAGAGTGATAGTCATGTTGAGAGAGTGATTAGTACACGTTTGAGGATAGTGTTGTTGACTAAAACAGGTTCACTTATAGTGCGAGTTGAAGGAGAAAACTCAGGAAACATGGTGGATTAGGGAGATCGATAGAAAACCCTATCTGACTATGCCCATTCCACATTGAATGGTTCCCAATCTAGCATTGTTTGACCACTGGTGGTTGCGAGCAATTTTGAGCTAAAACCAATGTTCGCGCAGATGGTTCAATAATCTATGCAATTCTACAGTCTACCAGAAGAAGACCCTAATAACCACATTGGAGGATTTCTGGAAGTTTGTGACATGCTGAAGATAAACGCAATATCCAATGATGTGATAAAATTGGGACTGTTCTTGTTCTCATTAAAGGGTAGAGCCAAGAAATAGCTATAGTCACTTCCTAGTGCTTCCATTACGGCATGGGTGCATCTCGTGGAAGCGTTCTTGGCCAGGAACTTTCTGCCTGGCATGACGACCAAGTTGCAATAGGAGATCATGTCATTTATGCAGTTAGATTCTGATTCTTTATTTGAGGCCTAGGAGATGTTTAAAGATCTTTTGAGGTGTCCGCACCACAACCTCCCAGAGTGGATGCAGTTAGATCTTCCACCAGGGCCCAGCTCATTGATTCGGCAGAAGAAGGATCGCTTGACAGTAAGACACTAAAGGCAGCTAAGTAATTGATAGAGGAGATTTCTATGAATAACTACCATTGGAACTCTCAGGGGAAATCAGTGACTAAGCCTGCTGGAATTCTGGAGGTTAGTGAGGTTATAACATTGGCTACCAAGGTTGAGGTTTTGAGTAGAAAGATTGATGGCTTATCACTCCCGAAGCCTGCCTACAGTTATGACATATTGCACTTATGGGGGAGGACACACATCTATAGATTACCCGATAGTGGGAGCCGCACACGAACCCATCGAATAGATTGATTTCATTGGTAGTACCCTTGGACCTCAGGGCAACCTATATAGTAACACATATAATCTGGGGTGGAGGAATCACCCAAACTTCTCTTGGTGCGCCCAGGGGTAGCAGTAGAAGCCTTCACCCAGATTTTCTTGTCATCCTCAATCGGACAAGAAACCCACACTCGCAGATGTGTTATCTTGGTTCATACAGATGACGGGCACCAAATTTCAGTAGTCAGATGTAATGTTTTAGAGTATAGAGTCTACCATGATAAACCAGCCTGCATCTTTCCAAAATTTAGAGAACCAGGTCGGACAAATTACAAAATTGTTGTCTGAGAGACCACATGATCGTTGACCAAGGAACATTGAAGCAAATCCTCAAGAACACCTTAAGGTTATCACTCTTAGGAGTGGTAAAAAAGTGGATATGAGGAAGGAGATAGTGATGGAAAAGGAAAAGGAGCCGGTAATTGAAGTTTTTGAAGTATTGTCCAAAGAGAGAGGAGCTTCTCTAACATTAGAGAAGGGTGTGCTACAATTGGTAAAGAAGTATGTTTCGTGACGTCCATATCCCTCTAGATTGAAGAGTGATCACACCGATGAGCAATTCAAGAGATTCTTAGATTTGGTCAAGCAGTTACACATCAACGTGCCATTTGTAGAAGCCTTGTCCCAAATACTGATGCACATGAATTTTCTCAAGGACCTACAAACAAACAAGCTGAAATTTGAGGAGGTTTCTATAGTCACATCAAGTAAGGGGAGCTTAACACTTTTGTAGAATCGGATGCTAAAGAAGATGAAGGATTCGGAGTGTTTCACTATCCCTTATAACATTAGTAAATTGGTTAATGAGAAAACCCTAACTCATTATGAATGCTGAGTATAGAATTATTCATTATTTAAAGTCATTTTGTGTACCCATTAAGTGTGTGTTAAAGTAATATTATGAAATGCGATGTTAAATAGGGTGTATTTTGTATTAGCGACCATCAGAGAAACTTACAGGCATGACTTATGCCTATAAGTCAGATCGTATTGACTGTTCTAGAAGAGCTTAAGAGTACAACATATTCTCTTAAGGGTGGTCGTTAGGACTATCCAGAGAATCTTGTGGTCCATCGCTTATGGCGGGAAGCTGGACCATAATACTAAATAAAAGACCTTATGGATGGGACTAATGGCCGTAAATGATCCCATAAGGCCCGCGACCCATCATGTTTAACTCCTTATGGTCGTGTTCTTACTCCCATAATTAACTAGATATAAATATTTTTTATGAGGGTTTGGAGGGTATCTTTTTGTTCTAATCAACATCAAGGCTTGGGGAAAGAAAATGGGCGGACCTCCAAGGCTTTGGACGAGAATCAAGAGGAAGAATTAGCCCATCTAGCTTGGTTAGAGAGATTGGAGCTGTCAAGGATTGTCTTGTGGTGTTTGTGGAAGGTCCTTGGGCGTTCTACGGCAATCACCTCTCGGCGCAATTGAGAAAGGGGTTTTCATGTCTTCTTTGTTTCTTGTTGCATCTTGTTGTTTGGATGCTTGCTCTTCCTTAATGGAGAGCTAATTTTCTAGATGTTTGAACATAGATGAACTCTAGGTTTATTCTATTTTGATATTGGTTGTAGATCTTTATGCTTTAATTGTTTCTTAATCACAATCCATAATATTTGAATCTAATTGCATGTTTTTAATGTGTTGAATATTATTGAGGCGAAAGCCCTAGTTTTCTTGTTTGATGTGCTTTGTGACAAGTAGAAATACCCACCTAACATAGGCAAGCTGTGATTAGAGGGGATTGTGAGTAAGCTTAGTAATGGGGTAATTTGGAGTTGAGAATTCTCCTCCTTAAGTCCTCCCGAGTGAATTAACAAGTAATTCCATGCTCTTTGAAATTGTAGGGATTAGATTTGATGAGAAATCGAATTTCTATTATGTATGGAATTAGGGACAATTTCTTCACAAGAAGGATTGTCTACTTTTGAATTCTTGTTAATTCATATTGAGATTTCATAGAGTGCAATGTGGTTGTGGGATGTCTGTATCAGCAATGTACTTACTATTTACTATTGCAAAAGGGGTTTAGTATAGTTGAAATTTTCTCTTGGTTCAAATAGGTTTGCTATAGTTATACAACCTTTGTTCTGGACTTATAAAACCCTAGAGAGACTATGCCCATGCATACGATTTCCCCTTGATTCTCGACAGATTTCATTTTCGTATTCTTGCCTTTTATTCTCTTTCTTCTTATTTTTTATGCACACATCACAACTTTTGCTTAGGCTAGTTTTCGAAGTTAAGATTAGAACTAGTACTCTCAATTTTCCCTGTGGATCGATATCCACCTCTGTGCACACTTTACTACTTGATTGGCGTGCACGCTTGCATTTCACCCTTATCAAGTTTTTGGCACCGTTGTTGGGGAGAATTTGAGATATTATGAATACTTCTTCTATTCCGTCCCATTAGCCATTTATTTTTCTTTTGTTTTTCTTATTTATTTTCTTTATTTTGTTCATACTAATTTGTGTTCATTTGTTCATTTGCAGCAACTAATAAGGGATTTAACTTTGAAATTCTAATTATGTCAAGTATGATTAGAGTATTGACAGAATAGTTAGCGTTTATGAATGTAAGGATGGGCAGTCTTATGCATCAGAAATAGTGGACAAAATAAATGGGAAGCTACAAAAGTATTGCTTGATCACTTATTCTACGTATTGCTTGATCACTTATTCTAATTTGAGTCAAGATAGTTTTAGAGGGAGACACATCATACTTTAGAGGAGGCACTCGATCACTTTGTGATTTCTCTTGATGAACATATTTTGCAAGACAGACAATAAGCAAAGGAGAGTTAGGTTCCATCTGTTTTTGAAGTACAATACACAATGTCAATGTCGATGAAAAATTTAGAGGAATTTCAAGACAGTGACAACATTGAACGGTCATTAGAATTCGAGTAACAAGATATTGGAATGGAGATTAGCGTCGAGAACAAGAAATTAAAGACATCAATTAAGGATCCTCCAAAGCTTGAACTTCAGAAGTTGCCTGATCATTTGGAGTACGCGTTCCTAGCTGAAGATTCTAAACTTCTAGTGATCATTTCTTCTAGGCTATCAGATGATCAGAAGGGGGAATTGATGGAGGTTCTCAAGCATCTCAAGGAAGCAATCACCTAGAAGATCACATATATTAAGGGAATTAATCTTTCTTTCTATACTCATAAGATCCTAATGGACGAGAACTTCAAATTGTTTTGACAACCACAAAGGAGGTTGAACCCGAACATGAAAGAGGTGGTGAAAGCCAAAGTGATCAAGCTACTTGACGATGGAGTTATTTATCTGATATCTGCCAATGCATGGATTAGTCCCGTCTAGGTGGTATCGAAGAAAGAAGGAATGACAGTGGTCACCAGTGAACAGAATGAATTGATCCCTACTAGGACCATCACAGGTTGGAGAGTATGTACTGATTACTGACGGTTGAATGATGTCGCTAGAAAGGATCATTTCCCTCTTCCATTTATTGATCAGATGTTGGAAAAGCTTTTTGGACACATGTTTTATTACTTTCTAGATGGGTTATCAGTTTACTTTCAAATACTTATTGGTCTGGAAGATCGAGAGAAGACGACCTTTACTTGCCCTTTTGGCACCTTTACATATCTATGAATGTCGTTTAGGTTATGCAATGCCTAGGCCACTTTTCAAAGGTGCATGACTGCTATTTTTGATGATATGATTGAAGATATCATGGAGGTACTAATGGTTGATTTTCCTATCTCAAGAGATTCTTTTGATCATTTCTTATGCAACTTGATGAAGATTTTGAAAAGATGTGAGGAAACTGACATACCCCTTACGTGAGTGTACCACAAGTGCACGGGTCGTCGAAATAATAAAATACCCCGGTGAGTGGGTAGTCGAATCCACAGGGAATAGATGCTCAGAAACAAGAAGTATTGCTATTTAGCTAAGGTGAAAACCAAGTTGTGATTTGATTCAAAATATCAATGGAAAAAAAAAGTAAAAGAGGAAAGAGAGATAATTTATGATAAAATGGGGTACTCGGACAATGCTCACCCTAGGACTATTGTTTCAAGTGCAAGACTAATATTATGCCTGCCAATTGAAGTTTAACGAGTTGTGGAAATCCAAAGGCACACGGTCCCAAACCTAAGGTCAACTGTGACTAACCTTCTACACTATGCCCCGGCGGAAAGGGATTCTCTTAACACATCACATTGTGTGGGACTTCTTGGAGCTCTAGGGATTCCAAATGATAAATCTTATTCCCTAATCTAGATCTAACTCTTTGGTCTAGGCGAAAGATCCCTAGTTACAATTAAGCCCCAACACTAAGAATTACTCAACACATCACTCCGTTGCTCGCGCAACTAAGCCCTAGTGGAGTTTGTCTCTTAACACTTCACTCTATCATGACTGCAAAGAACTCTTGGAACATGGAGATAGGATAAATCAGGTAGGAGGGGAAAATGGATGTTCTACTACCTCTCGACTCACCCTCTTAACTCTCTTCAACCTTGCTAAGTCTTAACCCTAATGAAGTGTCATTAATTCAAAAGGATTATCTAGATAGATTCTCAACCCTAGTGTCACTCTAAGGGAAAATCAAATCAATAAGCATACAAGATTGAAACTCAATTAAAACATCAATTAAAAGAAACATAATAAAAATCAATGAAACAAAATCATCCTAAGGTTTACAAGTCCAAGCACCCATTAGGGGTTTAACTCTCCATGGAGCAATACAAAATCAAATATGAAATTGAAAATAAGTGCAAGCAATCCATAACGATAACCCCCTTATTGTCTGTATTAATGGTCTTCAAGAGCTGCCTCGTCTCCTCCAAAAACTTCTCTGTCAAGCCTAAGGCACACTTCGCCGATTCAATGCCGTCGAAAGCTCCCCTAATAACTCTCCTTCGAAGAAAATTGATGTCGAATACCGTAGAACTGCTCCAAAATCCTAGCAAAAACCTCTCCAAACCCTAGCCGCGCTCTCCCCAAAAGATAGCCAAAAGATAGGAAAAAGCCTCTTAAATAAAACTCAAAATGCTGTATTTATAGGGCTGAAATCGGGCATCCACACGGGCGTGTGGAATTTCCACAAGCCCATGTGGATTTCCAGGTTCTGTTTTCCTACGCGCTGTTAACAGTACTTTGCTACAATGATTCTGTTACAGGGATCTCTCTACAGTACTCCCAAGTTAGGCACACAACACTGCGGTAGATCACGTCACATCTTCTATTAAACCACATTGATGAAGCTTTTAACAATGTTGCAGAAGTCGGAACATATGAGTGTGACTGCCTTTGTGCCCCTCCAATTTGTATATTCACTTGAGCATTTTGGAGGTTGGCACACACTCACATGTCTATGAGCACAACTTGTGCTTTGAACCTTGTTCGGTCCAAGAGTTTCCTCAACAATTGCGTCCATGATTTTTTTTTGCTTCCTTTCTTCCAAACTCGTCTCCACAACCGTAAATGCACAAAAGAACACAAATACACATGAATGAGCCATAAATTCTGATAAAAGTGATGCTTAATGTAAGAAAAGTATACTTGCTAATAATTATACATAAGTACTTATCATAAACCAACTTGGTTTCAAATTGGGAAAATTGCCACTTTATAGGTCGCGAATGAATTGTTATATGCCACAAGATATCCCAATATGGGATAGAGGTGGATAAGGCAAAAATCAACACCATTGAGAAGCTTCCACCTCCTTCCTCAGTCAAATCCATTTGGAGTTTTTTGGGACACATAGGTCAAAGGAGGGACAAGCATTATAAGAGACTTCTCAAAGATCACCCGACCACTCACCAAGCTTCTTGAGAAAGATGTACCATTCAAATTCACCAATGAATGCATATCGACATTTGAGAAACTGAAGGAAAAATTGGTAAGTGCCCCAATTATTGTAGCCCTTGATTGGAGTCTTAGATTCAAGATTATGTGTGATGCTAGCAACCATGCTGTTGGGGTGTAGGGCAAAGGAGGGACAAGCATTATAAACCCATTTACTATGCTAACAAGATTCTAAATGATACACAAGAGAATTATACCACTACCGAGAAGATGTTGCTAGTCGTGGGGTTTGCATTTGAAAAATTCCTTCACTATCTTATCTTATCAAAAGTTTTTGTATTAATAGATCATTCCACACTTCACTATTTATTTAATAATGATGCTGAACCAAGATTAATTCATTAGGTATTGCTTTTGTAGGAGTTCGATGTGGAGATCATGGATAAGCAAGATGCAGAGAATTTAGCAGTTGACCATTTGTCGAGGTTGGAACACCCTAAGTCAGAATTGCAAAATGAATTCGAGATAAATGACTTTTTTCCTGAAGAGCACCTTTATGTCATCGCCTAGGGATGTAAGCTTTAAACACCTTGGTTTGTGGACTTTGCTAATGATAAGTGCTCGTGTTATAGTAATACAAAGTATTATTATCTTACATTGAGCATTACTTTAATCAGATTTTATCATTAATGTGTGTGCATTTGTGTGCTTTTGTGCATTGTAGGGTTGTGGAGCCAATTTTGAAAAAAAAAAGCAAGAATAGATTATGTTCGCCATTGTTGAGGAGTTCTCGGACCAAGCAAAAAACAAGGCACGAGTCTAGACTTGTGGGTGTGTGCCAACCTCCATTGGAGGGGCACAAGGGCAGTGACATTCACAAAAGTCTAACTCGTGTAGCATTGGAGAACTTTGCCAATAAAGAGAAATGAAGTAATCGACATAATCTAACATTGATTGTGTGCCCAATTCAACGGCCTTGATGAAGAACGATTAATTCGGGAGCATTTCGGCGAAGTATTGCAGAAGGTACTGTAACTAATTACTAGTACAAAATATTGTAGCATGGTACTGTTCACAGTCTGACGAAAATCAGCAAAACATAAATTCCACACGGCCGTGTGGAATTTCCACACGCCCCTGTGAAAATTCTGCAGACCCGTGTGGAAAATCCACAGGGGCGTGTGGAGCTCCGATTTCAGCCTATTTGGGGACCCCCCTTCTATCTCTTGCCTATCTTTTGGGGGGCTTCCAGCTAGGGTTTGGAGAGGTTCTTGGAGGTCTTTGGAGGTGATTATACGACATCGGCATCGACATCTATTGGAAGAAAGCTATTGGGGGAGCTTTCGTCGGCATCAATTCGGCGAGGTGTGCCCTAGGCTTGACAAGGGATTCGTTGGAGAAGACGTGCGGCTCCACAAGACCATCGATACGATCTACAAGGGGGTTTTCTTTATGGTTTTCATGCATATGTTTTTAAACTCTTTATTAACTTTGTATTGCTCTATGGAGAGCTAAACCCTAGTGGGTATTCGGACTTGTAAACCCTAGGATGTTTGTGTTTCTATAAATTTTATTATGCTTTATTAATTTGATGTTTTCTTATTGAGTTCCAATCTTGCATGCCGATTGTATGAGATTTTCCTTTAGCCGTGACACTAGGGTTGAGAATCTATTAGGTTATCTTTTGAGGGTGTGACAACCTCTATAGGATTAGACTACACAAGGTTGGAGAGGGTTGAGAGGGTGAGTCGAGAGGTAGCGGAACATCCCCTTTCCCCTCCGGTGTGAATTTCCCTACCTCCATATCCAAAGAGTTAATCGCTATCGAAGTAGAGTGAAGTACTAGGAGATGAACTCCCTTGTGAAGGGTTGAGTGAATCCTAGGACTGGGGCTTAACTTAGATTAGGGTTCTTCCACTTGGACCAAAGGGTTAGAACTATAATTAAGGATAGGGTCTTTCACTTGGAATCCCTAGAACTCCATGCAATTTCACACGGTGCTAGCATTAGTATGAGGTACTCCCCTGGGGCTTAGGTGACAGGCCATCGAGAGTCAAGGGTCGTAGAGAAGTCTAGAGCCAGGTATAGTGTGGGATTAGTCACGGTTGAGCTTAGGTTTGGGACCGTATGCTTAAGGATTTCCACGACTCATTAGACATAAATTAGATGGTATAATACTAGTCTTGCACTAGAAGCATTAGTCCTAGGGGGAGCTTTGTCCGGGTACCCCATCTTTATATCGATTACCTCTCCTACCTTTATTGCCTTTTTTTGTATTCTTTTACTTTCTTATATATATTGATTTCTCTTACCATCGATTCCATTTATAGCTAAAATAGTGATAACGCTTGTTTCTGAATACTATTCCCTATGGATACGACTACCCACTCACCAGGGTATTTTATTACTTCGACAACTCGTGCACTTGTGGGGTACACAAGCAAGGGGTGTGTCAGCTAACTATCTTATTGGGCGGGTTCTTCACAAGGATATAGCATCACATCACTTTGCGGATAAACTATATATGGGAAGATCCATATCTCCTTTGGGTTTGTGCAGATTAGGTGATTAGAAGATGTGTTTCATATGAGGAAGGATGTGATATTCTGAGGCAATGTTATGCAGGACCAGCAGGTGGACACTATATTGCAAACAAGATGGCCACGAAAGTACTCGAGGCAAGTTTCTTCTGACCCTCCATTTTCTGTGATTCACAAAGGTACATCCAACTTTGTGACAATTGCTAACATTTAGATAACATTTCTTGATGCTTCGAAATACCTCAAAATCCCATTGTTAATTATGAAATCTTTGATGTTTGGTGTATTGACTTCATGGGGCCTTTTCCTAGTTCTTAAGGGAAAAAGTATCTTGGTTACGGTCGACTATGTATCTAGATGGGTTAAGGCTCAAGCTCTCCCACTAATGATTTTATGGTTGTTTGATGGTTCTTGAAGAAATTGTTTTCCCACTTTGCTACACCTAGGGCAATTATTAGTGATAGGGGCACCCACTTTTGCATTGCATAGGTAGAAAGGGTTCTTAAGATGTATGGTGTTACTCATAGGGTTGCCACTCGATATTACCCTCAAACTAGAGGCCAAATGGAGGTGTCTAACAGGGAATTAAAATGATTTTTAGAGAAAATGGTCACTCTTGGAAGAAAGTATTGGAGAAATTAGATGATGGCTTTGGGCCTATAGAATGGCCTACAATACACTATTGGGGACTTTGAGTTGTCATTTGGTGTATGGTAAGGCTTGTCATTTACCGGTTGAGTTTGAATATTGGGCCACTAGATTCTTGAACTTTGATTTGGTTACGGTGGGCAAACAATGTCAACTTCAATTAAATGAGCTTGATGAATGGTGTAAATGTGTTATGAGACTTCCCGTGTTTACAAAGAGTGCACCAAGATTTATCATGACAAAATGATTAAGCCTTTGACAGAGTTTTGAGAGGGGGATCAAGTGTTATATTTTAATTGTCAGTTGAAGCTTTTCTCGGGAAAACTTAAGTCAAAATGGTCTGGACCCTATTGCATCACAGAAGTTTTTCCTCATGAGACCATTGAGATATCACTTCCATAAAATGGCATTTTTAGGGTGAATAGTCAAAGGCTTAAGCACTATATCAAAGATAACCACATTGCGGTCAGGTAGCATTCCTATGAGGAACCTCCTTGATAAGGGTACATTGAGTACATCAAGCTAGTGACATAAAACAAGAGATCCTTGGGAGGCAACCAAAGAATTTTCCATATTTTTCTCTTATCCTGCATTTTAGTTGTCAGTTTTGTGTTTTTGTGAGTTAGTAATAAAATGCTTGATTTGTCACTGTTTTTCATGAGTTGTTTGTTTGGTTGTAGTGCTAGACTCTCATTTTTGTGATAACTAGGTCACATTTATATTTGGGCATACTTGTTAGAACAGGGGAAATTGTGCTTAATTTTCAAGACTATTTACGGGCAACTTACGCCCGTAATCCAGACATAATGCCTCAACAGATTGGTTTACGGGGGTACTTAAGCCTATATGCCATAGTTTAAAGGTACCTTACGAGCTACTTATGTCCATAAGGTAAGCCATAAGAGTCACCCAGAAAGATTTACTTGTAGAACAAGAGACCCTTATTACCTATAACTTTCATGGAAAATGTACTGGGTTCCTTACAGATCAACTTATAGCCATAAGACAACCATAAAGCAATCCAAAGAGCCTTACATCCCATTTCACTATATCCCTTATGGCCCGTAACCTAATACTTATGACCTAGGTGCCTTACGAGCTACTTACGCCAGTAAGTCTGACCGTAAGAGCAACTCATAGAACTTTATAGGCCACAGTGTAAAATCTTTTATGACAGTAACCTAGGTTGTAAAAGAGATGCAACCCTTACATGGTAGGCCTCACGATCGTAAGAATCTTGGAATGAGCAGACAGAGAGTCTTACGGTTGTGGCTTATGCCTGTAAGCCGCTCATAAGCAACTAGAGTTTACTTGCATTTAGCGACCTTTGATCTTCTATTTTAATTATTTATCACTGATCTCTCATCGCGGTGAGTTTCTTTCCACTCATTCACTTTCCCTTATTCTCCTATTTAACTTTTGAGTGTCTTAGAACATGTTTGGATTGATTTAGGATCACTTCATCATACCAGTTTTCCAATTCTTTCTTCTTGTTCAAAGGTATGATCTTTTTATGGATTTTTATGGTGAATGTTAAATTGAATGATTTGAAATGATTCTAAGAATGTTTTAGAGTCCATTTCTTTAGTTTAAATGTAATGTTTGTAAAAATACTTGACTTCCATGTACAGGAGCGACCTTACGGCCTGATCTCATGGCTTACAGTTGTAAGGCCTGCAGTAAAGGTAGCTTTCCTTGAGACTTACGGTCATAAGCCTACTTGTATGGCAGTCATAATTACTTCTCTTGAAGCTAATTTCATATTTTTGGACTGAATTTTGGTATTTTTTTTCTTTGCAGGATCACTAGAGTAAAGAAGACTATAGCTGGACCGCCCAAGAGGGCACGGACCAAATCTTCAACCACAGGTTCGGAGGGCGCATGCACATCTATGGCCATAGCACCTTTGAGGTGGATCAAAGGTTTGTAGGGTTTGATAGAGCCAACACCATCCGATTTTAGCTTTTTGGTGAGCAGTGAACTCAGATCTACACCGAGTTCTCTCTACTAATAGGGTTGTATGAGATCGACTACACCAGCGCCCCTCAGTATGACTTGCTATTGATCGACTTCTCATTGGGCATCATGGCAACTGGACTTTGGCACCACCTGTGTAAAGGTTAGAGTTATGAGCTTGGCCTCACAAAGGCCTCGTTCCTCACTGGCCTGCCCCTCAGGTATATTCACTCGATTATGGCATGTTCTATTGTAGGGAGGGCCAACAACATGGGAGTGGTGGGGTGATAGGAGCTGTTATTCCTATACAGTTTGACTGAGTGTTACCCTATCCACCTAGGGTACATGCTGGCAAATTACATTGCACATCAGGGCCAGCATGTACACCTGGGTGTAATCTTCGCCGGCCCTTATATCACCAAATGGATTATAGGGATGGGGATGACATATTGGCTCCAGTGGCAGGATTTTTTTGGCTGTATGACATTCCTAGGTATGGTCGTACGCTGGGGCTCCAGGTACGTCCTCACCACGAGCACTATAGAACAATCGATTGACGGGGGCGAAGACGAGAGTGAGGAGTCATACGTTGAGTCTGAGAGTTACTCGTCGCTCCCATTAGCCATTGCTAGTCCAACAGGAGCAGTAGCTCCTCCTTGACACCGGTCAAAGATTTATGAGCTGTGAGCTAAGATTCGGTAGCTTTAGGAGGACCAATAGGCAGTTAAGGCCACCCAGCCACTGCATGAGCTTGACCCCAACCATGCTCTGATGATCTTGAGCCGCTTGACTCCACCGCTAACACAACACCATCCACTGAGTGACCCTGAGGCATCACCGGACGCCAAGCATTAGTTTTATTTTATCTTCAATTGTATCTTTTATTTTTATATCATGTATTCATTTTTATTGTAAGGGTTGGACCTGCCGATTCCCACCATTGGGGCACATCATGGAATGCACCATCCCAGATTCAAGGACTATTGACATTCATAAATAAACCGCAGAAGTAACCATTTCTATTCTCCTCCATTTTATGTTGCATTATCATCTTTTATCATCATATATACACATTGACAATGTATGATTTTAAGTATGAATGAGGAGTTTAGGATTTGTTGAACTCTTTTACTTACCAAGTTGTTGACTTATGAAGGTGCATTTGTAAGATAGTGGGAGTTTCTTAGTATAAGAATGGACACATGCGAGTTTGTTTCTTTTTCAGTTCTATTTTTTTTAGTTTTCACTCTATTCTTGGTTATTTGTCTAATTGAAACACACAACTCCTCTATTGTAGCAACTTAGACCTTTTATGACTTTGTATGGTTTTACGTTCATTATACTTTAAGTTATATAATTGTGTTTTTTTTTTCAAATTCGAAAAAAATTGTTTGAAAAAGAGAAATGTTGGAAACAGAAAGAGCTAATCCTATTAGATGTGTAGAGCTACTCTTGATAAGTTTGAACTATTTTTGGAACTTGAAATTTTAGCATTCTTGTTTTGTTCTCAACGGATTACTTTTGGAACTCCCCAATTTTTTATCACCCGAGGTCATGCACTTTTCCCTCTTGGTTTGTAATGTTTTCTTTTTTGCTTGGGGTAATTTGATGAGTGTACAATTATTCATTATTTAATATCATTTTGTACACTTATTAGTTGTGAATTAGAGCAATTTCGACCCATCTTCTCTAGCTCTTTACTGCCGCGTTCTTATGCTTGTAAGTAGCCTGCAAATGACTAAGTATAAATATTTTTTATGAGGGTTTTGAGGGTATCTTATTTTTCCTATTCACCAATGAGGCTTGGGGAAAGATAAGGGGCGGATCTCATGGCTTTGAAGCTGAATCAAGAGGGTGAATCAACCCACCTATCTTAGATTAGAGTGATTGGAGTTGTCAAGGGTTATCTTGACGGCGTTTGTGGAAGGTCCTTGCGCATTCCACGGCAATCACCTCTCTGCTCAATTGAGAAGGGAGTTTTCATGTCTTCTTTGTTTCTTGTTACGTCTTGTTGTTTGGATGCTTGCTCTCCCTTAATGGATAGCTAATTTTGTAGATGCTTAGGAGTAAATGAAGTCTAGGATTTATTCTATTTTGACATTAGTTGTAGATCTTTATATTTTAATTGTTTCTTAATTGCAATCCATATTATTCGAATCCAATTGTGTGTTTTCAATGTCTTGAATACTATTAAGCAAAGGCTCTAGATTTCTTGTTTGATGTGCTTTGTGATGAGTAGAAATACCTAACTAGCATAGGCAAGGCGCGATTTGAGGTGATTGTGAGTAAGATAGCAATGAAGTACTTTGGAGTCAAGAATTCTCCTTCCCCAATCATCCCTAGTGAATTAACAAGTGATACAATTGTTGCATATGTACTGCAAGTACACCGGTGTAGGAGGTAGTAAAAGTACTAGGAGGTTGAGTGATCGTATCCACTAGGAATGAGAGTACTAGCTCTAACTTCAACTTTGTTATCTAACACTATTCATGTAGAAGGAAGGAAATGCAAATTGGCAGGATGATGAAAAAGACTAACAAATCATGAAAATTCAAGAGAGAATGCAATTAAGAAATAGTGGGTACTTGAACATTCATCGCCCTAGGACTTTGAATTTACTCATTAGATTTAATCACTTCCTCCGAGTCAATTGAATTGAGTCGTAGGAATCCTAAAACACACCAACCCAGTTCTCATGGTAATTGATGACTATCCTAATAAGAGGCTCTAGTGGTGATCTTTCTCGTCATTGAACAACCTATGGATGGTTAATGATCTAGGGACACCGGTTGATAAACTAGATTCCCGAAGTATATTAAGCCCTCTCTTGAGATGCCTAACCCTAATCCTATACAAACCCCATCGGTGATCTCTCTCGTCACCAAAGTTCATATGATTGCTAGGTAAACATAGTAATACGAAGGTAGGTGTGATCAAATCAAAGGGGGAAGTGGACACTCCTCTACCTTAGGCTTACTTCTTAAATCATCTCCAAACTTGGTAGATCTAGACTTAGAAAGTCTCTTAACACGTCACTAGTTTAAATCAAACACATAATCAGGCTCTCACCAAATAGGATCATGAGACAACAAAAACTCAAGATTAGAACTCAAAACACAAAGAATTAAGAAGAAGTAAAATAATTCAAATACTAAAACATCCGAGAGTTCACAAGTTCAAGCACCCTACAAAGGGGGTTTAGCTCATTATGGAGCAATAAAATCCAAACATAACAAGCTGAAAGAAATACATGTTTAAAACAAGTAAAAACTCTCTCAAATCTATGGTTGAAAATATGAAAATGATATCTTCCCTTTGAATGGCAGAATGACGCTTGTCCGTGCTCACTGGCCATGGAGGAGACAAGAGAGATGATTGGTGTTGATCATGGCTCTTGTTGGGTGTATCCCTCTTGGTTAGATGATTCTCTCCAAATTCGGTCAGCAGTCGCCTCCTCTTGTCCCATGATTGTACAAGGTCATGTATAGATTTCTCATGCCATGTATCTTTCTGTTACAAGCCAGTCAAATCTTCCAATGTTATTTCCCATGACCGTGTCTAGATATCCACACTGCTGTGCATGTCCCTATTTCTTTGGTAATTCCTTTAAGTTGTCCCTTACACATCCGTGGATGAACTTCCCATGGCCGTGCAAGGCTCAGGCCTTTGAGCTAATTTCATTAGTGTTCTTCCCATGGTCATGCATAGTAACCTATATGGTCCTGTCTATCCTTGGTTCGCCTTGATATGTTCACCGCGATCGTGCAAAATGGCCCACATGGTAGTGCATTCTTCTAAACTTCCTCAAAACTTATTGTTCTAGCTTCTTTTCTTCAACTAATGCTCCTTAATCATCCTATCTGCAAAAATAAACAATAAAGATAAAGGTGAACCCATAAACTGATGAAAATTATGCCCTTAGAATGCAAAATGCTCACTTAAAACATGTTGCAAGAAACTCTTATCAAGTACCCACACAATTGAGTGTTTGCTTGCCCTTAAGCAAACTAAACGATAAAAACAAATGAGAAACAGATAAGTGTTTGCTTCAGGTTCACTGGAGAGTAAAACGAATAAGATTCTATGTTCTAGGAACAATCTATTTAACATTCAATGCAAAATGTAATATTAATAACAATTCTTGACTAATGAAGGATGAGTCCAAAAGCATGTAGGTGGGAAAATAAAACTTCACTCAAATCAACCCCTCTCTTAAATTTTACTATAACGAATATATAAGAACACACGGTATTAGCTGCACACTACTTCTGGGGTAGCCCATTCTTGATCGGACAGTCAAGTGGCTTTCACACTTTAGGAATTGTAGCTCTTTCTACCCAACAAATGAGAAAGGCTGTAGCTTTCAGTCTTCTTGTAAGATAGCTCTTTCTCTCACTATGGCATAACTTGTGTCCACCTTGTGAGAGTAACTACATATTTTACAAGAGGTAGCTCTTTCCAGCCTTTTCCAACCAACTTGAAGCATTCAACATTTAATGACTTCTTTCTGTCTTTTTTCTTAATTTTTTTAACACTGGTTTAAAGAGTGATTAGTATAGAAACAAGACATATTCGACATAAATCCTTAAAAGTCACAGCAAAATAGAGTAAGAAATCATGCACTTTGATGTTTGAAGTTCTCCTAGTTACAAAGTATCACCCTACTCTAGAGTGAACCATCATAAGGCATAAGAGCATGAACAAATAAACATAAGGATCAAAGTCACAACTCCCCCTCTCCCTCCACTTGAAATGTACATTGCTAGCAATGCACAAATAAAAAGGACAGAAAAATGAAGAGTGCACAATTAAAATAGAACTTCTCTGACTCATTGATGATGGGCGTGGTAAAATCTGGGATGCCCGAGTGTTGATTGTAGGATGGGGGTAGAGAGACACGGCTAAACAAGACAAAAATTGAAAATTCTGCAAAGATGAGAAGAAGTGCATTAAGCGCAAAAGTACGTTGAAAGTGTGGGGTAAACAAACACAAACTTTATAAAGCAAAAAACATAATAATGATAGACTGAAAATGAACTAAGAACAAACCAAAGCTCTCAGAAGGTACAGTCCTTTATGAGGAATAATAAAAAAAGGAACAGAATAGGAAACAAGTGTAGAAAATTAAATGCAAGTAAAGTAAAATAAAGTCACGAATATTTGGTTCTGCTGCTAGTGCTTGTGTTGGAACTCCTGGTGCTATAGATGAGTCTAAGGAGCTATCACTATCTAGGAGATGGCGGAGAGTAGCAAAGTCAGCAAACATGGTAGCCTTGTTGGTAACATGATAGCCATGCCACTGCGAAGCTTTGCTACAGCAACCTCAAACCTCGTAGGATGGTCTCAGGCTTGAGTAGATAGCTGCTCAAGCTCCTGTGGAGCATCCTCTACGTGCCTGTCTGCATCTATAGGCATTGCAAATGTGTCTCCTTCTTCATTTTGAGGTTCATTCTCCTCTTTGGATTTCTCATTCTGCACATACTCACTGGATTCAAGGTTGCGCACGATCTGCATTTCCTTAAGGGTGGCAAGGATGAGAGGTGTGGGTATAGAAACTTTGTTCATGTTCCTCACATGCTCAATGAGCCCCATCCTGCGAATGAGAAGAATAACATATAGACCTCAAAATAAAACTCTAATGCGTCTGTGCTGACTCTGATAATGCATAAAATTAGCTACAATGCACCCTACATGCATAGGAATGTTCTGAAGCATACAACACAAATTTAAAAGGTCATTTCTGCTCAACATCCTAGTGCTATCTCCAAGGCCAATCACTGTGCTTCTGAGGATGCCGTGCACGTATCAATGCATGAGGCGATCAAGAGATGTAGCCTTAGAAACTCCATATTCATAGTTACCATGGCCAAGATGATTGTAAGGTATCCCGGAAGTGACCTTTGCTAAAAATCTATGTCCAACTGTACATATTCTTTAGTGAGTACATAATCTAGGTCATAAAACCTTGGAGACAATGTGAACTCTATCAAGCTAAGGCTATGATACTTCCCCAAGCACTGGAAATGAACAATGTTTGCTTGATCAAAATTGTGTGCCAGCTTATCAAACTCAAAAGAAGCAAGTACTTACAAAGTCATCTTGCGATAGGCAGCTCCATGAACAGATAGTAACTTGTTCCATCCTCCAACACTCACCAATTCTCTAACTTCATCCTTGAATTTGATGCTTCTGAGTGTTAGTAAATTGATGTACCGGTTTTGTCTGAATTTGAGGGTGCGAAGGTAATTAAACCTCTCTTGGTGTTTGGTGTCGATGGCTCTAGTTCTTGTTGTTGATGCTTATGAGCCAAAGGCTTAACCTTTGAGATATTTCTAAAAAAATCAAAGCAAAATAATCAATGAAAGCTAAAAATATGAGGTCCCAATGCCTGTATACAATTTGTATACGGGTGTGGAACTAAACTCATGCCCTTTCTTGGAGATTCCCATGGTCGTGGACAATTTTCCCATGATTGTGTGGAAGGTCGACCATGGCCAATCTGGCATTTTTGGCCTTCATTTCTTTCCCACAACACTTGATAACTTCTACAAAGCACATAAGACATGATTTCCAACACAATAACAAATGAAAAGGTCTAGGATAAAGAAGGAAGAAGAAGAAGCTTACAAATGAGTTCTTAAGTATGGAAGGATGAATGGAAATTAGTAAGAGTTCCTTTTGCTTATAAATAGATAGAGACACTTGGGAGAAGCTAGGAGTCACGATCATTGGTGTGGGAGTGTGAGAAATGAATGGGTCTAATGGAGGATTCAAAGAGTCACAGTAAAGGCTTTTTTAAGACATGATACATGGCTGTGTGGAACTTGCAACGACCGTGCATCTCACTAGAAATCATTGATTAGAATGTTCACCCCACTCCACAGGCTACAAGGGTATGGACAAATTGATCCACTCCTGTGCACCACTCAGGACAGAACCTAGGTATTCCCTCGGTCGTGCAGACAAGCCCCACGACTGTGCATTTCTCGGGAAAAGTGCACACCATGCCTAATATGGTCATGGGAAATTTTCCCATAGCAGTGCACCTTTCTGACACTAATAAAAACTCATTCACCTGGGGATATCCTGCCTCTATGCACATTTTACTACTTGATTGGCATGTACACTTGTGTTTCACCCTTATCAAGGAAACTAGCATTTAGTGACCTAAAGCCTACTAGGATGACCCTACAATTGGTGGATAGGTCACATAGGCATTCTAGAGGTATCATTGAAGATGTCTTGGTAAAAGCCAACAAATTTATCTTCCAAGTAGATTTAGTTATTTTAGACGTTGATGAGAATGTTGATGTGCCACTTGTCTTAGGTAGGCCATTTCTAGCCACCTGCCAAGCCCTTATTGATGTTAGCATTGGTTCAACGACTTTTAGGGTTGGGGATGAGGAAGTCATTTTTTCTTTATCTGATGCTAAGAAATATTCTCTTACTTCTGATGATACTTGTTATTTTATGGATATGACTAATTCAATTATTGATGATTTTGTACAGGACATGGTGCACAAGGAGCCTTTCAAGGACTTATTGGATGACTATCAAGACGAGGAGACACTTCCCTTGTTTCCAACAAACAAAGTTGAGGAATGAACATGAAAGAAGCATTGGAAGGTGGTCACTCAACTAAAGAAAAACAAGGATAAACTTTTGCTCAATGAGGTAACATCCGAGTCAGTCCATGCGATTGGTAAGCTCTCGATTTTCTCTGACTTTACACATTAGCTCTATTTCAGAGACACTCACATTAGGGTTAAGGAGTATTCCTATTTGGAACCTCCTTGACATATGTGCACCAAGTATGTCAAGCTAGTGACTTAAAACAAGAGCTTCTTGGAAGGCAACCCAAGTGTTTTTTATATTTTTCTCATATTTTGATTTCTCATATTTTGATTTTTAGTTGCTAGTTGATTCTTTTTTGTGTTTGCAATAAAATGCTTGGCTTGTCATTCTTTTTCATGAGCTGGTTGGTTATCTGTAGGGTTAGATGCTTATTTTTATGCTTCCCAAGTTAGATTTTCTATTTTGATTCCTTATGGGATGAGGATGACGCTAGAAGGGTTTAATACTTATACACTTAAATAGTTCACAATTCAGAGAATCTATAGTTGGACATAAAAGATTTCTAAAGATTTGTATGGTATGTGCTTTGATATAGAGTACTAGTTGAACACTATGGGATAGTGGAAGTATATGTCATGGATACATCGATGGGATTAGTGTATTCAAACATGACTCGTAACAATCTAATCATATGGGTTCTAATCTTTAACAATCAATGATTGGGATTGTTGATTATGATCATGTGATTGGACCTTAGATATGAGGTATCATGATCACGATACTCTTTTGACATCTAGTTTGTTACTCGAGTAGTTAAGCTCAGTTTATCCTTTGCTTAGGACAACCTCGAAGTACGACTATGTCAAACAAGTAGCAATTGTGAGTGATTACTAACAGTGAATTTGTTCTCTTAAAAATAAGCGAGTTGGTATCCTATGCATGAGTAGGTGAGATTATAAGACTTGGGCAAGGCACTCAATCTAATCGTGTGAGACATGAAAGGTAGTTTGGTAAGATCTATTATGATTATTAGAATATAATTAATTTTAGTGAGTTTGGCATTTTTAATGGCTTTCATTCAGTTGGGATATAAGAACGAAGGGTTTATACACACATGGTAGTCATAATTGGAAAAGTTTGTAATAATCTATTCATTCCTATATGATTAGGCTACAATGTGATGCAATAAGCTATGCTAGGGGCCACCCACATCCTTTGGTATCCTCCTATTGCCAATCGGGTCAAACTTAGAGAGTCACGCTTAAAGATATTGAGATTCACTTTTGTTTTCGTTTGACTGTATTGGTAAAATTGTAAATTGTAAATTAGATTATAGTTTTGTATTAAGTTTTAATTTTGATTAAATCTTGATAGAGTTAAATAATTAGTTAAAATTACAAGGGCTTGAAGACAAAAGTTGTTTTAGTTGCTTTATGACTTATATGATTGGGGGGTTAGGGGGAGAGGTGGTTCGTCTTCTATGTCCCTCACCCTTCTTAAGACGTCGAGTAACTTTAGCCCTTGACCTAGTCTACTCTGGCATGTTACTTGAGCCTACAACCTAAAATCCATAAACATGTATAGACCAGATTGCAATTGAAACACTGTAATATTTTAGATTATTGTATGAGATACTTTCATATATTTATATTATCATGTTGGCTATTATGAAATTACAATATTTCTAGTTGTTATATATTAATAAATAACAAGTAAATTCATATTTTGTGTCTTTTTATATTAGTTAATAGTTTAGATATTTTAAATTTTATATTGATTGTCACTTAATAATCAACAAAATAAATTAATGGATAAAATATTTACTTTTAAAATTTTATTAATTAGCATTGAAAACATTGGCAACAGTGTTGCTAAATATTGTGCCACAATGTTGACATATATCGCAAAGTGTCATAAAAAATGTTGCACATATTGTTGCAAACAATCACAAAAAGTGTAGCAAAAATTATCACAATGTCGCAACATCTCGTTTCATAATCACTTAAAATTGCAATATAATCTACTACACGAAAATGGTGTCACAAAAATAATATTGTGTATCATTGGAAATTAAATCATGGATTTCTTTTTGTAGAACCCATGAATTGCGACGATTTTTTCAATTTTAGTGTTGAACATCACAACATTTGCAACATAGTTTAAAAAATGTCGCAAAAAATTTGCAACATTCAAAATGAGACTTTTTTTTTGTGTTGTAGATTATGTTGTAAATCAAATTTTGTGGCATGTTTTAGAGATTTTGTGTCAAAAATAGAGGCCTTGTTTTTTTAAGTGAAATGCAATAAAATGATGTGATTGAAGATATGAAATGAGGACAATGTGGAGCATCATAAATTAGGAGATTGAGGAGCACCATATGCTTAAGTAAAGTTTAAACTTTGAAGGAACATGAACATAAATGTGAAATACAAAAAGGTACCTATAGCTCTTCCTATTAGAATGAGCACTTGAGAGGTAAAAACAATGGATTCTTGATCTTGTCTTGTATATTGATTTGGGAGAACCATAATGTCCTAAAGAAGCTATGTAGAATGAATTTGCCTTAAAGTGGGAGCTTATTATCCATGATAAATTAAATTCACTTGAGTAGAATCAAACTTGCATAATTGATGATACTATTTGCTGAAAAGAAAACTTTATGTAGTAGGCATAAAGGATGAACAATGATGAACTTCTAATCTACAGTAAAATTACAATTTAATCCTTAAACAAGTACATGTTCAACCCTTTTGATTCCTCTATTATTTTTTGGGCCCTTTTAGTCCCTTTACATTTTGAAATTTGAAAATCCTAGTCCTCCATCTGATGGACATGGGATTTTCCATTCCTTTTTTATTATGTGATATTTTTTATTTTAAATTTTATTAAAGAATCACAAAAAATAATAAAAATGTGCTAAAAGAAAACCGGATCTAGATCGACGAGATCCACTTTCGATGATCATAATCAACGCCTTCAATCCCTCTGCCTAAACTCCTATCAAAATCTCGAATCTCTAATCCTATTTCCTTCTAATTCCATAATGCTTTCTTCTACCCCTGGACATCCTCGACACAAGCTTCAAGCAAAGATTAGGTAGCACGTAAGTAGAGGCTATAAATGAAAGGTTCAGCCTCAGCCCACTCGAAGGAAGACATTAGAGAAGATAACCCACGCGCGTACGAGAGAGAGAGAAGAAAAGACTGGAAAGTGCAACCATAGGCTATCAATGGATGATGATATTTAGAGCATAGCTAATTTGTGTTTTTTTTAATGTATTTGATTTGGTTTTCTAGATGGTATCCATTTTTGTTCAATAGTGCATATGTTGATGTTGTTCTATATAATGATGTTAACATGGATCCTATGCTCAAGTTAATTGGAAATTTTGGATGAATTCTAGCTTCACTACTTTGTAATGTGTATGTTAAGTAGGTACAAGAATGATTAACCCAAATAATGGCTGCATTGAGTGTAACATTGAAATTTCAATGATTTTTATAGAGTGTATTACAGCTAGATAACTTCTTACTCATACAAACAATAATACCTAATATTTGTAGAATTAATCAAATTTACAAGTGATCATTTGAAAACATCATCAAAATAATGTCACACTCAAATCACATGTAAGATAATGCCCTATAAAATTAGACTCAATCAACATCATATAGAGAACCTTATAGGCATGCTTATGCGCGTAAGGAGGACCATAATGTCTAGACAAAGGGACTTATGGGCGGGGCTTATACCGGTAAGCCAGACCATAAGGGCTATTCAAAGAAGCTTACTAAGAGTAGAATACACCCGTAAAGGAGGTTGCAAGAGCCATCCAGAGGACTTTATGGTCCAACAATTATGGCCATAATACTAAAATAGAAGACCATACAATCATGGCTTATGGGCATAAGATGCCCTTATGACACATGACTCATCATCTCCAGCTTCTTACGACTTTATTCTTATGCCTGTAAGTAGCTAGTAAGTGGTTAGATATAAAAAACTTTAATGAGGGTATTTGCGCAATCTTTAGACGACCAAGTAAAGAAAGAAACGGGGAGAGATTCTCAGAGGTTTCTCCAACAGTCTAGCAATGGGAAGAGGCTCATCCACCATCTAAAGCACCATTGGAGTTGTTGAGGAGCATTCTCGGTGGCATTTGTGTAAGATAGGTGGAAAGTTCACAGGCATCACAAGAAATCGAAGAACAAAATGGGAAACTAGGGTGATTATATGATTGTTCCCCTTTAATGGAGAATTAACTTCTTGGTGTTTAGGCGTAGATGGAAACTAGGGTTTATAATTTGGTTGACATTGGTTGTAGATTTTTTATAAGTGCTCGTGTATTAATAATATGAAGTATACTTTTCTTACATTGAGCTTTACTTTTTTCAGGTTTTATCATTGATTCGTGTGTATTTGTGTTCTTTGTGCATTTAGGGTTATGGAGAAGAATTGAATGGAGAGAAGCAAAAATAGGTCATGGACACACTAGTTGAGAAGACTCTTGGACTAAGCAAGGATCAAGGCACAAGTTGTAGACAAGTGAGTGTGTGCCAACTTCCAAAGTGCTCAAGGGATTATACAATTTGGAGGAGCACGAAGGCAATCACACTCATGTAGTCCAACTTGTGTAACATCGAAGAGCTTCATTAATGTACCGAAAGTAAGATGTGACATGATCTGCCGCGTGTTGTGTGCCCAACTTAGATGCCTCGATGAAGAAATAAAGTCGGGAGCAACTTTAGCGCGAGACTGTAGCAAAACACGGTAGCAATTCATTGAAGCAAGTTACTGTTCATAATTCAGAATTCCAGAGAATTACAGAGAATCCACACGGCTGTGTGGATGCCCGATTTTAGCCCTATAAATATCGTGATTTGATTTATTTTGAGAGACCTTTTATCCATTTTTCGCCCAACTTTCCGGGAGAGCGCAGCTAGGGTTTGTAGAGGTTTTTGCAAGGCTTTTGGAGCGGTTCTACGGCATCAACATTGAATTCCTTTGGAGGAGAACTATTGGGGGAGCTTTCGTCTGCATCGATTCGGCGAGGTGTGCCCTATGTTTAATAAGGGAACCTTTGGAGAAGACGAGGCGGCTCCTCAAGACCATCGATACGGACTACAAGGGGATTTTCTTTATGGTTTTTATGCATATGTTTTGAAACTCTTTGTTGATTTTGTATTGCTCCATGGAGAGCTAAACCCCTAGTGGGTGCTTGGACTTGTAAACCCTAGGATGAATTTGTTTCATTGACTTTTATTATACTTCTTTAATTGAGTTTCAATCTTGAATGTTAATTGCATGATTTTCCATTAGATGTGACACTAGGGTTGAGAATCTATCTAGGTAATCCTTTGAAGGTGTGACAACTTCAATAGGGTTAGACTAAAGAAGATTGAAGAGGGTTGAGAGGGTGAGTCAATATGTAGCGGAAAGTCCCTTTTCCCTTCCGGCGTGATTTATCCTACCTCCATGTTCCAAGATTTCTTTGCGGTCATGATAGAGTGAAGTGCTAAGAGATGAACTCCACTGGGGCTTAGTTGCGCAAGCAACAGAGTGAAATGTTGTAGTGAATCTTAGTGCTGGGCTTAAGTACGACAATGATCTCTCTCTACAATTAATCAAATTTCTCATTCATATATGATAACAATCCATCAACCAATTAGAGATTCTAACCAAGAAAACCCTGATATACATTGTAGTTGTTAACAAAGTTGGCATCCATTGTTGATAAAAATTCAAAAATGCTCATATGCATTTATCTGACTTTCTAAGGAAACAAACTATCATAAAATCAACCATTAAATTAGTTCCTGCATATGGCTCCAGTAGAATATTGTTTGACACCAAATTACAATATACAACTTCAAATTCAAAGAATTTCATATTAAGGTACTGCCCACACAAGTTGCTGGTCAATGAAAAATAATTGTGCCCTGGATACTGGATTCACTATACTATGGAGGAGGTATAGACAAATTCAAACTAGATGTAAAAAAAAAAAATTCACCTGGGAAGTTATGGTGAACTTTGCATAAAAGACCCAAAACATATACTAGAAACTAACCATGGCACAAATACAAATTTCAAATTTTCTTAAATAGAACTATGAAACTTAAAAATTAACATTGCTATAAGATAAACATCTCCAGTTGTTGACATCGAAGGCTCCAAAAACATCAACAAATGTAAGCCCAACTATGTCGCACAGAGAACAATACTCATCTTGAAAATAATATTTAAAAATAGGTCAACTCCACTTGGCCTTGGAGGAGGGTCTTCAATTCTTGCAATTTACACTTAGAATAGAGCTTTTCATTTTTGACGGGCACTCTCTTGAATCAAACGGAATAAAATGTCTGAAATTTTTGGGAAATTTTCAATTTATGGGATATCATAAAACTGAATTCCTTGGATTCAGGAAAAAAACTGAAAAAATTATTAAAAACTGAAAAAAAAATTCATGAAACCAAAAAAAATAAAAAAAACCTTAAAGCATCTGAGCACAAAGGAAGCTTGACAAACAAAACATTAACATGAATGACTCAGGTCCATAACCAATAGTCAATGGATTCACACATCAAGGTATGTCAACAAAGTCCATGTTTGGAAAAGTCCATCAAACTAAGAATCTTATCAATAAAGTCCAGGTTTGGAATAGTCAACATAGGATTCACACACATGAAGAAACATAGAAATCATGCACAAAGAGAGCATTAAGATTTTGAAATAAACCCCAATTACAAAATTAGAATCCAAAGAAACCCTCACAAGAAATCTTAAAGTATTAAAATATGAAGATAGATGGATGACAGAAACACTTGCAAGAAATACTCAGATCCACAAGCAGTAATCCACATATTCAAACTAATTCTCTCAACTTTGATCAAATAGTAATAAACATCCATGAAACTGAGAATCTTTTGAATAAAATCCCATAATTCAAAGAAAACCCAAAGAAACAAAGAAATAAAAGATGCAAATAGATCAAAGAATCTCTTTTAGATCTTGAAAAACTCCTTATTTCCTTCTCTTTCTCCTTCTTCATCTTTTCAATGGTCCTTTGAAAGCCAAAGCACAGGACAAGAGTGCACCACTCTTTGCCAAAGAGTTACTTTATTCCTTCTGTAGATTATCGAAGAGAAATACGTGAGAGATCAGATTCATTGCATGCATCGGCGGAGAAGAGTGAGATTACTTGTAAGCGAGATGACTGGAGCCGAGAGAGATGGGATCGCAGGAGTAATGGCAGGGGCAACGCGAGTGAGATGAGGTCGCAGGAGTGACCATCGATGGGCAATGCTTTGAAGAAAGAGAGGGCTTGGAAGTGAAGCGGCTGGGAATGGAAAAGACTGGACGAAGAGGAATGGGTCACGTGCTTGGCCCAAAGGGTGACTTTAATCCAACCCTTTCCCTGTATTTTGACTTACAACCAATTTGGTCGTAAGTCTAAATGCAGCAAAAAGCCCAAAATCAGTGATTTAAATCACAACATATATGCTTTCACAGTAAACCAAACAACCTATGTTGGCATTTTACCTGTAAGTCAAATTACATCACACTCTCTTACGAGTAACCAAACTGCCTCTATATGGTTAAAACAACAATAATGAAATGTCGATATAAGAGTTTTAAGAGACACTTAATACATGTTAGTAAATAATTCTTGTACAAACATTTATAAATGAAATTTAATTTTAAAATTAGATATAATGAATAAATTTTACCAACATTTACAAATATCGACTTAAATTGGGATTCATAATTGCTATTTTGTTAAACCAATATTTACAAAAGGTCGATATAAGTATATTTAAGAGATCTTTAACAAATGTTACTATATAATATATATAACAACAATTACAAATGTTGTAATATTTTAAAATTAATGTGATAAAAACTTATGGTAACATCTACAAATGTTGCACAAAATTAAATTAAGTGTTGCTCAAGCTATATACAAATGTTAGAATAAAATCCATATTGAGGCTATTTACAAATGTTGGGAAAATATCATTATAAATGTTGGAATATGTAGGTGCCGAAGTTTCTTGAAATCTCATAACAAAGTATACCGACTATGGCAATTACAATATATAATCGACATTTGTAACAATGTCGGTATAGAGCTATTGCAACGTTTTTTGGCTATTTTATGACACGTGACAAATGTCGCTAAAACCTTTTTTTGTTGCAGTGGACCTTAAACATTACATCATTTTCTTGGTCTTGAAGTATTATTACAAACAAAACTGAGAATCTTCTTTTACTAGAGGAAGTATGCTCTTGATAGATTTAAGATGGAAAATTAAAATCCGTTCTTAACTCCAACAGAGATGAGCATAAAGCTTGTGAAGACTCTTAGGGGTTGTTTGGATGTCAAGAGTGGATTGGGAGTGGGGGGATTGGATGTAACCCCTTGTTTAGGTATGCATCAATGGGAATGGGAAGGGAGTGCGGAAGGAGTGAGACTCATCCATGTGAGGGAGTCTCACTCACCACACAATTGGGGGGGATTGTGGGGGGAGTGGCAACTTTAATATGAAAATGACTAATATGCCCTTGTATATATATATCATATTTTACAAGGGTTTTTAAATTGTTTTGATTTTTTTTATTAAGCAACTTGAATATGAAAATGACTAATATGCCCTTATATATATATTTTATAAGTTTTTTTTAATTGTTTTGATTTATTTTTATTATATTGTTGTTCTTGTGCTAAAGAAATAATTATTATGGTTAACTTCTTTCATTGAAATTATTCTTAATTTGATTTGTAATTAACACCATTAGTTAATGGCTAATTAATGATATTATTACTTAAATCCAAAAAATAAAAATGAAACTGTAGTATTATAAAGTTAAATATTTTTTTGGTAATTAATCATTTATATTTTTTAATATTTTTAAAAAATATATAATTAAAAATAACTCATTATTATATATACAATAGTATTTGTTTTACATAAGGGGCATTAGTGTCATTTTATCATATTTACATTCTTTACTTTTCCCATTCCCAATACATTACACTCTCCAAACCTTACCAACCAAAAATACATTCTTCATTCTCACTCCTACTCCATTACCCCTCATATCACTCCCAATCTACTCCGCCCTCAATCCACTCCCGACAACCAAACACCCCCTTAGTGGTGAATAGGTAAACAACACCATGCTTACGCAAATAGTTAAAAGTTTGCTGTATCAATTGCCACAAAACCAGATATTATGCATGATTAATCTAAGTATAGTCAGCATGTATATGGAAAAGCAATGGAGCAGTATTTATTTATAGCTAAAAGGGCCTAAGATATTTGAAAGGAATTGTAGATTATGATTTATTCCACAAGAAAGGTGATAAAAGCAATTTGACAAGCTATATAAATAGTGATTTCATAGGGGATTTGAATAACAAAAAGAGTATTGTAGAGTATGTATTCATGTTGGGAACAAAAACTGCTTATATAAAATAGTGCTAATCAAACCTTAACAATCAAGACTACACTAAATAATAAATCCACTCTTGTAGTTAAAGACTAGAAACCAGAATAACAAAAAGTTGTCTCCTCATGACAATAAAAGCTCCTCCTCTTAAATAAAATTTCCCTTCCTTTTAAAATTTAACAATCTATTAATATGCTTCCAACTTGTGGTTTTTTACCTGTTCATCCTTAGACAAGTTAAAACTATACAACTACTATCAACTACTTCAACTAATTATTAACTAAATGCCATTAAACATGCATCAACATGTGCCTTCCCTTCGAGGTTAGCTGCTAGCCCTTAAAATTTAAAATATGTAATATAAGAAAACTATATAATATAAATTAAATTTTTTTCTACTCAACAAATTTTTTAAAATTATAAGTTCTTAAATAAATATTAAAAGAATCAATATAATATAAATTTAATTATAATTTAAACTTTTAATGATAATATAAATTTCAACTATCCTTTCCTTGCTAAGAGAGAGCTCAAGGATTCAACTTACTCTCTCAACAACGGTTGAAATGAATTACTTATACACTTTATAAAATAAATAATTAAAAATTTTCGAACCGGATATTTTTAATAATTAGGCCACTTTAATATTTAAGTACTACCCCCATATATTCTCATGGCTTCAAGCTTCATGTATAGAATCTATAGACAAAACTGAAGATTATATTACAAGCCTAATTAATTTTCCAAATTCCATCTCATAAGTGTTTCAATCTGACTATGTTAGCTAGAGCAAACTTAACTTGTGGTTTTCATTTCTGTTGTTTATTTGTTTTTGTACTTTCTTATAAATTATAAATATAAAACTACGGATTTCATTATTCACTGTGAGAATTTAAATAAAAATATATTTATTTTAATCTTTCGATATAACACATTATCTTTGAATCCACACGAACAATAAGAATTTGAATAAATTTATGAGACATTAAAATACACTTAAATTATTCTAAAATATTATTTAAATCCCTTGAATCAATACAAATTTCACTTACATCTCTTGAAATTATACCAAAATATATTTAAAAAAATATATTATTCAATAAAATTAAATAAACCCGATATTTATGTATTGCAATCAAAACCACATAACACGCTCAATATATCTCACATATGAAAAATCTAGTCTCCTAAAGTTTACAATAAATCATGATCCATTGATATTAATTTGCATTTAAAGGCTTACAAATAATCATTATAATTTAAATGGCTTACTATTTTTTGCCTCTATAAAAATATATAAAGACATTAGTTTTTTTAAAATTTTTTATTTTTTTAAATAATATTTACAAGTTGTCTTAAATAAACACATTTATATAATAATATTATTATACTTTAATCATGTATATAGATAATATAAAAATTGAGTGTTTAAACCGTTAGGCTATTGTCATGGTGTTTTATCAGGTGGTATTAATTTAGATTAAAAAACTTATAATTTAGTATAATTTAAGTCAGTAAATATTTTTTTCCCTCTGTAAAATATACAAATACATGTTGATTGAAGATTTAAATACTAGCCACTTGGCACCATCCTATGCACTAACTGCAAGGAGCTGTCCATCCTCCAATAATACAGAAGAGAAACGACAAAGAGCCTTTGGAACATCGGAGGTGATGTCAATTCATGCTGTCACACTCAAAATAACGTGTATGAGTTGCCCTGGATAAAAAGCAATCCCTAAAACTTATGGACCTCAATGAGCGACAAGGGCATGCCGACGTATTATGTCGGATAGTGTTTGGTGTATACATAGTCCATGCAAAACATGAAACAGATGCATGGCTATTCATAAAGTGCCACGCGTTGTTTGTTTGTCTGCATGGCTTGTATGGCAGTACGTACATGGCTCTGTTACGTGAACTGTGGTTTTGATTGGTGAGCTGTTTTCTAAAGTATTAGGTCATCGTGTTATATTATTGCATGTTGGTTTCCTTTCAGTTCCAGCTACTTGTTTGGCTCTTGTCAATCTGTTGTTCTTCGCAACTTCGGAGAAATGGGGAAAAATTGAGCAATTTAATTAATAATGATTTTTTAAAAGTAATTAATTAATTAATTATTTTAATAAAAATTATGAAATGATTTTAAGGGTCATTTAGTTCGCGGTAATGATATATTACCACGTAATGAGATTACCGTGGTAATAATATTGAGAATGTTATATGTCCAGAAATGTTGTAGTAATTTATGATAACTAAGTTTGGTTAGAAAGCTCATATTACATAGTAATCAACTTGGTAATGTTTGCAATTTCCCAAAATACCCTTGTGCCTATCATTTTGTGCAAATTTAAATTTAAAACAAAATAAAATTTTGGATAAAAAAAATAAATTTTCAAAGTTGAACATATTCGTAAAATAATGTTATTCAAATTTAATTTTTTTATCCAACGAATAAAGTATAAAAATTATTATTTTTAAATAAAGGGCATATTTGTAAAAAAAATGTTTTAGATTACAATCCACTTGGTAATTCAACATAGCCATCTATTTTGGTGGTAATGGGATTACCAAGTTTCTTGGTAATATTTCAAGGTTGGTAATTAAAGATTACCATCAATATTACCACCGCCACCAATCCAAACGTGGTAATCTTTTTTTAGATTACCACGTAACAGGCGGTAATATTTTCACATTACCACGAACCAAACGCCCCCTAGGGGCGTTTGGTTCGTGGTAATAACATATTACTACATAATGAGATTACCATGGTAATATGGATGAGAATGTTATATGGTTGGGAATATTGTTGTAATTTGATATAACCATGTTTGGTTGAGAACTCTTATTATTGGAAATAGTTCATTACCTTGTTTGGTTCATTGTAATCGATTTGGTAAAATATAAAAAACTATGAAATTACTATAGTAATATAAGATAGACACCAAATTTGATAATAATAGGATTACCACTTTTTTGTAATATTCTTATGTTGGTAATGTGATATTACTATCCAAATTACCACGTAACAAGTGGTAATCTTTCTCAGTGCAATGCCAAACGTGGTAATATTTTCAGATTACCACATAACATATGGTAATCTTTCTACATTACCTCGAACCAAACAGTTATCACCATTCATCTCCACGTAACATATGGTAATCTTTCTACATTACCGCGAACCAAACAGTTATCACCATTCACCTCTGTATCACTGACAAATCTTGCTACTACAAATAGGAGCACACAAAACTAAAGGGACTTACTAAATGGATTCCCTTTTAGAGGTTGAGGTTTGGGATTGAGTGTTTTGCAATGATTTCAACGGCCTCTTCAAAAACAAAATTAAATTGAGGACTTTTTTTTATAAACTAATAATTTTTCATCTTTCAAAATATATCCCACACATATTTATATTAAAAATATTTTATTTATTTATTTTATTTATATTTTTTAGTGAATTTATAAATTTACACAACTATACTATACGCAAGTAAGCGAACTTTGATTCCAAGCTTAGCTAGGGCTTCGTTGAGGTCTTGTATTCCCTAAACTTTGACAAGCTCAGATTGCATGCATAAGAATGCATATATAGCTCCTGTAAAGCACACTAAAGTCAGACAAACTCACCGAAGTTAGACAAAATTGCTTAATAGAAGACTAGCTAGAATGAGCTTACTAGGGCAAAAGAGTAAAGATGGGAAAGATGACGAAAAAAGTAATATTTCTTAACAGTTTTCATTAAATTGAAAATATAATGAATGAAAACTTTAAGTTTTTCAAGTTTTTAAGAACATAAATACTTTTACTTCTCTACCACTATTGCAACAAACAAACACACACACAAGATATTAGCTCTCTAATTTCAATGAAAATTAAAAACCATTCATTTCCAAATAAATAAATAAAACACCTTGATAAGTGCATAATTGAACATATTTTTATATGGATTTTTAGGCTTAATTGACATGTATTGTAGCATTTATTTAAAGATATATGGTGCTTAACATGGTGTAAAAATTGATTCTATGCACGGACAATACATAATGAGCGAGAAGGAGCTAATTTAGAAAAGCAATTTCGAAGCAAAACAAGGAAGAAAGAGCTCACACGACATTAAGAACAAGAGAACATGCCAAAAGAGCACCTTATGGTCTTCTTACGACCACCACTTATTGCAGTAAGCCTCATCCAGAGGACCTTGCGCGCATGCTTATACCCGTAAACATGAGCATAGTTGCAAAACGGTAGGGTTTACCAGTATGACTTATGCTTGTAAGCATGGGCATAAAGTTCAATCAAAGGAGTTTGTGGGTATGACATACGGCTGCAAAAGTGGTCGCAAGCACTATCCAAAGAAACTTATGGTCTAGGACTTACGGGCGTAAGCTAGACCGTAACACTAAGACTGAAGATCTTATAAATAGAGCTTGCGGTTGTAAGATGCCCGTAAGACGAGTGACCCCTTATCTCCAGCTCCTTATGGCCTAGTTTTTATGCCCGTAAATGACCCATAAAAGGTTAGGTATAAAAGATTTGACTGTGGGTTTTAGGAGAGTTTTTTGGCTACAAGCAAAAGGAAGAAAAGAGAAAGAATTCTAGGTCATTCTTCGACAGTCCAACCACTTGGAGAGCTTTATCCATGATCTAGGGTATCATAGGAGCCATCGAGGTGAGTTCTCGGTAGCGTTTGTGGAAGATTTGTGAAAAATTTATCTGCAATCCGAGGCAATAAAGTTAAGAGGAAGTTTTTATGTTTTCATACACTTTTTTGTTGTCTTGATTGGATTGTATGATTGTTCTCCACTAATGAAGAACTAAACTTCATGTGTTTGGGCATAGGTAGAATCCAGGGTTTACTTTTTGATGACAATGGTTGTAGACTTCAAAGCTTGTATCGATTGATCTATTGCAATATTTTATTTTTGAGTTCAATTGTTCGTTCTTTTGTCTTGAACTCTATTATAGTGAAAGCTAGGATTTTCATGATTGATGTACTTGTCTGACATATCGAGAGATCCACCTTGTAAATGCATACCACAATTGAAGGAAACCATGAGTCCACCTAGAAATAAAGCACTTAGGGATTGAAATTTTCTCCCCGTGGTTCAATCGAGTGAGTTGACATTAGAATTCTAATCGTACTGCAATCATAGAGAGCAAGTACTAGGAAGAGATTCCAATCTTGTTTGTATGTGATTAGGGTCAATGGCCTCGAGAAAGAGACTGACTACTCACTGAATTGGTGTCTTCTCTAGATTGAGTTCACCGAGTGCAATGCAGTCATAGGGCATCATGTATCAACATTGTATCAGATTAGTTATTGTTTATCTTGAGAAAGGGAGCGATATAATTTAAGAACTCTCTTTGGTTTAATTGTATTGCAACATTTAGTGCAATCTTGTTTAGAGTTTAATCAAACCCTTAGGGAAATCTATGCTTGAACGCCTTTCTTTTATGCTTGACTCACTTTAACTTTATTTCTATGTTTACTTTCTAGTTTTCATTCTAGATATGACACCTTCAACTTTAGTTTATGTTAATTAAAAAGTCCTAAATTAGTACTAAAACTCCCAGGTTCTTTGTGGATTAATACCTTATTTTACACACACTATATTATTTGATTAAAGCGTGCACTTGCGTTTTGACATTAGCTATTCCCTATCACACCCTCACCATTATTTTTTTTCCACTTCCTATCTAGTTGGGTAAAAGATTTTTATTTTTTGAAAAAAAATATATTTATACATTAAAAATATTGGCATTTAATTTATCTTCCAAATCAAAGGTTGAGGTTGAAATCCGATTAATTATATATCCACATTCTAAAAAAAATCATCAGTTTTGAGATTTTATGTATTTACTAAGAAATAGATTGCATTTGAAATATACTAACCATCGAACAGAAACACACGTGTGCGAGTGAATTTCATTGTTTGGGTCCTTAGAATAAACTTGTTATATATATATATATATTCAGCACACGATATATATATATATATTCAGCACAACGGTCTAAACGAGACAATTTCCATCTAATGGGTCCATGTTGCTTCATGTTCTCTTCTTTCATTGCATGCACATAACAAAGAAACTTCCCTCCTATGTCCTTGCATCTCATGGGTGGATCCACCAAGAGACATTTTAAATTGTAACTAACTACTCCAATCTTCAATTCGTCATCATCATGTTTCTCCATACATCATCAATCTTATTATTAACTATATATATATGATATAAAATAAGTAGAGGATATGAAGAAACTATTTGTATAGTTTAGGTTTTCTTGATAATGGGCTTTATATGGGAAAATAGAAGTATCAATTATATCCAACATGGAGAAGTTTCCACTACGAGTCTATAACTGCCTTTGTAACTTCAAATTTTCTTATTTCCATATTTTATTGTACTGTATTTTGATTTATTTTTTCACATTTTTATTATGTTTAATTTAGATGTAACATGATATGTTCTGTTTCAATCTAATGAGTTCTATTTAGTATTATTATTTTATTTTAATGATTATAGTCACTATTGGTGCTTGAATTTGTCATTTGTTAATTTTATTTTTATAAATAAAGAAATTTTATTTTAAATTTAAAACTACATACATAAATTTTATAGTCTTAACTTCTCTCTGTTCTTTTTTTCTCCAAAATAACTGATGTGAATAAACATGTGATACATTTTTATGAATCTATGTAGAACAAATGGGACACAAATAAAGTGTATTTTATAAAAACTAAAATAAATACTTATAATTTAAAAAATGATGATGCAAATTTTAAATGAGGATGTGTCTTTAATTAATCCTAGCTTGTTTTAACTTTGTAAAGTAAATTATTTTCTCTTCTACTTAAGTGCGCCCATTTTATTTTCTCTTCTTCTATTCCTTGCTTTATCAAAAACAAGTGATGGAAGTAAGTGATTCAATTTTTTTTCACTCTCTCTCCAAAGAGAAATTTTATTCTCATATAACAGGGTGGCAAAAAAAAATAAGGAATAGACTCTTGAATGTTTGATAGGTTTAGATTTGAATCCAATTTGAGATAGCATGACACTTGTAGCACTATCACCTTGCTCTTATCATGCAAATATGAAGATTTGTACACTGATCAAGAAATTAATGTTCTTAATATAAAAGACATTATCAGATCTTTGACATCATAGCTTTGAATTTAATAAGATTATATTATATATTTACAGTAATCATGAAAATAATGGAAACAATCTTTTAAAAAGTATAGGACTCGGACGTTATCGGAAAAAATATACTCATGGTAAGGAATTAAGAAAAAAATGACAGCAATTGGTATGAGTATACCTAATACATAGCAATTGGTACTTGTGATATTACCATCCCTAATCACATTATAAATTAGAAATTATTTATTATTTTATAAATTTATTTCTTGTTATTCGTTATAGAACGTAATACATTTTTATTTCTGCTAGTGTAACTATGCTTCCACTATTTAAATTATTAAGGAAAAAGTTTAAATGGAACCATGTGAAGAAAGGGTAATTTGGTAGTGCAAATTAAAATGTATCAATCTAACGAGATGAAATAAAAATCAAATAATTTTAATATAACACAAAAGAAAGGAAGAATTATACAACTCATATATTTTTATCATAATATTGAATTCTGTCTTTATATTTAAAATTTATTATACGGTGCTTGTATTTTTGGAAAATAATCATCATGGTCGTTGATAATTTCTCAACATTTACTTTATCTTTATTGGATAAATTTTTTAATTCAAACTTTCAATTTATGTGGAAAATGGCTGTGAAACTTTGGTATGCCATTATTGTTTCAACGATTTTATATCAAAAATCTTTTTAACAACTAATACGACATTACATAAAGTGACCATGCCATCCAGCTTCCTAGAAAAAGTAGGGTTCATGTATGCAAAAAATTTTAGTAAAAAAAAAGTATATAAATTTATATATTTGAACTGTAATGATCATTTTACCTAGAATACAATGACTACGTTGAGTATTTTATAAACATAATGACCGAAGATACATTCAAACATCTAAGACAACATTAGATGTATCATAGATTTAAATTTAATTTATAGTTTTTATATTTATATGTTTATTTATTTTCCGAAACAATACTATCTAGAGTTTGACGTTTCATAAATGATACTAATTTATGAATTTTTGTCAAAACGACCAATGGGCCGAAAGCCCACATAGTCTAGCTCCTTGAAATGACCAGGCTGCCTAGTCGTGCATGCTAAAGGCAATTTTGGAATTATCTTGTTCAAACAATCCTACAAAACTATTTAATCAAAAAAATTATGAGCATTCTCACAAGAACAAAACTTGAAACAAGCTCAGATGATTATATTGGTTTTCAAATTCTTCCTTTTCAGTTTGCTTAATTGCTGAAATAGGATTTCATTTGTTGAGCAAGCCAAAGCAGCTCATTAAGATTATTTTGCACTTGCAACTTCAAATGCTTTTGTTTTGTTCATCAAGTTATGGAGTTTTCTTTAAATTCAGCATATTTTTCTATAATATAATTTTTTATAAACAAAGTAGAATCAAATCACCTTTCTATATTTCTAAGTTAGTTTGACAATAGTTATGTTGTTGACCCTTACCATTCTTGGGTTGTAGTAAGATCTTTTACATTTGTTCATAATATGTTTTATTTTGAATATTTTATATGCTAGATTACTACATATGTTTCTCAAGCATGTCACATATATTGATGTTATTATTATTTTTTTTTTGTAGAGGCTCTATCCGATATAATTTTGTTTTAAAAGATGTGTGTTATCAAAATATAATACAAACAATTTTATCTAATAAATGTTGCAATAAATATAAATTCACAATTGAAAGGAATCTTTTCATTCCAAAAAATCTTTCTAGAATTCAGCATAAAGACTCAAAATTTTTAAACATTCCCAAATTCATCAAAGCCTTACATTTCACAATTAATTTGTATTTTATTTTTATATAACTTTTTACTCATCAATCTTATCTCCACTTAATTATATTTATTTTTTAAACCTAATGACTAAGGACCTGTCTGGATGCAAAATAAAAAAATATGAATAATTTTATTATGTAGGAAGTGCAACTGATTATTACAGAAATTATGACGTATTTTATTCCTACAGAATGGGCGTTTGGGTAACAAAATAAAAAATTATTACATAAATTATTACATATTTTTTTCTTACAGAATGAGTGTTTGTTTTGCATAATAAATAATTATTACATAATAAAAATAGCCATTGGAAATTAAAATTTGATAAATAGCCGTTGGAAAATAGCCATTGTAAATATAACCGTTATAATTATAGCCATTGTCATTTTTCCCTATTTATACACAACATGATTTCTTGGTATTATACAGATACTCCTTTTTTTTTAGTTGAAAAACTTCATAGCCATTGTTTCACCATGGATTCCTTGAATCTTTGGAAGAAAAAAAATGAAGAAGATGATCTATTAATGCTCAACTATTGGTCAAGACAATGTCCAACAACTTCAAGAAGTGTAGAACAACACACATCCATTCTTACAGGTGGTGCATATGTACAAGAAATTCTTGAAGGTCATGAAGAACGTTGCAAAAGGGAATTTCGTATGAAGCCTTATATATTTCAAACACTGGTTGATCGTTTAAGAGAAAAATCTCTCCTCTGCAACTCAAAATGGACAACAGTCGAGGAGCAAGTAGCAATGGTTATGTACACTCTTGCTCATAATGCTAGTAATCATGATGTGCAAGAGAGATTTTAACATTATGCAGAAACGGTTAGTCGTTAATTTAGTAAAGTACTTAAAGCTGTAAATCGACTTGCTCATGAATACATAGAACCTCCATCGACAATGACATCACTGGTTATTCAAAATAACAGAAAATTTTTCCCATACTTCAAGGTAGGTAAAGCTATATATTGTGAATTTCATTGTGAATTTTTTTTTTGTCATTGTAAATTTTGTACATTTGTTTATTTTTTAGGATTGTGTCGGTGCTATTAATGGAACACATATTCCTATCACGATTTCTTTGGATAAACAATATCCTTACAGAAATAGGAAGCAAACGTCATCACAGAATGTTATGGCCGCATGTGATTTTGATCTTCGTTTTGTATATGTAAGAGCTGGTTGGGAAGGTTCTGCTTCTGATGCTAGGATTCTCCAACGTTCGATTGAGAAAGGTTTTGAAGTCCCAAGGGGTAAATATTATCTTGTAGATGCAGGATATGCTAATACCCTGAATTTTATTGCTCTATACAGAGGTGTCCGCTACCATTTGCAGGAGCAAGGTCGAGCGCAATCTAGACTAAGAAATTATAAAGAACTGTTTAATTTGCAACATGCTTCGTTACGGAATCATGCCAAGGTCGAGCGCAATCTAGACTAAGAAATTATAAAGAACTGTTTAATTTGCAACATGCTTCGTTACGGAATCATGCTGAATGCATCATTGGCATTTTGAAAATGAGATTTCCGATACTTAAACTAGCAACTTTCACCCATCGACTCTCAGACTGATATAGTAGTTGCTGCTTGTATGCTACATAACTTCATCCGTATACATAACGGTGCAGATGTTGTTGATGATTTTGATGGTAAAGCCGAAGAAACTATTGTTCCTATTGGAAATAAGTCATATGGAGAGGATGTCGACACCATGAACTCTAAGTGAAATGCAGGTGCTCGTAAAAGAGATGAAATAGCAATGCAAATGTGGAATGATTATTATAGCTATCGCCGAGCTAGAGCATAGGTTTGTGGCAACCATGAAATTGTTTCTATAGGTCTTTTGGATGAAAAAAAAAATCCGGTCTTGTTAAAAATACATTGGCTATGTTGATTTAATGTTATGGAAAATTTGCACGTTCCTGAATACCATTATATAGTATATTACAAGAAAAAAAATACACCTATGAATTAAAACATTCACACAACCATCATACAAAAAAACTACACATAATGAAAACATTCCCATAACAACTAGAAAAAAAATGATATTTAACGAGTTCATGACAAAAAAAATTACACATATTGAAAACATTCCCATAACAACTAGAAAAATAACAAGTTCATAATCATCCTTCACTTAATTTTGTTGAACATCATTCTAAGCCATGGCACTCTATGGTCTTCTTGAAGACATAAGAAGAGTTCATGATAACTCTTATCTTTAATGAAAATTTGGGTAGCTTTGAATATTTCTTCTTCTGTGAAAATGTCACTCATTTGGTTGAACACCTTCATGCAATCTTCTATTGTATGATTTTCCACTACTTGAGTGCCCTTGAGAACATCAAGATATTATTTATTATTGCACTCTCAAAATGCAATGTATTTGTCCATGTTGAATGACGAATCTTGGGGCTTTTTTCCTTTTCACTCCCTTTTTGTTCTCTGTCCATCTTCATCCCTTATTCCCCTAAAAATTTAATTGCTTGAATTTTGAGTTTGATGATTCCGTGGTTGAGAACAAGGAGGTTGCACTTACATGATCTCATCATCCTCCATCTCGTGTATAGGTGATGGTTGTCTTGAATTGTTTGGATTAAAAACACATAGAATTGGGGTGTGCATTGGTGATTAAGAAATATCTTCATAATCTTCTATACCACGGGATCGTTTACCTTCATCATATCTCCCCACATAACAAATATATAATAAGTTAATAAAATAAAATGTTATAAAAATAAAATATTAGAAAATATTTGCTTACCCTCATAAACCTCCTGCAATGCCGTAAAATATGAAACGGTCTAGTATGCCACTTCCTCACATCTTTATTCCTCTGTTTGATTTGCTCAAAATTAGATGGTTGTAATTAATGAAATAATTCATTATTTATGTACATACCTCTAGTAGTGGTGCCCAAACATCATCAGGACCTTATACAATGTATCTTTTTTAGTCCCATCCAAAGCCACATAATTCAGAAAACCCTTTTAGAAGCTTGTAGGTTATTTTCAACTCTTGTTCTAATGCTTTGATTTGGCTTGTGGTGATGGTTGGATTCGAGAACTTGGTTATCATGTCACGTACCATTTTATTCCATGCTTCTTTGGTCCATCAATTTTGTGAACAATACGTAGGAGTATTACACTCACCCAATAATCTTACTAGGTGAGCCATGTGAATTTCATTCCACTTTGCCCTACTTTCATATCTAGATTCACTTGTCATATTTTCATTTACCATAATAGATCAAACACTGTAAAATATAATAAAAACCAATAATGGTTAGCAATAATAGACATGAAGTACAAGCCTCATTACTAAATTCTTGAAAATAAGAATTCTGTGTGTCTGCGTGTAAATTTAATTTAATAATGAAAACAAAAAGATAAAGTTTTTAAACAATAGGATATAGATATATGGCATTTATTGCATATGGTCCAGATGCCATCAATCCAAATCCTATTTATTTGGTTGGAGGATGATGTAATTATATCTAATTATATGTATATGATGTAATTATATCTCCATTCTATTTTTTACATTCCATTCTATTTGGTTGGAGGATGATGTATGATTGGCCGTGGAAATAAAAATACATACGAACAGAGAGACTATCACCAGTACCACTATTGTTCTTATGTTTCCATTCATGTTTTTATCATGCGTTAGTCCTACTCTAATTACACCTTTATAACTGCAGGACTTATGCATTATATTCTGTTCATCTTCAAAGCTTGATATTATATAAGCCCTCTGTTCTTGTCTTCAACAAACAAGAAAAGAAAAAAAACATGGCACATGAAGTGGAGGTGGCAATATAACAAGTCATAACAGATAAGTGTGATGTAGAGAATGGTTTTGTTCTCAACACTTAACAGTATACAAACTAGTAACATGGCCAAAAAGGCAGCCTTGAGGACACAATTAATGCTTGTAGAGAATACTTTCAACTACTAAAGCTTGTAGTTTTGTTCAGTCAACCTAGAATTTCCTCACTATCTTCTTGATGATTCTCACTAGCATGTATATTACTAAAACCAATCCAACTAACAGAGCTGGAAAAGTAAGCATAAATGCATGTTAATGACAAAGAACATGCAGTGAAAACAAAGCCCCTAAAAAATTTCAAGCATATCCCACCAAAAAAAAAACCCAAGATGCAGACTGGATACTGGACTTGAACCCCCAAGGAATGGGCCATCCTGATAGAAACTAATAGTTATTAATAATACTACATCAAAAAGATCATAAAGAGATCACCATATTTATTCAACGCATTAAGTTAGAAATTAAGGACAAAAATATCAATCAGATTTAATAAAAACAAAGACAATGTTTCTTATGCAGAGAATCTACAAAAAGAACCCAAAAAACACAATCTGCAAACAAAGAAGCCATAATTTTCACTTCATCTTTCTTCATGCTAATCCAAGTCCAACATAATCTGAAGACAAGATTTCACCAATTTATACAAAACATGCAAAATCAAATGTCCCTTAACCTCGCAAGTTTCCAGTAGATGATCCGGTTATCTCTGACGGCGGAGTTGCTCTTGATCAGGGCACTTTGTACCAATTCCTGTAACAATAAACAGCTAAAAAATTTTAATGGGTTGGTTTGCACAACGATGTTGAAACAGAAAAAAAAATGAGAAAAGAATCATCATCAAACATGAAGGTTGTGAGCATGAGTTCATCCCACCCCCAAGGAATGACTGGTTTCAGGTGTAATGGATTTCAGGCCGTGGGCTGCTGCTCCGGTGGAGGAGGCGGCGAGATCGGGGCCGAGATAGTGGAAGCTTTAAAATTTCAACGATTCATCATGTTTCACTTTCTTTAGAAATGTTGTGTAAGATATAAATAAAGTTATATTGAATGAGAAAAAAATAAAAACTCATGATATTATATGAGTTGTTAATACTTATTATTAGTTGGCTACTAAATAGGAGATAATTGATGTTGAGATAAGAATAGTATTTTTTAAAGGCGAACATTAGTTTAAAAGATGAGAAATTATGGAAGAAAAGAAGTTTTTGTTAAATAATTGAAAAAAAAAATTTAGCTACTATAAAAAAAAGAATTAGGCCCTGATTGTGACAGTATTATCAATTCTTATAGCTTTATATCTAGCATCATTACCATTACAACAGTAGTAACACTATAATTAAGACTCTTTAAGTATCAAACCAATTTTGATTCCAATTTTGATTTAGGTATATATGGAATGAACATGTAGAATAAAAAAATAAAAAAATAAAAAAAACGCTAGTCATTTAGAAAACTGTTATCTCCAAAAGCAAAGAAAAGATCACCATCACAATTATATCAGTACAACAAATAGGAGATTAGCATCATTCTCATGTGATTTCTCCTCAACAACACTAGCTCTATCTAAGGGCCTTTCATTCCTTTTGGTTTTTAGGTCCTTTTTTAGCTTCCAACAATATTTTCTAAAATGTCCCACCCAATAGCAATAATAACATTCAATTTCTTTGGGTGTATGTGACTTTGGCATACTTTTATCCATATTATATTTCTTTTTTTGTTTTTACCTCTAGTGCATTCTATGTTAGATTTTACTACTAACCCTTCACCATGTGATGTTTCACTAGTTTTACCATTAATATGCTTATTAATCTATTATTTGGAAAGTAAGATTGCCTTAACTTCTTCAACATAATTAGTCTCTACTAAATAAAAAAGTCTCCCTTACTCTCTTATGGTAAAAACCTTAATTTGTTTCTTGATATTAATTGCCAAACATAATTGAAAAAAAAAAGAAACATAAAAAACTTATTCACTATTGCATAACCGCCAAAAAAGGAGGCTTTAATAAATTTAGACTTATATGGTACGCATTGTGACCAAGTGCACCTTTCCAAAATTAAAGCCAAAATTAAACAATTTGCATACACAACCTCTTGGTTGGTGTTTGCATCCCTCATTCCCTTTTTTCAAGACTAGGAATATTACCATGTCAATATCAAACTAAATGAATGAGATAAAAATAGAATTTATATTATAAAATTATAGTCAAATAATTAGTTAATAGTTATTTCTTAGGCAATCACCCCTTACATGGGTGATTATGTATAGATTAGCTCATTCCATAGGAAATAAGACTTAACCCATAATTAGATTTCTTCTATAGCTAGTTTTTCTCAATTTCGGCTACACCTCCAAATGCACATAAACTTGAAAAAGCGCAAAATTAAATAATTTAATCACAAACATTAATAAAATTAAAAGGATTATTTCCTAAACACATAACTAAAATTTTTAAAATGCTAAATTTAGGTTTTTGCACCATATTTGGCTTGCTTTCGTAAAGTTTAAAAAAAAAAAATTAGAGTTGCAAGAAACTAGAGTATCCAACCAGAAATATAATGAAAAATTATAAATTAAAACTATTTGATCATAATAACTCCATCTATGAAAAGTGTACACTAAGGCTTCTATGGAATAATTTCAACACACCATTGCATCTAATGAATTTTGATGATTCTAGGATAATGCTTTAATTCAATCCCTCTTTATTTCTGATAAGTGCTCGTGTATAAGTAATACGAAGTATTATTTTCTTACATTGAGCATTACTTTTCTCAGGTTTTATCATTAATTTGTGTGTATTTGTGTTCTTTTGTGCATGTAGAGTTATGGAGAAGAGTTCGAGAGAAATGAGCAAAATTGGGTCATGTCCATGATTGTTGAGGAGTTTCTTGAACCAAGCAAGGATCAAGGCATGGGTTGTAGATTTGTGGGTGTGTGCCAACCTCCAATGTGCTCAAATTATTCTATAATTTGGAGGGGCAAAAAGGAAGTCACACCCATAAAGTCTAACTCGTGTAACATTGAAGAACTTCATCAATGCCGGGGAAAAGAAGAAACGACATGATCTACCGCGTGGTTGTGTGCCCAACCTAGTGGCCTCGATGAAGAAAATGAAGTCGGGAGCAACTTTAGCATGAGTACTATAGCAGTTTACTGTGGCAGTTACTGTTCATTGTGCGCCGAAAATCAGATTTCCAGAAAATCCACACGGCCTTGTGGATGCCCGATTTCAGCCCTTTAAATACCGTGATTTCAGATTTTTTTTTTTTTTGGGACTTTGGACCTATCTTTCTCCAAACTTCTGGGGAGCTTGCGGCTAGGATTTGGAGAGGATTTTGCTAGGCTTTTGGAGTGGGTCTACTGCATGAACATCAACATCCTTTGGAAGATAGCTATTGGGGGAACTTTCGTTGACATCGATTCGGCGAGGTGTGCCTTAGGCTTGACAAGCGATTCGTTGGAGAAGACGAGGCGGCTTCACAAAACCATAAACACGGGCCACAAGGGGGTTTTATTCATGTTTTCTATGCTTATTGATACAAACTTTTTGTTGATTTTGTATAGCTCCATGGAGAGCTAAACCCCTAGTGGGTATTCGGACTTGTAAACCCTAGGATGACATTGTTTCTATGACTTTTATGATGCTTTCTTAATTGATGCTTTTAATTGAGTTCCAATCTTGAATGTTAATTGCATTGATTTTCCCTTAGATGTAACACTAGGGTTGAGAGTCATCTAGGTTATCCTTCAAAGGTGTGACAACTTCTATAAGATTAGACTACACAAGATTGGAGAAAGTTGAGAGGGTGAGTCGAGAGGTACCTCCACGTTCCAAGAGTTCTTTGCAGTGGAAGTAAAGCGAAGTACTAGGAGATGAACTCCTCTGAGGCTTAGTTGCACGAGCAACAGAGTGAAGGGTTCTAGTGTATCTTAGTGCTGAGGCTTAATTGAGACTAGGGTTCTTTCGCCTGGACCAAAGGGTTAGAGCTATACTTAGGAACAGGGTTTATCAATTGGAATCCCTAGAACCCCAAGCAGTCCAACACAGTGTGAGGCGTCGAGAGCATTCTCTTCGTCGAGGCATAGTGTAGAGGGCTAGTCGCGATTGACCTTAGGTTTTGGATTGTGTGCTTTAGGATGTCCGACATAAGAAGCTTGGCCATTTAGGTGAGTGTAGTATGATAGAACTTCATAAATGGAGGTTGCGGACTGAGATCCTATAGGCTTGATTTTTACAAGTTCTACATATTTGTGAAGCAGTGTAGAGTTCATTTGAAGGTAGCCTTTTGTACTAGTATGGATGTTCTTAATTATATGTATGTTGATGTTTGGGGACCTGTTTTAGTAGCATCACATTGTAATTCATGCTACTTTGTTTCTTTCATTGATTATTACACCAAGAAAGTTTGTATTTACTTCATGAAGCATAAGTGAAAGGTTTTTCGGTTTTTTGAGTAGTGAAAAGCACATGTTAAGAATATGAAATGCAAGTGAGATATCTTTTGATAATAGAACAAAATTTAAGAATTTAGAGATTATAAAGTTTTTCAATAATGAAGGTATTACAAGATATTTTACATTGAAGAGAACTCCTTGGTAAGAATTTAGAGTTTATATACTTTTTCAAGAACGAAGGTGTTACAAGGTATTTTACAGAGAAGAGAACTCCTCAATGAAATGGAGTTATTGAGAAAGAAAAAAACCTTATTAGATCAAGATAAATTTTGGAGACTAAATGTAGTGCTTCCTAAGAGTTTTTGGGCTGAAGTTGTTAACACTGCTTGCTTCATTATATATCGATCTCCTTCCATTACAATTAACGTTAAGATTTCCGAAGAAGTTTGGTCAAATAAGCCTATTGATTTTTCTAAGTTAAGAATATTCGGTTGTCTACTTATGATCATGTATAGAGAGTAGAGAGGTCAAAGATGAATGTAAAATCAAGAAAGTGCATTTTTCTTGGTTATGAAAGAAGTAAAAATACAGTTTATGTAATCTAATTGCCAAGAAGAAGATTTTTAGTGATGATGCCATGTTTGATGAAACACATATGTTGGAGAAAGATGAGCTAGAATTGGCTGTAGAAAGCCAAGATAGGTGTTTAAAAATTGTAGATAAGAGATGTTAACAACTACCAGCCCTTGATAAATCTAGAGCAATAGTCAAAGAATAATACATTATAGCTACATTAGATAGAAACATACTAAGAAAGCTCTTGTGAGATATGGTTTTAAAGAGATAGCTTCTTTTGCATTAGTTATGGGTAGTGTTGACCTATCTTATTACGAAAAAGTTATTTACAATAGTGATAGTCAGATATAATTGATAGCCATGTCTGAAGAGACAGAGTCATTGAACAAGAATAAGACTTAGAATTTAGCATAATTTCCCAAGGGACAAAATGCTATTGGCTACAAATGGGTTTATGGGAAGAAGAAGCATTTTAATAGAAGGAAAGAGAGAAGTATAAACTTATACTAGTTGTAAAAGGCTAACCCTAGAGAGAAAAAAACATTTTCATATGTGGCAAGCATACTTCAATCAGAATGATTTTGGTTATGGTGATGCAAACTATAGAGTTGGAGTAGATGATTTAGAAAAGTAGGTTTACATGTAGCAACCTAAAGAGTTCAAGAAACTAGGTAAAGGGAATTATATTTGCAGGTTAAAGAAAACTCTCAATGGTTTGAAGTAATTATGTCTAGTGGTTTATATATAGTTTGATACATACAGTTGTGAGTAGGATTGTTGTGTTTATTGCAAATAGCTTGCAATGGGTCTTATTTGTTCTTAACATTGTATGTTGATGATATACTCATTGTTGCAAAGAGTAGGGTAGAAATTTTGAATTTGAAAAACTTTGTTAAGTAAAAAGTTTGACATTAAGGATCTAGGTGCTGCATCCATGCTATGGAGATTTATAAGGATAGACAAGCTGGCAAGTTATTTGTATCTTAAGAAAGACATACTTAGAAAGTGTTCGAAATTTTATCATGTCAAAAGCTAAACTTGTAGGTACACCATTATTAGCTCATTTTTTATTATCTTCGTAATTGAGTTAAAAGATTGAGAATAAAAAATGTCTCGTGCGCTATATGCTAAAATAGTATATATCATGGGCTATATTAATGTAGACTATATAGGTGATCTTGATAGAAGAAGAATTATGATTGGCTTTGTCTTCACTTTTAGTGAAGGTCTAATTTGTCGGAAGTTAGTGTTACAATCTATAGTAGTAATATCTATAACTAAGGCAAAATATTTATATGCAAGTGACTGAAGCAACTAAAGAAGCTTTATGGTTGAAAGGACTAATTGGAAAAAGTAGTTTCGAGCAAGATAGTTTGTGTTTACATTGTGATAGTCAAAGTTTAGTTCACTTGGCAAAGAATTAGGTTTATCATGCTAGAACTAAGCATATTAATGCCAAATATCACATAATCAGAGAATGGATTAATTCTAGAGAGATTCACTTGTCAAAGGCTCATACCAAGGATAATGCAACTGATATGTTAACCAAGCCAATTTCTACTGAATAGTTCAAGTGTTGCTTAGACTTGAACCATCTTGTCTTGTAGATCCTTCAGTGATAGTGCTTTTCTAGCCATAATAAGGATCCAAGTGTTACAAATTGGTACCTAAGGGAGATGCCTTCATAAGATGGGATTTAAACTAAGGTAAAGATTACTTGGTTTTAATTAATATTCACCATATAAAGTCCCAAATTTGTAAAGCCTCCTTTTTTATGCAAAAATGAACAAGATTTTTAGGCTATACCACATCTCTTGACACTAAACTCCCCGACCTTGCATCTTTTTCTCTTCCTCTACCACAGCATGTCCTCCCCATATACATGATCCTCTTCTCCCTCTTCATCTCCCCCTCCTCCTCTTCTTCTCACTCCTCCTTCTTGTCCTCTTATCTCTCTAAGATTTTAAGCTTTCCAAAGACTCTCCGAAATAGATATCTGTTAAGGATTTGCGTAGGAGAGATATGCGTTGTTGAGATTATTGGTGTTATTTATTTATTTATTTATTTTTATTGTTATTATTTTTTGCAATCTATTTCATCCAATTACTAAATAATTGGAAGATTTAATTAGGTTTATGATTGATTTAGAAGTATGTTGCCATGTTTTATATCCATCCTTGGCAAATTCATATTTGTCTTTCTTTTCAAATATTTATTTTTTTAATTTCATAATTTCAAGTAGATGTTTAATTCATAATTTCAATTATATTTCTATCCATGAATCATGGGATATTACTTTCATAGACATACCAAATATATTAGTGAATTCATATAAAAAAAATATTAAGAAATTACCATACATGCATACACAAATCATCTATCTGTATAAGTCAAGAGTTAATAATTTGAATTTAAATGAAATATTTAGTTTAGTGTTTTTATAGAAAAAGTTTTATTTAACTCTTTTGAATGATTGATAAAAATGTAGGGCTACTTTTTTTTGCCCATAAATAATTATATAAATAAAAAATTGGAGAATAAAAGTAGATGATGTGCTACTTATTACTAATGGCATGCCTACTTAGTTTTATAGCTTTTCAAATGCATGAAAAAGATGTCTTGTTAGTAATAGTTTATGCTAATGATTCTCATGCCAACTTATCAAACCACCTACAGTGTAATGTTGATATGATTATCCACTATTTGTTAATAGTATGTATAGTGTATATATATGTCCTATTATGCCCATGAAGGTATGTAATTGCTCATGATATGTTTTATGTTTACTAGGTCAACTAATCTTAGCATAATGCAATTCAGATGATCTATAGCACTACAAGAAAAAAAATAATTAGCTTGGGACAATTTCCTAGCTAAAATGGTAAAATCCCTAGGTAATATTAATTAGCGAGGGTTTTCCCAGGGATTGACATCCTTGGGTAATAGCCTTATGGGTAATAATTTACCCAAGAATTTTATAATCCCTCGCTATATAGCAACGAATTATTGTGTGGGTAAATTATAAATTCCCTGGGCAATTAATATTAATCAATTCTCAAAGACAAGAAATTTGCTTTAAAATATTTCTTAGGCAATCTCTGGGTAATTTAAGTTAATTGATTCATTACATACAAGGAATTTGCTTCGAAACTTTTCTTGAGAAATCACTAGGTAATTTTAGCAAGGTATTTTTCATAGGCAATCCGTTGCTAAATTTTCAAAAAATTGAAATGTTAGGTTCCTGTGTAATCCTTGGGTATTATTTACTAGAGATTGTTTCCTGGGTAATTCATTAGTATTTGGATGGAGCAGTAATTAATTATAGCTTTGGTAATCCCTTGCTAAATATACTTAGGGATTATTCCCTATGTAATCCTTGGGTAATAAAATTTGAAAAATATAAATATTGCCTGGGTAATCCTTTGCTAATATAAAACAAAGTTTTAATTATTTATTTTAAAATTATATTATAAATTATAATACAAAAACCTATATTAAATCATTCATTTAGAATAATCAATAAATTTTAATACAATATGCTAAAAATAAGAATTACAATCTATCATAACCAAGTACGAAAAATTATATTAAACATTGTCAAAGACATTAAAAAAACAACACAATTCATATTCAAAATAAGTGCAAGCACACATAGCTAACATAAGTGGCAAGTACAAAAGCTTAAAAATATCACAAGCAAGCAACAAATACGAGAAATAAGTCACTAAATAAGAACAACAACTACTAATTTGGTGGAGTAGGATCAACATCTTCAGCATGACCTCCTTGATTTATTTGAGAAGTTGCTTGATTTTGAGATATAAGTAATAGTAGCGTCCTCCTCATTTCAGCCACCTATTGTCGAGTTTCTTGAAGCTCTTATTGATGTGGCTCTTCTTGGACTTGTAGTTGATTACGCACATATGCTAACTCATTTTGTAAATCTTCATTATTTTGCATAGTAGATGTTGCAGTTGAGTTATTGGCATTTGAATTAGAGCATCCATATTAGGAAGATGCTTGAGAACCAAGACCATAGACTCTTCTTTTCTTCTCTCCACTAATAGCTTCAATATAAAGGGCCAATTCATCTACTGGAGTAGGTCCTGAGTTTGTTGATCTAAATTCTATAGAAATTATATGTTGTTTCAAGGTCAAAATCTTATCCCACATTGAAGACCAATGTTAATAATATAGATTTAGTAGAAAAAAATGAACAACTTGAATTAAAATGTCATGGGTCTTAGAAATTCTTACATTGATTGTTTTTGACTTGAGATCTACAAAAGTTTCCCCATCATGTTTTTTAGTATGAGTATGCAAACAAAGCTCATGTGGAGTGGCTTTCCAACCCAATTTAGATTCCTATAGCAATAACAAATATTAAAATTTCTTAGCAACATATAATACATGAATTTGCAAAATAAAATAAACACATCTCAATTCATTAAAATCTTATATTTATACTTACAAGCTTCTTCCCATTGTCAACATTAGACATTGATCCTCCTGTATGGCAAGATGGCCCAGCAACACTACGTCGATTTTAGAATTTATCTCTTGTTTCTTCTTAAATGTAGGCCTATCCCAGACAGCTTTCCAATCCTTGTACTCCTTCTCACTTAGATACTCCGGCTTTGTTTTTTTTCCCCTTTAAATTATTTTGTTTATCACGCATAAGTTTGTCCCCACATGGCCCACCTATCATTAATTCCATTTTAAAAATAAAATAAAATTGAGGGACCAAGCTCCAAATTTTCTCATTATTTGTTCCAATCTCTTTCATCTTAAATTGCTTAATGTTTTTGGATGCATATCATGTACTTAACATCATGTCATTCAATATAGAAGTGGGAAGGAAGTTCAAAAGTATAGAAGTTCCCACTTTTATAGAAACCCAACTTCATGATAGAGGTGCCACTTCTTAGTGTTTTGGTTGACTTAGTAATAGATATGAAATAACTATTTCTTATTGATGTGAGATTGCCACCCTCAATGAGGGTTTCTTAGAATAATTATATATGAATAAAATTTTAATTTGATATAGTTAAATATTTAAAAGTATGAGAAGTATTATCTTATAACTAATTACCAATATAATTACGGTTGAAAATATAGCTAAAGTTATGTTTATAATTATAATAAATCATTGAAGTCATTTTAACTTTGATTTTAATTTGGATGCCTCATATGTGTTTTCATTACAATCAATTAAAATTTTAATTTAACTTTATATATTATCTTGGTTTTTATTTTTGGTTACCATTAAATAATGTTTAATAAATTTTAATAAAAAAATTTAATGTCATCATAATCTTTGAATCCCAAAATTAATTTTTAATAACTTTTGAATTTATTGCATCCTTCTTCATGTGATTATCCTTGTCATTATGAATATGTTTTTACTAAACACAAACCTTTGTTATAACCATTTTATCTAATTAAAAAAATCAAAATAAATGATGGAAACCATCTAACAAGCAATGATCTAGCAAATGCACTAGTTACTCAAGTAATAAAGTGAATGAGTAGAGTGTTAATCGCATGAAGAGTATAAGTACAAGTATTTGCACTTCTCGTATTAGCAAGCAGACAAAACAATGATGATTGGATTTCAAGAATTAAGTAAAAGAAAACTAGCATACAATAATCAATCAGGAATAAATTAATCAGAGATAATCAAACATAAAAGATGATACTTGGATACTGAATCCCCTTATTACTTCAAAAATTATATCTTGAGTTTAATCTAGTGATCATTGGACTGTGGAGATTCCTCTATTATGATAATGTCTTCTCAAGACTATTAACAATAAATCCTATGAGATGATAGAAGAAAATATCCTTCTAATTTAATCTCCCTAGGATTGCATTACACATTCTATGAATCCTTCTGTTAGGTTTAACCATAATCAGGAGGATTTGTGTCGTCCCTACCTCTAGGTGCGGATGCAACTCTTTTTAACTATAAAGGATCTATCATGCAAAAGGATTTCTCAATCTCAATTACATGGCATCAGACATGAGTTAATGCTCTCACAATCTATAATTCATGACATCCAAGAATACATAATTGAATCACAAGATCAATGAAAAATAAATTGAAAAAAATGAAATTAGGTTGCAAGATTAAACCTAGGTTTCGTCACAATCCAATTACCGAAGGCTATTTAGTTCCTCATTATTGAAGATTTAATAACAAAATCCAAGAAAGTACATAAAATTAAGGTTGTCAATTCAATCCTTTTCGCTGTGAACCTCCGACGTTCTTTCTCATTTTCATCAAGGTAGTCAAACACCTCCTCTAACAAATGATCCTTCCCTTCAACTTTCACTACTCATTTACATACCAACTTTGACCAAGTCATAGGATTCTCAATGGCCTTAGCCATCTCCTAACTACATCTACCAATTCATCCACAAAAATCTTCTTTAGCTTATGCCTTACCTCTCCTCGATCTTATCGGGTTCTAAAGTAATAAATGTTGCAAAGCTATTATTAATAAGTTGATTTATGTTTTGATCACATTTGTGTCATTGTTTAAAGGTGTTCTCACTTTGTCCATTTCCAAGTCCATATCTTCATCATTTAATCCTTTATTCTTTTATTTTTACATATTTCAAAACATAGAGGTCTCATATGATCCAATAGTGTTATGATCACCATAAATGATAAGCAAAGTTTTATAGTTATCTATTGCTTCTATTCATATGGTATTGCAATTGGATGAGTCTACATTATTGAAAATTAATGTAATATAAACATTTTCAATGTATAGAAATATTTATATTAATTTTTATGTAACTTACTTTACTGTATGCTTTGTAAACTATTGTGGGAATGCCATCATCTTCTTTTCATCATTTTAGGCCACATATGTCAGTTCTTTTGCTTTCTTTATTTCTTAATGCCTTTGTCTTTATTATATTGTAATGATTCTCAACATTATAGGCTGTGAAATTAGTATTCAACCTAGTATTCATAGTATTGGTGTTATAGACAAAGGCTGGTTTTTTTTTAAAAAATCTTGTCATATTTCAAGGCTTTTGTTAACATATTCAATAGATAAAAGAATGAGGAAGCTATCACACTCAACTTTCCAATATTTATTGGGAGTACAACATTTGCTATGTGCATCATTTGAACTACTAATCCTTTTTATGCATTCTTTTCAACATTATGCCTATCCATTTCTTAGGAATTTGTGAGAAATACTAGATTAACAATATCAAAATACTTCAAGAAACATACATTTTAAGAAGGTGTCGAAATGCTATCAATAAAAACATAAGTGCAAATAGGAGCAAAAATTGACTTAGTTCCATTGTTCACATATAAAGCTAAGATGATCACAAATAGTATGAATAAGCTTACAATGACAATTGAAAATAAAAAAAAAGATTACAAAATCCACATAAAGCATCATATGCAATACATGAAGTCAATCTAGCCATCCATATAATGCAGCAACATTTCATTAATGATCTTATCTCTGATTTCAAGCTATGGCTTATTTTATTTTTTTCATTCTCGGTGAGTCTTATATTGAGATGTGATTAGAACATCTTCATTTTGGGAGGTTGACAGTTGTGAAATCTATGATTTGAATGAATTTTCTCATGCACTACACACTATAATTACCAATGAAGATTAGATTTCAATTTTATTCAAACTAGCAGTTGTGAGATTAAGTTGAACCTTATGAGCTTTAAAAAACATGGTTTTATGTGTATTAATACAAACACAAGGAAGAAATTATTTAAAAACAAGTTAATATTAAATAATGATCTACAGACAAATGTAAGATAGACTTTACATAACAAAATTAGTTTCATCTCTAGAGTTGAATACCTTATTCAAGAATTCTTTTTTCATAAGGATAAGAATGATCCTATTTATTAAGATCAAAGAATATACAGCAAGAAACAAGACTAATAAATGGGAAAATACATAATAAAAGGATATATGAGATACATATAAAAAGTATACCAGTTCAAATGAAAGGATTATACCTTCTTTAATCAAGGAAGGAAATATAAACTAAATCCTATAAGATTCAACCGTCGAGAAACACACAAGAAGAGACTATAGATCTATGGTTAGAAAGGTTGATTTGTCAGTAAAAGTGGGTTTGATCATAAATCAATTGAAAAGGAATCATACCTATATTAATAAGTAATAGATTAGATAAGAAAAAGGGAAAACTTCTCATATGATATCCAAGGAATGACAAACACCTCTTGAAAGTTAGGAGAACACTTGAAGATTCAATCACCACAATAAGAAATAATTAAAAATAAGCAAGAGCAATGTTAGGATGAGAGTAGGAAGGAGAAAAGTATTACTGATGCTATCCCAATTTTGAGGGAAATCTTACTTCCATGTTTTAATTAATGTCTCAAAGAAGTCCCATTTATGGAATTTTTAGATGGAAGTTAAGAACAAATGGTGTTATGGAAGTCCTACTTTTCACTTCCAAGTTCATTTCTATGAAACAAACACATGGAAATGAGTGGAAGTGATCCACTTCCATCTCACTTCCATGAACCAAACATCTTTTTAGTGTGTGTTTGGTTCATCAAATTAGGGGGACTAAAGTGGGAAGTGAACCAATTCAATATACGTCTTCTTGCTTGGTGCACTATAATAGGAGATCCTATTTCCCAAAAGGCTCCATTTTGGTAAGTTAGCTTCTTGCAAAAAATTAGGGAAGTGGGACTTTGGTGACTTTGCTAAAGCTCTGCTGAAGTCACATTATATTTCTTCTTGATAAGTTTGCTCTCCCACTGAAAACCACTTCTTTGCACTTTCTTCTATCTTGGAAAATATTATGGGTTAATATCTTGAGTGGGTACCATACTATGACCATTTTTCATTTTGAATATCAAACTTAAATTTGTATCATTTTGATTACTTGACTTCAATATGGCTTCACTTGGAGGGTACTAAGGGGATTTTGGGAAATTTAATAATGTGGTTGTCGGAATTGCCTCGTCAGTATTAGTTTATCTCATCATCTACAAAACCAGATATCACACTTCATTAATGATGTCCATGTGGTCATCTTTTTCAACACTTTATAAGCCACGTCATCTACATTCCCCCATCTTCTGGAGATTGCCCCATCAGCACATCAGCATTTCCTCATCAGCATTAGTTTGCCACATCATCTATATATCATATGGCACATCAACCCACTTAAACCCTATCTCATCCCAACCTTCTTCCCCTTTTTCCACTCAAGCCATAATCCTTGGCACCCAGTGAGCTCGATACATCTGTGTTCTTCTTCAAATAGAGACCTTCACATCGGGAGACCGAGAAACCTTATAGTCACGGGAGAAAGTGAAGGACTTTATGGTGGATTATTTGAAGATGCCACTGTAGGATTTCTTCCTATACCTCCTAATTTCATCATTAAAAAAGTTTCTCCAAAGTGACCGTGTTGTATTGATTGTCATACATGAAAGAAATATATTATCGTGTATAATAAATTATTTGGTAGTTTCTTTTTATTTGATTACCAAAAGGTATTGTAATGCTTGTTCTGATCCATAAAAGTAATAAGGGTTATTTGATTATCAAATGGCACTGTAATGTTTGTTCTTGTGTATAAACTAATAATGCTTATTTCATTATAACTGCATGATTTAATTTTTCTCCTAATAAAGATATTAGTTACACTGGACAGAGCCTATGGTTCATTCTGTAATGATATGAACCTAAAGAAAATGAATATTTAGAAAAACTACTTTGCCACATGAACCTGCAGACAACTTGCACAAATGCTTAATAAAGTTATAAGGTTATCTAGTAAATAAACCATGCCAATTTATATTTTATTTTTGTCTTTACAACCTTGCCAATAGATTCCTATATTCCATACTGAACAAACCATTTAGCATAACATTTTCATTTGAGAAAGAAGCATCTTAACAAACTTATACACTTCATTTAACAAATTAAAGTTTAAAAACAAAAAAATATCCGAGCAATGATGCATCTTTACAAAACTATGCATTGCACTTAATATATCTGAGCATTAAAGCATCTTTATAACAAATATGAATGAATCTATGCACATCAACATTTTTTTCAAAAAAAAATAACAATTATCATAGCATGCAATAGTCCGTCTTTGAAAAACCTTAAACTAGCATAGCTTATCCTCCATTTTGTTCTCCATGTACTAGAACCTCCAACTCCTCCAAAACCTTGTAGAACCCATATTTTTCTTGTTTATTTTTCCTGCAAGTTCCTCTTTATTTTTATCTTCAACATGTTTGCCCTTTGGATGAGGCCTCAGTAGAAGAGTTGTTAAGGTTACATAGGGCTTCTTCACAAAGGGGCTTCCTTCTTTCAGGCTTCATAGGGAGCTGTTTATATGGACTTTGCATAAAAAAAAGGGGGAAAAAAATTAAATAAAGGATGTAGGAGGATCAAAATAAAAATAAATAAATAAAATAAAAAGGGTGTCACGCCACAAATGTCACGTGGAAAAAAAAACAAGAAAATCATAATTAAAATAAATTTAAGTTAAATAAAATGATGAGATTAGGAAAATAAAAAAAAATAATAAAAAAATAATAATAAGAGGATAAGGATTGAAAATATTTGAATAAAAAATTTGAAAAAAAAAAGAAAAAAAAGAAAATCTCCCGTATCGATTTGGTGAAAAAAATCTCTTGGGAGTTGGTGATTTGGTGGAACAAAAAAATAAAAAAAAAACAGAAGACAAAAGAAGAAAAAAAGAACAGACAAAATTTGAAAAAAAAAAAGTGAGTTTTTGAGGAGGAAGACTCAGAGGAAAAAGGCAGAGAGAGTTTTTGGTGAGAAAGAAAAAAAAGAGAGAAGAAGGCGAAGGGTGAGAAAGAATAGGTAGACGACGAAGAGGAAAAAAAAGAAAAGAAGAGGTCCTTGTTCTCGTTCAGGGAAGGAAAACAGAAAATTTGGAAGATCGCTGGGTGTCAAGAATCCTTCCCAACTTGTTCAACAAGGTATATTACTATTTCCCATGTATAGAGAGAGAGAGAGAGGAAGTCCTTGTCATGGCATGAATCATACGGCCCCCACTTCTTAATAATGTTTTTTTTTTTGGAAGTTAAATGCATGTCATGCATGTATACCGCCCATAATCCTCTTCTCATGCTCTCATGGTGTTTCTTTCAAATTATTTATCATGCACGTTGCATAGTATCATGCATGTATGCAAGCTTTGCTTTTTCTCCAATTGTATACGTCAATGCCATGTAGGGCAATCTAAGGCCAAAGTTGCTCGAGATGTTGTCTTAAGATTCAAACCTCAAATCAATATAACACTGTATCATGCTAATGGGGCTGAAAGACTAAGTAGTTTGATTCCTTGTTTTGCTTAAAAGGGATTCTGCATGTCTAATTCACATTAGTTTCTTTTGAGTAATCTGAAGGACATGTAATATGAATTATCTCAACTACTTGTTGCTAGAGTGTTTTACATGTAATGATACGGTTAGATCCATCGGTTCAATACTTGATTTCGTTTGTTTTAGAACCCGTGTACATACCAAGGGATGCAAAAGTAAACCTTAGAATATTTTCATTATGGAGAAGAAATCTTAGCATGCTACCAATGGTTTGGTTGTTCCATAGATAAGTGAGAACTTGATTTGTTAAGTATAACATAATCCTCTCTGAAACTCTAGAGTTCCTTAGTTTGTAGGGTTAGAATATGGAGAACATAGTATAGACTTTATGCCCTAGAGAAAAAAAAAAATGAAGTGTGAGGGTATTTCTGGTATAAAAAGAGAGTAAAAAATGATAATAAAAAATGAAGGGGAAAAAAAATGAGGAAAAAATGAATGAGGTGTGAAACGGGAACATTTGAGGAAATTGCATAAAAAATATATATAAAAAAAAAACGAGAGGGTTTAACTGCAAAAGCTATAAAAAATATAGAAATGTAAAAGTTTGGGGTTTATTTGCAAACTTTGATAAAATGTGAAAAAAATGTGAAAAGTTAGAGGGCGAAGTTGCATAAATCCTTAAATTTGTGAAAAGAAAGGAATTTGTGGACTAATGTGCAAAATTGTCATGAGAGGGGTACTTTTGTAGGAAAAATGAAAAGGGAAAAATAAAAAAAAAATTGAAAGGATGAGTAAAAAACGAGAAGAAAAAAAAAAGAGATAAAAAATGAAGGATGAGCAAAAAAAAGGGAGGAGAGGAAAAAAGAGAGGAAAAAAATGAAGGAGTAGTGAAAAAAGAATGAAGAGGGGAAGAATGAAAAAAAAAGGGGAAAAAAATGAAGGATAAGTGAAAAAAAAAAAATGAAGAATGAGTTTAATGGAGTGGGGGTATTTTCATAATTTTCTTTTGCAGGAACTCTCCTTGAGAAAAAATGAGAATTTTCTTAGAGCCAACCTTGAGGTCTTTGATACTCTTGGGGGTGAAAGAAATTTTCTAAGAATTTTCTAAAGCCAACCTTGAGGTCTTTGATACTCTTGGGGGTGAAAGAAATTTTCTAAGAATTTTCTAACACCAACCTTGGGGTCTTGACACTCTTGGGGGTGAAAGAAATTTTCTAAGAATTTTCTAAAGCCAACCTTGAGGTCTTTGATACTCTTGGGGGTGAAAGAAATTTTCTAAGAATTTTCTAATACCAACCTTGGGGTCTTGACACTCTTGGGGGTGAAAGAAATTTTCTAAGAATTTTCTAAAGCCAACCTTGAGGTCTTTGATACTCTTGGGGGTGAAAGAAATTTTCTAAGAATTTTCTAAAACCAACCTTGAGGTCTTGACACTTTTGGGGGTGAAAGAAATTTTCTAAGAATTTTCTAAAACCAACCTTGAGGTCTTTGATACTCTTGGGGTTTGAAGGAAATTTTCTAAGAATTTTCTAAAACCAACCTTGAGGTCTTTGATACTTTTGGGGGTGAAAGAAATTTTCTAAGAATTTTCTAAAACCAACCTTGAGGTCTTTGATACTCTTGGGGGTTGAAAGAAATTTTCTAAGAATTTTCTAAAACCAACCTTGAGGTCTTTGATACTCTTGGGGGTGAAAGAATTTTTCCAAGAATTTCTAACACCAACCTTGAGGCCTCTGACACTTTTGGGGTGAAAGAAATTATAAAAAAATTATAAAAAATCTCTCTTCTTGAAGTAAAAAATTTGAAGTGAAAGAAAGAGTTAGATGAAAATTTTCAAAAAAAAAAATCTATTCTTGAAGTGAAAGGAGGAGTAAAAAAAATAATGTTCTTCTTGAAGTAAAAAAAAATCTTGAAGTGAAAGGAAAAGCAAGATGAAAATTTCAAACAAAAAAAAAAAATCTCTTCTTGAAACGAAGGAGGAGTAAATAAAAATATTCATAAAAAAAAATCTCTCTTCTTGAAATGAAAGGAGGAGTGAAAGAAAAAAAAGTTCAAAAAAAAAATCTCTTCTTCAAGTGAAAGGAAGAGTTAAAAAAAAATGAAAATTTCACAAAAAAAAAAAAAAATCTCCCTTCTTAAAAAAAAAAAAATCTCTCTTCTTGAAATGAAGGGAAGTGTAAATGAAAAGTTCACTAAAGGAAAAAAAATCCTCTTGAAATAAAAGGATGAGTAAAAAAAAATATTTCTTCTTGAAACACAAAAAAATTTCTCTTCTTGAAGCAAAAGGAAGAGCAAAATGAAAATTTTGAAATAAAAAGGAAAAATGATAAAAGTTTTCTCATCAACACTCATTGAAGTAAAAGTGTTGACAAAAATTTTCTTGAAGCCCATTGTGAGCTCTCTTTTTTTTTTTTTTTTTTTTTTTTTGCAAAAAAATGAAATGGAGAACCCAACTGATATCTTAGCTAACGGGAATCAAGCTCATGATTACAGCTTGAGATCCATTTTTAAAAAAAAATTAAAATTGCCAAGTTAACGACTTAATCATGCTAAAGTCCATGGCTTGAAGATTTAAAGGTCAAGACTTGAAAGCATTAAAGAGTCAAGACCTGAATGACAAATGCAACTCTTGAGTTTAAGACACAAAGAAGTCAAAGACTGGAGGAGTTTCACAAGTCAAAACTTGAAGATTTTACAAGCACAAAGAGCCGAAGTCTTCAGTGATAAAAGAAATGAAGATGATCAAGTAGGCAACTCATCAATGCAGAGTGGCCGCAGCTTAAAAGTTATGCGATGCGTTAAGATACAAGCACGCATAACAAAAATTGAAGGAGGCCCTAGTCACCAAGCTAGAGGGTTTTCTGTTTAGCTTTAGCAAAGTAGTCAAGAGCATCAACCAAGTTAAAAAAAAAAAAAGGAAATTTGTAGAACATGACAAAAAATAGCTCTCTTAATATTTTTGCATTCTCACTCATGATTATGTATTCACATATTCTTGGAAATCAATAAAAGAAATAATTTTGTGTTTCTTCATTTGTTTCTTATTCACACTTGTTTCTTAATCGGAGGTTCCCATGACATCGTCTGGGGTAATTAATATTAGGGGCTTGCCCCTAATAGAAGTTATGAACCTGCAATCACCTGAAATATAAAAAATAATTAAAATTTGATTTGTGATCCATGCTTATCACCTGGTCAATCCAATTTAAAGGCCGGGTGGAAAGAAAGGAGCCCACAGGAGCTATTCTTTATCTTTATTCTTTGAAGGTATTTTGGGGACAACCCCAGCTATGTCTTTTTTTCTCTCCTCCACTTGTATTAATTTTTTGTCTCCTCTCCATGCTTTCATTTGCGGTTGATGAGATGTGGAGATTTTTCTTAGGGTTGTTAATGACTTGCCATGTTCAAAGTCACATTTATTTAACTTTATAATGCCCAACAAGAGTGTGCTGGTTTTGAATTTAATTAATCTCACATGTGGCATAGGTTTTTCTTGATCATGTGCAAGTGTTACAAGTTCCTCAGTCTCTTTGGCTCCACTTATGAACTCAACCTAATAATGTACATAAAACACAAATTAGTCTGTAAAAATGTGAAAGGTAATAGCAAGGTGTGGTGGTAATCTTATTATTCCCTTCATTATGATTTTATATTACAATTAGTACTAGTGACCCTCATTTTAGAAATAACAAAGAATATCTAGATTAGAGAGAGATCAAATTGGAAGATTTGGTGTTAATTTTGTTTTCTTAGAGAATATGATAAGACAATACTAATTGAACAGTAAGATCTTTTGAAAATTAACAATTGATATAGTCATTACTCCACATTTTAATAACAAGGGATATTAGCATTGGAATGAGATCAAATCAAATAAGGTCAACTAATTCTTACACATTGTGGGCTCCTTTTTTTCCTCACCTAGCCTTTAATTATGGTTAGACCGGTTAAAAAAAGTAAGGATTACAAATCAAAATTTAATTTTTTATGACTTCAAGAGATTATGGGTTCCGGACTTCCATTAAGGGCAAGCCCTTAATGTTAATTACCCTTGACATTGTCACAGGAACCTCCGATTAAGAAATAAGTGTGAACAAGGAAACAAGTTGTGGTAATCAATTTCATTCATTTCAATAAATATGAATTCATAGACTTATTAAAAATACAAGGAATTTGAATTTGCCTTGACTTGTGAATTAGCTTATGTCTGAACTTGTGTGTTGGACATTTTGTATTTTGGGTTTGACTTGCATCTTGAGTTTGATTTGAATTTGAAGTTATAACTTCTCTATGTTGATGAATCATGAACTTGATTTTGACTTTCCATAGCTCTAGCTTTTAGGCTTGTGAAGCTTCCTTCAAGTCTTGACTTTTGAAACTCTTTGAGTCTTTGACTTTTTGATGTCTTGAGACTACTGAGTCCAATTGTCAATTTATATGGATTTTTAAGTCTTGACTCCCTTCATATCTTGAATCTTGACTTGGTTAGTTTTGTTTTGATTTTCGTTTTGTTATACACACACACACACACGTCATATGTTGCTGCATGCGCCTCATCACTGCGTTGCAAGCTTCGTTGCTATCTTGAGATATATATCTCATTGCTGCCTTGAAACAAATTTAGTCCCTGCCTTGGGATGAGTATTTTTTGTTGTTAATTACTTCAGGATAGGTATTTTTTTCATTTGACTCTAAATCCCAAGTTTTGTTTGAGACTATCACTTGAGAGTAAATCACACACTTGCTCATTATAAATCTCAACCCTCTGGACACCAACTTCATGCATATTAGTTTATACATATATATAATATAATATAATATAATATAATATAAATTGTTTACAAGCTTGTTACTACAAGTGTGGATGCATGTGCACATATATAATAAGACACCAACCACCATCAAGAGTTAATGCCTAATGAAGTTTCTTGGTATGCTGAATGGCTTAGTTCTCTAGGATTTGGTGAATATGCTACTCGTCAACCTGGACTCCATGCTTAAATTCTTCAATTCTCATCAAGTTTTCAGTCAACTTTACAATAGTTTCTGCAGTCTTCCCCAAACAGCCTTGCTCTGTATATAATGAATCAGATGACCTTGTGCTTCTTTAGCTGTTTTTTTTTTTTTTTTTTTTTTTTTTTTTTTTTTTGTAGATCTCTATAAAATGAAACCTTGGACCAGGAAACAGGCGCCATTGTAAATGGTTTGATGCTTGCATATCTAGGTGGCAAAGAATCTACCAGCAGCTTGTTTGGACACACACACACACACACACACATATATATATATATATATATATATATATATATATATATATATATATATATATATATATATATATTTATACCAACATCTCAAGCTTATAGTGTCTAATAACATCCATAATATTGTACCAACAAGCATTATTATAAAGCACACACACACACAAACACACACACACACACACACACACACACATATATCACAAGATTATTAGTTATATAGATGGTGAGTTATGGGTTTGTTGAACATCAAGTGATCGCATGTAGTTTCTCATTGGATGAGTCATATCTTGGACTGATGCCATTCTAGAGATCAAGCTTAATGTGTCTCCTTCATCAGACTGGTTGTGGTGATAGGAGATGGACTTCAGGTTCTTAATATTCCATTCAAAGAAACGGACATGCGGAGTGTTTACACTGGTTCCAATCAGTAGTTTCATGGCAACAATATCATGGTTATGTTTTCTCGCGTATGGGGTTGTGACTACTTTAGGATCACATGAGGCTCTTTCAACATGGTCCTTCTCTTTTCGGCTTTCACATTGTATATTGAAATGATCTTGTTGATATCAAGTCTGCTATGTGAGCTTTGAGACATCAACTTATTGAAAATCTTATCTGTTTACTGCTTTTCTTGTGATCACATCCTTTTTCTTTCTACAACAGGCAGAAACCTTAGATTTTTCTCAAGGTGCTTGATAGGGTTTTATTCTGGTAACTTTTCTTTGTCAAAATTTTCCATCACTTGCAGGTGCTGCAGCTGCCATTCCAACCACATTCTTAAGCTCTTATTTGTTATTTTTCTTCAGTACTTCAGTCTTTGTTGACAATATTGTTGCAACAAGTAAGGGATTTTTTGTATCACCATTCTCTAATGGCAGAGCAACAGCAACACAAGCAGCCTACATCTTCATTCCTGAAGGTTCTTTCATCGCCTTCGACTTTAGCTTAGCGGTGTAGCTGGTTTAGGCTTTGTTTTTGTCGAAGTAGTGGCGGTGGTGAGGACTGCGGGGTTCATGTTTGAGTTCTTGATTTTTATGAGAAACAGTAGGCTTGCGGAACCAGACAAGAAGAAACTTGGGAAGTTGAAAGGAAGCCTAATCTTGTGCTTATCCTTGATGAACTTCCTAAATAGTGTATTGGTTTGATCCAGTACATTCCGTCAACATCGTGATCACCTCCCTGATCATCTCAAGATACAGGAAATTACTAGGACCTTTCTTAGGACCGCAACCTTCTTAGCCTTTGGCTCATTCGCTTTTCTTGCTTTCGCCAGCTTGCCAACGACATCGTCCAGTGCAGGCACGTTTGGTGCAAGATCCTTTGTGACCTCCATGGCAAGGCCATTAGTTGGCTTTTCGATCATTATTGCTGAGGTTTTTATATCAATGAAACAAGAGAGTAAAAGATGATCGTCAGATTGAAGAAAGGACGAGATCGCGGTTGTAGATAAAGTTTGTGAATAGTTTGTAAATCATGAGGCCACAAACAAATCTCGAACCACATAATGATAATAATGATGATGGTGCTTGAGATTTTCTTGTCTCGATTTCATCTCTCTTCTTGGTAGTGGCTTGCTCGGGGGTGATAACTTGTATGGTCACACATTTGAATAAAACTGACCTCGATCAAGAATATTAGGATCTCATGTGTCTACTCCATCATCCTCATAGCATCTTCCAGTTTCTCAAGTTTCTCTGTCTTCATGGGTTCCACATCAAGAGCGGCACCAATCGGGGGCAACGATGGCAGCAATAGCGGCAGGCGGCCGACAATGGCCACCTCTCCTATTTATATATATATATATATATATCTTCTTTTTTGGTAGTGAGAAATAATAACCACAACCAACGCCTCATATTAATTTATTTTATTTTATTAATATTCTTATCATCATTATTATTATTATTTTATTCGATTGATTATTGTTATTATTATTATTATTATTATTATTATTATTATTATTATTATATAGATAGTTTATTTTATTTATTTTATTATATATATATATATAATTTATTTTATATTTATAATTTATTTATTTTTTATATGATTTTAATTTATTTTATATTTTATCTTATTTGATTTTTTTATTAGATTAATTTTTTTTAATTTATTATATATATATATTTGCCTCGTGATTTGTATTCTTAGTTGATCTTGGGGTTGAGATCGCCTCGAGATATCTGCTCTCGACTGATCTTAAAATTTGAATATTTTAGATTACCTCAAGATCTGTGCACTTGGCTAATATTGAAATTTGAATATTTTGATCTTCTCAAGATCGGTGCTCTTCATTGATCCGGAGATTTGAATATTTTAGATCACCTCGAGATCTGTGCTCTCAGCTGATATAGGGAATTTAATATTTTAGATCGCTTCAAGTTATGTGCTTTTAGCTGATCTTGGAATTTGAATATTTTTAGATCACCTTGAGATATGTGTTCTTTGCTGATCTTGAGATTTGGGTATTTTGGACCGCCTCGAAATATGCGCTCTCGGTTAATCTCGAGATTTATGTATTTAGATCACCTCGAAATATGTGTTCTTGGCTGATCTTGAGATTTAAATATTTTGGATCGTCTCGAGATGGGTACTCTTAGCTAATATGGAGATTTGAATATTTTCGATTGCCTCAAGATCTGTGCTCTCAGCTGATCTTGAGATTTGTGTATTTTAAGACCGCCTCGAGATCTGTGCTCTCCGCTAATCTTGAGATTTAAATATTTTGGATTGCCTCGAGATCAGTGTTTTTAGCTAATTTGAAGATTTGAAAATTTTTTAGATTGCCTCAAGATATGTGCTCTCAGCTAATCTTCAAATTTGAATATTTAGATCACCTTCAAATGTGTTTTTGGTTGATCTTGAATATATCCACATATGATGAAATTTATTTATTTTAACCACATGTCCTAATTCGATTATGATTTGGCTATATGTGATTTTAAAATTTTGATTTGATTTGAATTAGGACATGCAAATTTTTTATATAAACACATTTTAATAACAAGGGATATTTGCCTAGCGATTAATAACCTACAATGTCCAAAATCACACTTATATAATTTTGTGATGCCTATTGAGCCTCGTGCTAATCCTAAATTTTATTAATCTCACCTGTGGCATAGGTTCTTGTTGATCATGTGTAGGTACTATACGTTCCTCACTATATCTGACTCCCCTTATGATATCAACCTAATGTTGTACATAAAACACAAATTAATCTGTAAAATACAAAGGATAATAGCATAATTGTGTTATTATCTTAAATATGCTTCTGTAAGCAATTTCTTTAAGAAAGAACAAGGCATATCTACATTTGAAAGAGATCGTACTAATATATGATAAGACTGATAAGTGCTTGAATGAATAGATTTTGTTTTTATTATTTGTTGCGCTTTGCATGTATCTCTTGAATATATGAGAAGATGTACTACTTAATTCTCTTCCATTTTGTATTCAGGTTGAAATAAAGCACACAGATTAAGAGGAACAAGTTTGAGGTGATTTAATGTTCTTTTTGGAAAAGTATAAAGTTATTAGAGTGGCTTGGGTAGCAGCTTATGGCACACTATAACAGCATATGGCAAGCTTATGGTTACTGTAGCAAAAGTAAGGACCCCCGATTTTCTAGGTTATAAATGCCTTAAAACTAGGCCTTTTGGGGGAAAATCTTCTTCTCTATTCTTTAGCCGCCTTCTAGGCAGTGATTTGGAATGCTTCTACTACATATCTTCTTTGGGGGAAGAAAGCAAAAGGGAGAAATTAGACAAAGGTTCAAAGCTTCAAGGGAGCCGCTAATGGAGAGATCTCGGCGGTGATATCAAGGAATCTTCAAAGAACTTTATCCATCTAAGGGGATTGTGAGCTTTGAGAGAGTTTTATTATTCACTTTATGTATTTCATTTCATTTGGATTGGATTGTTGTTCTCCAATAATGGAGAAGTAATTTTCATGGTGATTGGCCATAGATTAACTTTAGGGTTTACTTGTTTTGAGTCTTGGTTGTGAATTTTCAATCTTTCATTGACTTTAATAATGTATTATCCTGATTTATATTCAATTGCATGTTGTTCTTAGGGGTATAAGGCCTTGTGGCCTTGTGGCATTATCCTGACTTTAATAATGGGAAAACCCTTAAAAGAAAGTGTAAGGCCTTGTGGCCTTCCTTGGGGGCATAAGGGAGCCTACAAGGGGTCTTGGAAGGCCTTGTGGCCTTTCTTGCGGGCCCTAGGGGGCCTACAAGGGCATCCAGAGAGCCCGTAAGGGCCCCCGATTCTAGGGTTCCTAGGGCATAAAAGCCCCTCCTTTGCCCTTTCGTTTACCCCTTTTCTTACCCTTCTTCCTTCCTCTTTCCTTCTCCTATTGGGATCTCTTTTTCCATTCTTTAATCTTCTCTTTTCTTGCCCTGATTGGAGTTAGAAGCTTGAAGACCTGATTCCTCCTTTCTTGTAAAGGTTCTCCTTTGAGTTGTGAGGAGCCTTGAGGTATGATTCTTCTTCTTCTTCTTCTTCTTCTTCTTCTTCTTCTTCTCTTTTTGTTGTGTTTTCTTGGAGGTTGTTTGGTTGAAAACCTTAGTTTTTGTTGGATCTTGAGTTTAGAGTCTTGACTGATTGTGTTTCCTTTGGTTTTGTTGAAGTTTGAGGGAGATCCTTAATCCTCTAGTTTAGGATTACTATAGAACCAGTGAGTTCTCCTTGTTTTCTTGGTTTATTTGAATTAGAGTGAGGCTTAACTCTTTAGAACTTCATTAATAGCTAGAGATGTTAGTTGATCAATCCGTAGAGTTGATTAGGGTTGTTTGGCAGATGAAACTTAGGGTTTCTTGGTTGGCTTTTGTATTAACATTTGTTGTGTTTTGTTGTGCTGTGGCAAGGAAGTGAAGCTTTGGCTCGAGGCAAAGAGTTAGCTGAGGATTAGCGTCATGGAAGTGAAATAGTCAAATTTAATGAGTAGGACTATTAAGCATAATCCTATTGGAAGATTTCCAATATTTATTTGTTTATATATTCTATCTTGCTTAAATGAGATTTTGTTGGCTATTATGATTGATTTTGAGATGTTTTTAACCCTAAAATGAGTTTATTGCTTGATGCTTCTTTTATGCAAAATTTGTGTTCAAATGGTTGGATTTCCGGGTTGTTACTTGAGTTACTTATTGTGATTTGATTTATGTTAAACTTTTTTAATTTGTATGTGCATCGTTCCCTTGTGGAATTGATGGTGATTCTTGATTCATTGAGTATTATGTTGGCTATTGCACTCGGTGTGGAGTTATGCTTGCATTTCATAGATTTTATGGTGGCATACTACTGTAGTAGGTTGTCTCTGCGGCTAGCCTTGTAGAGGTGGTGAGGTAGACCGACTGATCTTTCTTTGGTCCAGTTCAGGTGGGAGTGTAGAGCCCTGATTGGATTTCATCTGGGAGCCAGAGGCACCATACGGTGAATGGATGCGTCAACGTCAATGACATGAGTACCTTGACGGCTCTTAACCTAGCCTTGGCCACTGTGAAGGTTTCTAGACCATTTCATGCTGGGTGTGTGTGTTAGGAGATAAGTATTCTTTTGAGTTGTTGTTCTCTTACTTTTGAGTTTGAGATTTATCTTATTGTATTTCTTTGTAGTGTTATCTTGAATTGGTGGGAAGCGGGTGAAGCCCAGCTGTCACTCTTAGGAGGACAGTCTCCTATAAAATCAAGTGGAAATTGCCAAAAACACCCCCAAAGTTTGCAATATGCACATATTCTTCCCCTAAATTTGAATATCCATAAAAACCCCTTCCTTTTGAATATACTGAGTTTTAAACCCCCCAAGCATCTAACGGTAATTTTTTGGACAAAATTGTACTTTGCATGGGAAGTTGTGCAGTTTTCTTTTGTTTTTACATTTTGTGTATTATTTTTGCTCGTTTGGAAAAAGGTTTTCCACAAACTTGTTAAATTTTTCATATAAATATTATTGTCTTCATAAACGAATGCAAAAAGGTATGGAAAAAGGTTTGACGAGGAAGGAAGGCATGCCACAACGTCTGGGTAGCCTTGAGGTCGAACGGATATGCTCGGAGAATCCGAATACTTGCTAAAATATCATAACTTTACAAAGAGAAGAAAAAATTAAGCGGAAACATAACATTTTAAACGGAAAATGGAAAAGTTAAACGGAAACGTAATCTTTTAAACAGAAAATGGAGTATTCAAGCGGCAACATAATAGTTTAAACGGAAACTTGATAAATTCAAGCGGAAAATTGGATGGGACAAGGATAGTAAGGCAAAACATATGTTCTTCCTTTGTTTTAAGCAGAAACTTATGTTTTTAGAGGAAACTATAATAATTAAGAGAAAACATATACTTTTAAGCCGAAAATGGCATGATTTGTTTAAGGAAAAGCAAAAAAGAATGTAAAATGAATGCAAAAAGGTATGGAAAAAAGTTTGACGAGGATGGAAGGCATGCCACAATGTCTGGGTAGCCTTGAGGTCGAACGGATACGCTCGGAGAATCCGAATACTTGCTTGAATATCATAACTTTACAAAGAGAAGAAAAAATTAAGCGGAAACATAACATTTTAAGTTGAAAATGGAAAACTTAAACGGAAACGTAATATTTTAAACGGAAACTGGAGTATTTAAGCGGCAACATAATAGTTTAAACGGAAACTTGATAAATTCAATCGGAAAATGGGATGGGACAAGGATAAAAGAGAGGAGAAAGTGGAGATGTCGCCATCGGTGGTGGATAGCGAGAGGAGAGAAGAGGGGGTGAAGAGGAGTAGGAGGGGAAGGGGAGGTTGAGGGAGTGGAGCATGCCGTTGGCGTCAAAAAGATGGTGAGGACCGCGAGGGAGATATTGAGGGTTGGTGGCTTTGCGGATGTATGAGGGTTGGGGCCATTGCGGATGTAGGCGCCACCGGCGAGGCAAGCTGGTATACGACTGTGAATGATGGGGCATGGGGGTCGGGGGGAGCTCGGTGACGGGGGCGAAGTTGTTGGAGAGGACGCTGCAGGAGTCGACGAAGGTCCGGAGGAGATGTGGGTCTGAGTTTGAGGTTGGTTTTGGTTTTCTCTACGGTCTTGACAGCAGAGATGATGAGACGAGGCAATAGTGGTGGAAGGCCGGAGAAGAAAGCGGAAAGGGGACTAATGAAAGTAGAGGAAAGAGAATCCATGGTGGATTTTTTCCCACCATGTTCAAGGGCAAAGAAGGAATTTCACAACATAGACCCAGTCTAACTGATCTACAAGGGGGAAAAAAAGTAAAACAATAAAGGAAGGGTTGTTTGGGTATTCGAAACTTGCAGGGGCTGATTGGGAAGTTTTGAATTTCCCGAGGGGTAAAAAATAATTTTCCCTAAAATCAATTTGGCACTAGTATTATGATTACTAATTTCAAAACCCGTGTTATTTAGTTTGGTATACTTATATTTGGAACTATTTTGATTTATATGTTTTATGGTGTAAGATTGGCTTTATGTTTGGCTTGTTTTCATAATTTGGATCCCTACGTTCAGTATTTATGGTTTGAAGTTGTAAAACACTAGTTGAGGTAAAATGTAATCATAACTCTATCTTTTTCAGTTTGTTTTAAAGATTACTTTTATATGTATTCATGCTCTAAACTAGTTATCTTATTAGTAAAATATCATTTTGAATATTTATGCTTATTGTATTTTGGTATATTTCAGGTAGAGTTATGCTAACCTCTTATGACTGAGTAACTTTAGTTGCTCATCCCTCTTTCTTCCTCCCAGGCTGTTGCAGGTAGTAGGTGCAGCTGTGTGGCAGTGTGTTGAGCATTTGCTACTATTCTATCTTCTGTATTTCTCATTCAGTTCATGTTTGTTATTTTTTGGCATGAACATGTTTGACTTATAGATCTACTAGTATGTAGAGAACCTTGTTGCATGGCTTGCATTTAAGCAACTTGTAAACTTTGGTGTATCAGTTTTGTTACTGTTGTTAGTGTTGCTTCCCTGTGCAGTTGTTAACCTCTCTATTTCTGTATATCTTGCTGTTGTGTTTTTGTTGTTACTTCTGCTGTGTGTCATTGTTTTTACACCTCTGTGTCTGTGCTAAATACTATTGATTTCATGTTTGTTGGTCAGCCTTGCAGTGACCTGAGAGTTGAGTGGTGGGGTACCCCTATTTGGGTTATCGCGGCGGTTGTCGCATCCTAGGGCTCGTGGGTAGAGGCTTGACATAATTACAATTGACATTGAGAAAGGGGGTAGCAAGTATTTGGAACTCACTTGGTCTGATCGATTTCGCATTCATTCCATGCACTTTGTCCAGTACCTCATTATAACTCTAAAGGAAGTTTATGCTCGGACACCTTTGTCTCATGCTTGATTTATCCCTTGTCAGTTGCTGTCATTAGTTTTACTTTAGTATCCTTGCCTTTGCTCAACTTTATTCACCGACTCTTGCTTTAAGCTAGATAATTGGATGAATATTAGTACTAGTATTTCCTAGTTCCTCTTGGGATCAACAACCTTGCATTTAAGCACACTATATTACTTGATCAACATGTGCACTTTCATTTCATAGGTGACATTAGTCCCTATGAAGTTTTTAGCTCTATTGCCGGTAAACTTTGTAATATCAGGAACACTTTAGTCATGTTATCTAGCAATTATTTTTCTTTCATTTTGTTGCCTTTTATTTTTCTTTATTTATTTATTCATTCATATTTCATATCTAAATCAATAAGATAGCATTCACGACTTGGAGAACCAAACTAAGAAACTTGTGAAAATAATAAAGAATTGGGGAATAAAGAACAAGATTTTTTTAGAGAATCAAAAGGAGGGAGAAGATACCCAATTTACGAATGGTGAATGCTTGAATGGATAGCATGCTTATGAGGAGGAAGCTATAGAAAAGCCTTTTCTTTTCAAGATGAAAAGGCAAAAGGAGTAAACCTGAAGGTAATGAAACAAGCAGCTTTTGTTGGAATTGATCAACCAACAAAATGTAAGAAAGAGGTTATGGGAATTGAAGAAGATGTGGATGGGAGGCTCAAACTATCCAAAGACCTACCTGAGCTGAGCTTGAACAATTCCCGGCCAAAGTTATTTTTGTGGAGGACTAAATTAAAATTGTTCAAGACTCCAACAAAAGTGCATCCCGGGCAGGATAAAGTTGTGTTTAGGGGACGTAGCTATGCAAGCTATAGTCGGGAGGAGCACACCTTTTCAATCCTCCATAAAGTAGGAGGTATGTCAAGCTACTGACGTAAAACAAGCGCTTCTTAGGAGGCAACCTAGGTGCTTGTTTGATCTTTTTCTTCATACTTTAGTTTTGGTGCACATTTAGCTTCTAATTTTGAGCCCAATGGTTTATATTTCATTAGAAAGTTGAAAGGAAAGTGTGTTTTGCATATTTCTAGGAAAATTGGAGTTTACAGGCACTCTTATGCTAGTAATAGAGACCATAATAGGATGAGATAAGGGTTTATGGGCGTCCTTAAGGCTGTAAGAGTGGCCATAATACATCACAAGAACATCATACAGGTGCTCTTATGGCCCGTAAGTAAGCTGTAAGCACTGTATCACAAGAATGTTGCATCATAGTATTCTGAAATCGATGTAGCAAGGTACTATAACAGTCAGCCCGAAATTGCCTAGACATCATTACAGCAATGCTCAAGCTATGAAGATGGCAAATCTACCTCCAAATAAAGCAAAGCCACCAATAGATGCTAAATGAGGACATTGCAGACTATAGCTCAACCAATCATCAATTTTTATTTCCTTTTGTCATTTATTTGCTAGTTTTAGCTATGTAGTTTTTTTTAAAATTTTATTTAGCTATGATTATCCCTCTTATTTTGTAGGACTTTAATGAAAGATGATGAAATCCTTTTAATTTGGTGGTCAGTCTAAAATTTGAAGCCCACCCTATGCTTCATAGAGTGGGTGAATAAGAGTTGGCCACACGCGGGCTTGAGGTTTAATTATTCATAGCATCATCAATAAACAATGGGAGTACCAGTTTCACTCTTCCTTCGAATTTCCATTGCATATCTTTCTTTATTTGTGTTTTATTGCATTCATTAGGGGCAATGTACGACTTAAGTGTGTGTGTGTGTGTGGGGATCTAGGATATTTGAATTTACCATTCTTATTTAATTCATGCTTATTATTACACTGATAAAGTCATATTTAAATAATTTGTTAGAGTTTCTTAATATAGAAGTGGGCATGCATTCAAATGTTTACTTTTGTGTACTTTTCTTTTTTAGTTTGTTTTATTCTTAGTTGTTCACCTATTTTTAAGCATGCAATCTCTCTATTATAGCAACTTAGAATCTTGGGACACTTGGTGAAGTTTGTTGTTGAAGAGAACAAAATAAATTTATAGATTGTAGTGAAGGAGGAAAAAAATGAAAATGTTGAGTTTGAATAAATTTTTTGGAAAAATAGCAAAGTGATGTAAAAATCTACTTTCTTGTAGTGTGAATTTACTCTAGGCAAGTCAGATACTAAGTATGCCATAGCAAGAGAATGAGCTACCTCTTGGGATGACTGAAAGCAACCGTTGAAAACAAATTAGTGGAAAGAGCTACCATGTCTAAAGCGTGGAATCCACTCTTGGGGCCCAAGAGAAATGACTGCCTTACGAGTTGTGTGAAACTACCACTTTAAAGAAAAAAGAGATAGGCAAGCTATTTTTTTTTCCTTTTTTTCTTTTTTTGCTTCACGGGTTTTATGGGTCTAAAGAAGTGAAGTGGAGAGAATTGCATTGCACACACAAATAATGACTTTGAATGTAACCAAACTATTTCTAGGGCCTGAAACCTTTTTGGCAATTGTTACCATGGACTCTTTCTATAACTCTTGCAACTTCCCCAATTTTTGAATGCCGGAGGTCATGCGCTTATTCTTCCTTGATCCTTGATGTTTCATTTTTCTTGAGGACAAATAAAATCTTAAGTGTGGGGGTATTTCATAAGTGGTTGAATGAACATACTTTGTTATTAATATTTTTTGCACTCTTCATGTATCTCTTGAATATATGAGAAGATTTAGTACTTAATTTGCTTCAATTTTGTATTCAGGTCAAAACGAATATTCATAGATGAAGACGAACAAGTTTAAGGTGATTTATCCATTTTTTTTGGCAAAGTATAAAGTGCTTCGAGTGGCATGGGTGGCAACCTCACAACTATAGCATTCTCAAAAGCACTGTAGTAGTTGGACTATAGATGGGGCCACTGTAGAAGCTTATAGGTATCATAGCACTGCAACCTGCAAACTAAGAGGCTTACAGGTACTCTTATGGGTATTGTAGCACCTATAAGCTGCTAACAGAGAGGCCTACAGGCAAGCTTACGGGCACTGTAGACCTATAAGGACTCCCAGTTTTTAGGTTATAAATGCCCAAAAACTAAGGTTTTGGGGGAAATCTTCTTCACTATTTTTTGGAGGGCTTCTACTGCATATCTTCTCTAGGGAAGAAAGAAAAAGGGAGAAATTAGAAGAAGGTTCAAAGCTTTAAGGGAGCCATTCATGGAGAAATCTTGGCAGTGATATCAATGAATCTTTAAAGAACTTCATCCATCCAAGGGGATTGCGAGCTTTGAGGGAGTTTTATTATTCTCTTTATGTATTTTATTCATTTGGATTGGATTTTTGTTCTCCAATAATGGAAAACTAATTTTCATGGTGTTTGGGCATAGATGAACTCTAGGGTTTACTTGTTTTGAGATATGGTTATGAACTTTCAATCTTTTATTGACTTTTATAATGCATTATGTTGATTTAGATTCAATTGCATGTTTTTCTTTGCTTGGACTCTATCGTAGTTAAATCTAAGTGTTTCATGTTTGACGTATGTGATTGAGGAATCGAGAGATCCACCTTGTATAGACATACCTCAATTGAAAAGAAACACGAGTCCGCCTAGAGGTAAGGCACTTTGGGATTGAGATTTCTCTACCCGTGTTTCTTCTAACTGAGTTAACACTAGGATTCTGTGAGTAATGCAATCGTAGGTAGTAAGCTCTAGGAAGAGATCCTAATTTTACTTCGTAAGGGATTAGGGGTAATCACTTTGAGAGAAGGATTGTTTAGTCCTTTTAAACCTGTATTTTCTCTAGAGAGAGTTCATAGAATATATTGCGGTTATAGGTTAGTTTGTATAAACCCCATATGGGACTAATTGCTATTTACCTTGAGAAAGGGGGTAGTATGTGTTAGGAACTCTCTTGGTTTGATCGATTTTGTATTCATTCTATACATCTTGTCCAATATCTCATTGTAACCATAAAGGAGGTCTATGGCCAGACACCACTATCTCATCCTTGATTTACCCCTTGTCAGTTATTGTCATTAGTTTTACTTTAGTATCATTGCCTTTGTTCGACTTTGTTCACTGACTCATTCTTTAGGCTAGATAATAGGATGAATGTTAGTACTAGTATTTCCTAGTTCCTCGTGGAATCGACAATTTTGCTTTTAAGCACATTTTATTACTTGAGCGGCATGTGTACATGCATTTCATAGGTGATATTAGTCCCTATCAATGACCCCACTAATGTAACAGGAAGATCTTCAGAAAATTAGCAATTGATTTAGTGGTTATTATTTCCAATATTATCAAGGCATATTTGCATTGAAAATTGATCAGTTTGATAATGTCAACTACTTTATGAAAGAAATATGATAAGAGAACAAAAAAATAGGAACAAGTGTGTACCTTACGTTGAATTTAATTAATTCCCATCTTACATATAAATTGGAATCATGATATAACACCTAAAATTATATACTAATTCTAATAAACCTTCCCTTTATTTTGTCTTTTAATGAAATAAGCCCACATTTATTCAGTATATTAACAATAATGTTGTGTAGGTTGCCAAAGACATACCTAATGGAAATGCTCCTCTAGGATATTAGGATTAATTGCATCCATAAGGTCATTGGCAAAATCCTATCAACAAAATCAAAGAATTAAATGTTTCCATACCAGATAATCCTACAGTGCAAAACTGAGCCTGAGTACTCACATCACTAGCACTGTCTGAAGCATAAGCCTAGTCGATTACCTACTTAATGCTATTTTATTCCTTTCCCTATCATAAATGATTAATTAAGAAATAATATATTACAAAGTAAAATTTAGCAAAGGAAATTAGGATTGTGGTGAGTACCTGCATTCTATGAAATCTCTTTTTATGGTATGAAGCACCACAGATACTTCAAGTTATTTTAACCCTCCTCCTGCTGACCTTTCCCTTGCTGAAACCAATTACCTCTTTTGGTTGTTTCATCATATTCAATGTTTTCATGCCTTTCTTCTTGTTTATAGATTACGGTTGAATCATGGGCTCTTGATTACTTCTAAACCAACAATCATTTTCTCGTGTTGGGTCTAATATATGGCTATATGTTCTAAAAAATGTTTCCGCCTTCTAGCAGTCACCTAGGTGGTTCTCACGCTTGTCTTTATTATAGTATATTGCTAAAGTTATGATAAATGCTCGTGCATAAGTGATACGAAGTATACTTTTCTTGTATTAAGCATCACTTTTCGCAGATTTTATCACTCATTCTTGTGTATTTATGTTCTTTTGCGCATTTAGGGTTGTGGAGATGAGTTGGAAGAAAAGAAGTAAAAATAGGTCATGGACGCAATGGTTGAGGAGACTCTTAGATTAAGCAAGAGCAAGGCACAAGTTGTAGACATGTGAGTGTGCTCAAGTGATTATACAAATTGGAGGGCCACAAAGGCATTCACACTCATATAGTCCAACTTGTATAACATCGAATAGCTTCATCAATGTGTTGAAAGCAAGAGGCGACATGATCTACAGCGTAGTTGTATGCCCAACTTGGTGGCCTCAATGAAGAAAATGAAGTCGGGAGCAATTCTGGCGCGACCACTGTAGCAGTTTAATGTTGCAAAATGGTGTAGCAATTTATTGCAGCAGTTACTGTTCACAGCGCGCAGGAAATCAAATTCCAGAGAATCCACACGAGTGTGTGGAAATTTCACACGACCGTGTGGATGCCCGATTTCAGCCCTATAAATACCGCAATTCGAGATTTATTTGGGATCTTGTTTTCTATCTTTCGCCCATCTTTCGGGGGGAGCGCTGCTAGGGTTTGGAGAGGTTTTTGCAAGGCTTTTGGAGTGGTTCTACGGCATCAACATCGAGTTCCTTTGGAGGAGAACTATTTGGGGAGCTTTCGTTGGCATCGATTTAGCAAGGTTTGCCCTAAGTTTGACAAGGGAACCTTCGGAGAAGACGAAGCGGCTCGTTAAGACCATCGATACGGACTACAAGGGGGTTATCTTTATGGTTTACATGCATATGACTTTTATTTCATTGTTGATTTTATATTGCTCCATGGAGAGCTAAACCCTAGTGGGTACTTGGACTTATAGACTTTAGGATGATTTTGTTTCATTGACTTTTAAAGAATTACTGCAAAATGCATGTATTTCGCGACAATTATCACTAAAATTCCCTCAAAATGTAGCGATTCACACCAGTTAGAAGAAAACTGCCGCCAAATCCCTGAACTTCACGACAGTTTCAATTATAACCATAGCTAAATGCATGCATTTTGCTGCGATTTACATGACAATTATCGCAAATTGTAGGTTCTCACCCTTTTTATTATTTTATTCTGTATTAATGTTATTTTTTTTTCTTTTATATTGAGATTAGTCTCATTAAATTGAATGAAATTAACAATATCATTATACATTAGTTAATTTCTCATTAATTATTAGTCTAAGCCTCTTGATATTTCCACACCGTTTTTTTTATAAAAAAAATCCAACTCACATGTGATTACCATTTGTAACCTAAGTTTTTTATTTAAATTTGAAACGCTTGGAATTTATTAAAAAAGCCAATAGAAATTAGGTAAAAGATCAAGTAATGCAAGTGAAATGTGTTTATTATGGTCCAACAAAATATTTGAACAAACAACCCCAATTATATTCAAATAAAATTTTATTTTTCCATTTATGAACAAACAACCCCAATTATATTTCATTTTCTTTCACTACATTGAAATATATAAATTAGTATTTGTAAATCTCTTTATGAAATAGAAAATTATTTGGATTATTAAATCTGCATTTATTCCCATTACATTTGTCATATAACAATTTGCAATTTATTTTTTAAATTCTTAATCTATAATGATGTACTATCATATATCTTTTGTTTGGGTTAACTTGAAGTCCAATCAGAAAAATTAAAAATTAATAACACATTAATTCAAATAATACTTCATAATAAAATTAGATAAATAATTAAAATCTTAAAAATTTCCACAATAATAAATTAATAACACAAACTCAAAAGTTTGATGAAAACAAATAGAGATGTCAAGGGGGTGGGGATTCACCGAGGGATACATTCCACAACCCTAGCCCCGGCCTCAGCCCCGACGCCGAATTTCTATACCCATCCCCGACCCTGGCCTTGAACTCAAATACGGGGAGTTTTTTTCCTCAGCCCCGTCCTTGCGTGGATTTTTCGGGTTTGGGGATTCCCCAGCAGATTATTAAATAAAAATATTAATTTATTAATAAATAAAATATTAATTTTTCTACTCTCCAACGGATTTTATAACCAAATATAGTAAAATAAGCTCGGTTGTGAGCTCGCTTATATATATATATATATATATATATATTAAGGTGTATATGTGACTATACCTTTGTTGTCATTATTATTACTATTATTATCAATATTTTTGTGTAAGTCACATACTTGTAAATTGTAATATTTAATTAATAAGAAATGGATTTATATTGTATAACAATATGCATAAACATACAATAATGAGTAACAACTTAGAATAATAAGTATGGGCGTACAATATAGGATATAATACTCTAAAAGGAAAATTCAAATAATAAATAAAAACTTAAATAACTAAGCGCCAACTAAAAAGAATAAGCAAGAATGATTATTATAGTAGTGATTCATGCTTATTATTTGGAAAAGCCAAATAATAATAGTTTATGCTTATTATGGTAATCATTCTTGTTTATTATAGTTTCTATTTATTATTTGGAAAAGCAAAATAATAAACAAAAACTTAAATCTCAAAATAAGAAGCAGGAATGATTATTATAATATTGCGTATTATTTTGAGTTGGTGCTTAGTTATTTAAGTTTCTGTTTATTATTTAGGATTCTTGTTTATTATTTTGAGTTGGTGCTTAGTTGTTTAAGTTTCTATTTATTATTTGGGATTCCTGCTTATTATTTTTCAGCTGGTGTTTGTTATTTAAGTTTTTGTTTATTATTTGACATTTTTGCTTAATGCTTTTGAGTTGGTGCTAAGTGATTTAAGTTTTTATTTATTATTTGGCATTCTTGCTTATTAGTAATATGTAAAACCATTTTTAATGTTTTTTCATTTTGTAGGAGAAGAAGGAAGTCCTTGAGTTTTCTTTGAAATGAAGCCTTCTTTGACAAAAAGAAAATTAGTAATCAATATTGGTGAGAGCTCTTCTTTTCAGTCAGAAGTCGAGCTTGAACAAATGGAAACTCAGCTCTGCTCGGCTTGGCTCGAATACACCACTAGAACTCATTGGCTAAATTTTAATCTCTAACTCTTTATTTGGTGGTTTAATAAATTATTCAAAATTAAAAAAAATAAAAAATGCAATTAGTTAATATAAGTTTAGGATTTTATTTAATTTTAGACTAATATTCATTTAATTATTAATAATTTTAATTAAATAAATAAATGTTCTTTTGTTCCATTTTATTTAGATATTTATAACATAAAATATAATATATATATATATATATATATATATATATTAAATATTTAATATTTCGGGGAAGGGACGGGTGGGGAGTATATTCTCCTGCCCTAACCCTAATCCCGATGGGGAATTATTTTTAGGCCTGGCCCCAAAAAAACTCCCCGATCCCAATCCGATGAGACGGGGAATCGGATTCCTGATCGGGGTGGGGAATGATTGATAAGTATCTTGTAACATATATAATATTACATATCAAGTTCAATCCCCATGCATTGCAGCTCAAAGGAGTTTTAATGCTTAGTTTAATAAGTCACCATAAACCCGGCTCTATTTTTATTATAAGACATTGCTTAATTGTAATAATTTATTTTTTTCCCCAATTTGATGAATAATAATTCTTACTTTACTTTAGTTTTCTAATCTATTTTAAGCTATAATTCAAATCTATTGATTCCTCTACCTCCAGATGAGTCTCCCACATGAATTAATTTTTCCCTTTTTTTCAAACCCCTCACGTTTTTATAAAATTAAAAACTCATAAACCAAAAAATTTTAATAGTTAAAAATTCTCTAATTATATATATATATATATATATATATAAATTAGTATTTATAGTAATGAATAAATGATAAATTTATAAAAAATAGAAATTTAACAAAAACAAGTTCTTAACGTGAATAAAAGAATTTATTATATATTAAAACTTGAAATTAATATTAATTTTTAAATAAACTTATTCCATCAGAAAAGAGATGCATTCTTTGTTGCCATCAGCTTTCTTCAACTAAATCACAAAAAATAAAATTTAAAAAAATTAAAAAAATAACGAGAATATTTGGTGGTTTTCCATCACTCTACAGAACAATGCTATGGATAATTCCCTACAACACCATCAAAGAAGAATGGAATTTTACTTGCTTTTCAATCATCAATTCCCAATGTTGAGCATCTGAAAAAAATGAAAAATAAAAAATGTTTTCACCTTTTATTATATTTATTTATTATATGAAATGATATATGCTATGGTTTTGTTCTTTTTTCTTGGCCAATCAAGTAAGTTCCATGTAGATTCTCATTTGAAAATGTATAAAAATAAATTAATTAATAAAAAGGCAAAAGAGTAACTCTCAAAACACCACACCATTCTTCCATGCCCTAATACCCCACTCCCCAAAACCCTCACTAGTTTTCTATCTCCATGCCCACAAATCTAGCAACTTTGTGAACACGATGGCGGCTAGATGTCGTTCGGTAAACCCTAACACCAATCTCTTCTTTCTATTAAATCTCCTTTGTTTCTTGAAAACAATGATGTGATTTTTGTAGAAATTAGGGAGGGTTTTGTGTAAATTTGAGTGCGGATGTTGTAATGAACTTTGGGAAGAAAAAGAAACTTAAGAATTTTATTCTTAATCATCTGCTCTCTTAACTACCGGTATCTTTCTTAATCTCCTTCTCCACAATCACTTATTTGGAATACTTCTGATAGCTGTTTGTTGCCATTGTTGTTTCCTTGTGTTTTTGATCCATTGTTTGAGATATTCTAAAAATTATTCTTGTTTTATGGTATTTTTAACATTTTGATTCATCTTATTTGTCTCCAAACATAGTACAACTGTTTCACAATTTGGTAAGTGCATTGTTGTCATCGATTTTCGTTGGGTAAATCTTGGATGCTTTAATTTCTCGTTTGAGAGAATTTATATTTTTTTATATTATTTTATTATATAATATTTTGGCCTTCATTACTATTGTGTTAATTTATCATATTTTGCTCTTTTTTCTCTTTTAGATGGTCTCTCTTGTGTTTGATTTGTTTGTAGATTATGTGTGACAGATGGCTTATGTGTGTGTAAATTATGCAAATATATAAGCATGCAAGTATGCACCTAATACTATAATTAGTCCATTATACCACAAGTATATGGGTCGTTAACTAATACCTCATTTTCAATTAATCAATAGCCTAATCGGTTATGCTCTTTCTTTAGTTTACTTGTACAACACTATTAAACAATACAATTAAAGATGACGTTAAGCACACTTAGAAGGAATTGGGAGTATGTACTATAAGTATCTTGATTATTAATTATGATAGGTGTGAAGTGTCAATTGAGTTCTAAGATCAAACCAGGGGAATTCAAAGGCCTACTATCCCCAATAAGCCATGACGACTAGGTCTAAATCACTAGGAACTTAAGATAGAATCTCTTCCACCCCAGCCTCCTATATTTGCCTTAAGTACGGGAATCCCACGAGAAGTGACCAATCAGACCCTAAGCCTAATGGACAATCAATCCCTAATCCGGAAACCTAACTATGGCTAATCTCTTAGATTATGCATAGATCTATCATGGCATGGGTGTCATCAATATGGGGGCATATCCTCCTCAGCCACATCAACATGTAACAATTAATTAAGAACATGCAATGATTGCGAAAACTAGAACAATTTTTAATCAATCAAGATTCATAAATAATAACTGAGGACCTAGACATACAATTCCACTTGAATTAGGTTCTTATGGATCATGACGAGCAAATCATCAAAGCACAAAAGAACCACAAGACCAAATAAAAAATAAATAAGCTTTTAATGTATTCCTAGACTAACTCCCTCTAATAATTCTCCGAAAGTTGGGGATTAGAGAATCCCAAGATTGTCTAAATGACGTGTGTCACTCACACCCCTCTGATGATGATCGTTGAAGATACTTGTCACGCACGATCTTCTCCGATGATGCTCATTGACGTACTCTTGAGAAATCCACCGGAATCTATTGGAATATGGAAGAAACACCATCTCCCGCCGCTCAGATCTCCAGAAATCCAGTCGCCCTAGGTTATTCGGTAAAAGTGTGTTCCCAAATTTAGAGAATACCGGGGTATTTATAGTAATCTGCTCCTCCACAGCTTCACCACGGGCGTTGTGATGCCCGTTGTGAGTAAGTTGTTGCTTGGGCTCCAAGTCGCGTCCTAGCATGGTCTTTGGGCGTTAAATATCTTGACAATGGCCGTTATGGACTTCACAATAGCTATTGTGAGGCCGTTATGGCTTCTATGTTGCTACCAGTATGTTCCTGCTACCACGGCTTAAGCATGGTAGTCGTAAGTGTAGGCAACAACCATTGTGAGTTGCCATAATTCCCGTTGTGAGTCATGGTGCAGCCTTGATTTAGCAGCTACATTTTGCTTCAAAACATCCTCAAATTTGCTTCTTTCTACCTAAATAGAAATAAAGGTTGTTGTGAACAAAAGAATGAAATTTCATACTAATGAGATGCTAAACAAGTACAATTTCATGCTAAATGCAATGTAAAGGATATAGAAAATATGATCAGTTTAGAACTTATCAATGTGCCTAAGTGGGAGAGATTTCCCTATTTTTCTTTCTATTTATTTGTTTAATTATCATGTAAATACATCTTGGTTCATAAATGAATTCCAATTTCTTGGTTGTTGAGATTTGTGTAAATTATGAAGAAATGATGTGTGTGTATAAATATAGTTGTATATTTTGCTTCTTGAGTTTTTAATTGTTCTATTCTATTCTTGGTGTGATTTTGAAGCCTCGAACTGCATTGATGTTTTTATGTTTTTCTATTTTGATTTATTAATTTATTTGTTTCTCCCTTGTCATTTAGTGAGTGGCTTCCAGTTTATTGGAAGAATGTTTACATACCTTTATAATTAACTATTTTAGTTTGTATACGTGATGGTTATTGAAATGAGGCTTAGTTGCCACATTTGAGGCTCAAAAGTTGGTACTTTGTCTGATTTGTCAATTTCTTAACTGTTGTTATTTTTATAGGTGATAAATGTTAGGGTGGAACTTTTGGAGGAGGCAAAATATTTTTTTGGTGTTCTGTTATCTAATGTTATCTCAATTGTCACTGCATCTTACTGCTGGTGCTAGTTGTCTCTCAATGTAGGTACTATTCAATTTGGAACTTATTTATATTATCTTTAATATGTTACCATCTTGAAACAATCTAACTATATTGTCAAGGATCTTTGACTTCACCTTTTTGATGCAAAATTCAAACAATTGTTTTGGTGGGTATTTGTGTTGATTCAATTAGGATATGCATGTAAGAAAAATCAATTTTTGTTGGGTTAAAGTATTATTAAATTTAGAGTAATTACATATTTGGTTACTAAACTATAAATTCATTCCTATTTTGATCAGTAAACTAAAAAAAAAAATTTATTTTAGTCACTGAACTTATGAATTCCTTTCAGTTATGTCACTGTCGCCAATACCGTTAACGGTGATCTGACGTGGCCTTGCCATGTCATCAGGGCTACCCACTTCATCCATCCTCTCCAATGGGCGTTGTTATTCACCATCCCTCTTCGGGAGGTTTAGCTCGTTGTAGTTGACTTATGGGCTGAGCCTCTCCATCAAGGCATCGTTCTGACGCTCCTCGTGGCGCCATCAGTTCTTTTCCGCACCTCCACTCTCTCCCTTTCCGAACTTCATTCTGGTATCCTCCATCATCGTGCACCATCATCCCCTTCCGGTTTTCCCCATCTCGCCCACTAGCTCAACTTCTTCTAGCTTTTCACCCTCGCCTTCGAGTGTTTCGGCCCTATCTTCATCCCTTCCACCTCCTCGCCAATCCCACCACCTCAACTGCTGCTCGCCACTCTTTTATCGCCAATCATCGACGAAATCCTCTTCTAGCTTCTTCACCTCCAAAATCCTTGCCCACATGTAGATGTTCGTCATCATCAGACTCATCTTCTAGATGATCTTCGGCTTTCTCACCTACGGGATATTCTTTTCCTATAAGATCAAGAGCAAGGACACGGTGATATCTTTGAAATCTCATGTCCAGAAGAGCAATTATGCTGAGAGGATCATATTCAAGTAGTGGATGGATGATAATGATGTTACTGTTGGTTTACTAGTAGAGTGTGCAAGTGAGAAGAAAAGAGATAATGAGAAGAGAGAGCAGGTTATATTGAAGTCAAAATGGAACTCTTTGACTTGATTTCATTCAAACAAAAGTCTACAACTTAAATAGATAAGGAACTTACACACAGTTCCATGTAAAACATAATGAAAACATAAAGTAACCAGTAAGGTATCTTTTCTCGTACATGAGAATAGACATCACTTTTCATCTAACACTATATTCCTTCTGGACTAGCCCACAAACAACATCCAAACTTGCATTGTCAATCACCAAAGATGTCTGACCATTCACCCAAATTTCACTTTCACATACCATTGGCTGAAACATCATGGACTGTGCCCCTATTGGTTGCTTCATTATGTACTGAGTCCCTATTTCCTTCTTCATCATGGTTGAGTCTTCATATCACTATCAATAGTTCCCCGCCTCATTTATCGCTACTCCGCCAGTCTCTATGAGACTGAATGGGAGCACGTTGGCAGCCTTGTATAAAAAAGTAGAACCTCTCCGAGTTTACCAACAGCTTCAACCATTTACTAATCACCCTTTCAAATTCTGGCCCATCAACGACATTGTCAAGCTCGCCGACGCATGCTTACACGCTGAAGTTCCAATCACTACGGATTCACATGAAGAATCACGAGTAGACTGAGATCTATTCAGAGCTACACACCATTTCTAGAGACCTTTCAATCACCAGACAGGACTTAGTGGAGAAAACCAAAAGTGTTGCCTTTAAAGGGATAGAGATTGATAAACGCCTAAATGTATCTATTTTATACATATAACTTTTGCACTATTCATGCATTCTTTGATGATTCGGTGCCCTTCGTATGATTGAATCATTTCTATTTGTGTTGTAGGCTTAGAAGAAGTCTAGGTGAGCCCAAGAACGTATTCAGGAAGAAATTTATACCAAAAAGGCATTTTAAGACCTTAGGTACTGTAGCAATCATTGTAGCACAATGAGATGAAGAATTTGTGAAGTCTCGATTTGTTGACGAGTAACTTGATGACCATGAAGATGCCCATAAGCCGGTTGATGAATTTTCAATTTACCATAGCAGGTGTATCGCAACAAATTTACTGTAGCACTTTTTTGAAATTTTGGCAGATATCAAGAGGCTCTCACGGGCATCTTCACACACGTGAACCAGACCATGAATCCATCCCGAAAGCACTTTAAAAGAGGGTTTAGGGCATCATTGAAGTTGTCTTTGGCTACCCTTTCTCCATCATCATCTTCTAAGGCTTCAAGTGGCTGGAGAAGGTGGATCTAAGGAGCAAGATCAAGGAGGAGAAGAAGGTTGCTATCAAGGAGATCATCAAGAAGCTTGCCGGTGCGGATCTACAAGCTCTCATCACCACTTTCTAGTCAACATTTCAAGGTGTTTCTTTGTTTTTGTTCATGTTTCATATATATCGTGAGATTTGTTTTGTTATTTATGTTGAACTAGACTCCCAAGGTCATCGTGATGCCGGTAAACCTTGGGATGAACTTGATTGTATGGATGTTGTGATTTATTTCTAGTGCATTTGGTTTGGTTTGTGGTTTTGTCTTTGTGTTCATTGATGTGTTAGATTGCATGAGAATTCTATGGTTCAACTTCTAGGTTGTACTTGGTTGCATGACCATCGCCCTTATGCTAGACACAATTGGCTTTGAAGGGATTCTTGTATAAATATACCATGACCATTGGGTATTTTGTACCCTTCCAACAATTAGGGATGAACCTAGATATTGTGTTTGACCCTAATTAGAGATTTCTCTAAGAGTAATGCAATCATAGGAGGATTTGGGAGGAAGTGATTCCGATCTAATACTTGTATGGGATTAGGGTTGAATCGCCATGACCATTGGGGTTGACCTACTTGAGGATGTCTTGGCCCAAAATCATTATTGCCCTTGTAATTTTAGCATCCTTCTAGTTTTAGCAGTCCGGAGGGGATCCTTGCCCGAGAACCTCACTCTTTCATTGTTAATCGTGTCCTTAACGTGCTTATGTGGTGTGCCTTAGTTCATTTGTTTATAGTTAGCTCTTTTGTTAGTTTTCTTATTTTCTTTTAAACTTCTCTTTGGTAGACTAGATAGTGCCATCTACGGGGAAGTAATTGCAACTCTTGGGACCTCAAGGAATACGATCCTCCCGTGCTTGCTCGAGAGGTATATTATTTGACGACCCATGCGCTTGCGGATCTTATTAGAGATCTCAAAGCAAGTGCTTGCTTATGGCATTTTAGTGCTTGGAGGGAGTGCGAGCTTGGTGTTCTCTTTTTCCTACTAGTTGTATATGGTGCTACAAAGGTTTTGAATTTTTTTTTATCCCAATTGATGGTTTTCCCGTGGATGTTGTACTATTTGATCATGTCGGAGTCTGGTAGCACAATAGACCAAGTTGTCAGGATGCTCCAGGTGTCAAAACAAATGTGTGATCGCTTTGTGGAGGTCATCAATAAGGCGATAAGCAGTGTGCTCTTGGCGACAACCAAGATTTTCTTTTACCAAGTTTGTTTGACATGGTTGTTATTTATGTTTTTTTTTAATGCATTTTCTTTATATATCGACCGTCTTGGCTTTTATTAGCCCTCTGTTGCCTATATTGCCACCATGGTTGTCTTCAATTCCTTTAGCAGCTCAGTTTTTCATGGAGGGCAGATTCATATCGGCCTTTGTCATTGCTGCAATACATCTCATGTTGATTGGGGTCAAGGTGTTTGATAAAGAAAGGAGAAAAGAAAGGAGAAATGGAAAGAAGGAAAGAAAAAGAAAAACTCTTTTAAAGCGCTGCACTGACGTGGTTATAAGCCTTGATGACCGGGCAGGGCCATGTCAAATCGCCTTTAATGGTGTTGGTGATGGTGACCTAATTGAAAGGAATTCATAAGTTCAATGACCAAAAGAGTTTTTTTTTTTAGTATAGTGACCAATATAGGAATCTGTGGATAGTTTAGTGGCCAAATATGTAATTTTCCCTTGAATTTATGAATTCCAAATTTATATTTAGCATGCAAGTTTTCCAGATGATGCTCTAAACAAAATAATCAATGTTATAGGTGTGCATTTTCTTTCTACAGAACTACAAAGCTAGTAATAAATATTAGTATGTTCAAAATCAAACATTAATTTTTATTTTTTGACATTGAAGCTCATTTCTTTGTCTTCTTCTGGGTTCCATGTATTTTTATGTGTGTTCCTCTCTTTTATTTGCATTCATGGAATCATTTATTTATCTAATAATTGTTGCACTTTTAATAAAATTGGTCTGGTTTATTGGTTGTTCACATTGTTGTAAGAATATTGAAAGAGATTGAAAAAGATAGAAAGGGAGAGCTTTTAATCCAAAGTGGAATATGGAAATTATATCGAAAAAGTTGGTCCATTTGCTAGCCTTGTTATACAATATTTATGTGTCATGGCCTTTTTATTAACTAAGACATTCAAATTATTATTATTCTCCCTAGTTGGTAGCCTTGTTTTCAAGTTAAATATTCGGGTTAATATTATTTTGATTAGTCAAAACCCACATTGACACCTGCATATAATACACTGACAAATAGACAAATAAATAAATAAATATACATCTATCACAACTTGATAAAGACTATCACCTTACCGTTGCTATCAGGTAACAAAGACAAGCTAAAATGTATACCAAATTAAGTAATATTTGTTCAAAATATGCTGTATTAATGGTAAGAATACCTCAAGTTCAATTTTTATGAGATTTATAGATATATATGCTAACAAAAAGATTTTAATAGACACAGACAATTCATAGATTACAATGGCGTGTAACTCACATGTATATGACCAAAGCATTAAGAATTTCATTAAATTTACTTTCCAGCACGGTTCAGTTAATAATATGATACTATGTCCATGTCCTATGATGGGATTTAGTAAATGGCAAAATCGTGCCAAGGTATATGATCATTTAAATTTGAAAGCAATTTCTGATGAGTGTATTTCATATATATATTTTCATACTTTTTTCATGTATTTATCTTGTCCTTAAGCATTTATTTGTTGTAATTCGATGCTACTATGGGGTATTATTGTGTATTTGTGCAGGAAAACAGGTTCCTATTCAAAAGAACAGGATTCGGCCCAATAACAGTAAGAAAAGAGGTCGAAATACAGTGTTCCAAGTGCGACACAGTCTGAGCACGGGCGTGTTCCTTCCCCAGATTTTCTCAAACAAATTTTACATCAGGTGAAGCGTGGCACTGGAGCTAAAATATTGTAGCTGAGTATTGTAGCATTTACTGTAGCAAATCGTTGTAGCACGAGTCCGGAGAAAAGCACGGTTTGCATGCTCCTAGCACGGGCGTGTGCTTTCTAGCATGGTCGTGTTGTTGCTGAATTTGGTGTTTCAATTGCCCAAACTTTCCTGAGAAAATCAGTGGATGAAGCAGTCCCTTAACAATCCCGTGTTCACCCTGAAAAGCACTTTGTAAGCCCAGATCCAGGTCATTTGAGGGGCTTTCTTCATCCTTCATTCCTCCTTCATCCGTGTTCATGACTTCTTTATCTTTTGTTTTCCTTAGCTTTGTAATGATTTGTACAACTATGAGGTGCTAGCCACTCTCTGGTGCCCTTGATCTATGAACTTGGATGTTTACATGTTTTGTTGATCTACTTGCTTTTAATATGCCTACGGAGTTCTATTGGTTTCTTATGTTGAATCATGTGTTTGCATAACTCGATGAATTCGATTTGCATAGTTGCTTGGGTAAAACTCGGTGTGTGGCTTGTTTAGCAAGAAACCACAGTTATCCTAGCAAAACTCGGTGTATTTGAGACCCATAGATGCAACATTTCTCTTGAGCACACACAAAAACCGTAGGATGTACTTGGTAGGTATCAGAAGTAAGTCCATTGCATGTTTCTCCGGGAGATTAGTCTGGGGCACTACTCTATCTCTATGTATCTCACCTATTTCCGTTCTAGCCCTTACCTGTCATCCTTCCCCCTTTAGGATTTAGTTTTAATCCTCTTACCAACTATTGTTTATTGGCTAGAGATTAGAAGATCAATTAGTACTAGCAGTCCAGTCCTTGTGGTTCAACAACCCAACCCCTCACGGGGTAACATTTTACTACTTGTGTGCGACCTGTACACTTGTGGAGAAAGCATCAATTTTCGAAAGGGTATACAGTTTGGTATCTTCATAGAGAGACCCATCCACAAGAAACAACTTATGTTTCAAATAGTGCGGAAGTAGCTACACAAAGCAATGTCATTGATCAAGATCCGATTAAAGATATGGTAAACAATGCATTTGGAGTACATGAACTTTCGGAAGAAGGCTTTGATAGATTAAATGAAAATGTCAGGCAAAATGATAATTTGACACTGAATGTATACAAAAATATGAATATAGATTATGAGTTTTATAAATTATCAAATGACGCTCAACAATTTCTTTATGATGGGTGTGGGAATTATTCAAAATTATCCTTTATATTGATAGTGTATTGCATCAAATGTTTTTGTGGAATGAGTGACAAAGCAATGATGTTGATAATGGAGTTGTTACATGGTGCATTTTCAAACATAAAAATTCCACAATCTTTATATGATGCAAAGAAAACCATCAAAAAGCTTGGATTGAGCTATGAGAAAATACATGCATGTCCGAATAATTGTATGCTTTATTGGGGAAATACAGAAGCTGAAGAGAGACAGATTTGTAGAGTTTGTAACACTTCTAGATGGCAAAGGGAAAAGGGTCATTCGAATGAGTTATCTAATGGTAATAGAGGAAGAAGAAAGATTCATACAAAAGTTGTTAAATATTTTCCATTGACACCACAATTGCGACTGTTGTTTTGGACTTCAAAAACGGTTAAAGATATGCAATGACACAGCTTATATACTAATATTGATGGGTTGATGAGACATCCAAGACATTTTGAGTATGGAAAAAAAATTTGATTTGACATATAGTTGGTTTGCAACAGATCCCCAAAATATGTGTCTTGCATTAGTTACAGATAAATTTAATCCTCAGGGCAATATGAGTCAAAGTTATAGCAATTGGCTGGGTGTGCATGAAACAGACATCTTTTATCATTTCAACAATAATTCCCAATAAACATATGCCAGGAAATGATATAGATGCATACCTACAACCTTTGATATGAGAGTTGAAAAAATTATGGTGTGATGGAGATGATACATATTAGTTATATACATCTTTACTTTGTTTGATTTTACTTATCATACTTATCATTGAGCTTGCTTTTACTATTGCTTAGTAAGAATGAGAATCATATGATTCAGACTTGTTTGAGCAAAGAATATAGAAATGTTATTATTTGATTATGGATTAACTTTCTTGGTGTTTTTCTTATGGCTTGAAGGTTTGGGGTATAAATAATTTTAATTACCTTGAAATTGGTCTTGTTTAAGTTGTTATTGTTAATTAGATTTACATTGCATGAGTGCTAGTTCTTGTTTCTAACTTTAGGTAATTTGGAGCCAAGTTGTAGAATTATATATTAGCCTTACATTGTATAACTTGTCCCTATATTATGTATTTATGTTAAGTTGCTTCTCTTGTAGACATTGAGGACTTACACGTGGTCATTTGACAACTATGAGCTATTGAAGGGGCATGAGTGATGGTGTTTCATTAATTTTTATCATACATAATTTAGTGTGCACTTTATCTAAGAACAACTGTGCAATATTTTGTTGAATGGAATAGTTTGTTGAATGTTTGTAAACAATATTTGACATTTATTTGAGAACAGGTGTGCAATATTTTGTTGAATATTTTAAGGATGTTCTTTTTACAAATCCCATCATGCTTGTCATGTAATATTTTGTTCAATGTTTGTTAGCAATGTCTGTAAACATTATTTGAGAACATGTATCTAATTTGTTTCATATGTTCTTCTTTTAAAAGATTGAACAAATTTGTAGATAAAACTTTATTTTAATTATTCTTGACTTATCAATAAATTTTTCATTATACTTACATCTCGTGGCATTTTTCAAATGTCATGAAATGGTTTTTAAATACAATATAAAACTAACAAAACATTTTATGACAGTTACGAAAAGCGTCGCGAAATGAACCCTCATTACATTTTGCGGCAATTATAAAAATGCAGCAAAATGCATGTCCATTGTAAATCGTGGCAGTTATGAAACCGCCGCCAAATGAAGAGAGGATGCATTTTACGACTGTTATTTAACTGCTAAGAAATACAATCTCGTATAACAAACTATGTCATTTTGTAACAGTTTCTAAACAGCTGCAAAATGCTGACTATATTTAGCATTACTTATTCCACTGGTTATTCAAAACCTCTACGTTTAGCTTCACAACGCTAGTATTGGTGGCGGTTTATAAACTGCCATAGAAGTGATTTCGTGACTATTGAAACCTCCACGAAATGAATTAAAAACCTCTATGAATTATATGTTTTCTTGTAGTGTAAGATTGAGAAAGTTATTGTTGTATTCTTGGAATCTCCACCGCCTTACTATTCCAACCTCTAATCCAATATGTATCTCCAATTGCAAGTGTAGTCATAGGTGCATACGGATTCAAATATCTCCTCGTATTGAGTGGTTTCTCCTCTTAATTTGCCGTTTACCTTCCATTTTCTTCAGTTTTAGGTTTAGTAATTTTTAGTTTAATCTTACTTCATATTGATTGTTAGGCTAGTGACACACCCTTGCGAGTGCCCGACAAGTGCACGGGTTGTCAAAGTAATAATACCCTGGTGAGAGAGTAGTCGAATCCACAGGGAATGGTGATCCAAGACAAGAGAAATTGCTACTTAGCTAGTGTGGAAATAATGGTGGTGAAAGAAAAAAATATGTGTGTAATAAAAAAAAGAGAAATATGAAAAAAAGAAGAGTGCAAGAAAAGAGTAGGGAGTAAACAATCAATGCAAATATGGGGTACCCCAACAAAGCTCCCCCTAGGACTAATGTTTCTAGTGTAAGACTTGTATTATACCTTCTAATTAATGTCTAATGAGTCGTGGAAATCCTTAAGTACACAGTCCCAAACCTAAGGTCAACCATGACTAATCCCAACAATGTGCCCCGGCACTAGGATTCACTACAGCCATTCACTCTGTTGATCTCTCAAGTAAGCTCTAGGGGAGTCCATCTCCTGTAGCCTCACACTACGTGGAACTGCTTGGGATTCTAGGGATTTCAAGTGATAGACCTTGTTACTAAGTATAGTTCTAACCTTTTGGTCTAGGCGAAAGAATACTAATCTTAGTTAAGTCCCAGCACTAGGATTCACTACAACCCTTCATTCTCTTGTTTGCGCAACTAAGCTGCAGGGGAGTTAATCTCCTAGCACTTCACTCTACTTCGATTGCAAAGAACTCTTGGAACACGGAGGTAGGGAAAATCACGCCGACGGGGAAAGGGGATGTTTCGCTACCTCTCGACTCACCCTCTCGACCCTCTCCAATCTCAGATAGTTTAATCCTATAGAAGTTGTCACACCTTCCAAGGATAACCTAGATGACTCTCAACCCTAGTGTCACGGCTAAAGGAGAATCAATACAATTATCATGCAAGATTGGAACTTAATTAAAAGCATCAATTAAGAAAGTATAATAAAAGTCATAGAAACAATGTCATCCTAGGGTTTACAAGTCCGAATACCCACTAAGGGTTTAGCTCTCCATGGAGCTATACAAAATCATCAAAGTATTTGTAACAAAAAGCATAGCAAACATGAACAAAACACCCTTGTGATTCGTGGTGATGGCCTTGTGAAGTCTCTCCGTCTTCTCTACCAAGTCCCTTGTTAAGCCTAGGACACGTCTCGCTGAATCGATGCTGACAAAAACTCCACCAATAGCTATGTTCCAAAAGACGTCGATGTCGATGCCGTAGAAAGCTCCAAAAGCCCTCCAAAATCCTCTCCGAACCCTAGCCACGAGCTCTCCAGAAGTTGGGTGAAAGATAGGTCGAAAAGTCCTCGAAATAAATCTGAGTCGCGCTATTTAAAGGCTGAAATCGGGCATCCGCACGGCCGTGTGGATTTTCAGGAAATCAATTTCTGGAGCGCAGTGAACAATAAACTGCTACATTGATTTGCTATAGTGATTTGTTATAGTACTCCCGCCCAAGTTGTTCCTGACTTCATGTTCTTCATTAAGACCGTTGAGTTGGGCACACAACCAACGGTAGATCATGTCGTTTATTCTTTTTTCCTTATTGACGAAAGTTCTTCAATGTTACACGGGCTAGACTTTATGAGTGTGCCTGCCTTTGTGCTTCTCCAAATCATAGAACAATTCGAGCACATTGAAGGTTGGCACACACCCACAAGTCTAGAACCCGTGCCTTGATCTTTGGTTGGTCCAAGAAACTCCTCAACAAACGCGGACATGACCTAATTCTGCTCCTTTTTCTCTAACTCTTCTCCACAACCCTACATGCACAAAAGAACACAAACGCACACTAATTAATGATAAAACTAGAGAAAAATAATGCTCAATGTAAGAAAATAATACTTCGTATTACTTATACACGAGCACTTATCAGCTAGATAACGGAAGAAGGATTAGTACTAGTATTCTTGTCTCTTTTAGGGATATGAAAACCACAGTTACCACTTTATACTTGTGCAACCCATGCGCTTAAGGGAACAACCATTCGGTTGGAGAGCATCAGTCCTTAAGGGATTTTCCTTTGTAACTTTTTCTAAAGTTTATATGGATGTGTCTTACACAATATCTATATACACTTTTGGGAAGTAATTCTTCTAGAGCAAGTATGAGACCCTATTATTTACATTTATTTCATAGAGTAGGACCTAATAAACAAGATTAGATTAGAAAAAAAGGAACATAAAAAATAAAAAGAAAGTGGCACAAGCCACAAAACAACAGACGCATTGCATTGGTAATTTATTATAGGAAAAAAAATAACTTAAATCATTAGTAATATAACTTATCTTTTGCCTATCACTCATGAAAGACTAATAATAGTTGTTGACTATTTCTAGATCACTAGCCAACAGCTATAATATCCAACTCAAGTGATTATAATTCTCTCTCTATTACAATCCATGATATACCATAGATGTTGATGATAACATGACTAGAAAAACTCCTATTCAAGTTCCAATTGGTCCTGTCACTCTTTTGCAACTTAAGCAATTCAAGAATGCTTTAAATGGGCTAATTAGAGAAGTTTTGGCCCAATCTAAACAGTGGAGGCCCATTAAAGATGATGAATGTGTGTCATATGGCAGGAAATCTATCATTCAAATTCGACTTTATGAAAAAAATCTTCAAGGATGAAACATAAAAGCCACAAATCAAAATTAAAGATAACTTACCATTATAGATTTACTAGCGAATCAACTTTAGCAAAATAATTCTTATTTTATTTACTATTTAGGTTGGCTTAATTTGAGGATTATCAGGCGTTCATGGTAAAAAGAAAATTAGTATTTTCCCTATTTAGTTTGAATAATTTAGAAGTTTTGTTAGTTGCCAAAATGCATTGACTCCTCTATTTAAGAAGCTTTTCTTGCTGAAATAATTAGATTACCTTTACCAAAAAATTGTGAGATTATTGAATTCACTTTTGGTTCTTTGAAAATTATTCAAGCTTATCGGAGTTTTCATGGTGTTAAACAATTGACTTATCAAAAAGGCTTTCGCAACTATTCGTGGCATCTTCACATATGGAGGTTCTTATTTGACATAAGCAATGGATCCAGATTTTTCCTAAGCTAGCATTAGCAAACAATCCGAGTAAATTTTGTTACAGGTTTCATCACGTGTTGGAGTTGTTCATATCAGTTTTTTCTCCAACCAAAAAAAAAAAGGATCTAGATTAAAAAAATAAAAAAGAAAAAAATTCTACACAATAATATAAAAAGAGAAATTTTGCACCATTTTGTGAGCCCGAAAACTTGGTTGGCCTTTATTTCTTATTTGTCTTAGCAACAGCCAAATTTCCTCGGTACTATTTGGTGAGTTGCTATGGGATTTTGATATTGACTTATTTAGTTTGATAAGAACCAATTGAGAATTGGTTAGAGTGTAAAAGGGAAAAGTGGTGAGTATAACAAAGGGAAAAAAAGCCAAATTCATTGATTACAACTAGAGTGATATTGAGTGAATCAATTTTTGAGTGAAAACAAGTGAGGGAGTGTGGTGAGATCCTTCTTTTACAAACTATTTTATGTGCCTTGTACTTAAAAAAAAAAGAAAAATGAAGAAAAAGGAAATGAAAAAGAAAAAGAAAGAAAAGAAAAGATATATATATATATACAAAAAAATGAAAAAATATCATATAATAGAGATATGGTAATGTTCAAGAAGTGGGTGATCATAGGGTTGTTGATGGAGACTATTGTGGGAGAAATGAGGTGTATGATGCAGGGAGAATTAGAGCAGATTCATGAGAGGTTAGACCAGTCAGAGAATACACGTGCGGAGCAACCCCAACACATTCCACAAGCACGGGGAGAAAATGGAGAAGATCAATATGATGGATATGACGATGAGGATGACCATGGTTTAGTAGCAAGTTATAGGAGGCATGGTGGATGGGAGGATGATAGGAGATGAAGCAAAAGGTTTAGAGATGATCAAAATCAAGATGATAGGAGCCTGGGTAGCATTAAGATGAAGATCCCATCATTCCAGGGGAAAAATGATCCGGAGGCATATTTAGAGTGAGAAAAAAAGATGGAGTTGGTCTTTCATTGTCATCAATATTCCAAGACCAAGAAAGTAAGGGTAGCAGTTATGGAGTTCTTTGATTATGCTTTAGTCTAGTGGGACCAAATGGTGACACATAGGAGAAGAAATAGGAAGAGACTAATAGCAGCATAAGATGAGATGAAGACCATAATGAAGAAGCTTTTTATCTTTAGCCACTACTACCCAGAATTGTACCAAAATTACAAAACCTTAGGAAAGGTAACCAAAGTGTTGAAGATTATTATAAGGATATGGAGATGGCGATGGTCTGAGTGAATGTAGAGAAGTAACCGGAAGCCACCATCGCAAGGTTCTTAGCAGGATTGAATTGAGCGATTACCAACACAGTTGAGTTCCACCACTATGTGTAGTTGGAGGACATGGTATACATGGAGATCAAAATAGAGAACCAGCTCAAGAAGAGGGGTACTAGTAACTGTTTCAAGTAAGGAGGGTGTAGCTTGAGTTGAAAACTAATGGATTGAAGTAAATCAAGCCTTATTTCACAACAAGGGCAAGGTAAATCCAATTCTTCTAAGTTTCAAAATCATGATCTTAAGTGCTTTATATGCCAAGGCAGGGGTCACATTGCAAGCCATTGTCTAAACAAAGGCATTATGATCTTGCGCAATGATGGTGAGTACGAGATAGAGGAGGAGAGTGAGGAAGAAGCAATGCCACCACTAGAAGATGCTAGTGATGTTGAAGAAGCTGAAATGGGAAGGTTAGTGGTAGTTAGTATGATTATGATGGAGGTAGTTGTACTAATGTTATTAGCATGTTTCTCATGGGAATGTTAATGCTCAAGACCACTAGACATCCCAGACCATATAAGGTATAGTGGTTGAATGATAACAGTGAGACTAAAGTGAAAAATTAAGCTATTATTTCATTTTGCATTGGGAAATATGAGGATGATTTAATGTGTGATGTAGTACCAATGAAAGCTTGTCATGCATTGTTGGGAAGGCCATGGCAATATGACAGACAGGTGATTCATAATGTCTTCTCGAATAAGTATTCTCTTGTTCACAATGGTAAGAACTTTAGATAGCATTTTTAACCCCTAAATAAGTGTATGAGGATCAATTGCGACTTCGACAATCATTTGAAAAACAAAGGGAGAGTGATAAATTGAGAGAAAATGAGAGACTATAAGAAAGAGAGAAAGAAAATTAGAAAAAATATTGAAAATCTAAAAGAGAGGAAGGCCAGGAATAGTGAGAATGACCAAGTTGAAAGGTGTTTGGCTTCAATGATGAGAGAAAATGATAGTGCGGCCCTACAAAAGGAGAGTTGTCTGGCAAGATTAAGTATAGTGAGGAGCGTGTTAATTTTGAGACAACCTATGTTGTTGTTAGTGTATAAGGAGGCATGTTTAAATACTAACAAGCTTTATGACTCTTTTCTCCAGATTTGGCCCGGAACAGTGCTGGCGATCGCCCTAACCTGTACCTCCAGAAAGAAAGAAGAAGATCATCTTGAAATCTAACTTTAGGCTATAAATAACCCTTTCCCGATGTAAGCACGCCCGTGCTTAAGGGCGTGCTAATGACTATGTTTGGATCCAAATCCTAGGGATTCATTTCTGTACAAATCTAGTAAATTCCACGGGGGTAAGCATGCCCGTGCTTACTGCACATGCTTGGTGACCAAACTCATGCAAGAATCACAGTAACCCTGTTGATCTTCTCATGAAACTTCTAGTAAAACACACGAGGGTAAGCATGTCCATCTTACCCGATTGTGATCCTTCAGAAGGATGGTGCTAGGGATAGTGAAACCGTGCCTCTCAATTCTGTGCAGACTCTAGTAAAACACCCGTGCTTCCGACCATGCTTCTAAGCACATCCGTGCCGAGGACCCTACTTATACTGAAACATGTATTCCAATGATGTTTTGCATTAGAATTTTTCTTTTGTCATTCCTTTTGGTCCACAATCCAATTATCTGCACAATTTAGCAAATATGCCTTAAGTAGCATCATTTTATAACAAAATCATGCTAAAAGAATAAGTAAAACACACAATAAGATATATAAAATATCTATATAAAACGTACTTATCAACTGTCATTAGGGCATTCGTTCAAATTTGACTTTCTGACAACGATAAAGAAAAAGAAGTTTTTTTAAAAAGAAAATGGTCTATAAACTACAATATTTCCTAAGATACTATTAAACCCACAACTAAGGTGAAAAGTGAACTAGAAAGGGTCTCCGAAGTATGGGTGAAATAACGCTTAGCACAACAAAGTACACTAGCTCTAAGGTCATCCCTAGTCTTGTGAATCCCTAACAACAAGTCATAGAACGTCCTAGGTCATGCACCATCATAATGAATACAAAGATAACCCTCCCCCACACTCGAACATTACATTGTCCTCAATGTACACAAGCAAGCACACAAACAAATAAAAGAAGATAATAGAAGAAATTGTGGAGAGTTATTAGGGCTTCCCTGGACACCGAGAGTGATGATGCTACTCTCAACGTGAACATCTCAAAATTCCTAAAAACGGAATACGTCATGTATAGCAAGAAGGGCACAACATGAAGCTTAAATCCAAAATAAAATAATTGAAATAACGTACTAAAAATGGTAAGATAAACAGTTTAGCAAGGGACTCCCCTTGCTAACTATAACAAAAAGTACAAGTCCCGGGAAAGTAAATGAAATACAATGTCCAAATATGACAAAGAAAATGAAAATGCTAGAAGGGTGAATGCTGCTCAGTCAGACTCAGACTCTGTAGCCTCTGGGCTATTAGAATTAGACTCCTCAGTGGCAATAATAGCGTCACCAGACTCATCTTCCTGAGTAAACCCTTCCTCGCTCCCTGAATCATCTTCCCCAAGTAGTATCAACCCCCACGTGACACAGTGCGGGGCCAGAGAAGATGGTGAAGGAGATAATTGGACACCCAGATAGGCACCGATTCTTACAAACTCCTACCCAGCCAATGCTGGTATAGTGATGAACTCGTCGAAAGTGTGGCGTGGTTGGTGGAGGATATGGTAGGTTGTGTTAAAGGGGAGCGAGAGGCTTGGGAAGGCGGAGGCGATGCGAGTTCAGCATGAGGAGTCGTAGCACCAACAATGCAGAACAGGGTCCCGTGTGTAATATAAATGGGCTACACCATCCTCATAGCTAGGAGGATGTCGAGGGTAATCGGGGCGTTGCTGTGCTCGATCCTCATACCACTAATCCCCCTCGAAGATACATCTCCCAGTTGAGCCCGGGAGATGCAGGAGCTAACGAATATGACTCTCACTCTAGGATCAAACCACTGATGATGTATAGCTAAGGTAATTTCATATCCTAGGTGCAAATGGAACCCATCCACCATGCTGAGGAGGTAATCGAAGTCCCTCCTACTCCCAATGCTTTCTCCCGCCCCTGTCAAAGAGTGACTCAGTAAATGATGGATGTATATGACAGCGGGGGACCGAAGGCTGGTGGCCTTCGACTTGTGAAGGGTCGTAGTCACTAGTGGTGCTCAAACGGTGCTAGAAAGACTTAATAGACTCCTTTACTAGCCGCGCAATCAAAAGGGCAACATACTCAGGCGTCCAAGTGAATACCTCATGCTACAATCCCAGATGGATTGAGAACTCGATCAAGCTCATCCTGTACATGGATCCAAACGCCTGAAATTGAAAAGTATTGGCCCTATGAAAACTGATAGTCCCCCACACTAGCTCAAATGTCGCCAAAAACTCAAGCGTAGGTCATATCAGTGATGGAGAAAAGCTAACGCTAGGATCTAACCCTCAGCAAACCTTGGACCTTCTCAGTGAGTCCCACATCATGTAAAATGTCCCAATTGATCTCTCGGGACTCCCTTATACGTTGGGTGCTCAGCTAGTTGTACCACACCTAATGTGCCAGTGTACCAAAACTGGGCCTCGTAGGGGTGGCTTGTGGGCTGCTCTCACCTCTCACTCTCTTCGGCACAGGCCCAAATGAGGTCATCTTCTTCCTCAACATTATCCTACGTAAGATTTTAATAAACAAGTGAATAAGTAAAAATATGTAGCTGTAGCACGCCCATGTTGCATAAACAGTGTGGGCGTGCTGACTGGAAAAGATCATGGGTGTGCTGAAGAACGAGTTATGAAAATGTGAAGCACGCCCGTCCAGGTTAATAAGCATGATCGTGTTGACAAAGAAGGGCATGATCGTGCTTACCTAGAAGTGAGCTAGGGCACAGCCAAGTAGAATTATGTTCCTTACGAGCACGGCCGTGCTTAGTCATTTTATCGAACATGAAAAATAAGCAACAATGTATGGTTTCTACCATTCATCAAGTTTCAAGCATATCATAGCAAATACCATATGAATAGAACAAAATGCAAGAGTTTATAGGAGATAATCACACAATATAGGGCCTACAAACAGTGAAGAGTTCGTACCCTTGCTCGAAGAATAAGGGAAGATGGGCGAGAGAGAAAAACCACACAATAAGGGCTCAAAAACTTGGCGAGAAGAATGAAATCATGCCGAAAAGAGAAACTAGAAGTTTGGAAAGAGAAAGGTGAAGACGGTGAATGCTTCGAAAGAGAAAATAAAAAGAAAGGAAACGAAAGAGGAACGGTCATGCCTGAGCACACCCAAAAGCATGGTCGGGCTTGAGATCACAATTGACCCCCTCTTATAAAACCACCAAAACTCTAAGGAAACACGATCGTGCTTAAAACCATGCTTAGGGCCATCCTTTTTACAAGAAAATTTCAACAAACCTAAAATCAAGCATGACCCTGCAAGGGGCAGCCGGACCATGCTTGGACAAGCACGATCAGCAGCACAAGCATGAGCACATCCATGCCTACTCCTTTAACCCGAATTTTCACAACTCCTGTAAATCACACGGCCATAAGCATGACCTTGCTGACCTGGAAACACATAGGAATTGCAAAAAGGAAACAAATACTCTCTCGAAAACCCACTAGCTTTAAAATAAAGCATTAGTATTGAAATTCAAACACATTTGAGTTCACAACGACCCACATAATAGAAGAAAAACTCGAGTCTAACAATAGTGAACACCCAACAAAGACCCTAAACAAAGAAAAACAAAACGTAACTAAAAGACGAAAAAAGTAAAAACAGCCGCGAAAACAGTTGAGTTGCCTCCTAAGAAGCGCTTGCTTAACGTCATTAGCTTGACGTACCTTATAGTGCTCACAGGGGATCATAAAATCCATTTCCCCCAAAGTTTCCTGTATCCTGAACACATGAGTAGGGGTTTAATGTATCAATCAAGTAAACTTCCCCCTCACTTAAATCAAAAGGATACATGTGAGCCCTAGGAGAGGTCAGTGGGCTAATGCTCTTCTTGTTTTTGACAACATTCTTCCACTGCTTCTTGGCCTAAGAAACCCTATGATCGACTAACTTCAGCTCCCCTTTGTAATCTTCAATGTGCCATTGAGGGTGGAGCTTCTCCTCGACCCCATCAGGTGGTTCTTCATCATTTAGTAACTCGTACAAGTCATCCTTCATCCACGTGTCCTCCACAAAATCCGTATCACAATCATCAATAACATCTAAACCATAACACGTGTCATCACTGTCCATGGGGTGGCAAATAGCATCTTTTAATTTGAACATCACTTCTTCATCACCTACTCTCAATGCCATTCAACCATGCTTAGCATCAATCAATGCTTGTAAAGTGGCTAAAAATGGACGCCCAAGTATCAATGGAACCTCAGTCTTGTGATCCAAATAAAAAATAACAAAATCCACAGGGAAGATGAATTGGTTCACTTGACTAACATGTCTTCGATAATGCCCATGGGGTGATGAACTGAATGGACGGCGAGATGTAGAGTCATCTTTGTCGGCTTAAGCTCACCAAGCCCTAACTTTTGAAAAATTTTATAAGGCATTAAGTTGATACTTGCAACAAGATCGGCAAGTGCTTTCTCATCAAGCATACCTCCAATAGTACACAGGATGATAAACCCTCCCGGATCTTTCTCTTTCTTTGGGATCTTGCTGGAGATGATGGCGGAACATTCTTCACTCAAAGTAACAGTGACTACCTCTTATAGCTTTCTCTTGTTAGCCAAAAACTCTTTGAGGAACTTAGCATAGCGAGGCATCTGAGTGAGGGCTTCAACAAATGGGACATTGTTGTGCAAGGTCTTGAACATTTCAACGAATTTCTTAAATTGCTCATATTTTTTTATCCTTCTTCACCTTAGTTGGATAAGGTAGCTTACATTGGAAGCTAGGAATCTTGGTTTCTTCCTTGAATTGCTCCTTCTCATTTTGCTCAAAATTTCCGCCAATGGATGGGTCCTTCATAATTACCACTTCAGGTTTGGGGGATGCTTCATCAAACACTTGAGTTGGGGTAGATGTCAATTCCCTTCCACTTCACAAAGTGATTGCCTTAAGGGACTCATAGGGGTTGACTTCTGTATTGCTTGGTAATGAACCTGGAGAAGTTTAGCTAGCGTCTTGGTAATCTGTGATACTTGATGTTCCAGATTCTGCAAGGATGCTTGTTGGTTCCTCATCAACTCTTCATATCACCCCATGTTTTGTATGAGGTTTCAAACTCCATATGTCGAAAAGAAAATATGTCACTTTTGAGCTTTGTAATATTTATAGGAGAAAATTATCGATTAAGAAACTTCTTTGCCAACTGTGCCCATGTAGTGATTGACCCTTGTGGCAAAGAACTTAGCCATTTTTTGGCCCTCCCCCACACTGAGAATGGAAAGAGTCGAAGGTGAACTCCATCAACAGACATGGTGAATGTTCCATACATTTCCAAGAAGTTCTTCAAGTGTTCATATGGGTCTTCATCCTGAAATCTGTCAAACTAGTGCATCTACTGCACCATCTGTATGAAATTTGGTTTCAGCTCAAAGTTATTTGCCATCACAGGAAGGAGAAAAATGTTGGACCTTGCTTCCTTCAAGTTTGGCCTAGCATAGTTTTAAATAATTCTTTGCTGATTATCAGCTATTGTATCATTCTGGGAATCAGCAAAGAACTTGGATCTAAGATCGACTTGTATTAACCTTTTGTGCAATGTTGTCTCTAACTCTAGATCAAGACTCACAAGTGGAGAAGAGGAACTTCCTCTGGTCATGCAAGAACACCTACAAACTAGTTCAATAAACCATAAATCAAAAACAAAATAAAAATAAAAGATGTACAACATAGACCGAAATACAGAAAAATAGCTAGATTACTATATAGTAAAACTTTCTCAAGAGTTGCCAGTCCCTGGCAACGGTGCCAAAAACTTGATACATCCCTTCCGTATCCATAAGTACATGAGTCGTACAAGTAGTAAAATGTACCCAATAGGATCAGGTAGTTAAATCCAAAGGGAATGGTATAGCTCTCAATACTCGTGTGTTTTCCAATATCTAGCCGGTTCAAAGATTAAGGTTGAATTAATTAATCTACTAAAGAATAGAAGAATAGAGAAGAAAGATGAGATATTGTTTGGGTTGAAGAGATAGTATTGGAAAGGAAAGTGCCCCGAATTTATCCTTTTGACAAATGCAATAACTAGGCAATGATTCAAGAGTTTTTTCTTGGACCCTGGTAACAACGTGGAAGGTTTGGTAATGTATGTCCTTGCCCAAATCTTGGAGCGGACTCAACACCTTTCCTGATGTGTGCCCTAGCTAGACAAGAGAAGATCACCCTCTAGACAACAAATCGATCTAAAGTTAAATAGCAAATTAAAATGCAATGGTAACTGACACGACCCCTTGCGGGTATCCCGCAAGTGCACGGACTTGTCGAAGTAATAAAATTACCCTGGTGAGTGGGTAGTCGAATCCACAGGGAATAGGGATTTAAGACATGAGATTTCGCTATCTAGTTGTGCGGTGTACGAAAAAGTGATAATAGAATTGATGAGTGAATTATGGAAGCAAATATGATAAAAATAAAATAAAATAGAGAGATGGAAGACAAGAAAGTGCAAGAAGGAGTGAATTAGAGAAAGACTAGTAATGGATGAAATAGGGTATCCGGACAAGCTACCACTAGGACTTATGCTTCTAGTGCAAGACTATGCTATTATACTTTCCTAATGATGTTAATTGAGTCGAGGATATCCTTAAACTCACGGTCCAAAACCTAAGGTCAACCGTGACTAACCCCAACACTATGTCCCGGCATTAGGATTCACGTCAACCTTTCACTCTGTCGCTCACGCAACTAAGCCCCAAGGGAGTATATCTACCTAAGCCTAACACTACGTGGGATTGCTTTAAGCTCTAGGGATTCCTAGTGATAAAACCTGTTCCTATGTGTAGTTCTAACCCTTTGGTCAAGGTGGAAGAACCCTAATCTAAGTTAAGCCCCAGTCCTAGGATTCACTCAACCCTTCGCACGGAAATGCATCTCTTAATACTTGACTCTACTTCGATCACTAAGAAATCAAGGAAAACGGAGGTAGGGAGAAATCACACCGGAGGGGAAAAGGGACGCTTCGCTACCTCACGACTCACCCTCTCAACCCTCTTCAATCTTAAGTAGTCTAACCCTATAGGAGTTGTCACACCTCCATAAGGTAACCTAGATTATTCTCAACCCTAGTGTCACGGCTAAGGGAAAACAATTACAAAAGATAATTAAAATTGAAACTCGAATTTATTCATCAATAATGGAAAAACATAATAGCAATGTCATAGAAACATAATAATCCTAGGGTTTTACAAGTCCGAATACCCACGAGGGGTTTAGCTCCTCATGGAGCTATACATGTTCATCAAAGTATAAAAGAAAGCACAAATTAAAGACATTGATGAAAACCTCCTTGCGTATGGTGTGGCCGTGGTCTTGTGCGGCCGCCGAACGTCGATGACGATGCCGATGACGCGCTCCAAACCTCCACGATGTCCTCCCCGAAATCCTAGCTGTACTCTCCAGAAGTTGGGGAGAAAGTTAGGTCAAAGATATCTCAAAAAGTGTCCAAAATCGAGCTTTTATAATGTTGAGTCGAGGCTTTAAAATTGGACTTATCGAGACTTCACACGGCCGTGTGGAATTTCCACACGCCCATGTGAAGTTTCTGGGTTGCTGAAAAATTAATTCACACGCCCGTGTGGAATTTCCACAAGCCCGTGTGAACTCTCTGAAATCCTGTTTTTCGGCAAAAAGTGAACAGTAGCTTGCTGCAGTGTTTCGTTACAGTAACAAGCTACAATGATGCTACGGTACTCGCCGAAACGCTCTCGAATGCATTGTTCTTCATCGAAGCCATTGATTTGGGCACACAATCAATGGTAGATCATGTCGATTGCTTCATGTCTCCTTCTTGTTGAAGTTCTCCTAAGCAACACGAGTTAGACTTGTTGTGAATGTGACTACCTTTGTGCCCCTCCAAAGGAGGTTGACACACACTCACAAGCCTAGGCTCGTGCCTTATTCCTTGCTTGGTCCGAAACATTCCCAACAACGGCGAACACGATCTAACTTCGTTCTTCTTTTCCAAATTAGCTCCATAAACCTATAATGCATAAGAATACACAAATGCACACCATTTAGTGATAAAATCTGATAAAAGGTATGCTCATTGTAAGATAATAACACTTTGTATTACTATAACACAAGCACTTATCAGCAACCAACGAGGAAAATAACAATGAAAATTCAGTCATACATGCCTAGTTGGCAAATCCCTCATTAAGCTAGCAACATACAATCATCAAGGCAAGAAACACAAAGAATGACAAGCAATAGGAACAACAAGAAGACCACAAGATAACGCTAGAATCAATATCACTAAAATCAAAGCATTAGAAGTCAAGGTTCATAATATGAGGCACCAAAAGACGATTATCCCCTCATTGTCTTACAAACAACAATAGAAAGCGACAAGAGAAATTGAAATTATCCGTTAAACTCCCTTTTTTCTTCACAATCCATCAGAAAAGGCTTAACAATAGTTATCACCGATGATCCTCCTTTTCCACGCTTGTCTCCTCTCTAGGTCTGGTCTTGAATAGTGCCGATGGCTATACTGTGCCTCCAAAAAGAGAGAAGAAGATCCCCTCAAAATATAACTTTAGAGCTTAAATAACCCTTTCCTTATGTAAGCAGACCGGTGCTTGCCGGCATGCTAATGATCGTGCTTGGCTCCATATCCTATGTATTGATTTCTGCGCAAATCTAGTAAATCGCATAGGGGTAAGCATGCCCGTGCTTACCAACCATGCTCCTTCAGCACAGTGGTACTAGGGAAAGGAAAATGGTGCTTCTCAATTTTGTGCTGACTCCACTAAAATGCACGTGGGTTCAGCACACCCGTGCTTCTGACCGTGCTTCCAAGCGTAGCCGTGCTACGGACCTTATTTATCCTGAAACTTGTATTCCAACGCTGTTTTACATCAGAATTCTTCTCTTTTCATTCCTTTTGGTCCAAAACCCAATTATCTGCACAATTTAGCAAACATACCTTAAGTAGCATCGGTTTATAACAAAATCATATTAAAAGGACAAGTAAAACACATAATAAGGAATATAAAATATCTATATAAAATGCACTCATTAGGTGCATTTGAAAAAGCTTGAGCCCATGTGTAGTCCTTGGCAATCTAGTACCAAAAAAAATTGGATGTGGAGGATGTTCATTAATTTTCGAGTGGTCAACCAAATCACAATAAAGTATCAATACCCTATTCCTTGCTTAGGTGACATGTTAGATGAATTGCATGGAGCTTGTATATTTTTAAAAATTGATTTAAAAAGTGGATATCACCGAATTAGAATAAAAGAAGGGGATGAATGGAAAACTACATTCAAAACTAAAAGTGGGTTATACGACTGGTTAGTTACACATTTTGGACTCACTAATGCAACAAGTACTTTAATGGGATTGGTGAATCATATTTTACGGTCTTTTATCGGTATATTTGTTGTTGTTTCTTTTGATAATATACTTATCTATAGCAAATGATATATTTCAAATCTGTTTTGGATATGATCAGGCAAGAGCACTTGTTTGCTAACCTCAATAAATGTATCTTTTGCACATATAAGCTTGTATTTCTTAGTTTTGTTGTTAGTGTTCAAGGAATACAGGTTGATAAGGAGACAATGAGGGTAATTCAAGATAAGCCTAGCACAATGAACATCACCCAAGTAAGGACTTTCCATGGGCTTGCAAGTTTTTATCGTCATTTCGTGAAAGATTTTAGCATGATCTTTGACCCATTGACGGTGGTAATAAGGAAAAATGATGGGTTCAAGTGGCAGAAAGAATAGGAAGAGGCATTTGTGTTGCCCAAGAAAAAATTAACCTGATTTTAGTAAAATATTTAAGATTGAATGCGATGCCTCTAGAATAGTTTGGTGCCATATTAATGTAGTGTGGAAGACCAATTCCATACTTAAATGAAAAATTGAATGGGCAGGCTTAAAATATTCTACTTATGACAAGGAGTTGTACGCATTATTTTGTGCAATACAAACATGGCAACACTACTTTTGGCCCAAGGAATTCATGATTCACATGGATCATGAATCCCAAAAGCATTTGAACGGGCAACATAAGCTTAACAAGAGGCATGCTCATTGGAATGAATTTATTGAGATGTTTCCCTAAATCATTTGATATAAACAAGGCGAGAAGAATGTGGTTGCTGATGTACTTTCATGCAGGTATGTATTACTTTCTACACTTGATTCGAAATTACTTGGTTTTGAGCACATTAAAGATTTATATGCTAATGATCCTGAATTTTGTAAGGAATACTGGGATTGTGAGGAGCATGCCAATGGTAAGTTTTATATTGATAATGGGTTTTTATTTCAAAAATAGGTTATGTGTTCATAATTGTTCTTTGGAGAACTTATTAGTGTAGGAATCCCATGGAGGAGGTTTGATGGGGCATTTTGGAGTTGTAAAAAGTTTAGCTGTTTTGTAGGAACACTTCTATTACCCACATATGAAGCGAGATATAGAGAGAAGTTGTGGTGGATGTGTCTCTTGTAGGCAACCCAAATAAAAATGTAGTCAAACAGTATGTATACTCCTTTGCCTATTCTTACTGCACTGTGGGTCAATATTTCCATGGATTTTGTGTTAGGTTTGCATAGGTCACAATAGGGATAGACTCTATTTTTGTGGTTGTGGGTAGGTTTTGTAAAATGGCACACTTTATTCCCTGTCACAAAGTAGATAATGCAACCATTGTTGTTGATTTCTTCTTTAAAGAGATTGTGTGTTTACATGGTGTGCCTAGAACAATTGTGTCCGAAAGAGATGGTAAGTTCTTAAATTACTTTTGGAAGACCATGTGGGAAAAATTAGATACCAATTTGTTGTTTTCTACTACATGCGAACCCCAAATTGATGGTCGAACAAAAGTAGTTAATAGAACTTTATCTACATTATTGAGGGCTATAATGAAATAAAACATCAAATCATGGGAAGATTGTTTGCCCCATGTTGAGTTTTCTTATAATCATGTTATTTGTTTTTCTAGTAAGTTTTCACATTTTGAAATTATTTATGGATTTAATCCATTGTCTCCATTGGATTTAACACCATTACATGCTTATGAGTATGTTAACTTGGATGGACAAAAAAAGGCTAAATTTGTTAAGCAGATACATAAGAAGGCATAGCTCATTATGGAGAAGAGGACTGAGCAGTATGTAAAACAATGCAACAAAGGGCGGCATAAGATAATTTTTGAACCCGGTGATTGGCAGGGCTTCATTTGAGGAAGGAATGATTCCTAGTCCAAAGGTAATCCAAGTTTCTTCTAAGAGGAGATATCCGTTTCAAAATTTTCAAACGGATTAACGACAATGCATAGCTACTTGACCTACCAGGTGAGTATAATGTTAGTGTTACCTTTAGTGTTTCTGATTAAGTCCTTTTGATATAGGTATAGATTTGAGGGAAAATCCTTCTCAACAGGACGGAAATGATGAGAACATGACCATAAAAACTCCAATTCAAGTTCCAATAGTTCATTACTTGAAACAAACATCTCCTTGTCCCACAATAATTTCTCTCAAGTCTATTGTGCTACTCTCAATATCTAACCACCAGAACCTACAAGCTTCCACATGTAATCTCATTATCTTTGAAATGCCTATGATTTCTAATCTAGACATTTTATCTATGCAGCAGTAGTCAGCATATCCAACTATTCTATGACCGTCCAACTTGTGCACATTACCAAATGTATAATACAACTTTATTGTGAAATATTCTGTGTTAAGTGCTAAAATAAAATTTTTCCCATTTGCTAATCAACCAACTTAATCCAAAAGGTTGTAAAAACACCAATAATATAGTAACCTACAAACTACTCCAAATGGTAATCAACCACCTCATTCCAATAATGTAAAACTAAAATTAACAATTGTAGTTTGAAATGAATATAAAGATCAATGCAACTAAGTAAACAAGATACTTAGTTCTTTTATTACATGATTGTAGCTAATGAAATTAAGAAAAAAACCAACAAAAGTTTGGGAGGACACAAATGTAATTAAGTACAAACTAAAAAACCAAACAAGCCTACTTCAGTATATTTTATTTATGTGGTTATAGAAGATTATAAATGAAACTTTGCAGGATCTTTCATACATAAAAAATGGGAATGAAAAGCAAAACAAACTTTTCTAGAGAAGCAAAAACAACAGTAGCATATGTTATAATATCCGAAAAACATTCCGAGATGAAAGTTACGCATACATGTTTGCTGCAGATGTAGTTATTTCAAGTTTTGCTATAGGTTTGTTTTAATATGCAATTGTCCTCTCTTTCATATAAGAACTTTTTAACCTATCATGAATGCCATCAGAATCTAGATAACATGTAATATACAATCATCTTTATAGCCTTACATGGACCTTTTTTCAAGTTTTGTTATAACGTCTGCTCTTGCATTTCTTATGAAAAAAGTGTTTCCATTAATGATCAAAGGATAAAAATATAATCTTAATTAACAAGTTGCTATATATATATATATATATATATATATATATATATATATATATATATATATATATAGGAGAATGTTTTTAACGATTATTATATTCTTTATGTTATTGTTGACACTCTTAGGTCCTTCAAAGGGTATTTCCATCTCTCTGTCTCTGTCTCTTGTCTCTGTCTCTCCACAAAAAAGCATTGACTCTAACAAATAAGATGTTATGTAGCAATACTTCTCCTTATATATGTATGGTGGTCTACTTTTACATATCATATGTACTAGATTGATAATGGAACTGATGGTTTCATGTATAATAAATATAAAGCAAGCTTCTAAGATTAAAATTATTCAACAATTGATTTTTACATCATATAAATAACTTAGATCTACAAACAAAGAATATATAGTAAATGAGAATCTATTCATTTTTTAAATGAACATAATTACTATGAAAAGGTGGAAGAGAATATATACATCTATGTGTTTCAGGCCATAACTAGGAAATTTAGGGCATATCTTCTCTGCAAATTTAGTCCAAAACAATTTTATTGACTAAAAATGAGGAAAAGTAGGGCTTATCTTCATCTCATATAATAAGGATTATCTACGGTTGATGAACAGTAATTTTATCACAAATCTTATTTTAAAATTAAACTATAATGTAAAAAAACCCTAACATCAATCTCCACTTCAATTTTTGAAACAATTAATGAGTCAACTTATGGTAACTTGGTGGGTTCTCCATTTGAAGTCTTATTGCCCATTAGACTTCATGCAACACAAATTGCTCTCGTAAGTCCTTTCGTGTTCACCAGTGGTTGCAAGGGATTCTTCAACTCTTGAATTGGATGTGTTGATCCCGAGAAGAAAGATGATGTCTCAATCTCCAATAGACAGGAAATGTTGATCGGGCTCACCGAGAAGCAAGGGTTGTCACTCGAGTGGAGAAGGGGGAAGACTAGAAAAAGGAGAATATGGTGGGGGATGAAATAGGGTTTAAAGGGCTGATGTGGTGTCTGATGTGTAGATGATGGGGCAAGCTGATGCTGACAAAGTAATGCCGACAAGGCAATCTCCAAAAGACACATGAATGTAGATAACATGGCGTTTGAAGTGTCAACAAAGGTGGCCATGTGGACATCGTTGATGGTGTCTCATGTCCGCTTCAACAGATGACACTGTAAACTGATGCGATGAAGCAGTTTTGGCAACCACATCAGTAAATTCTACTCGGAATCCCTTGATGCCCTTCTGGTGAAACCAAATTGAATTTGGGTGACCAAAATTATACAATTATATTTGAATCTTAAAATAAAAAATGGCATAGTATTATTCCCCAATCACCATTTATGTTCTTTCATTCATGTTCTCAATGAGGGATTGCTCAAGCAATTTTTGGATTCACTAACTTTCCTCATCCACAGTCATATCTCTTTATATTTTGTGAAACTAAAAATTTTAGCTAAACAAAAATCTAGTAGGCGGTGTTCTGGTTCTATTTCCTATCATATTTTGTGATGCTTTTTTTTAATTTAAAAAAATAATCCCATTTTTATTAGATTATCTGTTACATACTACATGATAAGTGCCCTTTCTTAATATTTGATTATTTTTTAGGTGTGATTTTTTCTGTTTATTAACATCATCATGACCTTTTTTTTTAAAGGCCTACTTATCCTTTGATAATTTGGTCTATTTTTTATTTTTTATATTTATCTCCAATATCATCATGATATTTTTGTTTTCTATTTTTTATTCCTTTACTAATAAAACTATGCAATTTTGAAAGTTATTGTTTTTTCTCTAGTTGTGCAACAAGTATTTGTTTCCATCCTAATTTGAAGCTCACAACTAGATAGTCAATGAAGTTGAAAGATGATGATGATGATGATGATGATGATGATATGTATTAATAATCATCATACATGAATGTTGTTGTCATAAATTAAGGAAGTGATCAAAATGCAAACAAATGGAAAAACACAAAACTACTCAAAATTAAGCCCTTCATAAATTTAAGAGTTTTTTTTACCTATGACTTGTACCATCCATTCATTCATTCATAAGCTTATAATATGGACTTTGTATGTTTTATTCCTTTATTTGTAGGAACGAAGTTAATGTACTATAGTATACTCTTATCTCTCTTTATATATGCCTTAATTTTAAGGAAAACTAACACAAATGTAGAAACAATAAAGTAACACAAACTAGTGGAAGAGTCTTTTTTTTGTTTTGTTTTGTTTTGTTTTAATTTTTTTTTTTTTTTTTTTTTTGAGAATTTTGGACAAGTCATAAGTAGGACTTGAAATCCTTGACCTTTGAGTAAAGAGCAAAATGAAATACCAATTACCTTATTGCAGGGATAATAACTAATGAAAGAGTCAATCAATTAAATCATGTTTCTAGGTTTATATGATATAAGTCATTACATTGATGGTGAGCACACGCGACACTAGAAAGCATGTACATGACTCCTCTCCCGCAAATGCATGGGTAATTAAGTAATAAACCTCTAGCGCGAGAGCGAGATGGTCGTAGTCCTTGGGGCCCAAGATCTTCTATTATTTCCTCCTGGGTGACACTATCTAATCGATCAAAGAAAGGTTGTTGTTTGAAAGTATAAATATGAAAATACAAAAATACAGAAAAGAAATATAAATGACTTAGGATACTTCAAACAAGCAATATCTAGACCAAAAAAGGCAAAACCCACGGGAGAAGAACAAATACGGATGATCATAAATGCAATGTTGGCTAGGTTTGGTCCACTAGTCTCAAGAGTCGACTATCCCACAACTTCCGTGGTGTAACCCTAATCCAATACATATTCCCCCATACAAAAGATACTCCTAGGATGTCTTTGGGTACAAGGAGTCTTGGCTAGGAAAGTTTTAAAGCTCTCTAGGTTAAAACTAACCCTAATGTCCGTGTGAGGATACCAACACCAGGAACCTCCGGTGTACCAGTATAATGAATCCCCTTCAATCATCATGTGACCTAATACATGCAAGCGTCCCGCTATACAAACATAATTCGCAAATCAAAACCTATGGAGTCCATCCATTCTAGGTTTAACATTAAGATGATAGATTGAACCCAAACAACGAAAGCTAAACAATCAATTACAAATAAACAACATCATCCATAAAAAATCTTCTCCCAAGGTTCACTAGATATCCAGCGGCGTTGGGAGTCTAGGTCCACATCATCAAGACAGAAAACATAAGAAAATTAACACAAAAGCTCATAATGCACTCCCTTAGGATGTAGAATAGAAGGTGGTGGCAAGAACTCATCAAATCTGCGCAATTGAGATCCTCGATCTGCTCGCTTGAACTTGACCTTCTTCTTCCCTTAAATTTACCCTTCAAATCTCCTCTTTTAGCTGGCTTGAAGCTCTGAACAATGACTGTGTGGAAGATGGAAGCCCAAGGATCCTCCTCAAAAATGCCCTAGAAATGGCTTATAACAAGTCTCTTCTCGGTATGTTCGGGGACCATACAGGCGCACATAGCTCACATACTCTTTTGGATGAGCTCTGTGGACATCGTGCGGGTAAAAATCCACTTTTACAATAACTGCTATAGTGCCAGTACTATATTAACCACTTCTGCAATAACTGCTACAGTGATCAATGGCTGAAATCCACCCTTCCTGCCCGCAGCTTGGGGATGTGTGTGAGCTTCGACAAATCCTTCAAGTTATGCTAAAACAAAGCTCACTCATGATCTAGATGATTTTTTCGATATCCTGAGATAAAAAAAAAAAGGAAATACGAGGTGAAAGGGCATCAGAGTCATAGAAATATGCATAAAAGTACAAAAAATAAATAGTGAAATATTGATGAATTTAGACAATTATCATACACCACACATATATATAATCTATCATATGATATACATAATATCCCATCTCTCTTACTCTATCTCCATTAAGATGGTGCTCACCCTTACCCCTATTTCCTGAGAGAATGGCAGAGGGAGATTAAAATTAAAACAGGAGAGATTCATTTGAAACATATGATGGCTCATAATGTTGAATGAGGATCTCATTTCCATTGAATAACATGTGGCATCTAGTATTTTGGTTGCATATCTAAAATTTGGATGGATAATTTTAGAATAATTTTTTTATTGATGGCTTTTTATAATATTAGAAAATTTTGCAATAATTAATGAAAGCTTTTGTTTGTTAACAATTCATTATATGATTAATTCATGTCAGAATGACTCGGTTACATCTAGACTTGTATTATCCTTTCATTAGTACTATTTACTATAAGTAATTCATTGTGTAAGTTACTCTATCAATTTTATTTTGTGGGTTTTCAAGTTGAGCTAAAATAGCAATGATAAAGACTTTACCCGAGGTGACAATAGTCACAATTTGTATTGCGGGGCATGTATTAAACGAATTTTTGGAAACCATTACAGACATAACTATTTGCCATTATTTTTCTAGTATTTCTCTATATTCATGTCAAGATGCCCAATATTGTGATACAAAAAATTCCATGGTGAGGTATGCCACACCTCGACACCAAAATCGGATGTTAATAGACTAGCCGCATAGGTATGGGAAGTGTACCTCACCTCATATGCAAGGGCTTATATTATGAAATAAACAAAAGACACCTATCAAATAATAATGAAGTCTAACCCAATGAATAAATACGATGAACAACAAACTATAGAAATAGTAATAATACTTCAAGTAACATTAAAAGAAAAGTACACGATAGATTTGAGCCTGAAGTACCACAATGGACCTTATACAAATATAGATACAGTTCAAAGATGACACGATAGTATTGGAAAAATAGAATACATAGAAGCACGATGACTACCTAGACTGAGGTTAAAAGCTCTATAGTTATTATCTACTCTCCACTATTTGCAAAAGATAAATCAACAAACTTGTGTGCTCATATGCTTAGTAAGTACCCCGAAGAAGAAAATAGAAGAAAGAAGAAAAGAGGAACCAATAGTGATAATAAACTAAACCAAAATGAATAACTCCTGCATAACTCATATACTACATGTACTAATGAGAAGTAGGTTCATAATTCATATCACAAAAACTCATGAAATCAAAACACAACATAAATAATGTGATAGTTTAATCAGGCCATAATTGAAATAAAACCACATTTCCAGGTATGTTGAAATCAGAATATCAGACTTTGATCACATCATCCATACCATCCACACTATCCACCATCACCTTTCACACAATCATACAATCGTACCATCCACTATCCACAAGTACCCTAATCTAGATGCTAGACTAGTATCGACATGTCCCTTTACTTGCAGTCTAATACTTCCTCTAGAATTGAGTGACTACACAAATATGCATAACATGATGTATCACAATTATCTAATAGGGATGATTATTCAGCTAAGACATATATAGAATTTCTCATAAATGAAAATTTATATATATATATGAATAAGAGAATACTGTGCATACTATTTATATATGGACACATGTATGTGTGTAGTTGTCTATATATGTAAGCATATATATACATTTACGGGTGTCTATATTCATATGAAGGCATGTAATTATGTAAGTATCTATATGTATAAATATGCATATATGTATGCCACACAGGTAGCTCTGGAATCTTCCAAAGTCAACTTACAACAGCTAATACTTCAACTTGACAAAAATTAGCACAAGATGGAAACACATATTATGTAGCGCATAAAACCTAACAATATGCGGAAAATTTATACAAAGCAATATCGCTGGGTATAATCATATTTTATACTTTTAAAATGCTAACAATATTAAGAAAAATTCTAGAAATTTCTACCACTTATCGGAATCAATACTAAGCATGATTGTGGGATACCTATCATAGACTTTATGCTGGGATTCAACACATATATCTTGCACTAAAATTCCATAGTATTTCTATACTTTCCACACATGCATCCTTTGAAGGATTCTATATTACTAGAGGCATGTTGTGGAAATAAAGGCAACACTAGTACTCACACAACGCTATAGGAATGCATCCATTATCATAGTCATTAGAAAATCTTTACAAAACTATCACAAAAAAAAGGAAATGTGAACTAAGGAAAATCAAGGATACTTACGTCCAAAAGCAAATCCTTTTTTGTATCCTACTTGGTTGGTTCACATAGGAGGTTCCTAGATCCATCCTCCTTAAACTCTAGTGATTGGTGGCATTCCTCCTCCCACTCACCTTCTCCTTTTTCTTGTCCTCCTCCTTCTTGACAGGGGCCCGAAAGTGCACGGGTTGTCGAAATAATAATATACCCTGGTGAGTGGGTAGTCGTATCCACAGGGAAAAGGGATTTGAGATACAAGTATTCACTATGTAGCTAATGCGATGTATGGAAAGAAATCGATAAGTGAGTGCGAAAGAAACTAATAAAAACCAGACTTAAAATAGACTTATGGAAGGTGAGAGAGTGCAAGTAGGAGTAAAAGAGTAGGACAAGCAATGAGAGAAGATGGGTACCCGGACAAGCTACTCCTAGGACTTATGCTTCTAGTGCAAGACAATACTATTATACTATCCTATTGATGTTAATTGAATCAAGAAGATCCTTAAACACACCGTCCCAAACCTAAGGTCAACTGTGACTAACCCCAACACTATGTTCCGGTCATTAGGTTTCACTACGACCCTTGACTCTCGTTGACCTGTCAACTAAGCCCTAGGGGAGTCTATCTACCTAAGCCTCACACTGTGTGGAATTACTTTATGTTCTAGGGATTCCTAGTGATTAACCCTGTTCCTATGTGTAGTTCTAATCCTTTGGTCCAAGTGAGAGAACCCTAGTCTAAATTAAGTCCCGGCACTAAGATTCACTTCAACCCTTCACTTTGTTGCTCGCACAACGAAGCCTCAGCGGAGTTTATCTCCTAACACCTAACTCTATCTCGACCGCGAATAAATCATGGAACATGGAGGTAGGGAGAATCACATCAGAGGGGGCGTTCCGCTACCTCACGACTCACCCTCTTAACCCTCTTCAATCCTAAGTAGTCTAACACTATAGGAGTTGTCACACCTCCAAAGGATAACCTAGGTTGTTCTCAACCCTAGTGTCACGGCTAAGGGAAAACAATAATCAAGAAGAAATTAAGATTGAAACTCAATTTTATTCATCAATAATGGAAAAGCATAATAGCGATGTCAAAGAAACATAATAATCCTAGGGTTTACAAGTCCGAATACCCACAAGGGGTTTAGCTCCTCATGGAGCTATACAAATCCATCAAAATAAGAATAAGAAAACAAATTGAATGCATAGATGAAAACCCCCTTGTGTGCGATGTGGCCATGGTTTTGTGAGGCCGTCGGACGTTGATGTCGACACCGATGACGCGCTCCAAACCTCCATGAAGTCCTCTCTAAACCCTAGCCACTCCTCTCTAGAAGTTCGGGCAAAAAAGAGCCAAAAAAGATCCCAAAAATAGTCTCCAAAATGGGCTTTTATAACATTAAGTCGCGGCTTTAAATTGCAGAAATCGGGATTTCACATGACGGTGTTGAATTTCCACACGCCCGTGTGAAGTTGTTATTTTGTTGATTTTCGGCAAACAGTGAATAGTAACTTGCTACATTGCTTTTGCTACAATACATTACTACAGTGCTGCTGTAGTAATTGTGCCGAAACGCTCCCGAATTCGTCGTTCTTCATTGAGGCCGTTGAATTAGGGACACAATCAACGGTAGATCGTGCCGATTGCTTCAAATCTCCTAATTGGTGAAGTTCTCCTCATTAGCACGAGCTAGACTTATTGTGAATGCTCATGCCTTATTCTTTGCTTGGTCTGTAAATCTCCCCAACAACAGCGAACACGATCTAACTTCGTTCCTTTTCTCCAATTTACCTTCACAACCCTACGATGCACAAAAGTAAACAAATGCACACTTTTTAGTGATAAAATATGATTAAATCAATGCTCATTGCAAGATAATAACACTTCGCATTACTATAACAAGAACACTTATCACTTCTCCATTTCCTACTACCAGCTCTCCATCCCTAAACATAAAACAAAAATCAAAGTCTAAACAAAACAAATGTTCCGATAAAAAAAATATCTTATGTGAATAAATGCTACAACACCTTATAATATAGTATGTTATTGAAGTTCAAAAATGAAAAAAAATATGCCATGCCATTTGTAGTGATACTCATATAAGATTGATCTAATTATAGGAGCGCATAATATCAAACTGGAAAAACTTAAACCCAAGTTCTAGGGTGGTCGGTACAAGATATTTGTGATTTTAGTGATTTGGGTGCACATGTAGCAAAAGTGTGGCGACAAATATTGAATATCAAAATGGAATACAAGAGCAATGTACATTAATTCAATACTCTTTAGGAATATATTTTCTAAACTAGCTTGCCATAGCACAGTAATTTCCCATTATATCCAGATGCATTAGGTGTACACTTGTCCTAGATTTTTTTTTTAATAATTACTTATTATTGCCTTGTGTAGTTTTTTGTTTGTTGTTGTTATACAATAACATGTGCTTTTTATCTACTAATATGTTCATGTTTTTATTCTGAATTTAAATTAGGCTTAGAACTTGTAAGTTGCAGCCATTGTGCCAATGAGGGATAGTTTATTCTATCATGTATATCTTGAGCCGTATTGACATCTTCTAATGAGTGCAAGATGGCAAAAAAAAGTATCATTTAAGGTTCTAGTAATTGTTTTTTTGTGTCATTGATGAGTGCATCTTATATAGATATTTTATATACCGTATTGTGTGTTTTATTTGTCCTTTTAGCATGATTTTGCTATAAAACAATGCTACTTGTGGTATGTTTGTTAAATTGTGCAGATAATTGGGTTCTGGACCAAAAGAAATGAAAAGAGAAAAATTTTGATGCAAAACAACGTTGGCAATACAAGTTTCAAGATAAACAGGGTCCCCAGCACAAGTGTGCTTGGAAGCACGGTCGGAAGCACGGGCGTGTTGAACCCTCGTGCATTTTACTAGAGTCTGCACAGAACTGAGAAGCATGGTTTCGCTGTCCCTAGCACCATTGTGCTGAAGAAGCACAGTCGATAAGCACGGGTGTGCTTACCCCCATATGTTTTATTAGAAGTTTCATGAGAAGATCAGCAAGGTTACTGTGCTCCTTGCACTAGTGTGTCCTCCAAGCAAGGGCAATATGCATGGCGTGCTTATCCTTGTGCAATTTACTGGATTTACACAGAAATCAATCCCTATGATCTGGAGCCAAGCACGGTCATTAGCACATCCGTAAGCATGTGAGTGCTTCCATTGTTTAAGCCCTAAAGTTAGATTTTTAGGGGATCTTCTTCTCTCTTTTTGGAGGCGCAGGTTAGGGCAGATGTTGGCAACAACTATTGTCAAGCCTTCTTAGATGTGATTGTGAAGCAAGAAGGGAGTTTTATAGATAATTCTATTTTTCTTATTGCTTTTCAATGATTGTTTGTAAGGCAATGAGGGGCTAACCGTCTTTCAGTGCCTCGGATTATGAACCTTGGCATCTAATGCTTTGATTTTATTGATATTGATTCTCGAGTTTCCTTCTGGTCTTCCTATTGTTCGTATTGCTTATCGTTCTGTGTTTCTTACCATGATTCTTATATGTTTTGAGCTTAATGAGGGACTTGCCGACTAGCCACGTATGAGTGAACTTTCATTGTTATTTTCCTCGTTGGTTGCCATTGCTTTTTAAGTTACTATTTAACCTTAGATCAATTTTTCAGCCTAGAGGGTGATCTTCACACCTCAAGCTAGGGCACACATCAGGAAAGGGATTAAGTCCTCTCTGAGTCTTGGGCAAAGATGTACCTTACCAAACCCTCTGTGATTTTTACCACGGTCCAAGAAGAAACTATTGAATCATTGCCTAGTCATTGTATTTCTCGATGAGATAAATCTGAGTCGCTGCCCTTTCCACTTCTATCTTGTCAACCAAAACCCTGTCTCATCTTTCTTCTCTATTCTTCTATTGTTAAGTAGATTAATTAATTCAAACCCTAATCTTTGAACCAGCTAGATATTGGAAAATGAGTGAGTATTGATAGCTATACCAGTCCCTGTGGATTCGAGTACGCGATCATATTGGGTATACTTTTCTACTTGTATGACTCATGCACTTGCGAATACGCAAGGGGTGTATCAAGTTTTTTGTGCTGTTGCCAGGGACTGGCAACTCTATGGAAAGTTTTACTATCTAGTAATCTGGTCATTTATTTCTTCCACTTATCCTTCCTTTCCTTGTATTTTTGTTTCATTTTCTTATTTTTTATTCTTAGCTTATTTATGGAGGGTTAAGTTATGGACGAATTGCTTTTAATCTTGATAAATCATACAAGTGGCTCATTTGATTATCATCCTAACCATTCCCAAGAAGAGCAAAGTTTGGCAGATTTGCCGACAAACTATACTCGAAGCAATGTTACAAGGATGTAAGAGCTTGAAGAAATATGGCCTTGTATGCAGAAGGGTCCAGACTGATTTTCAAAATTTATTGAAACACCTGCATTTTATGAAGCACCTCCACAGTTAAAGAGCACAATGAGTTTGGGTGATGGATATCTCCAATGAACCAAGAAGATCTAGATTGGTTTTTAAGATTTATTGAAACTCCCACATTCTATGAAGCACCTCCACTCGCAACTCCAGATTCGTTAATTCCATCTGAGTTAAATTCTACCATGGACAGTTGGAATTTTTTGAGATAGAAGAAGGTCTTGACACAAGAGGCACCCATTCCGTAATCAATTGCTTCAATTGAGAATCACTATGTACAGTGCTCTAAAGATAATGTTGAACCAATCAGGAGTAACTTTTTTCATGATTGGATGGGATTAAGTACCTTGAGGGAAGAAGCGCCAATTATGTTTGAAACTCGGGGTATGCAAGGAAGTGGATGGTACAAAGCGTATGCTCATAATTTGATAGAGGCACTTCATAATCTTATGCTTAAAGAAGCTCATAAGACCTTAGTTAATTCTGATCAAATTCTATGGTGTAAACTTTATCTGAATGAAGTCTCACAGGTAGAGTAACAAACACATGTAGAGAAGAGAATTCCTAAGGATAAGAAGAACAAATAGTTGGTAACAGTTACTACAAAGCAATTAATGCCAATAATCGAAATGGGGGAGCCTGGTGAGAAGAATAAAAATGAAGAGGTCGAAGAAACATACTTGAATGAGTTTGAACAAGTAGCCTCTTCTCTCAAGGATGAATGGTCATATATGAAGAGAGCACTTCAAGGAGAAATTTTAAGTCATTCAAAAAGGTTAAAGCAATCATTAGATCCTCCTGCACTAATATTGAACAACTCAAGTCTCGGGTTGTTTCCTTGGAGGCCTAAGTGTCAATGTTTAAAGCTTCTAACTTTGGTGAGAGCTCCAGGAAAGGCATGTAAGAAGGATGATTATAAAAAAATAAAGAATAAGGAGATAACCCTAAGGCCATGTTGAGAATCTTGGAGTTTGATAAAATATTCCTCACGAAATTCACTGAAGAAGAAGCAAACTCCTAGACAATGGAATATAGTATTTCTCGTATGATTGATGAACTCATTCAATGCAAGAAGAAGATGTTTGGAATTAATAAAAATGTGGACAAGAAATGTAAACCATCTAATGAACCACTTGTGCATGCATAAAGCTACGATAGTTTCCATTGTGAGACCTAAAACAAGTTGGGTCAAGCCTTTGACATGTACCCTTCCATAGCAAGTAATTTTGTGCTTTAATGATAGTAGTTATGCAAACTATAGCCCGGAGGAGCACACTCTTTCCAAACCTTTCTAAGGTAAATAAGCTAAGGTACGTCAAGCTAATGATGCTAAACAAGCACTTTTTGGGAGGTAACCCAAGTTTTTTTGTGTTTATTCTTGCATTTACTTCTTTTAGTTGCATCTTGTTTTTCTTTGTTTTTGCTCCTTGTTGGGGTGTTTTTTGTTGTTGGGCTTGAGTTTTTCGTCTCTTTTGTGCTCCATTATGAGATCAAATGTGCTTGAATTTTAGTACCAAATGCTTTATTTGTAATTCTAGCAGCTTTCCGGAGTATACGTGGTCTGTTTTGTAGCTCCTTTGTTTTTCCAAGAAAGCATGGTAATGCTTATGGCCGTGCATTTTGCAAGAGCTGTAGAAATTCTTTTAGGAGGAATTACGGTCATGCTCTTGCCCGTGCTCATGACCGTGCTTGGATAAGCACTATCCGGCTGCCTCTTGTAGGGTTGTGCCAATTTTCTAGGTTTTGGGAATTCTTACTATAAAAAGCACGGCGCTAAATACGATCGAAGAATGACAATGCTCTTCCAAGGCACAAATTTCCTATTGAAGGGCTTAGCACGATCGCAAACATGACTATGCTAATGGGGTGTGCTCTGGCGCGATCGTTTTTCTTCGGATTTCCTCTTTTTATTTCTAACCGCCGGTGAGGCCCGTAGTATTTTTCTTCTTCCCTAAGCCAATATTTGTCATTTTTTGGGTCGGATTTCAGCCCTCATGTCGAGTTTTTGGGTTTATTTTCTTCCCTAAGCCAAATGTCTTTCTTCCCGTTGGGCAAGGTATGATTCAATTGTCAAGTTTTAACCCATGCATGTTGACATTGGCTTCACTAATCTCTTGTATGTCAATGAAGTGATGCTTTATTTATGTTGAGATGCTCAATACATAACTATTAGACTAGAAACCATGCCCATTGTCTTGCTCAGGAAGATGACTGAGCACGGGCATGCTTCGCATGAAGCATGATCGTGCTCTATTGTGCCCTAAGTTATTTCCAGGCCAGCATGTTCGTGTTCGATCTCATCAATATGAGCGTGTTCATTAGCCTCCATGGGCGTGCTTTTATTCTTTATGATTCATTTTATAGCACACTTATGCTCTTGTCGAGTAAGCACACCCACGCTACTTATGTAACATGGCTGTGCTAAAGTTATCTATCTTGTGAACTGACTTGCTTAATTGCACTCTATTGCAAGACTATGTGATAAGTGCTAAACTTATCATATTTTCTATATCATTTACACTGCATTAATCATGGAATTTAACATGTTTAGCATCTCATTAGTACAAAATTTCATTGTTTTGTTCACAATGACCTTTATTTCCATTTTAGATAGAAAGAAGCAAATTTGAGGTTTTTTAAAGGAAAATGAAGCAAGTTGTTGAATCAAGGCTACACCATGACTCACAATGTCTGTTTCCTACACTTACTACTGTTGTCGTTCTCAAGTTGTAGTAGCATGAGCTCACTGGTAACAACATAAGCCATAACGGCCTCACAATATACCCTATTGTGTGTTTTAATTGTCATTTTAGCATTATTATCTTATAAACCGATGCTACTTGAGATGTGTTTGCTCAATTATGTAGATAATTAGGTTATGGAACAAAATGAATGAAAAGAGAAAAATTTTGATGCAAAACAGCATTGGAATACAAGTTTCAGTATAAGCAAGGCCCCTAGCATGGGTGTGCATGGAAGCACGATCGAAACCACGTGTGTGCTGAAACCTCGTGTGTTTTACTGGAATCTACACAGAACTAAGAAGCACAGCTTCGATGTCCCTAGCACCATCACGATCAAGGAGCACGGTTGGTAAGCACGGGCGTGCTTACCTTATACATTTTTCATGAAGTTTCTCATACGGTGCCTATTTAATCCATCTCTTCATGGAGTTAGGGTGTGTGATGGGTCCTTTTCGATGGAATGATCAATAGGGTTACTGCACTCCTTGCACAAGTGTGCTCTCCAAATACATGCAGTAAGCACGAGCATGCTTACCGTTGTGCGATTTACTGGATTTACGCATAAATCAATCCCTAGGATCTGGAGCAAAGTACGACCATTAGCACGCCCATAAGAACGGTCGTGCTTACATCAGGAAAGGGTTATTTCAACCGTAAAGTTAGATTTCGAGGTGATCTTCTTCTATTTTTTTAGAGCCATGGGTTAGGCTTGGGCAAGGACGTACGTTACGTGGTGTTCACCACGGTCCAAGAAAAAACTCTTGAATCATTGCCTAGTCTTTCAATTTATCAAGGGGATTGACACACCCTTGCGTGTATGTACCGCAAGTACACGGGTGTCAAAGTAATAAAGTACACAAAGGATGGGTAGTCGAATCCACAGGGAACAAGAATACTAGTAATAATTGTAGCCTTGCTATCTTGCCTAATCAATGGAATGAGTATGTGAATGATAAATTTCACAAACAAGTAAATAGGAAAAAAAAAGGAAGAAAATAGGGAAATATAGAGGAATTAGACAAGATAGACGGGGTACCCGAACAATGCTCTCTTTCAGATTCTTGTTTCAAGTGCAAGAATAAACTACACTTTCCTAATTAAGATTTAATGAGTCGTGGAAATTGAAAAACACAAGGTCCAAATCAAAGGTCAACAATGACTAGTTCCCTACGAGGTCCCAGCGAAAAGGAAACTCTCGAGCCTCACACCAAGTATGACTTCTTAAAGCTCTAGGGATTCTAAGTGATAACCCCTATTCCCAAATCCAGATCAAAACCTTTGGTCCAGGCGAAGGATCCCTAATCACAACTAACCCCCAATAGAAAGGGAACTCTCGACGCTTCACTCTGTTGTGATTATAAAGAACTCTTGGAATATAGAGGTAGGATAAATCACATCAAAGGGGAAAGTGGACTCTCCACTATCTCTCTACTCACCCTCTCAACCCTCTTCAACCTTGGTAAATATAATCCTAATGGTGATGGTTACTAGTGAAAAGGATGATTAGAACAGGTTCTCAACCGTAGTGTCACTCTAAGGGACCAAACATCAAGCACACAAGATTCAAACTCAAATAAATACTCAATTAATGAAAATACAATAAAAGTCAAAGAACCAAATACATCCTAGGGTTTACATGTCCAAGTACCCACTAGGGTTTAGCTCTCCATGGAGCATTACAATATGCAATTAATCATTGAGTGAAAACACATGAAAATCATAAAGAAAAACCCCTTTTAAATCCGTGCTAATGCTCTTCAAGGAATACTTCAACTTCAACAAAAGTTCTTCCGATGAAGCTAAGGCACACCCCTCAGAATTGATGTCGTCGGTGGCTCCCTAGATGACTATAACGACAAAGGAATCTATGAAAGCTCATGAAGAAATGCTCCTGAGTGCAAAAACCACCTCTCCTAACCTAGCTGACTTCTCCCCAAAACTTGTGCAAAAGATCTCTCAAAAAAACATATGAACAGCCTTTTATACTAGAGAATCAAGCATCCACAGTCATTTGAAATTTCCGTACGCCTGTGTGGATTCTCAGTAACTACTACAATAATTTGTAAATAGTAATTTGTTACAATTGACCGTGAACAACACCACCCGACTTCATTTTCTCCATTCGAGGCCACACAGTCGGGCACACGCCCGTGTGGTAAGTCAAGCCACGTTTTATCTTTCGAACATGTTGAAATAGATCTTGAAATCTTTGTAGAAGCAAGATCATGAGTGTGTGACTTCCCCTTGTGCCCTTCCACTTTGTGAATTGACTCGAGCGCTCTTGGAAGTTGGCACACGTCTTCATGCTTTTGATCATGGCTTATATCTTGATCCTTGTTCCATGCAAGAAATATCCCAAAAACTGCATTCATAACCTATTTTTGCCTTCTTTCCCCTCAACAAGTCTTCACAACCCTAAATTCACAAAAGAACACAAAAACACATAAATGAGCCATAAAACTTAATAAAAGTAATGCTCCATGTAAGTAAATCATACTATTTAATATGTATACACAAGCATGCATAAGGAATAAATCCGGGGCACTATCCTTTTCACTACTATCTCTTCAACCCAAACCTTGTCTCATCTTTCTTCTCTATTCTTCTATTCTTTAGTAGATTAATTAATTCAACCCTAATCTTTGAACCGGCTAGATATTAGAAAACGAGCAAGTATTGTGAGCTATATAAATCCCTGTGGATTCGACTACTCGAACCTATTGGTACACTTTATTACTTGTACGACCCGTACACTTGCGGATACGCAAGGGGTGTATCAGTCGTATTCTTTTGTTTTAAAATTGTGAACTTTTTTAACTAAAATCTTATATACTTTGAATATGTAATTTTTTTTTATTTAAATTGTATACTTATGTGTTTTAAACTTGTAAAGCTTATGGTTCTACATTTTTGCACAAAATTTCTGTACTTGTAAATTTATTTATATTATACTTTTTGTGTACCAATTTTATTGAGGAGTTTGATTTTAATAAAAATATCAGTTGATATTATTATAAGTAAAAAAGTTTGTCGTATTTCTGCCTTTACTATTCATACTCAAGTTTCGCTCAATTTGAAAGAAATTTTTTTTTGTTACCATGACATCAAACAAAATGTAATCAACTTAGACAATTTAAAGGTAAAATTTATCAATATAAAATGTTTGTAATTATGAAAATACAACACTAATAGAAATTGTTAAACTATTTCTATTGTACACAAGAATATTGTAACAAATTTATTTTTGATAAAATTACATATGTAAGCATGGTAATTATCATATAATTCTATTAAACAACATGTTCAATAAATAAATGCAATAATGTGCTCGATTGTTCAACTCTTTCAACATCTAATTTATACCAAACAATTAAAATAAAGGAAGCCAGACTTAATACCATGACTTGCAAATTGAAGTGTCAATTCTGACTTTAGTAGACTTCCATAACTTCGGCCATTTTAATTTACTTTCAACAATCGAACACACACTTAGTGTTTGCACTCAAGGGCTTAGCAAGGATACTTGTAGTACAAGATAAAACTATAAATTCATGTGGTTCTTTTCTCGACTAGAGTACACTTTGGAACTTATTCTTCATATTAGAAGGGTAAAGAAAAGAGAAAAAACAAACAAAAACAAAAACAAAAACAAAAGAAAACATCATACTTAAGAAATCCAGGTAAATTTTTTTGGTAGGTCACCAAATTATGGTGTTTTTCATTTTGGCGTCCAAACTTCAATTTGAATCAAAATAGTGACCCAACTTCCATATTACTTCACTGGTAGGTAACTTGAGGGATTTCAGCCCATTTTTGATGATGTGGAGGCCGGAAATTTTCTATCAGAGTGTATATGACATGTTGTGTGCTCAACTAGCAATTTTATGTCATTGAAGTATACCATGTCACTTATGCTTTTCACGTCAACGCGAACTCAAGTGATGGAGAATCCCCATTTTCTCAAGCAATCGTCTTTGACTTCTTCAGTCCTGTAATCGAGAGAGATAGCAATAGTGAAGGAGAAGGGGTTAGGATTGAGCTTGCTTTCTCGATTCCAATAAGGGAGAGATTGACCACTGCCTAGGGTGAAGTAGGCCATAGTTTTCGGCGAGCTACAAGTACTTAAGTCTCACCTGTGAAGATGGTAGTGGTGAACAGTTGCAATACACTAGTTAATTTTATTTTCATGGATGACTTTATTGTATATGACTTGTTTGTCAAAATTCAGATTTAAGATTTTGTATGAGTTCTCATTTGTGGTTGTAATCTCAAATGTGTATGTATTGTCAATTATCTTAATTGTGTATCGATCGTCAATTATCTAGTTTGTGTTCTCAATTTTTTCTTCTCAACTGTATTCTTAATTGTGTTTGCATTTGAATGAATCTTATAAGCTTTAAAGGTTTATCTTGAAGAAATGAAACATTTAATTTGGAGAGAAAGCATAATTAATTTAGTAAATAGAATAACATGCACATAATATTCAGAAACAATAAAGATGCACCTGCTTGTGATGAATTCGTAGACTTAAAAAAGAACTCAATTCCTAAATTTTTAAAAGTTGCAGAAACTATAAAACTGCAAATTGAAATTCTGTATAAATCTATATAACAAAGAAAACATTCTATTGCATTGAAAGTATTTGCATTCTCTTAAGTGATAGTATTCTATTATTGACATTAAAATGTACATGACACTTCATAGTGCTGCATAATTGAATCTGCAGCTTTATGGAAACATTATAGACAACATTGAATCAGTAGCTATACAAAAATAGTACAAGACATCTTTGCACAAGCTATGGATTTACAAAAATCTCATAAAACAAAAAAAAAATTATCCAAAGTACATTAATCTAGCTCTTATTAGTATTGCACAATACTACACAAACATGTAATCACCTGAAATAAAAAGGAAAAACTGCCAAGACATTCACATAAAATTTTGATTCCATCAATAAGCCTTCCTGTATATATTGGTTGCTCTTGCAAGGCGCAAACTCATGGTGGTAGCTGACACACTCCTTGCATGTGTCCGCAAGTGCACAGGTCGCTCAAGTAATAATAGTATACCCAAAGGGTCCGGTAGTCGAATCCACAGGGAACATGATTACTAGTAATAGCTAACTCTAAGTTATCTAGCCAAATGATCAGTGAGATGATGTGATGAACTAATGCACAAATAAATGAATGTCAAGGGCAAAAATGCAAGAGGAAAATGAAAGGAGGTCTCAATCAATGAATAAGAGGTATTCGGGCAATACTCCCCCTAGGATTCAAACATTAAGCACAAGATTTACAAACTGTTCCTAAACCAAGTTAATTAATTCCTACCTGCAGGTCACGAATTCTAGTCTACTACGAGGCCCCAATGGAGAACTCTCTCAAAACTTTACACCACATATGACCGCATAGCACTCTAGGGATTCCAAAGGATATATCCGATTCATAAGAGTAGACCTAACCCTACCTTTATGTGAAAGGTCCCTAACCGCCTACAAGGTCCCAGAGGAAACTTCCCTCAATGTCTTACACCACATATGGTTTCTTAGAACTTAGGACAAACAGAGATGTGATACATCAATCGGAGTGGAAAAGAAATACTCCACTATCTAAATGCTCACCCTCTCAACCCTCTTCAACCTTGGATATTCTAACCCTAATGGAGACCTCTCTCTCACCAAAGTGAACAAATCAAGCAAACTAATCAACCATAAGATCAATAAAGCAAGCAAGCATTAAAAATCAAGATTGAAACTCAATTAAACTTGGATTAAAAGATAACACAATGTATATTAATACAAAATGGAATCACAGGGTTCACATGCCCAAATACCATCTATGGTTTAGCTCTCCATTGAGCAAATTACAAGGCAAGTAATGAATGAATAAAAGTATGCAAAAGCCATGGAAATAAACCCCTTGAATTCGTGATGATGGCCTTGATGGGTAGTCTCAACATCTTAACAGAATCCTCTCTGAAGCTATGGTTGTCGATGGCTTCCTTGATGCTATGATGGTCAAAAAATCGATCAATGTTGGTGAAAAAATGTCCCCAAGTCATAAAGACCTCTCCTTCAAACCCCAGCCACCTTGCCTCTTCAAACTCGTGAAAAAGTTAACTTAAAATCGGACAAAACGGCCTTTTATAATCCAAAATTGGGGCTCTACACGAGCTCCCACACGCCCACGTGAGCTATAAAATCTACACAAGGGTGCGGAAATTCTACACGCCAGTGTACAGTAACTACTATAGTAACTTTTATCCAGTGGTTTTGCTACATCACATTCACTATAGTACTCATGAACAGTGTTTTCCATATCTCCTTCTTCTGAGTCCAAACGGGTGAGCACATGCCTTGTGGTAAGTCATGTGGCTTCTTATCGACTAAAATTGTTGGGAATACTCTTGAATTTTTCACACAAGTTGGAGCATGAAGGTGTGACTCATGAATTACTTGAACTCCCTTAGAAGTTGGCACACACTCCCATGCATCTGAACATAGCCTGTGACTTGATCCTCCTGTTGCACAAAAAAACTTCCAAAATGTGCCTTCATGACCCATCTTTGCTTCCCAAAATATCTTCACAACCCTGATTTTGCAAAAGGACACCAAATACACTTTATGAGCCATAAAACATGACAAAGGAGATGCTCAATGCATGTAAAAAATATGAAGAAATATGTTTAGTCAAGCACTTATCAGTAACCATACATTTTTTCTCTTGTCAGCATACCCTCCTGTGCTATTTTCCTTCACATCATTGTGTTTCCCTTGAGATCTTATTATATGGCCACCTATAGTAGAAGCAGAAGACTTACTAGCTATTTTTTTTTAAGAAGTCCTACTTCTACTGCAGCCTCTATTTCCTTTTCCCCTATCATTGCTTTTTTGGCCCTTTTCTCTTTATTTCATCCATGATCAATTGAGTTTCTCAAAAAGGTTGTCCTGTATGGATTGTTTTTGGTGGAATTGCACCTACCTACGATGTTTAAAAAAAATTAAATTCAATAAACATGAATAGTCAATAACTAAAATACCTAGCCAATAGTAATAATCACCTGTGAGTGAGGATCCTTTGAGGCTAGTTTCTCATTAACTACTGCTTCCACATCATTTCTCCTTAAATCTTTTCCTTGTCTTGTATTCAACTTTGTACTCCTCATTTGAGTTCCTCCTGGAGGTAATTCCACATAGGCACTTTAAACAAGAATGGTAACTGCCTACAATGTTAAAAAAAAACAGAGGAAAATAAATTCAACAAACATGAAAAATCAACTCCTTTTCATTTGTTACAAAAAATAGAATAAATTGAGCAAGTAATAACCTGTGACAAACGATCCTATTAGGCAAGGATTAGTAAATCATAAATTGACTTATGTTAAGCAAGGACTACTAGAACATAGATTGAGTTAAGCAAGGATTAGCATATCATAAATTGATTTAAGGATTAATAGCATATAAATTGAATAGTAGAATCTAAATTTTTCCCTCACCTTTCTCTATCAGGCATGAAAACCGATTGCTTAATGTTAGTTATCTTCAAATATTGAGACAATACCTTAGGAAAAATCAAATCACAATGTCACAAATAGTACACATATAATGAATTAGAATAGATTTTGTTCAGGTCACTCACATCCAAGAACCACTTCCAGTTGTCTTTGTCCTCCTTACTCACCATGGCCTAAGAAATGAAACATATGAAATCATTTGTATCTATCCCAACAACACATAGCAACTACCCTCAATAAAGCCCCTTCAAGAAGCATCTCATCTAGAGAAATTAAAAATATTTGCAGCCTGCCAAGAATCCTGCTCTTAGTGGAGATAAGCACACATACATGGATTTCAAGATTCCTTCATCATTTCAGCTCACAATTACAGTTGAACAACGATGGGTATTCATCAGCTCTAGCTTGAAATCATATGACCTAACAATTTGGGACTCTTCATCACTATCTATGAGCCTTGATTGTCAGAGGGGAAGAAATTAAAAAAAAAAAACAAAGAAATTTGAATTAAGGTTAGTTTCCCTGTATATGATTATGCAAACTTAACAACAGGAACACACAGAAAATAAAAAACATCAGGTTAAGTTACACTCATGCAAAGCACTTGTCCCTATAAGCTTTAAATCTGCTAATATCAACTTCATGGTTGCTTTTGACAACTTGAATGATGCCATCAATTTTTAAAGATGGATTTGCCCTAAATTGCTCTAGATAAGTCTTTGCAATCCAGTTTACATTTACATGTCTATTAACATGGTCTCGTGTACTCACTCATGTTGCAAAACTCCTATCTTAATTTGTATTTTGTTCCTATCTTTGACCATAGGTGAAACTAATAGGTAGTAAGGGCAGTCTTCCTTGCAAAATGCTTCACTTTTTCTTTTTCTTTTTTTTTTCTTTTTTTTTTTGTTATTGGGCTTGAAGGTCATCACATTGTAGTTCTTGGTCCCATAATTCTTCATAGCCTCCTTAAACTATTTGAAACTTGTAAATTTCATTCCAATCTTAAATTATGGGTTCCTCAAATCAACCTCATCATTTAACTCAGCATAGCTAGGCCTAACAAGAACCAATGCTCATCATCTATTGAGGAGCATGATTGCGACTCCTCAAACCTTGCATAATCAAACTCGCATTAGTATCATTGCCTACTCGTGCAGCTTCTCTTTCTATTTTTGCCTCAACTATAGTCTAAATCATGGAAGTCATTCTCCTTATCCTCTGTTTTCCCCTTACCTTGTCCTCTTAGTAAAATAACTAATAAATTAGCATTCTTTACAATTTTTTTCATCTTCTTATGCAACTTTAATGGTCCAACCCCACCTACTTGCTCCATTTCTACGTCCTCATCATTATAGTAGTTATGAAATCCTCCAGGGACACAGGCAACATTTGCAATTTTATTGTGTACATAAACTTCCTTACACCCACAGACATTGATATTGATAGAGCATCTAAATCAGCACCCTTTACAATTTTTTTCATCTTCTTATGCAACTTTTAATGGTCCAACCCCACCTACTTGCTCCATTTCTACGTCCTCATCATTGTAGCAGTTATGAAATCCTCCATGGACACAGGCAACATTTTTAATTTTATTGTGTACATAAACTTCCTTACACCCACAAACATTGATATTAATAAGGCATCTAAATCAGTTTTTATCTCTTTTAACCATATTTCCTTACCGGCTATATCTAACCACCAAACACTACAACATTTAACATCTGACATAAATTTTGTAGATATGCAAATGAGCTCCAGTCTAGACATTTAATCTACACAATAGTATTCTACATAACCTGCCATACCTTCTATTTCGCACACCATATAGTGTATGCATGATAAGTGCCTAAATACATCATGTTTTAGCGATAATGTTCTTGTACTTTCGTGCAACTTATGTGAATTCTCGATGACATTTTGCGCACTTAATGTTTTTATTTTCGTTTCAGGGGTTCGAGGACCAAGTGCGCGTGATCGAACCGTTTTCGTGTCGTTTCGGGGAAGATTGAAGAAGAAATGAAGACTTGGAGTACCCCGGAAGCCGACGCGCCGCACACGGAGCCATTTCTCTCGGCCATGTGCGGCGATTGTGCGGCCCGCACAATGGCCGCAAGTCTCAGCCAGTGAGCTGTGCGGCCGCACACCATGGCCAGAGAGCCGTGCGGCCTCGTGTGCGGCCCGCACACCAGGCCGCACAAGGTGGCCAGAAGAGCGCGCGGGCGCGCGGGCGCGCGTGCGGCCCGCACGCCACCCGCACGCTCTCGGGTTTATATAAGGTTTCTTCAAGGGTTTTTGAAGGAGGTTGTTCTCTATCCGGCCTCCACTCCACCATACACCATTCTCATCACCTTTGGAAGGATTTGGAGGGATTTTTGGGCTGATTTGAAGGAGAGAAGAAGGGGAAGACGTGGAGAAGCTTCATAGGGCTCACCGGCGCGGATCCGACGAGCCACACCATCAACCCTAGTCGACATCTTTGAGGGAGTTTTTCTTGTTTTTTATTTGATGGATCCTTTGTATGATGAGCTCCTTAGCTTTGTGATGTCGAACTAAACCTCCTAAGGCCACCAGGCTCCCGGTGAACCTTGGGAGGAGACTTTGTATAAATGACCTTTATGTTGTTTTAAATGAATGTGTTGGTTTGCTTGTTTGGTTTTAATTCATCATCTTGTTGTTCATTCTACAATGGATGGATTCCGTAGAATTGATTCTGAATGATACTTGTTTGCCGGGATGCTAGCTTGTATTAGGTCACGTGGTGAGTTAAAGAGGGATCCCTGTATTAATACGCCGGAGGTTCCGGGTGTTAATAGCCTCCAGCGCGTTTAGGGTTAATTTAGCAGAGAGAGTGCATTAGATTAACCCTAATCAAGACTCCTTGTTCTCATTGACATCGTAGGGGTATTTTCTGGATAGAGAAACCCGTACTGGATTAGGGCTACACTACGGAGGTTCCGGGGTAGTCGACGTCCGAGTCTAGCGGATCAAAACCAAACCAACCTTAGTTTATTGAATTCCATGGTCATTCGTTCTTAGTTTCCTCCCAGGGGAATCCTCGCCCGAGGCCTTCCCCAATTATTGGCTTCTTCATCTCTATCTTTATTCCGGATTGAGCTTTATTTTACTTGCATTTCTTTACTTGTTTTTATTATTTAAATTTGCATCAACCCTGTTTCGATCGACTAGAAAGTGACCCCCAAAAGGAAGTAATAGTAGATCTCGGGCCCTAGGGAATACGACCCTCCTTGTGAGGTTATTACTTGACGACCCGTGCACTTGCGGTCGGGGAACCGCGTGCTAGCTTTTTAGCCTGTCGCGCGGCCACTCACCATTGCATACTGTGAATAATTCTACTGTTGGTTCTAGAAATTGATAAATGGGTGAAAATAAGTTAAATGACTCTAAAAAAATCAAATAACGTTCTTATATAATTAGCACATGTTCACTTCCTTAAAACCCTGCGATCAGATAATAAGAATAAGCCATAACGTGAAAGAATTACCAAAATGATACAATAAGCCCTAAATTGTACAACCATCCAGAAAATTAATCTATACCTCTGAGGACAATTAAAATCATCTAGGGAATTACATCAATTGAATTAACTTGAAGCATACCTAACATATAAGACCATTATAGAAATTAATCGCAACCATGATAGACAAGCAAATTAAATCCCATGCCACCTTGACATGTACAATCATCCACAAATTAATTCAAACACCAAATACAATTAAATTAATTCACATGGCATATCAACAAGTAAATTCATGCATGAAATTAATTGAATAACTTAACTTTAGGCATCGTTAACACATAAGATCATAACAGAAAATAATTGCAACAGTGACAGACAAGCAAATTAAATCCCACGTCACCTTGACATGTACAACAATCCAACAAATTAATTAAAAACACCAAAAACAATTAAATTAATTCACAAGGCATATCAACTAGTAAAACCATGTAGGAAACTAATTCAATAAATTAACTTGAAGTATTGTTGACACACAAGATAAAAATAAATAAATAATAAAAAATAAAATAATAATAATTGAAACCATGACAGACATCCATGTCAGCTCGACATGTACAACCATCCAACAAATTAATTCAAACCCACCAAGGACAATTAAATTAATTCACATGGTAGATCAACAAGTAAAATTGTGCAAGAAATTAATTTGATAAATTAACTTGCAACATTATTGACACATAAGATCATCAAAGAAAATTTGAAGATGTTCATGCAGGAAATTAATAAAAACCATCAAAGACATGTAAATCAAAACTTCACGATATTCCAAGACAATTTTAAGCATCAATCACAGTTACTTGTAGTTCTAGGAGGATGGTACTGTTTTGGTGTAATTGTCGTTTTGTTGTGATTGTTATTGAATTAGCGCTTTATTTCCAGCCATTTAAATTTTAACTTGATATATTTTGGTGTCTTATGAATTCTTTCTTACAATTCATTATCATTTAATTTTCATTTGTTTCATGGAGAATGACACTAGTTTATACAAATTTGTTGTGTATTACGAGTCCATGAAAAATTTGCATATTCTTTTAAGAACATGTAAAACAAGCATTTACAATGAAGGCAAAGTAGAACTACATAGTATTACTACTCTATATTTGACATCATCTACACATGCACATACTATTGTGCCATGTATGCCCATAGGGATTTTTCTTCTTCTTTATTTCTTGGAAAAATAGTGCTCATGTATATTTCTCCTCTATGAGTTTTTTACTTGAAGGATGTTTATTTGAAGATTAATTTTCATGACCTCTGAGCAGCATAAGCTATTCATTACTACAACACATATTAATCATACTTCCACCAAAACATTGAGTACAACTTATGAATTATTCAACAATAGTTTTTAATAAAAAAAAATAACTTAATGTATGTTAACATCTTGCCATTCAAGAAAAATTGAACCAATTAATACCTACAAACCCTAAATTAATGTGAACCTCCATTTCAGAGATTGAATAGAGTGCAAGATGAGACCGGGTTTTAGAAAATGGCACTTCCAGTGCGCTGGTGATTCCTTCCCCTCATAGTTAATCTCCTTGTTAAATACCATCTCCATAGGTGAGCCCTAACTCCTAGCTCACCGGAGATCATGGCCTCACCCTCCTACACTTGTGTACGATCTCTTCCTCGCTAGGTTGAAGAAGCCACATATGATCATGTGAGTTTGCACTAACGTGGAAAGCATAAGGTGACATGGCATAATTCAATGACATGAAATTGCTAGCTAAATAAACACTATGCCATATACACACTGACAGGGAATTTACAAACCCTCGTCATCAACAATGGAGCAGAATCCCTCAGGTGACATACTAATCAAAGAACATTGAAGTTGGGTCACCACTTTGATTCAAAATAAACTTTGGGCCCCAAAATTAAGAAACACCATAATTTGGTGACATACCGAAAAAAATTACCCCAAGAACTCATTTTGAATATAGTGATAATTCTATATTTTAATTCTTTATTAAGTGTTTCTCCTACATAAATTCTATCAGTGATTATTCCCTCTTTCAAAGAATATAGGATATATCGTAAAGGCATGGCTAGCACTTTAACACAATTGATATAAGGGATTTCAGTTGTCTGAATTCAAATGAAATATCTTATTTATGTAGCCAAAGCCATATTTGCTTATGGTGTCTAAAGACATCTAGAACTTTGGATCCTGCATTAAAGAATGTCTAATATCTTGAGGTTTTCCTAAAATCTTATGTCAAATAATTTATTCTAGTAATCCACTACATAAGGTAGAATGGTAAAGCACCATTTCATCGGAATAAGTCTTCTAAGGAGTACAAAATGAAAAATTCAATGAAGAAATTTATGGAGTTAATATAAATAATGTATATCTACTCCACTAAAATCCAAATAGACAAAAGATATTAACCTCTCATATTCTAGTAAGTTGATCCAACTCATATGTTAGTAGGTGGTGTATTTCTTTCACTCATGGCCCTTACAAATTATATAAACATAATATTTAGATTTTTCACTTGGGATATGTTTATATTATCTTCTATAAAGTGAAGGTTTTGTAATCATTATTGCTTTAATTATAGCTTTTGAGGTGAGTTTGCACTCGAAAGCATTAGTGTGTTCCTTTCTAGAAGGGAGCCTATTTAAGAGGAGTTGTTCTTGTTTGATGATGTAAGGTAGCTATTATATAACGGCACAAAGATTTATTAAAGCAGCCTAATAGTCTATGGTAGTTGTAGCAAATGTTATAGGAAGAAGGATGAAAAGCAACTAATAAAAAAAATCAAGAGGACTGTGATGGAATAAAGCCTCTCATAGGTGATTATTGTAACTAAATACTAATCTCTTTCTTTTGGATTTCTTAGGGTTTTACTTCCTAATGCACAAGTTCACATGGCATCGAAGTAATATAATGAGGAGAATTATTGATCCCACAAGGACTTATCACAAATTGATGTTATAATACTAAAATTAACATAACATTATAATATTTAGAGGATCTATTAAGAAGTTTATTATACCAAAACTAATCTAACTATGAGCAAGAAGTGAAGTTTATCAAGACAAAGAGACACTACTGTTGCAAACCTTGTGATGTTATTTTTGTGAAAAAATCTTAACATTTCTTAATGTTGCTATTGCTTCAAACCACTTCGACATATAATCTATCATCAATAAAATGTAGTTCTTTTCCATCAAATAATGAAAAGGTCACATGAAATATATTTCCTAAAGTAATTCTAACCCGAAGATGTCATTCAAATTCAGTTCCTTTGTTTTGTGCTATCCTCCATTCATTAGCTTCTATTACAATGTTTTTAACATAAAAATTGTCATACCCCAACCCAAAGCAAGGCATGTGGCAACCGCCACAATATCCGCAAGCAGCTGATGTACAAATGCACAACTCCAAAATGCAGATACGCTATTGGTATCAAGTGAACAATTTGTCTTTAAAGCAACAAAATACAAAACATAAAAAAAAAATTTCAAAACATAGAACACTTAAATTTTTCACATAAATAGGAAATTCAAGAACATAAATTACATAAAGTTCACATAGTAAGTTTTATAGATAAGTGGTTCAAAAATTCACCCTAGTGGCTCCCTCCTACTATAAGACCAGCTATAGAAGCCAACATAGAAATGTAGGTAGTCCGTAACTACTAATAGAACTAAGCACAATAACACCTTAAGCTAAAAGTGCAAGATTGGGGAAAAAAAAATAATAGGTGTCATAAGGTTACTTAGTGAGTGAATCGACAAATTAGTAGCAGAATAATTACATAATTAAAAACAAGGAGAACATGAAAACATAATTTTAAACCACAAATACTAAAAACAACAAGAAAAGAAAAGAGATATCATAAGTCAACTTTAAGGGCTTGCCAAGAATTTAGTCTAAACCTAGCCATGGCAGCGCTAAGTTTGTGCCCACCAGGACTGCTACCATTGGTGTCAGCCCCATCTGTTTCCCCATTGAGTTTTCTCCTTGCCTCGTACATGGGTTCAGAGATACTAGTCACCCATGCCACCTCTTGATAGGCTGGACTATGAGTACCCCTACATCAGTAGCGGGCCCCATCACCATTGGAAACATCATGTTTATCACGGACAATGTATTCAATAACGAATTTATAAAACTAAGTTTCAGATGCCCACACACATTCATTTCCTCATTAAGAACATGACATCAAAATTATAAACAAAATTCTCATAAAACCACAAGATAAAAGCAAGATAAGCAACTCCCTATCAAGATCATTAATGAACGGCACAAAATAGCCAAATCACCATATATATATAGCTAAAGTAGCATTCTAAACATACTATGTAATGGAACCTATACACACACACACACACACACATAAATATATAATTAAATCACATCAAACTTTCTTTTCCAGATATGATAAAATAAAGCCCAAATCCACTCACAAGATTTTGGCTAGAAATTAGAAATTGGGCTTTATTCCTCCATGATTGCCTTACCTTTGCCAGTGGTCTCACCACCTAAAAGAAAATAATGATACTTGCTAGTTTAGTCCAAAAGGCAAAGTATAACATGCAACGTAGCTCTAAATGCAATGCATGAAGGGTTTTAAGTTTATCATTGGTTGAAATATACTCTAAAATATTTAACCAACTAATAACCTTCAATAAGCCTATATAAGTAGCTCAAATTTAAACCCACTAAAGTAAACGATCTCAAATCAAGATAAAACTACCTAAGCTAGTCTCAACTAGCTTAAACTAGGTCGAAACAATACTCGTAAAATTTGGTGCTACTGTAAAATCTATAGTAACCTTATCCTAATCCTAGTGTATACTCACTATCAATCTTCTAACAACTACAACTCGGTCCTAACTTATAACCATATAATTTTCACCTATTAACTAATCAATTTAGCATCACCAAAATCTAAGAACAAATCCAAGAACTCATGTTTTAATAAATCTATCTTTTATGAAAACATGAAAATGTAACTCTATTACAACTCCTCCAATTTGGCTTAATATTTTGCACTCCACAAATTGCTAGAGACTCATTCACAGAGCTTCAATAATTCAAGAGTAGTCAATAACAAAATCAATATCACTTGTTATAATTTAGGTTCAACTCACTTATAAGCAATGCTTGTTAGAACCAACTCAAGTATACTAGCAACCACATTGATCATGTCATTACATATATAGAAACACAAGAACATATGCATGCCGGGAACTTCACTTAGTCACGACTTCAAGGCTTCAAAAAAATTTCCAAGGTTCACACCCTCCATGAAGTCATCTAAGCAAACCTACAAGTATTCAAATTCAAGCAAACCCCGAGTTCCTCAACAAAGAGCTGATACTCTCGAATCACCAACATTAATTTAATTAATATCAATTTGATGATCGAAATCTCCTGAAAGTTGGTTTTTGTTTCTTAGAGTCATTTTGCCAAACAATTCATGGGTATTCATCAAAAACTACCAAGTTTAGCATTCTAGGTCCACTCTAAAGCTTAGTATTTACAAACATAAGAAAAACATTATTAAGCCTCCAAGGAATTTCCAACATTTACAATTAATTCAAGCATGATTATAGTCAAACTTTCCCATTTCAATTTTACTCTCCAAGTATGCGATACATACATTCAACCCCATCGTAGTGCCAAACTTACTCATCCCCTACCCTTCCCAAGCATACTCCACCTCTCAAATCACCATTCTTCTACACCTTCCAAGTAAAAACATAAAAATAAAACAAGAAAAATTAGTGCTCAAACTACACATTGCACCACCAAGGCTATCTTTGATTCTTCAGTTGAACTCTTGTTGCAATGATCAAGTCTATATTATTCATGGTTTTGTATCTTTCTTTGCACATAAATCGCATAAAGCTACATGATCCATTTACACCAACTTTTTAAATGTAAAGATGTAAGGATGAAACTTTTCTACCGCAAAGGCTACCACATGATCCATTTACATAAAAAGATGGTTCTAAAGATTTTGTCCCCCTTTTGGACTAACATCACTCTGACACAATAATCAATAATCATACATAATTTCAAAGGGTTATGCCTTATCCCACATAATTATTATTGGGGTTGTCATTAGCATCTTAGATCTTGATCAAACTAAAAGCTTGCAAGTAATTCTCTTTGAAATCAAAGTGAGCATCTTTCTCGAAGGATTACATAATCATTTAACAATTTTAGAAAATATTTAACGAATCATCAATAAAGTCCTACATGATTAAGAAAACTTCATATTTCTTTCATATTCACCAAGGAAGAAAGTTTCTTGATGACTTTGACTATTGTGCTATCCACTACTAAACTCTTGTTAAAACTTTGATAGATTATAATTCCTACACTAGGGATGTCAATGCCCCCCGGCACCGACGGGGAACCCGATTCCCCGCCCGGTCGGGACCGGAGACAGGGAATTTTTTCGGGGGTCCGGGCCAGAGATGGAGCTAGGAAATAATTTCCCGTCGGGGTCGGGGCTGGGCTGAGAAATATCCTCTCTGCTCGCCCCTGCCCGGAAATATTAAATATTTAATTTCAATATTATATGTGTGTGTGTGTGTGTGTGTGTGTGGGTGTGTGTGTGTGTGTGTTATATTTTATGTTATAAATATCTAAATAAAAATTGAACAAAAGCCCATATATTTATTTAATTAGCTAATTATAAATAATTAACTAAACATTAGTATAAAAATTAAATAAAACCCTAAACTTATAATGACTATATTGCATTTTTAAATTTTTTTCTAAATTTTGCAAATAATTTATTAAATCACTAAATAGTTAGAGATTAAAATTAGACAGTGAGTCCCGTGTATTAAAAAAAAGGTCTCTATTTATCTATTTTGTTTTTAAAGCTGAAAACTTATTTATATTAAAAATATAAAAATATATATACTATTGAAGATAATATATTTGATATATTGATATTAATCAATAGAATAGATAGGTGCAACCATCCATGATCCCGTTATATTAATTAATTATAATTTATATTTGAGTTAAGGATTGTGAGATTAAGAGATGAGATTAAAGAATAGAGTCTCATGAATAAATAAAAAAACCCTTTTGTATTTATCTTTAAAAAAAAGTTAAACATTATTTATATTAATTAAGCAATAGAATAGATTACCATTTCAAATCCCATTGAGTAATACCCTAGATGAAATGATGAATAGACCGGATAAGTGATCAATGGAAATAACTGATTATAATTTCCATAACCAATAATTTGAAATTCTTTATAAAAACTTCATCATAATCTTGTTTATTTTTATTTTTAATCTCCAACCCCATGTTATTTGGTTAAAATGGTAACTTAAAAAATTAACTTAATGGTTATAAGTGTTAGAAATATCTGATTATTTGTAAAAAACGAGAATTTTATTTGACCCAATCATTTTTTTATTTTTAAAACTATAGCTAGTTAAATGAGTAAATGTGATTTATTTTATATTTAAAAAGATATACTTTCTCTAAAAATATTTAATTTAAAAATCAAATAAATTAAAGAAAAAAAAAAGATATAGTCTCCTTTCATCTCTCCCCTGTATATATCTGTCACTTTTGTTTAGCTTTAATATATGCCTGATTATTCACTTTTTAAAAAAAATTGTTTTTTTTTAAATTGAAATTTAGCACTTATTGTAAAAATATTTTAAAAAATAATTAAAAACACTTTCTAAATATACAAATTAAACATTTATTTTAATAAATGTATTCAAATTAGTTGTTAGTTTTGCAACCATCAAACTATAAAATAGAATATTTTTGAAGTTTTGATAAAAATAGCATATAAAGTGAGCATCTAGCATGGTAATGCTCGTAAAAACAACAACACAATGGACATGTAACATTCATCATAACACTCCTAATATATAGGGATCTTTTTTTTCTCATTTGAAATAATAAATGCAAATATATTTATATCCTAATGATATTATTAAGCAAAAAATATTTTTTATATGCATATAAAAAAGAAAAAAAGAAAAGGTTACAAATCTTTGGATTTATTTGTAAACCATTTCGAAAAGGTTAAAAATGTGAAAATGAAAAATTCTAGATGTTTTCCACTTTTTTAATTGATTTCTTTTTAAGTTATACTAATGACCTCGATAGAATATTTACAAACGGATTTAATTCGGTGACCAATTACATACAAACAGATTTGGATCAAAGTCATAACAAGCTAATGGATTCGGATCTCTTTCACATCTATCAATACCAGGTTTGTTATCCGTTAAACAGAATCCAATTATTCACATTGTTCTTCTTTATCAAAAAAGTTCTCTATTTCATCACCATCTCCTCTCTCACTCTCTCTCTCACTCTCTCTCTCTCGCTTGTGTTCATGGAGGCGTATCAAGGCAAATTAAGATGGAACCCTTTATTTGCTTTAATCTCTTCTTGTTTTACTTGTTATTGGATCTCGAGGTTTGTGGATGTTGAAAAATGTGGACCTAATACCATTGATTTGGTGTTTAAATCAATACTGGTGATAGAGAATTAGGGTTAATATATATGATTCTTAGTTTGTAATTATTTTTTGGGTTTTTATTTGATGATTTATGTTGAAACAGTTGAATCTTGTTTTGTTGAAGATATCTAGGTTGTTTCATTTGTTCGCATGTCAATGGTGGTACTTTTTTATTTTTTTTTTGGAGGGCGCATGTCAATAGGGGAGGGAGGGAGCGAAGGGGGGTGGGATTTATAGGCCTACTTATAGTATTTCATTAGAATTGTTTGGATTCAACATTGATTTGGATAATTCCTCTAGTTTTGGTTGATTTCATGTTCACCAATATTCTTTGTGAACATAACTAGCCATTTTTAGCTTATAATTTTTTAACATTGATAATTAACTTTGAATGCTTTTAATTTTATTGATAATGATTAGTATATTTTATCTTTTTTTGTTTCTAATAAGTTCTATTTAAAACATTTAATTAACATATATGCATACATTTTTTATAGAGAAGTGATGGCATCTCAAGGTGGTAATTCTTCTACTCCGGTTGGTAGTACTCAATCCGCTATAGGAATTAATGGCTCATTAGCTCCACTCGATTCTCCTATGGAGTCACCAAATGAGTCACCTATAGACTCTCCTACTCAAGTTAGTGAAGAAAAGGCACAAGTTGGTGAGAAGAGATTAAAATCAATAGCTTGGCAACATTTTAAAAAGATCAAAGTTGGTGAATCCGATAAAGCATAATGCAATTACTGTATGAAATTACTTGGAGGAGGAAGCAATAATAGAACAAGATATTTTCATGATCATCATAAAATTTACAACATGAGTCCTTTTAACAACATAAAACAAAAAACATTAATGCAACAACAATGGAAGGCAGATGGGAAAATGTGTGTAAGCAATAACACATTTGACCAAGAACCTTCAAGAAAGGATCTTTCTAGTATTATAATAATGCATGAATACACAATTTCACTTGTTGAACATTATGGGTTCAAAAAATACTTGGCTAATCTTCAACCATTGTTCAAAATTTCTTCTCAGAATACAATTAGAATGATATCTTTAAGATATATGCTAATGAAAAATCCAAGATAATGGTCCTTTTGAAAGAGGATTCAAGTAGGGTTGCAATAACTACGGATATGTGGATGGCTTCAAATCAAAAGAAAGGATTCATGGCTATCACAGGATATTTTATTGACAACAATTAAAATTTGCATAGTTTGGTTTTAAGGTATGTTTAATAGTTTATTTTATTAAATTTATTTTGCGTTATTAGAATTATTCAAATAAGCTTATATAATATTATATTTATTATAGTTATGCAATTTTTCTTAACTTGTTAGATTTCTTTATGTGCCTTGTGCACATACATTGCCCGTTCTCTGTAAGGAATTGCTGAAATTCATATTTGATTGAAACATGTCCATTTGAAGGTTGATAATTGCACTAGTAATGATGCTATGGTTGACATCCTAGTGTCTAAGCTCAATCCTACTCATCTCTTGTTCCATGGAAAATTAATTCATATGCGTTGTTGTGCACATATTTTGAATTTAATTGTTCAAGATGGGTTAAAGATTATGGGTAATGAAATAGAGAGGGTTAGAGATAGTGTTGCTTTTTGGTTTGCCACACCAAAAAGGCTACAAACTTTCAAGGAAAATGTGCAAACTTTGAATATAAATTATTCCGAACAATTAATGCTTAATTACAAGACTTGATGGAATTCTACATACTTGATGCTTAATGTTGCTTTAGAATATAATGATGTTTTTTGTCATTTGCAACAAATGAACCCTCTTTTTATTTATGCACCAACTAAAAAAGATTGGATGTTAGTCGAGGAGATTTGTAAAATGTTGCATGTGTTTTACACCGATTCAAATACATTTTAAGGGAGAAAATATCCCACATCTATTGTTTTCTTTCCATTGATGTGTGAGATTAATGTTCCTTTGAGCACTTGGGCTAAATCTCTTATTGAAATTATTAGAAATATGGCCACAAGTATGTCAATTAATTTGATAAGTATTGGGAACGGTTCATGGAATCATTGGGGTTGGGGGTAGCAACCATGCTTAATCCAAGATATGAGTTGAAATTAATTTTTTTCTCATCTCTATGGGCACTTGGCTAATTATGAAATTCAATGGATTACAAATTATTGCTATGAGTTGTTATATGAACATGAAAGTTCTACACAAATTAGCAAAATCACCTGGCAAACATCATGTAATGGGTCAAAGGAGAATTATATTATCAATTCTGGCGTCCTTGATGTCTTTGATTCCTATGTGAGTGATTAAAATAAAAACATATTGAAGTTGGAGTAAGACCATTATTTGGAGAAAAAAATCTTACCAAGAACTCCCGATTTTGACATCTTATCTTGGAGGAAAAGTTATGGACTTCTTTATCAGATATAGCAAATGATTGCCAAAGACATCTTGGCTATTACAATTTTTATAGTGGGTTCAGAATCTTCTTTTAATACTGGAGGTACATTAGTGAGTCCTCATCGTAATAGGCTTTATGCGAATACTTTGGAGGCATTGATGTGCACTAAAAATTGGTTGTTGAAAGATATTGAAGTTAATAAAAGTTACTTTCAAGTAATTATAACTTTTATTTATTTTGTATTAAATTAATAATATTTTGTTTCATAGGTGAGTGTTCCAAAAGAAGAAGATGCATATGGAACTATTAAATTATACTATATGGTCATATATGATGATATGAACCCTTTTAATTTACTTTAATAATATTGATGTTTGTTTTAATATAATGCCTACTAACTTTGCTTTTATTAACTTCAAATTAATTGTAGTTATTTGTGCAATATATACTACCTGATATTGGGTTTGTACTGTGAAATGCATCACGCTACCTAATTGTGAAATGCATCACGCTACCTAATTGTGTAACTCCATATATGGTGGACATAGTCTCAGAGTGATTCATTCTTGAAGAATTTCTTATATGCTAAAATTTGAATATAGCTTACGAATAGATGTGGTAATACTATTGTGTGAAGACACCTCTATGTATTTCAGGGATTGCTAATTTCTTTACATTAATAATATTTACAGTAAGCATGAATGAGAAGTAGTTTGGTGCAAGAACAATAATAATAGATCGCTAACTCTCCCACCATAACATAATCATTGAGATAGGGCATTTTTTTTTTTTAATCATTTAGGTTGATCCTTATATTTGTTTCTTGAAAAAAAAAAAAAAAGAGGGCACTGTCTCTATGAGTTCGTTTTAGTTCTAATCACATGATATTGTCAAAATTTGAACAACATTCACCTTTATAGTGAAATATTTTAGGTATTGCACAACCTAACTCTATATATACCGAACTAAGCACATGATGCAACCGAAATATCTCTGGAACTATTAACATTATAATTCTACTCTAATACCTATTGAATTACTTAGAATAGAATAAATTATGAAGTTTGGTTATCACCAAGGAATTTTAATTCATGGATTTATATTGATGCTCATGCAGGGCTAACACACAGCAGCCAAAGTTGTTTGTTGCCATGATTCTAATTCTCATTTTTGCTAAAGCACTTGCCCTCTATGGTATCATTGTTGGTCAATCAAGAGCATACTAATAAACATAAGCTGGCACTTTCATCATTCGCATGCTTTCAAGTTGCATTCAACCTTCCCCTTGGGTTAGTTTAATTCCTAAGTCGAAATTAGGACATGAACGTTCTAAGGCTTTCTTGATTTACTTATGTGATTTACTTATGTGTTTGAGGTTTCAAAATATCTATTCCTTATAAAACCAATGTTATTATGCAGAAATAATTATCAATAGGTGATTGTGTATGTTGGTATTTTGTATTAGGCCTTTAACATGTCAACTACTTGTATTTGTAAATAAGTTTCTCAATTAATAAAAAATTTTATGTTATTTTTAGCAAAGATTTTATAAATTTTATTTTAAATAATAATAATAGTTTAATTTATTAATCGGGGTCGGGAAATCCCCGAACCCAAAAAATCCTAGCGGGGACAGGAAAAAAATTCCCCATATTCAGGTTTGGGGCTAGGGTTGAGGATGGTGATATATATTCAAAGCTGGTGCCAGGGAATGTATCCCTCGGTGAATCTCGGCCACGTTGACATCCCTATCCCTCACTTACCATGAATTTGCACCCCTTTCAATTAAGCATCAAGTTATTTTCTTTGTATATCTATAAAGCAAGAGAAATATTGCATAGACAATGATGAAATGAAGAGTCATGACCTAAAGAAAAGAAAATCATCCATGAATATATGCTTCCACTAATTTCTCTAATATGTCAAAGAAGATTGTATTATGCATAGTTTGATAGCAACTAACACAATGTATAATACGAATAGCATCAACGAAAAGACAAAAGTTCAATATAGGCATGTGAAAGTGGTCTTTTCTTAGTCCTTAGAAGTTCCTATGATTTGAATATAAATTGGATACTGATAAAAAAAATAACAAAATTCCTTATCTTCTAACCTAGCTATCTAGTATTTGATCTATGAAAATAAGTGAAAAAATTATTCTTTCCAGTAGTTTTGTTGAGTTTTGTATACCCCTACAAACTCTCCATCTAGTAATAGTTCAAGTGACGATGAGTTCATTATTTTTACTACTTATCAATGTTGATAAACTTTCTTTGTTACACATTGAATTGAACTTAGCTATGAATTATTAGAGATGGGGTCAATAATTCTCATGACAAGCTACTTAAATGATCTCTTTCTTTACCACCTTTTTGTGTTTGGGTTTTAATTATGATTAATACTTGTTTTATAATTATCTTCTAAGATGATCTTGTGCATGTAGATTGAGGGGTTGATTCCTTTGATGTCAATACTATCAATTATAATGGCTTGAGTGTACATATTTTTCATATCAGTATTGTGATATTTTGCTTTTTCCTTTAATCAAATTCATTAATTATGATACTTTATTTGTTTATATTTCATGATGATGCCTTTATTTTCACTCTAGAACTAAAAGATTAAAATCTAGACCATCTTGGTTATTTTGATGATCAATCAGCGTTACCATGCCCTGGACTGCGGCCATAGTCTAAAAATTGTAGGCAATTCAAAAACCTGTGCAAAGTTTATGTTTATCAACATATGACCAAGGTCATCACTAAGGCTTGGTGATGACCATTCACTGACATGGCTAGAAGAGTTGAGGCAATGGTGATGACCACAATCCAAGATTCTTGGATCTTTTACTCTAAGTAACACTACCATGAGCATGGTCATGATGGAAATCATGGTTAGGCCCAAGAGAGGGGCTTGCATAGTCTTTTTTGGGACTTTCCACAGACCTAGAATCATTCCTCTTACCTTAAGAGTGACCCTAGCGAGGGTTCTAACCACCAAATTTGGAAGGCTAGATCAAGAAAGAATTAAGCTTGATCGAAGGTGAACGCCCATTCTACTTGGAGAAGAAGCTATCTACTTTTCTAATCCATAAAGATTCAAGGGTGTTTTTTTATCATTTCTTTGATTTATTGTAGATTTATCAATTCTTGAATAATCTTATTAAACATGAGTGGCTAAGCATCCTTTGCACTTGGAATTGATCAACTTTGGGTTAAATTTTGTATCTTGAAAACATTTGTATTGATCTTATTTTCTTTGATGTTGTGTTCAATTATGAGTTTTTTAAATGCTATGGATTTATTTAGCAAAAGCTTATATCATGTTTGATTCATGTATTTGAGATTGAGGTATCCTTTATATGTAGATCTATCACAATCGAAAAAGATCAAAGGTATAGCTAGAGATAGTATGATATAGTCTCTCTAGATAAGGTTGAACTAATAGTGGAATACATGAAATGGGTAGTGCAATCGTAGGGAGAATGTGACAGAAAGAAATTTTACCTACTCTTTATGAGATTAGGTGTTAAGCACCTAGAGATAGGGACTATCATGAAGTAGGAATCCCAATGGTCCAATACTCAATGAGATTAGATTTGAAAATATATTATAGAAGTCTTTCATAATAGAAAACCCAAAGGGACTCTTGATCGAAGCCTTTATTGATTGATATCCTCTTGATTGGTTGATCGTAGTAATTGTATTACCATTCATTTGTTTCCTTTTTCTTTGATTATTATATCTATTATTGTTGAGGCCAGATAATAGTAAGATGGTTAGTATCTGGTATTCACTATCCTCGTGGAATTAAGATCTTGCTTTTAAGTCACTTTGTTACTTGATTGGCCTATGCACTTGCTTTATTGCTACTCATGTATACGAATCATTATTCACTCTCTTAAATTCTCTAGCTACCCTCTAGAGCTTGTCTTCTTGTTTACTAGTGATTGTAGCTAAACTAATAATTGATAAAGTATGAGATTCATCAATAAAAGAGTAGCTTAGACATCATGGAAGTGGTTTGAGTTTAAGCACCAACAGCTCCTCTATTGAATGCTTGATAGGATAACAATATTTACTATCCAAATTTAAGGTTTCAAATAGGAATCAACCTTCTTGAACCTTGGGAATGTATTTGAGAGGTTTATTTATTCCATGAATTCTTCATCATTACCTTTTTAATTAGAGAGTAAAAGTCACTTGATGAGGATCCTCTACTTGACGATCTTTAAAGCCTTCCTTAATAGTTTCTTCAACCATACCACCTGCAAGATAATGTGAAAGTTTTTTATGAATTTTTTTTATAAAATTTTCAAGATTGTGAATTAATTTAAAGATTATAAAATAGATACTTCAAAAACTTAGTATTTTTGAATTTTAAGAAAAAAATTAAAAAAGGAAACTTTTGAAGTTTCCAAGAGGGGGCATGGACAGATGGCATGGTCATGCTAATGATTTCTAAGTGTTTATTGTGTTAAGAGACACAACCATGCCAAGAAATAAGAAAGTAAGAATTTCCAAGAGCTCAGTGGTCAAGCCATGGAGGCCAACATACCTATTTCAAGTTTTATTTCTTGAACATAAAGGCCAACATAGCCATGCATTGGAATTAAGGGTTGATACATATAACTAAATAGCACCATGGCTAGGTTGTAGTGAGTAACAAGGCCAAGTTGATTTAACATCTAAATTTTTTGGGAGCATTATAAGAAAGGCTATAAAAGGAAGATTAGCTTTTCAAAGTGGGGAATAAATTGAGAAGAGAAAACAAAACAAGAGGACAGAGAGAAAACTTGGGAGAAAATCTACAAAGTGTTTGAACGATATTTTCCTCCTAAATTCACATATTTTTTTTCCTTTCAAGATTTGTGTTTTTGAATATTGTAATGGGTTAAATTGATAGTTAGGTTTGGTATAATTATTTTTCTTAGATGGTTTAATCATTTATATTGAGTTCTTTGTGTTTATAAAATCTTTAAGTATTTATTATTTTATACTTTCTTGAATTTATTACTATTGAATTTCCTTTTTACAATAAAAATTATACTAAATTCTTGTCTCCATTAGTAGTCGAAGAAATTCATTGACCTTTGTTATTATAGCCCTCATTGGGAGTAATAATCTAATTATCTCTTTATTACTTCAATGACTAGTGTGTCTACTAGTGTCAGCATCTCACATTAGTAACTGAGGTGTGTTTGACCTCTACCAACCCAAGTAACTAATGTGTTTTTGACATCTCCCAACTCAAGTAACTGAGGTGTGCTCTACCACAAAATTTGTTACAGATTGTGCATAATCAATTAAAACTACTTGAATTCTTGAGTTTTGGAGGTTTTTTGTTCCTCATGATAGCACCATACTTCTCTGTCAAAACTACCATTGAAATCTCCCATATGTTTCTTCTTTAATAATATGTCTTCTATGAACATCATATAACTTGGGATTTAATTAAGTGCTTTTGTAAAAGAAATGGTAATATAAAGTTGTTTAAATAACTATATAAAATCATTGGAATTACTTGTCTAGCCTTTGCTTTGAAAACTTTTAGGAAAAGATAATTATGACAGTGCATCCTTCCTTGTTTGTCCTTCAGGCTAATCTTCCTTTTGCACCTCATCAATTGTTGGCTTCTCATCTTGATTTTTTAAAGGTTTTGATCCTTCATTTACTTTCTTGAGCTCTTTCTATCCTTAATGTGATGGTCTTTGTTTAATTATTTAGCTTACCTTCTTGAATTATTTTTTATATCACCGGGAAGATTTTGACTAGATCTATTATTGATTATATTAGCAAGTTATCTCATCTAAATTTCTAAACTTCAGAGTGTTGCTGCTTGCTTTTAAATTACGGCATCCATTTTAGACATGTATTGTACCAAAAAGTCTTTTAAGGATGTCTTTTTTTCTGGTGTTAAACCTCTTATTTATTGGAGAAATCTGAAAGTTGTGTTGACCTTGCTGTTGTTATTTATCCTTGATTGTTGTTTTAAGAATAAATCAAATAGTTTCTTAACCTAGAATTAATTATTGTAAAAGGAGTTATTTATGGTTGGTTAACGTTGCAAAAACATTTGATTGTTTCTTGGCCAACTAAATAATTCTCTACCATATGTCTTTCTCCATAATATTGATGCCAGAGAGTTTTGTTAGGCCTCCTACTTGGAAGGTGTCAAACTTATTTGAAAAAGTAGCCACTTGTGCATTCAATGATAGAATTGCATTAAGTTTATAAGCACTCACTATGCTTGCTAATGTTGCATTTTTAGTAACTATTAATAATTCTTTGAGGCCATTTCCTATAAAAGTTTGTAAACTTCCTATTAAATTTCTCATAAGTGCTTTTATTGTAGCTACATCAATATTGTTTTGAGTAGAATTTATTAGTCTATTATAAAAGTTTTATACCTTAAGTAACTTTGGACAGCCATGGTTTTGACACTTTCTTAACAACTTCTTGAACTGTTCCTACTCTTCAAATAATGACTTGGCATCCAACTATATAAACAAGTTGATGTTGTTCCGCAGCCTTGATGTCTTGTATGATGAAGAAAAGCTTGATGTTTATAGCATATGATTTATGTCTAGCTTGATCTTGAAGTGGTTAACTTAGATCATTGGCCTTCAAATGCTCAATTGCAAGCCCTGAAATATTAGTATTGGATATTCTTATAAAGCTCAAGCATCTTCTTCTTTGGCAATATTATGTATGTTTTCTTGTTAATATTTTGGTATTTTGTGTCTCTGCTACATAACATATATTATCATAAATACTTCATAATAAAATAGGTAAAAAAAAGTAAAATTGAAAAAAAATCTTAATTAAAGCCACAATTTCTTTGTATTAATATTGAACAAAATCTTGCAAACAATCCCTAATAATAGCTAAAAAAAATATTTGCAATGAATATTTGGGTGTGGGAGTAGTCCCTAATTTAATGTTGAGTAGATCTGTCATTCCAATAAGGTCTTATAATAAGCTAATATTAGGTACTAAAATAAGCATAGCCTAATCTTATTTAGAAGATCAATTAAGTAGTTTATTATACCAGTATTAATCTAATTAACTATAATCCAGAAGTGGAGTTTATTGATGAAGAGAGATTCAAAGTTGAAAATCCTGGTCACTATATGCATCTATCTAATTCTCTTCTATTTTGGTTTTAAGGGATGTGTTGGCAGTCTAGAGTTCTTTATTATCTAAGGTTGTCTTCTAGTTAGGCTACAAAAATACCAAACCTAATCAACCAATGCATAAAACTATAGGTATGTTCTACTTGTTCTTACAATATTAATTGTATATGGTTTAGTTTATTAAATTTAGGTGGTGTTTGATTGAATGTAACCATAAATGCAGTGGGTTTTCATTTACATTATAATTGTAAATACTTGAATTTTAAAATTTCTACGACTCAAATCTGGTGTTTGGTTTGCTGTAACTAGCTTTCTTGTATTACAAAATTTTGTGTTTGGTTGGAGGAATATGTAAATCTGGAATCTGAAAACATGTGTTTTGTTTGATGTATTAGAGGGATGTGAGCACCCAAGGTGAGATTACTTCCCACAGTTTTTTACATGATAATTTTTTTTTCTATTTATGTTAACGAATATTATTTACATGATTATAATTCTTGTATTAATTATTACAACTATTAAATCTATTAACAAATTATTTTTGTAATTTGTTATTAATTTCAATTATTACTTATGTTATTTCAATTTTAATTAGCTATCAAATTTATTATTAAAATTTACATAATTTTAATTTATAATTATTCAACCAACAGCAAGAGCTCTCTTATCATTGTTAATATGTTGTAATGATCATATTTTAAAAAAAAACATATTATAAAATACAATACAAATGTTAAAAATAAAAGTCATATTAATAACTGCACTAGGTTACCAAAATCAACAATTTGCTATTCAAGACCTTCATTCTTTTATTGTATATGGTTCCAATTTCCATCGATAAGTGGTTTTTGCAATGTCATGATAGTACCATCATATGAAATATCCAAACATAACATTGTTTTAAGAGAGGTTTTATATGAGGTCTCCAAGTCCAAGCATAGCAAAAATCTGCATGCATAGAGAGATTCAAATTTAAGTAATACTAACATCATATGAAGTACTCAAATATAGCATTGTTTTAAGAAACATTTCAAATAGGTCCTCAAGTCTGAGCATAGTAAAAATCTGCACACATATACACATTCAAATTTGAGAAATAGTAACATCATACAAAATACTCAAACATAGCATTGTTCTGAAAAAGGTTTCAAATAGAGTCTCAAGTCTAAGCATATCATAACATCATATGATAAGAACATCATATAAAATACTCAAAAATAGCATTGTTTTGAGAAAGGTTTCAAACAACAACACCATATGAAATACTCAAAAACACTGAACTATAACTAAAGTCCAAACATCATTCTAAGCCAAATATCCAACATCTAAACTTCAATTCTCACAAAAATCTACACACACATAGAGGTTCAAATTTGAGTATCATAAACTAATTAATGACCACAAAATATATATACAAAAGTATGAATAGAATTAATTGCATAAAGCATTCTTTTTTGGCTGAATCAACAACCTAATTATGCCTCCTTAAATACTCTGGTTTGGTGTAAAATTGTTCAAAAAAATTTTCTGCCCAAAACTAAGTAAGTTCATCATCTTTCACTAAAAAGTTTCATCAGCCATCAACAAGCCATAGGCTTTATTGACCACACTACTAGAGTAGCCATATACTTTCAGCTTCATGCACTCATTAATCAAGTCTTTTGCAAATTCTAATGAACTAGTAGGGTACATTTTGGCAAGCCCCTCCTTAATTGTGCTATTGATTTCTTGTATTTCCTTAACTTCAGAGATTAAATTTCGTTTTCGTTTTCCTTTTCCTTTACTTGATTGTGATGAAGTTGCTCCGCTTGATACTATGCTTTTTGGCTAGTTATAGATGGGAGTTCGCATATTGCACTAAAACTATGTCTCCGCTTGAGAGATTTATTGCATGATTCAATGTGTGTATGTGTGTGTGTGTGTGTGTGTGTGTGTGTGTATATATGTATATCTATAAGTGCATGGCTAGGATAGAAAGCATGTATTGTATGCAGCTCAAACTATAAACTTGTTCACGGCTTTTTGCTACAACTTTACTTTTGCGTAATAAAAGGCATAGAATTTGTAGAGAACTCTCTTGTAGTCGATTGACACAACTAGTATCAACAAAGTCTGCATGAACAAATCTATTATTTTTAGTATATACTCACTAATGAGACAAGAAGGTTATATGAGAGATACATTGCATGCACATCACAATTGAAGAGCAATTGTTAATGTTCCTACACACTATGGGACATAACCAACATAATCGAGTTATCACGCATAATTTCCTCAGATCTAGTGATACTGTTAGTGGGTACTTTAATCATGTTCTGTATGCAGTTGGCAAGTTGCATAATGATTATATGCATCAACCGAGTACATAAACCCATAGCCTCAAGGTCGACACTATACCCTTACTTCAAGGTATTGATAAACTTTCTATTTGCATTGAATTTTGTATGTTATAAACAACACTTAGTTAAAATGTGTTAATGGTAGGAATGTATTGGAGCTCTAGAAATGGTAAATCTAGTCGCTATGCTTTTCTGTTAATATGTTCAAAAACTTGGAACGGACATCTCCTCTTGGAAGCAACTTGGAGTGTCTTTGGATTTGTTCCTTCCTCAAATGCAGCCCTACCCAATCATCGAGTTTAAAAATTATCTTATGCCATCCTTTGTTGGCTTGTTTCACATACTGCTCAGTCCTCCTCTCCATAACAACAGATTAAATCCATAAACATTTTCAAAAGGTGAAAACTTAGTAGCAAAATGAATAATACGATTATAAGGAAACTCAATGTAGGGGTAAACAATCTTCCCTTGTTTTGATGTTTTTTTCATTATAACCCTCAATAATGTAGATAAAGTTCTATTAACTACTTCGGTTTGACTATAAGTTTGGGGTTGGCATGTAGTAGAAAACAACAACATGGTGTCTAATTTTGCTTCTTAAGTACTCAATGAAAACAAGCATTTAGTATGGAGTCATCCCAAGTACATAGCTCTAAATTTTGACAACAAGTTGTCCTTTGACACCTCCATTGGCTAAAGATAATACCTCTTAATTAATTATCCAAAGATATTGGGGTACCCCTATCTTGGGTGAGTACAATATTATGGTTGGTTTTCATTTTGATCACTGAATTTCAATATTTCAATTTGTATTATTCTGGTTATCATACTTTAATTTTGTATTCACCTAGAGGGTGCTGAAGGGATTTAAGAAAGAAATTGATGATGTGTATGTTGGATTGGCCTCATCAACTCTAATTACCTACCTCCTCATCAACTCCAATTACCCATGTCCGGTGTATACACCAGCATGACACATCAATGATAGAGCTATGTGACCTCTCATATCGAGACTTCAAATACCTCATTAGTGGTCTTTTAAATAACTCCTCACAAGAACCTACATCCCACCCCCTTCTTCTTCTCCTTCACCAAGCTACAACCCTAGGCTCCGAGGAAGGGTATTTGTCTTCTAAGCCAGCCCTATATGTCATCCTTCTTCTCAAGGTTGAGACCTCAACTCAAGCAACCAAGAAGCCCTCGCAATTTCCAAAGAAAGCGAGAGGACTTACTGGTGGACTATTTGAAGATGGCAATGTACCTATATGCGTTAACCTCTTCTTTAATAGTGCCCTTTTTGTCTCATTGGAGTTGTTGAAATATGGGGTGTGACTGTGGCATCTAGATGGAGCCATGATGGCTTCTCAAAAGTGACAAAGCTAGAGTGAATAAAATTGAATATTATAAATCAATAGCTAAACGCATTGGTCTCCACAGGAATTCTCTTTATATGTAGAATGTTTAAGAACTGTTGAATGTTGCCATGTTTGTATTGCATGAAATAATGCGTACAACTCCTTGTCATACATAGAATAGTATAAGGCCACACATTCAACTTTTCATTGAAGTAAGCAATTGGTCCTCCATCCTATATTAAAACAGCACCAATATCTATTCTAAAGGTATCACATTCAATCTCAAATTTTTACCAAAATCAGGTAAAACAAGTAAAGCGGCATTAGTTAATTTTTTTCAGCAACACAAATTCCTCTTCCTATTCTTTCCGGCACTTCAACACGGCATTTTTCTTTATTACCCCTGTTAATGAAGCAATGATCATGCTAAAGTCTTTCATAAAGTGACAATAAAGCTTACAAGACCATGGAAACTCCTTACCTAGGTGTGTTCATTGGGCTAGGCCAACCTTGGATTGCCCTCACTTTCTCCTTATCAACCTGTATTCCTTGAGCACTAACAATAAAACTAATAAATACAAACTTATCTGTGGAAAAGATACATTTCTTGAGGTTAGCAAACAAGTGCTCTTGCCTGAGCATATCCAAAACAGATTTGAAATAACGGATTAGCTATAAATAAGTATATTATCAAAATAAACAACCACAAATCTACCAATAAAAGACCGTAAAACATGATTCACCAATCCCATGAAAGTACTTGGTGCATTAGTGAGTCCAAAAGGTGTAATTAACCAGTCATATAACCCATTTTTAGTTTTGAAATCAATTTTCCATCCATCCCCCTCTTTCATTCTAATTGGGTGATATCCATTTTTTAAATCATATTTTCAAAATACCCCAGCTCTATCTAATTCATCTAACATGTCACCTAAGTGAGGCATAGGGTTTTGATACTTTACCGTGATTTGGTTGATTGCTTGACAATCAATGCACATCCTTCATATCCCATCTTTTTTTGGTACTAGAATGACAAGGACTACACAAGGGCTCATGCTTTTTAAATGCACTCCTTGTCCATCAACTCTTGAATTTGTCTTTGAAGTTCTTTCGTTTCCTTTGGGTTGCTTCTATAGGCAAGTCTATTAAGAATTGTGGAACTATGGACAAAATCAATTTGATGTTTGATTCCCATAATAGGTGGTATACCTATTGCGATTTCTTTGGGAAATACATCATCGTATTCCTATAAAAAAGAGTCAATAGAACTATGCAAAGAATTATGAAGCTTGTTAGTATTTAAACATGCCTCCTTATACACCAACAACAACATAGGTTGTCTCAAAACTAACACTCTCCTCAACATACTTAGTCTTGCAACACAACTCTCCTTTTGTAAGGTTGCACTCTATTTTCTCTCACCACCAAAGCCAAACCCCTTTCGACTTAGTCACTCTCACTCTTTTCGGCCTTCCTCTCTTTTAGATTTTAGATTTTTTTTCTTATTGTATTTCTCTCTTTATTTTTGTCTTTTAGTCTCTCATTTTCTCTCAATTTTTCACGCGTTATTTTTCAAATGATTGTTGAAGTTGCAATTGATCATTATACACTTGTTTAGGGATTAAAAGTACAAGAGTAAAGTTCTTACCATTGTGAACAAGAGAATACTTGTTTAAGAAGAAATTATGAATCACCCGTTTGTCATATTGCCATGGCCGCCCCAACAACATGTGACAAGCTTGCATTGGTACTACATCACACATTAAATCATCCTCATACCTCCTAATGTGAAATGAAATAATAGCTTGTTTTTTCACTTTAGTCTCACTACTATCATTCAACCACAATACCTTATATTGTCTGGGATGTCTAGTGATCTTGAGCATTAATGTTCCCATGAGAAACATGTTGACAACATTAGTACATCTACCTCCATCGTAATTATACTACATACCTTATCACCGATGTAGCACTTAGTATGAAAGATATTTTCTCGTTGCATCTCTGCTTCTTCTTTCACTTGCGCGTATAAAGCTTGCTTTATAACTGCCACTAACCTTCCCTTTTTGGTTTCTTCAACGTCACTAGCATCTTCCAGTGGTGGTATTGCTTCTTCCTCACTTTCCTCCTCTATCTCATACTTACCATCATTCCGCAAGATCATAACGCCTTTGTTTAAATAATGGCTTGCAATGTATCCCCAGCCTTGGCATTTAAAACACTTAAGATCATGATTTTGAGAGTTAGAAGAATTAGATTTACCTTGCCCTTGTGAAATAAGGCTTGATTTACTTCATTCCATTAGTTTTCAACTTGAGGTACACCCTCCTTGCTAGAAATGGTTACTACTACTCCTCTTCTTGAGCTAGTTCTCTATTTCGATCGCCATGTGTACCGTGTCCTCCAACTCCACATAGTGGTGTAACTCAACTGTGTTGGTAATCTCTCAATTCAATCCTGCTAAGAACTTTGCCACGGGGGCTTCCGGTTACTTCTCCACATTCACTCCGATCATCACCATCTCCATATCCTTAAAATAATCATCTGATAAGAGTGCAAGTATATGTACCGATCACGTAATATAGTGTGTGTAAGTACAGAGTATCATTCCACAAAGAAGAAAGTGAGTAGTAGTAATAACTCTAGATCCAAAAAATAGCCAAAATAGTGGAGTGTTTTGTGTATGAACAAGAACAATTGAAAACAAGAAAGTACAATAAATAACAAGAGAGAAATCAAGGAAGAAAGTGATGTCCGGGCATAGCATCCTTCTAGGGTTATAAAGCACAGGAAAATGGTTATCTAAACAAGTAATCCTATTTGACCCGAATGGTTTTCAGAAATATACAAAACCCTAATTTCTCAGGCGAAGTGTAATTGAATAGGTGAAAAGTTGATACAGGCATCCACACAATCGCATTAACACTCTATAAAACTTTGTTATAGACTAATGATAATCTCTTATGTAGATAATCTCCCCTTAAAGTGAGATTATCCATAATCTAAATACAGAGCAGAAATGTGATTTCTCCTCAAATCTGCTCCACATGATTACAAAGAGCTCGGAAATTATCATCAATCCACTTGAAAGGATTATGAAAGACAAAGTCTACTAGATACTGATAAGTGCTTGTGTTATAGTATCGCGAAGCGCTATTATCTTACATTAAGCATACCTTTTATCAGGTTTTATCACTAAATGTGTGCATTTGTGTTCTCTTGTGCATTGAAGGTATTGTGGAGCCTAATTGGAGAAAAAGAATGAAATTAGGTCGCGTTCGCCAATATTGGGATGTTCTCGGACCAAGCAAGGAACGAAGCACGTATTTGGACTTGTGGATGTGTGCCAACCTCTTTTGGAGGGGCACAAAGGCAGTCACATTCACAACAAGTCCAATCCGTGTTACTTAGGAGAATCTCGCGAAAGAAGAAGACTTGAAGCAATCGGCGCGACCTACCGTTGCTTGTGTGCCCAAGTAATGGCCTCGATGAAGAACAATGGACCCGGGAGGCGTTTCGGCAAGTTACCAAGCCTGTTCAGCTGAAGATTAGTGTTCCAGAGAAGTCACACGGGCGTGTGGAAATTCCACACGGCCGTGTGAGCCATTTTCCAGCCAGACAGAGAAGTCACACGGGCGTGTGGAAATTCCACACGGCCGTGTGTTTTGCGATTTCAGCCATCCAGTGAAGACACACGGGCGTGTGGAAATTCCACACGGCCGTGTGAAGCCCCCGATAAGTCCAATTTTAAAGCCGCGATTCAACAATATAAAAGGGGATTTTTGCAACCTTTTAGAGTATCTTTCGACCTATCTTTTCCCCAACTTTCTGGAGCGCGGCTAGGGTTTCGGAGAGGATTTCGTGGAGGTTCTAGCGCGTCGTCGGCATCGATTTCGAGGTTCGACGTTTGCACAAGACCACGGCCACACCAATTCGAGGGGGTTTTTCATTGATGTCTATGTTTTATGCTTTATTTCTCACGTTGATGAACATGTATAGCTCTATGAGGAGCTAAACCCCTCGTGGGGTATTCGGACTTGTAAACTTTAGGGTTTCTTATGTTTCTTTGACATTGATTATTATGATTTCCATCGTTGATGAATAAAATTGAGTTTTTAATCTTGATTATCCTTTCATATTGTTTTCCCTTAAACGTGACATTAGGGTTGAGAGCAATCTAGGCTTTCCTTTGGAGGTGTGACAACTCCTATAGGATTAGACTACTCAAGATTAAAGAGGGTTGAGAGGGAGAGTTGTGAGGTAGCAATGTACCCCTTTCCCCTTCGATGTGATTTCTCCCTACCTCCGATTCCTTGATTTAATAGCGGTCGAAATAGAGTGAAGCAATAGGTAGATAAACTCCCCTAGGGCTTAGCTACGCAAGTAATAGAGTGGAGGGTTGTAGTGAATCCTATTTGCTGGGGCTCAATCTAGACTAGGGTTCTTCCACCTGGACCAAAGGGTTAGAATTACGTATAGGAACAGGTTTAATCACTAGGAATCCTTAGAGCATAATGCAACTCCACATAGTGTGAGGTTTAGGCAGATGGACTCCCCTGGGGCTTAGTCATCTAGGTGACAGAGTGAAGGGTGTTGTGAATCCTAATACCGGGCATAGTGTTGGAGTTAGTCACGGTTGTCCTTAGGTTTGGGACCGTGTGTCTTAGGATATCCTCGACTCAATTGACATCAATAGGAGAGTATAATATCATAGTCTTGCACTTGAAACATAGACCCTAGAGGTAGCTTGTCCGGATACCCCCTTTTACTCATTGTTAGTCCTTCTTGATTTTCCTACTTGCACTTCTTTCTTCCATCTCTCTACTTAGTTTATTGCTTTGCATTATTTTCACTCATCAATCTTATTATCGTTCTCCGTATTCTGCATAGCTTAATTAGTGAAACCTTATATTCTATCTCCCTATTCCCTGTGGATTCGACTACCTTCTCACCAAGGTAAATTTATTACTTCGACAAACCCGTGCACTTGCGGGATACACGCAAGGGGTCGTGTCAGATACTCTGACAAGAGGTGTACCCACTATCCTCTCGAATTGCGGTAAATCTATGGTAGGTGGGAATTTCTTCTCATCACACAAGGTATGATTGCTAGGACTTTCTCCTCGTTAGCAATCAAGCATTCAAACACACAATTAAACTCAAATAGATATGATTGCAAATAAGGAATCAATTAAAGCAACAAAGATTCAACAACAAAAGTCAAGAGAATAAACCCTAGAGTTTAACCATGCACAAACATCTACAAATTAGCCCTCCATTAATGGAGGGCAAGTATTCAAGATACAAAGAATGGAGGAAAATATAAAAGCCATGAAAACCCCCTTTTAATCCCTACGATGAAAATCACCGAAGAAGCTTCCACTCACGCCACCAAGATGATCTTGATGGCTACGATCTTCAATCCCCTTGAATGTAGATCTGAATCATTCCCCAAATTGCTCCTAAAGTGTTGAAGATTCATCTCTTTTCTTCCTAAACCTCGCTGTAAGGGCTGGACCATAAACTGGATTGTTCTGCTTCTTGCGACCGCCCTTGCTGGCGTAAACTGTGGTCGTAAACTCCTCTGGATGGTCCTTACGGGCATCATTACAGACATAAGCCTTGCCCATAAGGTTATCTGAATTGGCCCTGAATCCTTCTTACGGGCATAACCTTGCCTGCAAGGTTTTCTAAATTTGACTTACGACCATAAGGCTGGCTGTAAGCTGCCAGTAAGCCACCTAGTTTTTCTTATCCTTAATATAATGATACCGAGAAAGCTCCAAACTAACATACCAAATGAATTGAAAACTTGGGTTGCCTACCAAAAAGCACTTGTTTTATGTCATAAACTTGATGTACCTCTTTCTTACCTCATGAGGGCTTGAAAAAGATGTGCTCCTCTGGGCTACAAATGGCATAACTACTTCCCATTAAAAATAAATTGATTTGCTGAGGTGGAGTATTTGTTGAAGGCTTGAACCATTTTACCTTTGGCCTCCAAAGAAACAAATTAGGCTGGGAATTGTCCAGAATTTACATAGGTGCATCCTTGAATGGTTGAAGTCTTCTACCTTCATCTTGTATAACTCCCAACATCTCTTCCTTACATTTTATGAGTTGATCAATCCCAAAGAAAATTCCTTGTTCCATTGACTTACGGAGAATTTCTTGCTCATAAGCAAACTGTCCATTCAAGTAATCATTATTCTCAAAATGAAGTACTTTTCCCTTCTTTTCAAATTCTACATCAACATTCTTAGTTTTTCCCACTTCATCAATGGTTCTCATTGCCCCCCATCATTTCCGGAAGGAACTTGTAGTGATTGTTCATATTCTTCTTGTTCCTTAGAAAGTAGGCCACATAATTTCCCTATTTGATGCTCAAGGTTGTTTATGGGGATTTGATAACACCATAGTGAATCCTCAATTATTCAGAAACGGGCATCAATTTCTTGAATAAATTTGGCTAATGTGTTTTCCAACCTAAGTACATCCTCTTCAAGTGGGTCATCCATCTGAAATCTTGCTTAAGGTGTTTCCCAGTGTTGTCTATCCATACTCCATGAAAAGGTTGGGTAGCTTCCTTGACTTGGATGATACATGTTGCAATATAGATTGCTCCATTGTTGTGTAGTAAGAGCTCTATCAAGCTTTAAATTGAGAGCTTCAATTTGAATGGATAGAGCTGTGATTGGATCAACCATCTTTCAAATTCCTTGCACGAAAAAGAAATAAACAAAATCAAAAAACAAAAAATAATAATAAAGCAAAATAAAGGGAAAAAAATTAAAAAGAAAATGGCTAGAGTAGCAAAATACTAGCATTCCTAATATCCTAGTTCCCAGCAACAGCGTCAAAAACTTGACACATCCCTTTGCGTGTGTGTACCGCAAGTGCACGGGGTGTCAAAGTAATATATACCCAAAGATAGGGTAGTCGTTTCCACTGGGACTTGAGAGTATTAGTACTAGTTATTCTTCTACTATCTAACCAGATAATAATAGCAAATGAAAGAACCTAAACTAACAAAAATAGAGATTAGACTAGAATCACATGAAATTAGCACACAAGGGAATGTCACACAATAAAATGATGTAAATGGACAATGAATCCCCCTAGGACTTCACTAAGGTGCAAGACTTAACTAATGAATCCAAATTGAGACAAGTTAGGTCGCAGGTATCCTAAGAAACACCGGTCCTTTTCTCAAGGAGACAGATGACTAGTCCAATACGAGGCTCTGGCAATGATCTCTCTCGTCACCTCACACCACCTATGACTGCTTAATTCTCTAGGAAACATGAATGATCATCTAGATTCCCAAAATTAGGTTAAGAACTCTCTCAAGACAAGTAACCCCTAATCCTATACAAACCCCAGCGGTGATCTCTCTCTTCACTAGAATTCACATGATTTCCTAATGCTCATGGGAGTGCGAAGGTAGGAGTGATCAAATCGAAGAGGAAAGGGGCTCTCCTCTACCTAAGGTTCAACCCTATCAACTCTCTCTGATCTTGGTAGATCTAATCCTAGCGGTGATCTCTCTTGCCACTTGAGTGAATCAAACATACAATTGAGCTCTCGCTAACATGAATTGCATGGCATTAGAAACACAAGGAAGGAACTCAACAAAAAAACTCAAATTAAGGAAGAATAAAAGTAAATCATCCAAATAAACAAATCCTAGGGTTCATCCAAGTCCAAATGCACAAATAATTTAGTTCCTCATTATAGAGGAACATATACACACACACCAAGGAATGAAAATACATAAAAAGAAGTAACTCCCTCTAAGCTCAAGCTCCTCCTCATGTAAACAGTAACTTCAAAGGTCTACTTATGATGTTGTCGAGATCTCTCCACGCCGGCTCCATTGATGCCAAGGGGCAGCCAAAATCCTTCCAAGCCCTAGCTCTCTCCAAGCCAAAAGGCCCTAAAGCAAAAACTTCCCAACTCATCCTGACAAATTGGCTTAAAAAGGATCAAAATCGGCTACAGTACCAAAGCAAATCATCTGCAGTACCAACTCTCCAAGCCAAAAACCCCCAAAGCAAATGGGTTTCTCTAGAGTTTTTACCTCAATCAGCTACAATACCATGCTTCAATAATCATCTATAGTAACTCTGCTACATTGATACGCTACAGTACTGCACGTGAATACGGCTGTGTATCATGCTGTATGACTCCAATGGCTATGAGGTTTGTGATGCAATCATCTGTTGTCCACACTGGGCCGATTTTATGCTCAAATGCCGTGGGTTTGCTTCATATCACCAACTTTGCTTTCATGGGGGCCCACACACACCTTAGATGCACAAAAGAACGTAAAAGCACCAAATGAGCACATACAACTGATAAAAGTAATGCTCAATCTATGTACAATATTAACTTACAATATGTACAAACAAGCACCTATTAATCATTTTCCCCTTAAATGATGGGATGTTCATCTTAATGCCACCCAGACTCATATCCTCCCAATTTTCATTGTCTCTAAACCTTCTACTTCATCTCTTCTCATCCTCCCTTCCATCATTCCTCATATAACTTGCTACTAAACCATGGTCATCCACATTGTCATATCCGTCATACTGATTTCATGAGAACTAGCTGGTCTAACTTCTCATGAATTTGCTCTAATTCTCCCAACATCATACACCTTATTTCTACCACCATAGCCTCCATCAACAACCTAGGATAAGTAACACTTAGTTAAAATGTATTAATGGTAGGGTTGTATTGGAGCTCTAAATGGGACCCATATCTATGCATCTATTCCTGCATCTGAAAAAGTTGCATTTCGTGGCTGAAAACCATATCCTACACAAAATGTGCGACACGACCCCTTGCGTGTATCCCACAAGTGCACGGGCTTGTCGAAGTAATAAATTTACCCTGGTGAGTAGGTAGTCGAATCCACAGGGAATAGAGATTTAAGACACGAGATTTCACTATTTAGCTAAGCGATGTAGGGTGAGTGTGAAGAGAATCAATGAGTGAATATGAAAACAAATATAAAGAGACAAGAAGTAAAATTGAAAGATGGAAGGTAAGAGAGTGCAAGTATGAGTAAATAGAGAGGACTTGCAATGGATGAAATAGGGTACCCGGACAACCTACCCCTAGGACTTATGCTTCTAGCGCAAGACTATGCTATTATACTTTCCTATTGATGTTAATTGAGTCGAGGATATCCTTAAACACACGGTCCCAAACCTAAGGTCAACCGTGACTAACCGCAACACTATGCCCCGGGATTAGGTTTTCACTATGACCCTTGATTCTCGTTGACCTGTCAACTAAGCCCTAAGGGAGTCTGTCTTCCTAAGCCTCACACTACGTGGGATTGCTTTAAGCTCTAGGAATTCCTAGTGATAAATCCTGTTCCTATGTATAGTTCTAACCCTTTGGTCCAGGTGGAAGAACCCTAGTCTAAATTAAGCCCAGCACTAGGATTCACTTCAACCCTTCACTCTGTTGCTCGCGCAACTAAGCCCCAGGGGAGTTCCTCTCCTAGCACTTCACTCTATCTCGACCGCTAAGAAATCATGGAACATGGAGGTAGGAAGAATCACACCGGAGGGGAAAGGGGACATTCTGCTACCTCACGACTCACCCTCTCAACCCTCTTCAATCTTAAGTAGTCTAACCCTATAGGAGTTGTTACACATCCAAAGGATAACCTAGATTGTTCTCAACCCTAGTGTCATGGCTAAAGGAAAAAAAATTACAAGAAATAATTAAGATTGAAACTCGAATTTATTCATCAATAATGGAAAAACATAACAACAATGTCATGGAAACATAATAATCCTAGGGTTTACAAGTCCGAATACCCACAAGGGGTTTAGCTCCTCATGGAGCTATACAAATCCATCAAAATATAAAAGAAAGCACAAATTGAAAGCATCGACGAAAACCCCCTTGCGTATGACGATGCCGATGACGCGCTCCGAACCTCCACAAAGTCCTCTCCGAAACCCTAGCCGCGCTCTCTAGAAGTTGGGGAGAAAGATTGGCAAAAGGAGATGTAAAAAGTCTCCAAATCGGGCTTTTATAATGTTGAGTCGCGGGCTTTAAAATCGGACTTACCGGGATTTCACAAGGCCGTGTGGAATTTCCACACGCCCTTGTAAACTTTCTAGATTTCTGAATTTCAACTGAAAATGAACAGTAGCTTGCTATAGTGTTTTACTACAGTAACTCGCCGAAACGCTCCCGAATTCGTTGTTCTTCATCGAGGCCATTGAATTGGGCACACAATCAATGGTAGACCGTGCCGATTGCTTCAATTCTTCTTATTGGTGAAGTTCTCCTAAGCTACACGAGTTAGACTTATTGTGAATGTGACTGCCTTTGTGCCCCTCCATAGGAGGTTGGCACACACTCACAAGTCTAGACTCGTGCCTTCTTCCTTGCTTGGTCCGAAAACTCCCAAACAATGGCAAACAAGATCTAACTTCGTTCTTCTTCTTCAAAATAGCTCCACAAACCTACAATGCACAAAAGCACACAAATGCACACAATTTAGTGATAAAATCTGGTAAAAGATATGCTCATTGTAAGATAACAACGCTTCGCAGTACTATAACACAAGCACTTATCAATGTGCTTGCTGCAGTAAACTTTGACTTACATTTTACATATGTCCTTGTAGGATGGAAAGATTCAAAACATGATGCTCTACTCTTACGTGATGCACTTGGGAGACCAAATGGACTCTTAGTCCCTTAAGGTATTAATTTTCTCTATTTTTTTAATATTTGTGTTAGTATAAAAGAATTGTATATTCATTATGATTTTCTAACCTACGACCTGAATTTTTTTCTAGGGAAATATTATTTGGTTGATGCTCGATATGCTACAAGACCGGGTTTTATATCCCCTTATAGAGGTGTTAGATACCTTTTGAAAGAGTCTGGCTTGTCGATAACATCAAATTATAAAGGAATTTTAAACTTTTACTACTCATCTGCTCGTACTACAATTGAACATGCTTATGGTTCTCTTAAAGGATGTTTCAAAATTCGCACATCTAGGAGTAACTTGAGTTTGGTAAGTGCTTGATGAGTTATTTTTATAGTATTTCACTTACATTTTGTTTGGTCCTTGAGAATTTAGATAAGTTTTGATGCTCAATCTAGTTATTTTTTATCTAGGCTCTTCTACAGATGTTCGAGTAAAAGAAAGCATTTCTAAGAAAATTTTGAGTTATATGAGGAAGAAAACCAAGCGAATGAACTGAACACGCCTGTAAAACAGGCTTGTGTATTATCTTGTGGGCCATGTCCCAAAAGAGCTATGCCGTTTTTATGCTCAAAGGTGCCTGATAAGTGCTCGTGTTATAGTAATGCGAAGCGTTATTATCTTGCAGTGAACATTGATTTAATCATATTTTATCACTAAAAAGTGTGCATTTGTTTACTTTTGTGCATTGTAGGGTTGTGAAGATAAATTGGAGAAAAGGAACGAGGTTAGATCGTGTTTGCCGTTGTTGGGGAGATTCTCGCACTAAGCAAGGAGCAAGGCATGGGCATAGAATTGTGAGTGTGTGCTAACCTCCTTTGGAGGGGTACAAAGGCAGTCACATTCACAATAAGTCTAGCTCGTGCCAAGTACTGTAGCAAAACACTGTAGCAAACTGCTATTCATTTTTGGCCGAAATTCAGAAAACCAGAGAGTTCACACGGGCGTGTGGAAATTCCACACGGCCGTGTGAAATCCCGATAAGTTCAATTTTAAAGCCGCGACTCAACATTATAAAAGCCCGTTTTGGAGACTGTTTTGGGGATCTTTTTGGCTCTTCTTTGCCCTAACTTCTGGAGTGACGCGGCTAGGGTTTGGAGAGGACTTCGTGAAGGTTTGAAGTGCATCATCGGCGTTGACATCAATATCCGACGACGGCACAAGAGCACGGCCACATCGCACACAAGGGGGTTTTCATCTATGCATTCAAATTGTGTTCTTATTATTATTTTCATGGATTTGTATCGCTCCATGAGGAGCTAAACCCCTTGTGGGTATTTGGACTTGTAAACCCTAGATTATTATGTTTATTTGACATTGCTATTATGTTTTTCCATAATTGATAAATAAAGTTGAGTTTCAATCTTAAATTCTTTTCTTTTATTATTGTTTTCCCTTAGCCATGACACTAGGGTTGAGAACAATCTAGGTTATCCTTTGGAGGTGTGACAACTCCTATAGGGTTAGACTACTTAGGATTGAAGAGGGTTGAGAGTGTGAGTCGTGAGGTAGCGGAACGTCCCCTTTCCCCTCCGATGTGATTTTCCCTACCCCCATGTTCCATGATTTATTCGCGGTCAAGATAGAGTTAGGTGCTAGCCGATAAACTCCCCTAGGGCTTTATTGCGCAAATACCAAAGTATAGGGTTGAAGTGAATCTTAGCACCGAGACTTAATTTAGACTAGGGTTCTCTCACCTGGACCAAAGGGTTAGAACTATACATAGGAACAGGGTTAATCACTAGGAGTCCCTAGAACTTAAGGCAATTCCACATAGTGTGAGGCTTAGGTAGATAGACTCCCCTGGGGCTTAGTTGACAGGTTAACGAGAGTCAAGGGTCGTAGTGAAACCTAATGACCGGAACATAGTGTTGGGATTAGTCACGGTTGACCTTAGGTTTGGGACCTTGTATTTAAGGATTTCCTCGACTCAATTAACATCAATAGGAAGGTATAATAGCATTGTCTTGCACTAGAAGCATAAGTCCTAGGGGTAGCTTGTCCAGATACCCATCTTTTCCCATTGCTAGTCCTACTCTTTTACTCTTACTTGCACTCTCTCGTCTTCCACACTTCTCTTTTAATTCTTGATTTTACCGATTATTTTCGCACTCACTCACCAATTTCTTTCCACACAACGCGATAGCTAAATAGTGAAATCTTGTATCTTAAGTACCTATTCCCTGTGGATTCGACTACCCACTTGCCGGGGTATTTTATTACTTCGACAACCCGTGCACTTTCGGGCCCATGTCAATGCCATTTCAAGAATCTTAACAATCTAACACACCCACTAAACACCCTCATGTTTAATGGCCATGTTTAGTAGTTCATAGACCCTATGAATACGTTTTGAAGAACAAACACATGGACAATTTGGAAACCTTTTGGGTTGGAAGATAGCTTCTTGGAGAAGGAATTGAAGATCTCTCATCACTTCAAGCATTAGCAAGGGGAGATCATCCTCAATTTGAGAAGGAGGGGAAGATTGAGAGAAGAATGAAGGACAAGATCAAGTTTTAAGAGCATCGAGCCTTATCATCAACTCTTTTTAAAAATTTCAAGAAAGTTCTATATGGATCTCTTGTTTTCTCACTTTGATTGTATTTTGTATGATGCTTGTATCCATGAGTGGCTAGACACCTTCCTGGTGCTTGGATTTGATGAATCATAGTTGAAATATGATTTTTTTTTTACCTATTTTCCTATTGATCTAATTTGTTTTGATATTGAGATTCAATTGTTGCAATGCTTGATTTGCGAATTTAATCAACGAGAGCCCGAATTAATGAGCATAGGTTTAGTTGGTAAGAGCCTAAACCTATGATTGATGACATTCTTAGTTAGTGAGAGCCGGAGTATGTGAATGATCTCCCGCAATTGATAGAGTTTGAATTTATCTCTCATAGTTAGAATAACAAGAACCTTCTAGACTAGAGTAACCTAGTACTAAGAATAACATAATTGAAATGCATTCATAGAGGGGGGAAGGAGTGGAACATGCGAAATACCTACTCTACCATGTTTAGAAACTAGTCACTTAGAGATAAGGCCTATTTTATGTAAGGAACCTCCACTTTCCAATGATCATGATGAATTAGGTTCGAGAATTCATAAAATTAGAAGATAGTATCCTAAACAACCAAGGGAAATCTTTTCCAAGCACCATTCTCATCATCTTAATCTTTACTTGATTATATTTGAGTATCTTAGAAGAATATTCTTCAAAAGGTTTTCTTGTTAAAAACTTGAACTACATCTAGATAGGCTAGGTAATAGGAGGAGAGTTAGTATCTAGTATTAGTTTCCTAGTGGGTTCGACCTTGCTTCATGCACAGTTTTACAACTTGATACAACAAGTGCACTTGCATCTCTATAGTTTAGCTTATGCATCTCATCAAGAGTTTATGAAAAGCTTTTATGAAAAGAGTAACAATGTGAATACACTACAAAATAGAGGAACATGATGATGAACCTATAAAAAAAACTTGCAAAATCAATATGTAATAGATTCTTCTATAATATGATATGTAATAAACATACCTTGTCGATTCATGTTGTACTTAGTGTGTATTCTATAAACAAACTATCTAGCACAACATTTAGCATTTGAGTCAGAAGCATCTTAACAAAATTGTATAATTCATTTACCATATTAAAGTCTTTGTGTAAAGAAGCATCTCTCGAAAAATGTATGTATCATTTATAATATCAAAGTCTCTAAGCAGAAAGCACATTTAAAAAAAAAAGTACTAACGGTTTAGCATGTCAAAATCCCACCAAGCTTTGAAAATACCCTCAAAGAATGGCTCAACACATACTTTAAGAAGTCCTTTTAGCAGCAGAATCACTAGGTCATTCAAAACCTAGTCCCATATCTTTCTTTTTTTGCTTGCATTACCAAGTGTATAATACTTTCTTACTATGAAATACTCAGACTTTGGTGCTCAAATAAAATTGCCCAAATGGTAATCAACTAACTTACTTCAATAGGTTGAAATAACAGTAGCAGTTGTAGTATAAAATAGCTTGTCGAAATGGTAATCATTTATCTCATTTCAATAATGTAAAACTAACAGTAATAGTTCTAATATGAAATAAAATTATCCATGTGGTGCAAAAAAAATTTTATTTCATGGAAGGAGCCCATGCCAATTGTATAAAGATGATACTAAATTTGGGGGTTTTGTTTTCCATAACAATCAAAGTGTAATAGTGTAAGTCTAATGAATGCAATTAAGTAACAAAAAAAGTTAAAATAAAACATATTATGAGGGATATACTTATTAATATAGATAGCAATCATGTTCTCAATAGTAGGATGAAGTAGAGGGTTTATAAAGAATTTAAGCTAATGATAGAAGTATTATTTCACATCATAGTATTTGGATGAGGGAAAGGATTTATAAAGAAGTTAAGCTGGTAGTTACAGCATGTCTTAAATATTTCAATGCCTAAACATATACAGGATGTATGCATGTGTATTCATAGTTGCTGCTAAATTCTGAATTCTATGCCCTAAATATTTGAACAACACAAATTGACACTAAGAGGTCCTTCTAACAATGTGGAGAACTAAAGTCTTCATTTTTTTTAATTGCATTGGAAATGTGAATGTAATAATTCATTGGATCAAACTAATTGCTTATAGTAGAAATTTGAGAATGTAATTACATGCTATTAAATTCAAATTGTATACTAATAGTTACAAGACTACTTTCGAGTGTCAAATCTGGGGAAATGGTGAGAAGCACTATTGTTTCTTAGGCAACGCCTGGACGACACAATGTATTTCTCCTTGCTTTCTTTACTACAACTTTAATCCAAGACAAATTTTTGGAGTTAAAAATAGACACATTCTGGGCTCTTCTTCATTGCATATACTAGGGCAAGCCTACCATGCATCAAAAATTCATTCACCTTAGATATTGTTTTAAAATTAAATTATAATGTTGGAAACCCTAACATTGATCTCCATTTCAAATTTAAGAACAATTAATGAAATAACATACAACAATAACTTGGTGGTTCCTCCATTAGCAATCTTATCGCCCAATTACTTACATGACGCACTATGGACCCTCGTAAGTCCTCTTGCTTTTGCCAAAGACTGTAAGGGCTTCTCAGTCTATTGATATGGAGGCCTCAGTCTTGAGAAGAAGGAAGATGTATCAAACTTCCTTAAAATACAAATGCTCTCACTCTGAGCAGGGGGTGTTGCTCAAATAAAAAAAGGGGAAGAGCAGAGTAGGCTGCGGGCTCTTAGGGGAATGAGTTGTTTAAAAAATAGCTGACATGGCATATGACAAGTTGGTATAAGAGCCCACATGGCTCTGTTGTCAACGTGTCTTGTATGCGTATGCACCTAAGGTGGAAATAGGCACTGACATAGCTAATTTGACGTACATATCATCAATTTCTCACCAAGATCCCCTAGTATCCTTCTAGTGAGCATAAGTTAAAATAGGGTGACTAAAATGATACAAATTAAATTCGATGCTCAAAATGAAAGCCAATCATAGTACGGTACCCAACCAAAACAATTACACAAAATATTGCTTTAGGTGTTATATATGTTCAAACATCTGTAGAAGTATAGAGAGATCTAAGAACCAATGCTCATCAATTTTTCAAATTCAACAAGGTATTTTGACCCTCTCTCAACGTCAACTATGATTGTTTCATACTTCACTCTTGGGAAAAAGACTAGTAGGATGAACTAGAATACTTTTCTTGTTCTTATGGTGCTTTCAAGATTTAAGTGCTTACTTAGAATTATAAAAGACTATAGAATTTATCAAGGGTTAAGAATAATACTTATCATGCCATTTGTGTTCAACTACTATTCATGGATTCTCTTTCACATATTAATCACATTTATAGATTGCCTTTTTTAAGAAGAAAACAATATGATGTTTTCATTCTAGGTTTCCTTCTATGAAATCTAGTACGTTAAATTTCATACCAAAGAGAATAATAATCATAGCATCCAATCTTGTAGTCCTTCTAATGAGAATATCCATTTGCATACACTATGATATGAGAAAACACACTATCAGCACTTACTTTGAGCTTCATAAATACATTTTAATACATTGCTTCATAACAAATAAAGCCATGCCAAAGTTGCTAATGTTACAAAAATACTCAAAGGCTTATCCCTAACTGCACCATTTTTTATGTTAGAACAATACTAACGAATCTTGTTAAAAAAATCTTATCTAGATTATGTAATAGTAATTCTTTACATATAGTATATCATGCAATTAATTGCCTAAAACTAATTTTGCTGGTAACTCTCTGTCTCTCTTACTTTTAGTTAGTTTTATGAATTATTGGCATAGGTGCGCGCTACTAAATATATATTGATCATATGATTACTTCACCTTCCATTTTACTCATGTTCATTCATCATAAATTCACTCATTTTTTTAAAATTCCAAATACCACATTGGCTTAATCAATTTATTTCAAAAAGTTCTTTCATCTGAATCCCTCTATTCACTTAGAGCAGTTACTATGTATTCTCTCCTTTCTATGAACTTCTTCTTTTTAAGCTAGTTAACTCATTTTGTTGACTGTTATGTAATATCCAAGAGCTATGTACTAAAGGAAAAATTAAAGGTTATACTAGAAATGGCCACTTGCACTTCTTTCTCCATTTTTGGTTCTTCATCTACAAGTCAACATCAATATCTTAAGCACCTTTCCAATTCCTAGCTTCAATTCTTAGCTAAATAAACCTCTTGAGTTTTCATTTTCTACTAAATTTAATGATGATTATCCATTTGCCACTCACCACAGCTCTCGAGACAAACAATACTCAAAATCTCACCACCATTCTTGTTCATAAGAAAGCTATTGGATACAAATAGATTATAAAACTAAGTTGGTGGATGTTGAATCTACCAAAATTAATCCTGCTTTATTAATACAAATAAACCTATATCTTTATGAAATTAATAAACCAAAATAAAAATAAAAATAAAAAAAAATGAAAGGGGAGGGGGAAGATTGAAACTAAAGTCAAAATAAATGAAATAAACAAGGATGCAAGCCAATGAAATTCAATAAGATGAGTATCTAATCCAAGGTATAATTTCAACATTAATTTATTGAATTGATCATTGATATAAATATAAATCCTTTCATTCATTAATAAATGTATAATGATATATCATTTATATATTGTTTTATACACTTATTTGGTATGTATTAGAGTATTCATTCTAACGATGATGTTAAAGATGGTGAAAATAATATTTTCAAGTGGCGGACAGCGCTTAACAAAGAGAGAGCCAAAAGTAGCAATTTGGAGCCAAATTAAAGAAGATAGAGTTCTCTCGACATCAACAGCTGAAGAACAGCCCAAACAAAACACCTTACTATAATATTATGGCCGCAAGCCTCAGTGAAAGAACCTTGCAGTCATTCTTATACCCGTAAGAAGGAGCATAAAGATAAATAGAGGGACTTATGGGTAGAACTTAGGCTCGTAAGTTGAACTATAAAGGGGTGGGGTTGCAAGCACCATCCAAAGAAGATTTTGAGCCAACGCTTATGACCATAAGCTGGACCATAACATCCAGAAAAAAGATCTTACAGGTTTGGCTTATGACCGTAAGTCTACCAGTAAGGCACGCGACCCATCAACTCCAGCTCCTTATAGACTAGTTCTTACGCCTATAAGGTCCCTATAAGTGGCTAGATATAAAAGATTTTGATGAGGATTTTGAAAAAATCTATTGACGGCCAAACTTAGGGAAAGAGAGGAGTGACTTCTCCAGGCTTTTTAGGACACTTTATTAAGAAAAGGAGACTCACCCACCTTCGAGGAACACCACTGAAGTCATCGAGAAGTATCTTTAGCGGTGCTTATGGAAGATAATAGGGGAGTCCATCATTATCTCAAAGGGTAAGATTAGAAAAGAAGGTATTAGGCTTGCAATCATGTTGTCTTTTATGAATTGTTTGATTATTCTCCTTTGACGGAGAACTAATTTGTAGGTATTTGGGCATAGATGAACACTAGGGTTTATGATTTGATTGACTTTGGTTGTGGATCTGAATGCTTTTACATTAATTATTAATTACAATTCTTCATTAATGAATTCAATTGTGTATATCTATTGTCTTAGATTCTATTAAGGTGAGTACCCGAGATTCATGTTGGATGTGCTTGTGTGATGAGTTGAAAGACCCACCTAGCATAGGCAAGCCACAATTGAAAGGGATTATGAGTAAGCCTAAAGATAGAGTACTTTAGAGTTGAGAGTTCTCCTCCCTTAATCATTCTAAGTGAATTGACAAGTAATTTTATTTGTATTGCAATCATAGCGAGTAGTTTCGGAGAGAGATCTTGATTCTACTTTATATGTGATTAGGGGCAATTGCTTCAAGAGAAGAATTGTCTATAATTTGAATGCATGTTTATTCTGATTATGAGTTCATAGAGTGCACTGTGGTCATATGCTTGTTTGTATCATCACCTTTTTTAATCAGTACTATTAGTTCCTAGTTCCTAGTGGACCGATACCATGTTTTTGAGCACACTTTATAACTCGATCAGTAAGCACACTGACATTCTATTGGTGATTCATGATTCATCTCTATTAAGTTTTTGGCACTGTTGCCGAGGAATTAGCGATATTTGGAACAATTCTTTTATTTAGTGAAATTAGCCATTTCTTTTTCTTCTTGTTTCTTGTCTCTTATTTTTCTTTCATTCATCTAATTCATGTTCTTTTGTTTGTTTGGAATGCATGCCAAAAAGTACATCATCAAGGTTAATGTAGAGCGACATCAGTGTTAAACGAGTTATTAGCACACGATTGTAGACAGTTTATTAACTGAGACAAGATCATTGATAGTGAGATTCAAAGGAGAACATTATGGTACTATGGCCAAACAAGGAGATCATCAAAGAACACTATCCAACTATGCCAGGCTAACACTGAATAGATCCCAGTCTAGTATCATCTGAATGCTTGTAGCCGCAAACAATTTTGAATTGAAATATGCTTTTGTGCAAATTGTGTAGCAATCCGTACAGTTCCATAGTTTGCTAAATGAGGACCACAACAATCACATTGGCGGATTCTTGGAGGTTTGCGACATATCAAGGATGATTGGGGTTTCTGAAGATGCGATATGGTTGAGATTGTTCCTATTCTCACTCAAGGGTCGAGCAAGGAAATTGCTTCAAGCACTTCCCTGTGTCTCCATCACTATATGGGAGAAACTTGTGGAAGCATTTCTTTCTCGGTGATTCCCTCAAGGTAGAACCATCAAGTTAAGGTAGGAGATTACATCGTTTGCCCAGGCAAATACAAAGTCCTTGTTTGAGATGTGGAAGAGATTTAAGGACTTATTAAGAAGGTTCCCCCATCATAATCTTCCTGAATGGATGGAGATTCAAATTGTCCATCAAGGACTCAACCAAAACACTTGACAATTGATCGAGTCTACAACAAGAGGATAGCTTGGCAGTAAGACCCTAGAGGCAGCCAAACAGTTGAATAAGGAGATATCTATGAATAAATATCAGTGGAATTCATGAGGGAAGTCGATTACTAAGGTAGCTGGGTTCTAGAACTTAGTAAAGTTACATCGTTAGCCACCCAACTGGAAGCCTTGAGTAAGAAGATCGACAGTTTATCACTGTTAAAATGTGCTATAGTTATGGCTTGTAACACATGTGCGAGAGGACATATGACTACAGGTTGTTCGATTGTCAGAGCAACACATGGACCCACCAAACAGATAGACTTCGTTGGTAGTACCCTCCGAACACAGGGTGGAGTAATCATCCGAACTTTTCTTGGAACACACAGGGGTAGCAGCAGAACCCTCAATTAGGATTTTTCTTTTCATCCTTCACAAGATAGGAAGCCCACTCTCCAGGATATATTGACTTGATTTATCCAGACTATAAACATAAAGTTTTAGCAGTCAAATGCATGGTTTCATAGTATGGAGTCCACTATGAGTAATCAACAAGCAACTCTTCAGAATTTGGAAAATTAGGTGGGATAGATTATGAAGCTCCTATCCAAGAGCCCACAAGTGAGTTTACCGAGCAACACCGAGGCTAATCCTATTGAGCATCTTAAGGCTATCACTCTTAGGAGTGGTAAATAGATGGAAATAAGGAAAAAGACCATTCCATGTAAGGAGACAGAGCCGATAGTTGAAACTGATAAGGAAGTGATGCAAGAGGGAGTCTACTCTAAACATAGAGAAGAGTGTGTCCTACCCGGTCAAGGAATGTGTCCGTTAGCTACCATACCCCTCCAAGCTGAAGAATGATCATACAAATGGGCAGATGAAGCACTTCTTAGACTTACTCAAGTAACTGTACATTAACGTACCATTCGTGGAGGCTTTGTCACAAATGTTGAAGTAAGTGAAATTTCTCAAAGACTTACTCATGAACAAGAAGTTGTTTGAAAAGGATTCTACTATGACATTGAGTGAGGATAGTTCAACAATTTTGCAAAACAAGATGTCGAAGAAGATGAAAGACCAAGGGGTTTCACTATCCCTTGCATGATTGGTAAATTGGTCAATGAAAAGGCTCTAGATGATTTAGGAGCTGTTATCAATGTTATGCCATTCACTATATTCAAGAAATTTAGGCTTAGTAATGTCAAACTGACTAAGATGATCTTACAACTAGCCGATAGATCTATTAGGCATCCTAGGGGCATTATCGAAGATGTGCTATTTAAAGTTGACAATTTTATATTTCCTGTGGATTTTGTCATTCTATATGTTGATGACAATATAGATGTACCTCTCATTTTAGATAGGCCATTCTTACCCACCTCCCAAGCACTAATCTATGTGAGTAATGGTAAGATGACACTTAGGGTTGGTGATAAAGAGGTTGCCATTGCTTTATCCGATGCTATGAAACACTCTCTTGATTTTGATGATTCTTGTTTTTATATGGTTGTGACTGATTTGGTTTTTAATGATTTTGTGTAGGAAATGATGCACAAGAAGCTTTTCAAGGAGTCATTGGATGACCCTCAAGAAGAAGAGACACCCGCATTGCTTCCAACGAATGAAATTGAGGCAGGAATACGTAAAAAACATTGACGGGTGTTCATTCAATTGAAGAAGGGCAAGAACAAGCTTTTGCTCAAGGAGATAAGATTTGAGTCCATCTATACAATCAGTAAAGTCCTTTTTTCTCAGACTTTGGACTTGAGCATTATTTCCGGAATATTCACATTAGGGTTAGGGAGTATTTCTATTTGGAACCTCACTAACTTGCGCACACCAGGTACATCAAGCTAATGATGTAAAATAAGCACTTCTTACGAGGCAACCCAAGCATTTTTCATATTTTTCTTGTATTTGGGTTACTAGTTGTTATTTGATAGTTTGGATGCTTTAATAATAAAATACTCAGCTTTGTCTCATTCGTTTCCATGAGTCGGTTGTGTGCTTGATGTCTTAGTGCTCATTTTTATGCTTCCCAGGATATAGTTTGTATTTGGACATACATGGCAGAATAAGGGAAACTCTGCTCATTTTCCATGACAGCTTATAAACTCTTTATACCCTTAAGCGTGGAGTAGATTTTTTATGTACCTTATAGGGTGGATTACGCCAGTAAGGTGTGCCGTAAGGGCCATCCAGAAACTGGGAGACCAAAAGACTCTTATGGACCATAACCTCCAAGGGTGATTTCATTAGGTTCCTTACTGGATACCTTACGCCTATAAGATGACCGTAACTGCAATTCAAAGAGCCTTACTGCCCATTTCACTATCTCCCTTACAACCCATAACATAGTTCTTATGACCTAGGTACCTTATGGTTGTGCTTATGCATGTAAGGATGACCGTAAGGGATGTCCCGAGAGCCTTACGGACCACAATGTGAAACCCCTTATGGGCGTAACCTAGGTGGTAAAGGAGATAAAAACCGTTATGGTTAGGGAAAGCATTAAGGGCGTAAGTGCCCCGTTTTCTCCACTATTTCCCATCTCCGGTGAGCCCATCTCCTCTCATTCTCATCCACTTATCCCATATTCTCACTTTTGACAGATTTAGAACTAGTTTTGATAATTTTCAAAGCTTTTCACAGAGTCAGAGTTTTTATTTTCACCCCTTGCATGATGGTATACCATTTCTTTCTATTTTCATGGTAAAACTTTGATTGAATGTGATGAAATGTTGCCTTGAACATTTTATGAGTCATTCCTGTAGCTTAAATTGAATGAATGTATGAATTTTGAGCTTATATGCATAGGAGGGTTCTTACGGCCTGAGCTCGAAGCTTACAACCGTAAGGCCTGCAATAAAGATAGGTTCCCCCAACACTTACGGCCATAAGTCTGGCAGTAAGCAGGCTATAAGCAGTACAGTTTTGATAAACATTGATATTTATGAGCAAAATATTCGTATTCTTTCTTCAAGAGGATTACTCGAGCAAAGAGGACCATCTCTAGCCCATCACTTAGGCTATTTTTCGGGTTTACAGTTACTACTAGTATTCACTTTCTTCCCTGTGGACTGACACTCTACTTTTACGCACATTTAATTACTTGATCAACACATACACTTGAGTTCCTATCAAGTTTTTGGTGCCATTACCAGGGAAGAATAGTGATAGTAGAAACACTTGATTATCCATCACTTTAGCCATTTCTTCTCTTTCTTATTTGTTTTACTTTTGTTTTCTTTATTGTTTTCTAATTCTTTTTCTTTTGTTTGACTTCAGTGTATGCCACCAAAGGGCAAGTCAATAAGACTGGTAGAAGGCAAAAGAAGTATAGAAAGAGTGATTGGAACAAGATTGAGAATAGCTTTACTAAACAAGATAAGATCTTGCCAGTAAGTGTTGAGGGAGAGCAGTTACACACCATGGCAAATCAAGGGAACCGACATAGGACCTTTTTAGATTACACTCGTCCTACTCTTGACATTTCTTAGTCATTTATAGTGCGCCCACTAGTTACAGCATACAACTTTGAGCTCAAGCCCACTTTTGTACAGACGGTCAATAATTCAATACAATTTCAAGGATTACCGGATGAGGATCTTAACAGTCATATTAGGGGATTCCTCGAGGTATGTGATATGCTGAAGATCACATTATTCTTATGACGCCATCAGACTTGACTTGTTCCCCCTTTCATTAAAAGGAAAAACTAAGCAGAGGCTCCAGGCTCTTCCTAGATCATCTATCATGACTTGGGACCAGCTTGTTGAGTCATTTTTAGCCCGTTATTTCCCATCAGGAAGAACGACCAAGTTGCGTCATAAGATTCTAACTTATGCACAGTTGGACCTTGAATCACTATTTCAGGCATGGGAGAGATTCAAAGACTTGCTTAGGAAATGCCCACATCACAACCTCCCCGAATGGATGGAAGTTCTAATTTTCCATCAAGGCCTAAATCAGAGTACCAAGTAGCTTATAGACTCAGCAACAGAAGGATCACTTGGCAGTAAGACCCCAAAGGCAGTCAAGCAGTTGATAGAAGAGATAACCATGAACAACTACCAGTGGAATTCAAGAGGCAAGTCAGTTATGAAGCCAGCCGGGATGATTGAATTTAGGGAAGTCACAGTACTCACAACCTAGGTGGAAGCTTTATGCAGAAAGATCGATAACTTGTCTACTCAAAAGTCAGCTATAGTTATGGCGTGTGACACGTGTGGGGAGGACATGCCTTGACAAATTGTTCCATTGTAGGAACGGTGCATGGACCTGTCAAACAAGTAGATTTCGTTGGTAATGCCCTCCGATAGCAACGAAACCCCTATAGTGGTACTTATACCCCAGGATGGTGAAATCACCCCAATTTTTCTTGGGGAAATCAAGGGCAACAATAGAAGACCCCGCCAAGATTTCCTCCACACCAGCAAAATGACAAGAACTTGCATTGGAGGAAGTACCTACTCGATTCATCCAAAGCACGGATGTTAAGTTTAAGTAATCCGAAAATCGATTCTAGAGCATAGAGGGTTCGATGAGGACCATGCAGGCTTCTCTCTAAAATTTAGAGAATCAGGTAAGGCAGATAGCTAAACTATTTTCCTAACGTCCTCAAGGAAGTTTGTCGAATAATATTGAAGCTAATCCCCGTGAGCATCTCAAAGCTATCACTCTTTGAAGTGGTAAAGAGATGGGGATAGGTAGTGAAAAGGTGATGGAGAAGGAAAAAGGACCATAAATTGATATTGTTGAGAGTCCAGCAAAGGAAAAAAAGGCTACTACAAATGTTGAGAAGAAAACACCACCACTACTAAAGGAGAATGTTACCCGTCTCCCATACCCATTAAGGTTCAAGAATGATCATACGGATGGACAATTTAAAAGGTTTTTGGATTTGTTGAAGTAATTACACATTAATGTACCATTTATTGAAGCCTTGTCTAAAATGCCAAAGTACACGAAGTTTCTCAAGAACCCACTAACAAACAAGAGAAAATTTGAAGAGGTGTCAATGGTCACATTTAGTGAAGGAAGCTCGGTGTTGCTTTAGAATAACTACCTAGGAAACAAAAAGATCCAAGGAGTTTCACTATCCCTTGTAACATAGGTGATTTGGTAAATGAAATGTCCCTAGAGGATCTAGGTGCTAGTATCAATCAAATACCCTAGACCATGTTTACGAGACTCAGACTTAGTGACCTTAAGCTAACTAGGATGACTTTGCAACTAGCAGACTGGTCCATTAGGCATCCTATGGGAATCATAGAAGATGTATTGGTTAAGGTTGACAAATTTATCTTCCTAATAGACTTTATGATTTTAGATGTAGATGAAGATATTGAAGTTCCCATCATTCTTGGTAGGCTATTCCTATCCACCTCCCAAGCCCTAATCAATGTTAGCAATGGTAGAATGACACGTAGGGTTGAGGATGAGGAAGTCATGTTTGTTTTATACGATACCATGAAACATCCGTCTACTTTTGATGTTACATGTTATTTCATTGACAAGACTAATTCAATTGTTGACGAATGTGTACAGGAAATTTTGCACAAATAACCTTCGAAGAGCCAGTGGATAACCCTCACATTGAAGAGACCACCCCTTTGCTTACACCAACATTGATTGATGAAAACACGAGAAAGAAGCTCTAGCGCGAGGTCACTTCCCCTAAGAAAGACAAGAGAAAACCTTCGCCCAAGGAGATAATCCCCGAGTCAGACAACTTCAATGGTAAATTCCCTACTTTCTCCAATCTCACACTTGGCCACTATTTTGGAGACATTGATTTTGGTCTCGAGGAGTGCTTCTATTTTGCAACCCCTTGCCATGTGCATTTCATTTATGCCAAGCTAGTGACGTTAAACAAGCGCTTCTTGGGAGGTAACCCAAGCAAAAGTTTTTCGTATTTTATTGAGTTTGAGTCTTTAGTAGTAGTTTTGTAGTTTTAGCTTGAGTTAGTAATAATTGCTCGGCTTGTCTAGAATTTTCATGTGTTGATTGGATGTTTTTTATCCTATACACTCATTTTATGTATGAAAGGTCATATGTGTACTTGAGCCCTACTGCCCGTAAGTCCTGATGAGCACAATTCAGTGGTTCCTTACGAGTGTCTTACTCCCATAAGTGAGGCCGTAAGGGTCATCCAGAGCACCTTACGAGTATACCTTAAACCTTTATGGCATGTAACATTCTTGGGATATAGCCTAGGTTACCTACAGGTATTTTACGCCCATAAGATAAACCATAAGAGCAAGACAGAGAACCTTACAGACTACAACATTAAGCCTCTTACGATAGTAAAGAAGATGTACCCTTATAGGGCAAGCCTTACGGACGTAAATACCCCGTAATTGTTCATTCAGAGAGACTTATGGTCTCGACTTACACCCGTAAGGCTCCCGTAAGCAGCTAGGGTTTTAGCACCGTCTATGACCTTTGATCTTCAATTCAAATTTATTTTCACTGGATTAAGGTCGCCAGTGCTTCCTTCTCCTCCCATTCTCTTTTGCTCATCTTACTCTTTGTTTTTTTAGTGTTTTTGAAAGGGGTTGGGCCATTTTGAAAGCTCCTTATCGGCTAGTTTTTCCATTTCCTTCTTTGCCTCAAAGGTAATTCTTAAGTCCATTGATTGAAATGTTACATAAAAATGAATGTCTAAATGTTTAGCAATCTTTAAATGTTGTTTTAAATTTTGAAATTTATAAAATTTTAAGCTCTAATGCACAAGAGGGGTCCTTATAGCCTAAACCCATGGCTTACAACTGTAAGGGAGCTGTAAAGTTGGCTTTTCCCAAATATTACGGCCGTAAGCTTTCCCGAAAGTTATAAGCACTTTTAGTCTAAATAAATTTCATATCTTTTGTGTTTTAAACTTTGTATTCTCTTATTGCAGCATGATTAGAGCAAAGAAGGCAGCTTCTAGGAAGGGAAAAAGGAAGAGACCCGAGACATCTACCTCGAGTCCGACCGAGGAGGAAACATTGATCCCCCCTTCCCCATCCCCACAGCTCCCATATTCGTTAATGTTCGCTTTCGAGAGCGGTACGCTCGCTTGAGGATGAAGCAATTTGGTAAGTTCCGCATAGTGGACTGTCTTTTTCTAGCACAGCTGGGGCTTGGGGAAGAGATACGGGTGATGATGTCGTTCGATGGATAGAGCCGGCTATTCTCTTTCAAGGAGCAAATCTATAAAGATAAGCAACGGAGAATGAGCTACACCAAGTTCGATATTGTCGGGGTTTGACAGGGCCGGCACCATCTATTTTCAATTGTTCGATAAGCAACGGAGAATGAGCTACACTAAGTTCTCTCTACTAACGGGGTTGTACGACAGGGACTACACGAGCACCCCTCAGTATGAGCAGCTTCTCATTGAGTTTCCATTCGGCATCACACCTCAAGGGTCATGGCAGCACTTGAGCTGGAGACGGAGCTATGAGCCAAGCCTCACTAAGGCCTCATTCCTTACCGGACCAATTCTCAGCCATATACATGTTGTCATTATCCTATCTTTTGTAGGGTAAGTGATAAGTGCTTGTGTTATAGTAACGCGAAGCACTATTATCTTACAATGAGCATATCTTCTATCAGATTTTATCACTAAATTGTGTGCATTTGTGTGCTTTTGTACATTGTAGGTTTGTGGGGTTATTTTGAAGAAGAAGAACAAAGTTAGGTCATATTTGCCATTGTTGGAGAGTTTTCGGACCAAGCAAGGAACAAGGCACGAGGCTAGACTTGTGATTGTGTGACAACCTCCTTTGGAGGGGCACAAGGGCAGTAACATTCACAATAAGTCTAACTCATGTAGCTTAAGAGAACTTCACCAAGAAGGAAATTTGAAATCAGCACGATCTACCATTGATTGTGTGCCTAATTCAATGGCCTCGATGAAGAACAACGAATTCAGGAGCGTTTCGGTGAGTACTGTAGCGGCACTGTAGCAAAACAATGTAGCAAGCTACTGTTCACTTTCAGCCAAAATTCAGAAAACCAGAGAGTTCACACGGGCGTGTGAAAATTCCACACGGCCATGTGAAATCCCAATAAGTCCAATTTTAAAGCAGCGACTCAACGTTATAAAAGCCCGATTTGGAGACTTTTGAGACATCTTTTGACCTATCTCTCTCCCCAACTTCTGGAGAGCGCGGCTAGGGTTTTGGAGAGGACTTCGTGGAGGTTCGGAGCGCGTCATCAGCATCGTTACCGATGTCCGACGGGCGGACAAGACCACGGCCACATCATACGCAAGTGGGTTTCATCGATGCTTTCAATTTGTGCTTTCTTTTATATTTTGATGAATTTGTATAGCTCCATGAGGAGCTAAACCCCTCGTGGGTATTCGGACTTGTAAACCCTAGGATCATTATGTTTCTATGACATTGTTATTATGCTTTTCCATTATTGATGAATAAATTCGAGTTTCAATCTTAATTATCTCTTGTAATTGTTTTCCCTTAGCCGTGACACTAGGGTTGAGAACAATCTAGGTTATCCTTTGGAGGTGTGACAACTCCTATAGGGTTAGACTACTTAAGGTTGAAGAGGGTTGAGAGGGTGAGTCGTGAGTTAGCGGAACATCCCCTTTCCCCTCCGGTGTGATTCTTCTTACCTTCATGTTCCATGATTTCTTAGCGGTCGAGATAGAGTGAAGTGCTAGGAGAGTAACTCCCCTGGGGCTTAGTTGCGCGAGCAACAGAGTGAAGGGTTGAAGTGAATCCTAGTGTTGGGGCTTAATTTAGACTAGGGTTCTTCCACCTAGACCAAAGGGTTAGAACTATACATAGGAACTGGTTTTATCACTAGGAATCACTAGAACTTAAAGCAATCACACGTAGTGTGAGGCTTAGGAAGACGTACTCCTCTAGGGCTTAGTTGACAGGTCAACAAGAGTCAAGAGTCATAGTGAAAACCTAATGCCGGGGTATAGTGTTGGGGTTAGTCACAGTTGACCTTAGGTTTGGGACCGTGTGTTTAACGATATCCTCGACTCAATTAACATCAATAGGAAAGTATAATAGCATAGTCTTACACTAGAAGCATAAGTCCTAGTGGTAGCTTGTCCGGGTACCCTATTTCATCCATTGCTATTCCTTCTCTATTTACTCGTTCTTGCACTCTCTTACTTTCTGTCTTTTTACTTTTGATTGGTTTCACACTCACTCATCAATTCTACTCTCACTTTTCATACACCGCATAGCTAAATAGTGAGTTCTTGTGTCTTAAATCCCTATTCCCTGTGGATACGACTACCCACTCACCAGGGCAAAAATTTATTACTTCGATAAGCCCGTGCACTTACGGGATACACGCAAGGGGTCGTGTCAAGTTTTTGGCGCCATTGTCGGGGAATAGGCGTATTTTTTATACTTGTTTTTGCTATTTTAGCTATTCACTTCATTTTCTATTTCACAATTCTTTGTCTATCATTGTTCTTATTTTTCTTTTTCTTTGCTTTAGCTTCAGATAATGACCCATGGGAATCCTTCGATTCTTGTTGAAGGAGATCCGAAAATTGGTAGAAGAACACATCGTAAGGGGAAGGAACCTGTGGAAGAACAGTCCAATCAAGCCAATATTGATTCAGAAGGGTCAGAAGCAATGGCAGAACAGAATGAAGAACAGACGACATTGTCAGATTTTGCTAGACCTGCGGTGATGGGGACCCAATCAAGCATCGTGAAGCCCCCAATTACCGCAAACAATTTTGAGATGAAGCCGGCGTTCATTCAAATGTTGTAATAGTCCCCACAATTTAATGGGTTGGCCGATGAAGATCCCAACAACCACATAGAGAACTTTCTTGAAGTGTTCGACATGTTGAAGATCAATGGAGTAACGGACGACGCGATTCGTTTGAGAGCCTTCCCATTTTCATTTAAGGGAAAAGCAAGGCATTGGCTTCATTCATTACCGAGAGCATCTATCACGACTTGGGAGGAGATGGCCCAGGCATTCTTGGCTAGATATTTCTCTCCGGGAAAATCAGCGAGGCTCTGGAATTAGATTTCGTCCTTCATGCAAATGGAATTGGAGTCTCTATTCGAGACATGGGATAGGTTCAAGGAGCTCCTTCGAAAATGCCCACAATATGGATTCCCCAAATGGATGATCATTCACACCTTTTACAACGGGTTGAATCCGAGTACCAAGCAACTCTTAGATGCAGCGGCAGGAGGAACTCTAGGAAGCAAGACTCCCGGTGAAGCCCGGCACCTTATAGAAGAGATGGCTATGAATAGGTATCAATGGAACACACGAGACCGAAAGAAGGTGGCCAAAATTCATGAGGTTGACGCGGTTACATCGTTGGCGGCACAAGTAAAATCATTGAGTAAGAAGTTAGATGTTCTAACTTTACCAAGAGTTGCGGCCATCACTACTTGTAACGGTTGTGGGGGAGGTCACACTTTGAGTGATTGTCTGATTGCTATTTGAGGTACTAGCGTGGTGAAGCAGGTTGATTTTGTGGGCAATGCTTATAGAAGACAAGGCCAAGGCAACCCGTATAGTGGAACTTATAATCCGGGGTGGAGAAACCACTCGAATTTCTCATGGAGCAATCAAGGGCAGTCACAACAAAAGAACAATGCACCACCGGGATTTCAAACTCAACAAGCACCGAACTTAGAAATCCGAGTGACCGGGCTAGAGGGGAAGATGACTGATCTAGAGAAAGCCCTCACGAGGTTCATTTCTTCTTCCGATGCTAGGTTTCAGTCTTTGGAAGCTAAACTTCACAATCACACCGCCTCCCTGCACAATTTGGAGATTCAAGTGGGGCAAATTGCAAAGACTTTGGCGGAAAGACCTTAAGGTAGTTTGGCTAGTAATACGGAGACCAATCCGAGGGAGCAATTGAAGGCAATTACCTTGAGAAGTGGAAAAGAGGTCGAGAGAAATCTCCCTCTAGAGAAGACAAAAGAAGCACCCGAGGTCGGGAGGTAGAGGAAGAAGCATCAAAAGAAAAAGAGGCGGCACCCCCACCCTATAAGCCAAGGATTCCCTATCCTTTCCGATTGAAGAATGACCAAAATAATGAGCAATACAAGAAATTTCTGGGTATCTTCAAACAGTTGCATATCAACATACCATTCGCGGAGGCATTGGCCCAAATGCCTAAGTATGCGAAATTTTTGAAGGACCTCTTGACCAACAAGAGGAAATTGGAGGAGAATGCAGCTATAGTTCTTGATGCGAATTGCTCGGCCGTGTTGCAAAAGAACCTGCCAAGTAAGAGAAATATCCCGGAATTTTTATTATACCGTGCAACATTGGCAACTTGGGTGAAGAGATGGCATTGGCCGACTAGGGGGCAAGCATCAATGTCATGCCCTATACCTTCTTCCAAAAGCTAGGCTTGGGTGAGCCTAGACCTACTCGGATGACACTTCAACTTGCGGAACGATCGGTGAGGCATCCGAGGAGATTGTGGAAGATGTGTTGGTGAAGGTGGACAAATACATATTTCCTGTTGACTTCGTGGTGTTGGATGTCGATGAGGATGTCGAGGTGCCATTGATCCATGGAAGGCCCTTCTTGCGTATTTCCAAGGCTTTGATTGACATGGACGGCGGGGAGCTCACATTGCGAGTTGGAGATGACAAGCTTACATACCGCCTCGCCGAAGCCATGAGACACTCTCTTGACTTTGATGATAGTTTATATTTTCTTGACACCACCAATGAGTTAATTGATGACACCTCTGTCCCTTGCACTTGCGGGATACACGTAAGGGATACACTTAGAGTTTAGGGGAGTATTGTTTCAATTGCCCACTCCCACATATTTTTCTTGGATTGTTATATTTTTATTGTGGTTACATGCATACATTGGGGACAATGTACATCTTAAGTGTGGGGGGGAGTGTAAATTGCACACACCTTTACTTATGCACTCAATTGCTTATGCTCATGTAGCCTATGGCGGTTCACCTTAGTTGCAACGGTTGTATTCTTAGAGTTTAAGAGAATTTTTAACATTGTATCCTATCATGCTCTAGTTTCACTTGAATTTTAGGGAATATTTGCTCGATTATCTCATATTGCACAACTCACTCTTGGAATCTTTTGGAAACTCAAGCTTGAAGTTTTTAAGGACAAGTTTATCTTTGTTTTAGCGATTTCTTAGTTTTGTTTTGAGAAATACACAAAAAAAACTGAAAAATACGAAAAAAATGAAAAAAAAATATATGGAAAAAGAGAAAAAAAATGAGTTTGTGAATATTTGTTTTGTTTGTGCATTTGGGGTGGAAAGAGCTACCACCTATGAAGTATGTAGCTACTCTCATAAGTTGGATACAAGTTATGCCCTAATGAGAGAAAGAGCTATCTCATGGGATGCGTGAAAGCTACTACCCCTGTAGAAAGAGCTACCTCCTCGAAAGCGTGAAAGCCACCTTTGGCGGCCGCCTAGGAAAGGGGTACCTTAGAGGTTGTGTGAAGCTACTACATCCTATCTTTTTGTTTATAAATAAGTCCTTTTTAACAAGAGTTTGAGGAGTACTCTTTGGGTTGTCTTAAGTGAGTCCACACACACTTACACATTTTCGAGTTCTCTTTCTTTTTTATTCAAGTTTTTAGCTAGAGCATTGATATCTTTATGCAATGTTTTGATTTTCCCTTACTTGTAGAATGCTTCTTTTGAACACTTTTGGTGAACCTAAGGCCGAGCACTTTCAATTGTTCTTCCCAAGTATTTTCACGGCTTATTTTTGCTTGAGGACAAGCAAAAGCTTAAGTGTGGGGGAGTTTGATAAGTGCTCGTGTTATACTAATACAAAGTATTATTATCTTACATTGAGCATTACTTTTCTCAGATTTTATCATTAATTTGTGTGTATTTGTGCATTGTAGGGTTGTGGAGCCAATTTGGAGAAGAAAGAAGCAAGAATAGGTTATGTCCGCCATTGTTGGGGAGTTCTTGGACCAAGCAAAGAACAAGGCACGAGTCTAGACTTGTGGGTGTGTGCCAACCTCCATTGGAGGGGCACAAGGGCAGTCACATTCACAAAAGTCTAACTCGTGTAGCATTGGAGAACTTTGCCAATGAAGAGAAATGAAGTAATCGACATAATCTAACGTTGATTGTGTACCCAATTCAACGGCCTCGATGAAGAACGATTAATTCAGGAGCATTTCGGCGAAGTACTATAGCAAGTTACTGTTCACGGTCTGCCGAAAATCAGCAAAATAGAATTTCCACATGGGCGTGTGGAAATTCTGCAGGCCAGTGTGGAAAATCCACAGGGGCGTGTGGAACTCTGATTTCAGCCTATAAATAGCCCGTTTTCATATCTATTTGGGACCCCTCCCACCCTTCTATCTCTTGCCTATCTTTTGGGGGGCTTTCGGCTAGGGTTTGGAGAGGTTCTTGAAGGTCTTTGGAGGCGAATATACGGCATCGGCATCAGCATTGACATCCATTGGAAGAAAGATATTAGGGGAGCTTTCGTCGGCATCGATTCGGCGAGGTGTGCCCTAGGCTTGACAAGGGATTCGTTGGAGAAGACGTGCGGCTCCACAAAACCATCGATACAATCTATAAGGGGATTTTCTTTATGGTTTTTATGCATATGCTCTTAAACTCGTTATTAATTTTGTATTGCTCCATGGAGAGCTAAACCCCTAGTGGGTATTCGGACTTGTGAACCCTAGGATGCTTGTGTTTCTATAACTTTTATTATGCTTTATTAATTTGATGTTTTCTTATTGAGTTCCAATCTTGCATGCCGATTGTATGAGATTTTCCCTTGGCCGTAACACTAGGGTTGAGAATCTATTAGGTTATCTTTTGAGGGTGTGACAACCTCTATAGGATTAGACTACACAAGTTTGGAGAGGGTTGAGAGGGTGAGTCGAGAGGTAGCATAACGTCCCATTTCCCCTCCGGTGTGAATTTTTCTACCTCCGTATCCCAAGAGTTAATCGCGATCGAAGTAGAGTGAAGTACTAGAAGATGAACTCCCTTGCGAAGGGTTGAGTGAATCCTAGGACTGGGCTTAACTTAGATTAGGGTTATTCCACCTGGACCAAAGGGTTAGAACTATAATTAGGGATAGAGTAATTCACTTGGAATCCCTAGAACTTCACGCAATTTCACACGGTGCTAGGCATTAGTATGAGGTACTCCCCTAGGGCTTAGGTGACAGGTCATCGAAAGTCAAGGGTCGTAGAGAAGTCTAGAGCCAGGTATAGTGTGGGATTAGTCACGGTTGACCTTAGGTTTGGGACAGTGTGCTTAAGGATTTCCACGACTCATTAGACATCAATTAGAGGGTATAATACTAGTCTTGCACTAGAAGCATTAGTCCTAGGGGGAGTTTTGTCCGAGTACCCCATCTTTATATCGATTACCTCTCCTACCTTTATTGCCCTTCTTGGTCTCTTTTACTTTCTTTTATATATATATATATATATATATATATATATATATATATATATATATATATATATATATATATACATATTGATTTCTCTTACCATCGATTCCATTTATAGCTAAAATAGTGATAACGCTTGTTTCTGAACACTATTCCCTATGGATACAACTACCCACTCACCAGGGTATTTTATTACTTCGACAACCCGTGCACTTGCGAGGTACACACGCAAGGGGTGTGTCAGTAAGGCAACAACACGGAGTGGTGAATTGGCAAGAGCTCTTATTCCTGTTCATTCTAGTTGAGCGTCATCCTATCCACCTTGGCTACGCGTTGGCAAATTTCATCGCTCATTAGGGCCAGTATATATGCCTGGGTGCAATCTTTGCTAGTCTATACCTTACATGACTCAGCATGGGTATAGGACTGGGAGATCGGCTATAGGGCTAGGAGGTCATTGGTGGCACTATTTCCCTAAGGATGAACACCCTATGTTTGATAGCGATGGTAGTGCGTCATAGCTCCAAATGGATCCTCACCCAAGCCCTTACCAAGAAGGCATTAGAAGGGGATGAGGATGCAAATGAGTCGGACGATGAGTCTGACAGTGAGTCATCCCTTCCATCGGCCACTGCACCAATGAGTGCAGCCAGCCTAATAGCTCCTCGATCCTGAACTGAGATTCAGGAGCTATGGGCTGAGGTGAGACAAGTACAAGAGGACCAGCATGCCATTCGGTCAACACTGGCACAAATGCAGGTCAATCTAGGTCGTGCTCTGGATATTCTGGCCAAACTGGTCCCTTCCCCAACTCCAGGTCTGTTGGCATCGACCCCTCCTTCATCACCGCAGCTACCGACTGACTCCACACCTTCCAACATAACCGAACACTAGTTTTTTTCTTTTATTTCATTTTGTATTTTTATTTTCATCATTATATTTGTTATTTTGGCAAAGGTTGGCCATGCCTATTTTGTACTTATTTTTTAGACATTTAGTGGATTTCCATTTCTGTTTTGTTATTTTGTTGAGCTTTAATGATCCATCCTTATACTTCGCAGGACTTATTTGCAACACCAACATCCTCAATTACAAAGGAGATATTCACTCGATTATTTCTTGACCTTGAGTGACTCCCAACTGCTAAGGCACTTCACTAAAAGCACTAGGCCAGTTACAAAGACCATTATACCTTTCAAATTAAACCGGGGAAGTAATCGTATTCCACTCCATTCCTATTTTTGTTTACATTGTCTTGCATGCTTATTTTTACACACATTGAGGACAATGTATGAATTAAGTGTGGGGAAGGGGTTTAAGTTTCATTATTAACTCATTTACATCCCAATATTGACTTATGAAGGTGCATTTAATATAATGGGAGTTTCTTAGTATTATGGTGAACACATGCGGGTTTGTTCCATTTTGAGTTCTATTTTATTTTTTTTAGTGTGTACTCTATTCTTGGTGATTCAAGTAATTAGAGAACACAACTTCTCTATTGTAACAATTTAGACCAATGTTGGACTTCTTTTAGTTCTGTTCATAATGTTCATTGTACTTCTTATGGTTGAATTGTGAAAAATTTTTGCAAATTCGAAAGAATTTGTTTTGAAAAATAAAAAGAAAAGAGGAAAGTTGAGGAACATAAAGAGCTACCACTTTTAGAAGTGTGAAGCTACTCTCAATATGTCAGTACTATGTATGCCCTAATGAGAGAAAAATCTACCTCTTTAAGTGAGTGAAAGCTATCGTATTTAGGTAAAAGATGTGGAAAGAGCTACCTCTCTTAAAGTGTGAAAGCCGCTCGATGAGCACTCGTAGGAAAGGACTACCTTAGGAGATATGTGAAACTACTACCATGGAAATAAGAAGTTGTTTGTAAATGTTTGCTAGTGAAGTCCTCTAGGTCAAAAGAAATGAAGTAGAGAGTTGTAACACACACATAATGATAATCTTGAATAGAGTGTTCACTATTTTTGGAACTTGGAATTTTCAACATCTTTGCATTGTTGAAACCCAAACTACTTGTGAAACTCCCAAATTCTTGAGCACCAGAGGTCTTGCACTTCCCCACGTGATTTGTAATGTTTTTTTTTTTCCTTGAGGAAAAGAAAAAGCTTAAGTGTGGGAGAATTTGATGAGTGTATAACATTAATGTATTTTATATCACTTTGTACACTCATTTGGCATGAATTAGAGTCATATTATGGAATTCGATGCTAAATATAGTGTGTTTCACATTTTTAGACTTAGGACAGCATTTCAAGACAAGAGAAAGCCAAAAGAAGCATTTCAAACCTCAAACGATGAAGTTGGAGCTCTCTCGGCATCATTTGAATAAGGACAAGGCAAAACTGGGTGGTTTACAGGTAGCTTACGGCCGTAAGTGCATTCAAGAGAACCTTGCAAGCATACTTATACCTGTGAAAAAGGTTTCAGAGCCAAATTAGAGAACCTTACAGGAAAGGCTTACGCCCGTAAAGATGCCCGTAAGGACTATCCGGAGGAGTTTACAACCACAACATATGCCCATAAAGGTAGTCGCAAGAAACAATACAGTGAACTTTACAGTCCAACGCTTATGCTCATAAGTTGGACCGTAATACAAACAGAAGACCCTACGGACGTAAGTTACGGCCATAAGTGGTCCCATAAGGCTCGCGACTATCTTCTCCAGCTCCCTTACGGCCACGTCCTTATGCCCATAAGCAGCCCATAAGCAATTGGGTATAAATAGATCTAATGAGGATTTTTAGGGCATTCTTGGAGGAGGAGTTAGGGAAGATAAGAGACAAATCTCCAGCACTTAAGGGGTGATTTTAAAAGAGATTTGGATCAACATTCAAGGGGATTGAAGATCATAGCCATCAAGTTCACCTTGGCAGCGTACATGAAAGCTTTTCTAGGGTTTCTCTGACAATTCTTCATCAGCACGATTGAGAATGAGGTGTTTATGGCGTTCATGTTTCCACCTACTATTTTTATCTTGGATACTTGCCCTCCATTAATGGAGGGCTAATTTGTAGATACTTGGGCATAGTTGAACTCTAGGGTTTATACTTTTGACATTGATTGTTGGATCTTTGATGCTTTAATTTTTTTCTTAATTGCAATCATTTCTATTTGGGTCTATTTGCGTGTTTGAATGCTTGGTTACTAACAAGGCGAAAGCCCTAACTATTATGTTTGGTTTGCTACGTTACAAGAAGAAATTTCCACCTAGTATAGACTTACCACATTTCGAGAGGATAGTGAGTACACCTCTGGTTAAGGTACTTAGTCTTCCACAATTATCTCCATACTCTTTGTAATCATGTAGAGTGAATTTTAGGAGAAATTGCATTTCTACTCTGTATTCGGATTAAGGATAACCCCTTTCTTCGACGGAGATTATCTACTTAAAATATTGTCATTAGCTCACAGTGAGGTTTCATAGAGTGTTAATACAATTGTGTGGATGTTTATACCAGCTCTACACCTATTCTATTACTCTTCACCTGAGAAATTAGGGTTTAGTATACTTTTGGAAACCTCTCGATTCCAATAGGATTGCATACTTAGATAACCATTGTATTGTATTTCACAACTATAGAAGGATACTATGCTCAAACATCACTTTCTTCCTTGACTTCTCTCCTACTATTTCCCATATTTTTTTATCATTGCTTGCTTTTGTTCACACACACACACCATCCAATCACTTAGGCTATTTTTCGGATTTAGGGTTACTACTACTAGTCACTTTCTTCCCTGTGGACCGACACTCTGCTTTTACACACTTTATTATGCGATCAGCACGTACACTTGCGTCCCTATCAAAGACTCACCGCACCTTCGAGGAACACCATTGAAGCCATTAAGGAACACCCTTGGCAATGTTTGTAGAAAATAGAAGGAAGTCCATCGACATCTCAAGGGGCAAGATTAGAAAAGGGGGTTTATGCTCTAAATCATGTCCATTGTCTCATGTGGGATGTGTTTCTGGGAATTCTCAACTCCTAAGTACATAGCATTTACAAGCCCTGATTGAAAGAGATTATGAGTACGCCTAGAGATAAGGTGCTTTGGAGTTGAGAGTTCTTCTCCCATAATCTTTCTTAGTGAATTAAAAAATAATTTCATTCGTATTGCAATCGTAGAGAGTAGTTTAAAAGAGAGATCTCAATTCTACTTTATAAGGAAATAGAGGCAACTACTTCGAGAGAAGAATTGTCTCTATTTTGAATGCTTGTTTATTCTGATTATGGGTTTATAGAATGCACTGCAGTCATAGGGTTGTCTGTATTAGCACTTTTTTTAATGAGTACATCTAGAGATAAGATACTTTGGAGTTGAGAGTTCTCCTTCTACAATTCTTCCTAGTGAATTGACAAGTAATTCCATTAGTATTGTAATCGTAGCGAGTAGTTTCTGAAAGTAATCTCAATTCTACTTTGTATGAGATTAGGGGCAATTGCCTCAAGAGAAAAATTGTCTATATTTTGAAAACTTTTTTATTCTGATTATGAGTTCATAAAGTGCACTGTGATCATAGGGTTGTTTGTATCAACACCGTATGGGACCAGTTACTACTCACCTTGAGAAAAGAGGTAACATATTTTAGGAGCTCTTCTGGTTCAATTGGATTGCTAGACTTATACAACCATTCTCCTGTACCTAGAAAACCCTAGAGGAAATCTATGCCCAGACACCCCTTCTCTATGCTTGTTTAGTCGTATGTTCTTTTACGCTTTTGATTCTTATCTTCAATTTGTTTTCACGTCTCACAATTTGGTTTAGGCTAATGATCGGATTAGAATCATTACTAGTAGTCCCTAATTCCTTGTGCACCAATACCTATTTTTGAGCACACTTTATTACTCGATCAACACGTACACTTGTGTTTTGTATATAACTCATGATTAGTCCCTATCATTAATAAATTGATTATGGTTATTAACAACCTCTAAAAATTATCTCTCCTTACTTCAATAACCAAAATATGCTCTTTAATTACTTCCCTTATCAATAAACAACCCTAAATAATCTCTTAGGATTTAATCTACTTATAGCATTAAATTTTATGAAGGATTACAAATTCTAGCAAATAAACACTCAAGCTCCATTTATTTAGACTAGATTATATATCCACATAACATGAGCCAAAAACCGTGTATGGAACCTTGCCATTTTACCACTAATTATTAGAACAATTAAACAATTATGGATTTAACGTTCTAATTAGCAATATGTTATTTTGACAAGCAAGCAATAGGTATTTTCACATTAACAAATATATATATATATATATATATATATAAACAAAAGAATAATTTTAAAACAATTGGATCCCATAATTCTTGATGAATCAAACTTCAATTATTTTTGGATAAAAAAAAAGAGTTTAGTTGTATATAATTCTCTGGGGAAACACTGAAAAAGAAAGATGAAAGATTACTTGATGATCCTTTCTTCCCTTTGTTGTTCCCTTTTTAAAAAATATATGCAAATTACAAAAGTCCTCTTATCCTCCTAATTAAAAATAAACAAAAATTAAAATTAAAATTAAAACTAAATCACACTTTTATGGGATGATCCTTTTCTTTGAAAATTGGCTCCTATATACGATAAAATATAGATAAAAATAACTAGAATTAACAATCCAATATTGGACAACAACCACTTAATTTAACATCCTTATCAGTAGCCTTCAGAATTGCATAAGGCCTGCCCACACTCTAAACTTAGACATCTTTAATTTTTTTTTTTTTTACTCCAATAAATTCCCAAAATTTAAAACCTTACTTTTTTTTTTTTTTTTTTTTAACCAAAACTCCACTTTTAAACTTTAACTAAAATCTCTATCTATTACACCAAATACTATGTATAATTATAATCCATAATTACAAACACTTTATCAATCCAAACATAAAGAATTGATATGAAATATATCTGTATTATATATTGTCACAGATATAAAACTGGTGGGTCTATTTTGCATTTTGCAAAAGACAATAGTAGTCAACAAGGTCTCTATTAGCATGGTGCATCTTCTTCAATTGAAAAATTAATTATTGTACTTTGCCATTTTATTACTATCACCATTCAAAATTAGCACCTCATTTAGCTAGAAATAAATAATTTTTTTTTCTTAAAGTGATCTTTCTTATGAAATTTACATTAAATTTTTAAGAAAAGTTTTTTTTTAAAATTTGATTCATCTCAACACAACAAATCCTTCTATGATCTTAGACGAGTCCTAGACCAATATTACAAATTGGTTCTCTAAATTTTTACATACAAACATTTGCTATTAGTTTTATTAGTCTAAAGTGAATGTATCTTTATTCACAATAAATCAAGAATTCTTTCACTATAATACTTGTCGATTTTGATGAAATTATTGTTGTCGAAAACAATCTTAAAGCCATTAATTCCATTAAAACACTCTCCATAATTCTAAAATATTTTCTTGGAATTATTTTTTTATCTCGTCAAAGAAACACTTTATAGGAAATATATATATATGGAAATTCTTGATAATATAGTCTTCGTTTGCACAACCTGTTGGCATTACCATTAAACAGTATTTGAAATTGACTACATCCAATGGTCCATATCTTACAAATCCTTCCATGTATCATTGACTAGTTTGTGGAGTTATCTAATTGACCATTACAAGCTAAGGGTTAAAGCCGTTAGCACAGCTCATATCTGATATTTATGGATAAACCAAAAATGCTTTATCTTAATACTATCTTGTAACAAAATGGTAAAGGTATTTGCACTATCTTCTTATAACAAATTACAAGTCATGATACCATGATTCAAATTAGGCTTGTTGTCCAGAAACACATAAGTCAATATATGGATATTGTTCTTTTTTGAAAAGTTCATCAATTTCTTAGAAAACAAAATGGTAACATAATGTATCACAATCTTCGATCTATTATACATTGTGAGCTCACATAACTACTCAATTGCATGCCTGCAAATTTATATATTTTCTGCATCCCCAATCCAGTACATAACTTTATAATAATCAAATTTAGAACAGGACATTATAGGCATCTTATTGATTAAAACTAAATAGATATCAAACCAGTTCATCAACATTCTTGGAAAAGAACAATTCCTTCTTCTAGTGGACAAGTTCAGCATTTTATGGCACACACTCTAATTTTGGGGGAGTATTGGAAATATTGATATTTGATTTAATTAATTGAAATCAATAGTATATTATATTATGTGTATAGAAGTTATTACCTTTAATTTTGCTAACGAAGATGAGGAATCCCAAGTGATTTAACTAAAGAAAATTATTGAAAATTAGATAATCTATATGTGAATTACATATTTGTATATATATATATTCTTTTTTTGTAAAAAATAATTCCCTAGCATATATTTCGAAAAAAAAAAGGTTTCAAATGAAAAGGTTTTTGAAATATGATCTACGTAGAGATAACAGCAGTACGAGGAAGGCATGGATTAATAAGTTTTATTATAATTGCAAAAAAAAATATCCTCTGTATGTAACATAAATTAAAATATATTTATGAACGAAATAGTAGAAACTTGATTCCTTCTTTCTCTAAATTAATCAGGCCATGTGTTTGATCATAAGATGTTCAATGACCATTTGGGGGAACCATTTCCTCTTGACTAAATAGGCCATTGATCCTCATGTGTCAATCTTTCCTAATTTTTTATTTTTTTATTTTATTTTATTTTTTTTTCATGAACAACAAAAGGTTGGTATTTTATTTTTCTTTTAATCAATTCGGAAGCGTTGACTCTATGATTTATCCAAATTATTTATTATAAAGTTTTTTTTTTATAACTTAAAAAAATATGTATGATCACAATCCATGAAAATAACTGCAGCAAAAACTCACATTGTGACAAGAGGCCTCATTTAAGACTTGACAAAAGATATGTAGATAAAAAGGTACATCAATATGGTAGCTTACTAACCTTCTATGCGCTTATTAATTCAGTTAAGTGCCACAAGCGGCAATGAAGTTTTTCAAATACACGTCAAAATATTTGCAAAAGCCAAACCAAGCTAATAATTCTCTAATTATTATGCAATCTTTGAAAGAAAAGATACAACTCTTCCAGGGAAGACTCATCCGGAATTCATTTAAATAGTACTTTAAATAGCCTCTCAACCCAAAAAAACAGTGAGTGAACAGTATTTTATAGTACCATATATATATATATGTGTGTGTGTGGACATAGCCCGTCAACTTTATATATATGTGTGTGTGGACATAGCCCGTCAAATTATTTAAAAATCCATTTGTTGTGCTCAAGCAAATAAGTACACCCAACAACCTACTTAAGTTGCTAAGCTAAATTTTGACAAATCTAATCCATTCTCTCTCCGTCAACTTTCACCTTAAAGGGACAAATGGCAAGGCCCACTCTTGTTGGACTTAAGCTCTATTTGAAATAATTAAATCTTTTAAAACACTATTTGTTCTTACTTTAGATTTTATCTTTAATTAAGATACTCTCTCATCCAACATTTGATATTAATTTATTTTAGTTAATTTTAAACTTTTTTTATTTTAATGTTAATAAAAATACCAATTGAGTGATAGAATAATGTCATATACAAATATAATTCAAATATCAATTTTTTAAATAAAAACAGAAATAAAATAACAATTAGTATAGGATTTTTTTTATAAGATGAAAAAGTCACTCATTTTAATCAATATTGTGAGAGAAGAGTTGTTTTCTCAACCTCTCACTTAATAAAAAAAAGAATTTTCATCTGTCTAATGTGAAGAATTTTCATCTGTCTAATGTGAAGTTACCTTTTATTTGTGTTTATGATTATATATATATATATATATATATATAGACTTTATCTAAAAATAACTCCATATTCTATATATATAAGTAAATTTGAACTGGGTTTAAACTTAAGTAGGGTTTATTTGAGTTTATCTAAAAATAACTCCATATTCTATATATATATATATATAATATATATATATATATAGAATATGGAGTTATTTTTAGATAAACTCAAATAAACCCTACTTACGTTTAAACCCAGTTCAAATTTACTTGTGAATTTAATGTTGACAGCCTTGAAGGGAAAAAAAAAGAGGGGGCATCTCCCTCACCGGCTATCAATCACTCAAAATAAAACACAAAATATTGCAAGATGTGGACATGAGACAAGGACCTCACAACCCCACTCCTTTGAGTTGGATCAGGAACCCATTGGCTTCTCAAATGGTGACCACTCAAATCTAGGATGCAGTCTCTTTTGGGAGTGGGCCATTAGTGCACTTCTTTGGTTGGCATCACACCAGCCCCCACTCTAAAAATATATATATGAAGATGGAGAGCCATGATTAGGACAATTCATGAGGAAATGGTTCCCCCAAATGTTGTTGTCATGCACCCATGAACAGAAGCTTCTTATATAATTTCAATGATGAAAACAAAAGCAATAAGAGAGGAATATTTATGAACTCATTTGTTCTCTTTTCTTTCATGAAATAATTTGCAAGTTTTTATTTTTCATTTTGGATCTTAAGTAAGATCTTGTTTAGTTTTTTCTCTATATTGTCGCTTTTTCTCTCGATGCATGTTGTTAGTTTTTTTTTTTTTTTTCTTCTTACGGAACTGGTTTATTTTTTTTTTATTTTTCTCTGTTTATATGTTTTTTTATGCTTTTTCAGTCAATGGCATTTCCTTGCAATGCTATAGATTCTTTACTTTGTTTATTTTCCTAATGGAATGGTTTTTTTTTTCATTTTATCTTGAAAAACAAATATTAGATTTTGTTTTTAAATTCTTATGATTAGTCTTTTGAAGTAAATTAAAAAATAAAATAAAATAAAAATTCATAATAACCACTCTTATTCAAATAATAATAATAATAATAATAATGATAATAAGCAATTTACTAGCTACTATTTTACAGTAAACTAGATTTGAAATTATGTCTTTATTTTAATTCACTTAACTTATCCACATCATATCAAGTAGACATTAAAAAAGCCGGCTTCACACAAAATAGGGTAGTGTCTCTCTATTATTATTTAAAAAGAAAGGTGAATAAACCACTTCAATTAAGAAAAAAATAAGCATCCCCTTGCAAAAGCGGGAACAACAAGAAAAAACAAACCATGGTCCACTAAATGTGGCACAATACTGAAAAAAGATAACACGAAAGTAAAAAAACAAAACAAGGAAAAATAGGCTTCCTCACAAAACCCAAGAGCTGATCCGGACACCTAACCCATGAGTTGATCATGCACCTCCTTTCCCCTGGAATCACCGTAAGACTCTAGAGAGCGAGGCCCTAAGAAATCCTAACTGCGCCAGATAGAAGAAATAGAATCTTCAAGTTTCTCTCTTGAACCTTCCGCAACAGTTGCGAACCAAGACAACAGCATATGATCAATTTTCACAATAATAGCATGAGCAAAATAAAACAATAATATTGAAGATGAGATCATTTCTAACAAACCAAATGTTCCACACACAAGCTTTTACAACTAACTCTCCAATGCCCCTTCTTGTCGGGTCCCAACCGGGACCTCCAAAAATCCCACAAGTGCATCATAGACTGGGGTGGTTCAAGCAACTACAACAACCTCACAAAGTACTCCCAAATTTGTTTCGTAAAGTTACACTTAATGAAGAGGTGATCAACAGATTCGATCTCCGCATGGCACATCACACAAGTGGTAGTCGGCAACCTATCGTATCTTCGCTTCTCCAGATTCTCCAAAGAAAGAATTTTGTTCTTCCATTCTTGCTAGTTAAAGATGTTGATTTTCTAAGGGCAGTTGTTGCGCCAGAACCACCTTACTGCTCAACATCTAATGCCCCATCATTTAAGAAGTTATAGAAGGATTTTACAAAGAAACATCCATTAGTAGTGAGGCTCCACCGTTTAATATCCCAGGCTCCTTGGAGGAATTGAGAATTCAATTGCGATGAAACACAATGTCCGAGTTTTCCACACAAGCAAGGTTCCTCACAGTGACGTTCAGATAATGACAATCTCTAAATTCCTCTGGCCATAAATTCATAAGCGCCTTGCCATTCAACCATCAATCTTGCCAAAAACAGTGACTCAGATCCCAAATTAACCCCTTGTGTGATACATCCTCGTTGAGCCAGGAAACAGCTATAAACACCTTTCCAAAAAAAAAAAAAATCCTTCAAGACTGTCCAGGAAACATATTCCATCTAGTCACATTGTAATTAAATTGAATCACATCGGACCCACACCAGATGGGGTCATTCACAAATTTCCACCACCATTTTCTCAGCAAGGCCTGGTTGAATGCCTTAAGGTCTAGGATGCCACAACCCCTTTGGTCCCTCAACCAACACATGTTCTTCCAACTTATCAACAGACAACCCAGACGATCAAGATCCGACCCAGACCACAAAAAGTCACGTCAACATCTATCAATCTCTTTGGCCACCCAACATGACAGTCAAAAAATAGACATACAATAAGTTAGAATCGCCGTCAACACCAAGTTTACTAAAGTAAGACGACCACCCAAAGACAAGTGTGAACTTTCCACGATGACTGTCATTTTCTCACCTTAGCAATTAGACTTTCCCAGTCTTGCTTACGAGGTCGTCTTTCATAAATCGGGATTCCAAGGTAAGTTATCGGAAGTAAAGCTACCACGTAGGAAAGTGTTGCGGCAGTCGTTGCCTACGGCAGATCATCCTTTCGACTAAAAAATAGGCATGTTTTAGAGAAATTAGCTTCCAACCCAATCATACCTTCGAAAATATATAAGATCAATTTGATAATTCAAAGGTCCGCCAACCCCCCAATGGAAATCATCAAGAGATCATCTGCGTAGTGGAGATTGTATTTGCTACTGAACTCACTAATTGGAACACCAACCAAAACTTTGGAGGTTAACGCATACGAGAACATTGTACACAAAACATCCGTTACTAAAAGGATCGAGTAACAACGGTGAAAGTTGGTCACCCTGCGTCAGCCCTCGATGGTAACAAAAGTATCCATTAGGCAATCCATTGACCAAGATAGAGGCCTTGGAGGAACGCAAAATAGTTTGAATCCACCCCAATCATCTCTCCCCGAAGCCTCTAGCCCTCATCAAGTCCACAAAGAAATACCAGTCCACCATATCGAACGTCTTGTCAAAATCAACTTTCAGAATGTACCCTGGTCTCCTACGCTTATGGAGACTAAAGATCAATTCTTCTACGGTGGCAATATTATCCAGGATACATCTTTGTCGATTAACAGGTTCATGACATTGCATAAGCATGAGGCCAATAACTTGGAAATGATTTTCAACTAAGAGTTAATAAAGCTAATAGGAAGATAGTCCCCGGATCCTCAGGTGACTCGACCTTAGGAATGAGAACAATATTGGCCCAATTAATCCTTTCCAAATTGGCTTTCCCAAGATAGAAATCATCACAAAGCCTCCTCAGATCCTCCTTGATCGTATCCCAATAAAGTTTGAAAAATTACAACGGAAAACCATCTGGACCAGGTGCTTTGTCCCCGTCTAACTCAAAAACCACCCTCTTGATTTCATCTAAAGATAACGGCCTCTCTAGACAGGATAGATCGAGAACCGCTTTATTTTCTAGAAGTTTATAGTAGTCCACCTTGAAACGGAAAATCACTCTTTTGCCCAAATTGACTTTGGAACCAAGATGCAAAAAACCTTTCTAATCTCCTTAGAATCTACAAAGGTACATCCATTATGAGTGATTTTAGGAATAAAATTCCTATTTTTACGCCCATTGGCCACCATATGAAAATACTTTGTATTTTCATCCCCTTCCTTTAGCCATTGAAGCCTCGAGCGTTGCTTCCAATAAAGCTCTTAATGTTTACAGATATCCCTCAAGCTCTCATGGAGATCAAACTCTTGTGTAGCATCCAAATGAGTAAGCTTTCTTGTCTCTTTTTTGATGTCCAACACTTCCAAATCTTGTAACATTGCTAGTTTCCTAAGTTTTACGGATCCAAAATTGCACTTAGCCCACCTCCGCATCTGTTCCTTTAGACGTGAGATCTTTTTAGCAAAGACGAAGGTGCCGCATCCCACTAGAGTAAACTCTGTCCACCATAGGTGCACTAACTCTTTAAAGCACTCCTCCGAAGTCTATGCTAGTTCAAAACAGAAGGGTCAAGGATTGGAACAATGAATGCCACTTTCTAGGCAAATCAACATATGATCAGATCCAAGTCTAGGAAGACTGGTTTGAATCGTCTTAGGAAAGGAATCTACCCAAACATTGTTAACTAGAAAGCGGTCAAGCTTCACCTAGATCGGTTCTGGCTGTCCATTAGTCCAGGTAAACCTCCTACCCACCGAAAGGGGTTCACGGAGACCTAAGTCCTGAAGGAAAGAAAGAATTTCTAATGTCCTCTAAGCTTGGTATACCACTGGATTTGTCTTCAGGCACAAAGATAACATTGAAATCTCCACAAACTACCCAAGGGACATTTGCAGCTCCACCATAATCCTTGAGCTCCTGCCATAAGTTTTTCTTCAAGGATCTTGCATTATGCCCATAAACGGTGGTGCATCTCCAGCAAAAGTTTGCCTTTAAGAAACAAAAATCCACCGTCACACTAAAGTCACCTGCAATGACAAATTTAGCAGAAAGCGCCATGCTATTTCAACCTATAATAATCCCGCCAGCAGTCCCTTTCGCCTGTAAGAAGACAAATTGATCAAGGCGGTTCCCACCAATTTCACACCATATTGCCAGTGGTATCTTCTCAAGTTTTGATTCTTATAAACAGCAGACATCATCCCAATATATGTTTACAAAATCCTTAATTAAAAATCATTTAGCCAGTCTATCAAGACCCCTAACATTCCAAGTTATTATATTTATAAAAACACATTATGCTCCGCGAACTACAGAAGAGGTCTCCATCTGCCCCCGGAAAAGATTGCTCACAAAATATCTTACTAAATTTTTAAAATAATGTAAAAATAACAATTGATTACAAGAAACTTGATTTTCGATAATAATTGATTTTTTAAAATGTAAAAAAAAAATTCTTCTTTCACCTCAACTGAATAGATTGAAATGATAAATTAATTTTCTATTGAAAGAATATTTATGAATTGAATTATTCTCTTTAGTTACATGAAAGTGTCCAAAAATTTTAATTCTCATTCCTCTCTGCAACTTTGACTTTCGTGTTCTTAATGCCAAGTTTACCTTTTAATTTATGTATGCTTTTATTACAATTTCATATAATAACAACTCCCAATGATATCAGTTTGGTTTGTCTATTTTATTATTAGAAAAACTACTTTTTTATTTAACGTTGATATGGTTAATCTCAATAATAGCATGAATTTACGCAATGTTTTAAAAACCGGACCGGTTGTTGAACCGGTTAGGCAACCGGTTCACGGTCCAACCGGTCCAACCGGTTGGACCGGCCGGTTCAACCGGTTTTAATATTTTTCAAATAAATAAATGTTTTAAAATTTAAAAATAAGTAAAAAATAATTTAAAAAAATAAGAAAAATACAAAAAATATAAAATTAAATATTGCAAAGGTATATTGTCTTTATAAGGTCACAAAGTGTCAATTTTATATAAAATTGAATTTTTCATAATATAATTATACAAGGATACAATCATATAACAAATATTTAAAAATAAATAATTAAATAGAATATAAGTATACAACAATAAAAACAACAAAAACAACAATAAAAAATGAGGAATAAAATAAAATACAAGTATATAATATTTTTTTTTGTTTTTTTGGAACAAATTTAATTTTAAAATTAAAAATAAATAAATTAACCGGCCGGTCCGGTCCGGTTTTAACAACATTGAATTTACGCATCACAACAATCCTTTTTTTTTTTTTTTTTTTTGGAATAGTGGACTTCTGAAAAGTATAAAGAGAATTTTTTTCCCCACTTCTTTCTATAATAGATTGATTTGATGGATGGGACTAGTTAACCATCTCATTATGGGAAATAATTACAATTTATTAACAATTTAGCTACATTATTAGCTAGCCCATTGCTATTGCCTATTGCAGAGAGGCAGCTTCACATCTTTCTGGTTACCCTTCTCCCTGGAATAACACAACTTAGAAAGGTGTCTGAATTTGAAATTTTCATTTATTATTTTAAGTAAACTTATTGTTTTTATAATTAGAAATTTTGAATTGAAGTGATTGATTTGAAATGGATTAGTGAGTGAGGAATTTATATATATAATTTTAATCATTTATCTACCAATCATTCCATTACATATAGTCTTCGATATTATTACTATTTTAACGTTTATTCTTTTATCACAACCACCACAATTAAACCTAAAAATATTCTCCTCCGAACATGACATGTTTAGCATAATCACTAGATGCATAATTCCCAAAAACTCTACGTGCCTTGTTGATTACAATAAGATGATTAAACCTAAACCATCATTTTCGGTCCAATTGAGTTTGATTGAGTTTTTGACCAACACTGTAGTGTCTCGATAGATCGATTATTTGATAAAGACCGGTCTTATTATATATGTCTTACAAATAAATAAATTAATAAATAAATAAAAATTCAGCTTAAATTGCTTTACTTGAATTTGAATCTATAATGTAATTTTCTTTAGTGTTAGGTGGTAATTAAGTTGAGCTTGATCAAGCATTCAAGCTTATGTTGAATGATAAATGACAAGTCTGTATATTTTGCAGCGTGCACGTAACTTTGACATATGTTACTAAGCATGCAATAGGAAAATAAATAGTTGTAAAAACTGTTTCAAGATGCTCTGAACTTTTTCAGAATTTATCTTGATTATTTTTTCTAAGCTCAAATATTTGACTACAAAACCCTAACCCTAAAACTTTTCACTAAACTGAAGATTTATTATTTGTATATATATATTGTTATCTCTTAATAAGGAGATAATTTACAGACAATGTCACATGCAAATTTGTTTGGTTAGGTCATGGCATACTTTTCTTTGAAAATAGACTCTTTCAATGTAATTAAATAACAAGAATCTCCCTTGATTTTCAAAGGAAGACATGGTGATCAACTTGTGTGTGTAGACTTCTTGAGATCCACTTGTTTTTAATTTAAAGTTATTTGTTAAACTTTAATGGGCCCCTTGAGTCTGCATTAATCTTCAGGGGGCGCTAGATGTTCCCATAGCTGAGTCTATTGTCCCTTTCAAGCTGTGCTTTATGTCATGTAACCCAAGAGGAATGCAATTGCACTAAAGTAGTTGGACCCTTAAACCTAATCTTAACATAATTGTTTAGGTTAGTAATTAATTATATATTAATTATATTGTTTCTTTATCTAATGGAAGGAGGCGAAATATTTTCTGTTTTTCAAGAAAAGGATTTCATCTTCAAGCGCTCATGTATATTAATCCTCTTAATTGTTCTTCCATAAGGTATTGAGAGATGAGAATGTGCTCTTCTTCCTGTACGAAGACGGATGACATGTATAAAATAACCTTCGGAGAGAATATGAGTTGTAATTTTTTTTTCCTTGATAATTGATTTGTAAACCAAGAAACCTTGTTATTTTTATAGGCAAAAGATAAATAAGTGATTTTTACATATCTACTCATTTTTATTTCTATACTTTTAAAATATTTAATATGGTCATTATATATTTTTTTTATTCATTATCATATTTAAAAAGGATTTTGGCTGTGATTTTACATGTAATCTTGAATACGATTATTCCACCTATTTTCTAATTAATATGAAATTTAAAACAGTGGTAATTTAAATATTTTGAATTGAACGTTAAATGGCAATCAACATCACTCTATACACAAAAATAAATTTTATATATATATATATATATATATATATATATATATATATATATATATATATATATATATATATATCTGTGCATAAAAATAAATATTAAGATAAAATAAAAGAAGCAAAAATGACCTTATCCTTTTGATTTCTAGGCTATTTCCGTACAAATAATTTTGTTGTTGTTGTTGTTGTTGTAGCATTAACATTACTAATCTTAAACCATTACTAATCCTAAATTAGATGATGTGTTTGCTTGAGTTTGACAGTTTGAATTGAAAATTCATGAGATTCAGTGATTGTACATGCATTTTAAAATAGTGGGATTATTTGTCCTCCATTTGCTTGGGCTAAGCCAATAGCTACAAAGAGATATTGGATAAGATGATTATGGCTTTAATATGAAGAAAAAGAAATATGGAGATTGAAAGTGATGTTTAGAGAAAAGTAAAAGATATGAAGAAAATAATAATTAAAGGAAGCATTAATTAATTAAAAAATAAAAGGAAAATGCATGTTATCATGAATCATTTCAAGTTAGAAGATGCAGCAACAAATGGGCTCCAAATGCAACAATGGAAAGGCAAAGACAATGAACTTACCAATTAATAATTTTGTATTTCCAAACATGATGGGTTATATGAAGCAACATCCTTCTGTGATCCAAAGGTCAGGTCAACAACATATTGAAATGGAGTTCCTAACTACTCATTGTCCTAGATAACTATTTATATATAATTACACGGTATTATTATGCATGTGCAATGCACATGTGCACTTTTTCTTCAAATCATTATTTAAAAGAATTAAATAAATTTGAAAATATTAAGGACATATCAGAAGGGAAAAGTAGAACGCATTGTATTTTGATATCGAATAATTAAAGTGAAAAGTGAAAAAATAGAAGAAAACGAAGATATATGAATACCCTACCTAATCTTACATTTTATATTGGGAAAATCTCACTAATTGATTAGTTGATTGGTTCACCAATTAGGCTTGTATTAAAGTTTGATAGTTGATTGATTTGTTTAATGTTACTAAATGGTTGATTGATTGCCTAATGGATGATGGCTATAAAAAAATTCCCTTGATGTACATTTGTTAAAAAAAACACATATGATTACATTCTTCTATTCTTTTACCTTTTGTTTTTTACATTCCTATTTTGCTATCAATGAGGATTTGATCTTAATATGATCAAGATGTTATTTGGTCACTCCTACTGCTTTCAATTTTTTTAAAATCAGAACTAATCAATTTGTCAATATTCATCTAATAACATTCAATGACCTTAGCCTAACTTTTACTTATATTCATCATCTTCGTTAGGTTCTCTCTAGTTTTCTCAAAATAATAAACAAATTGATGTATGGCCTTTCCTTAACATTCTTGAACTAACAAAATGGAATCAACGGTACCCAGGTCCCCTCATTTGGGAGAGATGCTAGTTTAATTCCCCTGACTACACTCCCCATTTTCAATGAGGGTGAGGACGCATGGCAGCCTCCCTACCCCACATGCCCTTGAGGGTTGGTATTTGTCACCTTACCTCAAAAAAATTGTTATTTAAAGTTAGATTCAATAACTTGTTTTAGAAGTACTTTTATGAGTAAGCAGAGTTATATGTATTTGGGTATGCTAATATAGAAGTGCTTTTATAGTTGAGAAGTTATTTGAGTTTTCATCTATAAAGTGCTTCTTCATTACGAATTATATAAATCGACGTTAAAACCTTTTATATTAACTTCTTTTAAAAAAAAAGATATGAACCCTTTTTCTTCAAATCAACATGTAAATGAAATTCTAAAAGAAAAACTTTAATATTTGATTTTAAAAATAGCAATTATAAAAGTTAAATACTTCGTAGATGAGATGATAAGAAAGGCTATGAACTTTTTGAAACTCTATTAGTATAGAGAAGCCGCCTCTTTGTTTTCCATTAGTTCCCCGTAGCTTACTTTGCTCACTACTTCAAATATGTAAACTCATTTTCTTGTAAGTTGTGAATAGAGGCCTTTTCTAAGATCATGAGACACAATGGAGAAAGTTGAGTCTTGGAGTGTGGCTTGTTGACATTGTAGAAGTCAATAATAAGAGAAAAATGCGAACTTTAGGCCTCAAGTCTTCTAGAGTGATTAACTCAGAGGTAAATTTCCTATGCATATGCTATATACACTATATGTTTAAGAAGGATACGATGGATATGATGATAGACGTAGTAGAAGGAGCAGTTAAAAGCCTCATTAGAATCCTCATCACCCTCTTAAACTAGGAAAAAAATATACGAATGTCGAGCCCACATGTATTTTACAAATATATAAAGAGGTCTTGTTTATAGTAACATATACCATATGTTTAATAAAAATATTGTGGACATGATAGTGGAAATAGTAGAAGAAACTATTGAATGTCCCTCCCAGTACTCGTTACCCTTGTAAATATGGCTACATGATTTCTAAAAGTTTAGCTTATTGGGAATGTGCAATCTCCTTCTGAAAGTATATGTTATGTATGGTTAAGTGGAATAAAAAGCTATCTATATATTAGTCTTTTCTATCTCCTATACAACATTTTTGTTTATTTTCTTTGGTTTATAATTACTTTATAATATTACTATTTATTAAAGATATTTATTAATTAGGTTTTTCATTTTCTGCCATATATTTTCCATAAATATTTATTTTAATTTAACCATAAGGGATTTTTTTATCACAGAGCATGGACATTAACCAAAGATCATATTACCCTTATAGCCATCTATAGCAACCCTAACCCTTGCCAATTCTTCTCAATTTTCTAAGTGGTGATATTGTACTTTGTTAAAATTTTGGAAATATGAAACACTTCAAGGAGGTATGAAAATTTGTAATTAGATGCAATTTTGACTTTATTTTTAGAATGATAAACACAGGGTACTGTTAAATGTGTTGCAATTGTGCTTGAATGTATATATTTTTCCATCATTATTCAAAGCACTTTGCATGCATATTTAATGTAATTTATCTCAATAAGTAAATAATATATTATTATTTTGTATTCAGGCAGTTATGAGGACACATGGAGCACGATGGATCAATTGGCGTGGTTTCGAATGGATTCTTATAGGAATTTTCGATTTTTCCAGAAAATACACATGACCAAGTATACTGCCGCGGACTTGAACGCGTGTGAATACCTGAAAATAGAAGAGTTAATTTTGAAGGAAATATGAGAAGATAGAAAGCCACACATACTAGCACACAAGCATGTGTTTGGCTATGTGAATTCATATGTTTGACTACATGGTTGTGTAAACCCTTGAATATTCTAGACTCCTTATAACCCCGATTCTCATATATAAAGAGAACGATATTAGATTTTTTGAGGGAGTGTTTTTGCAAAGTTCAGCATTAATATTTCATATTTTCATCTTCATCTTTCGAGGAGGTTGCACCGAGGTTTTAGGACTTAAAGAGTCCCTAGGAGAGATTGGAGGCAGTGTTATCTACCTCGCTCTAACATGATTGAAAGATTGAAGGGAGAACTCCACTGAATCAAAGAGTAGAGTTTTTATGCTTTATTTGTTTCATTGTTCTTTATTTGAATTTGATTTTTATCCTTCTATTATGGAGAGCTAAACATTTTAGGTATTCGGGAATCGATGAACCCTAGGATTTATCTTGTATTTTGACTTTGGATATTGTTTTTTATATTGAGTTTTATTGTGATTCAATTATGAGTTTTGCATGTTGTGAGTTTTGTTTAGCGGGAGCATAAGTTCAAGTTAGATTTTCATGATTGAGATTAAGAAATTCTTCACGTATAGATCTACCACAGTTGAAAGGAATTGTGAATACATCTAGAGATAGAGTACCGATCATAAAAATACTTCTAGGTTAGGTTTAATCCTACTTTCATAATTCATACAATGTTAACCCAATCATAGGGAGTTTGGATTAGGAAGATATTTCAATCTAGCTCCATATAGGATTTTTTATTAATCACTTTGAGAAAAGGTTTTGCATGGTGTTAGAATACTCATAGTCTAATCTACTCAATCTCCACTCAATATCCTTGTCTCTAAGGGGCTGTTTGGTTGCCTGTATTTCAACTTACAGTGTAAGTCAAATTGTTGTATTTTAACTTAAATCATGGTTGTTTGGTTGCCTGTAAATAAAAATGTTGCATTTACTTTTCAATTGTTTGGTTTGATATAAGTTGTGTGTTAAAATCACCATGTAAATTAAGTGGTGAGATTACCTTTTTTTTTTTCCAAAATTTTTAAAATTTATAACTTTCTTTAATATTTCATTTAAAACATATTTTATTTATTTAAATTTAATGTATTTAATTTATTTAAATGGATTTAAGTTAATGGTTATCTATTTAAAATCTATTTTATTTATTTAAATTTGTTATTTAATTTACTGAACCTTTTGCTTCATTGGAAGAAGACCGACAGAACGACCTCACAAGCTTTGAGACATACAAGCCCTCCATCTTATCATCTCCAATCTGAACCGGTCATTCATTCCTTTATGCATTTCCATTATCAAGATGAACTTATTCTAGAAAAATCTAACTCCAAACTAACTTAGATAAGTTGGAAAAACATTTATGCATTCCAAAAGATTAGCGAGCAGCATCACCAGCCGGCTTGCAAGCCCGGGATCCACACCATTCTTGTAGACCAAATCCATGGCAACTTGGATAGTGCCTAGCAAAACGAGCCCTTTAGCGATGCTAGAGTTTTGAGAAAGGTTGATACAGGAGTCGGTGGTGAAGGAGGCAAGGTCGAGACTGGGGTCACAGAGGAGGACGGTGAGGGGTTGAAGGGCGAGGGCACGGGGGGTGACAACAAGGGAAGTGATACCTTCATCAGAGCCAGCGAGGCCACAAACGATCTCAAGGGCTGCTTGCTTGAGGTTGGGGATATCCTCTTGGGACGCGGGATTGCGACAATGAAGAAGATAATGACCTGGATCTAGACCAAGGGAGAAGAGATCAGGTGAAGGAGAGGTAACTTTAATAAAATAAATAAATTACCTGTAAATCAAATTACAACACACCTACTTACAGGTAACCAAATAGTGCCTAAGCTTATAAAATCCTAAGGGGATTCCATACTAGGATACCCTGCTTTTTATGATTGATTAATCATCACTCTAATGTAATTTTCTTGATTTAGGTTTAGAATTCTCTAATATTTAGAACCTATTATTGCTTATGTAGGGTAGATAATAGGATGATAGTAAGTACTAGTACATTCAGTCTTCATGGATCGACAACCCTGCTTTTATAACACACTTTACTACTTGATCAAGGCATGTACTTGCAATAAGTAGCCACGACCCACATCAGAGGGACAAGTCCATGACTCAAGAGAGGGTAATCTTCTTAACATTTATAATCAAGACAATGCGGTCTATACATATATGTGGTGGTGATATCGATACCATTCCCTATCTAAAGCCTAAAAAATAGGTTAGTAAACATGTAATTTAAAAGCTCAAGAACCATCCTCTATATAGGGCCATAAACATATAACAGGATATGTTACATAAGCATTGTATATTTCTACTACACAAACAAACTTGTGATTTACTATGTAGATAAGGTCGCTAAAATAAACCCTCCTAACATTGTTATCATTAAAAATTAAGGTGTTGTTTCCGATGTAGTTTCTTTGGTTTTTATTTTTTTTTTGGACTTTGTGCTTACCATAAGATTACAATAGGAGTTGGAGACTTGATGGGACTCACTTGCTTGTGAGATGCATCAACACTTTATTGGATGTAATGAGTAAAGATGGCAATAAATGATTATTTACATTTACCATTTTCTATTGCAAAAATAAATTGAGTGAGAATTAAAATCGTCTCATCGCCACCCCAGGGCAAGCATTATATGTAGTTGATGACTATGGAAAGATCATTACGTTCATCTCTGATTATTCCAAGGGCCTTGTAAATGTCATTATAAAGGTTTTTCTTTCCTCAACACATGCATATTGTCTATAACATTTGGAAGCAAATTTCTTGAATAGAAACAACAAGCTAGTGAAAGCATTAAGAGAAGAGTGTGTGAGCCTTTTTATAAGAATTGTGTATCTGTGCACGTCTAAAGAGTACGAAAATATGGTGAATGACCTACTATCTTCATCAATACATACGCACAATTGGCAACTCCATAATTCAAATGTAGCACACTAGTTAATTATGTGTTCTTAAGAAATAGATTTCCTAAAATATATTCCATGTAGAAAAGTCATTCAGTGCCTAGATAAAAGAGGTTGATCATCTTCTTGTGATGAACATAATTAACTCCACTATGTATGTGTCCCATTTTATTACAAAATATTCACTACAAAATGATTTTATTTATGATGTTTATTTTATCATTTATTTTCAAGATAAAGCCTTAACTATTATTTGTTCATTGTCAATGTTTAAACCTTCCATTATTTATCATAGAGTTGCCCTCCTTATCCTACATTTCCACTCAATATTACCGACTTCTATTTATTATATAAATTTTTTAAATTTTCTAGTACTTTGACACGACCATTATTCATGAAAGAGAGGTTCAAGCTATTAAATATGATATATGATTGGTGTGAATATTATTGAAGATGGTAAATCATTTTTATCCTGAAATTTACAAGATTGAGGAAATACTCGAGGAAAATTGGTTGCGGTGCATAGGGTACCTTGTTCTAATGAGGAATAGTTCAAGGTGCTCGGCTGTCGAAGTATATTAATTTGAGGAAGAAAATATGCTCATGGTAGAAATAGGAGGTGTATGGCCTCTCATGTAAACATATTTGTGTAGCAATCATACATACAAACACAAATATACATCATTACATGGATGAGTATTTCACTGTGTAATCTTATGGAGTAATATGTGTAAATCCAATATACCCCCATAATGAACCAATGACTTATATAATCTCTGGTTGCACCCACCTATCACAAAGAGAAAGCCAAAATGCTTAATATATAGGAGAATTGAGTAGTAAATGTTTAGAGTGAGAGAGTTGCATGGCAATTGATATCATCAAGTTAGTCATAATTTAAAAACTTATAATGTTGTTATACCAAATTAAATGGTTGTAGGGGTGTATTTGAGCCGAGCCGTTCGTGAGCGGCTCGGTGTTCGGCTCGATAAGAGCTCGTTCGTGTTCAGCTCATATTATAAACGAGTCAAGCTTGAGCTTCATTTTCAAGCTCGATTAATAAACGAGCCAAGCTTGAGCAATTGAAAGCTCGGCTCATTTTGGCTCGTGAACACGGTTCATGACAAAACTCGTGAACAGGCTCATGAACAAGTTCATTTATATATATATATATATATATATATTAAGGTGTATATGTGACTATGTCATTGTTATCAATTTAAGCCACACATATAGGGTTGTAAACTACTATTTGAAGGCTGAGCTCATTAAAAACTCGGGTTAGCTAGTTCATTAAGTTAAATGGAAATAAAAAAATAATCAAGCCTTAATCAAGCTAACTAGACAAGTCTAAGCTTCAAATTTTCTTAACAAATTGAGCTCGAGCATGAAGCTCGAAATAAGCTCGTTTAGAGCTCGAGCTCGGTTAAAATAGTAATGAGCCAAGCTTGAACCTGAAAAATGAAGCTCGAAGAAAGCTCGGCTCGAGCTCAAGCTCGATTAAATAGTCACGAGCCAAGTTTGAACAAGGAAAAGCTCGGCTCGGCTCATTTACAGCCCTAAATAGTTGCACATAGCTTGCACATTGCATCTCTAACAATTTGACTTTATCTAATGAGTGCAAGTTAGTTTTAACCATTCTGTGGATAACAAGCATTGATAAAGAGTATAACCAACATATGCTAAGAAATAATTAAAGTTTGTCGTTGAAAACTATAAATCTAAGCAATAGCTGCATAAAATAAATGCTTAGGTTAAATGCTAAATATCATAAAAAAGTATTGGCAAAGTAGCCTCTATATTAGACAACATATCTAAATTTAAATGGTTTCAATTATTTATAAATAATAAATGCTAAAAAAACCATAACACTTTGCCTATTTTTCAGGTATTAAATTCAATGTTGTATCCTCATGGGCTAGTGGAGCATCTTCTAGAATAGGTGGAGCATCATCAAAGACTGGCAGAGCATCCTCAAGGACTAGGAAAGCATCCATATCTAATGTTGTTGTTGGTGGTGTGGTTGTGGGCCTTGTGTGATGGGTATATTAGCCGGCATGCCTTCTTGTGCATTAGGTGCATTCTCATTCTCTTCATGCTTGCTCTCACTCATGTTATCCATTAGTATTAGGGTGAAGTACTATAGCAATAGGTGTGCTACATGTCACTATGCGGCAGGTGAAGTTGCTCATCACTGAAAATCTGCTCTCTGGACCTTATTAGATAGATAGAACAATTAACACTATCCATCATCTATTGTTGATGATCCCACACATAGGTCAATGGCTAATCATTGCTTTGACTTATTTCAAGCTTCTTAGACAAGTAACTGTCAAACTGTTAATCCTACAACAAAAAGAAGGTCCAATAAGTCCAATTTGACAAAAAAATGTAAAATTTGTTATTGCAAAGTACTATAACATTAGCTATCAAATCATATACAAGGCTTGCAATAGAGAATTAGTGGAAGTATTCCTTCTTTTCTTTCTCCAGCACTAAGAGGTAGCAATAACATAAGAGTATAAATAGCATGAGCACTACTTCTATGGCATAGTACTCACCTAGTGTATGGGAAATCTTCTTGTCTTGGCCATTAGTAATGTACTAACCCAGTGACGGTGGCGTACCTCTTATGCTTGGAAGGTGATTTCTTCAAGGAGTCTAGCAACATTAAGAATGACCAAGATATGAAAAAAGCCTCTGTGTCTCCTGAGCTTTCCTAAGCCTCTACATCTCCCTGAGCTTTCCAAATGGCCCCTCTAGAGCCCAAATCTCCCCCTCTTTCTCCTTAGCCAAGCTTCTCATGGGCAAATGTGTCTCTATTAGCCCGAAAGCTGATCATCAAGAACCTCCTGCGCACCTGAGGAAGGACTATTTTGAAAAAATCAAAACCTTGACTGCAGCCTCCATTACCATTGACCATGATCTCTGGCTCCATGCTAGAGATAGCATGAAGACTTGCCTATATAAGAAATTCCTGGGGAAAGCACTCTCCCTCAACTAATCAAAGCTGGCGCTAGCTGATGCTTGGAGAGGAATCGGTGCTTTTACGGTTATGGATCTTCCAAATGGCTTCTATTTTATTAAATGTGAATCCTCTGATATGCAAAACCACCTCTTGTGGGATGGCCTGTGGACTGTTGCCGGCAGAATACTTCAGCTTTCTCCTTGGTCAGAGAGTTTCCAACCAGCATTTGAGAAATTTACAATGGTTGTGGTTTGGATTCAAATCTACCACCTTCCCATGGAGCTCTAGGGGAAGAGATCCTGGAACTGGTGGCCTCTAAATTTAGACGCATTCTAATGGTCGATGAGCATACTTTAGATTGTTCTCGAGCAAAGTTTGCTCGTGTTTGTGTAGAAATAAATCTTGAACAGCCTTTACAGCAAGGAACTTTGGTAAACTATGGTGGTTTCTGTTTTTGTTCTTATGCTCTATGAGAAACTTCCCGTATACTATTACAGGTGTGGGAGAATTGGTCATGGGGAAGCAAACTGCTCCTTCATCGACAGTCAACGATGTTTAAGTTGGCATGTGCCCTCTGATCAGGTTGATGCAGAGCCGGTGCAAGTGGACTCTGAGATGCCGATTAATGAGGTAGACAAAGGACAGGATGGTTTCTCTGGTGATTGCATCTCCCCGTAACCTTACACAGAACCTTACAGTGAATATTGCCCTTGGTTGAAACCTAGGAAATTGCTTCACGAGGGCGGGGTGGTAGTCGCTGTAGAGGTCGCGGCAGCTCTCGAGGCGGTGGCCACAGTGGTGCTCGTCACTCCTTCTTCGATGATTAACTTCGTGGGGACGATAGCCCTGATCCCGATGCGTGGCTTCCTGCTTGGGCCCCCTCGCAACAGGTGGCTACCAATCCCCTCCCTCCCCACCAACCCTCCATGCAAGAGACACGTGGCGCTTTCTTTGGGGGTGGTGATAGGGTACGTCTCTCTCACAAGGCGATCTCGTCCAATCCCGGGGACCTCGTGCCCACTGAAATTCCACCCGTTGGATTTTTACTTATTGATGATACCTCAAAGAGTCCCGAGAAACAGGCGCCACTTCGTCCACATCACCCCCATCCTTTACGCCACCATTTCTTCTCTCGAGGAGACACAAACCACTAACACCCCTGCATCTTTCCCAAAAATTTCAGCTTTGTTGGCTCCCAATATCTCTCTATGCGTTAGTATGGAGAATAATACTTCTTTTGAAATCGGCTCCTTGAGTGGACCAAGGGTTATTTCTCCCTCTCAGGAACTGATGCTCATATCTTCTGTATCACTCCACCCCCTTCCCAAAACCTCTCCCCTGACGATCGCCACACCAAAGTGGTTGACAAAGTCGTCGATGTTCTCAACAGCACCCCATCTAGAGACCAAACAATGGAGGACTCTTCCTCTGAGGATTCTGTCTCTTTGAAGGAGGTTGACGATGATATAACACTCAGGCAATACCAAACGGATGCCAAGTCAGAAGCCATTGCCCGGAAAGCTCCTTCAAAGAGGGGGTCGAAGCTGAAGAAAGGGAGAAGCTCTCCCTTACTTAAATCTTTCTTTTCTGCCCTTTCTCTTCCATCTTTGCAATTAGTCTTTCCTTCTTTATTTCTATTTTACTGCCCATGGATTTAAAAGTCATCACTTGGAATTGCAAGGGTTTATCTAACTCGAGCACCTCGGCTCGCATTCAGGACTTCATCAAAACCCGAAACCCAGATTTCATATGTCTAGTTGAGACTAAAACCAATGTCTCAAGAATCCATAGGTTCTGTGCGAGGTTTTCTCGTCATTGGGATTGGGCTGCCATACCATCTAGCGGCTTCTCCGGAGGTATCATAGTCATCCGGAGTCGTTCGGTCGGTAAGGTCACACCAATCGCAGCTAACAGAAGCACTCTTCACCTAGTGATATCTTCTAATGATAATACCTGGATTCTCACTACTATTTATAATTCTTAATCACTCTCTGATCACAAACTTTTGTGGAAATCTCTTGCTACCATTAATACTCTTGATTTTCCTAGGCTTCTTATAGGTGATTTTAATGCCATCACTAGTGACAATGAACACAGAGAAGCCAACTTCAGGAATTACGCTTCCAAATCTATCCACTTTAAGAATTTTATCTTTACTAATAATCTTTTCAATTTAGGTTTTTCTAGCCCCTGTTTCACCTGGTGCAATGCTCAGAGTGGGTTTGCTCGCAAATGTGCCAGGCTTGATCGGTTTCTCGCAAATACAAATTGGCTCTTAAGTTTTAAAGAGTTTAAAAATCATCATCTCTCCCGAACAAATTCTGATCATTCTCCCCTCTTTTTAATTGCTAGAAATTCTTATAAATTTTCCATCAAAATCTTTCGCTTTGATAATGTCTGGTTAAATTATGAAGGGTGTCATGATAGTGTTGCTAGAGCTTGGTCTATTGAAGCTTCTACTTCCCCCATTCACTCTTTTATGCATTTAGTTTCTTGTACTAAGCAAAATATTCTCAAGTGGAGAAAAAGGGGTTTTTCCCATATTGATGAAGAGCTAGCCAATATCCAAGAGGAAATTAAGAAGCTAGAGACTGCTAACGAATCCTTGTAGGATGACTGGCATGGGACTTGGCTTAGGGCTTTATACAATAGACACAATGCCCTTCTGAGGCAGCAGAACACTTTCTTGGGACAATGTGCAAAAGTACAATGGATAACTCAAGGTGACAGCAATACCCGATATTTCCATAACACTGTCAAAGTCCAACAACATTTGAACAAAGTGAAGGAGCTTAAGGACTTATCGGATAACATCTTTACTAATCAACATGATATTGAAAATTGTTTCCTCCGTTTCTATGAAAATCTTTGGTCTTCTTCTATTACTCAAAATCTTGATTTTTACTACAATGCTATTCCGAATGACTTGCCCACTCTTACGGACATGGATAGAGCTATTTTGTCTAGACCTTTCCCTCAAATCCATGCTCCATGGTAAGAGCCCCGGGCAGGATGGTCTTAACGTTGAATTTTACCTATTTTATTGGAATACTATTGGTGACCATTATTTAAAGCGATTACTCATTTCTTCCATTCTGGCCAACTCCATTATTCTTGGGGTAAAACTTACATTGCCTTAAACCAATCCTTCCTCAGTCACTGATTTTAGAGCAATTTCTCTCTGCAATGTTTGTTATAAACTTATCACTAAAATGCTTGCAAATCGTCTTATGATTGTGATTCACAATCTTATTGGTCCCTAACAAACTGGGTTTATCCCTAGGTGGGCCGATTTTGACAATATTAACCCAGGCCGATTTTGAAATTTTGCAAGCCACTCAATAGTATCAAAAACCTTACAACTATTCTCAACAAGGCCTTTCAACTTGACATGATCCATGGTTTTAATCAGAATCTTACAAAAAATTTCAACCATCTGATGTTTGTTGATGACTTAATACTTGTTACCAAAGCCATTAGGAGAAATGCCAGAAATTGTCTCATGTGTCTTAATTTTTATCAGACACTAACTGGGCAAAAACCAAACCTGTTGAAATCAGCCTTATATGTTCCTTCTTAGTATAATCGCAAGCTAGCAAATTCTATCTCCAAAATCCTTGGCATCAAGTTGGGTAACTATCTTGGAATTCCTGTATCTCCCAAAAGACTAATTGTAAATCAACTCCAATTTATCCCCAATAAAGTTCAGAAAGTGATTCAATCCTGGAATCATACCTCCTTTTCTTTTGGTGGCAGAATCACTCTCCTCAACAACACTATTTTTGCTATACCAAATTATATCCTATTTGTTATGAATCATCATATTTCCATATTGGACTGTATCTCGAAGTATGCTCTCAATTTCCTCTGGGGTAGGACCAGCAATAGGCAGGGTTTCCATTCTATTAGTTGGTCAGTTACTACACTTAGCAAATCTGAGGAGAGGGCTAGGAATTCGTAACCTTAGGATTGTGAATCACTCTCTCATGACTAAAAATGTTTTTTCTATCTTAAACTCTGATGATAAAATCTGGGTTAACATCTTCAATCTTAAATATAAAGACTGGCATCTTGGGAACCCAGAGAACATCTCAAACTCTTCTCGGTTTTACAAATCCATTTGCAATACTGCTAAAACTGTGAGGTCTAACATCAAGCTCCATTCTTGTAATCCTGAGTTAGTTGACCTTTGGATGGATCCTTGCATTTTTGACATTCCAATCTCTCACAAACCCACTTATTTGAATACTTCTTTGGATCTTGATGATATTCAACTTTCGGATCTCCTTACCCCTAATGGTTTTTGCTTAAACACTCTAAACAATCTGTTTAGCAGCTATTTTGATATGGATTGCATCAAAGATATTAATATTAACAATGAAGACACTTTGGTTTGGAAATGGAATCAGTTCTCTTGCACTATTTCTATTACCTCCTCAGTCTACAACTACCTTAACAGAGAAGCATATTCTTATTATTACTAGAATGGTTGGCATGAAATTTGGAGACTTCATGTTATGCCCCGCATCAAAGTCCATGTTTGGAAACTTGCTCACGGGAAACTGCCAACTTATGCTTGTCTCTATAATTTGAATATTGGTCCCAATAATCTTTGCACTCTCTGCGGTTTTGTGCCTGAAACTGCTGATCATATATTCTGGAAATGCTCCAAAATCTTGCATAGCTGCCATGATCTGTTTGCTAAACTTGATTTAACTTCGTATCAAATTCATTCTCTTAGCACAGGTACATGGCTTTTGGACATCAAGGATCTTTGGACTAAAGCCCTTATTGCAACCATCACCTAGCTTATCTGGAAGTAGAGATGCAACTTGGTTTTTAAAAATGAAGAAATTAACACTGGTGTAATCCTTCCTCGGGCTTGGTCTTTATGTTATGACTTTAATAGACATTCTATCCGGGAGTGTGCTCTTCTATGTGCCAATTCAAATTCTACTGTTATTTTCACTGATGCCTCTTGGTCTGTGAACTCTATGTATGCAAGTTTAGGATTCTTAATTCTCACTAACACTAATCATATTTTAGCTGCAGGAACAATGGGCATCATTGTTGTTTCTCCCATCCAAGCTGGATTGGTAGCAATCAACTTTGCCTTCCGGACCTGCATTGATTGTGAATGGATGCCAAATCGAGTGCTATGTGACTGCACTGGTGTGGCTCAACTATTGAAGCACTACAATGTCAGCATTGCTTGGCACGTTTTTGCTGAATACCAGAACATGAAGGAGAACCTGGCCAAGTTTCCTAATGCAAGCATCGGAACCATTTCCCGAGATCTCAACAAATTTGATGATGCTTTTGCAAACTTTGGGAAATCTAACCCCCAACTTTATCTCTTCTTCAGGGGCATGGAGTGTCCATTTTGGATTGAAGAGCTTTGTGTTCTTCGTAACTTCAGTTTTTAAATTCCTCTATATTTTTTTTTTTTACTCTTTTTATTTAGCCTTTTGGTTCCTTCGTCAAAAAAAAAAACATTAGGAACAACCACGTCACATTGTTCGAGATCATTTTTTAGCATCTTCTACAAAGTGCAGATGTGTTCATGGCTAGAATAATCCCATTAATTAATTAACATAGTCATCTTGAAAGAAAAGTTAAAGGTTAACTAATGCAACAACAAATACACATGAAACTATACAGTTAATGATAATGACAACTATAACATAAAATAGTAAACATTTAAACACAATATTAAGTCTTTAAATTAAAACATAAGGATTTAACTATAAAACTACATAGCTAATACAAAAAATAAATAGTATAAAAAATACCAACTAATCAACAAAGATATTAAACACTTTATGAAAATATTAGGGGATGATCAAATACTACCAATACTGAATATCAAATCTATATATGGATTATTAAATGAAAATAATTCACATTCAAATATTATACTAAATACTAACAACATAAACTAAGGAAAAATAAAATTAATACGTGATTTCATATTATAATAAGTAGTGAACTTATCCATCCCACACTTTAAGAATATCATCGGAGCTATTATTGAATCTTATCTTGCCGGGAAAAACTTGCAAGTCAAATCTTGTTGGTGACAAAATTAGTTGGCATCCTTTCTTTTTCCTTCGTGGTGTCCTCTTCCTTATCTGTGTCAATCAATGGGTTTCACGCTCATTTCATTCTCCAAATTAAGGGCCTCAATTGTATCATCAATAATAAAAAAATTCGGTGCTTCAAATTTGTCAAGGACTCTTTTATACTTCTAACATCCTCCATCATGTAGTCGTCTAATATAGTAAACTTGGATGGAGTTGAGTTAGCATTCTTTTTCCCCTTTCCTTGGGTAATAGTCTTCTTTTGAAAAAGGGGAACAAATCACTAAGTTGCTTCTCTCATTATCAGTATAACATGGGTAACCAGTTTGTCATAATTACTTTCTTCTTAGGTCTCCTTCTCTAAACCCAACTTTTGCCTCAATTAATTACTTGCAAAACTTTCTGAAATTCTTCTATGGGGGCAAGGAGATGCCTTTGGGATAATTTCAACCTCAAGCCTTTTCTCTAGTTGTGGTGCATTCTCCAACTACTCACGTGCATTCTTCAACTACTCACATGCATCCATTCTTAAAAGAAGAACGCTAACCTTCATAGTAAATGACTATACTACATTGAGTATGTGTATGAGCTTGTTATTATCCCAATTCCTCTATTCAAAACTTTCAAAAGGTGTACATGACACACCCCTTGCGTCATTAAGAGGTTGACTTTATATACATTGAGTATGTGTATGAGCTTGTATGTACTTTTTTTTTTTTTTTAAGTTTATCAAACTCATTCTTGTGAATCATTAAGAGGTTGACTTTATCATAACTAGATAAGTGGATGCTAGGATTACTGATAGGGCCCGAAAGTGCACAGGTTATCGAAGTAATAAAATACCCTGGTGAGTGGGTAGTCGTATCCACAGGGAATAGTGTTCAGAAGCAAGTGTTATCGCTATTTAGCTATGATGGGAATCGATGATGAGAAAAGTATATATGTATAGATGTAAAAGAAAATAAAAGAGTGCAAGAAGAATAATGAGGGTAGGAGAGGTAATCGATATAATGATGGGGTACCCGGACAAAGCTCCCCCGAGGACTAATGCTTCTAGTGCAAAACTTGTATTATGCTCTACAATTGATGCCTATTGAGTTGAGGATATCCTTAAACACACGGTCCCAAACCTAAGGTCAACCATGACTAACCCCAACTTTATGTCCCGGCATTAGGATTCACTACGACCCTTGACTCTCGTTGACCTGTCAACTAAGCCCCAGGGGAGTCTATCTTCCTAAGCCTAACACTACGTGGGATTGCTTTAGGCTCTAGGGATTCCTAGTGATAAAACTTGTTCCTATATGTAGTTCTAACCCTTTGGTCCAGGTGGAAGAACCCTAGTCTAGATTAAGCCCTAACACTCTATCTTGACTGCTAATTAACCAAGGAAACGGAGGTAGGGAGAAATCACACCGGAAGGGAAAGGGGATACATTGCTACCTCACAACTCTCCCTCTCAACCCTCCTCAATCTTAAGTAGTCTAACCCTATAGGAGTTGTCATACCTCCAAAGGATAACCTAAATTGCTCTCAACCTTACTGTCACGGCTAAGGGAAAACAATAGCACAAGATAATTAAAATTGAAACTCGAATTTATTCATCAATAAAGAAAGCATAATAAAAGTCATAGAAACAATATCATCGTAGGGTTTACAAGTCCGAATACCCACTAGGGTTTAGCTCTCCATGGAGCAATACAAAATCAATAAAGAGATTAAGAATATATGCATAAAAACCATAAAAAAAAACCCCCTTGTAGATCGTATCGATGGTCTTGTGAAGCTGCCTAGTCTTCTCCACGAATCCCTTGTCAAACCTAGGTCACACCTCGCCGAATCGACGCCGACGAAAGCTTCCCCAATAGCTTTCTTCCAAAGGATGTCGATGTCGATGCCGTATAATCGCCTCCAAAGACCTCCAAGAACCTCTCCAAAACCTAGCTGAAATCCCCCCAAAAGATAGGCAAGAGATAGAAGGGGGGTCCCCAAATAGATCTGAAAACGGGCTATTTATAGGCTGAAATCGGGCTGAAATCGGAGTTCCACACGCCCCTGTGGATTTTCCACATGGGCTGCAGAATTTCCACATGCCCGTGTGTTAATTCCACACGGCCGTGTGGAAATTCTGTTTTGCTGATTTTCGGCAGCCTGTGAACAGTAACTTGCTACAATGTTTTTGCTACATTAATTAGCTACAATACTTCACCGAAATGCTCCCGAATTCATCGTTCTTCATCGAGGCCGTTGAATTGGGCACATTATCAACGGTAGATTATGTCGATTACTTCATTTCTCTTCATTGGAGAAATTCTCCAATCCTACATGAGTTAGACTTTTGTGAATGTAGTCGCCTTTGTGCCCCTCCAATGAAGGTTGGCACACACCCACAAGTCTAGACTCGTGCCTTATTCCTTTCTTGGTCAGAGAACTCCTCAACAATGGCGAACATAACCTATTCTTGCTTCTTTTTCTCCAAATTGGCTCCACAACCCTACAATACACAAAAGCACACAAATGCACACCATTTAGTGATAAAATCTGATAAAATGTATGCTCATTGTAAGATAATAACGCTTTGCATTACTATAACACAAGCACTTATCAGTACATCAGTGAGCTCTCTATTAGCAACTTCCAAATGAGTAATGCTAGTGACCCTTTTTCCTTACTGACTTCCTCTTCTCTTTTCAATCCCTATTATTGTAATGACAAATCTGTCATGTCGGAAGGTGCTAGAACTCTCTACATTGCCCTTTTGGGTAATTGATAAGTGCTCGTGTTATAATGATACAAAGTATTATTATCTTACATTGAGCATTACTTTTATCAGATTTTATCATTAATATGTGTGCATTTATGTGCTTTTATGCATTGTAGGGTTGTGGAGCCAATTTGGAGAAAAAGAAGCAAGAATAGGTTATGTTCGCCATGGTTGAGGAGTTCTCGGACCAAGCAAGGAACAAGGCACGAGTCTAGACTTGTGGGTGTGTGCCAACCTCCATTGGAGAGGCACAAAGGCAGTTGCATTCACAAAAGTCTAACTCGTGTAGGATTGTAGAATTTCGCCAATTAAGAGAAATGAAGTAATCGACATAATCTACCGTTGATTGTGTGCCCAATTTAACGGCCTCGATGAAGAACGATGAATTCGGGAGCATTTCGGCGAGTACTGTAGTAAAAACACTGTAGCAAGTTACTGTTCATAGTCTGCCGAAAATCAGCAAAACAGAATTTCCACACGGGCGTGTGGAAATTCTGCAGCCCGTGTGGAAAATCCACATGAGCGTGTGGAACTCCGATTTCAGCCTATAAATAGCCCGTTTTCAGATCTATTTGGGGACCCCCCCCCCCCCTCCCTCTATCTCTTGCCTATCTTTTAGGGGGCTTTCGGCTAGGGTTTGGAGAGGTTCTTGGAGATCTTTGGAGGCGATTATACGGCATCGGCATCGGCATCGACATCCATTGGAAGAAAGCTATTGGGGGAGCTTTCGTCGGCATCGATTCGGCAAGGTGTGCCCTAGGCTTGACAAGGGATTCGTTGGAGAAGACGTGCGGCTCCACAAGACCATCGCTACGATCTACAAGAGGGTTTTCTTTATGGTTTTCATGCATATGTTCTTAAACTCTTTATTTATTTTGTATTGCTCCATGGAGAGCTAAACCCCTAGTGGGTATTCGGACTTGTGAACCCTAGGATGCTTGTGTTTCTATAACTTTTATTATGCTTTATTAATTTGATGTTTTCTTATTGAGTTCCAATCTTGCATGCCGATTGTATGAGATTTTCCCTTAGCCGTGACACTAGGGTTGAGAATCTATTAGGTTATCCTTTGAGGGTGTGACAACCTCTATAGGATTAGACTACACAAGGTTAGAGAGGGTTAAGAAGGTGAGTCGAGAGGTAGCGGAACGTCCTCTTTCCCCTCCGGTGTGAATTTCCCTACCTCCGTATCCCAAGAGTTAATCGCGATCGAAGTAGAGTCAGGTACTAGGAGATGAACTCCCTTAAAAAGGGTTGAGAGAATCCTAGGACAGGGTCTTAACTTAGATTAGGGTTCTTCCACCTGGACCAAAGGGTTATAACTATAATTAGGAATAGGGTCTTTCACTTGGGATCCCTAGAACTCCATGCAATTTCACACGGTGCTAGGCATTAGTATGAGGTACTCCCCTGGGGCTTAGGTGATAGGTCATCGAGAGTCAAGGGTTGTAGAGAAGTCTAGAGCCAGGTATAGTACTGTGGGATTAGTCACGGTTGACCTTAGGTTTGGGACCGTGTGCTTAAGGATTTCCATGACTCATTAGACATCAATTGTAGAGCATAATACAAGTTTTGCACTATAAACATTAGTCCTAAGGGGAGCTTTGTACAGGTACCCCATCTTTATATCGATTACTTCTCCTACCCTCATTATTCTTCTTGCACTCTATTATTTTCTTTTACATCTATATATATATATATATATTTTTTTTTTTTTCTCATCATCGATTCCCTTCATAGCTAAATAGCGATAACACTTGTTTCTGAACGCTATTCCCTGTGGATACGACTACCCACTCACCAGGGTATTTTATTACTTCGACAACCTGTGCACTTTCGGGCCCTGTCAGTAATCCTAGCATCCACTTATCTAGTTATGACAAAGTCAACCTCTTAATGATTCACAAGAATGAGTTTGAAAAACTTAAAAAAAAAAAAAAAAAAAAAAAAATACATACAAAAGTTAGTGCAAAAAGTATTACATATAAAATGAATAGAATCCATGAATGTTAAATATAAACAGTCAAAATTAACTACTATCAGCTAACAACAAATGGTTTGCATTTATAATAAAAAACTATATGTGTCAAAATAGTAGGTATTAAATAATAACATGTAGAACTAACTATAATGACCATAATTAAACAAATCGCTATTATAATAAACATAAACAAAGGGTAATAATCATTTAGAGATTATACTATGTAGGATTTCCTAATAATACACTATTACATGAGAAAATAAATAATAAAGCTAAATAATGAATGGTTAAGACTATGTTTAACTAGTTAATTACGATCTACCCAAATATATCAAATAGTAAGCAATCGCATAGTGAATTAAACAATTTAGCAATATATTGCACATTAATAAAAAATAATAAACATAAAGTTAGTAGACCAAGTACTTATGCATAATATTAAACAATAATTTGCGATCCCTTCCTTCCGAAAGAGTGATATACATCAAATCAGATATTGAGCAAACCCTAACAAGTAAAACAATCAATCTATAGTGTACAATACATCCCTCTCAAACAATTTTTGAACATGAACATCTTTTCCCCAAAAATACACACAAAAAAAAAAAAATTGCTTAACCTCTCCCATCCATGAGGGCTTCATTCCTCTTTGGTTCAAAATTAAATGTTGGTAGATCACCTTCCTCTCTCTTTGTAGCCTCATTTTCCTTGTTTTTTAGGTAGAGGGAGATAATTTCTTTCTAGTGTGCCCAACTCCAGTGACAAACCAATAACTATTAAAGATGCGGTAACTTCAAGGGAGAATGGGCTGCTTCTTTATGGGCAAATCTACTTCATCGCACACTAAACACTTCGACAAATAGCTACCATCTCCAATAAACCATCTAGAGAAATGGAAAAGAGTCTAGCTAGTGTGAAATTTATTTATTTATTTATTTTATTTTCTTAGAAAGCCTCCTTAAGCTGTAAAGCAGTAAAATGTAAAAAAAAAAGTCAGTAGTTGAGAAATTTCAAAAGCATGATTGCAACTTCCATCATTTTGAATTTTAGAATTGTATTGCAAGGTAGGTAAGTTATTATGCACAAGTACAAACCACATTAAAGGTTTCTAAGAATGTAGATTCATATTTGGAAAAAAGAGGGATTGATTGGGGATGTGAAAAGTAAATAGATAGATTAGGGATTTCATAATGATAGAAGGTGCTCTAGTTACTTTTTTCCTTTTTTATTTTATAAGGGTGTGTATAATATATTTCTTAAAAAAATCTAAATCGACAAAAGCTGATTCATGCTTACTACATTATTTCCCTCTCATCATTATTTATTCTATGTCATTGTTTATTCTAAATCGACAAAAGCTGATTCATCATTATTTATTCTATGTCATTATTTATTCTAAATCGACAAAAGCTGATTCATGCTTACTACATTAGTTCCCTCTCACGATTATTTATTCTATGTCATTCAAATTATTAATATTTTATGGTGTTAGTCAAAGGGCTAATAATGAGCATGATGGAGTACTAGGAGCTGATTTTCATCTAATTTGAGTTTGATGACAAAAGATAACTTTTATGTTATAGTTTAAAGATCAAAAGTGTACTTTGATTTAAGAAAATATTAAAAAAAACCATGACACTATAGCAAACATATATGTGTAAATTAAATAATTATTATTTTGTTTATTTAAGTACAATAAAACATTTTAACTCACAAAAGGAGTTTATATCTAAGTAAAAAAAAATTCTAACTCAAAGTTCCTAAGTCAATGAAACAACATAATTAAAATGATAAATTAAAAAAAAACATAATATTTATTGAAAAATATATATATTTTTTATTATTAAAATAAAAAAGGTTTGTGAGCATGCTAGTCTTATGAGTAGCAAAGTCTATTTTTCTCTGGTCTATGCCCATGTTCCTCATGAGGTGTTATCCACCGTTGTAGGTGAAACCCTACTATTGGATAGCCAATCTTATTCCTGTGTGTAGACTAAATTTTTGGACATATATGAATCAAAAGATTCATGCTTTCTCCACTATAATTTCATTAGTCCAATCCAACATTGACTTTTAAAGAACAACCTTTTCTTAGGATGCATTTAACATATATTTCTTGAGTGTAGAAATATATTTCTTCTAAATGGCTTTGAAACATATGAATATCATTAATAACATGAAATTTGAAACTTGAAAAATATGATTTGGTGGTCTTACAGCTATAATAAGCATAGGAGGCCTTTATGGACAATGTAGGGGTGGATATAGTCACATCAATGGTTGCGTTTGATGGTGAACAACAAAGTCAATTATTGTGGAACATGAGTTATGATTCTAGAGGCCTATTTGTAACCAAGCCATTGACAATGATCCTTTTTCTCCTGGACCATTCAAAAATCCTTGTAAGTCTTCAAAAATACTACCACTGTTTATGATAATATTTCTATTAGTAGTAATAACCCACACGCTAGTCATTATATTTGATAATGTTGACATATTTTTGAAATGTCCAATATCATTTGTATTTATAGATAAAATTAATAAAGGTACATAACAAAGTATGATATTTTTATTATTGTTGATGTACGTAATATTTATTGTATATTTGGTTTAGGATGTGATAGGTCAACTTGACATTTTATGTCATATCAACAACCATATGGTTTATTTTATATATATATATATATTTTAATTGTTTTCTAAACTCATGTGAGGTGGTAATGTGGTAAATTTACTATTTTATTGTTAGTAAGAATTGGTTAAATAAAATAAAAGGTATACATTGCAATATTAAAAAAGTTTGGTGACACCATGTGATTTAAAAAGAATGAGCAAGTAAATTAAATTAAGTTCGTCTCACTTAATTTAATAAGGGAGGGGGAAAATATTAAAATAAAACTTACTACAAAAATATATTTGGATAAGTAATAACGAATGAAATATTCATCCCAACATAAAAAAACCAGCATCTTATTTCCTTGAGTTTGATTATGACAAAATCAGGGTTCAAGATTTTCAAATAATAATATGGAAATTATGATAATATAATTGAAGGTTTTTTAATAATAATTATTTAAGTGTGTATATATATAGGTTTAGATTTTGAATATTCACGAGACAAAACTCAAATCCATCACAATTAAACCACCAATTTTAAGTTTTAATTTTCAATCAAAAGCCCTTTAGCAATCTTATTAGGGTTGCTTAGACTAGTCATATTAGAATTCAAGTAAGCAAATATTTATCAAATAACACATTAGTTTTCATATATAACTGATCATGTATTTTATTATTGCTCTTTTATTTTGTTGGCTGTTAAGATATTATAAATATTTCATTACATAAACATCAAGCCAGAGATCGAAATTCTACTGGTATTATTTTTGTGTTCAAAGTTCAAAATTTTTTACTCCGACATTGTTTATTTGATTCTTTTTATGTATCCCTTATACTTTTTTCCTTATATATTAGAATTTTAAGTCAATGATTTTGTTAATTTGTAACATTTTGTGTATGCTAATTTTTATAAATAGTTGCTTAGGTTTTTTTTTTTTTATTTAACCCCATATGAGGATTTTTATTCCGATATGAAGTACATAATGCTAATCTATAATATTTTATTATATGCTAGCTTTCATAGATAGTTGATTATGTGTTTTTTAATATTATTTATTGTGACTTTTTCCTCAAATGTGATTTTTTATACATTATAAATATGCCATTTGCAATAAACTAAAGTTAAAATGGAAAAGCATGCGTTTATAATAAAAAAACTAATGTTCATTAAATATATTTATTATGTAATTGAGAAATTTAGCTTTAACTAATACACAAGTTAATAGTGAAAGTGACACTTATCTCTAAAATAAAAAGATAATGCATTATAATAATAATAAACCATATTTGTCATAAAACGAATGATATGTACCTTTGAAAATAACCAGTGTTAATTAACTGTATATGATTATTTTCATGCCTCCATCCATGCCTTTTGAGATGCTGATTTTGCTAAAACCATCATCATCTAATAAAATGTGTACTTGCCTGATGTATACATGAATAACTTATCCACGTCAAGGTCCAACATGTATTGCATACATCAAAAGCCAAATTAGCATACATTGACATTTTAACATATGTTTAATGGTTGAAGAAACTAAATGAATAAAATTATTTAGTCGAGGTATAGTAAAAAAACATTATTTTCAATTGAAAGTAAAAACAAATAGTGATATCTTATTTAGAGATTAATAATAGTTTTAAATTAAATTCTTAATCCATATTTGAAATTTTTAAATCAAAATTATATATATATACTGTTTTAGCCTACTGGTTTCTTAAGAACAATAGGCTCAAAATCAGTTGAAGAATTCTAAGAGTATTTTTATATATATATAAATTTTAACTCAAACCAAGTACTCAAATCTCTCCCTTGGTTTTGCTCTTTGTCTAAATAGTTGGTCATGCATATTTCGCCGGATTTGGCTCTAATTCAATATATTTCTCTTTTATTATTTTTTAAATACATGTTTAAATGTTTGAGAAGTGCCATTTATATTTTTAATGATCAAGATTTAAATTTGATTAATATTTTTTTTCACGCTATTAATTAATCGTAATGTAACACTTTCTAAATGCGGACATCAATATATGTAAAAAAAAAAAAACTTCTTATTTTTTTAATTAGAGCATTAATTTTGCAATATATCTTAATAATCTTCTTTTGTTCTCCCTTCAAATAATCATATGAATGATATAAATTTTGATAAAAAAAAGGATAAATTTTGTTGCAATTTTGAGAGGAGAAAAAATAATAAAGTTTAGTTTTTTAAATGCAAAATCATTCTAATTGATGCAGAAATAATAAAAAAATTATTTTTAAAAAATAAAAAAATATATTAAAAACTATTTTTTTTTAAAAAAAATTTGTTTAATATTTAGATAAAATTTTAGCACATAAAAGAAGGATATTAACCCAATTTAAATTGTAAGTACTGAAAACATAAATGACATTTGTGGCACATCTAAATATGTATTAAAAACGAATTGAAGAAAGATATATTATACCCAAGTAAACTTATCTATCCACATGCATATGAACTTGCTAGAGAAAAAAAGGAAAGGAAAAAGTTTGTAGGTTTGCATTACCATTTTCACCCAAGATAAATAGTTGAAAAGAAACCACCTCAAAATTACCTTGTTAAGTTGCATAGAGAGTAAAAACAAAGGTAAAAGCAGAGTGGTAAACCAGGCAAAAATGTCAGTAATGTCTGTCTGAGAGGTCATGTAAAAGACCAGTGAAGGTTTCAGTGTGTCTGAAAACTGCCAGTAAATTAACCAAAACCAACTCAACACTAACACCACTACTACAAAAACTGAACCAAGTCATGAATTGTTACCATACGGAACAAAAGTGCAAAAGTAGGGGGATGGATGGAGGAAAAAATGAGAAGAAGAACAGATGCACGTGCAAGTGGAAATGAAATGGGGACTATGAGTGGACTGGACACAGAGAGAGAGAGAGGGTACGGAGTAGGAGGATACATATCCATCATGCATACTGAGAGACAGCAGCAGCAGAGGGGAGGACTGATAGATGGAGTGGGAGTTGGGTGTTCTTAAAGTAGGGGGAAGGAGAGGGAGAAGGAAGAGTCAAAACGCTTGAAAAAGGAGGGATGGGAATGAGTAGTCACAGGTCACTTCACGGCAGTCGAATCATAAGACAGTCAGTGATGAGTCAATCAATGGATTGTAGTGAGAGAGCATCAGAGAAAGATGGAGAGGGAGAAGAGTTGGTGATTTTTTTTTTTTTTTTTTTTTTAATTTTTGGAGGGAGTTGGTGTTAATATTGAGGGAGGTTAATAAGTATGATTTGATTTGGTTTAGGGTGGTTTTGGGGAGCGGGAGTTCCAAGAACTGAGAGTAGGAATGGAAAGTGATAGTGACGCGGAGCACGATGTTTATGACTGCTAGACTTTTTCTTTTCACCTTGTTCTCATTATCACTGTGCTGGTTTCTCTGTTTTTCTTTGCCTTTATGAGTGAATTAATTAGTTGCATGTTTCTGAAAAGTATTGGTGGTTATGGGGACTTAAAAAATTTTCAAATTATAAGAGTGTTTTAAAATGAATGTGCTTAGAAAATTGAAGCCATCAAACTATATCTAAAGAAAATTAGAATAATTATCTGATTTGTAATCAATTTATGATTTATTTAAATTATTTAAATTTTTATTATATTAAAATAATATTAATAAATATAGTCATTATTATATGCATATTCAATATTCAATATAACAAAGGAGAATCATCTCCTTCTCTGTACTCGTAGTTTTTTTTTTGTTATAGGTTTTCTATGACAGTGTGCTTTTTTATTTTATTTTATTTATTATTTTCATTATTTTTTACACACAATATATTGTCTATGGAAAATATTTGTAAGTTCAAAATGATAAATATGATACTGATTCCATTTTAATCTATAAATTATTCCTAAACTATCTCAAATCTTAATAGGATTTATACACAAAACTCATCCCCAAATTTTATAAAAGTGGGATCTCGATTTGTCTAAATTCTCAATCTTTTTTCTTGTTAATCTAAATATAAATATAGATATAAAAATTATAATATGATAAGTATATATGTGTATGCATGTGTGTATATAATATTAAAAAGGCAAATCTCTTCCTTGTCCTTGATTTTACCATGCTATAGGAATTCTCGTTCTTAGGACAACTTAAATATCCTAAAGTCGGATTTGGGCAAGTCCATGAGAAGGTTAATTGTCACTTCTATTTTTAAACATCAGTTTTTAGTATTAATTATAACTGAGTGTTGATCAAATTGTTTATGTGGTACTTAAATATTATTTAGAAAGATGAAATTCTTGTAACGCTTCAGTATTATCTTTTTTCTCCTTTCTCCATTGTTTTGATTTATTTGAAACATTTTTTTTACTTCATTTTCAATGTTTAAAGAACTAATGAATTTTGAAAAAAAAAAATCTTGTAATAATGTGGTTATAATGTGCTCACATTAAAACAAAAAACACTAACAAAGAGTGTAACAACAATTAAATGTGATTAATCACAAACTTCAAGTTTTGTTTAGTTTCTTCTTCTCTTCAACTACAAGATATATATAGTTGAGAAAGTGAATTAATCACAACTTTGTTAAAAAAGAAAAAAAAAAAAAAAAAGTGGTACAAGAATGACAATAGATAGGAGTACAGAAGGACAAAAACTTAAAAGCGGTTATAGATATCAAAAAAACAAATCCACTAGGAGTGGGTAAACAAAAAGTTGATATAGATAGAATTGGATGCATTGGCCATGGGCAATGTTGGGCGCCATGTTATCAAGATCACTTGGGATCCTAGAAACTCATGGTTATGCTTAATAGTGCTGATTGAATCCTCAAGCTTAAATCGTTTTGCTTCTAGCACTACTAACATCTACATAAGAAAAAAAAACATTGATCAATTGTAATCATAACAATGACTTGGCGAAAGCGAATTAGAATTTAATATTGGTTCATTTCGTTTAAGCCAAATGTTCCAAGTAATAATTAACTTGCACTAGTAAATTTCATGTCTCATTGACCTGTAGTAGCGGAACCAGGATTAGTTACTGGGGGGGGGGGGGCCTGAAGGCAAAGCGTAAAAAAGAATTATCCAACAAAACAATTATCTTTGATAAAAATAGTGCTAAAATATAACAAATTTGAATATATATATATATAAACATAAACCACAATTTGAACTATTGCTATTGTCAGTGCCAAACGTATGAGATATCTGAGTATGAGAAGGTATCTACATTTCTCGAGTTTATTATTTTCTCAATAGACTAAAATTGATCCCTCTAAATATAAACAATCAAAGTATAATTTATTTGTAAAAATTGTAGTATATTTGACATGGCCTATTATGAACTTTTTTTTAATTGCTTAAGTTTCTTAAAAAAAAAATTAATATTTAAATTTTTATTGAATTTTCTGTAATTTTTTAAAAATAAATTTAAATTAAAAAAATAAATTGAAAAGCCAAATTCACAATTGTATATGGCATATCCTAAACCATTACCACTAATTATTCAAGCATACAATATTTTACATACACAACATCTAAATAAAAAATTATTACATTAATGTAAATATAAAATAATTATTTATTCTTTGAATATCCTTTTTTAAAGAGGACATGTTTGCTGAAGCTGAGGGGAGGCTGAAGCCCCCTCTCGCCTCTTTTGATTTGGTTCCTACTAATTTGTGTCTTTAGATCAAACTTTCAAAAGACCCAGAAATTAAATAAGGAGCGCCAATAATTTATCAAACAAAACATACGGTTAAAAACAAACTTTTTTTTTTTTTAAATCAAACCTTCAACCTCTAGCCTCTAGGTGGGAAGGGAAATGTAATACTATTTTTTCTAGTATAATAGAGGTGATTAATAAATAAATTTTCAATTTTTTTTAACATTTATACGTAATACCAACTTCATCCTAAGGGATTGTATTCGTCTTACTTCATAATTAATTTTGGAATTTATAAATTTATGAATTACTTGGTACTTCTTAATTTGTTATGACATAAATGTTTTTTTGTCGAATTTGCCATTAACTAGCTGTCAGTTCTTGTTGAACAAGTTATAAACATGGGGTTTTGACCTAACGCACTTTTGAACTAAACATGCTTAAATCAAACATTAAAATGAACTATTTTCTGCTGGTTAATCCTAGATTGAACCCCTAAGTTGAAACCATACAATAATTGAACCTTGTTATTATTATTATTATTATTATTATTAACATAATAAAAAGGAAGAAAAACACAATAAGAAACGTAAAAAGCCGACGCGGCCATAAACCTGACTGAGAAGCTATGCGTGTAGATAGAGAGAAGCGTTTCTGATAGGCTTCTTTCTCTCAATGTATTTAGCAGAACCCACACCCAATTAATGAATGGGGTCCTGCATTATTACCAAGTATACTGTGTACACTTTGCCCGTATATATATATATATATATCGCTCTCACTACTGCCTATATGCGGGACCCACGAAATGAAGTGATAAAAAAATATAGAGAAGGTGGGTCTATCGATCCACATCAAGCAATTGACACTAGAACTGAATGTGTCCTCTCTCCTTCCTTCACCCCACTCTTTTGCTTTCATCAGGGAAGCTGTCTGTCCCTTCTCTCACCTTCCCTTTTCTTTTATTTAACTCTTTAAACTCACTGTTAATCCTCTGATCCAATCCTTAATTACTACCCCTTTTTAAAATATATATACCTCAGCCGCCCAGCACAGCCACCCAAATTGCTCGCTCTCTCTCTCTCTCTCTCTCTAGAAAAAGAAGAGAAGATTGCTGAAGTGAGAGGATAAAAAAATTTTCCAAACCAACCTACATACCAAATCCATCATGAGTTCTTCACAAGGGCATCATCATCATCATCATCATCACCTCCCAATCTGATCACCAACAGCAGCATCAGCAGAAGAGAAGGAAAAAAAAAAAAAAAGAGTGAAAGAGATAACTTGGATTCGGAGGAGAGAGTTTTACAAGATGAGTGGCGGGCAAGACGAAACGCTGAGATCGCTTTCACTTGACTACCTCAACCTTCTCATCAACGGCGAGGCGTTCAGCGACGTGACCTTCAGTGTTGAAGGTCGGTTAGTCCATGCCCACCGCTGCATCCTCGCCGCTCGAAGCCTCTTTTTCCGTAAATTCTTTTGCGGCCCTGAACCACCACCAGGGCTTCCGTTTCTCGACCGCGGCGCTCACCGCTCGCCATCGACCTCTCCACGAGGTCGCACCAGCCCTGGCGCTGTCATCCCGGTCAATTCCGTCAGTTACGAGGTTTTCTTGCTGCTGCTCCAGTTTCTTTACAGCGGTCAAGTCTCGGTCGTGCCTCAAAAGCACGAGGCTCGCCCTAACTGCCCCGACCGCGGCTGCTGGCACACTCATTGCACCGCCGCTGTCGATCTCGCTCTCGACACTCTCTCCGCCGCCCGATCCTTCGGTGTCGAGCAACTCGCTTTGCTCACCCAGGTCCGAAACTAGGGTTTATCCCCAATTTGCTACCCAACCATGAGTTGTTATATTTTATGCAATTGTTTATTAGGAAACTAATCATGATATGTATGATGATCTAAATGCCCGCAGAAACAGTTGGCTTCGATGGTGGAGAAGGCGTCCATCGAGGACGTGATGAAGGTGTTAATGGCGTCGCGCAAGCAAGACATGCACCAGCTCTGGACTACCTGCTCGCACCTCGTTGCTAAATCCGGCTTGCCGCCGGAAGTCCTCGCCAAGCATCTCCCCATCGACGTCGTCGCCAAGATCGAAGAACTCCGGCTGAAATCCTCCCTCGCTCGCCGCACCTCCACGTTCATGCCTCACCCCCACCACCACCACCACCCCATCGACGTCGTCAGCGCTGGCCCAGCTGAGCTTGAGGACCACCAGAAGATCCGCCGCATGCGCCGCGCTCTCGACTCCTCGGACGTCGAGCTCGTTAAGCTTATGGTCATGGGCGAAGGGCTCAACCTCGACGATGCGCTAGCTCTCCACTACGCCGTTGAGAACTGCAGCCGTGAGGTCGTGAAAGCCTTGCTCGAGCTTGGAGCCGCCGATGTCAACTGCCCTGCCGGCCCCGCCGGCAAAACCCCTCTTCACATAGCCGCTGAGATGGTCTGCCCCGACATGGTCGCCGTTCTCCTCGACCATCACGCCGACCCCAACATCCGCACCGTCGACGGCGTCACCCCTCTCGACATCCTCCGTAGCCTCACTTCCGATTTCCTCTTCAAAGGCGCTGTTCCGGGGTTATCCCACGTCGAGCCGAACAAGCTCCGGCTGTGCCTCGAGCTTGTTCAATCCGCGGCTATGGTTTTATCAAGAGAAGAAGCTAGTGGTGGTGGAAGTGGTACTTATCCTTCAATGAATCCAGAGTCTAGTACTTGCAACAACGCGAATAGTAGTAGCAGTAGCATGGTGAACCTCAGCTTGGATTCAAGAATGGTTTATCTGAATCTCGGAATGGCTGCTGCTGCTCAATTGGGGTGCAAGATGAATGATGGTAATGATGATGATAGTAGCACCAACAGGTCTCAAGGAGGTGGTTCCATTGGCCCTTCTTCCATGTTTTCTCCCCATGACTTCCCTTAGCTTGTAAGCTCCATCATCAACTGCTACATATATATATATTTATATATAATATTTATACCTCTCTACCTTATATTTCAACAATGGGTGCATGGGAGGAGGCAGCTGAGTTAACAGCAAGGCAAAGAGTGGAGGTGATGATTTCTACTTCTTTAAATTCTTTCAACTATTTCAATTTGGTATTGTCATTGGGTGTCTCTGTGGTTTTGTTCTACATTTCACTTTTGTTGGAGTAATGAGGTGGTCATGTCCGTCCACATTGGATTTTTTTTCTTGTTTTTTTTTTGTTTACTTAGCTTTTTTTTGTTTCCTTCATACTCTGCCTTCTTTGTAGTGTGGGTTTCTCTATATTGTGCGTTTTGGATGAATGGGGTGCACCAGCATGTGAGGGATTTGAAGGGGGAGACAAGGAGAATCTAAGAGATGAATTATCTTTGGAGATATGCAGGTCAATCTTTCTCACTCTATTTGGCCTGGCACCCCTTTTGTTTCTCCTCATATCTAGATATGTTATAGACTTTTCTAATGTTTAAGTGTCACTTATCAAACGAGTTATGGCCATGGTCTCACCTCTCCATTCCTGTCTCCTGACCTCTTGCAGTTATCTATATATGACGGGTTTATCTTGCTCTTTTATGGGTGGTTGTGTAGCTATACTTTCTGCTTTGACTAGTAATGGCAGTGAGACCATTTAAGGAGCTGTGGGGTGCCCCCTCCCTTAGACCCAATGACTTTAATTGGTTTCTTCTTGGGCTCCCTCCTAGTGTTATTTTGCAATTTGCACATCCTAGTGAGGCAAATGAGCTGTCTCATCCTACAACAGCCTTCTTTAGTGCACCATTGTTTTCTATTTATTCTCCTATATGGCTGTTCATGCAAGATGGCCATCTTTCTGTCCTCAAACTTATATTATAATATTTAAGCACAAAGAGATGCTGCAACTGTGGACAAATAAATCTCTTGTCTTGCATGAGTGCAACACACTGAGTGTGACTATAAGACACTATCCAAAGTTGATAGTTTTTACCTAATGAATCGGGTTTCTCTTCTGTGATCCACCTTTTGTTGTCCTCTTTTTCTTTTAATGGACTCTGGAGCTTGAACAGGCTTCTCTTTTGGATGCCTTTAGGCATGCCATGTCCATGTTGAACGCAATAGCTGTTTTGGTAATATTTGACCTATTGCCTGTTTTATCCCATTGGTTTTCTCTACCTTTTTTGCTTTTCCTTTTCTGTTTTCTTTTATGCTCAGTTCGTTCTTGTCTTCTATATCTTAAAGAGCTTGACATGTTTCAAATGTTAAGACTATATTCACTAGTTTTTTGCTTTCTCTTGCTTGCTACTAGTTTCACAAAAATGTAGGTCATCTGTTTATGTTCTTCTTCTTTTTACTGGCGAGAGGGCCTTTTGTGCAGTAATACTACAGTAGAGTAAAGGAATGGAAAGATTTTGGACTGTTTTTTTCTGTCAGGATCATTCCAGAAATATTTTCCACTAAGAATTGCTTTTTAGAGATTTGAAGTTTCAAACTAAGAGGGCACAGGAAACCAATCACTTGCTAACTTACTAGGTTTTTTTACTAGTTGCAAAGAAGAGCATGCCATGAGTCATTTGAGGAAAGTGAACTGTTTTATGTAGTTCAAGATTTCATTGCTTACTAGCTAAGCAATCATGGGAATTTTTCTTTTCAATTTTGAAGATGTGGAGGTAGTGTTTCTCTATCATCTAAACCTGACAAAATTTAAAGTTGCTTCACAATAAAAAAGAATAAAAATTTAGGCTTGCAGTGCTGATTTTTCTTATCAAAAGAGATGCTAGTCATTGTCATTCTCTTAAGCCATCTCTGTAGTTATCACCTTTTTTCTACTTTCGGGAAGATAAAAGACAAAACTCATTTCACACTCAACTTCAACCACTCGCTTATTCGAGTGAACTTGAGGAAAAAAGTTAATGTTTAGCAGTAGTCGTCATACTTGTATTTATGCTGACAAAATGGCACTAAATCATTAGCATCTTACTTGCATTACCATCCGAAATTGCCTTGACATTTATGACAATTGTTTCGAGAATATAATTAGTACTCTGAAGAGTGTGTTTGCATTCTTGTCAACTACTTGATATTTGCTAATATGCATTTCTCTTGTATTTTAAGTATTTAAGTTGTCATTTAAAGAGGATTAAACCTAGATAGGTGGGTTATCAATTTGTGATTGTTCAACTGCTTCCATGATAAAAAAGATTGATCTAAGGTTGTTTGAGAACCAAATAAAGATCTAATACTAAGTACAAATGGATCGGACAATTTGATATGCATGCATGAGTGAATCCAAAGGTGCAGGATAAGTGAAGAACACTAGTGTTGATGCAAATCTTCTTAAAGGCAATTCATGTTTTTGCACTATCCACTATTTTTCTATAGTCTCATATTTTTCTTTGTGGTTGTTCCATCAAATTATCTTTTCTAAAACCAGTATGGCCATGTTCATTGTATAAACACTTGGCTTCAGCTTCTTTTTCTTCTTCCCCCTGTTTGGCCTGAAGCACGCCATGTATGGTTTGAAAACACAAGCTCTTAGGCTCTTAGCAATCTTAATGGGATTTTTTATGACAACTTTCTTTTCTATGTATGTTTTGGCAATTAAACATCATATGGTCATTGATTAGCCATGTGTATTGGATATGTAATATCATGGCTATTTTGTTGACATGTTTAGCTGTCTGTCTTCATCCCTGTGGAATTTTTACTATTTGTCAATGCAGTGATATAGTTTGTGCATATGCATGCTTAAGCTATATATAATAAGCTTCATGCCTGTATTATTTATATATACCATGCCATGTTACTTGTGTCACTTATTTATATATAATAAAGTAATTACATATAGTTCTAATCATTTTTGTTACTTAATCAGTCTGCATAGGCCAAAATCACAAAATCACAGATTGCAAAATTTGTAAACTGGATTGTTGTTGCCCCTTTTCAAAAGGTTCAATGATGTGATTTTTCTCATCTAATTTAATCATTCCTGATAATGCCGGAGTATTAGTAATTAAAAGCGTATATGCATGTTTTATAATTAGCACCAGTGAATATTAACTTGCTCATTCATATATCTGATGTGTTTCCAAATAATATTTATTGTGTTCAAATACTAAGTTGAAAAGCAGATAATATTTGAGTAATACCTTTGGATTTTATATGTAATGCACGAATCCCAAGTCTTTTTGGTAATGGTGCAAAGAATGAATGAACTAATATCAACTTATGTTCTAAATGCCTACAATTTATTACCTCTTGTCATTTAACCATAAAATAATTCCTATATTTGTAACCATTTTAGTCATCTTTTTTATATTTTATCCTTTTACAGATTATGTTAAGAAATTGTTATTATGAGCATCATCCATATTCTTTAAGAAATGTCAAGATTCTGGACATTATTGAGTCATTTTTTCTTGTGGGATGAATGAGTATGGCAGCTTTATAAGTGATGATTTTTGGCTTCTGATTTCACCCTATACATACTAAATATCTAGTAGCAAATACTGATCATGTACAGATCATGTACAGATCATAAACCTTGTTGGTATGCTGATACAGAGAATCATTACTTCTAAATTGTACTTTCTATTCTGGTACCAAGTTTGTTTTAAATCTCTTAAAGAAATGAAGGTACAGCACATTTAGGATTCAAGAGTTCAGCCATTAAATCAGGTAGAGCTGCTGCTTCTTGAAAATAATTATTAATAATCTTGTTCCTTTTTTTTTTTAAAATGCATCATCCAGAAATTTCTGCATTTATTCCTGCATAAAACATTCATTGATATGAACTTTTTAGTCTGTTTTTATTTTGAATACAATAATTACTTTATTGTTAATCTTCTGAAAAATTTGTCAGTGTTGAATGGTGCGTGAAAGGATTTTTATTCTCTTTTGTTGCATCACTCTAATCAAAGTGGATATTGATTATGTAATCTCGATGCCTTTTTGGTGTGAATTGTTTATTCAATGGTTGATTTCAGCATAGATAAAGTTAGTTCGTTGGCTCAAATATCTACTTAATTATGATGATTAGCAAGCAGAAGATTGTTATGAATGGAGAATATATTTTAAGTGTTTGTGGTGAGATCCTTCCTGTAAAGTTTGAGAGCATTGATCTTTTAATTAAGGTATTAATTTTTTAATTATGAAAGACTTGTTAGAGTGGAGGGAGAGATTCTTCTGTCAACTTTTAGTCAACATCTCCAAAGCCAAGATTCCCATTTTACTATAAAGTCAAATCTTTGTTTTTAACTTTCCAATGTGGCCATTGAAGAGTATCTCACTAACTAATGAAATTTGGTTTCATGTTTTATTTTAAAGTGAAAAAAATGCCTTGGTTTTTTGTTTTATTTTATTAGCTTGTGATTCTTTTGCTTGATGTTGATGCAAACCAAACTTATGATGAGCTGTAATGCTACAAAAGCCTTCTCATTCCTCTTTTATCCAATTATTTCTATGATTTAACCCTTGTGGCTTATCCACTTGATTTATATTCCATAACTTGAGACTTATATGAGTCAATCATGGCTAATAACCAGCATTTAAATATTATAAAACTAGATTTTTTTTCAAGTAATGATGGTTAGATGGTTAGTTAACATTAGTATGTTTTTAAATTGATTATTGAATATGTTTATTTGAATAATTAAATCATGTAAAGTGATTAAAAGAATAAGCTTAGGATTCTACTAAATAATGCATAGGTATTTGGTGGAACAACTTCATGAGAGGAGTGCTACCATGCGTAGAAGACATTTGAAATTAAAAAAAAAAAAAAAAAAAAAAAATCCATTTTAACAATATAAATAAGGCAAGTGATTATAAATTTGATTGATTGTATGTAATTCATGATAGAATGAGGTGCAGCACTTTATTTCATTAGCCCTTATCATTTATTATAAGTGATCAGATATATATAGCGGGGATAAAAAATATTATTATAAAAGGGAAGGGAACAAGATAAAATGTAATATAATAAAAAAATAATGCTATTAAAGAAGAGGGTTATGAATGTAAGGAGGGTTTTCAGAGATAACAGCCAATAAAGATCATTCCTCCATGGTCATTCTGTGGATTTTGTGCCTAAAATGATAGTTTTAGATTTCATATATTATCAAATATATTGCAATGAGAATTTTGTACAAAAACATAGAAAAAGATAAAAGAAAAAAAATATTGATTTGAAATTTCTACTGCGAGAAGAAAAGAAAAGAAAAATTAAAATTAAAATTCATACATATGACTGTGGCCCAGTAGGACATTAAATCACTTATTCAAATTCATTTTTTAAAATCTCATGACTCAAATCAAGACCTCAGCTGCTCCAGCTGCTCTGACAACTAAAATAAATACTATATATTCTTTTGAAAAAAATCGCCAGAGTAAGTAAGGAAATGATACAAAATATTAGTTTTTTTGAAAGTTCAAACTAAGGAATTTCATACCCAAAGATCCAAGACACGAGATGATTTGTATTGATATGAATCATTCCAAGCATGAGTGTACCGTTGCAGTCTTTTTCCATGAACAAGTACAAAAAGACATGACCACGATGCACAACTTTTGAAGCACTAGATAGCAGGTTTAGCCCAATCAGGCTACCAATATAAATAAATACATAAATTATTAGTTAAATAAATAAAGCAACTAGTAGCAGTAGCAGTAGTACTTCCTTCTCGTGTTTCAAACCATGAATTGATTGCTACCAGACTTTTCTGTGGTTTTTGCTCCAATGATGGATAACATGTAGAGCCTCCGGGGACACTATCAACTTGTGATTCTACATTACTTGGCATGTTAAGAATTTTTGTTCATTTTTTTATGGATAAATTATTTCTTAATCCTGATGATTTGCCATATTGATGGGTTTATCTGTATTATTTTTTTAATCACCTATCAGTTCCATTTCATTTTAGTTATTTGTATTTAAATATGTTGATGATTTCCTAAACAGATTTTTTTTAAGATTTTCTCAATTATCATTTTTTTTTTTATCTTTTTCAAGAAATTTTTTTGGTGCCATGAAACTTACATGATCAGTTTTGCCTAATTATGATTTTTTTTATTTATATATAAAAAAAAAGACATGGTCATAAAAAGAGATAAATATGGACATACATAAATTGTGATAGCCTAACAAATCTCTTAAAAGATAAATTTTTTTTACCATGCAACTTTATAGAGAAGGAATACTGTTTCACTTCTAGGAGACTCATAGTTCTATGCCATTGTGTACATTGTATAAATAGTATTAACGAACTGTACTGCTGAAGAAAGATTTCAAACACTCACCTTTTTTTTAATGTACTTTGTGGTGAGTTATCATTAGACTATCATTGGTTTCTCTATTTTCATTTAATATTATTTTGTTATTTAATACTTTTCATTTTGTATTAGCATTCGCCATAATGGTTTGCGTTTATTGTTTTTATTTAGTATTCACTAAAATAACCACAAAATTGAATGGTAATTGATAAGCTTTAGTTCTATATAAAAAAAGTCATAAGCTATCATTCATTCTGAGGCAAAATTAGAATGTAAAAATACTTTTCATAAATTGATGCAAACTAATGATTCACTCATGCAAAATGTACAAAAATGACTAAAATTGACTAGTTAAATTCTCGGTTTAACTACACACAGTGTTTATACCAACAAGTGATACTTACGGAGTTTTAAAAGAAGATCCAAGGTCTCTGCCAAGGTAACCCAATATTAGTGCCATCTTTGTTTAAGTGCCTGACATTCTATTCATATATTGAGAAGATTTTGAACCTAATTAATGGCCTCAGGCATGGAATCAATTTTGGAAAGAGTTATAGGTTTTTTGTCTTTTTTGGTTGATAGAGCTTAAAAACAATTAAAGCCAGCAAAATCTGGGCCCTATATCTAATGGCAGTGCATTAGAGTAGCTAATTAGCTATCAACCAATGCAAGAGCTAAATGTCTTGGCGGAACAATAACAGTTCGTTTGAGTTTCTAGCAAACCTAGCAAGATCATCATCGGCCACGAAAATAAATCCTTGAGGAATTTCCACTAACTTGTTATAAATAGATCAAGAGTGGGTTTGGTTCGCGGTAATGTGAAAACATTACCGAGAATCTGATGGTAATGTGTACAGATTACCATATCTGGTTATTGTAGCAGTGGTAATGTTGATGGTAATGTGATATTACCAATAGTGAAATATTACCAAATAAGGTGGTAATGTGATTACCACCAAAATAGGTGTTCATCTAGATTACCAAATTGGTGGTAATGTGTAATGTTTTTTTTTTTCTAGTTATACCCCCACTCATTTAATTTAATTTTTTTATTACACTCATTATCAAAACCTTAGTTTTTATTTTCATTTATTATTTTTTATATTATAATTTAATTATTTATTTATCTAAATACTTTAAATTAAGTTTTTCAAATTTTTATATGTAGGGGTATTTTGGTAAATACAAAGGTATTTTAAAGAATTATGAAAAATAATTTTGATATTAGGGCTTTATAATAAAATAGTCCTATTTTATTTTTTATTTAACTTAATGGCCCTAAAGTCATTTTAATTGTCAAAATGGCCCTAGGTCCATCACATCACCCACATGGGTGATGTGATGTGCTGACTGGGCGCTGAGTCAGCACTGGTTGGACTGCTGACGTGGTATTTTTAATAAAAAATTATGATTTTTTGAAATTTAACCCCTTAATTGTTTTATAATCAATAAATTGATATATTCTTGGTTTTTTTAACCAATTTTTTAAAATTTATTAGTGTTTTAAAATTTATGAAACTTTTAAATAACTTTTAAGAAACATATAAGTGTGTTTTTTTAATTTAAATACCTTATTTGTTTTATAATTAACAAATTATCTTTTTCCTTTGATTATTTAACCCAAATTTTGTTTTAAAAAAATATGTAATTTTTTAAATTTATTAAAAAAATTAATTTAAAAGAATATATTTGAATATGAAAACACAAAGGGCATATAATTTATTTTTTAATTAAATCATGAAATCAATAATAACTTAGTGCAAGAAGATGATGCAAGTCTCCCCACTAATGTCCATATTTTTATACGGTACCGAGTTCACAATTTTGGCAGCCTGTACCTGGGCCAAAGATGATTCCACCTTTTGGCTGACGTATTGCTGGTCAACCAAAGATCAGACGTAGAAGAATGCATATGGATAGAAACCCTGATCCTACTAGACATAATTTATGCTTTATTTGTAAACAACCGAGTCATTATAGAACTACTTGCCCTAGGCAAGGGAGAAATATACGATGTAACTTTATTTATATTTAAATGCAATTATGTTTTTTAACTTCAAATAATTTTACAAGTTATTATTGATTTCATGACTTAATTAAAAAATAAATTATAAGCCTTTTGTGTTTACATATTCAAATATATTCCTTAAAATGAAATTTTTAATAAATTTAAAAAATTACATAATTTTTTAAAACAAAATTTGGGTTAAATAATCAAAGAAATAAGATAATTTGTTAATTATAAAACAAATAAGGGATTTAAGTAAAAAAACACACTTATATATTTCTTAAAAAATTATTTAAAAGTTTAATAAATTTTAAAACACTAATAAATTAAAAAAAACCTAAGAATATATCAACTTATTGATTATAAAACAATTTAGGAGTTAAAATACAAAAATCATGATTTTTTATTTAAAAATACCACGTCAGCAGCCTAATCAGCGTTGACTCAGCACTCAGTCAGCACATCACAACACCAATGTGGGTGATGTGATGATCCTAGGGCCATTTTGACAATTAAAATGGTTCTAGGGTCATTTGGTTAAATAAAAAATAAAATATGGCTACTTTATTAAAAAAACCCTTGATATTATAATTTAATTATTTATTTATCTTAATACCTTAAATTAAAATTTTCAAAATTTTATATATAGGGGTATTTTGGTAAATACAAAGGGATTTAAAAAATTGTGTAAAAAATAATTTTTGATATTATAATTTAATTATTTATTTATCTAAATACTTTAAATTATATTTTTCAAAATTTTATATATTAGGGTAATTTGATAAATACAAAGTTATTTTAAAAATTTGTGCAAATTTTTTTTAATATTGTAATTTAATTATTTATTTATCTAAGTACTTTAAATTATATTTTTCAAAAATTTTATATGTAGGGGTATTTTAGTAAATTTGATATTACTAAGGTGATTACTATAACTAACCAAATATGATAATGAAAGATTACTAGAAATTTAAATTCTCAACTAAACATGATAATCTCACATTACCACAATATATATTCCCAGACATATAACATTCCCGATCTCATTAGCGTGGTAATATATCATTACTATGAACCAAGCGGCCCCCAAGTGTCATGCTAATTAACTAAGAAAGAATCTATAGATCAAAAGAACTAAGAGGTTTTGGAGGCTTTGGTGTCTTTCAACTCTGAACGTTAGAATGCGGTAATTTCACTATAAGGCCAGATTATTTCCTTAAAAGTATCAAAGAGTGAAGAAATGAGTAGAAGGCTCATCTCCCCGAGTAACTTATTACTTCTTATTACTATTAACAACTTTCATGATTTTATTTTTATATTTATTTATTATTATTATTATTTTTATCAAACTTGAAGATCTCTTATAAGTTGTTGAAGTCTTTCAAATTTTTATGATAATGACATCTCTTTCTTTTCCAATACAGTTTTGATATCAAGTTTTTAAAATATTTCCAATTACACAAGAAAAGAACACAGTTTTTTTTAACCTATACTTCAATAAATCTTAATTCCCATTATCTTGATATAAGATCAGCAATATTTCAACTGTCTTAGGGACAAAGTATCACAGAAATTTGTCTCCATGCAGCTATGTCTTATAATAGTATTTCTCTCCTAGAGGGATCTGTTCCTAATATAATTTGTCTAACTTGAGTTGTAATATTATATGGATTATCTGCCATGTCTATTAAATGCTAGTAATCATTTGGAAAGTTTATTTTCCAACTATTCATCATGTTTCTAGCAATTGTTCCTAATAGATTTTCTATAAAATTTACTATTCCTACATTGTCTAATGCATGTGGTAATCTTGCTAATGCATTAATAGCATCGGATTTCCGGAATAAATAGAAGAGAGACAAAAATTAGTTTCCCTAATTTACTGCCTAATATCAAGCCTAGAATCATATTATCTCCTAATATTACAATTGACAACATAATTACAACCAATAATAGCTAATTGAGATAATTAATGATGAATCCATTCCCTAATACTCCTTCTCAAGTTGGAGCATGAAAATCGCGAATGCCCAACTTCGGAGTAGAAAGTGGAAACTATCTCCACCCAATGCCTTGGTGAAGATATCAACAAGCTGTAACTTGGTTGGCACATTGGTAGGTGTAAGCTTGCCAGACTAAATGGGTTCCCAAACAAAGTGATAGTTAACCTCGATGTGCTTAGTCCGTTCATGGAAGACTGAATTAGCAAAAATATGTAAAGCAAATTGATTGTCGCAATATAAGTGAATAAGACCTGAGTGGCGCACTCCGAGAGATGAAAGTAGGTTGCAAAGGCAGCAAACTCGCTGGTGATGATCACCATGTAGCGGTACTCAGTTTCTGCTGAAGAGTGAGAAACAGTGACTTGCTTCTTTGTGTGCCAGGATATTGGACATCCTCCGATGGTGATAAAATAGTTGGTAGTAGACCGGCAAGTGGTTGGGCAGCTGGCTTAGTCAGAATCGAGGTAACCGGTCAACTGGAGATAGGTTGGGGAATTAAGGAAGATGCCATACCCCGTACTATGCTTGAGGTAACGGAGAACATGAATAACAGTGTCCCAATGACTCTCATGAGGCTCGTGCATGAACTAAGCTAGTAAATGAACTAAGTAGCAAACCTCGGGATGAGCGATGGTGAGATAGAGAAGACAACCTACAAGGAGGTGGTAACGAGTAGGGTCTGACAGAACTAAAGAAGTCGAGGATGCCAGTTGATGATGTTGTTTGATCAGGAAGATGGAGGGTTTAGCAGCAGATAAATCACAGTCTTTTAATATCTCTAGAGTATACTTCCTTTGTGAAAGAAAAAGACTAGTGCGAGTGCATGCGATCTTAATGCCCAAAAAAAACTTCAAGGGGCCTAGATCTTTGATCTTGAAGCAACTGTCAAGATAGGATTTGAAAGAAGTGCACTGCATGGTATTATTCTTAGCAACAATGAGATCATTAACGTAAACAAGGACTGCCAAAAAATCAGTGTTCAAGTGAATGTGAATAAAGAATAATCTGCCTGGGACTGGAGGAAACCATAAGCTTGTAAAGTAACAGTAAATTTAGCAAACTGATTATGAGAGGCTTGTAGTAAACCATATAGAGACTTACATAATTCACAAACTTACCTAGTAGTGGGTACTGAATGCCCCGAAGGCAAACGCCTATAAACTTCCTCGACCAAGTTATCATGAAGGAATGCGTTATTCACGCCCATCTGATGTAATTCCTAACTATTGGCGAGGGCGACCATGAGATGGCATCGTACCATGGTCATTTTCCCGACAGGGGAGAATGCCTCATGCCTCATAAAAATCGAGCCCTTGAACTTAATTGAAGCCCTTCGCCACAAGGAGGTCCTTGAAGCACTCGATACACCCATTTGTAGCTGATGGGCCATGTTCTCGGCTGTAACTGTTCAATTGTCCATGTTCTATTATCCATGAGAGCTTGAGTCTTGGCGGTCATGGCATCCCGCCAGCGATCATGCATCTTGGATGTCATTGTGGTAAGATCTGGGCTCAACTTCAAAGTTAAGTTCAGCTAGATAGGCAAGATGGGACCGAGAAAAGTTATGTTATATGATAAATTTTTATATCGGATAGACTGTACCTATGGAGAGAGATGAGGTGGGTGCGAGACAAAGGGAATATGTTGCAGCATGTAGTAGATGTAGCCGTTGAGATTAGTGGGGGTTTGGCAAGGATGATGAGATTGGTCTGAAGTAATATCAGAAGCTTGGTTAGTGGCAAGTGGAGTTGAAGACTGGGCCAGATAAACAAGAGTAAATGGGTTGCTATGGGCTAGTGGCAGTTGAGATGAATTGATGACGGGACTGGGAAACGAGCTAGAGGAGATGGAGATGCTGGAATAGATAGCATAGGTGGGTTGGTGGTGAGTTGGCTTGTTGGAGTAGATTGGACAAATAGGGGATGGGGTGGGTTTGATTGTCAATTGGGTATTGAGCTCAAAGGTGATGGGTTGAGTTGAGAGGTCATGGGTTGGGTCGGAGTTGGAACAAGGCTCAAATTGGGTTGAAAGTCCAAGTCATTGGAAAAAGGGATTTGAGGCGCTCGAGGGAAATAGAAAATCAGTTGGAGAAGTGGTTGATTTTTGGAACGGAAAATTGTGTTAATGAAATGTCACATCCCAAGAGTCTAAATCATAAACCTTCCACCCTTTGGTAGCAAGAGGATAGCCCAAGAAAATGTAACGAGGATGAGACACAAATTTATCAATATCATGTGGGAGAACCTTGGCATAACACAAACAACCGAAAACCCTAAGATGATCATAAGAGATGGATGTTTGGTAAAGAACTTCAAGAGGGTATTTGCCGAACAACAATGGGATGGGGGTATGCTTAATCAAATGAGCCACTGTTAAAATATATTCACCCCAAAACTCAAGAGAGAGGTGCGCTTGAAAGCAAAGAGCCCGGGCCACTTTAAGAATATGAGGATGCATTTGCTCATCATGATCATTTTGTTAAGGACTATAAACACATGTTGTTTGGCGAATGATGCCATGATTATGGAAAAGTTTTTAAATTTGGCCCGATAAAAATTCTTTCCCATTATTAGTATGGACAAATCTAATAACATGCCCAAAGTGAGTTCGGGCCATTGTAGAAAAAGAGATTAAGAAACATTAGACCTCAGATTTTTCTTTCATTAAATATATTGACGTGGCACAACTAAAATCATTGAGAATGGTTAAGAAAGAGTGCATCCTAGAAATAGACTTGGTACGATTAGTGGTGGACACGGGCCTGTTAACCGGCCTGGCGGGCCTGACCCGCCAGGTTGTGGTTCACTGGCCCCCCGATCCGGACCCGGCCTAGCTGGGGTGTAGAACCCGTCGGGCCAAGTTGGCTCGTCTCACTCGGTGGGTTCGGGTCACAGGTAGCTGGACCCGGCTACCATGTTGACCCGGCGGGCCAAGTTTGGTTGACCCACCAAAAAAACAAATAAAAAAAATTATGAAAATTTCTGAAAATTTGGAAAAAATCGGAAAAAAAGAAAATTTATGAAAATTCAGAAAAATAAAAAATCAAAAAATTCCTGAAAATTCAGAAAAAATACGAAAAAATCAGAAAATTTTTGAAAATATAGGAAAAAAATCAGAAAATTCAGAAAAATAGAAAAAAATTATATTAATTAGCAAAAATTTAGAAAGTTTGAAAACACTGTAAATTCAGAAATGAATGGTTTGCACTTAATTCGTTTATCTGTCGAATTAAGTTGACTACGTATCCTCTTAGCGAGAGGAATCAAAGTCTACATAGTTCTCTTATTTTGTATAACCGTTGTCACCCACTTACCTATTCATTATTATCTGGGTCTTGGTCAGACTTATTGGCTGTTGTCGCACCAGATGTGCTCATCATGTTATCAGTGTAGAAAAAATCACTACCATCTGGACTTTCTTGTTCTGTTTCTTGTTGCCCAACTTGAGCACGTTTCCAATCATTCGTGCAAACTTGAATTTCAATATTTTGTCGGGTCAATTGCAAATGTGTTGTGTCCAACATGTTCTCACCCCCCAAAAATATCTTTTACTATTAGTGAAAGTATATAGTATGTGTTTCCACTATCTTGCCATTAATGTAGGACGTGTAAGGTCATGTCTGTATTGATTTCTTTAGAAAACCAGAAGTAAGTGTTCAAATACAAGTCGAGCTCTATATACTATGATCCCTTTGGCTACTTCCTTGCTTGCTTCTGCCAGAATGATTCTCCTTCACTACTGCTAGATTGTCCTACTGCCTCCTGTGCAACCTGTGGGACTATATGGCTATATCTAATACAATAGCTATCATATAATTTAACAAGTTGACTCTTAACATCAGCAACAATTTCATTGACATCCACAATGTTGTTTGAGTCTAGTTTAGAATCTTGAGTATCCACGTCACTCATGGGCAAGCTCATAGCAAACGGTTGGGAATCTTGTCCTCTATTGAACCCTAAGAATTTGTAATATGCTTCCAAATATTCTTGCAAACCTTCTAGATTCTGCCTTGGATCAAGAACGAATGCAACTAAAGCCATAGGAGGTATATTCTTGTAATAAAGCAACCATTTAACCTTAATAGGGATCAGTGCAGTAAACAATTGTAGATCAGATCTATACTTTCAAAACTGATCAGCCACATCAACAACACCATATAAAATAAATGGGAAGTATGAAAATAAATTTGCGAAAACAAATTAGTACATGTGTTAAAAACCGAAAGCAAATCAATAATACGAGCAATAACCACCCATTGATACTCGTATAAATGGAAACCAACCAACGAATCATTAACAAAATTAGTCAACAATGTCCTATAGGGAAATGTTGCACTAAGAAGTCGATAAGTGGAGTTCCATCTTGTTTTGACATCTTTACGGAATTTTTTTACCATAATGTTGTGTGCTTTACAATAACGAGCCCATTGTTTCATGAGCATCATGTTTTTTCCCAAATAAGCTATAACTTCCCTAATAGGAAGTATGAATTCTTTAAGCTCTTGCAAACCATTTTGGACACATAAGTTCAACATATGGCAAACACATCTTATATGAAAATATTTGCCACCACATGAAGGCCTCAAAAAGTCTTCAAGAGGTCTAATTGAAGCCGTATTAGCGGAGGCATTATAAAAAAAAAAAAATTGAAAAAATTTTGAAACATTAAACCAAATTCTTCGATAACTCCACGAATAAGCCTATAAATATTATTGGCTATATGAGACTCGTTGAATGCCCTAAAAGCAAGAACACGCTTTTGGATATTCCACTTGTCATCAACCCAATGCACTGTAATAGCCATAAAAGAATTTTCATGGAAAGCATAAGTCCAAACATCGGAATATAAAGAAAGCGATGAATTAAAAGTACAAAAATACTCACAAAGTTGTTCTCTACCATTATTATATTGTTTGAAAATTGTTCTATGAATTGTCCTTCATGAAACCTTCTTGCATGCATGTTGCAATGTTTCATTGATGCATTCTTGCACTTGACACCGTTTAGTGAAACTGAATGTTAAGGGCTTGATGGAGATTGTCTTTGCAATTTTATCCCTGTATTTTGCTTTCAAAAATGTAAATAGAGATGAGAGAGAACCAGTACCTTCGTCAACAGTGAATCTAATTTGGGATTGTGATCGAGTATATCCAGGCTTGTCCGGGTGCATCTTCTCTATGTATCTGTTGAATGTGCCATATCCTCCACCCCTACAATGCTTAAACTCTGAACCACAATAATTACATTTACAATGTGTTATAATGCCATCATTATTATATAATTTCGGAAAATGAGTTTTAAAAATGCTAGATTTGAGGGCGATTTCTGTGGAGTTGTTTGCTTGTTCGGTTTGTGAGGGTTCATTAACCGGTATCAATTGTTGAACTGGGCTCTCACTATCCTGAAATGGATTTCTCTCTTCAGTAGGTGCGGGAGTGGAGACTAAACCAACAATGCTTTTTCTTCTTGAGCTTCCACCACGTGAAGTCATTTTTCAATGTCTAAAAAGCACAAGTATTAATTTCATTCAATTTATTTAAAAACACAAGTATTAATTTCATGCAAAATAAAATAAATAAAAAGCACAAGTCTACATGTCTACAAATTCAACTATTTGTATAGTGGATTCATCAAAGCATTGGTGTCCAGGGGAGAATCAATTCTACTTAGAATTAGATAGGATGCAGGTTATTCATGGAATTATATGAATCATACCCTCTTTCAAGCACAATACAAATTATTTAACCATTATGCAATCATCAGTGTTAAGCTCCAGGAAGAAAAACAATTCAAACCTTCACTCATATATCATCAATTTAATACCATGCAAAACTTTTCATTTTGTCATGCTTTCCCCATGATAACAAATCAATTAATTGACATAATATAAATGATGTGATCCGTAGAAGATGTCCAAACTTTCAGTTTCACATATTATCACCTTATATTAGGAAGCAATCAACAAAGTCCAAATACTATTACCACAAATCAATTAATTGAGACCATTGCAGTAATGTGATTTACAGAAGATGATCCAAACTTTCAGTTACACACATATACCTTGAGTACTAAAAATATCCATGGTTATATACATTACTTGTATCTTATAACACTCCCACTAGACCTGCTAAATGACTTGATAATCATTAAAAATTTAATAAACTCAAAATATATTTACTTATTTGAATTTATCAACAACGTATAACATGCAATTCAAATTTGAGTTATTTTTGGAGTTATATCATCTTCTATTCACCAATATGCACACACAAAAATAAAAAATAAAAATAAAAATAAAAATAAATAAATAAATAAATGAATGAATATTAATTTCATGCCATTTTTTTCTCTCCTTCGAGAAATTTTTGAATAATATATATATATACACACATGGATTCTAAATTTTCCGTATTTTGAAATAAAAAAAAGAATGGTTTTCACATATACCAGTGAAAAATCATAATATTACATACACATCTTTAACAAAATTTTAGTTTTAAAATTATTATTATTATGGAGCAAAATAATAGATATTTCAAAAATATCTAAATTTAAGTTGGTTAATGTTGAAAAGTATATATAAGAATCTCAATTTTTCCTTTCCAAGAGTATGTAATAAATGAATGAAGGAATTTTACAAGAGTAGATAATTAAAAAGAAAGATAATAAATATTAAATTATTATTATTACTACTATTCATCTAGAGTTTGCAAGTTGAAGACTATGATAAGCAAGTATACATATTTAAATTCAAAGGCATCACAAATATGCTACACGTTTTACCTCATTTTTATTCAGGTACTTATTTTCAATAATAAATTAAAAAAATGTAATTCAATATTCAATGTTCAATTTATTCGAAGAAATTAAGATAATAACAAAAATGGTTTAACAAAACTACAATTAATAACAAAAAATGTAAATCATTACCAACCTTATTAATTGGAGACCTTCAAAAAGAAAGAAAATAATAGATGTCCCAAGTTGCTCCAAATCTCTAGGACTCCAAGAATTAAAACTCCAAGTATCCAAGACTCTAAGAATTAATGAAATTAAGAGAGAATGAGAGAAGAAGTTGGGATGAGATCAAGAGAAAGATTTGGAGAAAAATAATAATTGGTAAAAAATAAATAGGGTGGGGATGAGGGGGTATATATAGACGTTTATTTAAAATTTAAATATTGGATTTGTTTTTTTACTTTTGAATTAAAAAAGCTAATTTTTTTTTAAAAAAAAGCAACAGCTATTGAAGCAGTTGGGGAGCCGTTGGCTCCAAATTTCAAACCAAACCAGGTTTGGAACCGGGTTTGACCTACTGAGTTTGACCTGGCTGGTCAAACCCGGTTCCAAAACAAGGATTTAACCCTGTGGGTGACCCGGCGAGTCAACCCGCTAGGTTACGGGTTGGGGAAACCCCAACCCGTCACCGGCCCTTCTATAGTACGGGCCGGTTACTGGTCAATGAACCGGCCCGCCAGTTCATTAAATATGCGGGTTGGTTCCGGGCCAGGCTAGTTTTCTGGATGACCCATGCCCATCTCTAGGTACAATAGGGATCCCAAATATCAAAATGCAATAATTTAAAAATAAATTGAATTCATTTATCCTTTAATGGAAAAGATGAGCGTGCTTGTTTTGCATGGTGACATGCACCGCAAACATTCTCACATTTCTTATTGAAAGAATACTTAGAATTATACTCATGACTTGAAAAGGTGGATAACTTAGCCTTCGGTGCCATGCATCAGTGATTGTCATGGTCTTGGTCGAAGCACCCGTGCAAACCTCACCAACCCAATGCAATAGACTCCCCTTTGTAACTCACCCACTTCAATCAATCTTCTCGAGGTTAGTTCCTGTAAAAAACATCGAGAAGAGAAATATGTCACATAACAATTTAAATTGGTCATAAGCTTGCTAATCAAAATTAGGTTACACGAGAAATTAAGAATGTATAACACGTCATGTAAAATCACATTAGTCCTAATCTGTACATTCCCAAGTATCTTATAATGTGAGACTCTACCATCGGCTGTAGTAATAGTACAAGGTCCGTGGATTCGTGTTTGGTTGGTTAAAAATGCAAGCTGCTGTGTCATGTGCTCAGAGATGCTCGAATCAAGAATCCATGTACTACAATTACACATGATAATACTTTCTAGCGGTTCAGCTTCAAGGTTTGGCTTGAATGAGCCAAGAAGTCAGAGGAGTTGCTAAATTTCTATCTCGGTCATCTGACATGAGCCGCCGCTGATCTGAGTTGCATCACCATTCTCGCCTTGCTTAGCATGCTTATATGCCCTATCTTGCCACAATGATCACACAATAACTTTCTATCCTAACTGGCCCCTCGATTAGCATGGAATCTAACAGCTGCCTCCTTAGATTCGTGGTCTTAAACGATGGCTCACTAACATTCCTCTAATTAAGGGGAGCGGATCCATGCTGAGGATCTGGGATCAAATGGCACCCAAGGTCTCCACATTGAGACCCATTTAAAGCTGATGGATCTTCTTGTCTTCTTTCTCCTTCACATATCATTAGGCCACCTCACATGTACAGGAAAGTGGTTTAGAGTAGTCATCGAGTTCATCCCACAAACACTTGAAGGCAATGATATATTCTATAACGGGCTTTCCCTCTTATTGCAGAAGACTTAGCTCGATCTTGATCTAATGCGCTCGTGGTGCATTACCTTAGGAATAGCACTACTTTAGTTTCTCCTAAATGGTCTTGGCATCAATCAACGTGATGCTATTCTACAACAACTTATCCAACGAATGACAAATCTATGCCACTACCATGTTATTGTAGATAATCTACCAATGATGGTTCAGGTCCTCAGTTTCCGATTTCTGGAGAGAGCCATCAATGAACCCCAGTTTGTTTTTCACCACCAAAGCATGTTAGATTATTCGTGACCATCCCGCATAATTGTTCCCCTTGAGTAGCTGTACAGTCAGCATCATCCTTGTATGATCAAACAAGTGGACATAAAACGGGGAGAAGATGGCTGAATTTTGATATTCTACTTGGCTGCCATGGTTTGTGTTTGATGACAGCTAGGGTTTCATGGTTTAGGGGATGCTCTGGTACCATAAGTAAAGGAATTAAAGATTATTTCTCATTGTTTTTCAATTAGAGTACAATGAGGGAATAGATAGAAGAGAGACATAAATCAGTTTACCTAATTTACTCCCTAATATCAAGCTTGGAATCATGCTATCTCCTAATATGTTACAAATGATAACATAATTACAACCAATGACAGCTAATTGATATAATGATAAATCCATTCCCTAATAAGAAATACATTTGTTTGAGAATCCATTTATTTAAATATACATATTATGTGGTTTAGAGAAAATATGAGGTCCTATTTATTTAGCAATGCAAACACTAAAGTTTGGAGAAAACATGTGATCATTATTACTTTAGTTATACATACTCTATAGTTTACAAAATATGTGGTGATCACTGATTCTCTAATTGACAATTTAATATGAAAATATCCAACTAATTCATTATTATTTAACGTAGTGCATGATTTAAAAATGAAAAGGAACAAAAGAGAAATGAAAGGAGGGGGAAAAAGGAAGTGTTGTTTGATAAACTGTGTTTGGTTCAAAATGAGAAAAGAAAGGAAAGGATATCTAATAATATGATTTATCAATTGTAATCTTATTGTTAAATAAAAATATTACTTATTCCTATCCAGGAGCATGCGCTATCAATAACAAAAATAATGCAATATTGACAGCGTAGTAATGTTCAGGGCAATATGTGTGGGGTGAGTAAAAACTGAGTACCCAAATCTGGTTTTCAAAATAGGATAAGTATCAAGTTTTTTTATTGCCAAAAGCTCGATTTGTATTTGATTAGGTTTAAACTAGGTACTAAGTTTAAAGCAGATCAGGTATTTCTAATATGGATTCAAATTTAAGTTTTGCTTAATTTGGAATATTTGTAATTCAGTAATTTGTTTCATTTTCAATAAAGATTTGTTTCGAGCAAAGTTATTGTTTTAATAAAAAGAAATAGGGAATAGATTTATTTATTTATGGTTTATAATTTGATTAGATTGATGCATATGAATGAAATAATTTCTAATAGCATCTAAATTGGGACTTAATATTATTTAAATTATCTCCTGAAGATGGTGTAGTTGGTCAAATTGAGTTCAAATACGCCATTTTGTTCTAAATTTTATTCCATATTATTAAAATTTTCATATATTTTAATGTTCGATTCACTTATTTTGTTTCTTAATTGTCTATGTTTCAATTTTTATAGTTGTTCTACTAGACTTTGAGTGTCTCTTTGAATTTATTTAATTCTTGTTTGCTTTTATATTTTTAGAAGTCAAATAAACAAGTTGCCATATCATAAATGGAAGAATTGGCAAAGCTTAAACATTTTGAATATATAAGATTATGCTAAAAATTGGATTGGATTCGGGTAGGGATGTCAACGGGGCGGGGATTCATCGGGGGACACATTCCCTGGCCTCATCCCCGATTTTCTATTCCCATTACCGACCCCGGCCCTGAACCCATATACGGGGAATTTTCCCCCCGTCCCTGTCCCCACAGGGATTTTTCTGGCTCAGGGATTCCCCGACCTTGATTAATAAATTAAAATATTAATATTATTTAATATAAAATTTATATTATATTATAAATTTCCCATAACTTAATGAAAAATTAGCAACTCTACTTGGCACACAAAAACTCCCACACACACCCTAAAAAGCAAAAGCAGAATCATGTAGACAAGTCAAATAATAGAAAGAAAAAAAAAATATAATAGTTCAAAGGAATCAATAAAAACACAAACAATCAATTGGAAATTCAAATCTCTCTAGAAATGCAAATCTCTTCAATGAATATTCATCAGCAAATCAAAATCTAATAAAATCAAGACTTCTTATCCGAAGTAGGATCATATGATATATCATTGTAAACATGACATTCATCAACCTATAATTAAATTATGTCATTGAAAAGCAATAATCAATCAAACAATTTTCTGTTAAATCAATATCACTAATAAAATACATTTGTGGCTTTTCCCACCCAATCACAACCACCAAACTGAAAAAGTCAAGATGAATCCAAGCAAATGGATAGTTGAACCAAAGAATAAGAATAAAAAGTAACCCAACTTTTCAAGAGCTTGAGAATGGAAACAATATAATTGACCAACTGAGCATTGAAAACATCTGATAATAAGCCAAATTTAACATCTCCTATACATAGTTAACAGAAATGGTAAAAGAAAACATAAAACAAAGCCTTGTATCATAAACTTAACAAAGCACTTGAAACACCATGACAACCTGCTCAAAATGTAGAGTATCTTTAAATTAAGTATTGCTAGAAAGAGCACAAGGCCGCAAGATCAGGATGTAAGCAAAAATTTACAAGAGCTCATCAGTGATTTAAACAAATCATATGCCGGTTCAAAATGCATATTCCTATTTGGATTCAATAAATACTCTTCAGTTGTAATGCAAGCACCTGTTGTAGTAGTAAACAACAAGAACAAACTTATATATATTAGTAATAAATTGTGATGAGACACAATATTAGTAATAAAACATGATCTTATAATACAAGGTCAATCATCTAAATGCAACTCCCATGATGACCACATATTATCATACATGACCACATAGTATAATTAAAATATATCTTTATTTATTCCAACTCTTCTTCACTCTCAAAATCTTCATTAATACTGCCATATGCATCTTTGTTTTTGGAACACTCAGCTATAAAACAAAATAATATTCATTTAATACAAAATAAATAAAAGTTATAATTTTTTGCAAGTAAATTTGATTACCTGCAATATCTTTCAACAACCAATTTTGCACGCACATCATTGACATGAAAATGTTTGCATGAAGCCTACTGCGATGAGGACTCACCAATATACCACCAGTACTCAAAGTAGATTTTGGAGCCACTGTAGAAAATGGAATAGCTAGGATATCTTTTGCGATCATTTGTAAAATCGGATAACGGAGTCCACAACTTTTCCACCAAACTTTAATGTCAAAATCCGGAATTCTTGGCAAGACTTTTTCCTCTAAATAATGATCTAACTCTGACTTCAATATATTTTTATTTGAATCACTCACATAGGAATCAAAATTATCAAGAAAAATTGAATTAATAATATCATTCTCCTTTGGCCTATTACATGAAGTTTTTCTAGTAATTTTGCTAATTTGTGTAGAACTTTCATATTCATGTAACAAGTCATAACAAAAACTTGTAATCCTTTGAATTTCATAATCGGCCAAATACCCATAAAGATAAGGGAAAAAATATTCCATTAATTTTATATCTTGGGTCAAGCACGGTAGCTACTCCCATGATTCCATGAACTGTTTCCCAATATTTATCAAACTTTATTGACATACTTGTGGCCATATTTCTAATAGTTTCAATAGGAGATTTAACCCAAGTGCTCTAAGAAACTTAAAGCTCACACATCAAAGGAAAAAAAACATTGGATGTGGGATATTTTCTCCCTGAAAATGCATTTGAAGATGTACTTCTTACAAATCTCCTCTGCTAACATCCAATCTTCTTTAGTTGGTGTAAAAATAAAATACGAGTACTTTTGTTGCAAATGATAAAAAAAAAATCTTTATATTCTAAAGCAACAATAAGAATCAAATATGTAGAAATTTATCGAGTCTTGCAATCAAGGATCAATTGTTTGGAATAATTTATGTTCAAAAATTGCATATTTTCCTTGGAAAGTTTGTAGCCTTTTTGGTGTGGCCTTCCAGAAAGCAATACTATCTATAACCCTCTCTATTCCATCACCCATAATCTTTAATCTATCTTGAACAATTAAATTCAAAATATGTGCACAACAACACATATGAATTAATTTTTCATGCAACAAGAGATGATTAGGATTGAGCTTAGACACCAGGATGTCAACCATAGTATCATTAGTAGTGCAATAATCAACTGCCAAAGTAGACAACTTTCTTTCTATGCTCCAATCAAATATGCATTTCAACAATTCCTTAGAGAGAACGACCGATGTATGTGAACAAGGCACATAAAGAAACCTAACAAGTTAAGAAAAATTGCATAACTATAAGAAACATAATATCATATAAACTTACTTTTATAATTCTAACAATGCAAGATAAATTTAATAAAATAAACTATTAAACATCAAAACCAAACTTTGCAAATTCCAATTGTTGTCAATAAAATGTCCCATGATAGCCATGAATCCTCTCTTTTGATTCGAAGCCATTCACATATCGGTAGTTATTGCAACCTTACTTAAATTCTTTTTCAAAAGGTCCATTATCTTGGATTTTTCATTAGCATATATCTTCATGATATCATTTCTAATTGTATTCTGAGCAGGAATTTTGAACAATGGTTGAAGATTTGCCAAATATTTTTTGAACTCATAATGTTCAAACATTGAAATTGGGTATTCATGTATTATTATCATACTAGCAAGATCCTTTCTTGAAGATTCTTGGTAAAATGTGTAATTGCTTACACACATTTTGCCATCCTCCTTCCATTGTTGTTACACTAATATTTTTTGTCTTATATTGTTAAAAGGCCTCATTTTGTAAACTTTATGATGGTCATGTAAATATCTTGTTCCATGCTTGCATCCTCCTCCAAGTAATTTCTTAGAATAATTGCATTCCTCTTTATTGGACTCACCAACTTTGATCTTTTTATAATATTGCCAAACAATTGATTTCAATCTCTTCTCACTAACTTGTGTCATTTCTTCACTAACTTGAGTGGGAGTGTCTATAGGTGACTCCACAGGAGAATCAAGTGGAGTTAATGAGCTAGCAATTCCTATAGTGGATTGACTACTACCAACAGGAGTAGAAGAATTAACACCTTGAGATGTCATCACTTCTCTATAGAAAATATATGCATATATGTGAATTAATTGTTTTAATTAGAACTTATTATTATTAGTAACCAAAAAGGATAGAATATACTAATCATTATGAACAAAATTAAAAGCATTCAAAGTAAATTATATTCATAAAACAATTAAAAGAAACTAGAATTCTAACTTCTTTGGAGATCAATAACCTAAAAAGGCATATTTACTCACACCTAATGGAAATATAGTGCAAACAAACATAGAACAATTAAAAAAACCTATTAAAAAAAAAAAGAAACTAGAGCACATGCATCTCAAATGATTTAGAGGAAGAATCAATGCCAATCCTGATAATTAGGAGATAAAATTTCCATTAAAAGAGCTCGTCTCGGATTTTTATTATCAATCAAAGTACATCATACTTCATTCAAATCATCCAATCCACCAACAAGAACCAACAAGTCTACCCTTTTAAACAATCATCAAAAGAAAAAAAAGGCAAAAACAATAAAAAGCACAACATCATATAACAAAATCCCTTCAAATTGAACCAATAAAAAGGAATAAAATAGAAAAAGAAAAGCAAGGATCACAAAAATTAATCTTGAAAACAAAAAGGAAAGCAAGAACCGCATACCTTACTGAGGTTCTCTTGGAAAGAAACGAAGACAAAATTAGAGAACTATCCAAACGCGAGCGAGAGATCGAGAGAGAAAGGATTATTGAAGAAGACTCGATTTGGGGGAAAAGAAATGGATGTCTAGGACTTTTAGAGAAGTTAGGAGATGGTGATGAGATAGATCTGGTCTTTGTTTGTTTGTTTGTTTTTTGTTGCTAAAGAGTAAAGAATAGCTGAAAAGTGAAGAGTAAATACATGAATTCGGGTTAACGAGTAACAAACCCATTACTGTAGCAATGCACCCATAGATTTTTCACATTTTCATATATTTTTAACCTTTTTCTAAAATTTTTACAATTAAACCCAAAGATCTTTAACGTTTTTTTTTTATTTTTTTATATGCATATAAAAAAACTTTTTGTTTAATAATATCATTAGGATATAAATATATTTGCACTTATTAATTATTTCAAATGAGAACAAAGTATCCCTATATATTATGAGTGTTATGATGAATGTTTAATTTGTATATTTAGAAAGTTTTTTAATTATTTTTAAAATATTTTTATAATAAGTGCTAAGTTTTAATTTTTTAAAAAATAAAAAAATATTTTAAAAGTGAATAAATCAGACATATATTAAAGATAAACAAAATGACAGTGATACATAGGGAGAGATGAAAAAAGACTATATCTTTTTTATTTTTTATTTATTTTTTTGTTTTATTTGATTTTTATAAAAAATTTTAAATTATTGGTTATTGAAAAATAGTCAGTTATTTCCATTGATCACTTATCCGATCTATTCATTATTTCATATAGGGCATTGCTCTATTGTCTTTGAAATGCTAATTAAATTGCTTATCAAATATATTTCTTAATTAATATAAATAATTTTTTAACTTTTTTTTCAAAGATAAATATGTAATTTTATTTAATTCATGAGATTGAGACTCTTTATTCTCTAATATCATCTCTTGACTCTTAATCTCACAATCTATTATTCAATTATAATTTATAGTTAATTAATATAATGGGATCATGGATGGGATGGTTGCACCGATCGGACCGATCTATTCAATTGCTTAATGTTAATATATCAAATTTATTAGCTTCAATTGTATATATAAGTTTTCAACTTATAAAAAAATAAATAAAAAGCTTTTTTAATCCATGAAACTCACTGCCTCAATTTTAATCTCTAACTTTTATTTAGTGACTTAATAAATTATTTACAAAATTTAGAAATTAAAAAAAAATGCAATATAGTTAATATAAGTTTACGATTTTATTTAATTTTTCTACTAATATTCATTTAATTATTAATAATTTTCTAATTAAATAAATATGTAGACTTTTTCTTCAATTTTTATTTAGATATTTCATATTTATAACATATAATATATATATAATATTTAAATTAAATATTTACTATTTCGAGGGGCCGGTGGGGAGGATATTCCCCGGCCACGACCCAAACCCCCAAAAAAAATCCTAGCCCTATGGTGCGGGGAATTGGGTTTCCAGACGGGGCTAAGGCCCATTGGCATCCCTAGATTCGTGTACCATATTTTCACTTTTTCCACACTTAGATTAGATATGGTTTTTGTTTTTCAAATTCAGATTGTGTAATCAATATGGTTTTTTATATTACGCACCTAAAAAGTTTGGGCGAAAAATTAGGATACTTGATCAAATCATCATATTAGTGTTTTTTTCTCACCTTTAAATATGGGAGCTCGATCTACATTGATAATTAGATAAAAGAAAATCAACAAGATAGAATCAAACCGATGTAATATGTGAGAAATTGATCATAAATATCTAATCAAGTGTGGAAGACAAGGTTTAGGAATCTCACATTCAAACGAGATTAGCAATGGCACTTAAACCCTCAAGGTTGAGAAAATTGGATTGAGAAAAGTAGAAAGAGGTTGAGGAAAATTAAGTAATGTGATTGATTAATTAATTAATTAAAAAAGTGAGATTTGTCAATAATGAAAACATAGGGTATTCTTGTCTTTTTAAAAATTATAATTTTTTTTTGGATGTTCTTTCTCCTCCTGAAATCCCAAATTGGGGTAACCAAAAAAGTAAGGTTTGAAGGGTTATCCATTAACCTAGCCTTTCCCTTCAGTATATTAAAAATTTTTATCCAAACAAAGGAGGTTTTAGGCTAATCGTCCAAACAAAGGAAGGTTTAGTCAACTTGTGCTTCAGTATATTCAACCACCCTACATAGTCTTTTTGGAAATTTAAAATTACACACACCCTTTTATTGTAAAATTTTGAAATCAAACACACCCACCCATTGATGAATTTACAATTATTACACTTGACATATATGTCTTTTCATAAATTTGAAATTATGAGGCTATATATATGTTGTTTCATAATTTTGAAATTAATAAAAAAATTTACATTTGAAAATTTTTAATTCACACCTTCATAATAACACATGCTAAGTATTTGACCAACAAAATAATCACATAAATATATATATATATATATATAAGTATTTGACCAACAAAATAATCACATAAATATATATATATATATAAGTATTTGACCAACAAAATAATCACATGATAAGTATTTTTTATGCACTAATATAATTTTTATACAACAATTTCATTCTTCATTTTCTTATTCATTTACCATTCTTAATTAAATTTTATTTTTTCTAACAATTTTACCTTAGATGGATCATTTTAAGAATGATGACTATCTTTCAAGAAACTATTTTGGTTGTGCCTTATGCCATGCTATTTTTAATGCGAAACAAAAGATATAAAATTTGTTGAGAACTATCATATGAAAGGTTGGAAATAAGGGAAAAGTATTTTTCTTGGTTGATAGAAGGGATTGACCACACTAGTATTAATATGGTTCACATGGGTAAGCTTGTTGTTTTCAGCTTATGTTCAATATTATGTCAAAAAAGACTCACACACGATACATTACACCTAAGTATGAAAAAGCAATTGCTTATGTTCTTGCACACCAAAGGATATAACTAGTGCAACCATGCTATTGTATACAATTTATTAAGGTCCGATGAGACCATTAGTAAGTTCTTCACTCACATGATGCTTCTAGTCTGTTAATTGCAACATGAATATGTGCACCTAGCAAGTACACAAACCCAACTATATATAGTAGCAAGAAATAAATTATATCCTTCAAGTTATTGTTATGCTAGATTTGACAAAAATATATTTTCCTAGGAGTAAGTCTGATGAGTGCTGATTTATATATGTAACAATATCATTATGTAGAGCACTTTACTTATTCTCAAGGCTAATTTGAGTAAATATGGTGCCTAGTTTACAGAAGGAACAAATTTACAGCAAAATAAAGCCAATTTAGGTTAAAAATAGAATTCTTGATACCTAGACGATCCCTAAATACCAGCGTACAAGGGGAATATAGATTCTAGCTCTAGAATATCAAATGCATTGAAGAAGTTAGACTTGGGAAGCACACACCATCTCCACACCACCATGTTGAGTCCATGTGGCTTCTAGGCTAGGAGATTTTATTGATTATAGGGTTATCATGCTAGGGACTACACTACCCTTCTTCATCTCTTGTATTGACCATATGACTAGGCACCATGTCCTCAACTATAAACAACCCATACGAGATTATTTCAGGTGTTTTTTTGTTAGCTCTTGATAGTCCTTTGCCATATTAGGGTTTTGAAGGGAAATTAGATAGGATTTCTACTAAGATTAGGATAAAGACACTCAAAGATCGAGAAGGAGTTAGCGGAGGGGAGATCCAAGGTGACGATATTAACAATATGGTGTCTAGCTTTGCAAGGGTTAAAGCATCCAAGATCGTGGAGTTTGAGGTAGTATTTATCATGTCTTTTTGTTTTGATTCCTCGTTCTTAGATTATATTCTAAATATTGTCATGTTTAGTTATTGTGCTCTCTTGGGGTATTTGGAGGTGATGAACCCTAGGGTGAGCATGTAATATGATTTCTTATTTTCTAGTTTAATTATATAATTTTATTGTAGTTTGTCTATGTGTTTAATGTTGTGAGTTATTGATTGACTAAACAAAATGCACGCAAGTGTATGTATCAATCATAACAGATGAAAAAATAAAAGCAAGGTTGAATCCATAGAGACTAGATAGTACTAGTACTATCTCTATCTTCACTAGCTAACTACTAATCAAGGATCAAAGTCAATTTCCAAAGACATTAAAAGAAATAAAAATCAAATCAAAGAGTAATAAGAACTAGAAGCAATAAGTGAAAATGGTGCTAGAATATGACTTCACTTGGGAATTTGGTAAATCACCTAATTGTCATTCAATATAGATTAACCCTTAGCTTAATAGGATTGAAGGAAATAAAAAATACACTAAGTGCTCTCTCAAGACTCCTTAGTGTCTAATCTCATGTAACAATATAAATGGATCTCTAACTCCGTGAGGTAACTGCATGATTTTTCCAAGGTAAAAGAGCACCTGACCAGTTAGAAACAAAATCCCTACCTTCACATGATTGCAATGAGATCTAGGAATTCCATGTCAAGAATTAGAGATAAACTACCAAGATTCTAATCGCAAGGTACATGGCGCCCTAACTATCTCTAGCGAGCATCAGTGATGCTTATTCATCTAAGTGTGATCTCCTCAGAAGGATCTTTTGATACCTACTGTGAAAACATAATGGTAGTACCTCGCTCGATTCACAAAACCAACAATAATAATCAAAGATGAAACCGAACAGCCGAACACAATCTATATTAAATACCAATATCAAATTAGAAGTATTCCCAAGCTACATCAATCCGGATAGCCAAGGAAGTTAGCCTTCCATGGGGCCAATGTTCATCTCTACAATATGGAAATCAATCTCTAGAACCCTAGCCTCTTAGTGTCTTTGATGTTGAAGTAGATGTGAGACTATATTGTCACCAATGGATCGTCACTCCGGTGACTCCTTCGATCTCCTCCTTGATGTCTTGGAAACTTCTTCAAACCATAGCCAATAGCCCTATGCTCTTTTCCTATAAATTAGGTCAAAATTGGAATTCCCCTAAATCCTTTGAAAACTTCTATTTAAAGTTCCAAGGTTTTGGCCGGTACACGAGCAAGCACACGGGTGTATGTCTTGCCTGTATAACTCTCAGGAGGGCCGAAAACACTCTCTCGTCCGAGGTCAACGGGTGGTTGTACACGGCCGTCTATTTCTCAAGACTAGTCTTCGCTTTAGCTCCGAAGTTACACGGCCATGTTCTTGGCTTCTACCTGTGTTCTTGTTTGGATAATGCTCTGCAACCTTCTTGATGTACACGGGCATGTTCTTCATGTACACAGCCGCATTCTTCTAGGTAGAAGACTGACTAGGGAGTAGACGGGTATACACATGGTGTTTGTGTGTTCTTTGGCTGCTCCTTTGAAAAAATATATATGTGCAAGTACACGGGCATGTGCCTTACCCATATAGTTCTCTGTTTGTTGCTTATGGCACCGTTTTACTTCTAATTTTCTTCCTTAGCTTTTGTTATGCTTCTTTTGTCCAGGAAGAAATAATGGAACAACTAACCCTCCGTTTGGTTCATGGAATAGGCATGGGAATGGGAATGGGAATGGTGGATGGGGATTGGGGATGCGAATGAAGGTATGGGGATAGGAATGAAGATAGTATTTGGTTGAAAAGAATAGAAAGTGAGAATAAAAAAAGTAGGTAGAGAAATCATGTAAAATTACTTTTATACCCTTGATCTAAATAAATAATATTACATATAATAGTTAATTATATTTGTAAATATAACAATTTTTTTAATTTATAAAATAATAATTTAAACAAAATTATTCATTTTAAATATTATAATTAAATATTTTAAATTAAATATAATTTAATTATTCTATGTTTTTTATAATTATTAAAATAATTAATCCATTTAACTATTATCAAATTTAATTTTTATAATTAAATATTTAATTAAATAATACATTTAAAGTACAATTTTATGAAAATTAAAATTGACAAATTTCCTACTTTCCTAAAATTATATTTAATTTTAAAGAACATTTCAACTCATTAAGTAACCTAATTATGCATGATAATTGATTAACAACAAAATATAAATCAAGACATTTGGCTTTTTAGTAAAAAAAAATTAGACAAAGCATAAAACCAATACAATGCACTAATATAGTTGGTTTCATAAGTAAATAACCAACATCAAATCAACATAACACATTTGTTCAAAATATAATACATAAATTCTGGTAAAGACATTAGAAAGTGACACATAAAATCCAGTACATCAATATAACAAGTTCTTAGAAAAGCATGACTTAGAACAAAGACATCACAACATATATAAAGTCCATAGAAATTTCAACACTAAACTTGACATGAAATCTTCACTAATGTAATTCACATCGTAGGTGGGCTATATCCCAATCTTGCTAGAAGTACATGACAAAAAGGCAACTTCATGTTGCCCGATAACTCCATAAAAGTCTTAAGCTCATCTTCATATTTTGGTAAAACCTGCAAAATAAACATCATTTCATGAATGGAAAGCCCTTCAACCATTGGAAGTATTTGACGTAGTAATTGTCGCCTCTCTTCATGCTCCTCACGAGAAGCTTTACTCGCGACAGCTACTTTAGTCATTGATTGAAATCCCGGTCCTACTATTTCTATAAAATTTCTAAAATTTGCAGAAATTGAATCCATAGCGGGGTCTTTCTCAACGCTTTACCTTTTTCGACATGTTTTTGATGTACTAGCCTTTGATGCATTTGGTGAAGGATTTGCATTAGGTTCTTCTGTGGGTATGGTAAACTGATCATCTGGAGTTTGAGAGAAACCAATGTCTTCATCCAAATTAATACTTTCATGCCCATATTGGTCCGCAACATCGCCAATATCTCCTCTTGCATTGCCATGTGCACTATCTTTGGTGAATACTGGCGCCAAGTCATTGAAAAAAGGGAAAGATTTTCCATAGAGGCCACTTGCTTCTTTATGATTCTATGTACCAATTGAAAAATAGTTATGTTAATAATATTAACATTACGAGCATATCTCACAAAAATTACCAAATACAATAATACATACCTTAACATATTCATCATATGCGCTTTTCTCGTACTCAATAGTGGCCTTTTCATAATTCCAAATGAAACCACTCATTTGTAGTATATCAGCAATTGTGGTAGTTTGCTTCCTTAATAACTTCACATGAGACTCGATATTGGGTGAGTCTTTTAAAGTGCTTTGTAGAAGCTTATCTTTTATCATTCTCTCTATTTGAAGAAGATAACCATTGCGAAACCCATTCTAGGCTCGCCACATAGGATTTGTTGATAGTTCCACTAAGGCTTCAATGAGAGCTTTGTCTTCATCCATTCTCCAATAGTGTTTATTTTGTCCCCGTTGTCCTACTTATGAATCTGAATCGATACTAAACAAAGATAGGAAGACAATACGTTATTTGAATTCATACATTCCTATAATAAAAGCATGAATGATATCTTACTAACCATGTAAAGAAATGTACATATACATATATTTAAATAGAACAATAAGTTAATGCCATGTAATAGATCATTCCAAAACATTACCACATGATTACATAAAAATTACAAAATAGTGCTATTGGATAAGCAACACACATTTTGATTACATAAACATTACAAAACATTAAAATAGATGTTCGATAAGCAAAACACATTACATAGTATCAAATAACAAAATTAACTTGACTGCCACAAGGTAAACATATTTATAGCCATGTCACGCCTAAACTGAGTCCACTCATCTGTTGGATTAATGACTGCAATGTTATTGGTCTCATTTTGCATGCCCTCTTCTAGAGTTAAATTTTCCAGTTCATTTTCTATAGGATCTTCATCCATCTCTCTTCTAATGAAGTTATGTAACAAACAACACGCATTAATGATTCGTCATTGGGTAACAATATTATAAAAACTTGGACTTGATAAATTTTTCCAACGAATTTTTAGGAGACCGAATGTTCTCTCGAGTACATTCCTACCGCTAGCATATTTCATGTTAAAAAACTCCTCAGGTGTACGTGCCTGATGTCCATCATTCCAAGAACTCAAGTGGTATTGCTGTCCTCGGAATGGTGCAAGAAAACCAGGGCAATTTGCATATCCAGCATCCACCAAATAGTAAAACCCTAAAAAAGTAAAGATTTCTTATTAGCCAATGGTTTTGGGGTTATTGTGGTTATTGAGATTTTGAAACTAACTAGAGGACAATTATTTTTCCAGTGGGAACCTTTAATCCATTTCGCTTTGTTATAGCATCTCTAAGAACTCGACCATCATGAGTTGAACCCTCCCAACCAGATAAGACGTGTATAAATTGCATGTCTTGACTACATACAACGAGTACATTAATAGTGATTTCAGATTTCCTTGATCTATATCTTGGTCGATCAGCTTTAGGAACATTCACTCTTGTATGAGTTACATCTAATGCTCCAAGACAATTCTACATTAAATAAAAGATGAATCCTTAGTCGTAAAACAACCACAATAAATAAAAATTATAAAAAGTCATATGGGCTTGAAATATTTACCATGAACCACTTCCATGTAAAGTCAATTGAATTTTCTGGGATTGGTTCGGCTTTCTTTAGTAGGACACCATGACAAAGAATAACTGACCTCAAAACAGTATGAAAATGTCTACTAACTATTTCTTCATACCGAACGAAATCAAATTTAATTATCCTATGTTTCACATGATGTGATATGATATTCAAGAAAATCGCAATCATCTCTTCAATCATAACATTTCTTGTGCCTCGTAGCCCACAAGTCAAAGTTAATAGTTGGCATAGTTTATGAAAACTACGTCGATCCATACATAGTTTATCAATACATTTAACATCATTATCGTAAACCACACGATGTAGGTAGTCATATTGTTTGCGACGCCTAATGGATGATGACTCAAGCTCTTGTTCAATTTGGCTATTTCTAAGAGTGCGTTGCTTTATTGCACATGCAATGATTACGATGTTTACTACAAAGAGGAAACACATATGCATCACATACAACTGTAGTTCTTCAAATTCATCCATATTGTCAATGTTCATCTCTAAAATAAGAATTAATAGTATGTTAATTTTGACATACATAAATAGGGTCATATTATATATATATGTGTGTGTGTGTGTGTGTGTGTGTGCGTGTGAAATGAACTATGAGAAAGAAAAGCTTGGATACTTTCCACCAATGACAATGACTACCAAACAAGAATATATATATATATATATATATATATATATATATATATATATATATATATATATATATATATATATATATATTAAAATGAAAGATGGCATATTTATGAAAGATGACATAATCATAAGAGAACCAAGAAGAAGAAAAAAAATCAATGTATGTATAAATAAATGTGGCATATTTATGAGGTGATGTTATATATGGATAGGTGTTATTATGATGTGAGATTTGTTACTGCAATGTATATGTTTATTGGTTGAAGAGGAAGATTGGGGAAAGAAAAAAATAAAAAAAAAAAACTTGAGAGGCCAAGCTTATTGGCATATTTCTGAAAGGGACCACTTGAAACTACTGAAATGGGGAATGAAAGGGATGCACGGGAGGGTGTGGTTCCAATTCATACTCACTTTGACTGGAATTGGAATTGTTGACACTTTGACTGAAAAAGAACTTTATCATACCAACCTCATCATGATTGCACAATTTATGTATTTGACTAACAAGCCAAAATTAATTAGTACTTACATCTAACCTTATCATACTCACTTTGTTTTCAACATTTCATTTTTTCTGCAGATAAGTGTTACTTCAAAGAAGCATCATGGAAATAAATATTAAAACCAAATAGTTGTACATATTTATAGTTATATACACACACACACGCGCTATTAAAATGCCTGATTGCAATGATGAAATGAAGCAGCATGACTTTGGTTTTTTTTTTTTATGCATATAAATAATCAGAAATTGACAGGAAGAACATGTGAGTCTCTAGTGTATCTTTAATTATAATCTGAGTAATTTTAATGTTCTGCCAATATAAAATATCTAATGCTAATATTTGACTTGGCTTGCCATTTTTTCTTCTTCGATTACTAATATATAATACTATGTGAAAGTTATTATCCTTCTCTTTTGGATTATTGAGTAATTTATTTAGCAAAACAAGATGGTGGACAGAATAAATAATTAAATAAATAATGTAGACACTCATCATCCTCCATATCTGTGAGTCTAGTATAATTAAATAATACTCATTTGTTTGTATATATTACAACAACAACAATAACAAAAGTTAGCTATTAATCACACCAGATTGAAGACTACTTAGTTGTCATCACTTGTAAGTACTAATTAATTTTTGTTTTTAATCTTACTCCTTTTCCACCTTTTTTCTCAACTTTCCTCACTTTGAATCCATTCCCACTCTTTCAAATACCACTAGCCCTAATTCTCCAAACACTGAGAGGATGACAAGAAAAAAGAGAAGAAGTAGGAGAGGGGAGAAGAAGGGTTTCAAGTGAGAGTGTAGTGGTGGTGAAGGAGTATGAAGATCCAACCATAAAAAAACCAAGCATAAAGGAGATAATTCATGATGAACCAAAGAAAGAGAAATTCCATGGTAAAGCATTGAGAAATTCTCACCTTGTTGAGCTTCTCTGGGAGAAGAATCCCACCACCAATCTTGAATGCGGCAGCGAGGGCAGGCGGACAGCTGTGTGGACGATGAGGCAAGAGGAGAGAGCAACCTAATGGAGCAACTAGGGTTGTAATATTTTTTTTATTTTTATATAAAAAGGTGTAATTTTTTGGTTTGTTAGAGGGTATTTTGGTCTTTTTCTAATCAGGTTTAGCATTTCCCCCAAAATTGGGGGGTTTGCTGGTTCCAGGTTGTAGGGGGATGAAACCCTCCTACAAACTTGGTCCCACATCCTTTGGTGCATACCCAAACATGGGTATGAACCAAAAGTGGGAGTGATCCCCATGCCTTGGGGATCACTCCTTCAATCCAAATGAAGGGTAAGTACTAATTATCCACGAAAATATAATCATGAGGCCCAATTAAGTGCTAAGTTTGATCATATGATATGTATAATATAGCACTTATCAGTTATCTATAGTGAGATTTTTAACTTGTGCTTGATTATTGTGAGAGAGTAGATATATCCATCACGATTAGGTCCACCATTGGTAAAAGGGTATTAATGGTACACCTAGAGGTAAGGCATTATCTCTGTTTCATATTAGAGTTATATTGCAAGAGAATTAACCCGAAGAGAGAGATTCCATGAGCATAAAGCAATCCTATGGAGTTAGGATTTGAAAGAGATTTTGCATTGACTTTGTATGGGATTAGAAGGAACTTAAACCGATCTTGCATTACTTTCTTGCTAGCCATTTCACGTAGAAGGTCTGGTAGGCATCTTATGTCTTTCACACTTTGCTGAAGTAGATAGATAGTGTTAACTAAAGTTTTTAGTGCTTAGTGCCGCGAAATCAGAAATTAATAGAGTAGAGATAGTAGACGATGATGAAACTATCCCAAATACAAATAAAACAAGGGAATGTCACCCGCTTCCACTCTAGTTGATGTGTTAGTAGCTTCACAAGAAATATTAGTACATCCTTAGAATTTCTACGGCCCAATTGAATCTTGAAATTAATCTGGAATTGAGGTTTAGTTGCATGTGAACCCCTAGGGGAATTTATGTTCGAATATCTCCCAAATTAATTGGCTTTCCCTTTTTAATTCTTATAATCCTCCAGTGATCAACATCTTGCTTTATAACAGATTATGTTACTTAATATGGCACGTGCACTTGCACTTAGTGCGTAACTATACAAGTCACACA